>JAZGTN010000177.1:0-1270859 GCA_037783415.1 Leptasterias polaris | reverse complement strand
ATACTGGTTGAACCACACATTATCGGTTGCAGAGGTGGCCCCCTATGTTATGACTGAAGTCAATCATACTGGTTGAACCACACATTATCGGTTGCAGAGGTGGGCCCCCTATGTTATGACTGAAGTCACTCATACTGGTTGAACCACACATTATCGGTTGCAGAGGTGGCCCCCTATGTTATGACTGAAGTCACTCATACTGGTTGAACCACACATTATCGGTTGCAGAGGTGGCCCCTATGTTATGACTGAAGTCACTCATACTGGTTGAACCACACATTATCGGTTGCAGAGGTGGCCCCCTATGTTATGACTGAAGTCACTCATACTGGTTGAACCACACATTATCGGTTGCAGAGGTGGCCCCCTATGTTATGACTGAAGTCACTCATACTGGTTGAACCACACATTATCGGTTGCAGAGGTGGGCCCCCTATGTTATGACTGAAGTCACTCATACTGGTTGAACCACACATTATCGGTTGCAGAGGTGGCCCCCTATGTTATGACTGAAGTCACTCATACTGGTTGAACCACACATTATCGGTTGCAGAGGTGGCCCCCTATGTTATGACTGAAGTCACTCATACTGGTTGAACCACACATTATCGGTTGCAGAGGTGGCCCCCTATGTTATGACTGAAGTCACTCATACTGGTTGAACCACACATTATCGGTTGCAGAGGTGGCCCCCTATGTTATGACTGAAGTCACTCATACTGGTTGAACCACACATTATCGGTTGCAGAGGTGGCCCCCTATGTTATGACTGAAGTCACTCATACTGGTTGAACCACACATTATCGGTTGCAGAGGTGGCCCCTATGTTATGACTGAAGTCACTCATACTGGTTGAACCACACATTATCGGTTGCAGAGGTGGCCCCCTATGTTATGACTGAAGTCACTCATACTGGTTGAACCACACATTATCGGTTGCAGAGGTGGCCCCCTATGTTATGACTGAAGTCACTCATACTGGTTGAACCACACATTATCGGTTGCAGAGGTGGCCCCCTATGTTATGACTGAAGTCACTCATACTGGTTGAACCACACATTATCGGTTGCAGAGGTGGCCCCCTATGTTATGACTGAAGTCACTCATACTGGTTGAACCACACATTATCGGTTGCAGAGGTGGCCCCCTATGTTATGACTGAAGTCACTCATACTGGTTGAACCACACATTATCGGTTGCAGAGGTGGCCCCCTATGTTATGACTGAAGTCACTCATACTGGTTGAACCACACATTATCGGTTGCAGAGGTGGCCCCCTATGTTATGACTGAAGTCACTCATACTGGTTGAACCACACATTATCGGTTGCAGAGGTGGCCCCCTATGTTATGACTGAAGTCACTCATACTGGTTGAACCACACATTATCGGTTGCAGAGGTGGCCCCCTATGTTATGACTGAAGTCACTCATACTGGTTGAACCACACATTATCGGTTGCAGAGGTGGCCCCCTATGTTATGACTGAAGTCACTCATACTGGTTGAACCACACATTATCGGTTGCAGAGGTGGCCCCCTATGTTATGACTGAAGTCACTCATACTGGTTGAACCACACATTATCGGTTGCAGAGGTGGCCCCCTATGTTATGACTGAAGTCACTCATACTGGTTGAACCACACATTATCGGTTGCAGAGGTGGCCCCCTATGTTATGACTGAAGTCACTCATACTGGTTGAACCACACATTATCGGTTGCAGAGGTGGCCCCCTATGTTATGACTGAAGTCACTCATACTGGTTGAACCACACATTATCGGTTGCAGAGGTGGCCCCCTATGTTATGACTGAAGTCACTCATACTGGTTGAACCACACATTATCGGTTGCAGAGGTGGCCCCCTATGTTACTGGTTGAATTTGTCAAGTTATATTGAAATCAGGGTCCAATTTCATAGAGCTGCTTAAGCACAAAAAGGAGCTAAGCACAACAAAATTATGCTTACCAGAAAAAGGTTACCAACCAAACTACCATGTCGCGTGTACAATTTGTGACTGGTACCCTGCCAATTTCTGCTCAGCAGAATTTCTTAAGAAATATTTTCTGCTTAAGCAGCTCTATGAAGTTGGGCCCTAGGCTTCTACATAATGTTAGTGCTTCAGTCAACAGTTCTATAGCATGGGATATGACCAATTTGCTCACGTTTCTATTAGCCATGCAAGTCTTGTGTGGGAACCTTGGGATCCAACGCCCATTGCTTCAATGTGTAACTGAAACAAAATCGCACATTTTTATAACAGGCCAAATCTTCAAATAATATAAGCAAGACTTGCATAGTCGTTCAAGAAGAGTTGTTTATTCACCTGTTCTTTATCTTGATCAGGTAGTTTCTTCTTGATTGAGCTGATATCTGCCTGGGTAAATCCAAGTTTATTAGCTAGAAGAATCCAATCTTTACGACTTGCCATTCTGGCTACCACCAGAAGATCCTTAGTCCTAGGCAGTTCATTATTGGAACCCTGTAGGACACAACAACAAATGGCTGTTAACTTAAACTGAAAATACCAAAGCTTCTGTTGAATGTACGCATGTAACAACATTTATCAAAGATAATGAATACTGTTACTCACACTCACAAAGATAAGACGAAGGACCCTTTATAAACTATAGATGACAGTACAAATGATCTTGAAAAATGTTTTCCTCTAAGATCACGCGCAAAACCAATGTTCCCCCAAGTAACATTTTATTTCGCTGTCAAAATTAAGATAACCCCTCCACACAAAATCCTTTACACTGCATAAAACATGTTCTTGGTTGGGGGGGGAGGGTGAAGATCATGAAAACCTATTATAATAAAATGATTGGGCAACCAGTATAAAATGTACCTAAGTATTTTATCTTTACTGGTAGTTGTTTGTCACAACACAAAACCAACTTTTCAAACAAGATTTTGAGAGGAAAATTTTTATGACATTTTTCTTTAAAACTAGATGGTGAATAAATGGTACACCACCAATTGAAGTGATGGTCTTATATAAAGAAAGGGCATGACTGAAACCACAAGTCAATTCAGTATGTCTCAATTGATTTATTTTATGTTTACAAACCAAGTTTTTCTTTCTAGCTTTCTAGCTTCACCTAGATATATAGCTGAACAATGAAAGTCATATAGCCATGCGATGTGAGCATTATTTATTTCTGACTGAGTATTGAGCTAACTGACCAGTTTGGGTGTGTCATCAGCAGCGCAAGTGAAGTCCATGAGTGTTTGCACTGTGTCTTTAGGAAGCTGCATTGCCCATTTTACAAATTGATCCTCATTAATGGAATGGGTAAGCATGTCTCCTACTTGATGAAGGAACACCTTTGCTGATCGTTCAACCACTTCCTAATCATGAGAAAATAGAATGAGCTGTTGCAAACTTCTAACCAACCAAAAGCACCTATGGTATAAAGGCAAAAAACAGTTAATGGCCCGACGTTTCAACCTTGGCAGAGCTTTTCTCGAAGGCTAAATGACATCACAACACACATAGACATTGTACCCCTTGCTATTTCTTTGTGCTTTCTGCTTCTTTCTCTCTATTCATGTATTTCCACTTGACTGCTTCTGTTACACTGGTATACCTGTCTATGTGTGTTGTGATGTCGAAATGTCAGGCCATTAACTATTATTTGCACTTCCTAATCATAACTGAATAGATTATACTCCCAACTTCACAATCAAAACCATCAAACAAGCCTAAAGACTTCAGTTCATCAAGCATGTAAGCACAACCATTCACAAAGCAGGGCAAAATTGTGCTTAACAAGTTACACGCCAGAATGCTATATACAGTAGTTTACATTGCTGTATAGTGATGTGTCGTGGCCGAGCGGACAAAAACAAAGGACTCAAGCTCTGGTGTTTCTAATCAGCAGGGTGTGGGTTTGAGTCCCGGTTGTGAAACTTGTGTCCTTAAGCAAGACACTTAACCACTGCGTCCTTCGGATGGGACGTAAAGCCGTAGGTCCCATGTGTTGTGTATTGCACATAAAATAACCCAGCGCACTTATCGTAAAGAGAAGGGGTTCGCCCAGGTGTTCCTGGTCTGATCGGCAGCACATTGCACCACAGCACCTTGTAAACCATTACATGGTGCTATAAAGGAAAAAGGTCTCATACTTCAAAACGTAGCTCCACATACCTTGCAGGAAAAAATACTGAGAGTTTTGATACGCCCTCGGGGTGTGATAAAGCGCCAAGTATTATTATTATTGCTGTGACTTGCTTGCTACCAACTGAGCTATCTAGCCCTATGTTGACGGTCTCCCTACTTTGTCAATATCTTTGTTCAGGGGTGCCAGTCAGAACTGCCGTGTAGCCAGGGATCACCCCCAAGTTTACGATACAACCTGGATAGCGGCAGCCAGGGGATCACCTTAAGGGTATGCAACTTTTTCTTTCAGATATCAAATAATAAACAACAATGGAAACTGAATGGGAATTCTGCTCTGGTCAATTTGTCTTTGTTCAACCCAAAATCAAAGAAATCTGATGAGCGCAATTGTGCTTTACAGCTTTAAGAAACTTGAGCCATGATTTTCAAGATTCATGATCTTCAAGATTCATGATCTTCAAGATTCATGATCTTCAAGATTCATGATCTTCAAGATTCATGATCTTCAAGATTCATGATCTTCAAGATTCATGATCTTCAAGATTCATGATCTTCAAGATTCATGATCTTCAAGATTCATAACAACATCATTTCTACATTCAAAATTCAAAAATTAGTAAATGTCGATCCTGGAAGATAAACTTTTCACTACTCATTCCTGAAGGCACAAGTATTTACAATTCCGTTTCAAAAACTCTGTTCAATTCTTCTTAAATTCCATTCCATTTTATACCACATCAATCTGATTTAAACAGACAGGTTGTTATTCCGTCCATTTGGAGTTTGATCTGTATTGCCCCACTGTGTATATTTCATTCATTTTGACAGGTGGTACTTTTCAGTGGTTGCTTTTATGCAATCTTTTTTATTGACTGGAATTGCATAAAATACCCAGTGGAAAGATAATAATGACAATAGTGGCTTCTTATAAAGCGCTCATATCCGTCACTCAGTGACGCTCAAGGCACTTCAACAGTCAGTATTTTCCTGCAAGGTATATACAGTATGTGGAGCTACTTATTGAAGTTTGAGACCTATTCCTTTACATAGCACCATGTAATGGTTTACAAGGTGCTGTGGTGCAATATGCAGCCAATCAAACCAGGAACACCGGGGCAAACTCTTCTCTTTTCGATAAGTGCACTGGGTTCTTTTACGTGCATTACACAACACACAGGACCAACGGCTTTACGTCCCATCCGAAGGACGCAGCAATAATGGTTAAGTGTCTTGCTTAACCACAAGTGTCACAACCGGGACTCGAACCCACACTCTGCTGAACAGAAACACCAAAGCTTGAGTCCAGTGCTCTTTTCCGCTCGGCCACAACAGGCCAAGAACATTCCTTAAAAAACCACAGCAAACATGGCTGTGGAATTCAGATTTACCTGACTCATCATAGTAGACCTCACTTTGATGTTTCAAACACACAGACCGACTCAACTGACTTACCTTACTCTCATCACAGTAGATCTCACTCAGAAGGTCCATCAAAACATGTAGATCAAGAGGTTGATTATTATTCAAGCACTGAAACACAGCTGCAAATTTAAAAACACAAAATCATCTTCCAATTAATATCAAATAAATGGCACTTCACGGCCTCCATAGTTGGGTGCAAATAGCTATTGACAGTTTAACCACTCAACTAAAGTTATCCCATTACAATGCTGCTTCCCAGGGTGTATTCTTAACTTGGTGCGATAATGGCAGTACATTAGTTTGACTTCTATCTGACACCCTTGAACAAAGATATACTGGATATTAACAATAGGGAGACTGCAGATTGAATCCCCTTTAAAGGTCATCCCCAAATGTTGCTGCCCATATGCAGGTTGTATCCTAAACTCGGCATGAACCCAAGGCTATATGGCAGTATTCCGTTGTAATAATTACCTCTAACTTTCTCTTCAATGGTAGCATCAGCCATCCAGCGTGACATATTGCAAAATGTCTGAAATGTCAACTCATTCTCCTTTGATCTTGGCATCATCTCCATAATCTGTGGATTAAAGTATATATCATTTTTCAATCCCTCATTTATTCACTATTCATAAATGGCTAAGAGTGTTTCAACATTCTGATTAGTTGAAACATGATCACATGTTAGTTTTTAACTGGTTTTAACTTGAGCTGTTTAACACTGGCTTGTACACATGCCTCAAATGGTCATCAATAAATCTTGTGTGCCCAAAATTTGACGCTATGAAACAAGTTTTGATATAATTACAATAATTGTGAAGTGGCAAGGGAAGAGGCCTTTCTATTTCCAATGATCATTACATTACTTTATCACGTTTTGTTGGCATCTAAAAAAAAAGTTTACACATTTATTAAAGGGTATTGGCCGTGGGTTAATCGCCTCAGTCTATTTTCCCTACCCAAGATCATTTTACTGTCTGAAATGGCCATTTAAGACCTCATCCTCATCTTTTCATTTCTTTATTCATGAACTGTTTCCACAAGCAATACAAAGCAAAACCTGCAAACTGCAGCCATGAGCAAAATGCTACCTTTGTTTTCATGGTGTGGTCCTCATTCAGGTTACTAGTGGTCAGTATCTCTGGGCTTACAATACCATTCTCATTACAACCGAGGTCTTGAAATCGCTTCCATAAGGATTCTATCTCACCAATGGACACTGAGAAAAGAGCAAACGCTATTTGTATCATGCACAATGTTCAAGTTCATACATATACTGACAAACTCAAAATCTGATTGATAAATAAACTAATTTTTGCCCTGTGCACTGAAAACTGTAACAATTACAAAACCTTTAGAATGAGAATCAAGCTACATGTATAGGCTTTTGATTCAAAATTTGTTAAACTTGTTCCTACTGCAACAACTACATAACAGTACTTGTTTTGTGTGTTTTTGGTTTTTTTAAAAGGCGGGGGTGGGGGGGATGAAGATTGGCAGGTTACACTGTTCACTGAAACTACATTAAATTCCCATATGATCACCTGATGCTCAAAACAGGTTAATTCCTCCCTGGATGGAGAGAGGGTTACTTACTAATTGATGGTCTTAATTGCCAGCTGAGTGCATCATTCACCTGTAGGCATTTCAAGCTTAGTAGTGAGCATACATTGTAGAGAGCATGCACCATAACTCGCATACACAGTGTAAACAAGCCTGGAATGACACGGAGGCCACTGAGGCAAAGGCTACTGTGCAACTGGTCTTGGCCTTGGTGCCTTGTCAGAACGTTTCCATCATGTCCATAGACTTTAAAGATTTTCCAATGAAAGTGCCCTTTGCAAACTGAAAATGGCCTTGCCCTCTCAAAGATGAAATTCCAGACCTGATTAAACCCTTTAGATTAGAGAACATGATACACACAGTAGTTGCATGACTTATCTATCTACAAAGGGTCTATATATAGCATCATATTTGATGGCATCTCCTTATAAGCTCACCATTACAAGCCACAGCATGTTTCCTCAGCCAATCTTCCTTAGATGGATGTGTTAAATCAGAAACAATTCCACAATAACCACCATCATTGGTTGATGACACCACAGCTCCCATTATCTACTAAAACGCTCCAATTAGATTATCAAACTGGAACAAAATAAGAAACATTGATCAGAAAATATACCCATCAATGTTATGAAATCAAGGCCCTATGATTCTGTATTTATTTTGACCCCAGAGTATTAAAGAAGGTCTTGTCGGTGATCCATGCTGTTGCCGTGATACTCTTTGAAACCTTGTTGTACCCCTTCCCTTGACTATAACTTAGAAGATTGAACTTGATTAGAAATCAACAGAGTGCCATCAAATTAAAGCAAAGGATCTGCTGTTTAGGCCTACAGCTGTGATGATTGCATCTCTCATGTCACGTCCCAGCCCATGGAGCATGAACAAGAGCTTTATACAATCATCACAGATACATTACTCTTTACAATACCAAAATTTTGGTGTCAAAGTACATTAATGCAAAGTTTACTTTAAAGTTCTTTAGAACTACATGTACATGTAATAGAATTATAATCTTTTTGCCGACTTGTAGCTTACGACACATTTGACATTTTATTCAAAAATCATGACCACATGATCTTTTGACCTTTTCTTCTGGTCCAAGCCTAAACAGGAAGCTCAAATTTAAAAATCATATTTCCTGAACCACAAGTCACAGATAAAGTCATAGGCCTAATCTTTGTGCCGTGTTGTAGCTTAACTATACATCCAACATTTTATTTAAAAACATGGCCCATAGCTCTGGTCACCAGGGCTTGGTAGATTTCATATTTGTTGATAGTATAGTAATATAAAAAAGTAGTGAGATTTTTCTGAAGAAATAAAAATACTATATTAATTGTCAATAAATTGAATAAAGTCACATTCTCTATTACCAGATTTGATATTAGTGAAATATGCTGTACCATCGGTAGACCTTATCAAAATTGCATCGGAAAACAGGTAATCTTCTTATTTTTATGAAATAAAAGATGAATTTACATATTTTTATTAAAGAAGATTTAAGACACCTTTTGACACTATTATTAATATTATAGATTGATTAATATTATAGATTATAGAAAATTTTAGTCAAGAATGACATTTTCAGTGCTGTTTTAAAGCTAGCGAAAAATGGCGACACAGGAATTCCCAGCCGCTGTAGTAATCAGCACAAGTCAAGCAAAATATCCCAAAGATGAAGCCCTGACCAGTTTTGCATCAAAAACATAAGAAAAACATTTAGTTTACAATTAGCCTGTACAGACACAAACATGGGTCATACTTCCTTCTTGAAAATGGCATAACTCCATTGTGTTTCCAGCTATGAAGCTGATTTATAAGCACCAGGGAACTTCTATTAAAACAAGCTTTCCATTGAATACCAAATTTGTAGAGATGTGATGAAAAAATGCAAAAAACACTGCACTACTACTACCTACCTGACCTATCCTCAACACTAGACTATGGTGGCCCTGAAGGGACAATGCATAATCGCAAATATGTGTGCAGACATGTGCGTTGTCGTGAAATTATTTGCAAATATGTGCGCATCAGACATGTGTGCGATGTCGTGAAATTATTCGCAAATATGTGCGCAGACGTATGCAATGTCGTGAAATTATTCGCAAATATGTGCGCAGACGTATGCGAATATATTTGCGGTGTCGTGAATTTTATTGCATACTTTGTCGCATACCTTTGGGATGATGTCATAGTTGTGGACAATTTGTTAGTGACCTAGGGAGTACGTGGCGCTACAGTCAGGCCCCTGTAAGCATTTACTATACAATAATGTGTACACAGGAACTTGGCACCAGGCCAAGTCTCGCCATACCAAAGACCACCCGCCTCGCTTGCCTCACAACAATGACTACCGCTGCAATGACTACCGCTAATCTCGACTGTATGCAAGAAACCCCCCAGATCATTATAAATTTTATTCAAAGATATGCGACAAAGTACGCAATAAAATTCACATCGCAAATATATTCGTATATTAATCGCACATATTCGCGAATAATTTCACGACGAATTGACCACGTCTGCGCACATATTTGCGAATAATTTCACAACATCGAACATGTCTGCGCACATATATTTGCAATTAATTTCACGACATCGCACACATGTCTCAGGGCTCGAATTCAACTCTGGACTGCAGGCCCGAGGCCAGTGATTTTAGTGTCAGGCCAGTAAACTCACAACTGGACAAGTCCGGCACTCTTATGATTTTCAATCTTCATTAACAAAAATTATGCTCAACTAGATTTTGAGTCTGATAAATATCTTTAAATTATGTTGAATACCAAAGTCTACTTGAAACCCATAAGACAAATGCAATCAATGTTTTCTTCTCAAAACAACAACTACAACGAACTACAACAACAACTACAACAACAACTACAACAACAGTACAGTTTATGTTAAAACTGTCTTGTGAAAAAAATTCCGGTCCAGTAAAAATTCCGAGCTACAAGCCCTGCGGTCTTGTGAATTTTTTCTCCAAATTCAAGCCCTGTGTCTGCGCACATATTTGCGATATGCGATGTCCCTTCAGGGTCACCATACTAGACCCAGTAACTGGCTGGGGCGCTGTGTACACGTTTTTTCGAAATTTTGACATCTGCGGTCGTTTGACATCTGCGGTCGTACAGTACGACCGCAGATGTCAAAATTTCGAAAAAACCGAGTACAGCGCCCCAGTTACTGGGTCTACCTTAGTTGCGATAATCGTAACCCTCCATCTTCCCTCCCGACCGTCGGGAGGATGGAGGGTTACGATTATCGCAACTATTATACTATAGCATATATATAGGTCTACCTCCACACCGTGAATGATTCATTCAACTCTGGAGGCGGAGCTACGTCTTTAAAAAACTTCCAAGTTAAACTTAATTAGAAACCAAGATCAATAACTAATAATTAATAAGAATTAGCGCCTGAAAACATTGAAACTATCAATTCTTTATCAAAGCTCATAATGACATATATTAATAGAACGATCACTGACTTACTTTGTTAAAAGTCTTTCGGTTTCTACGGACGCGCTGATTGCACACACGTACACCCAGACAGAACACTATATGGAGCCTAGCTAGCCAGGCTGAATTTATCGCCATAGCCTGGTACCAGTTTCCAGTGAAACAATTGTGGCGATTGGTGATTTACGTACACGCGACTCCACACAGTCTGGGATCAACACTTCTTTACACGCAAGGTGGTCATTGAGGGCGCTCACCATAAAATAATGGCGCACATAATTAGAAGTCAGGAGGAAGGCTAAAAAAATGTTAATTATTCAAAAATACTCAAAAATACTTTTAAGTCTCTCAGCATTTTGAAAACCAATCAGTATCTTTTAGGACAACTAAACTTTAGATTTCTTTTCAATTTTTGGCAGGTCAGCCGTTTGGGGTTTTTGCTTATTACCCCAGGAAAAAACACCCCGAAAATGTACTTTTTCCCAAACCGATCGCTTGCTACCCGGTTTTCAAGACTAGCACTCCTCCACAATCAAGGGCGTTGATGGGTGGGGGACGGGGGGGACATGTCCCCCCACCCCACTTTTTAGACTGGGGGGACAGCATATCAGATGTCCCCCCCCCCCACCCCCCACTTTTTGATTGACTGTTCATTAAATATGCAAACAAATATACACCATTTTCTTGATTTAATATTTCATTACAATTTTTGTTCAAATAAAAGAATAGCGAACAAACGGTGAAATGTTTTCTTCATTTTCAGCAGCGGATACAGGGGGGCGTGGGGGGCGCACGCCCCCCCCCCCTTTTGCTTGAGGAAAAAAAAAAAAAAAAAAACACCATCAAGGAGAAAAGTGAGGGAGAGACAAAATTAAGACTAAGGCCCTACCTATAGTATTTTGTTTCAAAAAAGCTACTAAAAATCCGTACCTCGTACACTTTGTTTCATTTGTGGACCACTATTATTTCACTGACAGACATTGTCTCACGTGAATCTTGTGTACTGTGTGGAAAGCGTGTTTTTCTCACACACTGAACATGCCTGGCGCGGCGCGGGGATCCGGGGGCGTGAAGATCATTCACCCGCAGCTTGAGTCGACCATATACCTGTGTTGTACATTGTGCAAAGAAGTTTCTGGATGGAAAGTCAGCACTCGCGCGCGCTAAATACAATGTGACTTTTACAATACGAACTTCGGAAACTAGTGAAGACATAGCCCCATGAATAGGGATAATCTACTTCGTATCCTTGGCCCAGTGCATCCTTTTTTTCTATGGCCGATTTAATTTTTAATCCGGGTTATGAAACGTACCGATCGAATGCTACTGTACTTGTAGAAGGCCCTAATGCTGAATTTTTTTTTTTTTTTATATCACAGATCTTTTGGGAAAATTGTTTGCTTTTCGAGTCGCGAGTGTGATTTTTTCCCCACATATTATTAACTTGCGGAAAAACCATTGTCAGGTTCCCTCAACAATCCACAACAGTTAGACGATCAACTGCTGATATTTAATGGGGACCAGACTGATTTAGTCAGCGCGCCGAGCGCAATCAAGGTTTTGTGAAATAGACCCCTTGCATATGACGTCAAACTCTTAAAAAGCGCCCCCACTGAGGCCAAAAAGCGCCCTCACTAAGGCCAAAGGAGGCAGATCATTGGACGATAGGTGTTCTTTGTGCGTAAAATCGTGCGTGCGACCTCAGCGTCCATGTAGCGTTTCGCGTTATGCAAGGGGTCTATAGATAGTTCCCAGTAGACGCCATCTTTACGGGCAAATCGCATTTTGGCTTGCAGGCGCGTGAAGCGCTCAAATTATTAACGCAGCCGCGTCATTCAATAACCAATCATGCAATGAGTTTGGTGAATGTGCGCGTCCTGCACGCCGTTCTCACGCGTAACGCATGACTGTGTGTTCCAAATTGCCCGTAAAGATGGCCGACTTACGTCATACTGCAACCTATCTATTATTACGTGTAATGCTGTGCGCATCTCACGCCCGTCTGCGCAAAGATATGTTTTTGCTCAGCGCGTTATGTAAATCAGTCTGGTCCCCATAGATAGTTTAAATGTTGTGAAATTGTTAAGGGAACCCAACTAGGTTCTCGCGCAAGTTGTTAATACGTGTTATCAAAAAATTCACTCTCGCGACTAGAAAGGCAATCAATTTTCCCCAAAAATCTGTGATGTTTAAAAAAAAATAATTAGCATTAGGGCTTTCTACAAGTAGGCCTACAGTAGCATTCGATCGGTATAGTTTCATAACCCGGATTCAAAACTACATCGGGCACAAAAATAGGATTGCAATGGTGCTAGGCCCAATTGGCAAGGATACGAACGAAGTGGATTGGCCCTACTCTAGAGATCATTGGGCTAGTGAAGACATAGCATCGTATAATCATGGTGTCTCACTCTGTTTAGAAAATCACAGATTTTTTTCGTATTCAAGAAAGCGGGTAAATATCCGTTGTGTTTCTTTCAAACTAGTCATTATCAATTGTGCAGATAGTACAACGATGTAGGGCTGGGGGAGGGGGGCTAGGCCTCTAGTAGGCCTACCCTCACCTTGTCGTACATTAATGTTATTGTTGCTCGATCGCGCTGTCACTGAAGACAAGCACACCTTGTTCTTATCACTATCAGTAGTAACATATTTTGTGTAACATTCTAATCCTGAAGTATGTGAAAACTAAATGACAAAGAGACCCTATTTGGTTATTTATATTAAAAATTGCACTATCGTTTAACTCACCAACAGTTTTTCCCCCTGAATAAGTATTAGTTGTAGCCTGCATTTTGATTTTATAACTCAGGATGGCCGATTCAAATCGATGACTCCCAACTCGAAAATAATGTTTTAATAATGATCTTGCAAAAACAAAATTGGTTTAAGTGGTCGATATTGCATGAGATCGTACCACAGAGCATCTAAAATCCTAACTGTTTCGGAGCATTTAAGCGGGCCCCGGAACCGGCCCATGCCGTTATGGGGTTCGCGTTATGCGCTCGTATGCGCTACAAATTGCATTCACCATTTGCTGCTTGGTAAATTTTCACGCCCCCCCCCCGTTTGGAAAATCCTGGATCCGCCCCTGATTTTCATCTTTTTTTCTGATGGACTACGCGCAGAATGGTAATTTGGGCCTATTTCCGTTTCTTTTTAAAGGCACTGTACACGTTTGGTAATTACTCAAAATATATATTAGCATAAAAACTTACTTGGTAACGAGCAACGGAGAGCTGTTGATAGTATAAAACATTGTGAGAAACGACTCCCTCTGAAGTAACGTAGTTTTTTAGAAAGAGGTAATTTCCCACTAAAATAATAAAAGACTTCTGATGGCCAGAAGCCTTTTATTCCTATCTGAAAGCACACTGATTTGAACAACAAGGGTGTTTTTTCTTTCATCATTTTCTTGCAACTTCAATGACCAATTGAGCCCAAATTTTAACAGGCTTGTTATTTTATGCATATGTTTGGATACACCAAGTGAGAATACTGGTCTTTGACAATTACAAAACGTGTTCAGTGCCTTTAATACAGACAATAGACGACAAGTTTCGTAAAAGACATGAACGCCAAAATCCCGCTTACATACCTTGTTAGCATTCAAGTTATGCGTCGTTTGTGTATGCTAAATGTACGGTACACGATCCCTCCACAACGGAAGTCTGTGTTTGCGTGCAAGTGCAAATGTGTTACATTTTGTTACAATTACAATCGCACAACCACAAAATGTAGTAAAATCCATTAAAATAAATAGGAGCAGTTTGTTCAGTGTTATTATTTGTTATTCTAAAAACAAGATATAAATTAAAATAAAAGAAAAACGAAAGAAGAAACAAAAACATCAAAAACTCTCTCTCAATTTTACTGGAGAAATTGTCGCAATGTGGTTACAATTAAAAAGGATTGTGAATATGATGTTTGTATTTGGTAGAATCTCGGTTTTACATAAGGGAAACCCAGGCCCAAATCCCATTTCGGATGATGTTATTGTTAAATATCACCCCCTGTAACTTGCCTCCTGGTCAAACAAAAAATACGGAACAAGTGTAACACAGAAATTAAATGTAAAAGTAATGGTGTGGGGTGCAAATAATGTAATATGTATTTTTTTCAAGACTTGCTCGCCCGTCCCCCCTCCTTTTCAGTAGCAATCGACGCCCCCATGTCCACAATAGAATTCAAAAGTTGAATCAAAGAACCCGGAGGTTGTGGTAAAGTGTTTACACAATCTAACACATTTTTGGCCGAGAATTTGAGCGTATCTGGATTTTGCGAAAATGTTAGAAAAAATTAAGTCACAAATATGCTAGTGACAGGGCCTTGTTAGAAGCTACACCTGTCGTTTAGGCCTATACGATAGGCATTGTAAAATGTCACGAAATGATTACATTTTAATCAACAGATCAGCACAATGAAATCAATTGGGGTGGGATGGTCTCTTATGCCATTTATTACAGTTTCGTCCAAGGTTCTACGTCAGCCGCGTTTGGGACAAACCTGTGTTACGTTGTCAGCACCGGCAAGTGTTTTTTTTCGTAAGTTAAGGGTTTGTTTTGCATTTTTCAATTGAATTTATTCACCTAAGTGTGTTGCTTACATGTCCAGATATTGCCTGGGTAAATTCAAGGTTATAATCTAATGTTTATAATTAGGTTCATCTACGGTTGACTATTGGCCTACCGAATTTGTACACAAAAGATGCAGGCAGAGTTTTGGTCCTGCCGTTTCTAACCAAACCATATTCTGTCCCATGTTGGTTGAAACCCCATAAAGGACGTCGACATGGTCCAGCTTTAGATCTTAGCATAACGAGCTGAACGGTGTGTTGTACCAGCCGATACTCCACATTTCTGTTAGTAGTTAACGACAAAAAAGGGTCAACGAGTGACAGCACTAACCAACACAGATTACTACCTCGTCTCCCAGGTTACTACCTCTGTTGGCAGGTAACAGGAAGGAATGTAATCTGTATATGGGGCCTTTCTTTTGTTGATAAACAAAGTGCGCCGGATGGCATGGTCGGCCGAATTCAACATTTTCTGTAAATATTCATGAACGGAAACCCTAACCCTAACCCTAACCCTAACCCTAACCCTAACCCTAACCCTAACCCTAACTATTTATGAATATTTGTGTAACACTGCTTCAAACTATGGCAATCTGTTTTTGATTTGCAGTTATGGCTTTCTATACTTTCCAACCTGGGTTACATTTCTGTTAGTAGTTAACGACAAAAAAGGGTCAACGAGTGACAGCGCTACCAACACAGATTACTACCTCGTCTCCCAGAAATGTGGAGTATCGGGTGCAGCACGGTGTGTAGTTAAGACAATGGAAACATTAAAATCTGTCACCAGGTGCTGACAACGTATCGAGTTTGAGAAGAAACCACCACATCCTTCCCAACAACTCATCCAATATGAATGAGTCTTCAGATGAATTCCTCTATTTCCCAAAGTTGCAGTAGGCCTACTTTAATTAATCTGCATTGATTCTCAAATTATTGCGTGTACCTTTTGGCTCTTTTCAATGTGGCTTAGGCTTCGTCGGTAATAATTTTGAAACCTTACTTCCCATATGGAGCTGTCCCTTGTAGTGATAGGCCCTACATTATTGATGTTCAAATTAGCCCCTGAGTTACCGTAAATGTGTTTTGTTATAGGCCAATGCTAATTTTTTCGCATACCGGTGCTCAATTATTTTACATTCTCATCTTGTTTCGAAGAAGACATTAGATTTCGAAAGTCTTTAAAATAAAGGTCAATAACATTTCCTGTTGATGCGTCAATGTCGCCAACAAACTGTGCAGGGTCAAAGGTGGTAGTATACTGCTAGCTGGTTTATGGCGCACACCGTGTGGCACTGGAGATAAGACTAATATGCCAGATGTAGGATATTAATCATCATTGAAACCTGCATCACAAACAGATCAGAATCAGAATCAGAAATGGAAAGGTGTTTCGGATCTGCAACGTCCGTCGCATGTTTTGTTTCGGAGATGTTTGGTCCGTCGCCGCATTTTTTATCGGCACAAGTTTACTTTTCTTTACGTCTCTTTTTAAGTACCCTCCCTTACCCCCATGGGCCTACATGGATTATCTGACTTCACTACTTGCCCAAATTGAGCCCTGTGTTATATATTTTTTTGTTTTACAGAATTTAGGAGAAAACTGCTACTTTTGCTCAATACTTAACCCAGAGATGTTCAGAATTCATCAAAAAGCATCGACATCTTCGACATAATTTCTGCCCGCTCACACACGAACTGAAAACAAGGGTCCGCTTTTATCAATGATTTGATGTTTACAATAAATTTTGGTCTTAAATTGGGTCACGCAAATTTCAAAAGCATCCCCGCAGTCAACTTTTCAGCAGCAAGGATCTTCCGTATATACTTGGGTGCATTCCAAGTTATTGCTGTCTTTATTGAAACGGGTGGAGGCACGTAATGGGCCACAGATAAATCAGGTGAACTTTAAATGATTTCACCTTATTTGGTAGGATTTGCTTCCGTGGCCTCTTTGCTGATGCTGTCGCAGGCACGTGGCTCTCTGATACGGCCTGGTGTAGCTTCTGATCCACGTCTCTGGGATGCTGCCCAAGACATCCACGGACGGACTCCATCTAGACTCAATATTATAATAGCAATGGTTTATTTTGTGCACAACCACGGACGCATCTCCAGGGATGCTTAATTACACAAACCCTTTAAAACTTAATAGTTAGATTAAAATAAATGAATATTTCATTCATTATGAAAAATGAAACAACATTATAACATCTATCGATTCTCATCAACAATAACAACGATCATCACCGACATTTCGTTGACCTCATCATAAAGGCTCATATAAATTACTTGAATCTCATTGAAGCCATTGTTTCAACATTCTTCCTTCGTCATTTTGTTATCAATGCCGTCAACTGTTGAACAAGCTGAATAAGACCATGATTTGAACACCTCATAACCCTTGTGAACGGCTGCCTGTTAATTGCTAAATTAAATAATGACCGACCCTTTGCATCTAAGGACTCTTCTTCGACAAAATGAGATCACTTTGCTAAACTTGATGCTAGATATACCGTCAACTATTTTGTGTTAATATGGCCAAATGGTAAGTGCTCTCTGACGAACAGTTCACCACAACTATGTATTTCCTTTATTTGGGTTAATCGGAAAAGGCTTTCAAACTTTAAAAAATCACTACAGCTTCCAAAATAAATGTTTACTAAACATAATTGTTTTTCTAAAATGTGAACCAAAAAGTTCTGAGTAAATTTTCGTTTGTTTTCGAATACAATGATAGTCTCGTGGAAATATTACAATACATAATAAAGCTTTGGCTTCATCAAAAAAATTACCCATTTTATGTTTAATGCTTCATAAGATTCACTAGAATGATGTTTCAATACCTGCCTAATACAATTGAACAATGAACACTACAGTCAAGTTCTTACCTGCTGCGTGACCCTCTGCAGCTGTGTGCTCACGAAACAACGTCATCAAGACAACCATACTGACTATTATCCAACGTATCTGTGATGCCATTGTATACGAGGTTTCTTTTATTTTAACGGGAGGCGTTGAGTCTGTGTGTAGTCCGTAATATAAAAAAATATAATAGTTTCATTAATGCTAATAACTATAGGAGTTATTTAGCAAAATCAGGACTCCGCGATACTTTGTTGATGTTGTTCCGTCAAATACAAAGAATGAAGCCTATTATAGGTAAAAGCTACAACTGAAACTTCAGCAAAAGAAAATACAATGTTAATCCATGCACGTCTGATGATTCCCGCGAAAGGCACTTATTATTATGTTCCGTCTTTAGGCCTACCGTGTTACTGAAATAAGATTACGTACCTTGTTATCACAATGCAAAAAGATGATATACAATGACAGGAAATCCAGCCAAAATTGTTGAGCTTGAAAATCAGTTTCTCGACTGAATTTATAGGTTGTTTAGTTGAAACTGAGCAAATGAGGGTTTTTTAAATGCACTTTGTATTATTCACGGTGCAAAGCTGCCGGCACCGGGTGGTTGTAATAGATTGTAATATCGACTGAATTCGACGCCCACGCAAAGACAACAAAACTGTTATTACAATAACTTTTATGTCAATAAATACCTTTACTTAAATTGGCGTATGTTTTATCTCCATGGTTTCATACAACCATTTTGGAAACGGGAGGTCAAGAGTTGGCGTCATATGCATCTAATGGTACTTTTAGACGCACACTTCATTGAAACAATGGTCTGTGGTGTATTGTTTTTTGAGAAGAACATGTGGTGCGATGCAAGAATATTATGTGAAGTGCCACTTGAGCATTCAAAATGTCGTGATGGATGCCCTTCTCGCTCGTAACTTTCGTTGATGTATAACGTAATTCCACGAATAAGCCACGCTCGCTCCACACACAACTGGGTTTAATAATTGCCGGAACCCATGTAGGCCTATAGTGTTCGATTATGTATGAAAAAGGACTTGTTTTTGTAAAGAACAATCGGTTCATATATTTACATATTTAGTTTTTTTATGACCAGGGGCTTGTGGAAGACATATATTTTGATGACAGTTTTTAAACTTTTGTACTTCTCTGGACTACTCCTGGTCAAGATGTCCGAAAATTTAAAATAAAATATATATAATATATTTTTTGTATCGCCTTTCAGAGCTTTCCACAAACGCTTCAATTGTTGGAATAATACTGCATATCAGTGGGAAAAAAACAAAGAAACAAACCTTTTGCAGATGGTGTGTGTATAGTGGGTATCTTTTCGCTGTTGATTTTTTGCCGTAAGCTATGTGCTTTCTTTTCACGGAGGGGTGGTTTGATATTTTGGGATATGGGTTCGTCTCTAGCAGTGTTGTAGGTCTCGAGACCGGTCTCGGACTATCAGGTCTCGACTACAACACTGGTTTCTATAGTTCTTCCTTAACACTCACTGGCTTTTTTGTTACCGTTTTATATATTTCTGTTTCAATAATTTTCAAATTATCAATAATTTCTTATAATTATTGTCTTGTAAGTGTGTAGAGTATAACAAAATCAAACATCCCTTTAGTAGCTTACGTTTCAGGTCCATATCTAAATGGCGCGACTTGTTTAGTGAGTTGCCCCGAGTCCTTCACAGCTGACACGAAGAAGCAATATTTTCTGTGTATAATAGTTTCATTTCTAATTTTTTAAGACCTTGACATCCGTTTGTTTTGAGTTTATTTGTAGGCCTATTCTATTTATTTATTGTTTTGAGTTTTTTAGCCGGAAAATCGTTGTTATTCCACGGACACTTGTGTGTTTTAACAGCAGACGAAATATAGTCTTTGTGTTCTGGTTTCGATCTATGGAGTTGCCAAGATAGAATGTAAAGTGGAAAACATTTTAATCTTTTTTGAAACACAAATCGAAACTTGAGCATTTGAGAAGTTCGAGGCGGGTTATGGCTTAGACAGAATTTACATCGTGTTTTTGCTTTAGATAAAAGTGTTGGTAGGGAAACCACAACAATACTGAAAATTACATTTAAGTTCTTAGGTTGACAAATTAAAAGTTGTTTACTCTTAAATAAAGAAAAAATATTATTGTGCCCCGGAAATGTATGAATTGTCAGTGGTTTCCGGACATGGTCGCTGCAATTATACCGTGGGAAGGGAAAGAAAATAGCATCTCCTGATCTTATCAGCAGGCTTGTGACTGTACTGTATTTTTTATTTGCCTTGTTCCGCATTTTCCATGTAGATGTCTTTGCCATCGGACGCGGGGGACTGGAGCTCGAAGGACAAGCATTATGAAGACACGTTATCAAACGTCGCTCTTGTTCCTAACTGTTGTTATTGCACAGATTTGGGGCCTTGAAACAACAGGTAAGGTCAGGGTGGGTTTCTCTTAACAAATTACAGTAGTTTGTGGCATCTAAAATCAGTTATAAATCAAAGTGGTAAAACCACATCAATAAAAAATCTCGTACAATACGAATGGCATGGAGTTTTTCAGAATGTACGTTTCGTCTTTAAGTGTTATTTTTCCGTTGCTTGCAAATCATATTCTTACGGGCCCCTAAACGGACAGCTAAAAAGAAATGAAAAGGTAAAAAAAAAAATGAAATTATTTCGTTCCCTCGAAATATTATTTCGTTCCCTCGAAATGTTATTTCGTGTGGAACGAAATAATATTTCGAGGGAACGAAATGATTTCGAGGGAACGAAATGATTTCGAGGGAACGAAATGATTTCGGGGGAACGAAATAGTAGGCCTATTTCGAGGGAACAAAATAATTTGGATATTTGTTTTACCTTTTCACATTTTATTTACCTGTCCCTTTAGGGGCTCCGTATATTCTAGACTGACAAATCAAAAGTTCATATTTTGCAACATTTCCAGAAATAACTTCATTAAAGTAGCTTGGGAAAAAATCTTTTGAGACAACATGAAATAGTTTGATCAAAAGTATTGTTGTCTTGTGCAAAAACAATTGAGCAAATAATGGCAATTTTGGTGAAGGAACTATTAGTAAACTTTTGAATGTTCGAATTTTGCTTTATTTTGAATCAGGTTGTTACAAATAGAAATCTAAATCTTCTGTGTCTGTTTACGTCTATAAGCGATGCAAACGTCATTATTATGGCTACAATTGGAAACATGTAACAGCCTCTGCCGCCATGGGCGTAGGCCTGTGGGGACTCGGGCGGGGTGGGGGCAGAGGGGTTGACTATAGCCCGAAATTTCACACAGATAAACACAAGCACCACTTTCTAATACAGGGTAAAAAGCCTTTTTCTTTTTCTTTTTTGCTTTCTCTGTCTTATTTTTTTAAACTTCTTGCTGTGCCCGGATTTTATCCATGTTTTGCCCGAATTTGGCAGGGCAGTTTCCCCCGCCCACCCAAGGGTCGTGCGCCTATGCCTTCCGCCATCTCAACGGGTACTTACACGGTTTCGAAGCGTAACTTGAATAACCATTTTCCTTTTTTGGTTGCATTTTTCCTGTTTGTACCTCGTAACTTTTACAATGATATCGAGTTTCAGTTAACACTTGACTGTTTTTGCAATTCAGTTATTGAATTTTACTTTTTTTACAGACTTCCTGCTTGTGGCAGATTACGGCAATTCGACCATCTACGTAGGGAGTCTTGTTGATTTTGATCTCCGCCCTCTACCGTTAGACAATGTTAAATTCCCCGCTGCTGTTGAGTATGACCCCATTGAACAGATGGTTTACTGGACAGAATTGGACCAACCAAGGATCACACGTGCCAGACTTGATGGGTCTCTGCAAGAAACACTGGTGTCTGGCAATCTTTCTGGTAAGTTGATTACAATCATGATGGATCCTAATGATCTTTTTTATCCAGTCACCTTCACTTTTGGTGAGGTTTGCTTAATAAGAAAGATGTCGACATTGGAAGTGGCGTAACCAGACATTTTCTTTTTGGGGAGGAGGGGCAAGCGGAGCAAAGACATAATTTGAGGGACTATTTTATGTATCGAACCATTCATTTGTATATTTGTTCGATCTCAATTGGAGGACATTATATATAGGGCAAGGGTTCTGACCGGAGAAGGGCTCCAGCTCCTAGATGCCCCCCCCCCCCCCCCCCCCGGTTACGCCACTGGGTTGTCTCATGGTAGCATTCCACATAACGAGCTTCTAACGAATGTTGTACGTACAACAACTATCCACAAAAGAAAATGGTTGGGAGTAAAAAGGTACGGTAATCAAAGTACAGTGCCAAGGCACCTTGAGGATATCTTCCCTTTTAGTCAAATTTGCAGCCAACGCTAACTGCTCAATGTAAAACAATTCAATGTGTGTAAAAAGATGTGGTTGGCTTCACGAATTTTCACCCTAGCTTTCCACTCCTGAGTACCTTTCGCTCTTCCTTGTTTCAAATAGAGGGTGTCATTTTCCATCTCTTCCTTGGCGTACCTCGTCTATTTTTCATAATGACTATTTCTAGTGGGATGCGGTTCGGAAGTCTGCTGTTTTCCATTTTCACCATGTGTATGTGGCCAAACCGGATCTTGTAGATACGTGAGGTGATTAACTCTGATGGGTTACCACCAACTGATATTGTCCTCCACACCTACCTCTTCGTTTCGTATACCTCATTTTGCCAGAAGATGTTCGGGATTTTGTGTGTAAAGGTAGCAGTGTTTCTTTTGTTTTGCCTTCCTGATCATTCAGTCTGCTGAATTGTGCTGAACCATAAAGAGAAAACAGGATTTATAAACGAATGAATTTACAGCTTTGTTGTTGTGTGACATAATTATGTGTCCTGCCAGTGATCCTTTGGAGCTTCCCAAGTACCGCAGACGCTATAGCATCAGCCTCTGTTTTATCTCCCAGGAGGAGTTGTTGAGTGTCAAACTCATCACTCCAAGGTATTTGAACTTTGGCTTATCCAGTGATGTTGATGGTTGTTGTTTCTTCCAGTTTCTGGTATTTGGTACTGTAGCGTTGACCGGGGGTTGAAATGACACAAGAATACAATTCACTGGCTTTTCTGTCCCTTGCTCCGGAGCTTTATTAACACTCAACAAGTCCTGAATTACACGAAGAAGAAGGCCGAAGCCAGAGGACGCCCTCTCTGGCGAGCGGGTTTCACCGATCGACCGGCAGGGGTAGCCAGCAGTGCTCCACCGCGGAGTCGTGCTGGCGCCCCAACGGTCGATCGGCCGCCGCTACACTGCCCCCTCCTAGGACCCTGCTTGTCCCAGAAGCAGGCAGCGAGCGCCAGCGCTCCGCCAGCGAGGCGGACCCCTTTACAAAGCACACAAACAAAACTATAGGGGAAACTGTCTCTGTTCCCAAAACTGTGGGGGAACTCCTTCGGGAAATCGTGGTGGCGGGGGTCTGGCAGGGGTCCTCGATGAATGTCTCGGTGCTGTTATCCGCATGCACAGGAGAGGTGGGTCGGGCGGCGCTCCCGTCTGGGTGCTGTTATCCGCCTGACATGATGGTGTGGTGAAGATGGGTAGGTATCCACATTCAAACCGTGGACCTATAACAAAAGGGACAATAGGTCCACGGTTGCTATCACAAAGGAAAGCATTGTGGTCTACGGTTGCTATCACAAAGAGTTGAACAAAGGAGGGTCCACGATTGCCGGTATTTACACACGTGGGTGTGTTGGTGGTTGCCTCGTTGTCCGGCCAGGTGTCCGGAGCGTCGGCGTCCTCTGCTCCACCGGAAGGGGTCCTGGTTGGAGCCACCCTCCGCCGCTGGGGGAGGTGGTGTCAGAGGCCGCTCCGAGTGGAGTTGGTCCTCTTCGTCTGGCCCGACCCCCAGGGAGAAGAGATCGCTCAGTTCCGGCGGAGGTGGTGTTGTGGGTTCTGGTGCGTCGCTTCCGGCCTCCGGCCGGTGTTGTCGGGTCGGTGGGGGTCGCCTCCAAAGATGGTCACAGGAAGCATAAGCTCAGGAGGTAGAAGGCAACCACCGATGGTAGTTATCATATAGAAAGAGTCGGTGCACGCTCGTTTATTCTTATGCAGCTCTTGGCCTTGCTGTGTGGTTGTTGAGATTCCTTTATTGACCACTTTGCAAGGTGACTTCAAATTGTTGAAAGACTGCTTCACAGCAAACAACTCTACGTTGCTTCTCCAGTCGACGTTGGATGAGAATTGGATGAGAAGTCACTTCTCATCCAACGGGGCAAAGAAAACACTGCTCCAGTAATACCCGGAATGCACGAACTATATTGTATAGGCTAGGGGCCTATAGAACATGACGTTCAAAGACGGGATAGGAACTTATTTCAACTGCACAGAAGACATCGTTCAATACTTGTAGATGGTTCACACCGTAGACAACATATGGCACAACTTTGGCGACTCTCAAAAGTATTCAGTCATTTTCTGTTTTACCCCCTTCAAAACCTACTCAATCTTGTATGATGAGAAATTTTTTCCATGATCCTGAAGTAATGTTTTTAAGCACACAATGTAATTAGAAGCCATGATAAAAAAGATAATTAATGTAGCACTAAGAAGTGATTTTTGTAACGTCTTTGACGTCAATGCAGGTCCTGAAGGTCTAGCCCTTGATCCAGAGGAAAAGCTTATGTTCTGGACGGATAAAAGTCCCAATAATAGGATTGAACGAGCATTAACTGATGGATCAGACAGACGGGTCATTGTATGGCAGAATGTAATGCGTCCTAGAGACATAGTTGCTGACAACCGTGGAAGGTAAGCACAGAAATACTATTGTGTTAATATTTTATTGACCGCAATGAATATCATGATAAGCCCCAATGATACTTTCAGCATTGATAACCCTTTCAGTACCAACACATATTTTCTACTAATGCAATGGTGACCAGAGAAATTTCCTTGACATGGCTACCTGGTGACCAACACTATTTAGGAAAGTTTGAGGTTACAGCGCCCTCAGAAGGCAGATTGGGGTTAGCCTAGGTCCTAGTAACATAATGCAAGTTGTACAAGCAATCAATTAAATTACTGTTTCCTTTGGCATATTGCCTTGGACTAAATCATTGCCTTTAACATATATTTGAGGTATGGTATTATGACCACTAAATACACAATTGAGTAGTTTAAATGTGAAAGCTAAAAATTGGTGAAGTAGCTGTTCATACCAATCTGCATGAAAATTATTTCTGAAACGTTAAATAAACATAAGGTTTTAAGAATTTACTTTCGAAACACCATCCTCCCCCCCCCCCCCAACCCGCCACAAAATTAAAAAATTTGGTTGAGCCTCACAGATACTGGAGGTTGGTGACTATACCCATGCTTTCATGATGAAATAGTTGATCAATTGGTTATAAGGCGGCCATTTCGATTTTTGGCCAATTATGAATCCTCAAATAAACAGAAGGTTTGAATAAATTTCTTTTGAAGCACCCCCCCAACCCGCTCCTAGGATTGGACATTAAATATAAACAAGAGAGTTTGGATTACGCCCAATATGACTTTGAAATAAATTAAGGCTAAAATCAAAACTATTATTTTTTCAAACATTTAATGACAAAGAAGGAACTGACATTTAAAAATGTCCGCCAATCAATTATGTTTTGGCCCGTATCTCCGTCTACGAGCCTCACAGATAAAAAATAAAATTGCCATGTTTTCAGGATGAAGGAACCCAATGAGAGCAAATACAAAAATGGTGGTTCAGTTGCTTTTAAAAGGCGGTCATTTTTATTATTATAACATTGGTTTATGAAACCAAAAATAAACAGGTTTTAATCCAAACAATTATTTGCTACCACATTTAATGACAAAGAAGGAACTCGCATTAAATAACATTATATATAGCCAAAGTGCTATACTTGTACTTTCAAACAATCATCCTACCCCCCACCCGCCTCAATGTAGGAAACTTGGATTAGCGCTCATAGGATTCACCGGTATTATACATTCAATATTGCATAAAATAAAATAGAGAAGTTTGATTAAGCACAATATGAACGTTACTGGAACAAAATAACTCCTCAAATAAATGTTGTACCTATCATGAACCAATATGTCAAGAAGGAACTAACATAAAATATTTTCAAAGTGCTATACTTGTATTTTCTAAGTACCATCCCCCCCCCCCCCCCCGCCTCAATGTTGGAAACTTGAACGTTTTCAGGATCAAGGAACCCAACAAGACACATAATTAAATTATTGGATCAGTTGGTTAAGGCGGCCATTTTCATAATCAAAATGGTTTTTGCCCGTAACATAAAATATTGCGAGGTTTTCAGGATGCAGGAACCCAATGAGACCAAATACAAACAATGTGGTACAGTTGCTTAAGTCGGCCATTTTGATTATTTGAAAATTTGTTTCTGAAACCTAAAATAAACATAATTTTTTATTTTTTTCCTTTTGAACCACCCCCCCCCCCCCCCCAAACCCGCTCATAGGATTGCACATTCAATAAAAATAAAAAAAGTTTTGATTACGCACAATATGACCTGGAACAAAATTAAGGCTAAAATGCAAACTATTCTTAGTTACCACATTTAATTACCAAGAAGGAACTCACATTAAATATTGGCAAAGTGCTATACTTGTACTTTCTAATTACCATTACCCCCCGCCCCCCCCCCCCGCCTCTACTTGTTCTTTAGAACCACCATCATACCCCCTCCCCCACGCCCCTACTTGTACTTTAGAACCACCATCCTACCCCCTCCCCCCCCCCACCCGCATCAATGTAGGAAACATGGATTAGCGCTCATAGGATTCAACATTAACTATTGCCTAAAATAAACAAGATAAGTTTGCTTAAACACAATATGAACTGGAAATAAATTACTCCTCAAATCAAATTTACACCTATCATGAACCAATATGTAAAGAAGGAACTAACATTAAATTATGCCAAAGTGCTATACTTGTATTTTCTAAGTACCATCCCCCCCCCGGCCTCAATGTTGATTGTTGGCAGGCATGCGATTGTGGGATTCAACATTGTAGCGGGGGGGGGGGGGGGGGGGGGTTTAGAAAGTATTGAAAATTATTCGCTTGGTGTGGAAATTCTCCAATCATGGTATAACAGCTTTACACATTTTTTACATAATTAACTTTATAGTTTAATTGACCTAATTTATCTCTTGGTGTGGAAATTCTCAAAGCATGGTATAACACACATTGGCTTGATACACTGCTTACAAATCATGCGAGTTTGTTTCCGATTAGAGGTGGAACTGCATACAACACAGTCACGTTTCTTCCCGCCAACATTCGGACCCGGAAAGTGCTGAGTTGAAAGGGCGTTTGAAGCACTTGACACTTGACGGGCATGGTCAACTGGGTTGTTCTCCAAGCTTGAAATAAGTGCCTCTATCACCTTGACCCGAAAATCCAAAGTAGACAAGCTCTTGTTTGTATGGATGCTGTTGTATACGACATTAGCATTAAGCAAACATATGTCTAGGATTGTCATGGCACGTTTCCACCATTTGAGTGTTTTGTGGGTATGAGTATAGTACGTGCATAATTGTCCTGCCAGATCCGTGCCCCCCATGTATTTATTGTAATCCTCGACTATGCACGGTTTTTGGATATGACGAAGTCCTGCTGCGAATCTTTTTACTAGTGACACTGCAATCGCCATAGTTTGAGAGGAGAGTGACACGTTTTGTGTCCTGCCACATAACGCATAGTTGGCCTGCTTTCTGATAAAATTTGGGATCTGCACCGCTTTTCATAGGAAATTTTTTGGAGTTTGCTACGTCGGGTATCCCTAAGGGTGGTATAGCGCACAGTTCGACAAGCTCCGAATCCTAGCTCAGACAACTTGGAGAACAGAGCCGGGCTACTAAACCAATTGTCCATGTAGATGCAATGTCCTTTATTTTCGAGTCCCTGCAAAAGGTTCAATACTACGTTGCCTGGTGCCCCTATTTCGGATGGATGGTTTGTCTCAGGATCACTTACAGAGGACTGTCCTTGTGGGGACCTGGGCTGCGATCCTGTGAACAACTCCCAGGCACATGTGTACCCTCCCCCCTGTGTCGGATTCGTTCAATGAGAAAGATTTCAATCCCCATTTTGCGGCTTTTCTTGGCATGTACTGCTTGAAGCTCAGTCGTCCTTTGAATTTGACCATCGTCTCGTCCGGTGAAAGGCTTCGTCCCGGCTGGTACACCCGGAGGAATGATGGTAGTACAATGTTTAACAGTGGGCGTAATTTAGCAAGTTTGTCACGGGGAGAGTCCCCCTCCACATCTCTGTTATTGGCGAGGTGAAAAAATCTTAGGATTGCAGTAAATCGGTTACGAGCCATGGTTGCTGAGTACAGGGGACTTCGTAGAATTTCAGACCTGGACCAATGCATGGAGTAACGAGGCCTTTTGTTGATTCCCATGCAAAGAAGTAGGGCCACGAATGCCATCATTTCAGGTACATTAGTTGGTCTCCAAGCACGCTTATTTTCTGCCCCCGCTCCCAATATTTGTTCAGCATAACGATTAGTCTCTAGTACCATAATCTGCCACACTGCTTCACAAAAGTACAGTTTGAAGGTTTGTATGGGGGAGAACGAACTGAAGTCTTCTGTAGCCCCGGTGTTTGCTGTAAATTTAACAGGCGGTCGCCGTGTGTAAGAGTTGGCTTCACGCCATCACACCTGAAATTCGGCTTCTTCTTGGTCTTCTTACCCTTCTTAGAAGAGGTTAATGTTGCTGTTGATGTCGAGGCCCTCGGCTCTGTATCCTCACTGTCTTCTGACGTCTCCGAGTCATCAAGTGGTGAATCCTCGTCAGATGACATTTTTGAACCACTGTCTGCGAAAATTTCTTCCAAAATTTTTTCATTTTCATCGGCCATGTTGTCAGAATGATCTCTTACTCGAGAATGCATGGGGGACGCTTAACGATCCCGCTTAAATTTTAAAACTTGCGACGCTTCAGGGCACACGCGGGCAGCTTGTTGCCGGGGGGATGCACGCAGGCGATTGAGGGCGCTATTTACATTTTTATAACTTACAATAACACCTGTGAGCCAGCCAGGCTCAATGGTCAATTACAGTTGAAACAATTACGTGCCATAATGCCTCAGTGGTCACCAAGTGGGATGTTTTTTTGAGCCGCTATGGCACGGCGGTACTGAAAGGGTTATACAAACAAGTTTTTGCCACGTAACGGCATTGTTAAAACAGTTGTGCTTTGATTTTAGTTTTCGATCCAGATACATGTAATGAGATAATTTTACCTTGTAGACTACTCGGAAATTATAAAGTCAACTGGACTTTAGAATTTCTGATCTCGAGACGCCGCGGCCGTACTAGTTTCAGTAAGTCGTCTTGGCGAGGTAATCATCACTTCAAGTTGATTTATTAGTCAAGTTGACTTCGTAGTCCAGTAATACATCTTGGTAAGTCAACTTGACTTGGCGGGTGGATAAGTGATATGACACTCATGAAGTTCCAAACACATGCTGAGACTTTCTCACGTCGGTAGCTGCATTCAAGACAAAACCTGTACGTCCTAAATAAGTGGGACGCCGGGGCTGTGACAGAAACGTGCCACTGGATAAATGCCTGTCATATGACAAAATAATACCACTGATCGAACAATATGCCCGGGCACTGTCAGGCCGATAAAGGCAAGCAGCATGTGACAGTGACTTATCATTGTAAATTTATCAAAAATGATAGAAGAACACTCCATCGTATTGTACACATCGATCCTCCGATCAGGCACATTGACGATACAATTTTTCACGACTTAGACCCCACGATTCACAAAATTGACGTCAATAATTACGTCAGTTTTGACGAGTGTTACTATAACCAGCTTGATTATACGCTACAGAAGAACACGAAGTAACACCCGCGGGTTGTTGGTAGTTGAAACGTTTTTTTACTCAATGCTGGTGGAGGCTCTCACTGCCTATAAACTCTCTGACTTTTACCCGGTATTTATTGTAAAACCCAAGACTACTTGTTGCAGCAAGTATAACCGTATTAGGACTTGTTTTACACCTCATTAGGAATACATTTGAATAATTATACAATAACAGAATATGTTTGGATGGTTTAAAGAAATGGGTTGTACTAAACAAATGAGTTGGAAGAGGTTGCCCCATATTTATTTGGGTATGTTTGACCAGTGTCTGGTACTCTCTGTCATCACAGTGGAATGTGAAGACCCATACACACTTGGCACTATTGTCCTGACTTAGAACAATGAGACTACTATAACTGAAAGCATAGAGGTCTATTGACACTGCTACAATCTCAGAGGACACTCTCAGATATTGATATTATTTTGCATTTTAAGTGCATGCTTTTCGTTGGGTGATATTACAGTAAATCAAAATAATATTGACTTCAATATGGAATGCAATATCCGTGTTTCGTAAGCTTGTATCAATTAGCAATGACGTCGACATCGCTTTTTGTCTTATCGTTTTGTGTTATTTATTGCACAGACATATTTACTGGACTTGCTGGGGAAACAATGCGAAGATCGAACGTGCCAATTACAATGGACGTCATCGGGTTACACTTGTTGAAAAATCACTTATGAAACCAAACGGAATTGCCCTTGACGTCAGAGGTAATGACCTATAATTTTGTATATTATACGCAGTTTTTAGACCATAGGGGCCACTTCGCAAGCACCATAATAATCATTTTAACAAGTGATTTTCCTCATTTCTAAAAGTTGGTTTGTTTTAATACGTCACCCGAGGAGTTAAAACATGCAAACTAACTTAAAATGTGTCACCTTCTCCTAACTTTCACCCAGAAAATGTGTTAACACTGGATATTTCAAACTAAATTAGTCTACATGATAAACATGAGCACCATTTGATAGGCAAGGTTGCGAACCTCCATGGCACAGTGAGGAATCCTCAACATATATCTAAATTTATCAAACTTAAGCATGTAAACTGCATAGCGGTTCGCAGAAATAACATCAACCGTTAATGTTATTATCATTTTTAGAGGGGTGTTTGTACTGGTGTGATGCAGGAACCAGAACATTGGAGGTGATTAATCTACAGGGGAATGGTAGAGCGGTCATTAAAAACATGAGTGAATGGCCCACTGCTCCATATGATCTATCCCTGTACGGCTCAGTTTTGCTGTGGACAGATTTGAATGCAGCCACAATAATGAGAATGCATTTAACTCAGAAGCTGGTAACGAACGAAGGACCATTCATTTTACAGAAGGCAGCTGGTATGCATGTTTATGCAGTCCCAGGTATGTAACTTGTAATCCTGCCCGTAATGACAAAAATACGCCCACTGAAAAAAATATCATAGCAACCAATGCTAAGACGCAAACGGTTTAAATAAACTATTGTTATAAAGCACATAAAAATTGTTAGTAACGAAACTTCTATTCTGTCCATTCTTTTACAAACTTTCTTCGAAGACCAAGATCTTCTCAAAGTTTCTGTCATAAGAAATGGCTTTGAACGAAATGGGTGTCTTTTGGAAAAGGTACACACAAAGGTGTGCCAGCTTTGGAGCCGGTAAAAGCAAACATATTAGGTGTTCAACAGATATGCTACGCACGTGTGAGGCAATGACTTACCAACAGGATTAAGAGATAATCACAGACAACAAACTTCATGACATTTAATTGCCCGAAGTCACTAACATTGACGTCAATAATCACAACATTAGCCCAGAAAGAAGTCACGCCTCAGCAACTTTTTGACCTCTAAGGCCAACTCTCAATGTCTGAATAAGACGTTGTCTTTAATAATGTCATCAGTTTTCAAAATAGGCTTGATCAAAGTTTTTCATTTAAAAATGTAAATCTCAAGAGCCACAATTAACTTGACGTGTATCAATTTTCCTACAAAGACTTCTATCTAGTTGTTTTCCGTCTCAATTAAAATTTTTATATCTCATTAACAAAAAAGATTCAGAACTCTTAGTGTGTAGATGAAATCACAATTTGTTGGATGGTGACGTCATCGATGACGTCATAACATTAAAAAAATGCTTAATATCTAAAACTTAATCATATCAGGAGAACCATCAAATTGTTACATACAGGATTTGTGTACCATATGAAATCTCTTGACGTTCGTCTACACCGAACACTTTGTTTCAACAAAAACTTGCGTCTGTGGTCTACAGCATAACTCAAGATTGAAGTTGAATTAAACATTGAAACTCATCAGACAATTGAACCTCAACATCAACACCACAAACTTGATAACGTCATGATGACGTCATCAGGAATCAAATAACAAATTTGATCAAAGTTTAATATTAGTTATTACTCTATACATCATCGAAAAGGTCTTCCAAATTTTAACAAATGATTACAGGGTGCGACCTCATTTGACCTTGCCTTCGCTTCAAACCAGAAGTTGAATTCTTCAAATAAAATTATCTCAAAACTACTTATCATTTCAGTATAATGTTTGTATCAAGTTGTAGATCTTTGAGCTTTACAGAGATGGCAACATTTTGACCTTTACTTCTGTCCAAAACCGGTATGTCTTGACCCACATAACGCACAATAGTGTAATAACGCGTGTACTTGTAAGTGTAGAGTACACGTACTGTGTACAGGGTATGAATGCATTCGATATCGCTGTATATTGACCATCCAAAAAATTCAACGTAAACCCTCCTGAACTATTTACAAACGCATTACTTTAAAAAAAAAATAATAAACCTTCATGAGAAAGCTGAACCTAAATTCAAAGACGGCACATGAACAATGACGTCATGATGACATCATCAGATGTCAAATTACATACAATCAAAGTTTGGGCTTTTTAAACATAACTCTCGAATCACACAGCGGATATTTCAAATCTTTGCATCATCGGAAAGGTCTTTAAAAACTTAACAAACGCGACTTAGAGTGTGACCACATTTTGCATATTGTTTTGTTTTGTTGCCAACAAGACCTACAGACAAAGAACCTCCCACTTTCTACTGACAAAGCCCCGTCCTCATGAGAAACGTTGATCCTGCAATGACAGTAGCTAGTGTCACTTGGTTGCCCTTACAATCAGCCAATGATACTGTTGAATGTCCCATTGATCCTTCCACTCGTATGTTTGGACCACATTTGCAATGGTGAGTTCAGGGGATGGATTTCCAGTTGGCTTGACAACAGTGACCTGTAGAGTTAACGATACTGTGCCTAATGAAGGATCATGTGATTTTAACATCACAGGTAAGGTTTGGTCTTTTGGATCTCCTTTCCAAGCTTAATCATCTTCGAGTTAGTGGGCTCAAGTAACTTAAACTTTCCTCCGGCTCAAAAACATTTTGTCACCAATACACTTCAAAGTGTTCTGAAGTTCCAAACTTGACGACTTTAACGCAGTTTATTTTGGTACGATCTAAACAGACAGCGCAGCTCCATTTGTCTACTGTCCAGCTGATGTCCCATTGATATATGTGGACCCAGGAATGGCAAATGCTAGTGTCACTTGGATACCAATGCCAACAGCCAATGACACAGTTGATGGTCCCATTAATCCAGCCACCATTGTATGCTCTGACGATCTTGGCAATGTAGTGAGGTCAGCAGACAGATTTCTAGTGCGTTTAACAACAGTGACTTGCAGGGTCAATGATTCTGCATCTCTAGAAGGAATGTGCCAGTTTAACATCACAGTTAAAGGTATTTCTTATGTATTTACTGTTTAGTTTGTTCAACTTTTAACTGTAAGTTTCATCTACTTATTAATAAACTAGATGATTATTAAGATTGCCAATGGTATGAATTTTTAAATCAGATTAAAAGAAGTGTTGTTTTTCTGTATGATTACCAACTTTTAACATCTTGATCGCAGACAACGAACCCCCATTTAGGTCATGAACATTTAGGTCATGAACATTTAGGTCATGATGACTTCATTGGTTTTCAAATTACACTTAATCAGAGTGTTATTTCAAAAATGCATATCTTGAAAAACATTGCTGTTATGATTTAATTCTTTGCATTGTCTGTGGAAGTTTGATATATGAAAATTCTTTGTACTTTTGAATGACCTGATTTGACCTCGCTTTCTGTCAAAACCAGAAGTTCAAACACAATACATCTTGTAAAGCTCTATTTGACGATTTTTATTTTCATGTTGATATATAATTATTTAACACAACCTGAAAACCTACTGTTTTTATTCTACAATGACTACTAATTTAATAGTACTTGACACACTAAACCATCAGATTTTGTGTTTTGTTTTAATTATTTTGCCGAGGGGTTTACTTGCAAACATACCTTGGTGTTCTTTTCGGCAGACAATCAACCACCAACTGTAACATGTCCAAGCGATAGTACTACTGTGGATCTTGGAATGGCTGGTGTCATTGTTGTTTGGTCAGTTGCACCAGATGCCACTGATGCTGTGGATGCTGCAGTTGATGCCAACAGCGTTGTATGTGAAGACCATCTTGGAAAAGTTGTGATGTCAGGTGAATTTTTCCACGATTGTGTAACGACAGTTACATGTAAAGCTAACGATACTGCTCTAAATGAAGGATCCTGCATGTTTTCCATCAATATTGCCGGTAAGTATTTATGTTAGCTTATCATATAAACTGGGAAAAACTGGGATAGATTTGCAATACTTGAGTTTTTAATGGTGTTGATGCTTTCTGACTTGAAATCATGGGTTTTTCAATTTTGCGTGAGAGAGTGGAGATGATTTTTAGATGTTCGGGCACAACCGGAACAAGTCACTAACATTGACATCAATAATCACAACAATAGACCAATAAGTAAGAAGTCATGCCTCAGCAACTTGTTGAACTCTGAGGCCATCCGAAAAAATACTTATAACTTTCAATGTCTGAATAAGAAATACAAAATATTTGTAAACTTGTATGCGACCCCGGTATCAACAAGCCCGTATGGAAAAAATCTGAGCCATATGGGCCGGGGCCACAACCCATATTATACCCATGGGGCTCTTATGGGTGTGGGTTGTGGGTTCCCACATTGGTCCCATATGGGAGAAACATATGGGCTAGCCCATATTGGAAAAATATGAATTGGCCCAAATGGGTATCATAATTGGAAAACAAGGGCAATCCCATTATGGGCAGAATATGATGTGGCCCATATGGGTATATCAAATGGGGAACACATGGACAATATATGGGCAGAATATGATGTGGCCAATATGGGAATATCAAATGGGGAAAACATCGGGCAATCCCATTATGGGCAGAATATGATGTGGCCCATATGGGTATATCAAATGGGGAACACATGGACAATCCCATTATGGGCAGAATATGATGTGGCCAATATGGGTACATCAAATGGGGAAAACATGGACAATCCCATTATGGGCAGAATATGATGTGGCCCATGTGGGTATATCAAATGGGGGAAAACATGGGCAATCCCATTATGGGCAGAATATGACGTGGCCAATATGGGTAAATGGGGAACACATGGACAATCCCATTATGGGCAGAATATGATGTGGCCCATATGGGTATATCAAATGGGGAAAACATGGACAATCCCATTATGGGCAGAATATGATGTGGCCCATGTGGGTATCATAATTATGGCCAAAACATATATAGGCAATCAATCCTGTATGTGCAAAACATCAAGTGGCCCAAATGGGTATCATATGGGGGAAATCTTAGCAATTCCATGGGCAAAATGTTATGGCCTTTAAAAATGCAGTGGTCCAATACGAGGAAAACATGGACTTTTTCATGGACAAAATAAGTGGCCCATAATAGGTATGCATTATGGGAGCAACGTGTCATTTTTACTAACAACAAACAATGCTTTATAATTGACACCACTATAAGTATGTCAAGGAGCTGTAAAGAGAGCTACATTATCTTCCATTATGTTGTCAACAAAAGATGGTTAACATGTCGAGGGTTTTCTTCCGGTGCTTTGGAGTTGAAAATGAACATGAGGAAATTGGTTCGAAGACCCATGCCTGTAACGTAACATCCGCAATGATTTTATCGTTTCCCGTGCATTCCAAGGGGCTAGTCAGTAGTCACACCCTCACTCTACCGCCCTTGAAAGCTGGGGTCTGGCGCTGATCCAGGTGCCGGGGGATTCTGCCTCTGCAAATTATGGCCATGTGTAATGCCTTCTTTGCCGGGGTGTTAGTCAAGCCTGGCATTGTGGCCAAAACGATCATTTCTGCCGTGACGGACTAGTTGGTCGATGGTGGCAAGCTTGGTTCTTTTGGGCGACCTCTGCATTTGTGATATGGTCGTACCAATGGATGCCCAGTATAGACCTTTGGCATCGTTGGTGGAAGGCCTCGACCCTCGAGTCTTCTCCGGTTTGTCTGGATGAGTGTCCATGTGTCGGACCCGATAGAACAAATAATAATAATAATAATAATAATAACATTTATATAGCGCCTTTTACAAAGGTAGATACAAAGCGCTTAAACAAACAACAACAATAATTACAGATACAAAACTATACATTATACAAATGTTCTCAACAAAAAGAGACCAACTACAGAAAGTGAATACTTATGAATGTTCATATAGTTCAAGATAATATTAGCATAACTTTGGATACAAGTGGGTTTTTAGTTGAGATTTAAAAGTACTGAGGGTGTTCACTGATCGAACAAAATTAGGGAGACGATTCCAGCATTTCGGTCCAGTGACTGCAAAAGCTTTAGAGCCAATGTTTGTGCGAGATCGTGGGGTAGTCAATACTACAGCAGAAGTGGACCTTAAGTTGTACGAAGACTGACGGGTGTGGAGTAGATTACAAAGGTACGATGGAGCTAGATTAGATAAGGATTTATATGTAAGTACAGCAGTCTTGTATTCAATTCTTTGAGGTACCGGTAGCCAGTGCAAGGACTGGATGAGAGGTGATGTATGCGTATATTTAGGTTTCTTGTAGATTAGACGGGCAGCTTGATTCTGTAGGAGCTGTAGGGTGTGCAAGTTCTTAGTTGATGTTCCATAGAGAAGGCTATTACAATAGTCTAGCCTTGAAAGAACGAGTGCCCGAATTGCTGCATGTGTGGAACTTTCATCAAGATACTTCCTGATCAAGGTCAGGTTACGGAGATGAAATTTGACAGTTCTCGAAATGTTTGCCACTTGGGCATCATGAAGGAGACGATTATCAAAGATGACACCGAGAATCCGAAGGGACTGTGATGGTTCCAGAACAACGTCATCAAGGGTCAACTTGACATCAGTGAGCTTTCGATGATGTGCTTGCGATGCAACTACTAGAAATTTTGTTTTGTCTTTGTTGAGCTTGAGTTTGTTGACAGTCATCCAGGTTTGAGTGTCTTTGATGATGTCTGTCAGCTTGGAGAGTGCACCTTGGATAGAATCCTGAGACCCTGGATCACATGTTAGATACAGCTGTATGTCGTCAGCATACATGTGATATGTGACAGCATGTTTGTGAAAGATTTCAACAATTGGTTGCAAATACAAGGTGAACAGCAGGGGCCCTACGACTGACCCCTGTGGGACCCCGTACTCCAGTTTATCCTCGGTAGATTTAGCATCATCGATGGCAACAGTGCATGTCCTGTTCTGAAGATAGGACACAAACCACTCTAAGGCTAATCCACATATACCAAAGTGAGTGTGAAGTCTGTCAGTGAGAATGACGTGGTCAAGCGTATTAAACGCTGCGGACAGATCAAGGGATAACATGAACGTAGCCTTCTTGTCATCTATGCCACGTGAAATGTCATTCTGCAGGGACAGTAGAGCTGTTTCGGTGCTGTGGTTCCTCTTATATGCAGACTGTCTGGGATTATCCAGGTGATTCTGGTCAATGTAATCCTGCAGCTGATGAGTAACAACTTTCTCCAAGACCTTTGCAAGGAAGCGAATATTGGAGATCGGCCTGTAGTTACAGAGGTTGTCTTTGTTCAGAGACTGTTTCTTGAGAACGGGTGTGACAGTTGCTTGTCCAAGACAAGAAGGAAAAACACCAGTTTCTAGCGAAGAATTGACAATCTCTAAGATGGTGGGCATGAGTACAGGAATGTGTTTCTTCAAGAGCCATGTCGGCAGAGGATCAAGGGAACAGGTTTTATCAGGTAGTTTCCTGATGATGTCTTCAACGTTGCTGTATGTTACCAGATTAAATGATGAGAGTTTGGTGACTGGTTCGGTGGGTACATGTCCAAGAACAGATGCATCAACATTGAGATCATCAATGCACTTCCTGATATTTCTCACTTTGTCGGTGAAGAAGGAACAGAAAGCAGAGGCAAGTTCCACAGACGATTCAGAATCGGGTAGCACACGTTTGTTCTTGTTTAAAAGTTCATTTACTGCTTTAAACATGTCCCTTGGTGAAGATTGCTCAAAGATGTCCTGATAGTAGTCCTGTTTAGCATCAGATACAGCCGACGCTACTGCAGACTTAGCTTCTTGATAAGGTAGCAGATCACTCTCAGGGTTTAGTCTGAAGGCTTTCCGCCATTTTCTCTCCTCTCTCCTCTTTTCACGCCTTGCAGCATCAACATTATTGTTGTACCATTTGGGGCGATGACGAGTTTCAGTTTTCCTTGAGCACATTGGAGCATACTTATCGAGGACACTCTTGGTGTTATTATCAGCGTCAGATATAAACTTGTTCAAGTCATCAGTCATGTGGACACCACGCAACTTTGTGGAGAGATCAGCAGAGATACTTTGATGATCAAGATTTCGAAACTTTCGGAAACTAATGGGCTTCGTTTTAATGGTTTGCTTCTTAGATTGAATTCTGCAACTGATCGCGTAGTGGTCGGACAGAAGGCTTGGATCAATCTGCACAGAGCAAAGTAGATTTTCATCCTCCCTGGCAATGGCGACATCAAGAATATGGCCACCTTTGTGAGTTGATGACGTGACATACTGTATCAGTCCTGCTGCGCTGAGCAAGTTCTTGATATGTGCAACATCGTAGCGACTGGGGCAATCAAAGTGTATGTTCAGATCTCCAAGAATTAGCAGTTTTCCAGGGATCTCGTTGAGGTTATCTAGAAAGAGTTCAAATTCCTCCAGGAATTTAGTCGTTTTAAGGCCATTCTGACTAGATGGTGGAGGCCTATAGGTCACAACCAAGTTCATTGACCTTTGGTGATCGGTAATGATACAATGTTCTATTGTTTCATAGGTACAGGAATCGAGATGACGAAGTTTGAGGTGGGATTTAAACATCGCTCCCACGCCACCTCCACGTCCATTAGCTCGTGGAATAGTGATGAAACTGTATCCCGGGGGAGTCACCACACCAATGAGAACATCATCTTCGTCCGTGAGCCAAGTTTCTGTGATAAGCTAATGTCAATATCATTGCTTATAACATAGTCCGCAAGAGATAATGCTTTATTCCGTATGGATCGTGCATTCCAACAGCAAACATGAATCATGGAAGAGAGTTCCACATTCGCATTGAGTACAGTGTTCATTGGCAGTTTCACGGTGGTTCGATGTTTATGTAGCTTGCGACCCGCACGGCAGCCTCTGTATTTGAGGATGCCATTTTCCTTGAGTTTTGACAGTACAGTAGAAGGAAGTGCATGTTTTGCACATTGTGTATGGCAAAGTTTAAACAGCTTGGCTCTTGAATAGTGCAGCAAGGAGTTAGACTTGTCTTCCATAGTTATTGACCAGTGAAGCACGATCAAGTCCTTGTGTACAATAGGAGAGTCTCTGTAGAGTCCTTTGTCATGAGGATTATCTCTGATCAGGCAAAGTTGTATAGTCCCCAACCAGCAAAAAGCTAGGAAGCCATGCACTGTAAATAGTGCAAGTAGAAATGTGCAAAGATGAATCCAAAACATGGCCAAAATAGTCACTTTCCGTGGGTTAGAAAGTCCAGCAACAGTCCAGAAGATGGACTAGTAGTTGATATAACTTCTGGTAGAAGACTGAAGACAGGTACAACAAATAAAACAGAAAATGACATAAAGTTCAGGAGAGCCATCCTGAGTGTGGCAGCTATGACAAGCGCCCATTAATTTAATTAGTGGAATGATACAATGGTTCACACATGCTAAAACTTAATCGCAGCAAAACTCAGTTCATGGTTGTCACTAATCCTCGTGCACTTCCTCAACTTGCAAATATTTCACTTCAAATCAACAACGAGATCATTGCACCTTCCACTACTGTACGGAACATTGGCGTGGAGTTTGACTTTGCTCTGAAGATGAACCATCATATGTCTTCCCTTTGTCGCTCGCTCCACTTCCATCTACGCAATATAGGACGCATAAGGCCATTTATCAACAAATCTACATGCGAGAAGGCAGTTCGGGCAGTCGCTACGTCAAGACTCTACTATTCTAACGCACTGCTCCATGGAATCTCATCATCTGACATCTGAGATCAAACGTCTTCAGCGTGTCCAAAACCGGGCTGCCAAACTGATTTTCAAGTGTGGTAAATACGACCACGCTACACCACTCCTCCATCAACTCCACTGGCTCCCAGTCCATCAGCGAATTGTTTTCAAGATCCTCACCATTGTATATAAATGTCTCCACAATACCGCTCCTGCATATCTCACCAGGCTCATCAAGGTTTACCATCCCGGACGACCTGGCCTTCGCTCTGGTTCAGACAGTACACTCTTTGTCAGTTCTAAAGGTGCATTCTGCTGCTGGGGATAGTGCATTTTACGCCCCGCGCCTTTGGAACAATCTCCCTCATCAAATTCGTTCTGCTGAGTCACATTAAGTTTTCAAGAAACTTCTAAAAACTTTCCTGTTCAATGGTCGATTTCCATTGAAAAACTGTCTTTCCAATTATTAGTGCCTTTATTTATCCGCTTATTGTATAGTTTCTTGTAAAGCGCCTCAAATCGCAAATATTCAACTAAACATTGATGTGAATACTTGCGATTCGGGGCCAAAATTGTGAATATTCATGTATTTTGCGTAAATGTTTATGACTAGGCCAAAATCGTGAATATTTACGTTAATAATACTGTCTTAAGTGAATATTTGCGATTTGGGGCGCAAATCGTGAATATTTACGTAAATATTTGCGATTTGGGGCGCAAATCGTGAATATTTACGTAAATATTAACGCAAATATATATTCGTATCTCTTCAGGGCCACTAGCTTCGCTTGTTGTCTTGTTATTCAAATGTTCTTCAAAGACGCAAAGTTTTTCGGGACGGTAGAACAATTGCATCTTCATTGAAAAAAAGATCGTAATAGTAATACGAGACATTTACATAGCGCATAATGCAGGAGCCTCTATGCACATCACTAAACATAAAACTGAATGAAATATATTGTAAAGAAATTTAATTGTTACAAAAAACAGAAGAGAGTCAACTTGGCGAATATGAATTGGTAATTAAGTCTATCACCGATCGTAAAATATATGCATCACTAGTTGCAAAGTCCATCAAAGATCTTATTGCAAAGTCCATCAAATATCTTAAATCGACGATTACATAGTATGTCCAACCAACGAATGTACACACTGTCACCAGACACAGAGAAAGGACCTTTCTCTATGCACCAGATAATGATCAATGGTCACATTAAATGCCCGTTTGGCGTTCCATACTACGATGTGCATTCAACTCGTGTCTTTTCACGCGAAAACAATACCAACCACCAGCACACTTCCTTGCTTGCTATGGTTGGAACAACACTGCCAGTACAGTGTAGAGACGCACATTGTCATAGCGCTACTGTCAGAGGTGAATTGTTGAGCCCTACTACTACTGCAGATTCAGTACGACCATTTACTGCTGTGATAGCTGCATATCGGAGTTTTTACCACTGATGATGAATGACACAGGTTAGATTTAATCCGCCATATCAGGGGTCTCGGGAAAGAAGGTTGTGTAGATGGAATCGTGATTACAGCAAAGAGCAAAGTAGTAATTACGGCGAACAACATGCACGTAAGAATAGCACTAGTGTAACACAGGAAATATCGTGGTATATTGTATAACAATTATCCACTTCCCTGGTTAATTGTTCTAGTGTTAGTGGAGCGTGCCGGAGCAGAGAGGGAGTGTAGACTTCAGGATATATAAATATAATGATTCACAGGAACAAGCTTGAGTATGTAGAAACTCGGTTGTGACTTTATTCGTCTGAGCAACGTTGTATAAAAGTACATGCACGTACAATATAATGTAAGGTACTATTAAATGAATCTAGCTCCGTAGATATGTGAGAGGCAAGTCTCGGGTTAACAATAAATCTAGCTCCGTAGATATGTGAGAGGCAAGTCTCTGGTTAACAAGTTGAGAACAAGAACACTGAATGAGAACTTGGGGAGGTTATAAAGGGTTTCTAGAAGTGGATTTAGTTATATATTTAGAAATGATGTCACAGAGAAAATACATAAGACCGAAGACATCATTTCCTAGAACAAGATCATGGTCCAGATGTTTATGACGTCTTGGTGGTAAAGGTCAGCAGGGAAGGTTGCGGTCGGTCAGTAGTGTGTCAGGGGACACAATCATGGTCAAGATGTTTACGACTACCGGTGGGGAAGGTCAGCAGGGGAGGTTGAGTAGTTGGCCATGATGGGCCATCTGTTTAATGTGTTAAGTTGTTTTGGGTAGGAAATTGTCCTTACATTACTTTTATCTGGGGAAAAGAAAACGTCCTCATTTTCAAAGTCGCAGTTTTTTGGTAGGAAATTGTCCTTACACAAGTAACATTGGGCCCGGTATTCGATGTGTTGTGACATGGAATAGACTCCCCGACTTGGACACGACAGCAACTCGGCGAAACTTGGGTAAAATTTCACTTTTATAGGGGGGGGGGGGCAAAATTAAAACTTAAGTTTATATGATGGCCCTCAATGGACATTCAATACCTAAATACTAATATACTGACGTCAAATTTCATGGAAAATTTCACGACTCTCCCCTTTAAGTTTTCCAAAGATTTTTTCCCAAAGTTGCAAAATTCGATTTTCCATTCATTTTCAAATAGTAAGAATGGACACAGAAAGTTATCGGCTCATTCCTGAATTTTGATGATGTTCAATCTATTTGCAAGCTTAAAATATTATTTTGACTGGCTCAAAAATAGCTCTTGGGAATGTGCAGACCCATTTGTTTTTGATGTCCGATGAGGTCATGTTTAAAATTTCGCTCTAAAAGGGTATCAATTAGTCATTATTGACACCGTTTTGACGTCAGGTTAGCGTCTTTCCCACGAGGCGAGAGAGGACTCTATCTAGGCCTATCCATTAAACTCAATGTTGACCTTGGAAACCCTCTGTGAGAGAGTCACGAGGTCAAAACAAATGATGTTCATTGTCTGCGTGATAATTTGTAACCCATTTTAAAGGGACACGTTGCCTTCGGATTGGGCGCTTTGGGCTATAACAAGCGTTTGATGTGAAATGAACACTGTCGGAAAGGTGTTTTAAAAGTAGAATATAATGATCCACACAAACATTCCTCAAAACTGTGTGGTTTTCCTTTTATTCGTGAACTAACACGGTCCGCCATTTATGGGAGTGAAGATTTTGACTCCCATGGCCGACGTGTTCCTGCTAGTCTTATTTCCAGTCGTAAAACGATGATCAGAGTGCTGCTGTGATGTGCCGTGTCTAAGTCCTCATCCCTCCTGTCCACAATAAACATTTGGTATAAACAACACCGGTTGTTTCTCTCGGTTAGTCCCATGACAGTTTTCTTACCCTGATTGACGAGGTTTCTTCTTTTTGGACACGTCTTAAATCTGTTTTTTGTGGCGATCCATTTTGACATATGAACGGTGTAGGTGTTTACATACACGTACATACAAACCGATCTACCTGAAGCTACGCCGCGTATTCGCGGAATAGCCAGCCACATATTCCGAAAATAGAATACATGCAACACAGGGAGGTGAACAGATGAGCCATATACTCACCTCCCTGTACTGCATGTGTTCTATTTTTCAGAATATGCGGCTGGTTATTCCGCGAATACGCGGCTGGCAATTTCGGGCCCAATACTGTGCTAGCTTCAGAGGTAGAGAATGGTTTGTTACCCAGTGTTCATCTGATAGGTTTACCAGGCCACTGGCTACGGCAACAGCCTAACTACTGTTCATCGCGCATTTTGCCATTACATGGACGATGATATTTACGGCTGGAAATACGTTTCGCGGGAAAGATTTCGAGGGGTCAGAGGCCAATGTTTTTTTTTTTAATCACCATTCACTAATTATTACACATTAAAGGTGTTTTATTGCAAGAACAACTCTTAATAAGGATATAATAAGGAACACCTCCAAACAGTAAAATTTCATGTGATTTGAAGGCAACGTGTCCCTTTAAAGTCCAGATTTCAAAAGGTGCACAGGGGAAGTATAGACATACTTTTTGTAGTTTACCCTACTGGCAAAATGTTAACTTCTTTTGCAAAAATCGTAGTAAGTGAAACTTTCGTTTTGAATGTCTGTATACACTGAAATCGAGTTCATGGTGAATTTAAAGTGTAACTTTGCAATTTAAAGTCAACATTTTCAAGTGAAGTCAAGTTAGGACCATTTTGTTTAACGTTTTCACCACTTTTAAAGTCACAACTGACATCAAGCACCTAAACGGACATATAAGAGGGGAAAAGAGAAACAGAAAAAATTGTACAAGTGATGACTTCTGCTAATTAATAATAAGGAGGTATAGTTATGACGTTCTTCTTTTCTCAATGTCCCTTTAACGCTTGGGTTTGTGACTTCCAGGTTAAATTAATTCAAGTACCATGCGGTACCATGCCAGTCTAGACCATGTTGTTTTGTTTGGTAGCTCTTCAATATCAAGTTTGGTTTATAACTTCCGGGAATTCGAATATGTGACGACGGGTACAATACCACTTGGTTGGTTACAAAATCTAAGTTGTTTTGTGTCTTCCAGGAATGTGATGGGGAATATAGTAGGTATATTACCATACGGCGGTCAACCAGTCCGACCAGGGCCGAATTTTATGCCGCTGCTCACTTTGTTTTCTCTTAATATAAAATACTATACGGGCTATACGGACGGCCATCTCAAGGTGAGGGCTACACTTAACTGATTTAGGCTATCACCCAAATCAACTACCACCAGGGGCAAGTGAGTGCCACCTACTCCTGGGGCTGAAACAGGATTACCCCCTTCACATTCCGTATTACAAGGATGTAGGCACGGGTATCATCCACTAGGAACCGCTAGATATCTGTACTTACCACTCGTATCCATCCGGCTTTTGCGTCGTATAAGCAGTGGCACACAATTATTTGGTATATAAGGAGTACCATGACGCATGTATATGCACAACAATTTGGCACAGACAAATCTTGCTTCCTTAAAGGGACACACCGGCTTCGTTGGGCTATTTTGGCTACAAAATAGACTAAAACATGACTCCAGAGGTCTTCCAGGAATGGAGAAGAACGGTTCTTAAAAGAAACCATCAATGTTGGTCGTTTTTGAGCATTTTTCAAAAAACGAAGGTCACATGGGTTATCCGAACCACTTTTTGGGTTCGGATAACCCTCGTGATCTTCGGAGTTAGTTTTACTTCCAGCCGTATAAAAATTAACTACTGCACCGAATTCAACTCTGTTTTTTAACAAAAATTCATGAGTATAGTATTTGACACACAAAAATACGTATTCAAATTATGGATACAAGTTGTAAGTAATTCCAAAAGTCGAACGTAAGATTTTATTTCAGAGAGTCCGAGCAACGGAAGCGTGTCTTACAGCACAGCGTGGGGGCTAGCTACACGTAACACAGGGGCAGTCGTGTCGCTTTCGCAGAGTATCTCGACAGTGCTACCTCGACGGAAGCTCATGAACATGTGGGAGGGGTAGGGAGCCAGACCACCAACTACATTGTTGTTATTGCGGGTTTGCTAGTCGGTACACCTCGCTGATCGAATCCGTTGTTTCAAAATCGCAACTTTTCAATGCTCAGTGTGTACGTTCCTTGACCCGATTTGTACCGAGTTTCTTGTTAATTAAATAAGATTTATATCAATACATAGGAATACCACTTTTATATTGACGGTACAAATAAGTTAAAAGAAAATTTGTGACAAACAATTCCCCCAAAACGAGCCCCTCCAAAAAAACCTAAAACGGAGCCCCTGAAGGGACAAGTGAAAAAGAAGATAAAAATTAAAAGGTGGAAACAAAAAAACTCATTCGAAATTTCTATTGCATCCCTCGACACACAAAATTCCAACAAAATCATTTTGTTTCCTCAAAATATTATTTAATTCGATGAAAATATAATTTTGTCTCACAAACTATTTCATTTTGTGAACGCAGTGTGTTTTTCTAGGTAACGAAATAGATTATTTCTAGAAAATAGGTTCTCGTTCCCTTGAACACGCTTTTTCCCCCCGAACTACAATTAAGTTCCCCAGAAATACGCTTTCGTTCCCTGAAGATACGCATTCGTTTCCTTGAAATATGATTTTGTTCGTAAGTAATATACTTTCGTTCGTTCGAAATATGCTTTCCTTCCCTAAAGAACGCTTTCTTTCCCTCGAAAGGAGATTTCATTCCCCCAAAAAAGCTTTCGATTCCTCGAAATACGACTTTGAATCTTTTGCCCGAAATATACTTTCATTCGCCCGAAATATGCTGTCGATCCCTAAAAATATGCTTTCGTTCTCTCGCTGAGATTTTGTTCCCCAGAATTCCTCTTTCGTTCCCTCAAGATAGCTTTTGTTCCCTCAAGATAGCTTTCGTTCCCCAGAAGTCCAATCACACCAATTTGTTACATTCCTTTGTGAGGGGCGACTTTGAGAGGGGACGAGTTTGTATGTGAGGGGGCGACTTTGCTAGGGGCGACTTTGTAGTTGGGGACTTTGTAATTGGCGAGTTTGCTGGGGGGAGAGTTGACTGGTTTCCGTGTCCGTTGTTTATACACACTTTCAGATGGATAACGTGGACTGGATCATCATGCCTTGTCGTAGTAAAACACTTACATAAACAGAGCACCAGTCTACTTGCAACATTGTATAGCACGGTATCTCGTAAATTTGACACTTGCAACGGCTGGTAAAGCGTATACGGTGACCTTTGACCGCTTTTGTTTTTTTCGGTCCTTTCTCGTTAATTACGTGATATTTTTGAAAAAAAATAAAATAAAAACCATTCAGAAATAATTGTCTTTGATTCTACATGATTAAATTACGTAAACAGGTAACCGGTGTGTCCCTTTAAGGTTACCACCCAAAGTACTAAACTGTTTATAATGCTGCGACTGGTACCCCACTTATTTTTCGCGTATGCATACGACATGTGTTGCTCACCTACCGGGTAATTGTGTTTTCGTATGTCTACATAGCTTCAATTGCTCACCTACTGGGTAACGTATGTGATGCTCAACTCTAATAACAGAAATATTATGCCCCCTATCGTGTTATTCGTATGGGACAACGCAAAATGTCAGAGGTCACTCTTTTTCCCCTTTTACTGCCAGGCGCTCTTTCATATTCATTTTGGGTGGTTTTGTTTTGTTTGTTAAATCAAGCGACTGCTATAACCACCGTTTTTAAAGTACAAGTTTGCAAGCTTAAAGGATAATTTGAACACAATTTCACAAACTGGCGTTATCGACCATGTAATCTTGTTTATTTTCTTTTATAGTTATTATGTAATTATCAGTTTGACTGTTTACATTCCCGTGATTTTTTTACACTGTTTGGTTTAAAAAAGATTAGACTCGCTATAAATTATTCCTTTTTTAATGCAAAGTATACCTTTGGTTTTTGGAAGCGTTCGATTGTTTTAATCCATATAAATGTTTATACATACAACAAAACTAACAAGTGAAAATTTCATTTCAAAATGTAGTCTTGTTCTTGAGATATCGCCGAAAATCTGGAGCAAATATGTCTACCGTAGAAAGAATAATCCCTATAGGAATACACAATCTGAGAAGCGTTTCTGACAGAAACGTTTCTCAGATTCAAATTTGGTAGCATAAAAGCTGATATATGTTTACATAACCACAAAACTTTGAAGTGAAACGTTTCTCAAAATGCTTTATACTATCGAAAGCTTCTGTTAGGCTTCTAACCAATAGGTTTTTATTGCCATTAATTTTAAGAGTGATTACCTAACGTATAAAGTCCCTTTAATGGGTGGGGTTTTCACGACGTCATTGGTGTGCTATTGCATGGTTTCCGACTAAGGTCCATAGATATGCAACATGAAATCAAGGATAAAGTACCAGCACTGACGTAAACTAGCACTGACGTAACCAGCGTAAGTCTGTGTGATGCGTTCTGTGGGGCTTGTAAACTGCCTCCATTTTGTTTTTGTTTTCTCTTATGCGTAATTTTTCTTGGGGAGGTTCCATCTGAGTATGTTTTATGTTTCGACGTTTATCGTCAAGACATTATGTTGAGCACCCTTGTTGGTGGATGTACCAGAAGTGCTACAAAGAATGGTCCATCTTTTCCGATTTCCACGGAATCCGGCTACTTCAAAGAAGTTCATGAACGCCCGACCCACGAAAGGATTTTTCCTGGACCGAAAATTTGTCATTGATATTTTGCGACTGTGTTTTCTGCATTGTACGAACAATAGTGTGAATGTAAATGTTATGATTTTAGAAATCACGTCACACAACCTTGCCAAAGTTAGATTAAGTTGTATAGGTAACTACGAATGGGCCATGTTAACTTTTACAGAACACGAAGTTACTTTTAAAAAGGGACGGATGGACCGTTTAATTCACCTCTCATCTTTTGTCTGCTTTTCATTAACGGTGTAGGCTCTATGTATGTTGGTTATTTTCACTGCCTGTAAAACTCAGGAGGTAATAGATTGCTGAACAACGCCCCCCCCCCCCCAACCGCACCCCCCGTCCAAAATATAGGGGCTGGTACACCCTCGTCATATTGGGAAGTGGTTACATGCGTGAAAACGCATACTATTACTAATTAGCCCTGATTTCGCACACTGTTGTAAAAATTCCATGATTAAATTGATTCGCGTGCATAAGGAATACTGGCAAAATAGTTTTTTAAACTCAGAATTCGGGTCAGAAACAATGGGTATGGCATTTGGACCCTTCTTCGGGTAAATTCTGACGCGGAACAGAGTGCAGAGCATTTTACTCTTGTCAAAAAAAGGCTCAATCTTGACTGATAGACCTTTTTTAATGGAAGACTCATATAGAGGAGTTTATGTACCATAATTGTTCAACATTATTGAGAAATAACAAATTTTATCTCATTGTTGCAGGCAATGGAACGTACAACGTAGAGGAGTATTTTGAGGATACCCACTCGAATATGACATGGAATTTTGAGCAACGACCCTGGAGCTGGAATGTCGCCGTTTCTTTGTGTTTGGCAGTCGTTGGTATTGCCGCGAATGTTGCTCTCTTTCTGGTAATTTAGTAAACACTAAACAATTTACCATTGTGCATCGCACTATATGACAATTATCATTGGATTTAGTTTCTGGCACCCCCCCCCCCCCCCCCCTTCTGTTAGATATTTTAATTACAAGTGATTTTCCCGCCCAAGCAAAGACCCATAAAAAACGAAGTACCAGTGCCTCAGAGAAACAGCATAGAAACAGTCCGTGTTGTGTGGCGTAGGTCACAACACGGACTGTGGGGAGGTTGTCTATGTTCGTTGCTATGCATTTTCCATTGTCTTGTTTGGATTGAGTCAGTAGTGGGACGTCACAGTGCTGTTTTGATCCCAATGCGCTTTTTGTGGAACTTGGCATTCTTGCCGCGCCAATGCGTGACACTATAAAAAATTATATATATATTTTTTATCATTGCACACTCGTTTGCCTTTCTATAACAAAAGAACAACAATGTTAATTTCGTACAAGTTGATCTTTAAATATCGGTAATGTCGAGGCAACGCATTCGTTCGACGTACACAAAAATCACAGAGGTTAAATGTATTTATTTAATTGTTTATTTATTTATTTCTGTTGGTCGGACCAACAGTTTTACTGATATATAGGCCTACTGGTAAATAAAATAGATTTCAACAACACAAATCAAGAGGCTAAACTGTTCGGTATAAGCATTACAGAAAGGACACCTCTATGGTATAAGCGTGTACATGTACATTCTCAACACATAGGAGCCTACTGTGCTTTTATAACTGCAAGTATTATGGTTATTGGTAAACGTTAAACTGGGTTCTCTATTGTGTTTTTCTTTTATTATTGTAGGTGATTTTGCTGATCCCTCATTTGCGTACAACCTCCAATATTTTGGTGGTTAACCTTGCAATCGCAGACATCATGATGTTCGTCTTTTCTGTCCCAATGTCAACAATGTTTTGGTTGTCGGTGAGCTTCCCAGAAGGACCAGGTGGGACGATCTTATGCAAGCTCATGGGTGGAGCTTGGGGATTAAGCCAGGTGTTATGTTCAACATCTTTGACTGCAGTAAGCATAGAGCGTTTTTGTACCTTGAGGTGGCGCATCCAGATGAAACGCACAGTTGTCATCTTAGTGACAGTCTGGACGATTGGTCTTTGCTTTGCTTTACCTTTGTGGGTGTTGGGTAAAACCGATTATTATCCCACATCAAATGGTAGGTCTATGTACTTTTGCCGTCTGCTTCCCGCCAACCGATTGGCCGTCGCTGCCTTTTTAACTTCATACGCAGTGTTGACGTATTTCTTGCCAGTCTTGATCATCATCATTTGCTACGTAGGAATGGCACAAATTTTAGTCTGCAGTAAACCAAGTGGTGAATCTGTGGAGGTAACCCGTGCCCGTCGTCGTCTGGCTGTTGTAGTACTTGTCTTGGCTGTTGCATTTGTTGTTTTCTGGTTTCCGTACCACTTTATAAATATGTTTTTTATTTATGCTTCCATTGATACTTTGTTGTCATTGCCTGTTGAGTTCTACTTACGTCTGATGGAGATAGCCTATGTGCTGATATATGTCAACTCGTGTCTTAATCCATTTGTTGTCTTCCTGATCAGTGGCGTTCATCGTGAACCGCTACTAGACTTCCTGTGCTGTCGTAAACGTTGTGGTAAGCAGACAGTCATTCGTAAAATTGACGGTCGTTACGCACCTGTACCTGACGGTGTATACACTGAGACGGTGTTTAGTACAAGCATGGTTGTGGATAGGGAGTGATCGATGTTTACACAAGTGTACAAAGTTTTATGCTGTCTTGGGAGTCGTTGGTTGTGTTGTCCGTGTGCAAGATTAACTAAACAAGCACTTGTTTCTAAAACAATGCTTAAGGAAATAACATCAGGTTCAGTTTTTGCATTACATGTGTCGAAACCTCTGAAAGAATAATCTTACAGTCATGTATATGACACTAAAGGTTATCGCTCTAAAACTCCTGGGTCAAAATTGACCCGGATTCCGGCTCCCAGGATACTGACCTTTCTGGGTCAGGCTGCCCCAGAAACTGGCTAATACTTAATAGAAAATGGATTTGAGCTCGGATTTTGCATCAGTTTGAGCCCTTTCTGGGTCATTTCCACACATATTCCAAGTTACGCTGACCAAGATATGGGTCAGGCCCCCTGGGACCCGGTTAAGGATCCGCCACTTGGTCAATATTCTGACCTAGGGGTTTTCAAATTATAGGTCAAAATAGATCCAGACTGCCTCCGCCTTGCATTGCACGGCCCTCAACGGCAACGCCTGGCTGCACAATCGAGGTTTGTGAATAAAATCACCTCCAATATGCGTCGTTAACAATAATTATAGGCCAACATGTTGGTTTATAGAGTTTGAATTGAAAATCTGTCTTCATCTAGTGTCTTGAACGTAAGGCAGTGGCGTAACTGTTGGGGTGGGGGTGGGGGAGGGGGGGGGGGTACCAGGGCACGTCCCCCATACTTTTTAGATTAAAGATTACCAGAGAGTAAAATGATACATGTAATAAGATAAAACATTTTATGTGATAATCTTGGCGTAAAATTTGTTTAACTATTTTTCCATTTACAAGCAGAGAATGTATACTCTGATTATAGAGCATTATTTACTCAAACTGTGGTGCAAGTAATTCCACGAAACCTGTTTTGTATATACAGGCATATCTGCTATAAACAATACATACAGTGTTATAGTTTTCTTGTTTACAACATGTTGTTATTTCTTATTGTTTAAATGCTGGGTGCATTCCATCTTCCATATTCAATATCCTGTAGTTTGACCTTTGACCATAGGCGTATTACTCGGGGGATTCGAGCCCACATGCAATGCTAGAGCAGATGCGATGTTACCACTCGATCACCGAACTAGCCCGGTGGCTAGGGGCAGTTCGAATCCCTTTTTTTGCAGCGATTACCGCAAAGATTTAATAGATGTTACTTTTGCATCGGGGGTAAGGAATATTATTTGTTTTTTACCCTACACCGATGTGTATTAAAGGGTCTGTATACGTTTGTTTATCACTCATAAAACTAATGGCAATAACAACTTATTGGTTAGAAGCCTACAGCAGCTTACGATGGTAAAAAGCATTTTGAGAAACATTTCACTCCGAAGAGATGTGGGGACGTCAAAAGATATCAGTTTTTATGCCCCAAAATTTGAATCTGAGAAGCGTTAGTGTAGGTAACGTTTCTCATCATCAAATTCTTATTTGGGATTTCTTCCTGTGTGGACATTCGCTCCTAATTTTCGGCAATATGCCGGGATGACCTTCAAGGTATACTATTCCTTTAAGCACTACATGTAGGCCCTGTACTCAATACTTTCACGACTTTTGTGGGGAAAAATCTACAGGCATGTATCACTCGAATATTATACCGTGTGATAACAATTGCTGTGCGCATTGAATTCCCTTTGCACTGCACATTGAATTCCCTTTCATTCCCTTTCACATGTCAAAAAACATAGAGATCGATCACTTAACGTCGAAATTCACGATTTTTATTTATTTATTTGTTTTACACGCGCTCCATAGGTGTTTTGACAGGTTTGTGTAATGGCAACCCCATCTTTCTTTACCACCTTTGGAAGCTTCGCTTTGGCATGCCCAGTGAACACACAAAACAGACTCACAGACTTACATTGTTCGCCCGGGCTTTAGTTTGTTCGCCCGGGGTGGAGGTTTTTGCATATAATAATTATATAATGGGACCTTCAACGATAAGTAGTTAGTAGGCCTTATTTTGTCAATGTCTTTGTTTTGGATGGCCAGTCAGAAGCCATACATCCTGTAACTGCCGTTTAGCCAGGCGGATCAAACCCAAGTTTACAATACAATCCAGTAGAGGGATCAACTTCAGGGGATGTGACTTTATATTTCAAATAAACACTGAGGAAACTGACAGGTAAATTTTCAATTTATGATGACTAGAGCGGGATTTGAACCTGCGACCTCTGGATTAACATGTCTGCGCCATATTGGTTTGCAACATTAAAAGTGTACCGTAATTGACATTTATTCGGATTGGACTGGTGTGGACTTTAGAAAATAAACTGTACATGGAGCAGGATTAAAACTTGATTTTTCTAAGTGTCTGTGCATTGTATATTTAGAATTGTCATCTCACTTCTGTATTTTTTAAAACACCATCCATTTTATGAAATTTTCACAAAATTAGGGGCATTAGTAAAAACAACGAACGCGTGGATTATTTTGGATTGTGTTTATTTAAAAACCAAAGTATGGTTTAATTAATTTACTCTCGTGCAAGAAAGCTGATTTAGGAATTATAAAGCCATTTAAATGAATGCCTTTAATGATGTATAGTCACGCCTATATTACGCTACACCCGTACTACTTAGTCCACTGACGGCCATACTTTTATAGACTCCTTGCCCAGGCAAAGGTGACACGCAAAAAACTCTGGGTCACAACATTTTTCTTACTTCAGTTTAAAAGGGTCATTTACATTATATGGAGCATGTCTTTATCATAATCATAGTTTTCGTGTCCATGTTGTGATTGTGCACATTGCGCCCACTGCAGTACAATCGTTTCCATCATGCATCACACTACGTCCTTAACAACAGTTTGTACAAAATCATCGGCCCATCCCGCGGTCATGGGGGCGGGTGATACCAGTGGCCATAGGTCTTCCTGTACCTCAGTTGGTGCACTGTTTGGGCTTGTGACGTCATGTACAAGGGGTCTAGTGTAAAAAACAAAACCTTAAAACAATCTATTTTAATGTAATATGACTGTGTTAGGCTCAATAAACGCCTGTGCAGTGTAAACGATTCAACTATTATTCAAAAAGACTGTTGAGATTATGTTGCAAGGGGTCGATAGAAAAATGTTTGTTAAAACAATGTATTTTTCAATGTAATAAATATGCTCAATAAACGCCTGTGCAGTGTAAACGATTCAGCTATTATTCAAGACTGTTTAGCTTATAAAATAGCCGTTAAAACAATGTATTTTTCAATGTAATGTTATGCTCAATAAATGCATGTGCATCGAAATCGATTTTGCTATTATTTAAAGATTGTATGTCACTATCTTGTTGGTTTACCCTCTGTTGTGATGTCTGCACCCGAGCCCTTTAGGCCAGGTAAAAAAAGTTAGGAGTTTCTCGTCCGGACTTTTTCAAAAAAAGGAGGAGGCAGGGCTCTACTATTTACTATTTTTCAATTTTTAGCTAATTTTTCCAAGATTGCCGCCATGCTAAATATGGCTGGCCTCACAGATATTTTGCTATTTGAGTATACTGATGCAATTTATGACAAAACAAATGATCTGTAAGACCCTTCACTGAGAATCGCAGCACCATCACCTTCGACAACAGTTGCTGCCCGCTCTGAAAAGAACGCCACGCTGGGTTTGGTGCCAAGACACTGATCATTGATATAATTATTAAGTCAGGAGAATCACACTTTTAGCCCTCAACTAGCTAGGGACTGCACACCTGAGAATATTGAAATGAGAAAGTTGGGAATTCTTGAGGCAAAGCTGCTAATTTTGGCCTATTTAATTGGATTCAGGAGATGCCACTCAGTTTTATCCCCCAAAAATGATTTCAGCTTTAAATCTTCCAAAAAATCTGATTTAAGATCAGAGATCAGATTTTTTTGTTTCTCTCTCTGAATAGTAAACAGTAAACAAAAAGGAGGCGGCGGCCAAAAAGGAGGCCGGCGGGGACGAGAAACTCATTAGTTTTTGTTAAAGTCATGTCTTGTTTATACTCGCAACACGTTCCTCAGTTGCTTAACCAGGATCTACGAAGAAAAAGAACAAGACAGAAAGCAGACGAAAATCAAAAGTTGTTGTACCTTACGTCATTTAGGCCTAGTCATATGACAGACATCCATGCAACTGTACTCAGAAAAGTGAAAAGTGCCAGGCAGTCTTCAATTTATAATAACACTCACAATCGCTGTCAAAGAACATTCTTAATGCGATTCTCAATTAATTAAGTGAACCCTTGTACCTTTTCAAATGTTTCTTTTTAATCTGACGGCGCAAGAGATTATTTGTTATACACAAAGCAAAAATGAAAGACCGGGAAAACCTACATAACCCTTTCAGTACCGCCGTGCCATAGCGGCTCAAAACAACATCCCACTTGGTGACCAATGAGTCCGTATGGCACGTAATTATTTGCATTCTTGGTGACCAATGAGCCTCTCTGGCACATCGACCAAAAGTAAGTTATCAAAATGTTAATAGCGCCCTCAATCGCCGCGTGTGCATGCCCTGCCTGAAGCGTCGCAATTTAAGCGTCCCCCCAACAGCGTTTCCACTTCTAAGGAAATTTCCTTATTTTAAGGAAATTTTAACGTCCTAAGGAAATTTCTAAGGAAACAAAAAATCTAAGGAAATTTTAAGGAAATTTCAAAAATCTAAGGAAATTTTAAGGAAATTTCAAAATTTTTAGAAAAATTTTAAGAAATTTGAGAATAAAAGCAAATCATAAAAAAAAAATACAATAAAACATGAAAACTGGCCATTTTAGGGTTCACATCAGCGAAAAATGGCGCAGTGAGATCGATCACGACTGGGAACGAGGTTGGTTGCTTATAGTTCGTACCATAGAATTAGAACCCGGTGCGTACTAAAAGCATCGCTCCACTGCTGCACCTGGCGCCCCCAAGTAATTAGTCTGGTTTCAATTGAATCGTAGGCTGAGCCCAAGCCTGATATGCGGCGGGTCGCGCATCCACACTACTACCGACCACATGATGACTGTGTGTGTGGTTTGCACGTCGTAGATTTTGCATACTGTACATTGTACATGTTGTGTTGTTTGTTCATTGCTGTTTGACTAAAATTGGGACTGGTATACTATGACAATTTTCATCAATTACCATCAATTACCATGGTTAGTTTAAGTTATTTTATCTAAGGAAATTTTAAGGAAATCCTCCCAAAACTCTAAGGAAATTTCTTTTAATCTAAGGAAAAAATTATGTCAATCTAAGGAAATTCAATTTTGGGGAGTGGAAGCACTGCCCCCCCAAGCATTCTCGAGTAAGAGATCATTCTGACAACATGGCCGATGAAAATGATAAAATTGTTATAAAATAATTTCCAGAGAGTGGTTCAGAAATATCATCTGACGAGGTTAAGACAGTGAGAATTCGGAGCCGAGGGCCTCGACATCGAGAGCAACCTCTTCTAAGAAGACCAAAACCACCAAAAATTATAAGCCTATTTCAGATAGGTGTGGATGGCGTGAAGCCAAGTCTTACACACGGCGAACCCCTGTTAAATTTACAGCAAACACCGGGGCTACAGAAGACTTAAAGTTCGTTCTCCCCCATAAAAATCTTCAAACTGTACTTTTGTGAAGCAGTGTGGCAGATTATGGTACTAGAGACTAATCGTTATGCTGAACAAATATTGGGAGCGGGGGCAGAAAATAAGCGTGCTTGGAGACCAACTAATGTGCCTGAAATGATGGCATTCGTGGCCCTACTTCTTTGCATGGGAATCAACAAAAGGCCTCGTTACTCCATGCATTGGTGCAGGTCTGAAATTCTACGAAGTCCCCTGTACTCAGCAACCATGGCTCGTTACCGATTTACTGCAATCCTTAGATTTTTCCACCTCGCCAATAACAGAGTTGCGGAGGGCGACTCTCCCCGTGATAAACTTGAAACATTACGCCCACTGTTAAACATTGTACTACCATTATTCCTCAGGGTGTACCAGCCTGGACGAAGCCTTTCACCGGACGAGACGATGATCAAATGCAAAGGACGACTGAGCTTCAAGCAGTACATGCCAAGAAAAGTCGCAAAATGGGGATTGAAATATTTCTCATTGAACGAATCCGACACAGGGTACACATGTGCCTGGGAGTTGTTCACAGGATCGCAGCCCAGGTCCCCACAAGGACAGTCCTCTGTAAGTTATCCTGAGACAAACCATCCATCCAAAATAGGCGCACCAGGCAACGTAGTATTTAACCTTTTGCAGGGACTCGAAAATAAAGGACATTGCATCTACATGGACAATTGGTTTAGTAGCCCGGCTCTGTTCTCCAAGTTGTCCGAGCTAGGATTCGGAGCTTGTGGAACTGTGCGCTATACCACCCTAGGGATACCCGAGGTAGCAAACCCCAAAAATTTACTATGAAAAGAGGTGCAGATCCCAAATAAAGCAGGCCACAAAACGTGTCACTCTCCTCTCAAAATATGGCGATTGCAGTGTCACTAGAAAAAAGATTCGCAGCCGGAAAACTTCCACAGGACATCGTCATATCCAAAAACCGTGCATAGTCGAGGATTACAATAAATACATGGGCAGCACGGATCTGGCAGGACAATTATGCACGTACTATACTCATACCCACAAAACACTCAAATGGTGGTCTCGTGTATTTATCACAATCCTAGACATATGTTTGCTTAATGCTAATGTCGTATACAACAGCATCCATACAAACAAGAGCTTGTCTACTTTGGATTTTCGGGACAAGGTGATAGAGGCACTTATTTCAAGCTTGGAGTACAACCCAGTTGACCATGCCCGTCAAGTGTCAAGTGCTTCAAACGCCCTTTCAACTCAGCATTTTCCTCTGGTCCGAATGTTGGCGGAAACAAACGTGACTGTGTTGTATGCAGTTCGACCTCTAATAGGAAAAAATAGTAAACAATGTGTAAACCTGTTATACCATGATTGGAGAATTTCCACACCAGGCGAATAATTTTCAATACTTTCGGAACAACCCCCCCCCCCCCCCCCCCCCCCCCCGCTACAATGTTGAATCCCACGATCGCATGCCTGTCAACAATCAACATTGAGGCCGGGGGGGATGGTACTTATAAAAAACAAGTATAGCACCTTGTGCAAAATTTAATGTTAGTTCCTTCTTTACATATTGGTTCATGATAGGTGTAAATTTGATTTGTGGAGTAATTTGGTTCCAGTTCATATTGTGCTTAATCAAACTTATCTTGTTTACTTTTGCCAATATTGAATGTTCAATACCGGTGAATATTATGGCGCTAATCCAAGTTTCCAACATTGATGCGGGTGGGGGTGGGGGGGGGGGGGGGGAGGATGGTGGTTCGAAAGTACAATTATAGCACTTTGCCAATATTTCATGCGAGTTCCTTCTTTGTCATTCAATGAGGTAACTAAAAATAGTTTGATTTTTAACAGTAATTTTGTTCCATGTCATATTGTGCGTAATCAAAACTCTCTTGTTTACATTTAATGTGGAATCCTATGAGCGTGTTGGGGGGGGGGGGGTGCTTCAAAAGAATATTATTAAAACCTTCTGTTTATTTTAGGTATAACAAACTAATTTTCTAATAATCACAATGTCCGCCTTAAGCAACTGAACCACCGTTGGTGGTTTGAAAGTACAAGTATAGCACTTTGGCTATGTTATTTAATGTGAGTTCCTTCTTTGTCATTAAATGTGGTAACAAATAATAGTTTGGATTAAAAACTTTAAAAATATTTGGTTTCAGAAACAAATTTAATAATAATCAAAATGGCCGCCTTAAGCAACTGAACCACCATTTGTGTATTTGGTCTCATTGGGTTCCTTCATCCTGAATACATTGCTAAAAGTTACGTTATCTGTGAGGCACGTACACGGAGATACGGGCCAAAACCAAATTGATTGGCTACCATTTTGAAAGTGCCAATATTTTAAATTATTTAATGTGAGTTCCTTCTTTGTCATGTGGTAACACATAATAGTTTGGCTTTTAGCAGTAATTTATTTCCAAGTCATATTGTGCGTAATCTAAACTCTCTTGTTTATGGAATCCTATGAGGGGGGGGGGGGTGCTTCAAAATAACATTGTTAAAACCTTCAGTTTATTTTAGGTTTCTTAAACAACTTTGCCAAAACTGGAAATGGCCGCCTTAACCAATTGATGCACTATAATTATCCTGATAACATGGGTATAGTCACCAACCCCCAGTATCTGTGAGGCTCAACCAAAGTTTCCAACATTGTGGCGGGTTGGGGGGGAGGATGGGGTTTCGAAATTATATAATTAAAACCTTATGTTTATTTAAAGTATCAGAAACAAATTTACCTTGCTCAATAATTTTCATGCAGATTGGTATGAACAGCAACTTTACAAATTGTAATATTTCACATTTAAACTACTCAATTGGGTATTTATTGGTAATAATACCAAACCTTCAATATATGTTAAAGGCAATGATTTAGTCAAAGGCAATATGCCACAGGAAACAGTAATTTAATTGCTTGCTTTTACAACTTCCATTATGTTACTAGGACCTAGGCTAACCCCAATCTGCCTTGTGAGGGCGCTGTAACCTCAATCTTTCCAAATTTGTGTTGGTCACCAAGTGGCCCTGTGAATAAAATGTCTCTGGTCACCAGTGCATTAGGTGCAAATATGTGTTGGTACTGAAAGGGATAAGCTAAACTATATTGATTCGATGGATTACGAGCCAAAGAATGTGTACGGTAACTTAGGTAGATTTTCCTGTCCACATCCGGTAAATTAGCAGCAAATTTAAACGTCGCGTTGTTCCTTTTCGTGCGTTATTGAAAAGTCCATCAATTGACTGTAAGTTGCATGACCTTGAGGGCGTACGAGTTTTTGCGAGAATCTGGGCTTTTAAGACACTTCGAAGGAATCGAAGCAATATGTCTTTGTTTTCTCATAAGTTTCCAGATTTCATATTAATTTATTACATTGTTCGTTTTACATGTAATCAGTCCACCTTTATGTTTTGGGGTTGAGAAAAAAGTGATGTAGAACAAAATAAACATCACACAAAATTGCAACGCATTAATCTCCATTAGATGGCTCGGAGGGCACATCGGTCTTTCAATCGCTCTTTTCAACCGACCGATCGCACTTTTCAACCGATCGGTGTTTTCAACCGATCGACCGGTGCTTTCAACCGATCGCTCTTTTTCAACCGATCGCTCTTTTTAAATCGCTCTTTTTTGACCGCTCTTTTTTGACCGCTCTTTTTTCATCGATCGATCGGTTGAAAGCACCGATCGATCGGTTGACAGCATCGATCGATCGATGGAAAAGACCGATCGATCGATGGAAAGACCGATCGATCGATGGAAAAGTCCGATCGATCGATGGAAAAGTCCGATCGATGTGTTGATTGGATTATTTGCGTCTTTGGCGTTCCATACTACAGAAGCCGAGATACGATTGCGTGAAGGAAAACCGACAACAATTTCTCAGATTCCGTCCAATTTCTACACCAATTTCATCGTTTTGATTTTTCGAGTGAGTATATTTCAAATCTATGATATATTAGGCATAACACATCCCAAGGATTAATTAATTGGGTGCAGTGTAACGCGCCGAAAGTGATTTTAGTTGCCCATGTTTTGTCATGAAATGTAGCATATTTTCATGTGTATGCGGAAGCTTCATCGGTCACGATACCTACGTGTTTCAATGGGCACAGTTTGTTGCCTTTTAATAACGGCGTTTTCTAAATTTAATGAATATATAATCCTTCAAATTCAATGTAGTATTTTATCATTTCCTATTGAATTGTTACTTAAAAGTGGTGTATTTAATTTAATATTTTTTATGACAATTTAGAATAAACTATTTAGTAACGCTGCCCCATCCCGCCCATGAAATAAATGGTACCGCCCAATGATGTGTATACCTAAGCGGTCGCATGGGTCTAGCTGGGTTATTCCATTTATTCCATTTAGGGGTATGTTTACATAAAAGAGAGGAGGTAGTATTAATGAAATTTAGTTTTGTTCGATTGAAAGAACCAAATTAATGCGTCTGTAGCACCCCGGTCACGTGTTTAGGGCGTTGGCAATCGATTTCACCATACTGAGATCGATCGAACCATTACATTCCAAAAATCATTGAAGCATAATAGCAAACTGCTGAAGCGTATAATGGTATATAAGCTAAAGGAAACTGTCGCTGAGTATACATTGAGCATTTATCAGGGCTAATTGTTACGACAAATCATAACCATGTCTATGCCTCAAGAACAACCTGGAAACTTGGACACAAATGTCCTGTTCGAAAAGTTCCAGCTTTATTTCGACTCAAAATTTGAAGCAGTAACAAACGCAAACAAAGCTAAAGACGACACCGAGCTCAAAGAAATCAAGAATAAGCTAGAAGCCCGAGAGCTATCGAAACCCGGGAACACAGCACAGTACGCTTTCTGTGGCGAGCTTGAAATATTCCTCGGTAAAATAAAGAAGGCACTCCTTCAAAAAAGCGACCCACAAGAAGTTTTTGACACCATCATTGAGGCAGAAGATCTAATTGCTGAAAGAAAGCAAAAAATCAAGATAGCGGACACCAGTAAAGCCGGCTGGGTAACGGTTCAGCACTTGGAAAGCGGCGGAAAGAAAGATCAATCGGCAGAGGTCCAAAAGAAAGTTCTTATCGCCGAAGAAGCTGCCCTCAAAGACCTAGAAGGAAGGAAGCGTCAGAAGAGGTCTTTTCCCTTCCGACAGACCCAAGATGGTTTTCCATACAAGGCTAACTCTGCTTCTGCTGACCATAATCTTTTTCGAGGTAAAACCCATTACTGCGTTGTTCTTTGTCAAAGTTCAGATGCAGCCGAATCCCGGCCTTATTCCCATGTTTTCAAATAAAATTGAAGAATATATTCGAATGCTTATTTTTGTGATTGATTTGGTCGTTCATAAGGGTAAAACTGTTTTTTATGCGTATGAGCGTAGCGAAGGAGCATAAAAATTTAGTTTTGTTCGATTGAAAGAACCAAATTAATGCGTCTGTAGCACCCCGGTCACGTGTTTAGGGCGTTGCCAATCGATTTCACCATACTGAGATCGATCGAACCATTAGGCCTACATTCCAAAAATCATTGAAGCATAATAGCAAACTGCTGAAGCGTATAATGGTATATAAGCTAAAGAAAACTATGCGTATCCAGTTCAGGTCTTTTTCTGTCGCTGAGTATACATTGAGCATTTATCAGGGCTAATTGTTACGACAAATCCCAAATTGCCTCGTTCCTTTTTTCCCTTTTTCTTCTGTTTTTCGTATTGTTTTGTTTTTTTACACCAGGCTTGCCGAATGGTGTGTGCTTCAACTGTAAAACAGCCGGTCACTGGGCCAGAGAATTCCCCTTCGCTTATGGCCCCCTTCAATCCCCACGGGTCAAGTCAAGAGCTCAAGCCGCACCTTTCATCGGCTACAACAACTACCATACAAGATATACACCATGGCAAGCCCCAGTCGCTCAGAGACCAGTCCAAGCTCTCTTGCCCGCAACAACCAACACAGCCGGGCCCAGCTCAGAGGCACAAGCTTCAGGTTCAAGCCTGTCCTAAAGCAGCAGAACTTCAAAAGAAGTTCGGTGACGTGTTAGAGGTATATTGTAACTTCAAGTCTTGCGATGATGATTTAATATCAGATGAAGTAAATGTAAAGGGTAGATTAAAGGAGCATTCTCAGTTTTGGAATGAAATTGGAGCATCCTCTACAGTAATGTCAGTTATTAATGAAGGTTATTGTATTCCATTCGCCCAACAACCTCCTGCAATGTTTTCAAACAATAACAAATCATCCATGTTGGAAAATCTGTTTGTATCGGAAGAGATATCAACATTGCTTCAATCAGGAAGAATTACTGAAAAAAGGGAGCCTTCTTATGTAGTTAGCCCTCTATCAGTTGCAATCCAAGCATCAGGGAAGAAAAGATTGATTCTAGATTTAAGTAAACTAAACAAGTACCTCACAAAAATCCACTTTAAAATGGACGATTGGAAGTTAGGCTTGCAATTCTTTTCAAGTGAAGCTCTTCTATTCACTTTTGACCTAAAATCTGGATATCACCACATTGATATAGCTACTGCATGATCATCAACAATATTTAGGTTTTTCCTGGGAGTTAGAAGGGGTTCATAGATACTTTGAATTTAATGTACTTCCCTTCGGTCTCTCCTCTGCACCTTTACTCTTCACCAAAATCATGAAACCTCTTGTGACACACTGGAGAGCTTCCGGAATCCTTATTAGTAGTGTGTTGGGTCTTTATGAGACAATCTATTGTTAGTTTATGCATAATGCACAAGAACAATGGGATTAAATGATTAAAATTAGCATAACAATGGAGGGTAGGAGTCTTGATGAGACATAATTAGCATAATAATGGAGGGTAGTAGTCTTGATGAGACAACATTAGCATAATAAAGGAGGTAGGAGGCTTAATGAGACAGTGTATTGTTATATTATGCATGAGGCATAAATATGCGCATAAATAAATGTTGATGAGGGTCAACATGAGGTCAAACGAAGGGGCCAATGAGAGGGGAGGATGAGATTTGAAATGGGCCAATGAGAGAGGAGGGTGAAATTTGAAATGGGCCAATGAGAGAGGAGGGTAAGATTTGCAATGGGCCAATGAGAGAGGAGGGTAAGATTTGAAATGGGCCAATGAGAGAGGAGGGTGAGATTTGAAAATGGGCCAATGAGACGATGAGATGATGAGAACAAAAGACAAGTCTAAATTTTTGATGCGACAGATTTATACGTGGGATGATTTGAACAAAGAAAAGTGTAGAAGTCTTAATGAGACAGATGTATGTGTGGGATGATTTTAAATGGGCCATTTGAGTGGAGGGCATGATTTGAATTGGCCCAATGAGAGTGGAGGGTGAGATTTGAAATGGGCCAATGAGAGTGGAGGGCAAGTTTTGAAATGGTGGGGGAAAAAATAATAAAATATAAATAAATGAAATATATATATGGCGTATATATATATATATGCACACATATGTGACCTGCTCTATCGAAATGAGGAATGTCTCGGAAATCACGTTTACGTGTAATTCACCATTCAAAAGTTGTTAACAATCAAAAATCTTGAAAAACACTAAAAAAACGATTCTGCGATTTTGGTGGTATTAGGGTTGTTTTTTTTAATTGATCTTTCTTGTCGTGGTCTTACCTTTAATTAAAAAGATGAATAAATCCACAAAAAGTATGTTTTCTTGAGCATGTTTGTACGCATAGCTACAAGTAGCTAGCTGTTGTTAATAACGATTATCTAAATAAACACGTCGTAAAATAATGGAAGTGGCTTTGTCTTGTAGACTTTTTTCATTGCCTGATAACTTCGGACTGGAACAAGCTACATCAATAATAATGGTATTGTTGGAAAGCCTGTGAGTTCCTTGTTAACATGGTATGTATAACTCAAATTTCAAAAATTTCCGAGACATTCCTCAATTCGATAGAGCAGGTCACAAATAATAATAATAATAATAACAATAAATAAGCAAATGAATAAAATTAGCCAGATTTTGTTTGTGTATTACCCTTAGTAACAGACAGTGGATGAATCTCTTTTTTGACGATGTGGTGGCTCTTAAAAGAGCCGGTTGTTTTATGATGACGTGATCACCGTTGATTCAAACGTTGCAGTTTCTGGAGGCCATCTGTTCCTTCGGTGAAATATGCCTCCACCAAACGAGCTTTCTCTTGCCGCGTCAGTTGTGCCGAGTAGTTCAGGTATTTTTCGTTTTTCACGAAGCGTGCCTGTTTCGTTGCCATCTCTACCGTGATGAATTCCAACTCTTCGTCATAGTTGTTCGTCTTTGAGGCGATGTAAACCCGATGGAGCTCATTTACCTCCGCTCTTTTCTTCTCCAGAGAAATTACCCCGTAATCAGTATTGTTTTTCGGGACCATAAAAATATAATCTAAGTACTTGGTATTCATTTTAGCTTGGCAGCAGAGGGTCAATGATGTACAGTCCATCGTGGCAGAATGATTCGAGACTACCGCTATGCCCACCGTAAGTAACTTTCACGTACACTGAAATTGACCATTGAGAGAGGAGGGTTTAATGAGAGGAGGGCATGATTTGAAATGGTCCAATGAGGTAGGGGGGATTGATGAGACAAAATTCTGAATTGGGCCAATGAGAAGCGGGGGTTTGATAGGACAGAATTATGCATAGTATTGTACCATCGAACAAAGTTCTAAAAGGCGACGCAGTCAGGTAGTCCGTGAAATGTAATTACATGGATTAAGAGTGGAGGGGGTGAACAAAAGGAATTTGGGAGGGGGTAGGGGAGGAACAATATAACCATAGAAGATGGTCTACGTGGGGATAAAAGGCGTCAGCAAAAGTTAAACTTATCCTCGAGGTAATGAATGAAAAAGAAAAGGGTACAAAGGCAGCTCTAGACGTCTTAACGAGACAGGTTTATGCAAGATTAACCATCCCCCTCTTCTTTTCTTCCTAAATGGTAACCAATCGGAGCGCCGTATTTGGCGTCCCCCTTTATAGATGTAAGCTAAATTTCAAATAAACCAATGGTATGAAAAGAAAGTCTACAGGTCTTGACGAGACAGGTTTATGCAAGATTACCCCCCCCCCTTTAATCATCGAGCCAATCGGAGCGTCGTATTTGGCGACCCTGACGATGATGTCACTTATTTTCAAATCAATTCGAGAGAAGCACAGCCAATCTGAGGCTCATATTTGGTGTCACTGACAATGATGCAATTTAATTTGAAAACATGTGGCGCGAGCACATCCAATAGGAGTCCCGCATTTTATATTTCAAATGATACCCTTTGTAAAAGTTTAAACTGGTGTGTATGTCTTGTAGCCAATCAGAATTTCTGATTTGGCGTCCTCCCGGTGCTAATATATACCTACACAGGGACCATTCCTGTTACCATTCTACGATTAAGTTCGATACTAATTTGACAGTTCCAGTTACATCGAGACTAAACCTTCATCATGTTTTTCAAATTGTCTGACTTTAGTACATTAAGCATGTCAGAGTGCGAAGTACTTTTGGAATTCATGGAGTTGTCTGTGGAGCAAAGAGTAGCTCTTTCTCAGCGAATGTATCAGCTGTCGATCGATGAATCCGATGCGTACCCAGATACTGCAGAACTTTCCTTTAACGACAATCCTAAAACCTCTGGTAATGACTTTGATGAAATCATGTCGGAACTTGAGGAATTCAGGACCGCTACCCCCGAAGATGAGTTGAGCGTGTACTGGGATGAGCTGCGGCGGACGTGGACCCAGTTTACCCTTCCTTCTGTTGATGACGCCGAAGCCGAGACAAGCACGGAGGACCAGCCGGTGGTAAATTCTCTCGGACAAGTTGGTGGAGGACTTCCGTCATCACGGGTCAGCACCGGAGACCAGCCGGGAACGAGTGGTGTTGGCAGAGTCAGCGTAGGAGATCAACCGGGAACGAGTGGTCTTGGCAGAGTCAGCATAGGAGATCAGCCGGGAACGAGTGGTCTTGGCAGAGTCACCCGCGGACCGCCCGAGGACGGCGCAAGTTCTGACTCTGACCTGGAGAGCATGGTGAACGAAACGACCACCATTTACGATATGGACTGGGGATGGGAAAGCGACGGGTGGAGTGATGAGGATGCACCGCCGAGCAAGAGGATTCGACGGGAGGAGATGGAGGAGGAGGACTACTATTCAAGGTTCTATCAATTAGTAAGAATAAAAGAAAAACCAAACAAACACTTTCAGGCCTTTACCTATGATTACAATGTTAACTTTAGAAACATGGAAGGCGTAGAACCTGAGGAGGCTTTACCTCTTTTAGGTAATATTTTTCAGAGTGTTATAGATAGAATAGGGTTTGATATTCAAGCTGATGATCGGGTACGAATGGTCTTTGACTCACCGGTCCTAAACTTTCCAATTTCTCTGCCTTTCATGCGAATGGCAGACTTAACGGCTGAGCGTTTATTCCAAAAAATAGAAAGGGTCCTGAACAGCTATCAGTTTATTCGTTTTGACGAGACTGTGACTATTAACTTTATACACGTGAAAAACCAGAAGGGGGGGAAATGCAATACGCCCGCTCGTCTATTGCAATTGGAAGAGTTATTGGCTTCCAAACGCAGTATTGTTAGAATAAGAGATGATGGCACAAACACCTGTCTGGCTCGTGCTATAGCGATTGGCCAGGCTCTCCAAGAAAAAACTGGAAACGAGATAAAATATATCCTAAAAAACAGGAGAAAATATGTGGAGCCTTTGGTTACTGCTCTTCATAGAAGGGCTGGAATTATAGAGGGGGCGCTGGGGGGAATTGAAGAGCTAGAGCGATTTCAGGATGTTTTAATTAATTATCGGCTAGTAGTGCTTTCGAGAGAGCATTGCTATTCGAGCATTTTTAAGGGTCCCGAGCAGAAACCTCGCACAATTTACCTCCATCTGGCTAGAGGGCATTATGACGTTATCCGATCAATGCCAGGATTCCTTAATCGCAGCAACTTCTGCGATACGTGTCACAAAGGGCACAACGGTACAGTTGCGTCTCATGTGTGTAACATATCGTGTAAGTTATGCTTTTCCCTAGGGTGTAAGACCGGTGAAGTTGATACTTGGGTACACTGTCCAGATTGTAACCGAAACTTTAAAGACCCCGTGTGCTATACAAACCATAAGAACAGAACTATTGGGGGTAAAACTGTTTGCAAGATGTATTATAGATGTAAACTATGTAATGTTTATGTGAGTGTCGCCCTCTCAGCCAAGCGTGGAAAGCATTCCTGCATCAAAAAATATTGCAACACTTGTAAAGAAACGGTGCTATTTAATCACAAATGCTACATAAAAGTGGTTGAAAAAAAGCCAACTCATAATACAAACATAGAAACTGAGCATGTCTCACCACCTTCTCAACAAAATTTATTCACGCGGGATGAAGTAGACAATGGTGATGATCATTCAGTCGAACCCCAAAATGACAAAACAAAGAAAACCAAGACACCGCTCAAATATATATTTTTTGATTTCGAATGTACGCAGGACGGCGGCACTCATGTATGGGGCGCCGTTTGTCAATTAATTGTTTAGCGTATTTTTGACGTGTTTTTACCATGGTTTGTAATAATTAGATGTAAACCATAGAAAGTGCTGTCAATTTATTTTGTGGTTTACATACCATAAATTTACAATCAAAGCTTATAAATTATGGTTTATAAACCATGAAAATTGAATCATCATAAAACATGGTTTATAAACCATGGTTTATAAACCATGAAAATTGAAGCGTCATAAAACATGGTTTATAAACCATAAAAATTTAAGCACCTTCAAAACATGGTTTATAAACCATAAACATTTAAGCATAATAAAACATGGTTTACAAATCATGGTTTATAAACCATGAAAATTTAAGCACTTTCAAAACATGGTTTATAAACCATGACAATTTAAGCACCTTCAAAACATGGTTTATAAACCATAAAAATTTAAGCATCAAAACATGGTTTACAAATCATGGTTTATAAACCATGAAAATGTAAACATGGTTTACAAATCATGATTCATGGTTTATAAACCATGAAAATTTAGGCATCCTCAAAACATGGTTTATAAATCATGGTTTATAAACCATGAAAAGTGAAGCATCATAAAACATGGTTTATAAACCATGAAAATCGTGTGTTCACAAATCATGGTTTATAAACCATAACAATCGTGTGTCACAAATCATGGTTTATAAACCATGAAAATCGTGTGTTCACAAATCATGGTTTATAAACCATAAAAATCGTGTGTCACAAATCATGGTTTATAAACCATAAAAATCGTGTGTCACAAATCACTGGTTTATAAACCATAAAAATCGTGTGTCACAAATCATGGTTTATAAACCATGAAAATGGTGTGTTCACAAATCATGGTTTATAAACCATAAAAAACGTGTGTCACAAATCATGGTTTATAAACCATGAAAATCGTGTGTCACAAATCATGGTTTATAAACCATGAAAATCGTGTGTTCACAAATCATGGTTTATAAACCATAAAAAACGTGTGTTCACAAATCATGGTTTATAAACCATGAAAATCGTGTGTTCACAAATCATGGTTTATAAACCATGAAAAACGTGTGTCACAAATCAAGGTTTATAAATTCGGACACGGTTTTTTATGGTTTATAAACCATGATTTGTGAACACACGTTTTTTATGGTTTATAAACCATGATTTGTGAACACACAATTTTCATGGTTTATAAACCATGATTTGTGACACACGATTTTTATGGTTTATAAACCATAATTTGTGACACACGATTTTTATGGTTTATAAACCATGATTTGTGAACACACGATTTTCATGGTTTATAAACCATGTTTTATGATGCTTCACTTTTCATGGTTTATAAACCATGATTTATAAACCATGTTTTGAGGATGCCTAAATTTTCATGGTTTATAAACCATGAATCATGATTTGTAAACCATGTTTACATTTTTATGGTTTATAAACCATGTTTTGAAGATGCTTAAATTTTCATGGTTTATAAACCATGATTTGTAAACCATGTTTTGATGCTTAAATTGTTATGGTTTATAAACCATGTTTTGAAGGTGCTTAAATTTTCATGGTTTATAAACCATGAATCATGATTTGTAAACCATGTTTACATTTTTATGGTTTATAAACCATGTTTTGAAGATGCTTAAATTTTCATGGTTTATAAACCATGATTTGTAAACCATGTTTTGATGCTTAAATTGTCATGGTTTATAAACCATGTTTTGAAGGTGCTTACATTTTCATGGTTTATAAACCATGATTTGTAAACCATGTTTTATTATGCTTAAATTTTCATGGTTTATAAACCATGTTTTGAAGGTGCTTACATTTTCATGGTTTATAAACCATGATTTGTAAACCATGTTTTATTATGCTTAAATTTTTATGGTTTATAAACCATGTTTTATGATGCTTCACTTTTCATGGTTTATAAACCATGATTTATAAACCATGTTTTGAAGGTGCCTAAATTTTCATGGTTTATAAACCATGAATCATGATTTGTAAACCATGTTTACATTTTTATGGTTTATAAACCATGTTTTGAAGATGCTTAAATTTTCATGGTTTATAAACCATGATTTGTAAACCATGTTTTGATGCTTAAATTGTCATGGTTTATAAACCATGTTTTGAAGGTGCTTACATTTTCATGGTTTATAAACCATGATTTGTAAACCATGTTTTATTATGCTTAAATTTTTATGGTTTATAAACCATGTTTTATGATGATTCAATTTTCATGGTTTATAAACCATGGTTTATAAACCATGTTTTATGATGATTCAATTTTCATGGTTTATAAACCATAATTTATAAGCTTTGATTGTAAATTTATGGTATGTAAACCACAAAATAAATTGACAGCACTTTCTATGGTTTACATCTAATTATTACAAACCATGGTAAAAACACGTCAAAAATACGCTAAACAATTAATTGACAAACGGCGCCCCATACTCATGTACCTAATTTATGTGTTGCGGAAATGGTGTGCGAACAGTGCGCAGACCAGCCGGGTGAATATCGATGTAAGACTTGTACTCAGTACTGCTTGTACTTCCACTAAAACATTTAAGGGGGATAACACGCAGAGAAGCTTCTGTCAATGGTTGTTTCAATCCACCGAAACTGACAATTCTGTTGCAATTGCTCATAACGCAAAAGGGTACGATTCCTACTTCCTTCTGGAATTTCTGTTTGAAAATGCGTGTGTTCCTTCTGTGATATATAGTGGAGCTAAAGTGTTATGTATTGATATACCTAAATACAAACGGAGGGCTATAGACTCATTGAGTTTCCTTCCCATGGCCCTGTCTAAGTTACCCGCAACCTTTGGCGTAGCAGAATTGAAAAAGGGATTCTTTCCGCATTTTTTTAACAAGAAAAACAACCAAGATTATGTAGGACCAATACCTGATGTGTCAAATTACGACCCCGACTCAATGTCGGAGGAGCGAAGGAAAGAGTTTTACTCTTAGTATGAAACGCAGAAACGGGTAAATCAGGTTTTTGATTTACAGGAGGAATTGCTTGCCTACTGTAAAAGTGATGTGGATATTCTGAAACGCTGCTGCGTACAGTTTAGGGAATTGTTCATGCGGATAACTTCGACCGGGCCTAGGGACGGGGGCGTTGACCCATTCAAAACATGTATAACCATTGCATCTGCGTGTAATCTCGTGTATCGTAGAAATTTCCTTAAGAAAGATACTATAGCCGTATTACCACCAGACTTTATGCTCCAGCGGATAAACATTCCAGAGTGGCTATTGTTTGGTTGCGCTGGTTAAGCCGCCAACAGGTCGTACACATACAACACGCTAGGAACATGGGAGAAGTGCGCATAGGCACGTTTAAGGTAGATGGCTTTTGTGAAAGGGTAAACACAGTCTATGAATTTAACGGGTGTTTCTGGCACGGGTGTCCAAAGTGTTATAACGAGGAAACCATCCACCCTACCTTGGGCGTACCGATGCACGAGCTGTACTCTAGGACACAGGAAAAGAAACATTTTGTACAGAGTCAGACTGGGTTTACTTATGTGGAGATGTGGGAATGTCAATGGGGTTCAAAGATTTCCCAGAAGATTTGCGCAAATCACTAGAAGAAGACCTTGATGATGATAGATGCGTTCTCAAACCTAGAGATGCCTTCTATGGGGGGAGGACCAATGCCACGCGACTTTTTTATGAGGTTAGCGGAGACCAAACCATCTCATATCAGGATTATACATCATTGTACCCATGGACCAATAAATACAGTATATATCCCGTCGGACATCCCCAGATTATTGTTGAAAATTTTAAAGATATTTCATCATATTTCGGATTAATAAAATGTACCATAATCCCCCCGTCCAAATTGTATCATCCAGTAATCCCGTATAGGGCGATAGGAAAATTAACATTCCCTCTATGTAGAACTTGTGTTGAAAACGAACAGCAAACACCTTGTCTTCATAATGATGAAGAAAGAAGTTTGAGCGGAACCTATGTGTCTCTCGAGTTGCAAAAAGCAGTTGAAAATTTACTGCGTGTGGCATTTTGAGAGAACTGAAATGTACGATCCAATTACTAAAACAGGCGGTCTCTTCTCGGAGTACATCAACACTTTTCTCAAAATAAAACAGGAGAGCTCAGGTATTCCACAATGGTGCGAAACTGAGGCAGACATTCAAAAATATATAAGTGACTATGAGAACAAAAAAGGTATATTGTTAGACCGAACAAAACTTGTCAAAAATCCAGGGCTGAGAGCCCTTGCAAAACTCATGTTGAATAGTTTTTGGGGAAAGTTCGGTCAGAGGGTAAATATGTCTCAAACCGAAGTAGTGACAGATCCAGCAAGGTTGTACCAAATGTTGTTTGCTGATGATTTAGTTTTGGATAATGTCAATTTCTTTAACGATGAGTTAGCGGAGATTAAGTTTTCTAGTGAGGAAGAGTTCATGACCCCAAATCCACGCACTTATGTGGTAATAGCAGCGTTCACGACAGCACATGCCAGACTAAAGTTGTACTCTGTCCTAGAACAATTACAAGAAAGAGTAATCTATATGGACACCGATTCTGTAATTTTCGTGAATGAGCCTAACATGTACAATCCTCCTCTGGGTGATTACCTAGGAGATTTAACCAATGAGATTAATCCGAAAGATGGCAATTACATTAAGACTTTCGTTTCGGGGGGCCCTAAAAATTATGCATACACTTTAGACACGGGCAAGACATGTTGTAAAGTGAGAGGCTTCACGCTTAACTGTAGAAATTCTCAGAAGATTAATTTTGATTCGATTTTACATAATGGTAAAAAATGTAAATGCCCCACACATCACCGTGACTAACCCCCATCACATTACCAGAGAAGAAAAAAAACTAAAAAAATCAAATCTAAATCGCTATCGAAAGATTATAAAATTTGCTATAATAAAAGAGTAGTTCTGGAAGATTTAAACACCGTCCCTTATGGGTATAAACGTTCGTGAACCACAGCCCTCCGTAATTATATTAATACATATATATACCTATATATAGGTATATACACCTTGTACTCATTTTAAGTTTCTGTTGTCTATATACATATATTGTTGTTATCCCTAAAGAACATTTCCTTTTCACTTACACTATGTTTCGTTGTATTATGAGATTGGAAGTGAGCGTTGATAATGAATTATACCCAATCTGCTAATAAAAAAATTAAAAAATAAAGTTAAACAGTCATGTGATAATTTAAAAAAAAAATGTACGTCTCCCTTTTATTGCGTATGTGCGTTGTCTTTATTTATTTATTATTATTATTAAATTTTATTTTTTATGTTAAAAACAAATGGGTGGGGGGAGGGGGGATTGAATATATAAAACAGTCATACAGAGTGAATTTTATTCATTCGTTCAGATGGACGTGAGACACATCCCTTCACTTGCGTCATTGCGGGACCCACGGGGTCGGGAAAGACTGTATTTACCGAACGGCTCTTTACTTCCCCCGGTATTATTGACCCTTCGCCTGAAAATATTATTTGGTGTTACGGGGAGTACCAGGACATTTACGATCATTTAGCAAGTCTGCTGCCTAAAATACGGTTTATTGACGGAATTCCTGAAGATTTACTTCAATCTTTGGATCCCGCGCAAAGAAACATTATTGTTATTGATGATCTGATGTCAAAATCTGGGAATAGTAAAAAAGTTTCTGAATTGTTTACGAAAGGAAGCCATCATAGAAACTTGTCGGTTATCCTAATACTACAAAATTTGTTTTACCGGGGGAAGGAAATGAGAACGATAAGCCTAAATTCCCACTATATGGTTCTCTTTAAAAATCCAAAAGATGCCTCCCAGATTACTCATATGGCGAGACAGATGTACCCAAATAAATCCAAGTTTCTAGTTGAGTCTTACCGCGATGCAACATTTAATCCCTATGGTTATCTCTTTATCGATCTGAAACCGACAACGTCGGAAGAGATGAGACTTACAAAAATATTTAAAGGTGAATTTACAGTTGTCTATGTACCAAAGGTATAAAAAGGAAGTACTTTTTGATCCATCATTCATTTGAAGATGTCGAAGCGACTGCATCGTAACTCTCCCTTCCTCCACGTGCTGGCCAGGGGGACCGCAAAACAAAGACGAGGATTAATTCTCGGAGCGGATAAGCAATTAGTTAACTGTTTGTGTGAGTGCGCCCTCAACGTTCTGAATGGTAACATTCCCCTAAAGCCGTCTGATAAACGGAAGCTCAATAAATATAAACGGAATCTCAGGTCTCTCGTTGATAAGAAAGTGAGCGTGCAAAAGAAAAAGAAAACTTTGAATCAAAAGGGTGGATTTCTAGGGGCATTACTTACTCCTGTCTTAAGCGCCCTCGGAGGACTTTTGTTTAAATAGATATGGAATATGAAGACACACCTGTTCACACTTGCTTTTCCTACCACTTGAGATTTCCCTCCTTTCCATCTTGACCGGCGCCTTTGAATGGTTTTATATCAGATTCAGTGCGCCTTTACAAATGCTGTGTAATTATTATTATTATTATATGCCAAGAAAATGGTACTTGTCCCCCAAGAGACCCTCACCAAGTTACAATCGGCCAGGCGTATTGAGCAAACACCTACAACACGTGCGGTACTCGGTCTAGACGAGGACATGAGGCAACTATTGGAGCGACAGGATTTGACCGACGACCACAAAATTTAACTCTATCATCAAACTCTACAGCGTTATATGGAACTGAATAAGGAGAGGATGAAACCTCTAGCCGTGACCTTAAATACGGAAGAGATCAAAAGTGAAGAACCACCGAAGCTAGAACGCGAGCTCCCTCTGGCGACAGCGTCGGTGATACCGGTAACATCTCCAACCAAAATAAAAAAGGATGTACCGGAAGAAGACGGGTATGGACTTCCGAGGCTATTCGCAGAGGCCTACCACCTCCCCAACACACCCACTAGAAAGAAGAGGACAAAGAAACGGGGCACGCACACCCCCTCTAAACAACAATGGACCCCTTATTAAGTAACGCATCCAGCATAAACACACCATTTTATTGTAAACATCATCATGGAGTGTTGTCCACCAAAGTCCGGCTGCGGGCTTAGATTCCTGTTCAATAAGATCCGTTGCAGTTCGGCCTGTTGTAACAAAACCGTGGTTATCCAAACTGAAAATGACGGAGGCCTACCTCAAACAGATATACTACAACCCACACCATCCGGCAGGTTTCGGTGGCGTGGGATCCGTCTACCGCGCCGTACAAAAGGATAGGGTAGACATAAATAGACAGCAGATTAAAGAATGGTTAAGCAAACAGCACACTTACACCTTACACAGACCATCACGTAAGAGATTCGGGCGAAATCCCGTTCTTGTGTCCGGTATTGATGATCAATGGCAAGCCGATCTGGTCGATATGACGTCACTAGCTGAGTTCAACCGAGGTTATAGGTTTCTTCTGACGTGCATAGATGTTTTATCCAAATTTGCATGGGTCATCCCACTCAAAAATAAGACGGGTCGTGCTCTTGTCAAAGCTTTCAAAAAGATCTTGAAAAGTGGCCGTAAGCCAAATTTTCTTCAAACCGATAAAGGTACATAATTTCTCAATCGAAGTTTCCAGAAGCTGTTGAAAAAAGAAAACATTCGTTTTTTCACTACCCAGAATGCATCAACTAAGGCCTCAATCGCAGAACGTCTGAATCGTACGATTAAATCGAAAATGTTTAAGTTTTTTACAGCCAACAACACACGTACCTACTTGAAAACTCTACCCCAGTTTATATCTGCCTATAATCAGTCGTACCATCGAAGTATTAAGACGACCCCCGCGTCGGTAACTATAGATAATGATCAAGAAGTTTGGCGAACTCTGTACAAAGGTCGTGGGTCAGGTCAGATTAAATTCAAATTTAAAGTCGGGGATACGGTACGGATCAGTATGATGGCGAGACCGTTTCGCAAAGGATATCTTCCAAACTGGACCACAGAAATATTTAAGATTAGTGAGAGAATTGCTCGCTCCCCTCCCGTGTATAAACTACTGGACTACGACAATGAAGCGATAGAGGGAACTTTCTACGAACAGGAACTTCAAAGGGTGATTAAAACTGACGATGTTTATGAGGTGGAGAAGGTGTTGTCTACAAGAAAACGTGGAGGAAAGACCGAATATTTTGTCAAGTGGGTAGGCTATCCAGACAAGTTCAATAGTTGGGTATTGGCTCTGCAGAGTTTATAAAATTGATTTTATGAAGACAGTTCTTCATTTGTTTGAGAATCTCCATCATGTCGGACTCTTTCTACGTCACTCTGCCCAGCAACAGTTCAATGGATACGCATCCTGACAATACTCTGACTCATTTCTTCGTGACCCTTCCTTCTTCACTCGTATTCGAGGGTGAATGGGAAGTTGGATTGGTAGAATTTACGTACCCGCACCGCTGGTTCAATATCTTAGACAGTAGCAACAAGTATACCTGCTCCGGTGGAGAATCGGATCCTACCGTGTTTCATGATCACATCATACCCCCCGGATTCTACCCGACCCCCGAGGAAATGTTGGAGAACATAAAACCACGTTCTGACCACGATGGTGAGGTTAGCATAAGGTACAATCGGTACAATCAGAAAATTGTCGTCAAGACACAGGATAACGTAGTTGTCAGTTTGAATGAAAGCATAGCTACACTGTTTGGATTTGAAGGGCGCAACTGTGTTATTATGGGTACTGAAAAGGGTTCGCAGGTTGTGAACATCAACCTCGTTCACTCTATGTTTCTATACACTAACATTATAGATCACCACGTGGTAGGTGACACCAGAGCACCGTTGCTTCGATCGCATTGTAAATGTGGAAGGAAAGCCCGGTGAAACCGTCACAAAGTTGTATGATAGTCCACATTATATACCCATAAAGCAAAAACTGATCGGAACGATAGAAATGGATATAAGGGACGACACGGGGCATGCCATTCCATTTGTTACCGGTAAAGTGATCGTGAAGCTTCATTTTAGAAAACGTCGCTCCTCATATTTTAATTAATTAATCATCACCATGAGACATTACCTCCCTGACAATAAACATTATGAACATTACTACACCCGACAAGTTGGGAAAAGTCTTCCCGTGTTTGCGGGATCCAGATCTCAGAAAGGATACGGTCTCGGTGGGATTCTCGGAGGACTTTTTCGGTCAGCTATGCCCTTAATCAAACAAGGTGCTATGACTCTGGGTAAGGAGGTATTCAGTACGGGTCTTGGTCTTGCACAAGATGCTCTGGAGGGTAAAAATATCAAGACAGCCGCCAGGACGAGACTCCGCAAAGCAGGGCGCAATTTAACGCAGAAAGCCGTTCGCAAATTGGGGGCGAGGCAACAAACTGGAGGTCATCGCAGTCAGGGTATAAAAAGGAGAGCACCCCGCAGACGAGTCATTTCTGAATCAGGCAAGAGACCGAAAAGATCATTCGACGTCTTTGACTAGTCTTCTTATCAACGATACAGTATTAATCAACATGTCTCTGATACACAACAACTCGTGCGAATGTACAAAATCTGAGCTTGATTTGTTTTCTTTACCGCCGACGCAACTGAGCTTAGAGCGCGGGCATTATGTGGCCCACTATCCTATTTCGACCCTTGGAGATGGAGGCCCCATCGAATTTGTTATTTCAGGTTCGGGTGAAGAGTACATGGACCTCAACCAAACTCAACTTTACATTCAGGCCAAAATAACCAAGGCTGACGGTACAGATCTGGCTAACGATGATCAAGTTGGACCCGTAAATCTATTCTTACAGTCCTTGTTTAACCAGGTTGATGTTAGTCTGAACGAGCGACTCATCTCCTCCTCCACCCCCACTTATCCTTACCGGGCCATAATTGAATCCCTTCTTAGTTACGGGACTGATGCCCAAAAATCTCAACTCTCTAGCTCTCTGTTTTACAAGGACACTAGTCATAGGATGGACAATGCTAACCCCCTCGCAGTTGATGGTGAAGTCAACGAGGGTCTCAAGAAGCGATATAAATTTACAAGGAACAGTCAGGTTGTAGATATGATTGGCCCTATTCATAGTGACGTTTTTTTCTCCGACCGACACATGTTGAATGGGGTTGATGTTAAACTCAAATTCATTCGAAGCAGCGATTCTTTCTCCCTCATGGCAACGGGTGCAAACCCCGCTTACAAAGTAGTGATTAAGAATGCGACTGTTTTTGTCAGAAAAGTTAAAGTAAGCCCCGGTGTGATGCTCGGTCACATGAAAGCTTTGGAAAAGGGAACTGCAAAGTACCCACTCAAACGCAACCTTTGCAAGATGGTGTCCATACCTCAGGGTAACTTGTCTTTTACCCAAGATCACGTTTTTCTCGGACAACTTCCAACCCGTATTGTGATAGGATGCGTTACCAATGACGCATTCAACGGGCGGTATGGTAAAAATCCATTTAACTTCCAACATTTCAACTTGAACTACTTAACTGTACACATGGATGGGGATCAGATTCCGTACACTCCCTTGAAGCCAAACTTCAGCGGTAATGGAGGGAACTACATCAGAGCGTACCAGACTCTCTTCTCGGGTACTAATAAAATGTACCAAGACGAAGGAAATACAATCACTCGTGAGGAGTACGCGGGCGGGTATGGACTATACGCATTTGACCTGAGCCCAGACTTATCAGCAGACGGACATTTCAACCTGGTCAAACGCGGCAACCTTCGACTGGACATCCACTTCTTAAATCCACTACCGAAGACAATCAACGTTATTATTTACGCAGAATTTAATAACATTCTGGAAATAGATCAATCCCGCAACATTATTTTTGACTACTCGAGTTAAGTGCACCTCATGGAGACCAAGGAGATAACCGATATTTTGAATAGAGACCGCTTCACGAAGCTATACTTCAGGGGAGTCTTCGCCTGCGATCAACTTCCCAAGCACCGTTTACCCCATCCGAGCGCACTCGTCATCAATACAGATCCTGCCGTTAAACCCGGACAACATTGGGTAGCAGTATTTATTACGTCTGATGGTGTAGGTGAATATTTTGACTCGTTTGGTAAAGGACCAAGCGTACCACAAATTATTCACTTCCTTCGGAAGAATACTATGTCATCACAAACCCACGAGTTCTACAGAGCGCATTTTCAACCGTATGTGGACAGTACACGGTCTTCTTTCTTTTACACCGATGCCGAGGCTTAACTATGATAAATATTATAAACTTGTTTTCCTCAGATACAATGGACAATGATTTTAATGTCAATGACTTTGTTAAAAAATACTTCCCAGATATGAAAACCAAAGTGTTTGACGAGAAATTAATTACACGTTGATTTTTTGTGTTTTGGGTTTTTTTTTCCAATTGTTGGATTAACTTTTCTTTTTCTTGTTTAAAAAAAATAATAAAAATTGTCCTTAATTTAAACATGTGTAGTCTAATGACTTATTTCAGTTTACGATAATAGCTCATGATAAATAAACCATTTGAAACAATGTATCCCGTGTCCTCTGAGTTAGTTATTTGTGTTTTATATTTATTTATAAGCGCACCAATAAAATGTAGACGACACAAAATATTCACTTTCACTCAAGATTTTTTTTTTTTTTTTACTTTAACTTCTATTTTATTTTACCTTTTTACCATACACCCTGAAGTACAGTTTTAGCTAAGTACATCATTTATTTTGTATTTTAATTTTATGTTTTGTTTTTTTAAATCAATCATGAATTACAAATTTTACAAAAGGTAAATATTATTATTTAAACTCAAAACTAGTACACTTATTATTTAGTAAAATACATGACACTCTTTTCTCGACTTAGAATACATTTTCTTAAAATAAAATTTTACCCAAGCATTTATGCATGACACGAAAAGGAAGAAGACAAAATACTTTTCAATTTTGAGTTACATCTCATTTCAAATTATACACAAGTAAATTATAAACAAACAAAAAAACAAAAATAATCTTGTACAAATTTAAAATTGGTTTAAGTATTACACAAATGTTTTAAGTAACTAGGTATTCACCAGCCATCACCGTAACAAATGTCGTACAAAACAGAGTGGCTCTTTGTTATACGCATCTCGACGTAAGATGAAAATATGCGATTCCTTGAATGAACTGTAGGAAATTGGTTAACTATACGGTCGTTTTCGTTAGCTTTTTTATTCCACTCAGACCTAAATTTTCTCAAGTCTGATTCTACAATTTCATCCAATGCTTCTTTAAAGTATTTACTAACTTTCTGTGCCAGCGAATCCATCATACATTCGTGATTGGTTTGAGTCACGTCGTCTACAATCGGTAATTTACAACCGTAACAGTATCTCATACTTATAACTTCTACTTTCTTAAGAATACAAGGAACAATTAACGACTGTATTATATTAAATGAAAGTTCCTTACATTTTTCTTGTTCCGTGGATGCATCATTCAACGTGCTCTGGTCCTGACTTTCACCCTCCATCCTGGGTTCCTCAATAGTCAACGCCGGTTGATCCTCGTCCTGTGAATCCTCCTCAGTAGGCAGGGAAAGCTTCTCCCGATGATTGGCTACAGTGTTTGCGCGGTGTTGTTTCAGCTCAAGTCTCACGTACTGTACAAGGTCTAGTCTTCCAATCTCGCGTAACGCTATCTCAAGTTGGTCTGCCAATCCACCTTGAGCTGCGCTTGAATTTTTTCGAAATGCTAATAACATTTGGAAAGTACGTTCTTCAGTTCCAGTATGATCACGTTTCAGTTTTCCTACTACGTCATAAGATAAGTTAAGAAACGTAGCCAGCTTCTCCCATTCTGCTCCGAAATTCCTACTGATTCTTCGTAGAAATTCGTCCGTGAAGTCGTCTGGAACTATATCCAATGGCTGATGATATACTCCTGACGTGAAGGGAACATCGTCGGTGTCCCGTTTCAACTTCTTGTTCTCTGCGGCCTGTATTGAAAAATAATAATAAGAATAACGATTTAAACAAAGTATAACAAACAAAACGCAGGTAAACCGACGCACTGTGGGAGGGGAAAGTAAAAATACTGAACAATATTTAATAACAATAAGTTGACAGCTCACGCTTACCTCAACCTCCTTAACCGCATCATTGATGGCTTCTATGTTTTCTACCAAGGTCTTCCACTCTTCACTTTTTAGATTGATTCCACGTGGGCTGGTCCATAGGTCCTTGTCCTTGCGCTGGATGAAGTCCCTGATCTTAACGTACACTTCGCCTTTGAATGACTCAACCACAACGTGCCTAGTCCCTGTAATAGGAAACCTGCATGACAAGGAGGACTCTTCCAGCTTTCGCTTCAATGGCGTTGTATTGTACGGGTAGGGAGCGGCGTGGTCCTCGGCCCTGGTCAGCATCCGCTGCTCTAACCGCTGCATACGGTCCATATTCACATCATCTCCCAGCGGGGTGCACGGGGTGCACGGGGTGCACGGGGTTTACGGGGTGCACGCAGTAAATTGTACTCCCGAACTTCAAAGCGCTCTCCAGCGGCGTCGTATGACAATGTTTTTGGTGTCTTGTAGCTAGCCATCGTTACAGTTATTCGAATATTTGGATGTTCTTTAGAGATGACTGACTGACGTCGAAAATTCAGTTCAAGATAGTCCCGCACAGAATGGCGTTACAGGACCCTCATGGTGCATATATATAAGCCCGCATACATCTGTCTCATCAAGACTTCTACACTTTTCTTTGTTCATATCATCCCACGCATAAAGCTGTCTCATCAAAAATTTAGACTTGTCTTTTGTTCTCATCATCTCATACATATTCTGTCTTATCAAACCCTCCTCTCTCATTGGCCCATTTCAAATCTCATTGGCCCCCCCCCCTTCGCTTGACCTCATGTTGACCCTCATCAACATTTATTTATGCGCATATTTATGCCTCATACATAATATAACAATACACTGTCTCATTAAGCCTTCTACCTCCTTTATTATGCTAATGTTGTCTCATCAAGACTACTACCCTCCATTATTATGATAATTCTGTCTCATCAAGACTCCTACCCCTCCATTATTATGCTAATTCTGTCTCATAAAGACTCCTACCCCTCCATTATTATGATAATTCTGTCTCATCAAGACTCCTACCCCTCCTTTATTATGCTAATTCTGTCTCATAAAGACTCCTACCCCTCCATTATTATGATAATTCTGTCTCATCAAGACTCCTACCCCTCCTTTATTATGCTAATTCTGTCTCATAAAGACTCCTACCCTCCATTGTTATGCTAATTGTAATCATTTAATCCCATTGTTCTTGTGCATTATGCATAAACTAACAATAGATTGTCTCATAAAGACCCAACACACTACTCTTATTGCTTTATATTTAGACGATGGTTTTTGCGTGGTTCCAAAGTCTACTACCAATCATGATTCTAATTTGTTAGTAGCCAGAGAAATTTCCAGACATGTTAAGGTCGACCTTCTTCGGGCTGGTCTAATATACAATATTCAGAAGAGTAATTGGAACCCAACTAACCGCATTGAATGGCTGGGTATGACCTGGGACACTGTAGCTGGCACTTTGCAGGTTGTACAGAGAAGAATAGATAAGATTTCTTGCCATACCATTCAAGTTTTGAGGTCTTCAAATGTTACTACTATCAGAAAATTGCACTCTTTGGTAGGCCAAGTTATTTCCCTTAGTCCTGTTGTAGGCAACTTAAGCAGGTTGACGACAAGACACTGCCAAATAGAAATTGCTAAGGCTACTCATGAAGATAATTGGGTCAGATTAGATGAGTATTGCACGTCAGAGATAAAATTCTGGGAGATTAACTTGCCAAAATTGAACGTGCGCAATGTGTTTGCAGCAGACAGGTTTAGCAAAATGGTGTGCTGTGACGCGAGCGCAGTAGGGTCGGGAGCCATCATATGCAACGAATTTCATACAGCTCACAAACAGTGGACAGAAGTTGAAGCCAAATAAAGGAGTATCCGAAGACCTTATAATGCAACATGGGAGGTGGAAAACCACCATTGCTAAAAACAGATGACAAAAGAGAAGTCACCCAACGTCTCAGTGTGGTAAAAATCCTCTCTGATAGTTAAAGTCAAGGGAAAAAAGATAACACAATTATGTTGTTTTATAGGCATATAGTAGATTTGATTAGTTAGCTTATACCATGATAAATCAATTGCATTCTGTTATGAAAAATGGTGAATATTTACGTTAATAATACTGTCTTAAGTGAATATTTGCGATTTGGGGCGCAAATCGTGAATATTTACGTAAATATTAACGCAAATATATATTCGTATCTCTTCAGGGCCACTAGCTTCGCTTGTTGTCTTGTTATTCAAATGTTCTTCAAAGACGCAAAGTTTTTCGGGACGGTAGAACAATTGCATCTTCATTGAAAAAAAGATCGTAATAGTAATACGAGACATTTACATAGCGCATAATGTAGGAGCCTCTATGCACATCACTAAACATAAAACTGAAATGAAATATATTGTAAAGAAATTTAATTGTTACAAAAAACAGAAGAGAGTCAACTTGGCGAATATGAATTGGTAATTAAGTCTATCACCGATCGTAAAATATATGCATCACTAGTTGCAAAGTCCATCAAAGATCTTATTGCAAAGTCCATCAAATATCTTAAATCGACGATTACATAGTATGTCCAACCAACGAATGTACACACTGTCACCAGACACAGAGAAAGGACCTTTCTCTATGCACCAGATAATGATCAATGGTCACATTAAATGCCCGTTTGGCGTTCCATACTACGATGTGCATTCAACTCGTGTCTTTTCACGCGAAAACAATACTAAGGCCGTATCCGAATTGGCGGCTACGGCTACGGCTACGGCTGTTGCTAAGGGTGTTGCCAAGGACGTCCTATACTTCAATGCACGATGACGCGGAAATCTAGCCGTAGCCGTAGCTGTAGCCGCCAATTCGGACACGGCCTTACACAACCACCAGCAGACTTCCTTGCTTGATGGTTGGAACAACACTGCCAGTACAGTGTAGAGACGCACATTCTCATCCATAGCTAGCGCTACTGTCAGAGGTGAATTGTTGAGCCCTACTACTGCAGATTCAGTACGACCATTTACTGCTGTGATAGCTGCATATCGGAGTTTTAACCACTGATGATGAATAACACAGGTTAGATTTAATCATATCAGGGGTCTCGGGAAAGACGGTTGTGTAGATGGAATCGTGATTACAGCAAAGAGCAAAGTAGTAATTACGGCGAACAACATGCACGTAAGAATAGCACTAGTGTAACGCAGGAAATATCGTGGTATATTGTATAACAATTATCCACTTCCCTGGTTAATAATGTTCTAGTGTTAGTGGAGCGTGCCGGAGCAGAGAGGGAGTGTAGACTTCAGGATATATAAATATTGTTGCATTCCTCTTATGGGGCGAGTGGGCAGGCTTCTCCAAACGGGGAATGGCAATAATTATAAAGAGATTTGCGGGAGTCTGACTTGTGACAAATACATTAACTGTTTTATTGTTCACATAACTTATAACATTACAATATTGGTAGCGTAAGTATATGCTACTTGTTCTAGAGAGTTCCATAAGGCAAATGGTATAACGTGGTCTAACTGATAAAGGTATACTGAGCTATTTCGCTGAGATCTGAGTCTTACCATAGGGTAAAGACTGGCTGTTTATCTGACTGAGTGCATTCAAACTGATCGTGATTCTCTGATATGAGTGCATCCAGACTGATCATGATTCGTGTACGTGAGTACATCCAGACTGATCATGATTCGCGCCCTGGACGAAGGAAATCTGGGGTTTATATAGGAATCTAGAGTATAGAAATGAATAAAACATTAGCCAAGTATGGGGTCTTGACCAATGGAAAACTGCCATGCTGGAAGGTCATCGGACGTGGCAAGTTGATAACCCAAATAAGGAGTGGTGGGTTGCAAGAGTACAGTGAGTGACAACTAACGTAAAGGGCGGTGCTTGCCATTGCTTGTGTACAATTCAGAATGTGCATAAGGATATTACATTGGAAATAACACACCAGATCACTTGCGTACCAAATGCTACTACGTTAGGAATACGCGCAATTGGGTTGCGTGTACAAAGCACATTGCATGCACCTTGCACACGCTGGCGGGAGGGATAATCCCATGGGCTTCATGTACAACGATCACGCACATCGTTATGGCATGGAATTCGTGTAGTACACCGATCACGCACATCGTTATGGCATGGGATTCGGCGAGAGTAATACACAAAGCATTGCGCTGTGATAAAGTAATGGCTATTCTTTAGCTGATTGAGGGAGTGGCTTAGAGATCGCTCACAAGGCTCTGGCACTGAATATACATGAGCGGGTGTAGCACTGGTCCCTCGGACCATGCTCGACGATCGAGGGTCCGGCATTAAAATGTGCTGACTGGACGGGGGAGTCTTGTGAGGTTGGTGAAAGTTGCAAGCTAGCAATTCTAGATTATATCGAATCGAACATTGATCTTAAGTTGTTACATTGATAACTATTGGCTACTCAAAAGAGGGCGCTAGGAAGGCATATGGATCAATGTGAGGTTCGTAACAATAATAATGATTCACAGGAACAAGCTTGAGTATGTAGAAACTCGGTTGTGACTTTATTCGTCTGAGCAACGTTGTATAAAAGTACATGCACGTACAATATAATGTAAGGTACTATTAAATGAATCATAGCTCCGTAGATATGTGGCATGGTTGGCTTGTGCGTAAAGCGCTCGCCTCTCACCAAGGTGACCCAGGTTCGATACCCGGCCAGGGCCATATGTGAGTTGAGTTGTGCGTTGGTTCTCTGCTGTGCCACGAGGGTTTTCCAGACCATCCGGTTTTCCTCCCTCGGAAAAAAAATCAAACACTTTCGATCTCTGGCTGTGCTCCGTGGTCATAATGGGTTGATGTGGCTGGCTGCCAAAAAAGGCGCCCTTGCATGCCTGCTTCTCGAACACGTTGTAGCCGCGTCCTTCGCAATTCAGCTCTCAGCTGCCGGTAAGGATGATTAGTCTCCCAAATTATGTGAGAGGCAAGTCTCTGGTTAACAAGTTGAGAACAAGAACACTGAATGAGAACTTGGGGAGGTTATAAAGGGTTTCTAGAAGTGGATTTAGTTATATATTTAGAAATGATGTCACATAAGATCGAAGACATCATTTCCTAGAACAAGATCATGGTCCAGATGTTTATGACATCTTGGTGGTAAAGGTCAGCAGGGAAGGTTGCGGTCGGTCAGTAGTGTGTCAGGGGACACAATCATGGTCAAGATGTTTACGACTACCGGTGGGGAAGGTCAGCAGGGGAGGTTGAGTAGTTGGCCATGATGGGCCACCTCTGTTTAATGTGTTCAGTTGTTTTGGGTAGGAAATTGTCCTTACATTACTTTTATCTGGGGAAAAGAAAACGTCCTCATTTTCAAAGTCGCAGTTTTTTGGTAGGAAATTGTCCTTACACAAGTAACATTGGGCCCGGTATTCGATGTGTTGTGACATGGAATAGACTCCCCGACTTGGACACGACAGCAACTCGGCGAAACTTGGGTAAAATTTCACTTTTATAGGGGGGGGGGGCAAAATTAAAACTTAAGTTTATATGATGGCCCTCAATGGACATTCAATACCTAAATACTAATATACTGACGTCAAATTTCATGGAAAATTTCACGACTCTCCCCTTTAAGTTTTCCAAAGATTTTTTCCCAAAGTTGCAAAATTCGATTTTCCATTCATTTTCCAATAGTAAGAATGGACACAGAAAGTTATCGGCTCATTCCTGAATTTTGATGATGTTCAATCTATTTGCAAGCTTAAAATATTATTTTGACTGGCTCAAAAATAGCTCTTGGGAATGTGCAGACCCATTTGTTTTTGATGTCCGATGAGGTCATGTTTAAAATTTCGCTCTAAAAGGGTATCAATTAATATTATTGACACCGTTTTGACGTCAGGTTAGCGTCTTTCCCACGAGGCGAGAGAGGACTCTATCTAGGCCTATCCATTAAACTCAATGTTGACCTTGGAAACCCTCTGTGAGAGAGTCACGAGGTCAAAACAAATGCTGTTCATTGTCTGCGTGATAATTTGTAACCCATTTTAAAGGGACACGTTGCCTTCGGATTGGGCGCTTTGGGCTATAACAAGCGTTTGATGTGAAATGAACACGGTCGGAAAGATGTTTTAAAAGTAGAATATAATGATCCACACAAACATTCCTCAAAACTGTGTGGTTTTCCTTTTATTCGTGAACTAACACGGTCCGCCATTTATGGGAGTCAAGATTTTGACTCCCATGGCCGACGTGTTCCTGCTAGTCTTATTTCCAGTCGTAAAACGATGATCAGAGTGCTGCTGTGATGTGCCGTGTCTAAATCCTCATCCCTCCTGTCCACAATAAACATTTGGTATAAACAACACCGGTTGTTTCTCTCGGTTAGTCCCATGACAGTTTTCTTACCCTGATTGACGAGGTTTCTTACCCTGATTGACGAGGTTTCTTCTTTTTGGACACGTCTTAAATCTGTTTTTTGTGGCGATCCATTTTGACGTATGAACGGTGTAGGTGTTTACATACACGTACATACAAACCGATCTACCTGAAGCTACGCCGCGTATTCGCGGAATAGCCAGCCACATATTCCGAAAATAGAATACATGCAACACAGGGAGGTGAACAGATGAGCCATATACTCACCTCCCTGTACTGCATGTGTTCTATTTTTCAGAATATGCGGCTGGTTATTCCGCGAATACGCGGCTGGCAATTTCGGGCCCAATACTGTGCTAGCTTCAGAGGTAGAGAATGGTTTGTTACCCAGTGTTCATCTGAGCCTAACTACTGTTCATCGCGCATTTGCCATTACATGGACGATGATATTTACGGCTGGAAATACATATACGTTTCGCGGGAAAGATGTCGAGGGGTCAGAGGCCAATGTTGTTTTTTTTAATCACCATTCACTAATTATTACACATTAAAGGTGTTTTATTGCAAGAACAACTCTTAATAAGGATAAGGAACACCTCCAAACAGTAACATTTCATGTGATTTGAAGGCAACGTGTCCCTTTAAAGTCCAGATTTCAAAAGGTGCACAGGGGAAGTATAGACATACTTTTTTGTAGTTTACCCTACTGGCAAAATGTTAATTTCTTTTGCAAAAATCGTAGTAAGTGAAACTTTCGTTTTGAATGTCTGTATACACTGAAATCGAGTTCATGGTGAATTTAAAGTGTAACTTTGCAATTTAAAGTCACCTGGAAATAGATTTTTTTTTTTCTAAATATAAGAGTATATGTATATTAACAATAAAACAATTTTTTGAGTAATTGTTTGTCAGTATTTATATGTTAAAAAAATAGATAAAGTTGTTTGGGGGCGACTCCGCCCATCCCTTTTTGTGACGTCAATCGAGGAAGACTTCGCCTCGATTGAACATCGACCCCACTCGAACTGCCTGCATTTACGTTGTACATGTGCAAGTAGTGAGATTGTACGTTTCGTTTGGTTATCCAAAAGGGGGTTTTTTCTTGCATTTTTCCAGCGAAAATTGCTGCTGGATGCAGCAAAACGACTAAAGATGGGGTCAGCCAGCATTTTTTCCCTGCAGATCCCAAATATAGGCAGTTACGGGCATCGAAAGTTAGGCTAACGAGGGCAAAGTGGTTCGGTCCGACGTCGTTTTCAGCGCTATGCAGCGAACACTTGGATAGCCCGGGGATTTTTTCGTTGGTAGTAGTGTGCAAGGGAAGTTGCAGTGAAGCTTAGGTTACCAGCGAAATGTTTCTGGTGGAAAAACAATACCTCGTATTATCCGTGTTCTCGTTATGACCATGGTCGTATCTTCCGTTTTAAGACATAGAAACGCGCATGGGACAGTTCGGGACCGGTGAAAAACCTCGTATAAACTGGCGTCTCGTATTACTATTAGTCGACTGTACACTGTCCTAGGATTGCATTGGGTGGTGACGTCCGAATACGAAAACGCATCATACTGATCAGGTACCCAGACGTAATGTACGGGGCCAGACTACACATTTTCTCCTGCCTCGATTGACGTCACGAACAGCGCCATGTAAAGGGGGGCCTATTTTTAAATTTGTAATTAAAAGAAAAATACAATTTTTTAACCTTAGTAAATTGTTTATTCACATTCCATTCATAAAAATGTATATATTAATGACAAAAGCTTTATTTTGAAAAATACCACTGCCAGGTGCCTTTAAAGTCAAAATTTTCAAGTGAAGTCAAGTTAGGACCATTTTGTTTAACGTTTTCACCACTTTTAAAGTCACAACTGACATCAAGCACCTAAACGGACATATAAGAGGGGGAAAAGAGAAACAGAAAAAATTGTACAAGTGATGACTTCTGCTAATTAATAATAATAAGGTATAGTTATGACGTTCTTCTTTTCTCAATGTCCCTTTAACGCTTGGGTTTGTGACTTCCAGGTTAAATTAATTCAAGTACCATGCGGTACCATGCCAGTCTAGACCATGTTGTTTTGTTTGGTAGCTCTTCAATATCAAGTTTGGTTTATAACTTCCGGGAATTCGAATATGTGACGACGGGTACAATACCACTTGGTTGGTTACAAAATCTAAGTTGTTTTGTGTCTTCCAGGAATGTGATGGGGAATATAGTAGGTATATTACCATACGGCGGTCAACCAGTCCGACCAGGGCCGAATTTTATGCCGCTGCTCACTTTGTTTTCTCTTAATATGAGAGATCGCCTAAAATACTATACGGGCTATACGGACGGCCATCTCAAGGTGAGGGCTACACTTAACTGATTTAGGCTATCACCCAAATCAACTGCCACCAGGGGCAAGTGAGTGCCACCTACTCCTGGGGCTGAAACAGGATTACCTCCTTCACATTCCGTATTACAGGGATGTAGGCACGGGTATCATCCACGAGGAACCGCTAGATATCTGTACTTACCACTCGTATCCACCCCCCAGCATCCGGCTTTTGCGTCGTATAAGCAGTGGCACACAATTATTTGGTATAATTATAAGGAGTACCATGACTGTATATGCACAACAATTTGGCACAGACAAATCTTGCTTCCTTAAAGGGACACACCGGCTTCGTTGGGCTATTTTGGCTACAAACATAGACTAAAACATGACTCCAAAGGTCTTCCAGGAATGGAGAAGAACGGTTCCTAAAAGAAACCATCAATGTTGGTCGTTTTTGAGCATTTTTCAAAAAACGAAGGTCACATGGGTTATCCGAACCACTTTTTGGGTTCGGATAACCCTCGTGATCTTCGGAGTTAGTTTTACTTCCAGCCGTATAAAAATTAACTACTGCACCGAATTCAACTCTGTTTTTTAACAAAAATTCATGAGTATAGTATTTGACACACAAAAATACGTATTCAAATTATATGGATACAAGTTGTAAGTAATTCCAAAAGTCGAACGTAAGATTTTATTTCAGAGAGTCCGAGCAACGGAAGCGTGTCTTACAGCACAGCGTGGGGGCTAGCTACACGTAACACAGGGGCAGTCGTGTCGCTTTCGCAGAGTATCTCGGCAGTGCTACCTCGACGGAAGCTCATGAACATGTGGGAGGGGTAGGGAGCCAGACCACCAACTATGTTGTTGTTATTGCGGGTTTGCTAGTCGGTACACCTCGCTGATCGAATCCGTTGTTTCAAAATCGCAACTTTTCAATGCTCAGTGTGTACGTTCCTTGACCCGATTTGTACCGAGTTTCTTGTTAATTAAATAAGATTTATATCAATACATAGGAATACCACTTTTATATTGACGGTATAAATTAGTTAAAACAAAATTTGTGACAAACAATTCCCCCAAAACGAGCCCCTCCAAAAAAACCTAAAACGGAGCCCCTGAAGGGACAAGTGAAAAAGAAGCTAAAAATTAAAAGGTGGAAACAAAAAAACTCATTCGAAATTTCTATTGCATCCCTCGACACACAAAATTCCAACAAAATCATTTTGTTTCCTCAAAATATTATTTAATTCGATGAAAATATAATTTTGTCTCACAAAATATTTCATTTTGTGAACGCAGTGTGTTTTTCTAGGTAACGAAATAGATTATTTCTTGAAAATAGGTTCTCGTTCCCTTGAACACGCTTTTTTTCCCCGAACTACAATTAAGTTCCCCAGAAATACGCTTTCGTTCCCTGAAGATACGCATTCGTTTCCTTGAAATATGATTTTGTTCGCAAGAAATATACTTTCGTTCGCTCGAAATATGCTTTCCTTCCCCAAAGAACGCTTTCTTTCCCTCGAAAGGAGATTTCGTTCCCTAAAAAAAGCTTTCGATTCCTCGAAATACGACTTTGAATCTTTTGCCCAAAATATACTTTCATTCGCCCGAAATATGCTTTCGATCCCTAAAAATATGCTTTCGTTCTCTCGCTGAGATTTTGTTCCCCAGAATTCCTCTTTCGTTCCCTCAAGATAGCTTTTGTTCCCTCAAGATAGCTTTCGTTCCCCAGAAGTCCAATCACACCAATTTGTTACATTCCTTTGTGAGGGGCGACTTTGAGAGGGGACGAGTTTGTATGTGAGGGGGCGACTTTGCTAGGGGGCGACTTTGTAGTTGGGGACTTTGTAATTGGCGAGTTTGCTGGGGGGAGAGTTGACTGGTGTCAGTGTCCGTTGTTTATACACACTTTCAGATGGATAACGTGGACTGGATCCTCATGCCTTGTCGTAGTAAAACACTTACATAAACAGAGCACCAGTCTACTTGCAACATTGTATAGCACGGTATCTCGTAAATTTGACCCTTGCAACGGCTGGTAAAGCGTATACGGTGACCTTTGACCGCTTTTGTTTTTTTCGGTCCTTTCTCGTTAATTACGTGATATTTTTGTATAAAAAAAATATAACAACCATTCAGAAATAATTGTCTTTGATTCTACATGACTAAATAATTACGTAAACAGGTAACCGGTGTGTCCCTTTAAGGTTACCACCCAAAGTACTAAACTGTTTATAATGCTGCGAATGGTACCCCACTTATTTCTCGCGTATGCATACGACATGTGTTGCTCACCTACCGGGTAATTGTGTTTTCGTATGTCTACATAGCTTCAATTGCTCACCTACTGGGTAACGTATGTGATGCTCAACTCTAATAACAGAAATATTATGCCTCCTATCGTGTTATTCGTATGGGACAACGCAAAATGTCAGAGGTCACTCTTTTTCCCCTTTTACTGCCAGGCGCTCTTTCATATTCATTTTGGGTGGTTTTGTTTTGTTTGTTAAATCAAGCGACTGCTATAACCACCGTTTTTAAAGTACAAGTTTGCAAGCTTAAAGGATAATTTGAACACAATTTCACAAACTGGCGTTATCGACCATGTAATCTTGTTTATTTTCTTTTATAGTTATTATGTAATTATCAGTTTGACTGTTTACATTCCCGTGATTTGTTTACACTGTTTGGTTTAAAAAAGATTAGACTCGCTATATAAATTATTCCTTTTTTAATGCAAAGTATACCTTTGGTTTTTGGAAGCGTTCGATTGTTTTAATCCATATAAATGTTTATACATACAACAAAACTAACAAGTGAAAATTTCATTTCAAAATGTAGTCTTGTTCTAGAGATATCGCCGAAAATCTGGAGCAAATATGTCTACCGTAGAAAGAATAATCCCTATAGGAATACACTATCTGAGAAGCGTTTCTGACAGAAACGTTTCTCAGATTCAAATTTGGTAGCATAAAAGCTGATATATGTTTACATAACCACAAAACTTTGAAGTGAAACGTTTCTCAAAATGCTTTATACTATCGAAAGCTTCTGTTAGGCTTCTAACCAATAGGTTTTTATTGCCATTAATTTTAAGAGTGATTACCTAACGTATAAAGTCCCTTTAATGGGTGGGGTTTTCACGACGTCATTGGTGTGCTATTGCATGGTTTCCGACTAAGGTCCATAGAAATGCAACATGAAATCAAGGATAAAGTACCAGAACTGACGTAAACCAGCACTGACGTAACCAGCGTAAGTCTGTGTGGTGCGTTCTGTGGGGCTTGTAAACTGCCTCCATTTTGTTTTTGTTTTCTCTTATGCGTAATTTTTCTTGGGGAGGTTCCATCTGAGTATGTTTTATGTTTCGACGTTTTTCGTCAAGACATTATGTTGAGCACCCTTGTTGGTGGATGTACCAGAAGTGCTCCAAAGAATGGTCCATATTTTCCGATTTCCACGGAATCCGGCTACTTCAAAGAAGTTCATGAACGCCCGACCCACGAAAGGATTTTTCCTGGACCGAAAATTTGTCATTGATATTTTGCGACTGTGTTTTCTGCATTGTACGAACAATAGTGTGAATGTAAATGTTATGATTTTAGAAATCACGTCACACAACCTTGCCAAAGTTAGATTAAGTTGTATAGGTAACTACGAATGGGCCATGTTAACTTTTACAGAACACGAAGTTACTTTTAAAAAGGGATGGATGGACCGTTTAATTCACCTCTCATCTTTTGTCTGCTTTTTATTAACGGTGTAGGCTCTATGTATGCTGGTTATTTTCACTGCCTGTAAAACTCAGGAGGTAATAGATTGCTGAACAACGCCCCCCCCCCCCCCCCCCCACCCGCACCCCCGTCCAAAATATAGGGGCTGGTACACCCTCGTCATATTGGGAAGTGGTTACATGCGTGAAAACGCATACTATTACTAATTAGCCCTGATTTCGCACACTGTTGTAAAAATTCCATGATTAAATTGATTCGCGTGCATAAGGAATACTGGCAAAATAGTTTTTTTTTAAACTCAGAATTCGGGTCAGAAACAATGGGTATGGCATTTGGACCCTTCTTCGGGTAAATTCTGACGCGGAACAGAGTGCAGAGCATTTTACTCTTGTCAAAAAAAGGCTCAATCTTGACTGATAGACCTTTTTTAATGGAAGACTCATATAGAGGAGTTTATGTACCATAATTGTTCAACATTATTGAGAAATAACAAATTATATCTCATTGTTGCAGGCAATGGAACGTACAACGTAGAGGAGTATTTTGAGGATACCCACTCGAATATGACATGGAATGTTGAGCAACCACTGGAAATGAGCTGGAATGTCGCTGTTTCTTTGTGTTTGGCAGTCGTTGGTATTGCCGCGAATGTTGCTCTCTTTCTGGTAATTTAGTAAACACTAAACAATTTACCATTGTGCATCGCCCTATTATATGACAATGATCATTGGATTTAGTTTCTGGCACCCCCTCCCCCTTCTGTGTGATTTTTAAATTACAAGTGATTTTCCCGCCCAAGCAAAGACCCATAAAAATCGAAGTACCAGTGCCTCAGAGAAACAGCATAGAAGAAGTCAGTGTTGTGTGACGTAGGTCACAACACGGACTGTGGGGAGGTTGTCTATGTTCGTTGCTATGCATTTTCCATTGTTTTGTTTGGATCGAGTCAGTAGTGGGACGTCACAGTGCTGTTTTGATCCCAATGCGCTTTTTGTGGAACTTGGCATTCTTGCCGCGCCAATGCGTGACACTGATACAACAAATTATATATATTTGTTTTATCATTGCACACTCGTTTGCCTTTCTATAACAAAAGAACAACAATGTTAATTTCGTACAAGTTGATCTTTAAATATCGGTAATGTCGAGGCAACGCATTCGTTCCACGTACACAATAATCACAGGAGGTATAAATGTATTTATTTAATTGTTCATTTATTTATTTCTGTTGGTTGGACCAACAGTTTTACTGATATATATAGGCCTACTGGTAAATAAAACAGATTTCAACAACAAAAATCAAGAGGCTAAACTGTTCGGTATAAGCATTACAGAAAGGACACCTCTATGGTATAAGCGTGTACATGTACATTCTCAACACATAGGAGCCTACTGTGCTTTTATAACTGCATGTATTATGGTTATTGGTAAACGTTAAACTGGGTTCTCTATTGTGTTTTTCTTTTATTATTGTAGGTGATTTTGCTGATCCCTCATTTGCGTACAACCTCCAATATTTTGGTGGTTAACCTTGCAATCGCAGACATCATGATGCTCGTCTTTTCTGTCCCAATGTCAACAATGTTGTGGCTGTCGGTGAGCTTCCCAAAAGGACCAGGTGGGACGATCTTATGCAAGCTCATGGGTGGAGCTTGGGGATTAAGCCAGGTGTTATGTTCAACATCTTTGACTGCAGTAAGCATAGAGCGTTTTTGTACCTTGAGGTGGCGCATCCAGATGAAACGCACAGTTGTCATCTTAGTGACAGTCTGGACGATTGGTCTTTGCTTTGCTTTACCTTTGTGGGTGTTGGGTAAAACCGATTATTATCCCACATCAAAAGGTAGGTCTATGTACTTAAGTTGCCGTCTGCTTCCCGCCAACCGATTGGCCGTCTCTGCCTTTTTCACTTCATACGCAGTGTTGACGTATTTCTTGCCAGTCTTGATCATCATCATTTGCTACGTAGGAATGGCACAAATTTTAGTCTGCAGTAAACCAAGTGGTGAATCTGTGGAGGTAACCCGTGCCCGTCGTCGTCTGGCTGTTGTAGTACTTGTCTTGGCTGTTGCATTTGTTGTTTTCTGGTTTCCGTACCACTTTATAAATATGTTTTTTATTTATGCGTCCATTGATACTTTGTTGTCATTGCCTGTTGAGTTCTACTTACGTCTGATGGAGATAGCCCATGTGCTGATATATGTCAACTCGTGTCTTAATCCATTTGTTGTCTTCCTGATCAGTGGCGTTCATCGTGAACCGCTACTAGACTTCCTGTGCTGTCGTAAACGTTGTGGTAAGCAGACAGCCATTCGTAAAATTGACGGTCGTTACGCACCTGTACCTGACGGTGTATACACTGAGACGGTGTTTAGTACAAGCATGGTTGTGGATAGGGAGTGATCGATGTTTACACAAGTGTACAAAGTTTTATGCTGTTTTGGGAGTCGTTGGTTGTGTTGTCCGTGTGCAAGATTAACTAAACAAGCACTTGTTTCTAAAACAATGCTTAAGGAAATAACATCAGGTTCAGTTTTTGCATTACATGTGTCGAAACCTCTGAAAGAATAATCTTACAGTCATGTATATGACACTAAAGGTTATCGCTCTAAAACTTCTGGGTCAAAATTGACCCGGATTCCGGCTCCCAGGATACTGACCTTTCTGGGTCAGGCTGCCCCAGAACCTGGCTAATACTTAATAGAAAATGGATTTGAGCTCGGATTTTGCATCAGTTTGAGCCCTTTCTGGGTCATTTCCACACATATTCCAAGTTACGCTGACCAAGATATGGGTCAGGCCCCCTGGGACCCGGTTAAGGATCCGCCACTTGGTCAATATTCTGACCTAGGGGTTTTCAAATTATAGGTCAAAATAGATCCAGACTGCCTCCGCCTTGCATTGCACGGCCCTCAACGGCAACGCCTGGCTGCACAATCGAGGTTTGTGAATAAAATCACCTCCAATATGCGTCGTTAACAATAATTATAGGCCAACATGTTGGTTTATAGAGTTTGAATTGAAAATCTGTCTTCATCTAGTGTCTTGAACGTAAGGCAGTGGCGTAACTGTTGGGTGGGGGGGGGGGGGGGGGGGGGTACCAGGGCACGTCCCCATACTTTTTAGATTAAAGATTACCAGAGAGTAAAATGATACATGTAATAAGATAAAACATTTTATGTGATAATCTTGGCGTACAATTTTTAAAACTATTTTTCCATTTACAAGCAGAGAATGTATACTCTGATTATAGAACATTATTTACTCAAACTGTGGTGCAAGTAATTCCACGAAACTTGTTTTGTATATACACTGTATACAGGCATATCTGCTATAAACAATACATACAGTGTTATAGTTTTCTTGTTTACAACATGTTGTTATTTCTTATTGTTTAAATGCTGGGTGCATTCCATCTTCCATATTCAATATCCTGTAGTTTGACCTTTGACCATAGGCGCGTATTACTCGGGGGATTCGAGCCCACATGCAATGCTAGAGCAGATGCGATGATACCACTCGATCACCGAACTAGCCCGGTGGCTAGGGGCAGTTCGAATCCCTTTTTTTGCAGCGATTACCGCAAAGATTTAATAGATGTTACTTTTGCATCGGGGGTAAGGAATATTATTTGTTTTTTACCCTACACCGATGTGTATTACAGGGAATGTATACGTTTGTTTATCACTCCTAAAACTAATGGCAATAACAACTTATTGGTTAGAAGCCTACAGCAGCTTTCGATGGTAAAAAGCATTTTGAGAAACATTTCACTCCAAAGAGATGTGGGGACGTCAAAAGATATCAGTTTTTATGCCCCAAAATTTGAATCTGAGAAGCGTTAGTGTAGGTAACGTTTCTCATCATCAAATTCCTATTTGGGATTTCTTCCTGTGTGGACATTCGCTCCTGATTTGCGGCGATATCTCAAAAACGGGATGACCTTCAAGGTATACTTTTCCTTTAAGCACTACATGTAGGCCCTGTACTCAATACTTTCACGACTTTTGTGGGGAAAAATCTACAGGCATGTATCACTCGAATATTATACCGTGTGATAACAATTGCTGTGCGCATTGAATTCCCTTTGCACTGCACATTGAATTCCCTTTCATTCCCTTTCACATGTCAAAAAACATAGAGATCGATCACTTAACGTCGAAATTCACGATTTTTATTTATTTATTTGTTTTACACGCGCTCCATAGGTGTTTTGACAGGTTTGTGTAATGGCAACCCCATCTTTCTTTACCACCTTTGGAAGCTTCGCTTTGGGCATGCCCAGTGAACACTCACAGACTTACATTGTTCACCCGGGCTTTAGTTTGTTCGCCCGGGGTGGAGGTTTTGTGTATATAATAATTATATATGGGACCTTGAACGATAAGTCGTTAGTAGGCCTTATTTTGTCAATGTCTTTGTTTTGGATGGCCAGTCAGAAGCCATACATCCTGTAACTGCCGTTTAGCCAGGCGGATCAAACCCAAGTTTACAATACAATCCAGTAGAGGGATCAACTTAAGGGGATGTGACTTTATATTTCAAATAAACACTGAGGAAACTGACTAGGTAAATTTTCAATTTATGATGACTAGAGCGGGATTTGAACCTGCGACCTCTGGATTAACATGTCTGCGCCATATTGGTTTGCAACATTAAAAGTGTACCGTAATATTGACATTTATTCGGATTGGACTGGTGTGGACTTTAGAAAATAAACTGTACATGGAGCAGGATTAAAACTTGATTTTTCTAAGTGTCTGTGCATTGTATATTTAGAATTTTCATCTCACTTCTGTATTTTTTAAAACACCATCCATTTTATGAAATTTTCACAAAATTAGGGGCATTAGTAAAAACAACGAACGCGTGGATTATTTTGGATTGTGTTTATTTAAAAACCAAAGTATGGTTTAATTAATTTACTCTCGTGCAAGAAAGCTGATTTAAGAATTATAAAGCCATTTAAATGAATGCCTTTAATGATGTATAGTCACGCCTATATTACGCTACACCCGTACTACTTAGTCCACTGACGGCCATACTTTTATAGACTCCTTGCCCAGGCAAAGGTGACACGCAAAAAACTCCGGGTCACAACATTTTTCTTACTTCAGTTTAAAAGGGTCATTTACATTATATGGAGCATGTCTTTATCATAATCATAGTTTTTGTGTCCATGTTGTGATTGTGCACATTGCGCCCACTGCAGTACAATCGTTTCCATCATGCATCACACTACGTCCTTAACAACAGTTTGTACAAAATCATCAGCCCATCCCGCGGTCATGGGGGCGGGTGATACCAGTGGCCATATGTCTTCCTGTACCTCAGTTGGTGCACTGTTTGGGCTTGTGACGTCATGTACAAGGGGTCTAGTGTAAAAAACAAAACCTTAAAACAATCTATTTTAATGTAATATGACTGTGTTAGGCTCAACAAACGCCTGTGCAGTGTAAACGATTCAACTATTATTCAGAAATACTGTTGAGATTATGTTGCAAGGGGTCGATAGAAAAATGTTCGTTAAAACAATGTATTTTTCAATGTAATAATATGCTCAATAAACGCCTGTGCAGTGTAAACGATTCAGCTATTATTCAAGACTGTTTAGCTTATAAAATAGCCGTTAAAACAATGTATTTTTCAATGTAATGTTATGCTCAATAAATGCATGTGCATCGAAATCGATTTTGCTATTATTTAAAGATTGTATGTCACTATCTTGTTGGTTTACCCTCTGTTGTGATGTCTGCACCCGAGCCCTTTAGGCCAGGTAAAAAAAGTTAGGAGTTTCTCGTCCGGACTTTTTCAAAAAAAGGAGGAGGCAGGGCTCTACTATTTACTATTTTTCAATTTTTAGCTAATTTTTCCAAGATTGCCGCCATGCTAAATATGGCTGGCCTCACAGATATTTTGCTATTTGAGTATACTGATGCAATTTATGACAAAACAAATGATCTGTAAGACCCTTCTGATCTGAGAATCGCAGCACCATCACCTTCGACAACAGTTGCTGCCCGCTCTGAAAAGAACGCCACGCTGGGTTTGGTGCCAAGACACTGATCATTGATATAATTATTAAGTCAGGAGAATCACACTTTTAGCCCTCAACTAGCTAGGGACTGCACACCTGAGAATATTGAAATGAGAAAGTTGGGAATTCTTGAGGCAAAGCTGCTAATTTTGGCCTATTTAATTGGATTCAGGAGATGCCACTCAGTTTTATCCCCCAAAAATGATTTCAGCTTTAAATCTTCCATTTAAGATCAGAGATCAGATTTTTTTTTCTCTCTCTCTGAATAGTAAACAGTAAACAAAAAGGAGGCGGCGGCCAAAAAGGAGGCCGGCGGGGACGAGAAACTCATTAGTTTTTTTAAAGTCATGTCTTGTTTATACTAGCAACACGTTCCTCAGTTGCTTAACCAGGATCTACCAGGATATACGAAGAAAAAGAACAAGACAGAAAGCAGACGAAAATCAAAAGTTTATTTATTTATTTATTTATTACATTTCTTTACCCAGGGTATGCCCAAACAGTTAAAACTGGTTTCCATTGGGGCCCTGCATACATTACAACATACAGCATAATTACAAATACGGTAAATTAAAAGCACATCGAAATATTACATTATAAAACTTGTACACGTATAAATATTACTCAGGTAAAATGAACTCAGAAAATGTGTATAGGGTGAATATACAATTTTGAAATCTAAAATTCGCTGATTATGGGAGGGGCAAAAAACCCGCAAAAACTCTTTTAGAGAAACACGGGGAAATTCCCCTCCGGTTCCTAATATTTATGGCAACCAAGTTTGTCTACTCCGTAGATCAGCACAGATTAGATCTCATAAATGGAAATGCTGACATATTTGCAGGAATATTATTATTATTCTTATTATTTTCTGCTAATGAAACCAAGGATCCCTCACGGAATCAGGCAGGGACTGAATATTACGGACTAATGAACGTTTTACGAAGTTCAGATTTGAATGAAGTTAGAGAAGTCGTGGTTCTCAATTGAACATACAAGTTATTCCATAAAATTGTACCAGTTACAGCAAAGCTTGTGGCAAAACATTCCTTTTTCGCAAAGGGAATCTTAAGCTTCATGTCAGCGGATTGTCTCGTTTCACGAATCTGCGTTTGTGGTGTGAATATATTTGTCATATACAAAGGAGTGGTTTTATTTATACATTTGTGAACAAGAATAGCCTTTTTATACTCGACTCTCTCAATAAACGAAATCCAATTAAGTCTAGTAAACATATCGGCTGAGGGAGTTAAGAAGGCACACTTAAGGATTATCCGCGCGGCTCTTTTAAGACATTTGTTGAGAATATTGTTGTGAGACATGTACCGTCCTCCCCATACAGTAATACAATAGTCTAACGAAGGCAAGACTAAGCTAACAAACAGAGAGTGCAAGCTGCTTTGTGGAACACAGTCGCGGATTCTATGTAGCATACTTAGTTTAGAGGAAACAGTTTTCTTTACGTATTCAACGTGGGGTCCCCATCTTAAAGTGTCATCAATAATAACACCTAAACATTTACAAGAGTTCACCTTCAAGATCGGGTTACCAGCGATACTGACATCAAGGTCAGTACTGCAAACGTTTTGCTTAGTTCCAATAAGCATGGCTTTTGTTTTGTTGGCGTTTATTGTTAGTTTGTTTCTGGTACACCAGTCGTAAATTCGACCTAGGGCTATATTCAAGTTGTTTTCTATCTCATTAATATTGGTGGAACTACATGTTAATGTCGAGTCATCGGCATACATAAACAAATTACACGTTTGAGGGATACACAGTGGTAGGTCACTAGTGTAAATAATGAATAACAGTGGACCCAAAATTGATCCCTGTGGTACGCCGGTGTTTAGTGGTAGGGCCGTAGATACTTTTCCTTCAATATTCACAGACTGGCTACGTTTGGTTAGATACGACTTAAACCAGTTGATTACAGAGGTTGATATATTTACCCTGTCAAGTTTATCAAGCAGAATTGCATGATTAACAGAATCGAATGCTTTACTTAAATCTATAAAAACAGTGCCTGTCATTTCCCCTCTCTCCATAGCCTGAAAACATTTGTTCGTTAAATCATGTAAGGTGGTTTCAGTTGAGTGTAAGGGTCTAAACCCTGACTGGCAACTAGGAATTATTTTACATACATCAAGATATGAATAAACAGTTGAGTGTACCCATCTTTCTAAGATCTTCGAGATAATCGGCAGTATGGAAATAGGCCGATAGTTAGTTGCATTACATTTGTCTCCACCCTTATAAATAGGTGTGACCAAGGCGTGTTTCCACTCTTTAGGGTATTGTTCGCATCTTATCGATAGGTTAAAGATGTGAGTTAAGGATTTAGTAATGTACGGTGACGCTATTTTAATCATTTTTACACTTATTCCATCCGGACCTGTTGCTTTTCCGACCGACATTGATGATATTTGCTTTTGAACATACTCTTCTGTAATATCAGGCAGTAGGCATTTATCAGCGAGCGAGTCGGGAACAGGGCCCTCGTCCACTTCAAGTTCACATGGAGGGGCATTTCTAGCCATACGAGTTCCAATTGTAGAAAAGTGTTCGTTAAATGTATCTGCAATGTCGGCGAGATCGTCAACGAAATCCCCATTCTGGGAAAGGATAGATTTTGGAACAATTTTTCGTTTGTTGGGAAGGACCTCTTTTAGCTTTTTCCACAAAATGGATGAGTTGCCTTTATTTTCCTCGATGGTTGATTTAAAGTATTCGCTTTTCTTGCTGCGAATTTGTTCAGTAACCCTGTTTCGCAGCTTTTTGTATTCATTCCAATCATTTGGGGAGCCCGAACGTTTTGCGGTTTTATTTGCAAGATCGCGATATCGCATGAGTTGCATAATTTCCCCATCGAGCCAAGGCAACGAAGCACCTCGAACACGCTTCGATTTTATTGGTGCATGAAGGTTAATAATACTCATAAACAAAGAGTGCCATATGGACCATGCTTCATCAATATCATGACAATTAAGAACATGTTCCCATGGGGCATTAAGGAGGTCATTTTGAAAAGCGTCCTTGTCGATATCTTTTATACATCTAAAGTTAATTGAACGGGCTTCTATTGGGGGTGCTTTCCAATTATGCACACCGTAAACAAGATAGTGGTCACTAATCAGGACAGGTAAGACACCACTTTCACTTACGAGTTCAGGATGAGAGCTAAAAATTAGATCAATAGTTGTTCGAGTCGGTTCAGTAACGCGGGTAGGATCATGTATAAGTTGCGTCATTTGGAACAGATTAAAACATGAAATTATAGGGTTTGAGGAAGTACCATTATCGTCCTCTGACACATCACAATTAAAGTCGCCAGCTACAATAATTTCTTTACATTCACAAGAGGCTCTATCTATAATATCACCGAGTTTATCTATAATCCCAACAGAACTTGACGGTGGCCTGTAAATAGAACTTATGAGTATAGGCTGCCTTTGCTTACATTTAAGTTCAACCCATATACACTCGACATCATCTGTTTCTAGGTCGTCACGGCGGATGAAAGTGAAATTATTTCGGATATACATTGCAACCCCTCCACCGTGACGGTTTCTATCTCTTCTGACAATTGAGTACTCGGGGAGATTTATCTCTTCATCGGAGATTGAGGCATCACAAAAGGTTTCATTTAAACAGATGATGTCAAATGGGTTTTTAGACATTAATATCTTAAAATGGTCAAGTTTATTCATTATACTTCTTACATTAAGGTGCGCGAATGAAAAACCACTTTTACCTCGATTTTGAATGATGCCATCTATTAAGTTTACTTTTGAGTCCTGCTCTGTGGGTTTAGTAGTTCTCTGACCTTGTCTAGGTATTGGATCCATTCTTGGTCTCGATGATGGACGTTGGATGGTTTGGTTTGGAATAGCGAGCTGAGTCGTGGTTGACGTCGGGGGGATTGACGTCACTTCGGCTGCGGGTGTGGGTAGTATTGGTTGGATGGCCGGAAAACCGTCGAAACATCTAGACAAGTTGCAGATGGATTTCTGACTACATCAGAATACATGATATCGCCAAAGGGTGTTCTCTGCGGCGTAGTTTCATGCGATGGTGTACGTGTACTTCTGTTTTCTGATGGTCCGGCTCCGGCGATGTGTTGTATAATGTTATTGGCCAGTAGACGTACTCCTGTGGTGTTGAGGTGCACGCCATCCAATATAAGGTGGTCTGGGTTTATGTTCCCATTGTCAATAAAGTCCCAATTGTTGCGCTTGGCAATAGATTTCAGCAGATCATTGGAATCATACACCTTCTTCCGTTGGGACACTGATTGATTGTTACGATGGATTATTGATGAAATCGTAACTGATCTTGGTTGTTGTACCTTACGTCATTTAGGCCTAGTCATATGACAGACATCCATGCAACTGTACTCAGAAAAGTGAAAAGTGCCAGGCAGTCTTCAATTTATAATAACACTCACAATCGCTGTCAAAGAACATTCTTAATGCGATTCTCAATTAATTAAGTGAACCCTTGTACCTTTTCAAATGTTTCTTTTTAATCTGACGGCGCAAGAGATTATTTGTTATACACAAAGCAAAAATGAAAGACCGGGAAAACCTACATAAGTTAAACTATATTGATTCGATGGATTACGAGCCAAAGAATGTGTACGGTATTAACTTAGGTAGATTTTCCTGTCCACATCCGTTAAATTAGCAGCAAATTTAAACGTCGCGTTGTTCCTTTTCGTGCGTTATTGAAAAGTCCATCAAAAGTTGCATGACCTTGAGGGCGTACGTGTTTTTGCGAGAATCTGGGCTTTTAAGACACTACGAAGGAATCGAAGCAATATGTCTTTGTTTTCTCATAAGTTTCCAGATTTCATATTAATTTATTACATTGTTCGTTTTACATGTAATCAGTCCACCTTTATGTTTTGGGGTTGAGAAAAAAGTGATGTAGAACAAAATAAACATCACACAAAATTGCAACGCATTAATCTCCATTAGATGGCTCGGAGGGCCAGGAAGCTCAACTAGCTAACTGTAAACCTTAACGCATCGTCGCGAAACGTAGGGCCTACATGTATGGTATAGCTCCATCCTTACACGGTTCATTTCATTTTTTTAGCAATTGTTCATAATCATTAGCGTCACTCATGCGTTTAAAAAGATAACAATTCAACCCAACCCATGCTGACTCGGACGGTATGCAAATACGCAGCAGCTTTCTGAAGAATTCTGTAGTAGCGACTATGCTAATTTGAATGTGGATTTCGCATTGCTAAAATGAACGCGTCTAATGATTAAAATTTAACAAGTTTGTTGAATGCCCTAAAAAGTGAAATTGAATAACTGTGTTATGCTAAGTGCATAACAATTATAAACTAGAAAACACGTGAGCTGTATTTGAGCAAATACGGATCTCTGCCCATATAGACAACATATAGACAACATATAGACGCGGTGTTGGCGAGATTTCCTCGATCCAGTTGCGCTGCAGAAGTTGACTAAAAAGCCGACAACAGACCACAGTGTGAGCTGCAACTACTTGCATGTTAACAAGTTGTCAGTTGTTGTCGCCAGTTGTCGGTTGTTTTAAGTACGGCCCGACATCTGGGTACCATTTTTGTTCCAATTGTGGCCGTTTACAAAACCACGACTTGAGCTTGCGCTCCCACTTGGGCTCCGGCTTGGGCTCTGTCTGCCTGTTTGAAGCCCCGTACGGCGGCAAGCACGCATATTTTTGACGGCGCATAAGCCCAAGCCCAAGCCCAAGCCCATGGCCCAGGCCGTGGTTTCGCAAACGGCCTGACTGAAGAAGGAGAAGAAGAAGAAGAATATCCAGCACAAGGACAATATATCTGCCGTTGCACGGGCAGAGATAAAAAGAGTTTGCAGTGCAGTCACTAATACATTTAGTCTCAATATGATTAGGTCTCTCATACACGTACACGTCTGCATCGCGACTGGGTGAACAGTATTCCAAATTGTTTCTTTAACACTTTAAAACTGAAACCTAAATTAAAATATTAATTTCTCTCACTCCCAAGTCCCAGTCCTAAAATATTAATTTTTACTTTTTCAGCTCTCCATTGCAAAGTGAAGACACGCACCGTGTCGCACGCACACAGACCACCTTCATCGAGCAGAAAATACCATGTTTTCAACTCATTGAAAAAGAAGTAAAACATTATTCAATTGCGACATTTTTTATACGAACGGAAAGCTTGAAATCTCAGCTTTACGATCATGTACACAAAAGTATAGAAACGCCGATACCACAGCCCTGGTAAATTCATGAATGAACGGCCGTTGCTCCGCCCAGCTTTACCGAACGCACGCCGAAGCTACACGAGATGCACTTTTCGGGCCGGGTTTTTTGCAAAATCCGGCGCTCGGCCAACTTCGACCGCCGATCGGCGAAAATTGACGTCACTGTCGGATTAGACTGGTTTCCCACCCTTGCCCCTGATGCCTGATTGACACATGAGCGTTTACTCCATGTCAACAAGTACTACAGAAGCCGAGATACGATTGCGTGAAGGAAAACTTAACTAAATATTCACATAAATCAAAGCCCTCTTGTGACAGTGTGTTTACATAAAAGAGGGGAGGTAGTATTATTGAATACATTATTTATGCGGGTTGTTCATTTTAAAACGTATTTATAATTTTTTTTATATAATTAATGAACTTTTGTTTCAAATTTTGGAATTAAAATTAATTGAACAGCAACTATTTTTGTTTTTGGCTGTTACAAAATTATTAATTGAGGCCAAACTAAGTAAGTTAATTTATTTAATTATTTCTTTTAACTATTTTTCAGATCATCTTGACAATATTATGGGCATGGCAGATGACGATGGAGATGACGTGTGTCTTTTATTTGACTATAACATGGTATCCATATCATCTTGGGAGGAAAACAATCAATAAAAAAAGGGAAAAAATAGTTACAAAATTACATGCATCAATTTCTGGCAGCTTTTAATGATTTTTTTGTTTTATCTACAAAAAAATAACATAAAAATAAGCATTTTCTCTGAAAATTGGGTCGGTGATCTGATCTTGATCTTGATTAGATAAATGATAAGCTCCAACTGCAGCAACACTCAATGCGAGTTATTAGTCGTGAGTCTGGGATACTGGTGGTGGAGTATGGTAGCTGGTTCCAGTCTCTTGCCGTGTTTGGGAAAAATTACTTCTGGTGGCAGTTGGTGTTGGATGACGGTATTTGGAGCGAGAGTGGATTGTGAAACTATTAACTCTGGTTCATCTACACATGGTTTCCATGGCAACTGGGGAGGAAAACATTACACTTCAAGAGTTAATAATTTGTATTTATTGAATGCATGTTACATACAGCCTCTTCTGAAAGTTTGGTGATGATATCTTTAAAAATGTAAGAATTATAAGCAAATGCGTGTTTTTCTTTTAAAATTGGGTCGTTGACTTTCATACAGTTTCTATGGCAACTGGGAGGAAAACATTACACTACAAGAGTTAATAGTTTGTATTTATTGAATGGATGTTACATACAGCCTCTTCTGAAAGTTTGGTGACGATATCTTCAAAAATGTAAGAGTTATTCACAAATCCGTGTTTTTCTTTGAAAATTGGGTCGTTGACCTTCATACGGTTTCCATGGCAACTGGGGAGGAAAATCTCGCACAAAAACCTTTTTTTAAATTTATTTATTGAATCCACATTAACATTAACATATTCTGAAAATTTGGTATGGAAATCTTAATAAATGTTGAAATGGTGTTGAAAACAGCGTTTTCTATTGTCTTATTTAGGCCCAATTTGGTGCCATAGGCCCTATAGATAATATATTGTGAATACGTCCTCAGCCTAACGACCATATTACGATATTAAAAATGGTGTAAGTCAAAAAGTACTTATTATTATTATTTATTATTATTATTATTATTATTTATTCGGCCAACACAAGCAACAATACAACTTCACCTATCGATTCCATTTAAAAGGTGCATTCCCTTTAATTTGACACCAAAATCAGCACCCTACTCCATTGATAAAATGTTGACCTGAACACCTTTAATTAAAAAAAATTCTTGCGTTTAATTTTTATTAGACTTCAGTTTTTGACAAGGTGTAACTCTCTTTTTGGAAGATGTGGTGGCTCTGAAAAGAGCCGGTTGATTTTAGAGCCGAGTATTCAGCGCTTATTTGGCAGCCTTGGCGGTCTTCTTGGGCAGAAGAACAGCCTGGATGTTGGGCAGAACACCACCCTGGGCGATGGTGACTCCACTGAGAAGCTTGTTCAACTCTTCGTCGTTGCGGATGGCGAGCTGCAAGTGGCGAGGATTGATTCTTGTCTTCTTGTTGTCACGGGCGGCGTTACCGGCCAACTCGAGGATCTCAGCGGCCAAGTACTCCATGACGGCAGCCAAGTAGACTGGGGCACCAGCTCCCACTCGCTGGGCGTAGTTGCCCTTGCGAAGGAAACGGTGGACACGGCCCACGGGGAACTGAAGCCCAGCTCTTGCAGAACGGCTCTTTGCCTTAGCGCGTGCCTTTCCTCCTTTACCACGTCCAGACATGATGATTATTTCGTGTATTTAATAGAACGAAAACGAATGCCCTGTAAAGGTGCAGGTCTGCTATTTATACGGTTTTCAGGACTCCAACGGAGGATCCATGCATTGACCAATCATAACACGAGTTTCCGAAAGCCCGCCTACTACGAACCCCCTTTGTGCACCTGTTTCACCGGGTTTTGACTTGTGTTTGCACACGACCCGCATACATACACATCCACGTCCACACAGCCTTTGTGACTCACAGTCACACAACAGCCAATCATGTTTCGTAAAATTGAGGGGGAAATTTCAGCGGGCGATCGGATAAATTTTCACGACAAATCTTCACAGGATCCTAATTTGCATATAGAATAAGTATTTAATGTCGAGTATTTGTGCTTGCCGTCATTCTGCAAATTTTGCGAACAACCGAATACAATCATGCCACCCAAGCCAAGTGGAAAGGGACAGAAGAAAGCCGGTAAGGCTAAGGGAGCACCGCCAGGCGGCACCAAGAAGAGACGCAGAAAGAGAAAGGAGAGCTATGGCATCTACATCTACAAGGTGATGAAGCAGGTTCACCCCGACACCGGCATCTCCAGCCGTGCCATGAGCATCATGAACAGCTTTGTCAACGACATCTTCGAGCGTATTGCCGCCGAGGCTTCCCGCCTGGCCCACTACAACAAGAAGTCCACCATCACCAGCCGTGAGGTCCAGACCGCAGTCCGTCTCCTCCTGCCCGGTGAGCTGGCCAAGCACGCTGTCAGCGAGGGAACCAAGGCTGTCACCAAGTACACCACCTCCAAATAGACGGTGTATTTGTACGCCTCAAAACCAACCGGCTCTTTTCAGAGCCACCACATCTTCCAAAAAGAGATAATTCCTAGTTCTGTAAATTTGTTTGAAAAATAATTTGTTGTCTTCAGTTGATGAGTTTACTTTTTAATCGCCATGCTCAATGGAATATTTTTTATTATAATATTGGGGTACACGGCAAGAGTAATCGATCTTCCTTTTTGAAGTGTTTGTGCAAAAATGTCATTAGGCCCTAACAAATTTCAATAGCTAACTTCACTCATAAGTGATAAAGTAAACAAATTGTTCCGGCTAATATTTCCCCCCAAACCTGAATGACTGGGTGAGGATGGGAAGAAGTGTGCAACAATTATTTGCAATCGCATTTCGGGTACACGCCATTATTAGAACGGGTGATTAAATAAAACATTGAAATGCTCTATCTAGTATCATCACCACTGCAAACATTTTAATTTCAGGTGTGTTTTTTTTATATACAATGCATAATAAAAACAATACCGGACATTTTTCTTGGATTTATTTGCAGCGACGGACGTTTTGTGCGCGAATGTGTCCATGGTGGAAATTTCATTTCAAAAACCTACCTGATAATTGTGGGTTTTTGTCACTGAACGTTCTTAACGTACGTTGCCCCATAGATCCGGTTTCACCCATAAGAAATGCCTAATGTAGCAAATCGTGCATGCTAATTATGATACATTTTCAGAGACGTAGATGAACTATGAGTTTCTAAATTTGTGTTCAAGGATGTAGAAATTCGACCTCCAGTTCATAACAGTTCAAGCTCAACAACAATAGTAATTTACATTTCACTATTTATGGGATAACTTCAGAAACTTTTGAAGTTTGTGTTGCAAAATTTAGGGAGTTTGATTGGGGTCAATGCTGAAACCATGGAGGAAGGAAACTAGGTTAAACTTTTAGGGTGTAGGTGGGGTGCACTTTTTGAGGGGGGCACTTCAGGTCAGTTAAATCTTTAGTTTTCATTTATGTTCTCTTATTGCTAAACAAACCCCTTTTGAGCGATGTATACAAATTATATTAAGATAATCTGAAATGAATGTAAAAACAATTAAATTGTTAATATAAACAGTCAAAATTTCAAGGAGGGGGACACACGAACATTATTTGGGGAACTGCACAAAATAGAGGAAGGACACGTTCCACATCCCCAATAGTGTCCACAAATTTAATGAGTACAGCGCCCTCTTGAAACGGACAAGTGATCAAGCGGTTGTTTTAGTTTTTTAGTGTGACAGAGTGACATTTGACAACATGAGTTCTATTCTTAACAAACACGATTCTAATTTTGAGGGATTGAGAACCGAATTCAGCCACTAAAGATGGAAGGAGATTTATTCAAAGAAGCAAATGACGCTGGGTGAGTGTCATAATATAAAATGTTTAAACTGGAACGACAATGATTTGCGATAATCCTGTCTACTCTCGTCGTACCGTAGTCGATCGTTATGCGTCGCGTTGTGTACGAATGTAACGTTAGATCATCATGGTGGAAGGAATCATGGTTTAGATAGACCGTGGCGCGTACGGCATTACGGAGGGTACGTAGAAAGGGCAGTTTCATGCAACCAGCTCAGGCAATCTAAACAAAATTCATTCTAATTTCAGTTTTCTCCTTATTTTCTTGGGGATAGTGAGTTACAAAGCTAGAAAATGTATCTTGCCTGTGCCGCTGAAGTGTTTTCTGATCCTTGTTCGTTGTGCTGTGCATGCTCGCAGTGCAGATGGTTGCCTCCATATATATTGTCCATGCTAGCTAGATGCAGTCAATTCCAACAAGTTGCCTGACAAAATTACCCTGTCCTGTGGCACTGTGTGTGATTCCGTGACAAGGCCCACACAACATGCACAATGACCCATGTATCGAAATTTGGCAATGCAAAGATCTTTTATATTATAATTGGGTCCTAACTCGATCCTATGCTACATGTATGCTAGACCCAGTAACTGGGGTGCTGTACTCCTTTTTTTAAATTTTGACATCATCGGTCGTATCTAGCGCCCCAGGAATGCGTTACATGCAAGCACAGCATTCCCTGATATCGCATCATTTTGAATACGGAAGCCACAAAAAATGCCTCAGAACGACAAAAATACCCATCAACAAAATAGCTTTAAAAACGCCTAGGCCTACTGGCTTCTTGATAATGATATGTCTAAAGATGCAACATCAGGTATTTAAATGTACTCACGATTTTGTTTTGTGCTGAAATTTTACGTTTTTTGTCAAGTCGATCGGAGAAAATGGCAATCCTGCTCTCATCAGGACCGTCAACTATGTTTGCAGCGAGTGCACACAGTGTGGGCAATGTATTCGTCGACGGGGCGTGTTGTGATGGGAAAGAATGGTGCACTTGCTGCAAACAGTCGTTGATTAAATCTACTACCCAGAATGCATCGCGACGATGAAACTGTGAGGGCTAGAGGGTCACGCGTCACCTGATGTTGCATCTTTAGACATATCAAGAAGCCAGTAGGCGTTTTTAAAGCTATTTTGTTGGGTATTTTTGTCGTTCTGAGGCATTTTTTGTGGCTTCCGTATTCAAAATGATGCGATATCAGGGAATGCTGTGCTTGCATGTAACGCATTCCTGGGGCGCTAGGTACGACCGATGTCAAAATTTCCAAAAAGGAGTACAGCGCCCCAGTTACTGGGTCTAGTCCTACATGTATGCCTAAACTCACCTCATGCCTCATGCAGGAGATGTTGCCAGTTAATTAAGGTTTGATTGTGTCAGATATTTTTCTTTAAAAAAAAGAAGAATTGGTCGCACCACGTGTGATCCTGCTTTTTTGTGTCACTGTCAGTCGATGCAATTATTGAGCACCTTCTAATGATTTGCACAATCTGCAGATTGCGTTCTGCAGATTTGGCAGCTCGATCTGATGATCTGCAGATTGTGGGCAGTCAATTTAGACATCAGCTCAGATTTTAGCCGAAAATTGTCTCTTATTTTCTCGTATTTTTAACTGGCAACATCTCTTACGTATCTCAGAGATTTAAAGTTTAAGTTGATAGAGGTCTTTGATGGATTTTGGAGCAGTTTGTTACTCCTTATTTTTTTGTTTTGAATAATGTACATTGTAGGGCATTTGTACACTTTTTACCCCCAAAACACATGATCATCCAATCGAACCCTGCATTACCAGATAATGTCCAATCCTAGCGTTTAAAAAAGTGTTGAACATGTAGGCCCAAAAATGCTTTAAAATTTGCCAAATTGTAACACATGGTCCATGGTAGCTGTTTTATTCTGCTTATCTACATGTACATATTGTAGTTCACAGCTACTGTAGTCAATACATTAACTAGTATGATGACTTTATCATGACTACATGTAGGAGGTTGTTCTGTCCCAAAAATAGAATCATCCCAAATAGTTGAGACCGGTCCGAACTTGGTTGTTGTTACAGGTGGGTGGGACAGCCCAACTATCCATCCATCCTCTCCACTTACTCAGTAATATTCTTGAGGAAGAAACACCCAAGAAAAAACTGATAAGAATCAATTATTACTCCATACTAGCACTGTTTAGCAGTCATGTGTTAAACCATCTAAAAAAAAAGAAGGCTGGTCCTGATCCCCTGCATGGTGAAAGATCTCTGGATCCCAGCTTAAGTTGGGCCATCCCAAAATTTGAAACATTCAAGTTGAGAACTGGTGACGTCCCATCTACATTATAGTTAGGACGATTCTACTGGAATGAGGTACAAATGTAAATGCTATTGTGTCTACTTCTAGAACCATTGAGGTTGTTGCGCTATCGATTCACTGGTACTTTACACTATAGTACTACAAGCCCTGGTAGTTGGTTCTCTGTGTGTGTCAGCAAGGTTTTTGCCAGCAATGCGTCCAGGCGTCTTTTGGATGCCCTATTTTATTTTTGGACGGCCTGAAAAACTGCCAGACGCCTTTGAAGACGCCCTGTTTATTCGGCCAAGTAAATTTTTGTACACATTACAAAATTTTTACATCTGAATACCTGAAATGGTAAGCAAAACAAACGCTCCCCCACATCCATTTACATACTGTAATTGTTACTATCTGCCTGCTGCAGAGAAAGGTAACTTTCACTCGGCAAGATATAATTTATCAACATACATGTATCTAATCTTATACTGATCGCCCATTTACTATTTACCGACAAAGGGATCAAATTTTATTTCAGAACTGACAGCTGAGAAGAGTTGCCCCCAAAAATTGGACACCTAGCTGTTTTTTAATCCAGTCAAATTTGGACACCCTATTTTCAAATTCTGGCTTAAAGCCTGTGTGTCACTGTCAGTCTCCATTGCACTGCCACTGTCATATCAGTGGCAGTGCAATGGAGACTGATTTGTATCCTACCAGGACTAGATCATAGTTGTAACTACATGTAGCATTACATAGAGGAAGGAAGTTACATAGTTGGTAAACCATCCTATTTTGAAAACATACACCCCACCAACATTTAGACTTTAGATATGGCACATGGCCAATCATAAGTGAGGCATAAGTGAGAGGGGCATTCTTTTTTCCAAAGAATAGTTCCTTCATAATGAAGGGTGTGACAGCAGGAAGTCATCTATGGATGATTGTACGTACATGTAGATGTACATGTACATATTAATCATGTAGATGTAGATGTGAGGTTGTTCCAATTAGCCTAGTTCAAATATTTTGTTGTTCCATTGGAAAAAAGCTGTTGTCAAATATTGTTGTTCTTTGTGGGCATAATTTTTGCTTACTACATTCCCATTATTGTTGATGAGTGATTATTTGGAATCAGATATCCTTCAGGGATTTTGTACTAATTTGTTGAGAATTGTGTACATCCTGGTTAGTCTACCAGTCAACTGATGTGCCGTCTGGCTTGTTGTAGTTGACCATACTTGCTGTTTTTAAGAGACTAACTGTGCCTGGTGTTCTGTTGTATTATGACAATTGTTGATAATAAATCTGATAGCTTGCTTTTACTGTAGGGGCCTATTGCTCCCAGATGAGATGCGAGTCCAAAGCGTGATGGTTTCAGTGTGGGTAGGACTATTGTTTTGTAGACACATGTAGTAATAGTAATACAAACTTTACTGCAATTCCACAAGTTAGGACCAAGCACTCTTTGGGACTTCTAAAAATAATTAGGCTGCCATCTGTGTTTTAATAACAATTGATCATTTACATTCTTTGACACTTTCTCCTTTGTGAAGAAACCCTGCAGATTATTTTGATCGATTGCGAGGAGTGATACCAGCAGTACTTTCTTGAAAAAGACATTTGAGGATATGATCTCGGACAGTTGGGGTTTTGGCTTTTGCGTGGTTCTTGCTTAAGTGTAAAGCCGTGTTCCCATTGGACTTTTTCTTCCGCGGCCACGCAGTAAGTTACCGTGACTGGATTAAGTGTAATTCTATCGTGCGTTCCCACCTGGACTTAAATTCCGCGACGGAACAGTTAACTTGCTGTTCGAAACTGGCAGAATGTCACACATCGCGGGCACTGTGCACAGTCACCTTTGACCTAAGCAGGATATGACTTGCCTGTGACGTAGTTTTCTCGCGTTGAATTCATCAGCATTTTCACGTTCATCTAGTCCAATTAAACTCCTCACAAAATCGATCAAATCTGCCATGTTTCTAACCACATTGTGCACAGTAGCGAAACTGCAGCAACTGGTCGAGATTGCTACGTGTACACACGCTGACATCAGTGCAAACGAGACAGGGAACCATACTACCATTTTCGCGCGCCCTCTGTGTATAGTTGTGTCGTATACAGGAAGTGGTGTTGTTTGTATAGCGTTTTACATCGTGGTCGCGGTAGGGTTACAGCGCGGAGCGTTCCCATTGGACTTTTTAGCGGCCCTGTTAAGTTACTGTGGCTGAGCGGAAGTCTTCCGCGACCTCTTTTGGCTTTTGAACTACTCTTCATGTTAAACCAAAAGAACAAGTCAAAATTGTTCATTGTAATGTGTGCACAATAACATAATTCATGCTATAAGTGTCTAAAGCCGTGTTCCCATTGGACTTTTTTTGCTAAAGTACCACGACTTTTCTGTAGAATGACAAAATTAAATGCAATGGGAACGTATGGTAAACTGACCAGTGTTGTCACAAGCCCAAATTTAGTGCCGGCTAATTTTCTGCTCGGGAATGTAGTATCGCTGAGTATTGCGCCTCATGGCCGGGGGTCCAGAGCCCAACCTCGGTCTCATCACAGTCGCCATTTACAGCTACATGTATGTTTTAAAAGTACGATCAATTTTTCCCACTTATAAACATCCCATACTACTCCAACCTACTTTATTTTTTTCCTTACATCTGGTGAATTATTATGATACATGCCAGGGCTCACCGATGACTTCGTCCAAAAAAAATACATTGAAGTTCGTCGTGCTTGGGGGCCGCCATCTTATTTATGATTTGCTGCCTGTTGATCGTGAGAAAGTCAGGGCACCCGGCTGATCTGCTAAGTCATAAATATGTATGAGGTGACGCCGCGCGATATACTGTAGCTTGAGACTTGTCCATCTAATGAATATGCAAGCCCCGTGACGTTGCATATAGCTTCACAAGTTGCATGTTCATTGGTTGAGTGACGTAAGTTACCGCGCGACGTCACCTTATGCATATTTATTACTTGGCAGATCAGCCGGGCGCCCTGAAGAAAGACCGTTGGTTATCGTGGACGCTGCGCGTAGCATGATTTTTCGGTCGGTCTCTCCGGCATGCACTGCAGGCCGAATGTTGTGATCAATGGTGTGCGCATGCAATACAAAAGCAACGCTCAGCACTTTTTTCAATCTCGTCCAGTTGCTGCAGTTTCGCTACTGTGGTTAGAAACATGGCAGATTTGATCGATTTTGTGAGGAGTTTAATTGGGCTAGATGAACAAGAAAATGCTGATGAATTCAGTGCGCGAAAACTACGTCACAAGCACGTCATATCCTGCATAGGTCAAAGGTGACTGTGCATAGCGCCCGCGATGTGTGACATTCTGCCAGTTTCGAACAGTGAGTTAACTGTTCCATCGCGGAATTTAAGTCCAGGTGTAACTTGTCCAAGGTAACTTTCTGCACGGCTGTTTCCCCTTTAAAAAAGTGCGCCCTCTTTTGTCAGATTTAAGACAGTTGGTAAATAGGCGTGTTGACCTCCAATATGTCAGTGCGTCACAGGGGAACAATAAAAAGGTTATTTCTAAATATGGAAGGGACACTCCTTGCTGTTTTCTGATTGGTTAAAATGCCCGAATATTGTTTTTTTGACATGAATATGCAATTCATTATGTTAAAGTTCACATGACAGTGTTTACCCTGTTCTGGGGTTTGTTTATATCCTGAATCTGGCGGTTGTAAATTGAGAGTGAACGGCGGCCATTTTCAAGAAAGTGTTGATCTTAAGTCGAAGGAGCATTTTGCAGTCGTCGTCAATGATAGTTCTGCATTTTTCATCGGCACAATCTACCTACCAAAGTAACTATTGAGACATCCTCTGTCGATAAATCAAGAAGGTAAGTCTGGGCCAAACGGATTTTTATTGGTAAACCGTCTCGAAAAAGGTGATTTTTATCGGAATTTGTTACCACATTGTGTGCGTGGGTGCGCGTGTACTGCATTTGTAGTGTACACAAATGCGTCCATTTCCGACACTTACAACAAAACCGTTATTGTATCGCAACGAACTAGTGTAGTACTACTCCATTTTGCGTTATATTCTTGGATGTTTTCTGATAAATTAGTTTTAAAATATGGTTAGAATTTCATATCCGGCCAGCACTCTAGCGGTAGAGGGTTGACACTATTTTTTTAATATTTAAAAACAGAAAACATTCAGCAAGAAAACAGTCAAATTGATCGATTCTAAGTAAAGGCTTAAATTTAATCAAAGGGTTTGACACAAGAATAAATTAAACCTGCGTTCTGAACAAGATTTATTAAGAACAAAACACCTGACTTCCTTTTTTCTCCTTTATTTTTGACTATTTTTACATTATTTACAAAATTACAATAGAGATCTTGACAATTGGTTAAAACATGGAGGTAGGCCTGTATCGTGTTTGTTTACAATAGTTACTAAAAAATCATGTCTGTCACTGTCAGACAAACATCCCGCATCATGGGCATGGATGCCAGACTGCAGAAGTAAACACTCGGCACACGCAAGTTTAAATAGAACTTAGACATGTAGTATGTACGCAAGCTTACGTTAGTGAACTTTGACATATGTCTGAGATTGGAAACTTTTTACTTAATTTTCACTTTGTATTTCTTGTATTATTTCATTTCAGACTTGACTTCAGGGAAGGTTGTTTCTCCAGTGCATCACTCATGCCATTCAAAACACAGCTCTACCAGCTCTGTTGAATTTGATGTGAAGTAATTCCCCACCTTGTTCATTCAGTAGGCCCAATCCAACTTTGAACCGCCTCAACTGATTGATGACATGATCTTCGAGCATGTGAAGTTTCATATTGATGCTTGCCTCTGGGAAAGTCTGCCTATTTTTTTGTATGTACTGAAGAAATTCTTGATGCATGTGTCTAAGGATAAAGAAGGTGAAATTCCAAACATCAGTAATGAACATGTACACACCTCTCTGTCATGAACAATGCAGGAGAACTTTATAAGGGGCCCAATGCAGTGAATGCACAAACAACAAATTTTACCTGTGTGGTCAATGTCAAGTTCTGTGAGCGGATTGGGCTGATTGATGGCTTCTTGGACATCCGCGAAGGTGACGGTACTTCATCATGGCTAGGGCTTTGTTGGCCGACATTGTTGTGTCATCGTGCTCCCCTTGGGTAGGGTTCGATGAAATGGGGGCTACCGTTTAATTGACTTGTTTGATAAAAGCAGGCTAAAAAAACAAATCGTTGCGTAAAGCTTTTACTTGTACTATGTGTACAGACTATTTATGTAAATACGTGTTCATTTTTCCACTCAACTTATGTATTTAATATGCAATTTGTTTGATAATATGAAACTTAAAGGTCAATTTACATTTCTAATGACATTGTAATAGCACTTTTTGTAAACAATTAGAAGAAAATTATTGTCCCCATAATAAAACATATTAGAAAATATATTTGGCTTACTCTGCCTCCTGTTTGTTATGCAACCCAGTCTTCTTGATGTAGTATTAGCCACGTCCAACTTCTGGGAACTTGGGGATCACTTGGTTGACATGAATGATTGTGGAGTTCACAACATTTACCAATCTTGGTGCATTTGTCGCAAACTACTACCAAATACTGTAACTGTATAAATTATACGCAGTACCATTGGACTGTCAGAGACTTCACTATACTTTACAAGAGCTTTTACATACATGACAAGGGGCAACTGAACTTTGTGCTGAAAATACCAAGTAAAGCACTGCGCATCGTAAACTGCTTGATAGTGTCTGTCTTTCCTTCCACAGTTATAAGGAAAGCACGTAGGGTGCACGTCCCGCGTATCTTCCTAGGGAGAAATACCAAATACTGCAAACAATTCTTTTTGAACTCCCGAGTCCCAACACCTCAACGATGCCATGTCTCTTCCGTCCGATTACCCAAACGATTTACCACAGATGCGACATAACTTTCCAAGTGCATGGATGTGGAAATCAAAATTCATCTTTTGTCAGTACACATACTATTTTTATTTAATTTAAACGACCTCAAAACTCAAAAGTTGTTAGATGATCCCCCGATGTAGTTAGCGAAAAAGACCTTGTTTACAGTGTCCCCTTTTTCAAGTAACGCACGCCGTGTTTGTGTGCGTGTTTCCCCGGGAAATGTTAGTTCCGACTGCACGGTCGTCCGTTCGTGCGATGTACACACTCGCATAGCGTTGTACACACAACACGAGGGTGGCCGCATTCGTAAACAAAAAGTACGTCAAAATAAATCATTAAAAATCGCGTTTGCTCTTTGGCCCAGAAGGAAAATGATGATAAATGATTACACACATATCTCATCTATCGAAATCTGAAAGGACTGTTTAAAAAAAAATGCACATCCACTCTAAATGGGGAAAATCAAAAGCATATTTTAGTAACTTCTAAAACAATAAAGGAAACGAACGGTTGACACAAAAATCTATTTTTTTTATATATTATTGTTTGTAATCAGCCAGTAAACCCTAAAATTGCAAGGAAATCTCATTCAGCATCGGGTTTTATAAACAATCGCACACACAACTGTCAGATTCCAACACAAAGTTGGCTTCAATAATTTCGTTTGTTGAAAGTCAAATTCAACGACGGTCGCCATAAATAGCATGACGTCATTGGTACTTATTGGAGTAAAGAAAATAATGCGGGCGCGTTTGTTCAACTTAATTGTACACGCACAATGGGAATGGAACAGCCGTGCGTGGCCGCGGAAGAAAAAGTCCAATGGGAACACGGCTTAATAAATAGCTGGGAGGTTGTCATTGTGCACCCACGGTATGCAGTCTCAGTGTAGTGATGTTGATATATTGATAATACTGGCTGGATGTTGTATGAAGGTTATTTTCTTGAAGGTTAGGAAGTTAAAATAAGCTGAAGCCTCTGGATGCTACGGTCTCCAAAGGGTTAAAAGGCCTGGGTAGACCACTAGAGGTATATGAATGCATACATGTACAGTTAGTCAGATGGAAGCCAATCCAGCCCCTAACACAGAGATATGAATTTATTGTTCTTATACTTTGATAAATTTTATTTTCCTTCAGAATAATTAACACATTTTTATAATCAAAACTCTTTTAAATAATTTCTTTCAAAAGTTTCAATCTCATTTCTTCCTCTTATTTATGGTAATATCTTGCTTTCACTGAATAACTGAAAATGTTACTTGTTGGTTCATCATAGATTGTTTGCTGGACCAATGACCTCTTGTGAAGCTGAACTACAAGAACTTATGCGACAAATAGACATCATGGTGCATAACAGAAAGATGGAATGGGAAACTGAACTTGAAGGTGTCAAAGGTCAATTAAGGTCAAGTGATAAGGAAGCGATGTCACAACGTGCGTTATTAGAGGTCAAACACCAAGAGGTTTGTACATAAAGTAAAAACAATTGAATAATTTTGTCCTAGAAGGACCTCCCCAAGTAAGCCGTGAATATAATACTGTAATAACTTGAAAATATTTATAAATTGTACATTGACTTCAATATTATATTACAATGCATATCTTATAAAGAAATGCAATGCAAAGACTGCAGTTGTGGATGAAATGGAATAAATGGATGAGTTTTAGTATACAAAATGTTTGATTACTGTTCTTGTGTTCTTAACAATTCAGGATTCAGAAGAGTGTTTGAAGGAATTTAACAAAATTAAGTGAATTTGTTATTACATGTAGATGGTTTTATTTACTTGTTACAGGTTGGACGCTTACGACACCAATTAGATAGCAGTAAGGAAGATCAAAGATTACTCACATCTCAGTATGAGCAGAAACTTGCACAACTAGGAACTCAGGTACATTTATTAGCATTGGATAGCTGTAGCATGCACCAAAGGAATATCAAGCTATAGTCTTTGTTGCTTAATACCTGAAAATATTGTGTCAGATGTTCACTTTTACCCTAATATAGCCTGAGTATGGTTCTGTTTACATACAAGGGGGGCTTGTCAAACTCAATTTTGTGAATTGCTAATTTTCCAACAGACATGACAGATGAGAGTCCTCATGACAGTGGAAAGAAGTCCAAGTCTCTAGCTATATTCTGCTCATAGAATGTATGTCATTACATGGTGTTAACGCATAGCAAAACCTATTTTTTTAAATGGTGTCCCTTATTAATAGTTGCTCAAGTGTTACCTGAATACTGAAAAAGTTGAGTGCACTCTGGGACATTCCCAGAGTGCACTCAACTTTTTCACAAATCACTGTTCCAAATGATGGGTGCTTTATGTCTAGATGTATATTTGGTTTACTGTAACCACCATGTGTATACATGTATGTACTTGCTGGGTAGATTATGTTCTTTTGAGAACTTGTCTTGCTATTTATTCTACTGCCACAGAGTAGATTTTTTCGGACTTCGGGAGACTTCTCAGTTCTGAAAAGAACTGTACTGCTATTTAACTACTACCTGGGCAGAAGGTAGGAAATCGGCCGGGACTACTACTTTCGCTTAGTGGATCGAGGGGACTTCTCGTTATTAACTTCACTGCCGTGGAGTCAGTTTCTAATTGGTCTCAACATTTCGACTAGCTTGCTGAGAAGTCTCCCGAAAAAAAAAAAAAATCTACTCTGTGGCAGTAGAATAAATAGCTAGACAAGTTCTCAAAAGAACGTAATCTACCCAGCAAGTAGATATACATGTACACATGGTGTTACTGCAAACCAAATATACAATGATACCTCACCATGCAATGCCTCAAATCCCACATGCTTTATGTCTGCAAACATGAAATATATATTTTTTCTCTAGCTGAGTAGTTTACAACGAGATTACGAGAGAGTTCAGAGACATCATAGTAAGCAGGCTGTAGGAGCAGAAAGGGAGAAGAGTCAAGTCACTGTTCAGTTTCAAGATACTCTTGATGAACTCAAGAAAGCACAACTATCAATCCAGGTAGATATTGTACAAGACTAGCTAGACCTAGACTAAGACCTTGATGTCTGTTTGTTGGAACATGGTGTAGAGATCAGATTGAGATCAAACTCTCAAGTTACACGACAGAATCAATGCATAGTACAATACACAGGCATGAAACGTTCAAGCTGATCAGTTGATTTCCTCTTATTTGGGTTCTCAGCTCTTGCTATTGAAAGCTGAAAAACAGTAAAAAGTCTTGCTGTGCCTGGAACTTTCCTCTTTTTTAGACAAACTGCAGTTGCATGCCCGATTACAATGTAATAAAGTGGCCCATTGGGACATCCTTCTTTGAAAAACAGTCTTCAACTTCCTCATCAAGTTACGAAAAAAGATTTCAGCTAAAACATTGTCAGGATTAACTGAATTTTATAAGAGCTACCATTTTAACCTATCAATGAAGGTATAATATAAAATTCTCTTCAAATGTGATAGTGTATTAATAGGCACTCAACCAACTGAGCTATTCGCCCTAATGTTGGCAGTCTCCCTATTTTGTCAATATCTTTGTTTGGGGAGTGCCAGTGAGAAGTCAAACAACCTATAACTGCCGTGTAGCCAAGGATCATACCCAAGTTTATGATTCGGCTCCAGAGGTTGCAGGTTCAAGTCCTGCTTCAGTAATTTTTCTTTGTTCAACTCCAAAATTAATTCAAATTTACAGAATTTCCCTTGTGGTTTACTACTTTATATTTGAAATAAAAAGTCACATCCCCTTAAGGTGACCCTCCGCTGCCCCTTCCCAGGTTGTATCGTAAACTTTGGTGTGATCCCTGGCTTATAGACTGTGCAAGTCTCGCGCGCATTTGAACTTCCGGGACCATAGTGGTCCCAACCATATGGAGTTTTACGTGGGCGAGATTTTGTTTCGTCAATTATTTTAGTTTAACGTAGTTTATGACCTAGAAAATTATACATGTTGTTGGGAATGTAATACTAAGTGATAACAAAATATGAAAGTAAAACCAATTCAACAATATAACAAAGAAAACCCGAGAATTTAACTTGACCTCAGCTTCCGGTTATTGCAAAAAATTAAGAATTTTGTGCTCGCCTCCGATCATAAAACTTATGTAAACGCTTGTTTTGGATGCGCGATTATAATCGCCAGATGCAGTAATTGCAAAACAAACCCTTTTCATTGCAGTCTATGGTTGTTGAGGCGTCAGCATCTTCTCTAAACTGCGATACAGGTCATTTTTAAACCCGTTTGACCACCACGAATCCACGTAAGGGGCTTCTAAAAAGTTAACATCAAATAAGCATCCTTGTCCCAGAGTTTTAATTTTTTTTCCAATATTAATCAACACACTATTGTGTAATTTTTTCAAAAGCTGAAACTTTTCATAAAATTGTAATATTTATTTTTGTTGTTCAGATTTTGTCATGAGAAATAATTTAAAGGGACACGTTGCCTTGAATCGGGCGAGTTGGTCTAATAAAAAGCGTTTGTAACCTTTTGTTATGAGATGCATATGGTTAGAAAGATGTTTTAAAAGTAGAATACAATGATCCACAAAAATATGCCTCGAAATTGCGTGGTTTTCCTTTTACATCGTGAACTAACATAACCAACGGTTACAAACACTTTTTATTAGACCAACTCGCCCGATCCAAGGCAACGTGTCCCTTTAAAACAAAGATTTGATTTCAGAAATAAAAATGTTCTTCATTTGACGTGTTTTCTCGTTCGGATAAGTGCGAGACTTGCACAGTCTATACGGCAGTTACAAGTTGAATGGCTTCTGACTGGCACTCCGGAACTAAGATATTGACAAAATACATGTAGGGAGACTGCCAACATAGGGCTTGATAGCTCAGTTGGTAGAGCACCTGCACATTACTTTGGAGGTTGTAGGTTGAAGTCCTGCTCTAGTTAAATTTGTCTTTGTTCAAACCAAAAAGTGTTTTCCCAGTCATTAAAATACTTAAGCTAAAAAAATACAAAGAGTCAAGACAAGCAACATTCACAGATAATAAAACAGACAAAACTTGAACAAGAGAAGAAATAAAAAGCAGGCAATGCAATAAAAGTAAAAGGAAATGCATAAAAAGAGAACATTGCTTACAACAAACCTATATACCCCCCCAACAAACTTGTTTTTCATGAGCGAATGATAGCAAATCAGGTGTACATGTACATGAGTTCATTATCCTCTTCACTATTCAGGAGTATCAAAGTAAAGCCAATGGTTGGGAGATTCAGAAGAGAGCCTTCAAGCAACAAATCCAGAGTCTAGAAACACAACGAAAGACGATGGCAGACAAACTGGAGCTACTCAAGGTATATGCATAGTATGGCAGAAATAGCACAGTAACTGTAGAATAGATCATTACACGTGGTCAGGAATCTCAGTACAAGACTAGCTACCAAGTTGTATCATTCATTCATAGCTTAAATGCAGTATGTAACAGACAGTTGAAGTCAATGTTTGTAATGTGAACTGCACTTTAACCAAATTAAACTATTTAAAACGAGCCTTGCATAAACCACAATTTTGTAACATTTTAGACTACAAAAGCCAACAAACTTAATGCTGAATATAACAGATTATTGGTTGCAGAGATAGGACCATACTTCACGAATGAAGTCACTCATACAAGTTGAATTCAATCAAATTAGCTTGAATTCTGTGTGAAACAGTTTGAAAAATTACGAAGTTCATAATACCACTTTCCTATCATGGCATTGTACAGGTAGTTTATGCTGTTGGTTTCAGTATAATGTCATTTGTTGCAATCTTTTTGTCTTCAAGAAATAAACCATTGTGTCAGAGCAGTGAGGATTAAGATTGATTGTTGAATGAGAAATAACCATGGGAGAAGAGAGGTGAGACTAAGCATCCAGCCTCTGTGGTACAACTCAGCAAGTTGGATATTTACCAAGACTGCATTACTGTCATTTATAATAATAATACACAACATTTATTAGGCGCTTAATACGGTTGTTTCTAAGCGCACCATTGCAGCCATGTGAAAGAAATAATATTGTCATAAATCCAACAGGCACAAGTCATATTTCTTTTATTACAACTCTTGTCTTTTCTTCTTTTCTCTCAACAGAGAAAATTAAGGAAATATCTCTTGCATATTGAGAAAAACTAAAAACATGATGCTTAAGCAGTCACAGGGCAATCTACACATTGCAATGTTTGTAAGATTTCTAAATGTGTAGTACACTGTATGTTGGCTTTTCCTAACTATTTTGTCTTGAAAAATAATCATGATGGTCAATCTCTAAATTTATCGTCTCATTATGAAATGATAACATTACAAACGCTATACCATCTGCAGAGCAAATGTAAACAGGTCAAGGGTCATCGTGTGTGACATATGATGCATCATGCATATTCAACATCCCTGTGTTTAATAAACATTATACAACCAATTCGTGGAGTATCATGAAGATTGTTTTGTATTTTTGTTTCTTTAGCAACAAGCACTTGGTTACCAAGACCAGTTAGGTAAAAGGCGTCAACTGCTGGAACAGACTGAGATGAATTTTAAGTCTCGATTAGCTCACTTAGAAGGCTGTTTGACACGCTCACAAGATGCTGTAGAAGATAAGAATACTGTGATACAACACCTGGAGAAGAGGTTAGATGAGATGGAGGATAGTAAGAGGAATGAAGATGGAGAGAGGAGGGAAAGAGATGGAAGATTGCACAAGATGGAGGCTCATATTAAGGTATGAAGTCTTGAGGACCTGAAGACAGGAAAATCATGGAATTTTTACTTCAGGAAATATTGAATTACATAATGATGTCGCTAGTGTTCAGTTAGCACCTCAATTGATCGTCTGTCATACCAGATACAAAGATTCTGAGGGCTGGTAAAGGTACAAATTAATTCCAGATGTTATTGTTGTTGCTACAAAAGCATTCAATACCTTGCTTTGCCATAACAGACCACAAGATGACCTCTTAATCTTACCGTCCTATATTTTGCTGTTGTAAGCAGGCGCGTAACCAAGGGGGGGGGGGGGGGGGGGGGGGGGGCGGACGCCCCCCAAAAAATCCCCCCCCCCAAAAAAAAAGTCCCCTCCAAAAAAAGTCCCCCCCAAAAAAAAGTCTGCCCCTCCCCCCCAAAAACACAAAAACCGCCCAAAATAAAATAAAAATGAAAAAAGTCGCACCCCCCCCAAAAAAAACTAAACCCCCAAAACCCAAAAATAAAATTTTAAAAATCCGAACCCCCCCTCAAAAAAAAAGTCCGCCCCCCCACCCCAAAAAAGTCCGCCCCACCCCCACCCCCCCCCCCCCCCCCCCCCCCGAAAAAAAAATAAAAATCCTGGTTACGGGCCTGGTTGTAAGGATGTCGAACCAAGTCAGGTCGTCAAAATGTTAAGCGGAGTATAGCGATTTTTAAAGAAATACAGACAGTTGAAGTCAATTACTTACCGGTATATGACACCATGTAAGTATCACAAACTACATGTTCAGAAGTTGATCTTATAAAACATTCTTGCTTACATGTGTAATATAAAAATATGCATAATTTTGTCATCAAAGGGCCAAAAAACTTGAAGATATAGTTTCACTAATTATCAGTTGCAAAGATGAGACCCAAATTTGTGACTTAATCTGGCTTTTTCCAGTTAAAAAATATTGAAGATTGTGGTGTTCATGCCATTTCAGGCAGACTTTTGTAACACAAGCTCGTCACCAATGAGCATTCATATCAATGAATACTTCCACAAACAAATATCTGCAATTTCCAACTGAGTGGTGTATTTCATGTTGCAGCATTTAGAAGATGAAAACAACCATCTAAGATGTGAGTTAGAATCCCGAGATGGATTGATAAGAAGTGCAGAACAATCCCTGAAGCAACACAAACATCAACTAGCTAAGATGGAGGAATCTTTGGCTCTCAAGGAGGATATGATCAGGTAATTGACAGCATTGTTTGAGGCTCAGATTATACCATTAAGGATAATCAAACTATACTATGGAGATCAGATTGGTTGGTTGAATGAGGTATTGGGGCTATTATATGATTTTCTTTAAATGCTGTTTGTGTTTGTATGGGTCCCAACAAGAGCTTTTTGAATGTCAACTTCCCCTAACATTCACACGTATGCATCATGGGAGAACCGACTGGAACTCATTTTTCTCATGGTAAAACTGCAACATTTAATTATTTTACAAGCTCAGGCTAGTACAAAAGTAGATGTCCTCTGATAAAATATTACAAAGTTGCTGTTTTAGAGCAAAAATGTGTGTCAAACTTCCTGTAAATGACTATCTGAACAACTAAAAAAATGGCATCAGTGAGAATTTTTTCATTGTAATGTAATGCAACCGAGTCAGACCCCACTTGGGTCTGACCTAGGAGAGCCATGACGATGACATCAAAGCTACTCTGAGGCAATTGGGTCAGACCTGGGTTGACCTGGAGAAGCAAATCATACGCATCCACTGTGTGTACATTGGTTGAGGTAATGGCAAGGAGTCATGTGATCATTTTTTTGATAAGGCATTTCCTTAGTTAAATTTACATATTTTCCAGTAAAATACCTTGCCTGGTCCCAAGCACAACCAAATGCTCAATTTGAATTTCTCAAATTCGATTCACTTTTGCTATGTGTGTATACAGTGTAGGGTCAAGCTCTTGCATTGTTACAGAAGAGTTGACATCCCTCCTTAGTGGTTGGAATTCAAGGATACCAGTTTTCCTGATTGCAAAAGCTTGTTTGAATCATGTGACATAACAGTATTTTGAATCTAAGGATTTCAAGTTGGTCACTCACTTGTTACCTAGCAAGTCATTGTACCAGATATTCAACTTGCAAAAGGCTGATTCATTAATTTCATAATCAAAAATTACTAGCATCACTTAATGAATAAAGTAAAGAAATAATTAAACATAATATAAAAGTTGAAAGGGGAAGAGTCAGTGTAAAGTGTACAACATGAATGGTGTGTTATGTTAGCTGTCAGCAATCAACCAACATTACAATTTTGGTGCCAGGAGTGTCATTTATGACAGACATGGTGCATTTAAATGCACATTGTTATTATTTAATAATCATTTATTTTGAGCTTTCCCTTCTACTACTGGATTATCTGCTCCTTTTGCTGGCACTTAGTAACGTCAGTGGTACACCTATTGTGTATTTTTTCTTAACTCTCTATGTTTCTGTTATAAAATAATTCCTTGAATGTTTAGATGCTTGAAGGAGGACAGTGCTCAAGAAACAGTGCATAAGATTCATGAGCTTCAATATGAACTAGATGAGAAACATACAGAGACTGGCAGATTGGTAAAAGCAGAAACTCAGCTCAAGGATGAAACGCAGAGATTACAAACAAGGTATTTTATGTACATCATTTCGCCATGTCAGTGCAAAAATGATGTATCTCCTAAAATAACACTTACTCAACATGCAAGTTTGAAATTGTCCAAATGTGGTATCTCACTTGTAATAGCCTGGAAGTACACCCAAAACAAGTACACCCTGAGGTACAACATTTTCAGCTCCCTGTGTGAAAGATTAACAATGTTTTCATATCAGATAATTATGAGTAACTGCAGAAATACATTTCAGAATAAATTTGGTTTTATGTAGTATTCATAAATTGGTATTTATAACACGTGAACAATTGACTGAAATAATAAACATACTGTAGTTTTACATTTTTATGATCTGATTTGACTTATTTATCATTTCACAGGGCCATGTACCGGTACATGTAATAGACCTTAGTTGTTTTAACAACTTCAACGACTCCAAAAAACGGCTGCAAATTTGAAAATTATTGCCCAAAAGTCTGATCATGTTTCATCCCTCCTTAAAAAACTACACTGGCTTCCTGTTCATGAATGTATTGACTTTAAAACTTTTAACTTGTAAATGCTTCATTGATTGAAGAACTTACTTTTACTAAAACTAGATAAAAGTCTTCTTACAGAGTGTTCTATGCTGCAGCATCTGATCTTTGGAATAATTTACAAGTTACATTCACCATGCTGTATCGCTTAATCAGCTCACGTCTTTGCTCAAAACCTATTTATTTTAGTCATCACTGCTTTGCTGTTTTAGTTTGTTGCTAAGCACTGTGGTAGTTTTATGTAATAGTCCTATACTATTGTTATTATCATTTGAATAGATTGGATGAATCTCATCTGGAGTGTGCTAGATTGAATACTGAATTAGCAAAGAAGATAGATGAACTACGACATCTTGAAGGTTCTGAGGTCAAACAGCTAAAGCAGCAACTGAATCAGGTTAGGTAAATTAGAATTCTAAAATGCAGTCTCTTGTTATTAATGCAGCCTTAGTAGACATTCCTGCTATCATTATTAATATCAATCATTGGTAGAATACTGAAAGTATGATTTGCTGCTGTACCCTCTGCCTTGTTGCATGGGTTGCACAAGCCTTGTTTCAAATATACCTAAATTTTCTTTATGCACAGGAAGGAGTTTATATTAACAATAATGTTTACCATTATTATGATAGGCCAAAGAAGACAGCAAAGAGCAAGAGCAGCATTATCTTTCACATCTTGATGGTATGAGGTCAGAGGTTGCAGCTTTGACCTCTGACCTTCATCATCGTGATATGACTTTAGCAACATTGAGTCACAAGATTGCATCTGCTGAGAGAAATGAGAGGGAGGAAGCTCAAAAGAGTGAACGGCATCAGCATGAGCTGCAGGTGAATATTCAAATAAAAATAAACATGACACTCATTCACATTTGAAAGTAATGTATGTCAACCATCTTAAAATTAGTGGAAATGTTTGGTTTATTTTGACTAGCTTTAGAAACTACTTGAAGTTGGCGTTGCATATGATTTTCAATGTCATGTAGGGTTGTAGTTAGGACATTGTGTTTTGCAGGGCAAGTCTGCTTAGTGCTCATAGGACGCCCTCATGGTCTGCAGCCAATAGCGCATTCAATACGCATCCTGAAGCACTTGCAAGTAAACAGTGTATAGTACTATATGTATTTATATGTGACGTAGACAAAATTATCTCTTATTAGTTACATGTAATGCCCAAATGTGGATCTAATTTTATCATCAAAATACATCATTTGTTAGATTTATGTCATGTCTCCTCTGTCCAGTTAGTTGTTGTCATTGTTGAAGAAAACAATGCACTACAAGTCATGTACATGTTATGTACTGTTGCCGCTTTTTACCTATTGATCCAAATCACATGATGATAAATCTTGATTGTGCCATGTTTGGAGTCCCCGGTCTGTGCATATTTTAGGTGATGCTTCGAGGGTTAGACTTGCACAATATCAGTATGTAGAAGTTGACTCCAGACAATAGTGTGATGTCAGTGCAAAGCTTTATGGATTTATATGAGACTTAGGAAAGACAAGTTGGAGAACACTCTCAGATTGATCCATTGTTATTGGAGATGTTTGCAGGCTTAGACAGTAAATATTACAAAGATATTCTCTATTTATGTTGCCATGCCACATTGTGTGTCTGTCATTGATTTTCTTGATTACATTTGATGATGTGCAGATAACTAATGCCCAGTTAGATGCACTACGCATTGAGAATCACAGCCTGAGAGATAGCAGTGGAAGTCAAGACACAATAAGTAACACACAGGATATGAGACATGCTGAGCTACAACTACAAGAGCTTAAAAACATGCACAAACAACATATGAAGGAGTCACAAGTACTGCAGGTTAGTACTCAGATCTATCTAATACATGGAGGATTCAGAGGTACTGCAGGTTAGTACTCAGATCTATCTAATACATGGAGGATTCAGAGGTACTGCAGGTTAGTACTCAGATCTATCTAATACATGGAGGATTCAAAGGTACTGTAGGTTAGTACTCGGATCTATCTAATACTTGGAGGATTCAGAGGTACTGCAGGTTAGTACTCAGATCTATCTAATACATGGAGGATTCAGAGGTACTGCAGGTTAGTACTCAGATCTACCTAATACTTGGAGGATTCAGAGGTACTGCAGGTTAGTACTCAGATCTACCTAATACTTGGAGGATTCAAAAGTACTGCAGGTTAGTACTCAGATCTACCTAATACTTGGAGGATTCAAAAGTACTGCAGGTTAGTACTCAGATCTACCTAATACTTGGAGGATTCAAAAGTACTGTAGGTTAGTACTCGGATCTATCTAATACTTGGAGGATTCAGAGGTACTGCAGGTTAGTACTCGGATCTACCTAATACTTGGAGGATTCAGAGGTACTGCAGGTTAGTACTCAGATCTACCTAATACTTGGAGGATTCAAAGGTACTGCAGGTTAGTACTCAGATCTATCTAATACATGGAGGATTCAAAGGTACTTCAGGCTTCTAGAAAAACTAGAAACATTTCTGCTGTTGACAGCATACGTCAAAGTGACAATACTTGAATGTCATGTGTGGGAGTTTGCTTTGTTATACCTCCATGCTGCACCAAAGCGGCTGTACAAAACGGAACTCCCACATATCACGTAACATGAGTGATGACGTAACAGGACTTTTTTCAAATCTTTCTGAAAAGCACCGCAGAAGGGTTTTTAAAATGATTGTTTTTTTACGCAATTTAAATCTGTTTAATCTCATGTGAACTCAATTTCCTTATTGATTGAAAACAATTGAAATGAATTTTAGCAAACAGCACTCGTTGCCATTTTCGTTCAAGTAGGTCTTTAAACATCTTTTGTTAAATTGACCTTACATAAAAAGTTCGGAATGTGTTAAATTGAATTGAATTTTTTTGAATTGAATTGAATTGAATTGATTGATGTTGTGTATAGGAGGAGAATAGCATACTACAGAGGAAGCTGACTTCCATTACTCACCTCCTGCATGATTCAGAAGTAACTCAAAAGAGCAAATCTCAAGCAGTTATACAGCAATCTAACAACAAGATCACACAAATCACTCTGGAATATGAAAGGTAAGATATTTACCATAGTCAATGATTCAATGAAAGATGTGTCTTCTCTATTTAAGTTCAGAAATGGTCGTCTAGTATTCTACCTATGGTAATATCCTCTGGAGTCTAATGATGTCATTACAACCGATTAGGGCTTAGTTGATATTTTGTTAAACAATTCGGATCTCCTACTCAAACCAATGAAACAGGTCTATTTTGCAAACAAAGAGAAACTTATTGTTTAGCCAAATGAGCTTTGATGATCCAGAGTGTTAGTTTTTAAAGCTTAAATATCTGCATTGAGTTGATATTCATGAGGTACAGCTGTAAAAGTATCCAGAGTAGCCATCACTCTTTTCTTTTACAAGAAATAGTTGTCTGGAAGTTACAATCCAAAGGGTTTCAATTATTTTGCTTTTTCAACTATTAACAAATTTCCTTTCTTGTATTTTATCCTGTACTTCTTTAGGAAGTTGAAGCTTTTAGCAGAACGACACAACCATGATAAGGAATTACTGCAATGTCAGTTAGATACCACAGTACTACAAGATGACTCTGAGATCTGTCGATTAAGGGATCTATGTTCATCACTCAAACAAAAACTCAAAGAGAAGACTCATTTACTTAATAGTAAGTATCCTACAGTCAGTGACATGACACTTGGTAGATTCAGCAGACCTATCTACTGTTATCAAGTCAAGTCAAACAATTTTTATAGTATCATTAACTGCAACAAAACATTAATTAAATATGCATCATTGGTTGAGGTTGTAGAATTGCAAACTATTTGGTGTGAGAACATAATATTAAAAGCACATTCTTAGGTAACATAAATGTCTACCCAACCTAATGCAGCCTACAAACAATGACATTGACATTGTGTTATTTTGGACAAAACATTTAAAGATCTTAATCTCAAAGTTAATCTTTTAGTTGTATGCAGAACAAATAGAATGTACCATGATTTAAAGTATTGAGTGTATGTCGTTTATGGGATTGGCGTTGAGGTTAGATGTGTGCACAATTCTTTACACGTACAATTAGGAGTTGCAGTCAAAACTCATTGTTGTACTCAGATTTGTAACATGATGTTGTCTTTGTTTTCAACGAGCAATTGGGGATTGTTACTTTTTCACCTCTCCAATCAATTGTCATTGTCATTGGTTTAAAAAGAGTTGATATAGACGATGTGACCTGTGACATCACATGTTTACAAAAGAGCCACAGAGCCTGGACTTCCTGCAGGCACATTTGTACACAGATCAATGGAGGAAAACAACAAATCTTATGTTTTATGGAGATTGCACTGTCTGATTTTTCTCAACTTTTGATATGAAGAAAGGGGGGGACATCTCAAAAGCTGTACAGCTGTTGCTTTTGTAAATTTTGAATTTATGTGAAAATTATGACACAAAATGTAAATTTTCCCATATAGCCTGTGTAGTATCTTGCCCGGCAGGAAATGCTTTAGAATGTACAAGGTCACCACTCTGTAAACAAAAGTAACATGGTCTATATACCAAACAGTTTTTGTTTGCACGAGATAATTGTGTGTATTATTGTTTTTGGTTACGATGGTTGTTTATTTCTCTGATCTTTCAGGATTGCAAGGAGAGAATGTTGCAATGGCAGGATTTGTCAGTAATGTAGAAACCATTGCTACATCCCCACCTCACTCTGCATCATCATCAACTCATCGTAAAACCCACTTCTCATCTCATCACTCACCTCACCATCCACCAAGCCACTCATCCTCCTCATCCCATCCTGTACCCCAGCTATCACCAAACCTCACACCCCAATCACCTCCTGACCCAAGCCTGTCATCAACCACACCTCGTACTCGACGACAATCCCCAGCAGCAAGGAAGTTATTTGAAGATGACTACAATGTTGCAGCGATGCCTGAAATACTGGGATTCCCTGAGCTTGTTATACCAAATGACCTGGATTCCACGGTAAGCTTGATCAAAGACTGGTTTGGGTTGCAAACACTTCATACTCTGAAGTAAACAGACAGTTTTGAATGCATCGCTTTTATGGATTGTTTATTATGTGGGATTTCCCATCTGTATTCTTTCATGGTGTTGTGTTGTTGTTTTGTTTTTTTAGTTAATATTTTCAACCATCGTTGGCCTGACTGACGAATACTATTTTACTATGCTCAAATTCGAAGGTCTTAAATAAAATGTTATTTTGTTCTAAAATACGTTTCCTTAGACAACATTTGACTTAGACTGAAGTGTTCCTTTAAGTACTCATGGTGATTGGTGAATACACATTTTCCTTTTGTTTTATTATTGATAAACCTAAAATTTTTCCAGAAAGTGAAAAGGAGTTGACAATATAATGATTAAAACGCCCAATCTAGAGCTCAGTGGTTGATGGCAATCATGTCCTGGGGCTGGTTGGTAGCCTATATTTAACCTCGAGTGATGTCATTTATCCTTTAAAAAAATCCTTCATCAATAGAATCCAAGATTACAGAAGATCTAAGAATGATATAGACCCATTGCACAATGCGCAGCGCACTTACACGCGCGTCTCCTGTCTGCCATTTTGGGAGTCTAATTATGCACAAAAGGATGGTTCATGTGCATACGCACCTCCGAACAATGCGGGTCAACCATTTCTACCTTTTTGGGGGAGTCCATTCCTTTTGTGCATGTTTTTTACTCCCAATATGGCGGACAGGAGACGCGTGTGTATGTGCCCTGCACGTTGTGCAATAGGTCTATAGACTGGCTAATAAGGTCAAATTCACCTCACTATTAGCAGTAAGATATCTGTGTAATGTTATTTTTAATTAAAAAAAGAACCAACCTTCTTTAAAGTTAGATCTTACTTCAAGAAATGTGTACAAAGAAAATATGTATTTCTTTGTGTTCAACACTGCTGTATTTTTATGTTGGCAGAGGCCAGATTCCAGACAGTCTATTACTGCCAGTTTCATGGCCGAGGATCTACGTAGAACCAAAGATTTAGAGCAGCTTTTAGATGATCATATTGCAAGCCTTGAGCAACAAACTGATGACACAATACACAGGAGGCGCATTGGTGGGGATGGAGGTAACCTGGGTCAAGAGAACATATCTAGTCAGGTTACCTGATCGGAAGACACAATACACAGGAGGCGCATTGGTGGGGATGGAGGTAACCTGGGTCAAGAGAACATATCTAGTCTGGTTACCTGATCGGAAGACACAATACACAGGAGGCGCATTGGTGGGGATGGAGGTAACCTGGGTCAAGAGAACATATCTAGTCTGGTTACCTGATCGGAAGACACAATACACAGGAGGCGCATTGGTGGGGATGGAGGTAACCTGGGTCAAGAGAACATATCTAGTCTGGTTACCTGATCAGAAAACACAATACACAGGAGGCGCAATGTATTGGCGATTGAGTCACTTAGAAATATTTAGACCATCTAACAATATGGAGAAATCATCTTTTCAGGTATTGTGCAAGTCATCAGTTTATCAAATGCTTTTAAACATTCTTACAATATCTAGGTCAAAATTTGCACTAGATGTAGATGGCGGGTTTGGGCCTTTCTCCTTTTGGGCATGGGGGTATTTTTCTGTTATCTGGCAGTTGCCAAGTATCTGACATGTTTTCATTTGTGCTTCCAAAAAACTGGTGTGTGTGATTCGACATGTTATATGCAAGGGCCTTACACTTACAGTGGTTATTCATAGTTCTCTCTCAGCAGCCAAATAATTTCGGAAAAAGTGAAATTGCACCAAAAAACTTTGCCTAAAACCTTCAGCTTCCTACTTGTATAGATGTACTTTTGCCAAGTCACAGCCTCAGCGTAGATGAGGTGGATTGTTCTACTGAGGTGAAGCTTTGTCTCATACATGTACCATGACATGAAAACATGAACTCACAAAAGTTGGTCATCCACTTGAAATGTAACTTTTGTAGATTTGTTGTTGGAAGCTCCACATTTGATGTCATATTAAACATGTACCTCACAGTCTTTAATAATGAATATGACACACAACAGGAGGCAATCCAATCTACTCATTCCCTTTACACTGTTTATTGCTATTTCGGAAGACTGAGAAATTACTGAATACATTCCTTTATGGCGGGCATATACAAAATATCTCACTAAGTATCAAATGTAGTAGTATTTCATTTCAATAGTACATGTGTAGTATTTGGCCTGGTTATTTTTACAATGAGTACTTTCCACTAGCTCTAAATATTGGTTGAATGGCAAATTGAAATGACTAGCAATGTGAGATTTGGCTGCACTGATGTTTCAATGGAGGTTTTGCATGTGGTACTATATGATAACAGCCATACTTCACACGCCAATCTCATGTACCTACATTGGGTTTTGCTGTAAAGAAGACGTGCCAAATCTCTCGATCAACACTCAGTCATAGACCCCTGCAAATAACATCAACTACTACTGTTCCATTTTAAGGGTCAAATTCATCATGTAATAACGTCATCAGAAAGTATTTCAGGCAGACCAAATGGCAGACAGTGAGGTTGCATGTTAATATATGCAAGGAGTCTAATGCTGATAGTAGTCATCAAGAAAGCTAGATAACTGTTTAATAACTTGACCCATGCTAGTTATTTACACTTATTGTAGTACACACATATATACAGTAAAGCGTGATTAATAATGAAAGGCAACAAGCAGCAGCTTTTGTTTAGTACTAAGATGTGGTGTCGTTAGTCATTGTACATCCCATCTCAAAATAACAAACTCCAAACAGAGAGTATAAAGGGCAAGTCAGAAGTTTGATTTTTGTAGTTTTCCTAGCAGAAATTACAGCAGAAACGTTTAGCAAAGACATGTGTAAGAATGAATGTCCAATCACTCTTGTGACAGCGAGACCCCTACAGCAGGGCAATGAACAGAGGACCATCTGATCGTGCTCAATGCTGTATCTTCCCTTACACACCAATAAAGGTTTGCCATCAACCAACACCTACATGCATCTTATATAGGAATTTATTATTGGTACACTTCCAGCCAATGTTAATGTCACATGAGTTATACATACTAATTTATTTGAAGTACTGTATGCAGTTCTCTTTGCCACACAAGAGTATTACAATGTGTACATGTAACCTAATCCACAGCAATGAGCAAACATACTTTTCCATATCATTTAATGGTCTATGCCTTTCTGCAGTAATTAGTACATGTACATTATATATTCACAACACATTATTGTTTTCAATTTTGTCCACCTCCCAGGAATTATCCTGCACTTGTTCACTGAATGATTCAAATTCAATGCTCTTAACCAAGCCATGTAGCATAAAGACTGGCTGGCACACTGTAAGATCGCTGAAGTGAATGGAGTGTTGTATACTGGCTATGATATACGCAGAACATTGTTCCAACCTCACAGTTTACTGTCAACTTCATTGTACAAGTAGTTTGGCAGTTATCTCTGTACACAATAATTTACAGTCAGAAACCAATTCATTATACATGTATTGATTCATAAGGCACTTGGATGTATGAAAATTTTATCAAAAATTTGGATGGATTGAAATTTTATCTGGAAGAACCTTCCACCATTTCAAAAGAAATATCAAATATAATATTGTATAAATTATCTATAATTATAAGTTTAATTACAAAAAATGCTGTACTTTTTAAAGTATTGAAGAAATAATGCAAGTACAGTGTGCTGATAGCAGAATACAAGATGCTTACATCTAGTCTACTTCTAGCTTGTAATAATGTACAGTTTACAAAACTTTACATAGTATTAAGCCAAAAGCCATTGATTCAGATGTTTGTAATTGCTTTTACAATTCCTGATGTGAAATGTACATGTAGAATGTCTTCCAGCGTGTGCTTTTTCAGAGTTTCAAAATATTTATGATTAATAAATAAATAAAGTATTTGTTTTTGGCTATTAATAAGGCCACTTTCAATAAGTGAAGTCAAGTTGGTTATTTTGTGCATTGTTTACATTTAATAATTACATAATGCATGTCATTTAAAGCATGGGGAAGAAATTGTCCATGTTTAGAATGAAATTTACTTGCTACAGTTAAAATGTAAACAATGTATATTTTGCGATAATCTGATCATTTTGTTTTGTTCTTGGCAGCAAACTATGTCCATGCCAAAGCTTATTCAAAGTTTTTGTTTCTTCATTGATTTGCACCCACAATGAACAAGCTTGATAGATTGAACAAAATGATTGGTGACTGTATGGTTGTGGCTATCAGCCAGGCATGTCATGGTGAATACATTATACTGCCCAGTCGGCAATTACTTACATTTTAATTACACAAACACTTTTACTACTTGCATGATGACTACATCCTTATTCGGTTATAAATTCATCAGATACGGTACATTTCTAAAATTACTTGGGCATCATGAAACGGTCTTAAATCATGCACTGAATGCAACAGCCTGAATCTCTGGCACTGTAGTAACATGGCTTTACTGAATAATGGTGTTTAAATTTATTCCACACAAGCTGAAGCTATTATTCATTTCTCATAATACTACTCACTAACTATTGTATACAGTCAAATCTACAAGTTATTATACAGAGCAACAAACATTCTCTTATCAAGAAAATAAAATACTTGGAAGGCAAAATCAATTCAAAAACTTATTACAAAAAACATAATGAAAATGGAAGCATCTGAACTGGGAAGGTTAAAAAGTAAACATGTGATTGCCTTTTCACCATTTAAAAAAATCAAACAGTTAATTTTTACAAAGCATTATCCTGTGAGTTAACTTCTAGTGGCAAAATCTTGGACATCACATTGCTTTTGGTTCATCTTTGCACAGAATTGTGCAAAAGTCCAATTTATTTAGTGCCTCTTTTTAAGAAAAAACCTTCTGGTATTTTTAGATAAAAAAAAAAAAAAAATGCTATTAATTTTGTGAACTTTTTTCATGACACAAATCACATAAATTTTAGATTAATAAAAGTATGAAATAGAAGGGGAAGTGAAATATGTTGCAATAATAAACATGAGGTATGAAGGCTATTTCCTTTAGCCCTTTATTAATAAGGCACAATTCTAGTACTCAAAACCATTCAATCCAAAATACCAATCATTTAGCATCTCTGATAAAAAAAATACATGTTTATAAATATTTTCACACAAGGTAAAATTAGATCAATAAATATGCTAAATTTATGTGTTACAATTCAGACAACTCATTGTAACCATATCCATGGCTCCAGGTAAATATTCCTGTTCACAATGAATAAACCTTTGCAGTTATTGACAAGGAGTGCTTGTGGTTTTATAGTAAAGTTACCACAAGTGCTATTCAAACTTGACCTTCTTAGTCTAAGTGATAGTGCCCGACTAAAACTCTTGTTCAAAACTGTTGTTGAGTGAACAATCTATTGGTACACCATCGGTAAAGAACTTAACTTGTTATAACTGAGATGGGGTCATTTCTGAGGGAATCGATTGATTCCATACACTCTGTAAAGGTCAGTTGATGGTTCAGTGTTTAGATTATTTAGGGCATTAGAAATGTTCCATTACTTTGTATCCTAACAAACTTGTTGATCCATTAGATGTTTACCAATGGTGCACTCTGCAGTTGCACATCTCTAGTTTCTATCACAATTCAATCCTCAATCATGGAGCAGCTATCTTGTTATCTTGTAATCAAATTAATGAGACCGAGAAGGAAAGTCATGTACCTCTTCAATCCCAACCAGCCAGATAGGACAACAAGTCTGCTAATGTGTACAAATTATCACATCTAACCAATACACAATGGAAGAGATGTCATTCCATGATTGTTTCATAGTCTAGAAGGTATTGATCTGGAGAACCAGTACAATCCTAACTAGTCCTCAACTCCCTGCAATTTAATATCCACATATATCTGGTATCTATAAACACAAGACATCAAATTACTGTAAGTTAATGTCTCATGAACTGAATTCAAGTATTCCTTTTAAAACATATCAAAGCATGCTCTTATTTCTGCATCGCATCGCATTGTCTGCTTTGCGTGTCTACAACACCAGTGTATACTTTGCAATTCATTGAAATACACAGGTGCTATGTGTGTTGTTAATGTAGCATTGTTGCCTCATATTTTGCCACCATGAAAGCAAACCAAGTTTATGTTCAGTCACAAAACTACATCAATAATGAAGACCAAAACAACGTCATAGCACTGGCTGGTGTTTCGTTTTACTCCATATTGATATATTCTTAGGTGATGTTTTGTACATGTATGTGATTGATAACTGAGATAAGACCAGGAAGACTATGTATTTATAACCATGTGAGGAAGTTATCAATTCTATTAGGTGAGGCCAGGACTGCTTCTACATCATTCAAGATGTCAGTGTTGAGTGCTTCATGAAGACTGGGTACCAGGTCATCGCTATCCATGTTACCTTGGTTACTATTATCACCGGTACCTTCCATTGGACCCATATCAATGTTAGTACCAGGCATCGAATCTAAGAAGTCCATATGACGTGGCGTCATGGAGGCCGGGATCGGAGTCTTGCGTTCACCTGTAAGTCAGGAATAAAATAAGAGCAGAATGTATTAATGAATGGTAAACTAAATGAAACATAGGTTAATAACGATGTGTTGTATTTTGTAGCTGGCATGAATACATGAATGCAGTAAATCAATCAACTAGCGAGCATCATGGAGTAATACAATCAACAATGAATGCTGTTCTCATTACAAGTCACAAGAAGCTTCAACTCTTTGTGCTACTCATTGGAACTGGTGTTTATTCAGATCACTAGTCCATGGTTTGATGACTGCTCATGTGAGTATTGTTTCTTGCACTAAAGACATGGCACAACATTTTGCTATGCTTACAAACCTTTCAATATGATTACACTCACAGAGCTAACGACATGACCAACAATCATGTCTTGTTTCTTTTAATAAGTTTAACCACTTAACGTTGGATGACATGTTTATCTGCAAATCTCTTTTAGTAGGACTCTATGTTTCACTTCATACATGTACATCTATATTTGGAAAAGGCGATCTGAACACAGCTCAAGCTCACTTCCAATTTTTTTGATGAAATATGCAGACTGATTAATGGAGTTCTATCTTGTAGATGGACTGCTTACCTGAAGGGCAAACCCCGAGTGCAAAAGACCCAGTCGGTTAAGTTTACAGAGAATCACAGTATGAAACCATGATTCAATCCAAAGTTGCAATTTAAAGCCATTTTGATCGTGTGACTAATACTGGGGGAAACTACAGGTTTTTCTTGTCAATGCTAAAGTACATTGATTCTCATTCCATTTGCATTAGTTACTAACCTTCAATGGTTTCCATATCTTCTACATTACTGAGTAAGTCATCAGGTGTACGTGGATGGCTATAGCTACTCATCCCACACCCACTATCACCACTCTCCTCACGGCTATGAAAGTTAGATGTATTACTGCTACTCAAGAATGGATCCAGGCCAGTAGTACTGACTGTATTACCATCTTGATTACCATTACTCACAGTCACAGGATCTACAATCTCTCTCCTCAATTGAAGCTCCTGTGAACACAATCAAACCAACCATATCATTCAGTACACCCTAACTGAAATCACACAGGACTATGGCTGCCATAGTGACGCACAGGAAACCTGACTCCCAAAATGGTGCATCCAAGATTTATTGTGGTCATGGCATAATGTGATCTGGGTCATTACTAGGAAATAATTAATCAAAGATATAATAAACACAGTTTAGGTAGTCACCTAACTTTGCTGCAGCAATCTTTAAATTGCTGGAACAAACTGTGTGCTCCAAAAACTGCCTTGTTTGTCCATGCAGTAAATGTATGGTCAGTATCAACTGCTATTGCTTAGACTACAGGAAACATAAGATACATTTTGTTTCCAAAACGGCAACAAATTGTAAAACAAATTGATTTGTTAAATTAAAAGAATGTAGTTAATCACAAGCCATGCAAATTACATCACGTGTATGTTGTTAACATGTACTCTGCTGAACGGGGGGATTTAATATTCCTACCAACCACCACCAGGCATTGTTGTCTTGATGTTACCAATCAATCTTTCATATTGATACAGGCAATGAGCTATTTTCTACCCCCCCCCCCCCCCATGCTCGGGAGTTGGGTGAAACAAGATAACCCCAGAAATAACATACATGTTCATATTTCCACTGTAATGCAATTAATATCAGGAATACGAGTATATTGTGGATGTTTTTAATGATGTAGTAACAACTCATGCAGTTTTCACATGCACTGCATCTCCAAGAAAAATATCATGCCTAAAAAGGGTTTATTTAACATTAGTACAAGTCATGACAGGCTGGTCATTATAATAGCATTACACGTGTTTATTGCCTAATAAGGTGTGTCCCACATTTGTTCATAAAGCTTTTATGTGGTAACCAACCCTCTTCCCCCACCCCCTAATAATAGGGAAGGAAGAAAGAAAGGTTAAAAATAACATGAAGGAAAGTTAATAATGCTATCATTCTCCAAAACCTGTACTGATTAAAAACAGTACTACAAAATTATGGTAGAGTGACTGCTCTATATTCCACTTTGTTGCAAAGTCACTTCATACCCAAGTCATGTAGCCAAGTTGATTCATACCAATGTACCGGTACCTAAACCTGGGTAAGAGACCACTGAAACAACTACATGTACATGTACAGTCTGGAATAATCTGCATCATCTTCAGGAATATCAATGCTGTGAACTCAGGCAGACTTCTACAAGTTTGTAGTAAAATATAATCCTAAGTTAAAATTGTTTCATACTCAAGATATCATTCATTGAATACAAGGATCTCACCCCAGTTTTGAACCAAGTTAGGAACTTTGCTGTTTATGTTTCAAAGCATTTAAGAGAGTTAAAGATTAACCAAATAACAATGCTCTGTACAATTTTTACAAGCCATAAGATCAGCTCTGTACAAGCCATAAGATCAGCTCTGTACAAGCCATAAGATCAGCTCTGTACAAGCCATAAGATCAGCTCTGTACAAGCCATAAGATCAGCTCTGTACAAGCCATAAGATCAGCTCTGTACAAGCCATAAGATCAGCTCTGTACAAGCCATAAGATCAGCTCTGTACAAGCCATAAGATCAGCTCTGTACAAGCCATAAGATCAGCTCTGTAGGCAAGCCATAGGGTAAGCTCTGTACAAGTCATAAGCTCAGCTCTATTCAAGTCTTAAGATGCAAATATTCATTGTTTACATAATCCTGACATGACTAGACTATACACCAGTGACCTACAAACTACTTGGGCACTACACAATAGTTCCAACAGTACTTATTGTTCAATATGAACAGGATTGACTCCAAGATACAATTTCTACTCACAACCATTGCCTGTGCTATGTCAATGAATGCCTCTTACATAATACACTGTTTGTACTAGGGCTCCTTTAAACATCTTTCACTTTATTCCTTGCCAAGGTTGGATGGATTTTGTTGGTTTACCTGCATACATGTGGCATATGTATCCATTATTTCCTTATTTAACAGCAGTTTACGATACATTGTATTATTCCAACCTTACTAAGTCCATGGTTTGCCCATCAGTAAAGATACTTTTTGGTATGAAAAGAATGATAAAGTGCTTCTTTGATTTATAAACTGCTTCATGAGGAGTTGCTATAAATTCTATGACGAAGAATAAGCCCTAAATATTGTTATTTTAATGGTAAGTTTTCAGATATGTCCATCAAACACTTCATGTAGGCACTGCTTAATCTATGTAGTGATGTACCTCCATATTTACAAAAATATCAATTCCAATGGACAAGTATCATTCCATTGTTGTTTTGATAACCTACATGCAACCTAAGGACACCTTCTTTATCACCAGAGTATTATTTTAGTGCTAGATTAAGCAATCTCCTTCCCATACATGTACAGTGATAAAATGATGTAGTCATAAATTGGCCTAGCCTGTACTTACCTTCTACATACTGTACAACCCTGATGCAACACAATGCATGGTCTAGTCAAATACTACCAATCTATTTGAAGCTGACAAATGCCCTTCATTGACCCATGTATCACACCATCAGCAAGGGAACAGACTAGTGTACACTGTAGACATCCTCCTGTGTATCAACCTTGTGTCCCATAATTGAGTTTATTTTAACCTTTACATTTCACTTGATTCTCCTTCAGTCTTTGTTGGGAGTTGAGCCATAACCATCAGACTACCTTCTATCTCTTAATCTGTTGATTGAGTTCATGTCTTGACCATTGTTCAAGATGGAGTTCCTAGAAAGTGACTGTAATGACAGTGTTCTAGTCTACAAACCATCTTAAGATGTTTACATTACACTTAATAGTACAAGGAAACTACAATAGTGGCAAATCACAAATTACACAATTTTGATAAGCACTGCTTTAAATAGAATTACCTGTGTGTATTAAATGTACATAAAGTACAGCAAATCCTGCCTTTTAGTTTTATATGGTTCTTGGTAGTTTTAATCACGTTTGAACAAAGCATATTCCATTATCATTAAATTAAAAAATGTTTTGTCATCAGAAAAACAATGTTAACTGACCCCGAGTTGACTTGTTCTCATTTTGAAATGGATATCAGCAAAGAATCAATTATATGCACTTCATATTTTCCCAGAAATTAACAAAATACAAATTTCAAGATGTTGACTATAAAAGTGTCCCTAGAGGCAGCCTTTTACACCTCTAAGACCTGACCAGTTCCCATGCTACTACAGTCATATTAGTTGCAGTGAATAGGAAAGTATAATAACAAAGTAATGGGTTTCCTGGGAGTTGACTTGAAGCTAAATAAGGTCATGTCTATTAACTGGTTAACAATGAGAGAGTTTGATGGGGCCCATTGGAAGGTCACTCATACCACCCAGTGTTCACTGCCTGTGGTTTACTGTGCAGCAAACAGCATTAAGGCTAAAACTCCAACCCAAACAAACATTACAATTAAACATCTTTGCAAAGAATCAATTGAATTAAACTTTAGTCGCTCAATAAGGTACAAGATTGACATTAGTCTTACCAACTGTCATGAAAAATATTTCCTCTTGAAATAATGCCTTGTAAAGGAAAAGTTTCAATTCAGCCATGTCAAAACTATAAACACACACACAACACCCTGCACAAACGATGACACAACCAACTATTATTTGATGTTTTCTCAAAATAAGTAACTGCCTTGTTTCATAAAAGTTGAAACAGTTGGTTGTATGGTGTGTTTATCGAAAACCAATCCATTTATAATTGTACTCTTCCAAAGACCAACTTATTCTAACTTTTAAAATAACCTCTGTTGTGACTAAAATTCATATGGATTGATTATTTGTGAGTGAGGATTGAGAATTGTCTGGCAAAAGTGAATTCATGTGTTTCTGACAAACGCAAGAAAATGTAGACTTTTCTGTTTAAAAAAACATGTAGGTAGAAAATAAAACTATCCAGTAAAATTGAGAAAGATTCAACTTGTCTGTCAGTAAGCATGGAGGTATTTAAAGTTACTGTGCACAGACTTTTTAAGACAGTCCAATATGCTGTGTACTATAATCTAGATTGCCGTTGGTTTCTTATGCACATTGTAGGTTTTCAACATCAAGTTGTAATCATCTACTGATGGATGCTGTCATTTGATGGCTTTTTCTAATATAACTTTAAAGGATTATTTGACATCGTCTTGTTGTAACCTTTTATTATCGAGATGGAGTATGTTCACATTGTGGGACAGAGATACCAAGCTTTAACTTATTCACTTTAATGACATCAGATATATGATAACAGGCAACACTTCTCAGTGATTCTACATGTGATTAATTAATTAATTCAAATGCAAATGAAAGACATAAATTGTCTGACTCTACATGTCATTGTATCAGTAATGAATCATGCAAACATCACAACACAAGTTATCTCCTAAATAAACAGTTGGCTGAAGTACTCTACTACAGGCTCATGGGTTGAAAGATTAATTAATTGCAGTAAGTTAATCAATTTCCATACAATTTTGAAATGTGTTTTATATAATGCAGAGTAGCATGTCTCAGTGTGTTACCTAGATTACAATCACAAAGTTTCTCTATCCAAAGTCTTAATAACTCTTCATAGCACTTTCATTCAAAATTGCCCAAACTAGGATTCAATACAAAGAACCAAGGCCAACTGAAGTTGATAAACATCCACTATGGATTGAATGTCTCTTTAAAGCTTACTTTTACATCTTACAGAAATGCTTATGTTATGTGCAGACATCCAATGTACCCACAGCTGTGATTGTAATGTGAAATGTTCTACTCGCACCATACAATGTAGATGTGAATAACACAGCTATCAATATACCATATAGCAGAAAATAAAGCACAGTACAAGTACATGTTCTACAATATACAATGCCAAAATATGATCAATCTTAAGTATGAATTGTTGTTAATTACATTTCAGTCCTAATTCCTGACTATATGAGCTTTTCCTCTATATAGTTAATTTCAGTGTTCATCGAGTTAATAATCAGCTAACTTTCTAAGTCTAATTGGATGTGTTAGTACATGTACACGTAGTATGTGTTAGTTTCTATGCCTAATGACAGTCATGACTTATGTAGCTGTTTAGATATATTTCATGCAAACTTAAGGTGTATAAATGCTTGCCGTGCTTAGTTAGTTAACATGCAAAGCATTTCAGTGTTCTCCCTTGGCAGTTTTCATTAATACATGACAAGAGTGCCTTCAGTTAATCTACATTTTTAGAAGTGTCCTTTATTTATTGGTTAGTTTCTTGTTGCATGCAGGAGAACACTGGTCTGGCATTGGGCACTGTGAAACAGGGTAGAAATGACAACATCTTGTTGACAACACTCACCTTGGGCACACCACCCTGGCCCCCTTTCAAATGAGCAGTGCCCTCTGGAGGCCAAAAATTTCTAGGCAGAGATCTGTTTTTTCCACTTGCGGCCATCTACAGGAAATATAAACAAGTAGGAGCAGGGTTGGCGCTGGTCATTTGGGAGTAAATAACACATCATGAGTACTTACATGTATCTCATATACACTGTAGTCTGTCAAATAGTTTGCATTTAAATTATAAGAAAAACAACCTTTCACCTTGATGTGGTAGTGCAAGGATTATATTAAAAGCAGAAATTCAGATAGCATTATTTCTTATCCAATAAGAACCTGCTACCAACCCTGCTATAAACAGCCTCAGACTAGAGGTTGAGTTCAAAGCAGTCTTCTCATGATAACAGTATGCAGGACAAGCATCTATACACTATAGCACAAAATGGCCTCCATACACATAGCGCATACAAATCATAAAATACAATCTATAGAAAGAACCAATTGTTACTCAACCTACAGAGTGACACAAAGTAGCTTTGCATTTTGTGATTGTGTAGTTACATACTAAAGACTACTCCTGTATGTTGTGTCAAGTCACAGCAGGGATCAATGGAGATTGATGCCAGTAGTATACTGCCTATTCATTTCAACTCTATGCATACACACACACATTATCATCTCAGTTTAGTATAGTGTATGGCCTTGTGAACTCTACTTATATGCCACACTACAACTACATGTACAAGCACCCATAGCATGTGTACAGATTACCACTAGCACTACATGTACACAGTCTACTCACTGTACACAGCAATGACTGCAGTGTATATTGTGTGGTGTTTATACTTCTCCAGATACAGCTGGGCATTCATACACTATAGTTTATACCACCACTAACAGGAACTAATAGGAAATAATAAATGTCACATAATGTTTGAATGCATCTGAGGCCTTCTAGGAGATGGAGAAATTAACTTGGTTAAGATACTGCCTCATGTGGCAATTGCCCAGATTGAAAAGTGTTCCTAACAAGTTCTTCTGTAATTAATCTACATATTATGTACATGTACATTACTTAAAAAGCTTCAGAGTTTTTGTCCTTTTAAATTGTAGGCCTATACATAAAACCTAAGTAAAATGCCATTTTAGTGACACATAAATTAGCTTTTTGTAACCACCATTGTATAAGTACCTTATTGTGCTGGCAACTCTGCAACTTACTTGCAAGAATACATGTTTGTGAAAAATATCTACCATAAAAAGCATACATGTTTATGTGTGTTGTGATGTCATTTGGCCTTCAAGAAAGACTCGAAACGTCGGGCTATTAACTATTTTTTACAAAAAATAGATGTCTTTGATTTTGTTAATACCAGAAAGTTGAAGTATATCATCAAAAAGTACAACAATTGAAATAAAACACATTTGTAGGCCTACATAGTTTTATGGTCACATACATGTCACTTGTTTTCTCGTGCCCTAGAATATTTGTCAATCTTTGAGAAAACGGTTTTATTACCTAGTTACTAACATCCCTGATTGTCCTAATAGCCTACATGTACATCAGGCTGAACCTATTAGTCTCAACCCTAATACTATTCATAGCATCAATTGATTGATCTTTTTCACTAACAATAACCTTCATCAAACTGTACAGATTTATCACCTGCAATCTGCATATCAATCATTTGGACATTATTATCATTAATATAATTTATTCTCTAAATTATTAACATGGCTTAGAAACTGCTTTTCAATTTAAATACAAGTAATTCAATGCATTGCGGCTGTAATGTGTTGAGAACTTGTTTTCCTTTACAGTACATGTCTCCAGTTTGTTTGTTCTTAAAGTTGACAGACACTATTTTTTCAAGGATGTACATTAGATTGTTGTGGAAAACATTCTCAGCAAACATATAGCCTATCATTATAAAATAACTTTGACAACTTCTTTTTGAAAATAGCTTCACTAAATAGCTTCACTGTTTTCAGTTAAACTGAAAGGCGTATTTCATTCCATTTCCTAAAAATGATAACATTTACATGTATATTGCAAGGCAGAAATCACTCAAAATGAGAGGTCTCTTAGCCAAAAGTTCATCGAGTAACCTATGAGATTTGTTATAAATCATCTACTTTCTTTTAACTCCCAATACTATACATTTTATTCATTAATATTCAATTTCCATTTCAATAGTAAAATTGAGTTGACTTTTTATACATATGTGGAGAAGACAAAGAACTAAATACACCAGAAAAGAAATTGTCAAATTTACCAAAGCATGCATAGGATTCAATTATATTCTTCACAGCGGACAATTTGGTTTTGTGATTAACTTATTTACCACTATCCCAAGGCCTACATGTAACTGCACAAACAATCTGCTTTTTAGCCAGCATACACCATACTTCCCTTTCCAAAACAAAACTGCAGTCCAATTCTTATACAAACTACATGTACTGCAAATGTAGAGACTTTGCACTGGACACACTGTACTGACTGCTAACTACATGAGGCTGGTCAATTAGTTAAGAGAGAGAGAGAGAGAGAGAGGGAGAGAGGGCAAGATGGAGTAAAAGTTGAGATAAGAATAGCTTCTTATGTTCCCAATTGCCTGCACCTGTCTGCATGTATAAATACACACATCCTTAGACCTTAACACTGTCAGCTCAGCCAGTCTCTCAACCATCTTCAATATCATTGATTGTTCATCATCAAGTATCCAGTGTAGATGTAAGCAAGAGATGATGCATGCTAGTTTGGACATGTCCATATATGGGCTGATGAGGAGTCTGTATTGCCTTACTGCATGTATCCATAGAGGCAACTATTGCATCTTCTATATATTAGGACTTATACCAGTTGACACAGTCATGTCTACCTCTCTTTTCTATTGATGCACATGTAGCTGGAGCAAGTCTACCTTATTTATGTACTTTTTCATAAAATCAAGATCATCTCCGCAGAAACATTTTACTTTAATAGAAGGAGCAAATACCTCCACATTACAAGATTACAAGGAGTACAGAATCGTTGTCTAGAATGACAAGTTTTCTTTTTCTTTTTTCTTGCCTGTAAATATTTAATTGAAAAATTGTATAGTTCTTTTGTTTGCATTCTGGTGACTACAAGCAGTGTATTAAACCCTTGTTGTATTGTTATTAGTTTTGATTTGTTTGTTTGTTCTGGGTTTTTCTCCTTTTTGCATTCTTCTAATCTTTTACGATTATGTAGACTCATTAGGCCCTGTAAAACCAACTTTTGTTTCCATTACCATCTTGATTAAAAGTTCAAAGTTAGTTTAAATATTTAAACAACCAAAACAAAAACCTGAAATTTGTTTTAGATCAAACTTTTTCAGCAATGCCAATCTCAGGTTTCCTTCATTTGTTATTTGATTTGTTGTGTAACAAAATTAATGTTTTGTTTAAATGTGATCCAAGCTGGCAGTACTAATGATACAAAGATTCTCAAACAACTACATGTACAGTAATAATGTATTCATAATTGTGTAATAGTTGTTTAATGATTTCCAATGCCAAAACAGATGCCCTCAGGGCTTTTTGCTGGTTCTATTTCTAACTTTTGTAAATTAGCAAAGCTTTTTCCAAGTGGTCATACATGCATACATGTAAAGCGTACATGTACATGTACCAATCAGTCAGTAAAATAGAATGTGAAAAGCAAGAGTAAAGAACTTGTTACAAATCATAACGTGTTGTTTAAGCAACCAGGTATTGGTTTTGTGAAGCCACATAGTCACAATTTTTATTTCCCAAGTGAATTATTCTTTTACCTTTGGAAGCAACTTCCATTAGGCAAGTGCGCATGGGCACTGACACCTTTAACTGGTTTGCCCAAAGTCCGAACAACGACTTGTTGCCCAAAATCTGGACAAGAAATTTAAGCTTTTAAAGTTTTCTGTGTTTATTTTCAATAAATTTGGGGCTTAACAAAGAAAACCTGATGAGAGTGGGATTTGAACCTGCGACCTCTGGATTAACGTGCCAGTGCTCCACTAACTGTTTGAGATTGCAAAAATATTGACAAAATATAGAGACTAAGCCTGTGACGGTTAACTGTTTACAAAATCACTATCCGTTTAGTAAAATACTGACCGTTTAAACGAAACAAAAAATCAAAGAGTAAGCTTTAAACAATTTTGTTTTGTTAAGCTTTTCACAGTCATAAAATTAAATGATAGCTTTAAAACCGAAGTATCGCGACCCATTATTACATTGAAGGAAATTTGATACAACCTGTAAGACTTCCCATTCTAGTCATGGTTTTTTTTCTTCATGGTATCGCCGAAGCAGCACGAACGCAATTGACACAGGCTGATTGGCTGATTCCTGACTGGCCGCTTTCCGATTGGCCGATCGTGTGAATATTTATGACGTGGTGCTTCTCACAGCACTGCCATCCCATAGTATTTATCCCATAAACTTTATAGTTAGGGGGTGAAGGAATGGCGTGTAGCTGTGGGAGCGAAAAGGCAAGGGAAATTCCCTTGGTGAGAAATCACCGCGTGGTCGGGACGTCGGAGAAACATTTTTACACGTGCGTGAGCAATACTGCACAGTTTTCGTTTGTCAAACTCAAATACACACGGAAGTGTAATTTCAAAGCTGCCGACTTTGTATGGCTACTGTATGGGCAATCAGGCCCGTGAGAACGGGGGGTGCTGTGGGTGCTGCAGCACCCACATCATTTTGTATGGGGGTGCTGGAATATACTATAGCACCCCCTACTTTTGAACATAATGCTGACTGTAACATAAGACTATTCTTAACTAAGCCCCAAATTCCTGAAATTTTAAAACATAATAACAAATCATTGTTTAACTCTGACTATTTCGCCGGCGCCGCGCTCTGATCATAGAGCAAGGCTCAGCTATGCCATGCATGACTGTCCCGAGTCCGTGGATTGACTTTCGTAGTCTGCTATCGGACCCTCGCTGCTGGTATATGGTGTACAGGCGAATCATTGTGCCATGCGTTGTGTGGTACAAACAGCAGGACGGCCATCAGTTCAACCTCGTGCCACTGGTGCCTCCCCATATCGCTGCCAAAATAAGCACGTTCGATTGTGCGGCATCAACGGGAAAGAGGATGAGCAAACGTGCGTCTAAAAATTGCAGCGGGTTTCACTCACTTCACATTTAGATCTACGACTTCAGAAGATTACAGAAGTAGTATTACAGGTGAGATTTTGTTTTATTTTTGTCGATGTGCAAAAAGCCCTATCTCTTCTGGGTAACAATTTAACCATGTCATTTGAAGTGCAGACAAAGAACTTAAGGTTTTTATCCAGAGTCACGAAGGAAAGTTTCAGATTTGCGTGCACTTACAAGATCATGAAACTTTCCGATCGAATGCTGGTTGAAGATAGCCCTAATGCTGATTTTTGTTGTTTAAGACGTCACATTTGTTTAGGGAAAATTTATTGCTTTTTGAGTCGCGAAGTGAATTTTTGCTCACCTTGCGCGAAAAACAGTGTTTCATCGGGTTCCCTCAACAACTCCACAACAGTTATACGATCAACTGCCTCAATCTAATGGGGACCAGACTGATTTTATCAGCGCGCTGAGCGCGATCAAGGTTTTGTGAAAGAGATATTGTGCTCAGCACGATAAGTAAATCAGACCATGATGTCTTAAAAAAAACCCAAAATTACAACTTAGTAGCCAATCCACTTCAAGTTCTATTGAGTATTGGCGCTAAATTATGGGGCATGGCAACAGTCAGAAAGTGTTGAGACTTTTCTTCAAGGGACCCCTCAATCCATATCATAATAATGATATCTCTGGCAACAATCTCATAACTTTATTGAACCCACAAATTTAAGTTAATTTATTTTATTCCCAAACATTACACATTATAGTACCCTGTATTAATTTTTGTGTGCATGTAGTGTTCATGTTGTTTGCTTCTTTTGTTTACAGGATGGGGCCTACTAAGAAGAAGCATGGTGGTTGAAGAACTCTGTGAAAGTGTGGCACCATCATAAAACTTAGTAAAACAAACAACTCATTGGGAGGCGAAACCTCCAACTGGTAGAAACAAATTCCAACTAAATCTAATTCAATTAAATCAAGCCATCCGAGTCTAATTGTTTTTTCAACTGGACTGAGTTAGTCCAAGATTTTATTATAAATGGAAATTTAGTATTCCAATATAAACCAACTCAAATCACCTCAATACAAACTCAATCCAATTCTTTCCAACTGGATATCCAATTGGAATGAATTGGACAATTTTTTGTAAGGGTGATTTCAGAACAACACAATTAGTAGAATGGTACCTCTTATAATATGGGTGTTAAGATTTAAGTGCCATAAAGCGAATGTGACTTAAGATGACTGTAGGTAATACAGGTATTATTGGAGCAGTATCCTCCCTGAGTCTGGGATTAGATCTCGAGTGAAATGTTAGTGTCAGACCTTATTGGGTTGGATTTTTGACCAGGTTTGGTATTCAGTGTTTAACATTTATCACCAGTGTGTAATACGTTAGGTCGGCTCTAAGCTTTTCGTCTGAATGAGAAGGCATCTGTTACATTAGAGGACAAATCTTTGGATTAGGGACTTTTTATTTACTCATTGGGATTACAAACTAGATATAAAAGTATACTGCAATTGGGATGTTGTTAAAGGGATACGGTGAATCAAATTATTGATAAATGGAAACATTGCTTTACAAATAGTTGTTCACTTTATTTTATTTCCACTTATTTAAATATACTTAATATTGTAACATCTGAACGACTTGTAAGAACCAAGAATATTAAAATTCAACTTAAAACAGTTCACATGATTTGACAACTTAGGCCTACCAGTGTCATGTCTGTTTATTTTTAGTTGGGGGGTCTTTAAGAAAGCATCGTAAAGAAAATGAATCTACCAACATTTGTCGGAACTAAGATGTTGATGATGTATTCAGAAAGAACAGCTATAGTGAAATATACACTGCTGTATTTCCTTTGTATTTTTTAAGTTGATAAAGTCCTTGTGGGGCCCCGTCATTTTAATTACACTGATAATATCCCACTCCAAAAAGGCACATTTAAGTGCCAAATTGCACGACAGAGCATCTAGGACCCCAAAAAATTTGGGGCCCTTAAGCGGGCCCCAGACCCCATGGCTATTGTCTTCGGAAAAAAAATCCAGCACCCCCTTGCAAAACTGTGCTCTCGCGGGCCTGGGGGGGATATTCACACGACTTCGACTCTGCGGGATGTTGTGCTTATAAAGATCGTGAAGGATTATCTCTCGGTCGGTAAATTTTTGCAAACATGAAACAACAAGGATTTACAAAATATACTGACACAGGTACAGTCTCGATGTTAATTGTCAAAACATTTGGACTTCCTTGTACATCGTCTTTGTTGTTCGTGTATTTTAGAACAAATTCACTTGCCGAGAAAAGTTTCGTTTAAACGGATAGTAAATTAAACTTAATAGAGACTGCCAATATTTGGGCTAGATATAGCTCAGTTGATGGAGCGCCAGGATGTTAATTCGGAGGTCATTGGTTTAAATCCAGCTCTAGTCGAGTTTTCTTTGTTGAACCCAAAATTGATTAAAATTTACAAAGTCAGTTACCCTTATGATTTGCTTTTAAAAAAAATATTTTCAGAGTGAGATGCGTCTTCGTATAATACAGTATGTAAGCACAGAATACTGCCAGTGTTGTGTTGTATAGGTAGGGGTTTTGGTAGGCCTCCAAAACCCTCCACAACTGTTATGGATTCTTCATTTTCACCCATTCTCATCCCTGCAATGTTGAAAAAATCCGTCCCTGATTTTGACTACTCATTGTAAACTAGTTGTGTTGTATTATGATGAATAGCTGACAGTATTGACATGTACAAGTCTGTTGAAAGTTGAAGATGGAGTCCTTATAACTACCATCAGAGCATGGAGGAGGTAGCTAAATCTAGCCAGCCTCCATACTAGTATTGGCAGACAATCCAATTATGGCCAATGGGTTAGGGTTTCTCTGCTGCTGTACAAACAAACACACTCCATTTCAGAGCAATCTTAATCACATCAATAAACCAAACCCACTTGCCTTCTAGTCTGTAATTTAAATATTCAAAACTTTCACTGTTTGTAACTTGTTAATACTGTTTACTCCTCTCAGATGTCATATAGTTAAAAGGAATGTATACATTTGGTAATCACTCCTAAAACTGATGGCAATAACAACTTATTGGTTAGAAGCCTACAGCAGCTTTTGATGGTAAAAAGCATTTTGAGAAAATTTGAATCTAAGTCTCATACTGTGTAGTCCTATGAGGGATTATTCTTCCTGCTTGGACATATTCGCTCCGGATTTTTCGGCGATATCTCAAAAACGGGACCACCTTTTGAATTTACAAAAAATAAATATCTACACTTGTATAAAATTTAAACAATGGAACGTTTCCGAAAACCAAAGGTATACTTTGTTTCTTTTTAAATTATTCTTCTAAGCTTCCATAAAGTATTTGTCAGCCAATGTACTTGTGAACAATGCTAACTCTGGACAAGAACAATTAAAAGGATTTCTGGACATTTCATGTCTTGTAAACCCTTTTTTTTTTTCACATATTTTCAATGTTTAAGACATAAACCTCAAATAAATAATGGCCCCCATAAGTCAAGTTTTTTCCAATAAGCATGGGTAGGCCTACATGACATTTTTTTTGTTCTAGCTATTACATTTCAAGCTCATTTTCAAACTAGAACAGACAAGAGGGCCGGCTTTGTAAGGGATCTGGTTTCAGCTTTTATCCAGATGGTTTTTATTTATTATTCTGAATATTTTAAAAGCTTATTATCTTTTCTTTTCCAGCAATATTCATTTCAACCCTTTGAAAGGGAGTTGTGTATTATTTGCCCTTTACGGTGAATTATTCAAGTTCATGGAATTTGAATTTTCTTACAAATTTTATGACTTATAGTATTAACTGCAGCTTCTAAAGTTTATAATGTATACTATATGCAACAACTTACAAAATGGCTGAAGGTGCAATAACATGGAAAGATTTCCCTTGATACTTATGTGCATTGGATTGTTAACTTTGATCTGCTCTTAAACTAGGTATAATACATGGTTCAGTTTGAGGATTATTAGGAGAGAAAAGTTACAAATAGCACCGATGGAGATACTACAGAGGAACAGGCTCAAGTTGAAGTATTCTTTTCTACCCTGTAGATTTTTGTCAACTTAATTTTCTCAGTTGTCAGAAAATAAGCCAACTTAATTGACACTGTGCAAAAACATTGGAGGGCTGTAGTTTTAGTCTGTTTTTGTTTTATTTCATTGTGTTTGTTTGTTTGGGTTTTTGGTGGGGGGGGGGGGGGGGGTGTTTTGGGGGGTTTTCTGCTTTGTTTGTTGTAATGTTTGTTTATTTTTATTTTGGGGTGGGGGTGGGGGTGGGGTATGGGAGTTTGTTGGTGAGTTACCTACTTTGATTATCTCCAAGACCAGACTCACCTTAAAAAAAGTCTTTCTCAGGATGACTTTTAAATCTTAACATTTAAGGTGATGTTTATAATAATTGTTGATTATTGTTGAAACCCCTTTACATGTAACACAGCATCCCCTTGAATGAGACATGTTTTAATCATCATAATTTTTAATAACATGTGATGCTCTGGATAACAATAAATGCTTCATTGCAGTATGAACATTATGAACTTTTGAGGTCATAAAGAAAAGGTGCTTAAACTATACATGTAGCATGTTTGACAATAGCAATGAGAGAGTGCAGTGGAGTCACCTACTGACCTGTTGTAGTATTTCTTGCTGTCGCCGCTGCAAGCACTCCCTTTCCATCTGCAGTCGCTGTAACCTTAACTGCTGTTGCCGTTGTTGTACTGACATGTCAGTAGCTGCTATCTTGCCGCCCTGCTGTTGTTGTGCTGGTGTTGGTGACATTGCCATTGGTTGTTGTGGTGGTGGTGGTGGTGGTGGCTGTGCAGTTTGCTGTTGTGTGTTTTGCTGTAAGGCTGCTGAAGCTGCTTGGACAGTCCCTGGTGAGCGCATGGCTAAAATACACAATAATAGATCAGCAACATTTTAAGGTGCACAAATTGACAAAAATTGACAAAAATTGACTACTCTGACCTACTAACACCATTTGCAACTAAAAAACAATTTCTTTGGCTGAACAATCAAATGACTTGAACTTCTCCAGTCCATGCATAAACCTGGAGATGATTAGGCCCTACACAAATGAAATAGGGGAGTTGAATTTAGAAAGGGTATGTAAACTACCATTCTACCCTAACTGTGGTCTTGTTTTACCAATTCTTGGATCCAGCCAAGTTGTACTCCTGTCCATATGGTTGATGAAGTAGACCTCCCCTTCTGGTGTAGTTGCTTGTTCCCAGTTGGATGGTAGAGGGCCAAGGTCCTGCATTGCAGGTACTGGTTGCTGACTACCAGTTTGCGGAGACGGTGTCATATTAGAGATCTGAGGAGGCATAGGCGGCGGTGGGTTAAGGGTAACAGTATTCAGCTTGTTTAGCTGAGATGTGCTCAGGGTCTTGCGTGGATCCTGCCATGTAGTTGTATGTCTGTTATGACTGCAAATTAAACAATACAACATTGGATCATATGTTTAAAAATCCATTACAATTAACACAAACAACATTAAAACATTTTATACACAATGGATCAAAGTGGCAATTGTTTGCTTGTCAGTAATGACAGGTTAGATTGGCTATTTTATAGCAAGATGTTGGTCATTCTGCTTGTTCAATTGGATGTCAAGCTAGCACTAACGTGAAATTGATCACTTGATCAGTTTTATATTGTTAACATTTTACTTTTTTTTCATACAGCATAATGGTTGCTGACTACCAGTTTGTGGGTTAAGGGTAACACTAACACTAACAGTATTCAGTGTGTTTAGCTGAGATGTGCTCAGGGTCTTGCATGGATCCTTCCATGTAGTACATGTAGTTATCATGTAGTGACATGATAACTATTGGTACCTGGAATACAATTGAACTGCATGTATTAATTTAATTATGTTCACAACAACAGTGTGGTGGTTTAAGTTCTTAGTCTTACTTTGATGTCCCAAAGTACTACTTAAACCCAAACAATTTTTTCATCATCAATTCTTGAGTACTTTATTTATACTTTTTTATTCACAAAGCATCACACATACACATACCAAACCAGACTTCATAACCCATTTCTAGTGAATAAACTATGTGTATTTTTAGTACCTAGTCAACATGAGCAAGGGCCATGTCAGCTTTACATCCATTCATGTTCAGTGAAATGCACATGCTATTTCTGGGGAAGTCTGGGGAGGTCTGTTTAGGGTAGTCTCAGCACTCTGAATGCTGTGATTATAAAAACCACAGCCATATCATCTTACAGCCATTGACGTCACTAAGCAATGCTCACCCCCAAGAAAGGAGATTTACATTGTATGTGTTGGCATGCAATAATAATACACAGCCTGTGCTTTGCTGGTCCTTTCTCTATGGTTACACTGTCCTGACTAAGGTTTGTTAAAGCACTGTCTAAAATACCAAATTGGTAGGTACTGTAACAGAAAATGGAAAATGGAAAATATTTCTCAACTTTCCTTCATTTTAAGTCAGAACCATGCCTGACATTATGCAACAGCACTATACAAATGCTGTCTATATGCAATATGACACTTTGACCAATGCTATCTGACTGGTTCAGCCTTGCATGGGGTAATCATTGAGGTTAGTGGCCTTATGTTATGACCCCATCTTTGACAAATGAAATGGGTTATAACAACCCATGGCCATAGCCTTGGCACCAAGGCAGCAAGTTACAAAGGCATGCCAGCCTTTTAGTCTCTAAATTTGACAGTTATTAAACTTGGCTCCATTTTTATCCTCAGTAATTTTTTCTTTTTAATATTTGTAATGTAATTTTTCTCTTTTTGGACTAAAAACCAAAACACTAATAGATAAAAAAATACAACCTTTGAAGTATGAAGGCGAGTTCATGAAAAACTTTTTTCCCTTTCCAGCTTTCTTTTTCTCAGGGAGTAGGGGGATAGGGAAGGTTTGAACCATAAGTACCTTTGTTCTTGAGAACTTTAAAGCATTGAATTTAAAGGATGGTTTCAGCTCATCTCCAACACTTGTGTTTCAAGATTGTCAGGAAAGAGGAAGTTACTGCTGATAATAATGAGGTGCTGGTTTTTCCCATTTGATTACCTCTGTGGTATATGTAGATGCTACTTTATTACACATTAAACATACATACTCATACATGCATGTAATATTGACCTTCAATGCTAACTATTTTACCACACCCACATAGTTTCCAATAATTCAGCTCAAATTTCAAGGAACTAATGATAAAGACATGTACATGTACTTTATGTACATCCATAAATAGCATGTGGTTTTTGAATATTATTACACACCTTTGTGTTCTACAAAATGTAACCCATAATATAAATGTATTCTCAAAAATACTAAAAGCAACATCAGCCTTCTTTTCAAAGTTTAGTGGGTTTTTTTTGTAAACTTATTGTAACACACTATTTTTATTCTATTTTTTCCCCTGCGTTAGATTCAGCATATGAATTTCTTTTTAATAATGGTCTTCAAAATGGACAACAAACTTCCATTAAATACAATATGATTGTTTAAATGAATCAATCTCATTAGGAAACTAAGCAGTTTAACTCATGAACTAAACTTTACAAAAGTACAATTACGATTGCTGAAGGTAGGTCAGAGGGATTTTCCTCCTTTTGGGGGGGGGGGGGGGGGGGGCTGTTTCCTTACTTTTGCTTTTTTCTGTTTTTCTCTTTTGTATATAAGTATGTATGCTGAAATAAAGAAGCTATAGTCTGAATTTTAGCTGCTTTGACCAGAAAGTTAAGGTTTAATTTAGCGCTAGTTTAATTTTCAAATAGCTATTTTTTTAATTTGAAAAACAAACTTTCATTGATGGTATTGTACGAAATAAAATCCACCCAATGATAAGTAGTAGTGAATTAAAAACTAAAAATGGGATATTGGCGAATCCTGACATTATCTCATGTCAATCAGCCATGTACAGACAATTTTGCTTTTTACATGTATTTTCGAACGCATTGTAGGCCCTGTATGTAATAGTTGTGTATGTTGTTTTATTTCACACAGCTTCATCTGTCACATTCGTTCAGAGAGAGTTTTATTTTTATTTTTTTATTCTTTCAGCAAAATTGGGGTTAATACAACTTTAATGTAATGTTTAAAGCTTTTGATTAACCAGAAGCTGTTATGGCCAGCCAATGTCACATTATGAACAGCTATGACCTACAATGTATGTACATAGTTATATATTCGCATAGTGTCTAATGTTAAGATTCTATGATCTCCACGGTGGGTCTTTTCGACAAGCGATTTATACATCGTTTCAAATCCCCAAAATTGTATTAAAGGGTCTGTATACGTTTGGTAATCACTCTTAAAGTTAATGGCAATACAAACTTATTGGTTAGAAGCCTACAGCAGCTTTCGATGGTAAAAAGCATTTTGAGAAACATTTCACTTCGAAGTAATGTGGTATGTAAAAAGATAGCAGATTTGATGCCCCAAAGTTTGAATCTGAGAAGCGTTTCTGTCAGCAACGCTTCTCAGATTATGAATTCCTATAGACTGTGCAAGTCTCGCGCGCATTCGAACTTCCGGGACCATAGTGGTCCCAACCATATGGAGTTTTACGTGGGCGAGATTTTGTTTCGTCAATTATTTTAGTTTAACGTAGTTTATGACCTAGAAAATTATACATGTTGTTGGGAATGTAATACTAAGTGATAACAAAATATGAAAGTAAAACCAATTCAACAATATAACAAAGAAAACCCGAGAATTAAACTTGACCTCAGCTTCCGGTTATTGCAAAAAATTAAAAAATTTGTGCTCGCCTCCGATCATAAAACTTATGTAACGCTTGTTTTTGATGCCCGATTATTATCACCAGATGCTGTAATTGCAAAGCGAACCCTTTTCATTGCAGTCTATGGTTGTTGAGGCGTCAGCATCCTCTTTAAACTGCGACACGGGTCAAATTTAAACCCATTTAACCATCACGAATCCGCATAGGGGTTCAAAAAAGTAAACATCAAAAAAGCATCCTTGTCCCAGAGTTATAATCTTTTTTCAATAATAATTAACACACTTTTGTGTATTTTTTTCAAAAGCTAAAACTAATTTCATAAAATTGTAATTATTTATTTTTGTTGTTCAGATTTTGTCAAGAGATATAATTTAAAACAAAGATTTGATTTCAGAAATAAAAATGTTCTTCGTTTGACGTGTTTTCTCGTTCGGATACACGCGAGACTTGCAGTCTATTAGGGATTATTCTTCCTGCGTGGACATATTACCCAGATTTTTCGCCGATTTCTTGAAAATGCGACCACCTTTTGAAATGAAATTTTCACAGGTTAATTTTATTGTTATCTACATTTATATAGAATTGAAACAATGGAACGGTAAAAAAAAAATAATAATACTTTGCCTTAAAAAAACCCACAACATTTGTATGCAAGACCCTGAAAGGACTTTTGTACTGTCGTGATTTTCTAGACCCGTTCAGGGCTCGAATTTTACACTGGACCACAGGGCTGAGGCCAGTAATTTTAGTATTGGGCCAGTAAACTTATGACCTAACAAGTCTGATGGTCTTGTGTTTTTCAATTGAATAACAAAAACAAATTATGTTCAAGTGTTGACTATGGGTCTGATAAATTATCTTTCAATTCCATGAGTAATCAAGTATACTCTTCTCTTACTTGTCTCAGTTCGGGTTCATTTAAAAGCAGTCAAATGCATGTTAAACTGTGTCAGCAATTTTTTATTTTCACATTTTGAATCTGGTCTTGTAAAAAAATGCCTGGTCCAGTAAAGATTTTGAGCTACAAGCCCTGTAGTCTTGTGGATTTTCTCCCCAAATTTGAGCCCTGCCGTTGAAATACATGAACTTTATATTTTTGATAAAATAATCACATTTGAAATCTTATTATCTGTACATCTGTGTGGACATTTTAATTTTCCGTTCCTTCTAAAATTTGTTTTTCTATAAGTTAGGTTTAGCTTCACTTGGTCGAGATAACACTTAACATACAGTTTATTCTCCACACAATGTAAACTGCACTATGAAAAGGGGTACACACATTCACATTCACATTCACAATGAGAGTCCATTATGTTGGTGAATATTTCCCTATATAAATTCAGCGTTCAACTCATTGTTTTTGTTTAAATGCAATTGAAAACATTTCAAATGGATGTACATGTATGTCAAACTTGCAGTAAGCTGTAAAAGAGTGATTGTATGTGTGATGTGTATCTGCATTACATGCATGCATAGTAGCTGCCATGATACAAGGGTCACTGAGTCCTAAAGGTCTGCCAGTCACTGCATCTAAACAACTATTGTATGCTATGCTCACTGGCTCAGTGTATTATTATGCTTCCGTTTCCGGTTTATTCATTTCGTTTTCAACGTTAGTGTATCGTTTGTAATCAGGAGGTTATTTGTTCATAGATGTTTTGTGATTGCACCTTAGCCCCTTCCACATGAATTTTCTGAGAATTGCTATTGGGTAAGAGATGATAATACAATGAGAATTGATGTCCATTCATTACATACACATGTACATGTATGTTCCATCATGTCCACTCAATGATCAGCCCCAATGAGTATCTGTTACATTTTAATTAGAATTCATCTTATTATCTATTGAATTTATTCAATGCTTTAATATAGTACTTCATTTAATTACGGTATTTCTGTATTATTGTTTTTAATTCAATGCTTTATTATAGCACTTCATTTAATTATTTCTGTGTTATTGTTTTAATCCGTCAAGCCTGTATAACAAAGGTAATTTTCTTTTTGAAGGACAGTAAATGAACTGTAATTAATTTCATTTTACGATACCCCAAAATACAGTTGTGTTATTTGAGTTCAAGAAATGCCATTTCAGTTTGTTCATGTAAAACCAGAAGTGTTTCATTCTTATCAAATACACTACAGACTAGAACATCAAGCCATGTTTCTTATGAATGGTTCTCCCATCTTGAAGTTGTAGTACTTCCCTTGTATAGTTTATTGTCCACACTAAAAAGCTTCTCAAAATACTACATGTACAAAAAACAGTACACTTTTAAGCTTTCAATCAAGTGTACTTTCTGATTCACAGTTGCCCAGTGTATCCTGATGTTGAGAATGTTTCACCTAAATATTAACTAAGCATACACAGAAAAGCTTTTCAACACGACATTCCGTTTGGGCTGCACTTCATGCCCTTTGATCTGACATGATTACTATGCCTATTGTATATTCTTCATGGTGGAGTTATGGGGTTAATGTAAAGGGTCCATGGTAAAAAATGTACAGACACATATTAGATTATTACATGACTTGGTGTTGCTAAGTTGAATGCTACTTCTTGTTTACTTTTTCTTTTTTTCCCCAAACCTAGATTCCTTTCTTAGCCACTTCATTCAACATCCAAAGTAAACACAATCTGTTTATGCAAGTACGACTGCCTTTTTGAAACAAACCGAGAAAGCATACATAATGGGATATTATTGTGAATGTGAAAGTACAACTGATAATAAAAACTTGCTATTAAAATGTTAAAAGTGTTGGTACAGAATCATTAAATATTGTTGACAAACAAAAAATCTTCATTAATTCAAAGTAAACCTGTTCACAATGTTCAACACAAGTTCATCAGGTTCAAGATCAGGTTCAAGTAGATTGTTTATAACTTTTGAGAAATTTAATACTAAGTCCTCGATTTTTATTAACATACTTTATGTTTTCAGTTTTGGTCCAACTAAAGGAACTTTGCTTTAAAAGTTAAAATGAGAATTTATCTGGTTTCACAGAGTTCCATTTTTCCAAAAAGGCTACTTTCAGGCATTTTACACTGATAATGTTTTCTATTGAATTGAACTTAGCACTGGACGATATCACGATAATATCGTCATGATACGATATTGAGGACATTATCGTCAATATCGATGGTGGTAAAAAAAAAAACGAAATATCGTGATAATGATATTTTTTATTAATGGACGATATCAAGTGTGGTGCGCTATTATTACTGGCGACCAGCCCTACTTTGTAAACACCAGTTTTGTTTAAGTTTGATTGCCGCGAAACCGAAGAACAGAGTTTGAAGTTCAAACTCTGAATGGATCATGGCATGTCTCGTGATAAGAAGGAAACTCACTAGGCTGTATACGTTTTGCCATCAAGCCATAGTTGTCTTTCTTCATGGTATGGCCGAAGCAGCACGAACGTGCTTGGCACAGGCTGATTGGCTGATTTCTGACTGGCTGCTTTTCGATTTGCCGAAGCGCACTTGATCGGTGTAAATATTTATGAAGTAATGCTTCTCACAGCGCTGCCATCCCATAGTATTCATCACCTTGATCCCGCGGATGTACTTGCTCCTAGCGTGCTATACTTTATTGTTAGGGGATGAAGGAACGGCGTGTAGCCGTGGGATTAAAGTTGCAGGGGAAACTACCTTGATTAGAAATCACCGCGTTGTCGGGAAACGTCCGGTGCACTGAAAAGTTCATGTATTTACGTAACGTTCCAGTGTATCAGGGAAAATATCAAGGCACCAGCTTTTAGAGATCGCAACGTTCAATCGTGGAGGTAGAAACCATGAATTAATTAAGTCGGAACCAGCAATAAAAAACACACAAAAATGTAAGACGTTCTGTTTTCATGGAATATGTGTACCAAATTAAGTGATTTTATCTCAGCGGTTTATCCATACAGTCATGTCTTGTTTGTTTATTATATTGCTCATGATTTCCTTTTTGCAGTAAAACTGTTTTTCCATGTTCGAAAATATTCACGATATATCATCATATCGGAGATGTTTACCCGACGATATATCGCCAGTCAAAATTTACGATATCGTCCAGGGCTAATTGAACTCTTATTCCAATAGCATTTACTAAACCCACCTTGCACCTTTTGAAGTACATGTACATCAAGCTCTGCTAAATGCTATGATGTCATCAATTAAGTTACATGATGGAGCACTAGTCACAATAACTAATCACTTAACTCCTTGGTTGATAGATATTCACTCCAAACACCATACTGACATTAATTTATCGATCAGCATGGCCAGGTAAAGCAGGGCTATATTCAATCACTTGGTAATGTGTGTGCAGTTTAACCAATTAGCCTCCATTCCAGGATATCCTTATTGCTTCAATTACAGGAAGTGGTTCACTGAAGTGGATGATACTTCATTGGTTTTGTGTTGGGATTATTACATCCAATCACACCTTCTAGATTTCAACAAACACCATAAGACTTTGTAAATTGCATATTAGATATTTTGTGATATTGACACTTGACAGTGTACAAGTGAAAATCACTTGACAGTGTACAAGTGAAAATCACTTGACAGTGTACAAGTGAAAATCACTTGACAGTGTACAAGTGAAAAGCACATCAAGATATACAGTCACCTTGAATAATAGTGTGTAGTTGAAGCATTGAGGAAAGTGGTTTTATATCTGAAATGAAGATAACGGCACTGTCCAACCACACCCAAATAAATTCATTAATTTCTTTGAAATTTGATTTGGAATTAAACAATGAAAAATGGATGTGAACATTGAGATAATAAAACCATACATCAATGTGTTTTGTGTATGTTCTTATTATTTCAAATCTTTACTACCATTCCTCATACTGAAATGAAGCATGGCCATGAGATAAGCTACATAAAAATGTGTGTAAAATACATATCTATATTAATAACCATCATGCTAACTCCTATAATACTTGAAAGATCATTTAGACTTGACTACAACACTGAGAGGACTAACATGAAGGCCTACAAAATAAAATCAATCCAAAAACTTAATTTTATTGTATTGTTGTCTTGGACTTTAACATTTCTACTGGATTGAAATGATGACATGATTCATAATGGTCTTGTACAATGTGCATCTATGTAGTTTAACTACCTCCTTACATGCATCATAATGAATCACACGTAGTAATCATTCCCTAAGCAGCATGTGAATGATAGTCAGTCCTTGATCAATGCACTACACAGTGTACATGTACACATGATGTTTGGGATGGTTTGTTCTTTACTTAATTCTTCCCTCCAAGTATTTCTAAATGATGGAGCGATGATATTTCAATCATCTCTGGGCGGGGTACATTAGTCAGGTGAATCTTCTGTGTATGGTGTATGCATTGACATTTTTAATGAATCTAGGAGTTTTCTAATTGCCTTTGAAATCTCTATTGCCATCTTAACGACATAATGAAGGGAATCTTTTACAGCTCTTAGTTGAACCATGTTGAACTTGTCTACACATACCTACATGGATTTCCTTTGAAAGATGTTCCTATCACTATGACCTACATGTACATCCCATAAAGAGTTTAAGATCATTAGCGTAGAGATGGTTCACAAAGAAACGAATAGGGCCCTATTTCTATAAGATTCAAATTCAGTTAATGTGTTTTTTTTTGTTTACTCAAATGTCTTTAATACATCAGTTACAAACAATTATTTCCTATGATCCAATTCACTTGAGGTCATCATCACAGTTATCTTGGTTGCGCCATTTTGGGAGTCAATGTCTCTGTGTGTAATACAATAGTGCACATTTTAGGCCACGCAACGTTTACACGCTTACCATCTTTTTACGTACAATTTATCTCCCAAATTGGTGAGCTTGGCAGACAGCGGCTGCATGTGACATTAGTGGGAGGGCCCAATAATAATAAAAAGCCCTGAATGAATTGAGCATGAGCTATGTGTCATAAATAAATGTTGGATGGATAAGCTTGCATAAGAAAGTTGTGTTATTAAAGTCCAATAATGCTATCACTTGTGAAATATCATGTCAAACCTACATAGTACATTCTCAATGCTTAATGTGTTTATTGAAAAGTGACAAGTCATTGTTTCCAAGTCAAAGGTGGTGAAGAGAGAGCTTTCCTTACAATAAACTGGCATTCTGGTGTACACATAAAACAAATGGAATTTATTTCCAAGATCAAAAGGTTACAGAAAAATGTATCGCACATGAGCAAACTTTGCTGAAAAGGGAAACTTTCTTTTTTCCCTTCCATTTTGTTTGAATGTTGTTGAGTTTCATTTACAATTGCAAATCAGCAGCATTATTTGAAAGTCTCGCATACAAAACACTCGCTTTGAACAAATGAAAATGAGAGAAATATTGTGGAAACATAAATGAGTACATACTTGTCATCTGGCTTTTGGGATGAGAGTAAAAACCTTCCCTTGTTGCTGAAATATAATCAGATATATTTACATTTTACCATCAACAATCATCAGATTACGCAGAGAAACATGAACAATTTACTGTTCAATTTGGCATATTGAAAGATGGAAGGAAAATAAACAAACTAAGGAGAAAACTGTCAACATTGCAAGCCATGCCATATACAAGTTAGTAATGTGCAGAGCTGCTGTTTTAAAAACCTTTAGAAGATCATGGAGGTAGAAATTATGCAAGATGGATAAATGTACATGTAGCTGAGCAGCTACATGTTCTAATTAATGCAAGAGTATGAAGGCTTTGTTTCCAAAACACAAACTTTCATAAGTTTAATAAATAGTTGTAAAAACCTAGAATCATGTACACATTTGCATCATTGTGTGGTATGAAAATTGAATATGACGAATGTTTTATGAAAATCATAAAACACTAAGGGCTACATATCCAAACTAGCTTGCTGTAGATGTATATGGTAGGGTTAAAAACAAATTATCCCAACACTCAATGTAACAGGTGCCTCTTTCCTCCCTGGTATTGTCTTGACATTAACAATGTACATGTACATGTAGATTGGTGAGCAAAGAATTACCAATCATACCACAGAGAAAGGGTCCTCTATGATCATACCATATTTGAGTTCCTTTTTTTAATTGTCCCTCCCCACAGCCATTTTCATTTTTACAGATGAAAATCTGCACAAACATTGATTACTTGACATGTCTGCTTTATAATTCTAAATGAATCATTCAAAAAGTAAAACACTGATCCATTTTATTTGAGAAGTTTCCCAAATGAAACGGATCAAGGTTTTACTTTTGGAATTACAATTTCTAAACTGCTCACAGTAGCGATGAGATATGTATTTTTAACTGCCCACAGTAATACATATTTTTGTGATGTTAATTACTTCATTGTATTCGACATATGGGCGGCAAGTCTGAGATTCCAGCATACCATGGCTTATAGCCAGGGTTCTGTCCTATTCATGGTAAGACAATTATTTCTTTATAGAGAACAAAAATCTTGATGCATTTATGAGAAAATTTGTTGTCTTAGCTTTCTTTTGTCAAGGTGTGACAGCAATATTCTCAACAACAACAAATTGCTTGGGAAGTTCCGAAAAAATATTACTGTACAGAAGCACAGACTTCATTTCTTTTCAATACTGTCATGAAGTGGTCAAGCCTACGCAGTCATAATAATAATAGAACAGTTTTTATATTGCACATCACACAAAGTAAAGCAAAAAGAGAACTTATCGAAAGACACCAATCCAAGCTTTAAGAGTTCCTAAATCAATTATAAGTGTATATAAAGCAACAAGTAGCATAGTGTGCCAGCAACACAGCAACAGCAACAGGGCAGAGTGGATGTCATTGATCACGTTTTTTACCAGTCTCTCAGTCTTACATGTACATTGTGTAACACTGTTCCTGTGGTGAAGAATGACAGTAACTCTATAAAACATGGCATAAATTTTACCAATTTGACATTTGAAAAGCCAGTGGTAAGTTTTAAGGATGCCATCTATTCAACCATACCAATGGCAAATAAACAACATTACATAGAACACCATATTTTGAGATGGTGAGTTGAATGTGAGCATACATTTTACTTTATGAGTGAGAGTTCCTCTAATTTTTCAAATGGTTGGACAGTAAACATGTGAACAGGGTTGATGAGTTTTTTTCTTTTATTTCATACATTGTACTTTGATTGTGCAGGGTTTCCCAGTTGTTTTCAGCAAATAAGCAGCCAATTTAAAGGTTGGGTCATAGATTGTTTTTCGTCTTACTTAAGGCAAAGTTATAAAGAAAGGTTCAATAAAAAGCCACATGTGAAAGTTTCAACTGTCTACTTGCTGAGAAAAAAGCAAAAAAACTGCCATTGTATTTTCACAAGAACATGGAATCAGTCCACGTTTACATGTAGCAAGGTGACCGCAAATACCAACGGCAGACACCAACCCTCAACCCTCAGAAATCGGAAAAATGATTCACGCATTGAATAGTTTCTCAGATTCAAATGTTTTGGGGTAAAACAAATTCTGAACCACATTACTTTGAGGGAATCCCATCTCAAAACAGTTTATACAATCAACAGCTACAGTGCTCCTCACCAAGTAAGTTTTCAGTGTCATTTTGTGGAGTATTTACCATTCTATGACCTTACAGGAGGAACTGTCACTTTATTCTATTTCAGGCAAAAGTGAAAGCTCCTCATAATAACACTCATTCAATTTCACGTGATACACAATTTATTAGATTGAATACTTCTTTTGCGTCAAGCGATTAAAAAAGATTTAACCAATCAATTTAACAATCCACTCGAACAGCATTCAAATTTGCAGCAGCTTTTTGCATAAATCTCTTGTTGTGCCTATAAGTTTGATGCAAAAACACCTTCTCATCATTATTTCAATCATTGCTTGTTTATAATAATTTGGGTTTAGCATTGAAGGTTTTAGGAGTGCCCAGCTTTCATCATGGTTGTTAAAATTCCCATTACATATCACTTCAGACTAATCACTGACTCAACTGGTATCAAATTTAACCAATCGCTGACTTGGTTTCAAACTTGACCAACTTGACCAACTTGGTAACAAAATTGACCAATCAATGACTTGGTATAAAATTTGACCAATCACTGGCTTGGAATCAAACTTGACCAATCGCTACTTGGTATCAAACTTGACCAGTCGCTGACTTTGTAGTATCAAATTTGACAAATCGCAACACTATCAGGCAGTACTGGGCTCATGCAATGTGTTTTTTAATTAACACGATTTATATGTATGGTGAGACACCAGTTAACTTTTCTATACAAATTGAAACAAAGTTGTAAAATGAGACAAAACTTGTTAACCAGGGTCTTTCAGTTGCTCAATAGGATGACTTCAATTTTCATTAATTTTTTATTTGAGTTACAGCTCTAATCAAATCCCCAAACCCTGAGCGATGATGAGCACTGCTGATGAGAATGTCTTTAAACTGTGTTAAAATGAAATAAAAGTACTTATAATGTTAATATAACCAAATTTCAGTGTAATGGTTTAACCCCTCCCCCTTCTCTTTTGTTTTGGTGTTTGGGGGTTTTAAGGGGGAGGGCGGTGCGCATGATCCACCACCCGCACAAAGAACTTCCCATAATGGTGAACAAAAGTTTGTCTTAATAATGGCTTATAAAAAATGGAACAAACTAATTTGTAAATGAAGTGATTGATTTGTTTCAAGACAACACTTAATTTATAATGAATTGTGCAAACAATCAGGGGCATATTATTAAAGGAGGTGCATGCTGCACAACAGATGCCTCCTCATTTTCTTTTTTTCTATTACTCCAAAAAGAAAAGGTATGAAGGGAAAACAAACTAATTTGCATTACCCACAAAGGGCGAGAATGAATTTGAAAAATCTGAATCTTTATAATTTTCCACGACTTTATAATGTGGTGCGTTTGCATTGCACACTTGCAAGCTTCACTCATTTCTGCCCACTAATTCTTTCAGGAGCGCAAAAGTATAGAGAAAACACAAACAAATCAAACCTCTTAAGCTCAAAAGATAAACACAGACAGTCTCAGAATTCAGAGAGCAATGAGCATTATACAATGTTTAGTATTTTCTATGGCCTTTGAGATGACCCCAGACCCTGTGGGACCGGTACCAGTCTTTGCATTGCACACTCGCACACTCCTCTGGACGGTTTTCACCAACTTGGCTGGGTTTTTCCTTTGAGCAGTTGTGAAAAGAAGTATAGAGAAAAAAGTACGAACTATTCAAACTACTTCTGCTCAAAAGATAAATGCACAAGAGAGCATAGTAATCTTACACTACAGTTTTTTGCAGGGCCCCATAATTGTCATCCCTTCACTTTTATCACCAGTGATCAAAGAACATTTGGAAAACATTTCACATCTGGCCACCACTTTGTAAGGGATATATTATTTGATTTTGTTAATGTATGTCGGACTTTAATATACCTTTCTAAAATATTCCTCTTGAGGAATTGGTAACTGAAACGCTAAAATTTGACTTTTAAATCATCATGCAGATGGAACTCTCATGCACTCATGCCCAATGGAACTAAACAATTCAGTAAAATGGAGTGTAGCGAGCAGAGTGTTAAAACCACGGCTTTTTTCATGGTTTTGACACTTTGTAATTAACTAATACTAAATAGTTCAAAAGTGCCCGTGTCTCTCTGCATACCTTCTGTCAACTTTTCTGGACAGATCAGGATATAATTAGACCTTAATTTAAGGGAGATGAAGTGATGGCCGAATGCGAAATTGTGATACTTTCTTCTCATATTCAAATCCAAGAACAAAATATGATATGGCAACAGATTAACAAAAAAAAGATCAATGCAAACAAATACAGCCATTGTGATTACATGCATACATCAATAACATTGACAATTACATACATATGTACACATCCGAATGTACTTACTCAAGAAAATATCTCTGTCCAGTACTAGTTGATGCCATCTCCCAGCCAGGGGGGAGCGGTGTGTCAGTGTCGGTAATATCATAACTTTGTTGTCTCAAATGTTGATGTTGTAAGTTCTGTGTTCCAACGGAGTGCATTTCCTGCAGAGCAGCCGGAGATGAGTGCGCCCGTGAATGAGCAATAGTCAGCCCGGGGGCTGCCAGAGATTGTCCGCTACCATTACTACCATTGGTAGTTTGCCCATAGTTCGTACTGTCGGCACTTGACTCTCTCGAATGATGTCCGTGAACACGATCTGGCTCTTTGAAAAAGGAAGACGGGAGATTTCTCATCCGCATGGGGATGGAGCTGTGTGTTTGGCTCGGTTCTCTTGGGTTCATAACATTTTTAAACAAGTCTTCTAACTCGGCATCCGAGTCACTCCGGACGTGTAAGACTTGCCTTAGTTGTCCTTGGGTCTCCATCGTGCTGCTCTAAATGCTATAATTATGTTACAACGTTGGGCAAAAATCACAGCACACAGACGAGGCGGCGGGTGGTATAAAAATCGCCTTAACAGACTGTAGGTAAATTAACAGCTCAAGCCCAATCACACATATATTATTTAAGATGTCCACTTATGGTTCGTCGTTAGTTTAATACTTTGAGACACTGAAAATACGAGAAAATTACATCGAAAGAAAGGTTACATTTACCCCATCGCCAGCCTCGACATGCATGGCTGCTATTTAACTCTGTGGTGGACGTCGTTGACCACCAGTCATACATGCATTACCATTAGAATTGTTTACAGGTACTGCACCTGTATCTGGTATATATCCATTCGCCGTCAAAAAGTAATCCTTGGTAGACTCGTAAACGCGTTCGTTTAGAACGTGCTCTATACTTGGACCGAATTTTCTATTAGATAAGGCATACTTTATAAACCTTATTCACTTCTATAAAATTCATGTGAATCATTCAACAAAATTACAAGTCCTGCAAGTGCAGCAAATGCATCAAATGCATCTATCACTTAGCGTATTAATATTTTGAGAGTAGTTCGTCGCTTCCGGGGAGCCATCAGGTCATGTTGTATCTATACGATGGTCGCAAACTACGTCACTCATCCTACGAAACGAACTCGCCCGCGCCCACACATACTGTGTAACAAACGCCGAGTTGTTCATGCGCCGCTGTCAGAATAAAAGTCAGTGACGTCATCGTCATTTGTCATTGTCATTGTTTCAAACGTTTGTTGCGGTGCCTTTCACTTTCACAATGTGCATCTGTCGACGACATCAGATGAGACGTGACAAGTTATAAAGACTCCATTATCAAAATTTCTAAGAAAGATGGAAATATTTGTTGGCCTAAAAAATATATTCTCTAGTTTCAGTAATCCCCCAAATTTAGTCCATGTGCTACCACAATTTGGGGAAGGGTTCTTACTACGGTAGAATGTATATTTTCAGGGTGTGATCGTCTGATGTTGTGAGTTTTTGCGGCTTTTGAGCAGCATCTTTTCCAGGTTTCGCTCAGAGTCGCCTGGGTGTCTTCTCCTTGAACTTGAACTTGAACTAAACTAAATCCATCAAACACGACAGTCCTAGCTATTGGTCAACAGAGGGCAGTACTGCGCTATACATGCGTTCGCTCGATTCCTTGCTCAGTGCCTGAAGCGGAGAGATGAGCCCGCACTCGGGCCGAGCAAACAAAAAACACGTACTGGGCGGCTGCAAACTTTGTGTAAGCTATTTACTTTGGTTTTACCCTCACACGATGTGTGACCAGTACTGTATTACCATCGGTGCTTTCTGAATGCCGAGGGGAAAATCAGCGGCTACTCAGTGGGATTCGAACCCGTACGACCCTCCGCATTCGAAAGCAAAAATCTTACCTCTCAGTAACAGTAAGAGTGTTCCGGAGGGTAGTGGGTACCACAAACTATACGGATTACGGGTTCTTGATCGCCATTTATTTTTTGGAATGCTAATTTAAACTTGTTTAGAATGTGTTTGTTTATTATTTAAATGTAATTAAGATATCCATACACTTCTGAATTGTCCGTAATTATCAATCAAAATATAAGGCCCCAACCTCAAGGTTTTGAAAAACTAGAAACACTTCTGCCGTTGACGGCGTGCGTCAAAATGACAATACTTTGACGTCATGTGTGGGAGTTTGCTTGTTATACCTCCATGCTGCAACAAAGCAGCTATACAAAACGGAGCTCCCACATATGACGTACATAAGTGATGACGTAACAGGGCTTTTCGCAAACCATTCTGAAAAGTACCGGAGAAGGGCATTCCAAATGATTATTTTTTTACACAACTACCTGTTTAATCTCATGTGAACTCAATTTCCTTGTTGATTGAAAACAAATAGTTTCAGCAAAGAATACGTGTTATCGTTTTCGTTCAAGCATGTGGTTCAAGTAGGTAGAAATCGGGGATAAACAATTATAGGCCTACTATTTACTTAATCACCGATGTATAAAGCCACTTGTTTTTCACAAAGGTGTCGGGGGTAACCAACCGAATTATTATTTGTTTATCATCAACGCATTTTTCAAAATAAATCTACAATATTAAGATCATTGCTTTAAAAGGGATTGTTGATTCAGAAATAGATTGGTCCAATTATTGTGACCTGTAGTTGTTGAATTCCATCTAGAGGCAGGTCTAGGCCCAGAAATTGCCATATTACTAAATACAATTAAGGCCAACATCCCCAAAATTAAACAGAAAACGAGATGTTGTCAGGTTTTCCCCCCAAGATATTTCAATTCAAAGCAGTTGTGGGAATTAAAGTTTGAAAATATCATTTTATATCGATTACTTTTGGGTTACTATAGTGTGATGCACCTACTGATGATTTCCGCCCTCCTTTTTGTGAAAGAAGTGGCAGTGAGCAGATAGAGCTATAGACCATGTTACCTTTGTTTACAGAGTAGTGACCTCGTACATTCTAATGCATTTCCTGACAGGCAAGATACTACACAGGCTATATGGGAAAATTTACATTGTGTGTCATAATTTTCACATAAATTCAAAGTTTACAAAAGCAACAGCTTCAAATCAAAAGTTGAGAAAAAACAGACAGTGCAATCTCCATAAAACATAAGATTTGTAGTATTCTTCCATTGATCCGTGTACAAATGTGCCTGCAGGAAGTCCAGGCTCTGTGGCTCTTTTGTAAACATGTGATGTCACAGGTCACATGGTCTATAGCGCAAACTTGACCTGCATTTTAAAACCAAGTTGACATATGCCTTGTTTATGTGAAAACAAGTTGTACGATACTAGGTCCATTAGTTATTTTATCAGAAATCCCTTCTCAAATGGTCAAACAGAAAGGGTAGGTAGGCATACCCAGAGCTGTGGGGACTTTTATACAATGGAACAAAGGTCCCCACAACGTTTTTCTTTGTTAAACTGGGTCCCCACACCAGATTCTTTAGAAAAGGGAATAATAGAACAACAATAGGAAGTCCCCACACCGGGAGAAGTAAAGATGCCCTCTAGACCACAGGAAACACTTTCTGTCAGAAAAATTAATTTACACTTGCCTATGGGACATGCGATGTAAAATGTAAGACTTACCAATATCATTAGTATAGTTTTCCACTTTTGTTTTGTTTGTTTTTGTATATCTGTTTGTTGTGTTGTTTAGTTATTTATTTAATATCATTATTATTATTTTTTTATTATTATTTGTTTGGGGGGGGGCGTTAAAACAAATAATAGACATTATAATATAGATATATATATAATAATATAAATAATAATAATACACAGCTTTTATATAGCGCTTCACACAAGAGTCTCAAAGCGCTTATGTATTTTTTGTGGGGTGGGCTCAAAACAAAAATTTGTTTTGCAACAAGCCCAGTTTCGATGAGCACTTGTAATAACAAGAGTCCGCTATTTTATAGAGTCAAACAATTTGTTCTACAAAATGGCAGACCAGGTTAGTTCACAAAGTAAAAGGAAAACCACACAAATTCGAGGCATATTTTTATTTCATTATATTCTACTTTTAAAACATCTTTCCAACCATATTCATTTCATAACAAATGCTTTCAAATGCTTTTCATAGCCCAAATCTTCTAATCCAAGGCAATGTGTCCCTTTTAACTTTATACCACTTCTAAAAAAACAAAAAGGACTGTTTTTGTTGTTTATAATGCCTTGATATTCCTGTACAAGCAAAATTGATCATGCATCTCATTGACACCCCCAAAAACAAAATTAACGAATAATACAGAATCTAAAATAAATATATAAATGCAATAGACCCATTACAAAACACACAAGGCATTAGTTCAAAAGTCTGCATTGTTATCATGCGATTATGAATTTGTGTTTGGTTTACATGTTTTATGGGTAAGAAAACAACAGTTGCCCCTAAAACATAATCCATGTCAGCAATGTTCAGCAAATAGTAGTAATTCAATATCCTAAGAAGATGGGTTCGTTGAAGTTCAACACCAAGTCGTTCAAAGTGTGCATGGCAAATGCATTTTCAAGCACTCTACTTTAAATCACTTCCAATATTACATAGCGCCAATGTTGAAATATTGAACTTGTTGGTTGGTTATGGAAGGCTTTCTTCAGCTACATAATTCAAACTTTTAAAGAAGTCTTATTTTACATAAGTAAGAAAAAGTAAATGATTTATCCAGACCTATATATTAAATATACAGGGCCATGTTTGGTTTTAGTTTGATAAACTTGAGATCCCGGATCGGATCGCACAGCCAAAACAATGATCAAATAATGACATTTTGTCCTACACTGTTTATTACAGTGCTTTTCCAGTACTGTAGAAAGCAGGTCTTTAAACATGTAAGAATTGTTACTAATCAAACTCGATTGTTCTTTATTCCTGATGTACATGTAAGAATAACACCACCCAGATCACAGATGCTTTGTATGAGGTAAGTCCATCAAGACCATTTGTGGAATGGTAGGATGACTGTATTACTAAAACTATCAGCATTCAATGGATCCTGTCAAATTTTCATTGCAACTGAACCAGGAGTTGTTTACAAGTTGAATTTATGAAAGCCAACTTTGACCAACCACTTATAGAAACATTTGTTACATCTTCTTCTTGTTTCTCTTGATTAAAATTCCTTACAATGTTAATAGTGTATTGATATAATACTAAGATTAATATAACTTTGTACAAAAGAGAAGTTAAAATGTCATAAATCTTATTGTGTATCTAACCAGAGTATGCCTCATAAATGTTTGCATCACAAGACGTCTGGATGAAATGTGGTTTGATCTTGGCAAGTAGCTAGTTGTATAATACACTAGCGATATATAGAAGTTGCTGATTGATGGATAGAAAGCATCCCGAATGGGGAAGAGTGGTCCATAAAGAACAACTAGAGAAATATGCAACCTGTATGGAGTAAGGACTTCCTAATTACAAATATGTCTTGTAGATCAAGTTCACTTCTACATGAAAACAAACTTCACATGTGAACCCTTAATATAAGCTAATCTGGCATTGATTTTGGCTCACTTTAAGCTTGCATCAGGAACTCTTTAATTTGATAATACAAGAAAAGATACATGAAGATTAGAACTCAATATATTCCCCTAGTGCATATTAAAAGTGTCAGGAATGTCATATGTGCTTCTTAAAACTCATTAAGAAATAGATGTATCTAATACAAATACTGCAGGAAAATTATTGTAATTCTGTAACAAGCATTTTGAAAACAAGCTAAACTGAAACAAAAACTAAGTTATAGCAATTGCTTCATCACAGGATAACTAAAACTCAACAAAAACACTTTAGTGAGGATAAAATTACAAATCAGGTTTCAGGTTCAGACCTCCAAACTACATCACAGGTGATGCAGTTGTGTTTCTGTTGTGCCATCGATCATATTTCGGTATGATGTTGCGATTGCATCATAGCCAGTTGACACTAGATGAACCATATGTTAGACTCTTGAGCTTGCTCGGGGTACACGGTGGGCGAGTAGCCAGAGGGGATGTCATCTGAAATATAATCATACCCATACAGTCATTAAAAAGCAGCCTTAAAGGGAAGTATTTCAACAAAAGAAGATGAGTACAGTTGTATCAAAATCTAATTTTGATTTTTGATTTTTTTTTCCATTGTATTTTTTAAGTCTATCTTTTTAATATTTGTGTGTGTATATGTATGTGTATGTGCATGGAAGTATAATTTTTTTAAATATATTTGTATGTAAACATTTTATTAATTCGGGCTCTGGCTGCAATGAAGTTTTTATCAATGAACCATTTCAACTCAAATCAATTCAATTCAATGAGTGTTCAGAATGTCCCTGACCAATTGCGTTACATTTCAGAGGATGGCTAATTGAATCTCCAACACAAACTAGAAGTTTATAGTTAGCTTACAACTTGATGGCCAATAAGTGAATCCAAATTAGGAAACTTGGAATTATCATTAAGCCTCAATATCAGTGAAATTATTCAGCAGTTCTGTAACTGAGCTGCTACACACCCAGCTGAAAGCAAGAATCAATTTTAAAGAACTGTAACACAAAAAAGACAAACAACTTTAAAAGTATGAATTCCATCTTGGAAAGGTAAAACATGATTACTGCTTGTCCACCCCCAAACCCATGAGCAGCGAGCCATTATACCTTCACTTGAAGAGACGATGTACTCGCTAGTCGGGCACCAGTCAAATCAATGTGTTCTGCTGGATGAGGTTTGTCTGTACTGGTAACCATAGGACTCGTATATAATGTAGCTGTAGATGCTGCACGTTGCAGGGTCCTACGTGGTGTCTTGTTAAAGGAGAATTTTCTTCCTACTTTAAGGGTGGCTCTTCTTGCTCTCCTATAACAGATCAATAATGTGTATTTATTAAGATTTGAGTTTTGGCTGAGCAATCTGTGTCCTTCATAAATGAGAAGTATTACTGTTCTTGTTAATGCCAGTTGGGATAGAGATAACAGTATTAACAATTAACATCAATTCTGATCATTTCTGGCAAAGAAAATGACAAATACAAATACAAGAAAGATGATAGTACTGCTGATTGTCTAGGTATTGTCCTAACATAGATGAAACCACTAGCACTGTAAACAACTGTCCTCTCAGCAATCAGAATACTTGACCGGATTGAAAGTACCAGTAAACCTTTAACTTTATTGGTGTTACAGCAGAGTACTACTCTGACTTCAAATGAAACATGTTCAAGCCCCTTATGAAAAACAAGTGTGTGTGTAACGGTCAATAGACAGTTTTGCAGACCAAACCAAAGTAATACGATCTGTAAACCAACATTATTTTGTATGCGTTAACACTAACAGGCACTGTTAATTATAATGTACCAATATGATTGTAACATGTGAAATGGGAGAGCAGCAGCAGTGATTCATGCATTCATTTGTTTTTGAATTTAAGGGTTTTAACAATTGACAAGTAGCCGGCATTCATAATATATTATGCATCAAGACCATACAGAGCAACTACAACCCAATCATTATGCATCAAGACCATACAGAGCAACTACAACCCAATCATTATGCATCAAGACCATACAGAGCAACTAAACCCAATCATTATGCATCAAGACCATACAGAGCAACTACAACCCAATCATTATGCATCAAGACCATACAGAGCAACTACAACCCAATCATTATGCATCAAGACCATACAGAGCAACTAAACCCAATCATTATGCATCAAGACCATACAGAGCAACTAAACCCAATCATTATGCATCAAGACCATACAGAGCAACTACAACCCAATCATTATGCATCAAGACCATACAGAGCAACTAAACCCAATCATTATGCATCAAGACCATACAGAGCAACTACAACCCAATCATTATGCATCAAGACCATACAGAGCAACTACAACCCAATCATTATTTTCCACACACATTTACCTCATAGCTTTGGTCAGTTTGCCTTTGTCAAAATCACTCTTGGTTATTTCTAGTTCATCTGGAGATATCTTAGTCAAGAAGTTATCCTAAAATAGAGACAAATTTGAATAAATTGAATAACAAGCAAAACTTTATATACTTTAGTGTTGTAAATTTCTACTACACAGTGCAAGTACTTTATCAATGTAAACGTGACCCTTTTCATTTTTATGGTTTAAGGTTTTTATTTTGATATTTTTAATATATGCAATGTACAGTACGTGTCATTTTGATTCTTATTCAGCTGCCAGATGTTAAAGTCAGATTAACAAATTTGTAAAAAATATTATTACTAACTACCGTGACTACTACAAAATAAGTTATTTTCATTGTAAAAAAAGGTAACAAACAATAACACGTAAAAGATACTTCAAAAACAAATTGTTCAGAGCGTTATTGATCAAAACGGATATCAAATCAGAAATTGATAGAACTCTTCAAAAAGAAACACATAAATCCAACTCATTTGATTTTTGAAATTCTAAGGGGACCCTCTTATAAATGCAATAAATGTTGAAGTGAGATATGAATGCTGGGTTAGTGGAACAGTATATACTTACAGCATCCGTCTTGCAAGTAACATCTGCCATATGTTTACACAATGTCTTGAGCCACGCCTCCTTACTAGGCTCCTCCCTGATTAGGGTGAATAAATACAACCGATCTAGTCTGTCTGTAGTGTCCATAGGTGGCTTGCATAAGATGGCAAAAGTGTTCTTACATTCTGCAATAAGAATGACGTCAACAAAATCACACAATCAAAACACCTGACAGAAAGTTTTCAATCTGTTATTGTGTGGTAACATTAAATCAAAATGACTTATTTGAGGTAACACTAACAGTCACTATCCTGCACCTACTGTGTCCTTTAATTGGGGGTCAAATTACATGAACGGTACACATATGTACATTGGATGCGTTATCTCTGCAGTGAATAAGGATTCATGTACTCAAATACACCAGGTACTGGCCTTTGTTGCCCTGTTCTTGATACCAGTCTTGCATGCACAAATGTTCTGCTAGATATTTTGATGTTTAAATTTAAAGTTTTCTCAAAAAAACTGACCTAGACCTTACAAAATCAACATTTCAGGCATTAGACTAAATAATAATAATCATAAAATCAGGTGATTAATTGACAGTTTCCATGTTTGAACTAACCTTCTGTTTCCTGTACATCTAGAATCCTTCTAATGTGTGACAGAGGAACAAGCTCAATGTGCTTGTAGAATTTCTGCGTTGGTATCTTGCTACTGTGTGGACTCTTAAAAGAACTCACTGGCTTGCCTCGACGCTTACATATCTTCAATAAAACCAAGCAAATGATGTATTATTGACAAGAATGAATCCATGTCAGGTTAGTGGGTATAAACAACATCATGACGATTGATCCCCTAAACACAACATTCTTCATTCACAGATGTTCCTTCTATTCCAATGACTAGACACAAGACATCTAACTCAGTGTGTATCCAGGTATGCCATTTCAAAAGCAACATTGCACTTTACACATAAGTCATCATGCCCACATCAGCCCATGCTACAAAAGAAAGTATTTAGCTAATGTGGACATGTGACAAACTCTCTACTGATTTTATTATACTTGCTATAGACCATGTTACATTTGTTTACAGAGTGGTGACCTTGTACATTCTAAAGCGTTTACTGCCGGGCAAGATACTACACAGGCTATATGGGAAAATTTACATTTTGTGTCATAATTTTCATATAAATTCAAAATTTACAAAAGCAACAGCTGTACAGCTTTTGAGATGTCCCCCCTTTCTTCATATCAAAACTTGAGAAAAATCAGACAGTGCAATCTCCATAAAACATAAGATTTGTTGTTTTCTTCCATTGATCTGTGTACAAATGTGCCTGCAGGAAGTCCAAGGCTCTGTGGCTCTTTTGTAAACATGTGATGTCACAGGTCACATCGTCTATATATTCACAAAATACATCAGCTGGAATCGTTTGGAAAACAGCTTGTATCCCCCATGCAGCTTTAACTCTAGCCATCCAGTGAGTTAACATTGAAACAGCTCTAGAATGCAGGGTTTGTGGGTTCGAATCCCATTCAAGCAGTATGTGGACTTTTTCCTGCCGGACTCGGAAAGCAATGACTATACAGAGGTTTATATCATACATTGGTGTAAGGGTAAAACCAAAATACCATGACACAGCTATGTTTTATACTGACCTCTAATGTGTCTGAGAACAGGAACATACTAATACTGCCTCCTTTTTCTGAGAAGTTCTCTCCCTTGCCATTTTCTTTATCACCAATCTCTGTCATATCAGCTCTCATGATGAAACTGCGATGTGCTGATAGTAGATGAGGTGGTACATCTTCAATATCATTCATTACTTCAAACATCTGGGTGTGTCCTTCTGTCTTTCTCTTATCCTCATTGATATGTCTGGATAGGATACCAGTTTAAAAAGTACAACATTAGTTTAGAGAAGAGTCAAACCCAAAGTAATTTAGAATAAATTAAACCAACCTTAGACAGTTTCATCAAGAGGGCATCAAGATACTCCCTTATAAGATGAGATATATTTATTGATTCATACCCAATCTTCCTAAAGATGGCAAAATTTGAACAAATTTACCTGCATGTTTGGTAAGAATGAATACGATAACAAATAATTGATTTATTTCTCTAATAATCACAAGATAATATTGACAATTCTCGGTTTCAATGAAAATATGTTGACTCGCATAAGCATGCACCATTAACACAGTAATGACACTGACAGTTCAAAACATTTTATGTGTGAGACTTTTTCTGAACATATCTCTGCAATGTTGTAACTGTAACAATAGCAATGAAAAGATTGGCCCAAGAAAACAGAGCAAACACATGTACATCACAGAAAACAAACCTGATGTCTGGTTCTGGATGGACATAAATGAACAAAAGGACAAATTTGATGCTTAGGAGTGAGGCTGTACATGGTTCAGCAAGGAGAATCAATTGTAAGATCAATTAAACAATAACTTGTCTACTTACTCAGTAACTTTCCTGAGGGAGTTAACAGCTTGGGTGAGTTGCTCTTGTTCAGCATGACCATCAGGTGTTCTCTTCAGTAAATCTACAACAGTCAATCAAGTATCAATACAGCATTGAATTGTCAGAGCAACACATGCAAGGAAACATGCCCCCAATTCAAACTTTACACTTACCAAGCACCAGAAGCATCATCAACATTTTATCTCTCCGGAACAAGACAACTAAGTTGTTGAGTTGTTTTGGAAAAGAAACTAGATGTGGTGCTATTTGTGGGAACATGCACCAGGCCTGCAGACAATGTGGTGGGTGGTGCATCCGACCCCAAACAGGATACACTCAAAAGCACATCCCTTTCTCCGTATCAAAGCTATCTTGTACAAGACAGGTTGTGATGTCTGATTTAATTAATCAAATTAGTCTCAAAGACCATTTGAGTTTTCATCAGTTCATCTGTATATACTGTCTTAACCATGATAGGAAACTAATAGCTCAAGTGTTTTACTTTTGATTAAAGGAGGTTAGAAACAGGTTGATAGTTAGTCAACACTTCTGGATCCAAATTGGCTTTCTTAAGGACATGATTGATCTGGGCAACCCTTGAGTAAAAGAGAAACTTTTCCTGACTACATAAAGTATTGATAATAGACATCATTACTGTATTAGACGGCGCATGCACACTTCTTCAACAAAATGGTTGGAGTAGGATGTAAGTCACATGCTTGTTGCTTCAAAACATTTGACAATTTGAAACCTTATCATTGACTGGTTTGCAGAATTACAGGTTCAAGCTTTTATAACATTAACACAGGATTCCAACAATGAAAAGACCATTCGTCTGCAATGCATACAAGATAATGCAGCCATAATAGTTAGTCTTTGTAAGAAGAACTTACACATCACACCAATGTTCAAGCAGCTTCACTGGCTCCCAGTTGAAAAAAAGGACCACTCAGCCCACACTATGAGTTTCAAAATGTTCCTTACTTCTGCCACTCTACTGTAACCTAGAATAGAAGTCTGGATTGATGCTGTACAAAGTAATAGTGACTTACCAGAGAGTAACAGGATCATACTTGGAAGCCTCTGCACAGGACGGATCAGTAAGTCAGTCAAAGTCTGCCGACAACACTCAGGTTTACTATGGCAAATCTGATCACATAAACACACAGTGCAACTCAGTAACTCAGTCAACATTAAAAAAAATATTCAGGCAAATTTAAGAACAGTATATACACACAGGCAGTTTATGACGGTTTTTCTTACCTTCAGGAAAGCATGGAATCTTGGTTTCTGTTTCTCACAATCATTGATTGTCTGTTTACTTAACTCAAAGAAGTTAACAAACGGTGGATATGCCTTGGTCATGTCCTTGGACTGAAATTTAAAAGAAATATGAGTTAAATATTTATATCTGGTTATGAGTAGATATTGGAAATGGAGTGGAACGTATCAAAATTGCGTCTTCCTGACTCAACAAGAGCTGTATACATATGTGTGCATTGGGAGCACACTATAAGGATATACATATATCTTACATGCTTAAGAATAATCTGTGCAATGCTCTTCTCATCATTGTAATCTTCCAGTAGTATCTCCACATCCTCCAACAGACGATGATGCACTTCATAGATCTCAGGAATCTTACTGAAAATTGTTTTAATTTCTTCCTGATCTAAAATGGGACCTCCAGTCTGCTCTGTCTCCAATGGATCCTTGAATATCTGCAATCAACGACATGGCATCACAGTAAGCAATCATCTGATAACATTCGGTCTATAATCTATTAATAATATGATGATGAACTTACACTGCTTAGTACATCTTCAATTGACAAGTTGGATTGTTCTTATAATCAAATGATCTGATTCAAACATTCAACGTAATAGCTTACCGTTATTATAGTCTGTAGTATTCCAACATAGTTAGTCTCTGTCTGCAGTAACTCCATAGCGGTCATATGTCTCTTTGAAATAGGTTGTGTAGGTGTATTCCTAATGACTGGTGTAGAATCAATTTGCATTGGGGTACCAGGATCTAAGAAATGAGAAATCAAAAACTCTATTTGTCATGACACACCGAGCGAATCATTGTTACCTTAAATACATTATGTTCAATGATAGGACGTTCATGGGGACCCAAACTTATAATTGTATCGAGAGAAACTGTGAGTGGTCCAATACAATTCTAGTTCAATCAATGTTTGCCAGTGAAAATACATGATTTACAACAATGTTTCCCCCTTCTTCCCTGTTGGTGATAACATTAATATGAATTTTATGAAATAATGAGAAAATAACAATAGAAACCATATAGATAAAATTGTGAGTGATCAAATACAACCATAGCATTCTTGTGAACCATGACCCCTACAAATAAATGACATGGAAATGAGTGTGGATATTTACATTGTCAATTGCATTCAGTTAATGTATTTGATGTATACATGGTTAGTGTAGATATATTTACCATTAGATGTGAGTGGTTCATCCGGTGTAGCATCTAGTAATATTGAAGTAGACATTGACAAGACTGTATCATTCATAGTACTAGATCTTCTTTTACAAGGCATTCTAGGAGATGCCATGTCATTATTCTCTTGACTCAATACTGCTAAACTCTCCTTCAATCTTCGTCTCTTACGTGATCCACGAATGACTGGAGTGTTACCTGGTGTGTTTAATGCTTCTTCTGGAGTATTTGTTATCTGCTCAATGAAGGATATATACAGAGATTGTTAAAGCCAGTCAGAAGAATATGACTCGATATGATTCTTCTTTTTAAATAGGGTCTCATAAATATTGAATTTAAAAAAAGTTAATTGCTTTACATATAACATCATGAAGGTTATTTCACCCCAGATCATTTTGTAAAACCTGTTACATTATTGTTAACATTTATGCAAGTTGTTGAACCTTATTAAAGTTCTGCAAAAATTAAGTTTGGTTGGTACGGAAACATTATACATCTACTTTTCTCTTTTGTGTACACTTTAATTTGAATCCGAAGAGATATTTACATTGCTAATGGTTAGTGTATGGGGCTCTAGATTTCTGGATGTATCTCAACACATCTTACTCACACAATAAACATTTTGATATAAACATTTCTTGAAATTATTATTTGCAATTCTGTGTAACTGATTGACTGAATAAAACAAATTACAAAAAACAAACCCCAAAAAGACCCAACATTTTGTACCAAAGTCTGGCAGGACAGATACTTTTCCATCACATCGTCATTGTGATTTTGTTATTAGCAATAAAATGATTTGAAAAGCCTCATAGAGCATCATGAAGTGTACAACTTACCCTTAAGTATTTATACAAGTACTCATCTGCACAGGCATCAATCTTAACACAAGCCCAGAACCACTAAGAAAAAAATACAAACATTAAAGTAGCACTTATCAAAAGGTACTACACACATAATGATCTTACAACAAAAACCGCTCATACAAACCAAAGTACCAGCCAAAGATATTTTCAAACTATAGTGCACCTGGGTATTTGGACTGTGCAAAATGTAGGGTAATGAGAAAGTCTCAAAATATGACAGGAAAAAGAATTCTTGCAATACACAGATGTGAACATGTCATTGAAGTATTGAGCTTGTGAGTCATTGACTAATGATCAGTTGGATATAGATGGCAAAATACATCTTGAGTATATTGAAATGTTTATTTGAGTAGGGTCAACATCCGTTTAGAGGGGAGGTATGGTTACATCAAAGTGTGTTAATCCCTCAGGTATATATTGTAAGTTACAGATCTCTAAATTATAAAGAATAGTTGACTATGAGCAGTTGTCTTAATAGCTTGCCAATGAAATGTTAGTCATATCAATTGTACCTACCTCTTGTTTGACCAGTTTCATGGTGTCTGTTATATTATTTGGCAACTCATTCACACTGTTCTCTTCGACTACTAAATGGGTGCAGGACTGCTCCCCAATTTCTGCAAATGTTCCTCCTAAAAGAAAAACAATCGTTTTAGTCAGTCAACTATCTGGCTTGTAAAGAAGTGTGTCACTAGCTTTGCTTTAAGTCAGGTGACTTTTGTGAACATGTAGTGAACAATGGACCTACAAGAGATTAAAACAGTTAGTAATTTCTTTATCTAGAAAGAAATAATGAACTGAAAAGTTATGCAACATTGACTTGATATGTTGCAGACATGTATCTCAATCAAATAATGTGGTAAGTTTATATCTAAAGTCATGCAAAGACATTGTTTAGAGCTGCTTCCACACAAACAAATACATTTTGATTTTTTTTTATCTAATTTTATTCTTTGATCTTAATGATTTTTTTTCTTCAAGAAAAAAGGTTTGAAAAACACTCCTCTTATGTATATCCAAGTAGTTGAATATTTAAAACTTTTTGACTCATAAATCAAAATTCATGTGCGTATAATCTCCTTAAAGGCCCTGTACACTATTGGTAAGATCGAAAAACACAAATGTTCACAGATTCACACATAACTTACATGATTTAAAGTAAGTAATGGTAGAAAGGGTTCCTTAAAATATTTCTGCCTAAAATGCTATCGTTTCTGAGAAATGAGTAAAACAATAGTTTTTATCGCGCGCGATAATAAACTCGATGTTTGAAAAACAGAAAACACATAAGGTCTCTTTTCACTATTTTCTCGTGACCTCGATGACCAATTGAGCTCAAATTTTCACAGGTTTGTTATTTCATGTATATGGTTAATCACACAAAACATGAACTTTGTTTGTGACTGTTTTGTCAGCTCTACCAATCCTGTATAATACCTTTAAATAATAATGCAAGAGACACAAAACTTTTACCTGCATGTAGCTCGAAGTTCATGCAAATCAAATCAAGATTGCAGCTAGTTCACAAAAGTAAAATGCAAATAATGCATCACTACACTGATTTCACACTTACCTTGTGTCTGTGTTATATCTTCCATGTGTTTCTTCTCTTCTTCTGAGAAGCCCAAGAAAGCAAGTACACAACGGTAAAATGGTGCCATCTTATACTGAAGCTATATAACATCAAATAATAAGAAAATTAACAAAAAACAAACACACAAACAACCCCACAAACAACCCCCCCAACAAACAAACAAACCCCAAACATTACGTTTTTTATTATTCTTGAAGTCCAATTTTATGATTTAAACTAAGAAACCCACCGAAACCTTAAGTTTGATGCAAATAAATAGACCAAACAGTGCTTATACTGTGCACATATTATACTGTGCACATATTGCACATCAATACAAACAAACTACATTATATACAGTTGACTTTACTAAAGAGTCCTTCATCTGTTATTTATGTACTTGTCTTACCATGGTTTCAGTTGTAGCAGTCATCTCTGTATTATGTCTGTTCTTCCATGTGGTGTGAACCCACTCCTTAGTCATAATTGGAGTACCAAGACTCACTGCTCCCTGTATACACATTACAATTTGAATTATAATGTTATGAACTGTTGAGATTGACTGCAGAGCTGCCAACATTTGCATCTTGCAATCAGGGAGATTTTGTGCAACAACCAGTGAGATATTTAGAATTACATTTCACATAATAGAGAGAAAGTTTCTTAAATCAGGGAGAGCTTCTAATTTGTTTGTCAGAAAATGGAAAGATTTGTTTAAGTTCAGGGAACTGTCTGCAGAATTAGGGAGAGTTGGCAGCTCTGTGACTGCCACTAACTGTTGGTCTCCTTTATATTGTTTTAAGGGCAAGGTGTATACCTGTTGGTATTACAAATCTCTCGATCTTGGTATTACACATTCATGAGTACCTAACTTCAATTCAATCCATTTGAAAATGTCAACAAATGTCCTGTTTTACCCTGTATTTGTAGCTGTTAGTTGCATTGGCCACCAGATGAGTAACTTTTGCAGTGAAATCTTTGCGGACACCACCTCCCATATGATGTACCAACTCAGCAAGTCTCTTAACTTCATCACCCTCAAGAAAACCAGTGAAGCAGACAACAAGCTGGGCCATGTGAGGGCAGTATAACGGACGGCCAGTGAATGGAAGAGGCTGTTAAAAAAAGTACACACGCACAAGTACAAGTATATGTTGAAATAAGCTTGCTTGAGTGGTTTACCAGTAAACCGTTTTAACAATGTTATTTCAAACCAATCCCAACCAGTTTGGATATTTGGAAAACTGTGAAACTGCTTGAAAATATTTTATTTCAATGTAACAGTACTGCAAAAACAAAATTTAAAAGTATATTAAAAAACAAATTACCATGCCCCAAAAGTATCTGAATTGGTGCCCAAAATGATGAACATACACACTCATAGCTCTCTTTTACTCTCCCTTTTACATGCAAAGTACTATCTTGATGGGAATTTATTATATATTTTTCAAATGTCGGTAAAAACAGACAAGGTCAGATGGTTTTGCTGGTTTTAAATTAATATTAAAATCTGCCCAAGCTCATCATAGTTTGCCACGAGTGTGAATTTTGTAATGTGTGTATTTGTAATCTTAGAAAAAATAGACCTTTGAATTCTTTCTCATTCGTATACTTACTTCTGCCTCGACAATAACTTTTAGGACATTTCCTCAAACCCCCAATCAATCGTGCTTAACAAATCTCAACCTCGTGCCAACTGACCCAATCTCCCTGTCACTCCACTTCAAGCATGCGCACCAGTGTTTCTTTAAGCATCTTTCCCAGTTAGTCGTGTAATTTCGTGCCAGTAAAAATTCACATTTTAGAAAGATTCTTCGTTAGTGTGAAGTTTTAAACTTCACTTTTAGTTTACCTTGAGATACTGTACATATAGTTGTGTAAGTTTTGCTGTTGTGGGCAGTGAAGCAGTGAAATAACAACAAAAGCCAGTCAAAAAGGACGGTGTGTGGGCCGTCTTTTCTTGCTTGTTGACGTGCATGTATGACACCACATGTACAGTGTATAGAATTCCATCATGGCGTCTGACCGAAGCAGCATGGCCGGGATTTCAACCCAGCAACAGCACGTCGCCAGCGGCACGACTCCGAGTACGAAGGCGTGTTCCAGCAGACTTTGTAAGCGAGTTTTGGGTCTTGATGACCCACATTCTTTATGTTTTAAATGCCGTTTTGGTTCTGAGGGCCACTCTTGTGATCTATGCTCTAAAATGGGGGACCAGTCTACTGGCTTGTGGACTACCTTTGTAACAGAAGTGAAAGAAATAAAGCAAAGGCTTGCGTAGTTCAATGCATAGTCCGTCTGGGTCACAGACTGGTCCTTATGTTGATAGAGCAGAGTTTCAACAGAGTTTTGACATTTTTGAAATGCGTATGCAATCGATGATGCAAAATATGATGCAGGGCATGGCTCAAGTAAAATTTTCTGTTGTTCCTTGTACTGCTACTAGGCCTCCTGATGAGGGGATCCCCTCTAGACTGGCGGCTTCTGCAGGAAGTCGCACTACAGTCGCATGTCAGCCGGATGTTCCTGTAGGGGACACCATAGGCGACACTCAAATAAACAATGCCGCATTGCCTCGAGGGGGCAGGCGTGGAGGCGGATTGCATGACACTGGGTCTGTGGTTGATCAGACGAATTCCAGTGATGACATTTTACTCCTCCATCCTCAGCCGGAGGATATGTTTGATGACGCTTTATCCCAATTTTCATCGGGAAATTTCAAGCGCAGACAAACTAGCCATGATGATATTTCTTCACATGATTCTGTCAGTCAGGTTGGTGAGGAGATGGCCGATTCTGGGAGTGCTATTGAAGGCACTGTTCTAGAAATTGAAGGCAAAGATCACCATGCTGATTTGTTTTTTGAGGTAGTGAAGGAAGCTGCCACTGCACTTCCGTTAAAGAATGTTTCCTTTCAGGAGAAGGAAGACCCACAAATAACATCATCTCGTTTTGACAACAAACGAAATAAAGTCCAGCTTCCCCTGACGACAAACGAAATAAAGTCCAGCTTCCCCTTGCTGTGGGACATAAGAAGCTGATAAATGCCGTGTGGTCAGGGAATCCTGAGCGCATTTCCCTTTATCGTGCCTCAGCAGTGGCACGTTATAAAGTGATAGAGGATGATTACAAGACATATATGACACCATCCCGTCTTGATCCCTTGTTGGTTCATGAGCTAGGGAGAGTGGTGCCTGGATTTAAATCCGATTCACCTAAATTTCCTAATAAACTTCTGAATGTGGCAGACAGAAGATTTATGAATATTGAGAAAGAGGCACATGTTGGCATGCCCTGTGCTGTATCTCAGTCATGGCTGCTTGAGGCGACATCCAAACAAATGTCAAAACTTGAGGGCGTCCTGCAGAACTCGTTGGACCAACAGAGTTTTGGACAGTCAAGGATCAGGTAGACATCGGTTCGGTGGGCCGTATGCTCAATATGGCACAAGAGGCCACTTTAGATATGATGGACCTCCAGGCCAGGGAGGTGGTCAATGCAAGGGTAGCAAGGCGCCACATGTGGGTGCAACAGACCCGTTGGTCAGACAACACTAAGGCTAGACTTAGAAAGGCTCCAATTTCTGGGGATGGCAAGCTTTGTGGAGACAGCCTGAAAGAAATTTTGGAAGACTTCAAGTTGGTGGACAGTCAACTTGATTTGTACCGATGGGCTACGTAGGGTTCCATTCCAAGCAACTGGCCATCACAATTTGGTGTGAAGCTCAGTGACCAGCATCAAAGAGGGACCTACCAGGGGTCACAAAGAAATCATTCTAACCAGAATTTTCTATTTAAGAAGCCGAGGCTTGACAATGAGTTTCGTTTCAAATCGACTCCCCAGGGGCGCCAAGGTGGTCAAAACAGAAACTTCCCCCGCAAAACAGGGAATCAGGGAGGATTCTCGTCCTTTCGTCACTCAGAACAAAAGTGACATGCTACTAGAACACCTTCTATCCAATCCACGGAAACAATCCAGTGGGGGTTTGGATTTCCGTGATGGCATCCTTTTGGCCTCACATAACAAACGATCAGTGGGTTTTAGACATTGTAAGGTTCGGTCATCTTCTGGAGTTTCTAGAACAACCTTATTTCAACGGGGTGAGAAGCACTCCAATGCCACAGGCATCATCAATAGAGTCCTCCGTTTTGTTAGACGAGGTAAAGGCATTATTAGAAAAGAATTCTATCGAATCTGTGCCTCAAGAAGAACAAAACGGGTTCTATTCAACCTTCTTTCTGGTGGAAAAGAAACCATTCGGATTAAGACCAATTTTAAACCTACATGTAAAACCACGAAACCAGTTGGTAAAGAAGCAAAGTTTCAAAATGGAAACTCTGCGATCTGTCAAAAAAGCAGTGAAATCGGGGGATTGGCTGTGTTCAATAGACCTCAAAGACGCATACATGCACATTCCAGTTCGAGAGAACCACAGAAAATTTCTGCGATTCAAAATAGGGGGAAACGTATACCAATTTCGGGTGATTCCATTTGGCCTAACGTCAGCCCCTTGAGTTTTCACAAAAATGCTAGCTCCAGTGGTGGCAAAAGCAAGGATGGAAGGGGTTCACGTGTTCCCATACTTAGACGATTTGTTGATTCGAGCTCTGAGCAGAAGTCAGGCTCAAAAAGATGTTCAAACGTTAATTGTTTTGTTAGAAAGTTGCGGTTTTCTGATCAACCAGGGAAAGTCAAGTTTGACTCCCAAGAAAGAGTTAGTTTTTATAGGAGGTCATTTCAAGACCGATCTCCATGTTGCTTGTCTTCCCCTGGGGAGGAAGAAAGATTTGTTAGAGTTTCTAGTTCAATTTGTAAATCGAACTCGGACGGAAGCCAGGGTGTTGGGCCTAATGGCAGCCTGCATGGAGGTGGTTCACTTTGCAAGGCTACATATGAGACCAATCCAATTATATCTCCTAAGTTTTTGGAGACCAGCTTCAAGGAATCTGGAAGCTCTGATTCCAATAAACGAACATCTTATCCATCATCTTCACTGGTGGAGAACAGAAGAGAATTTGTCGACGGGAGTTCCGTTGAGAGTGAGTCCCACAGACACGGTTCTGACAACAGATTCCAGCGATTATGGCTGGGGGCTCATATGGAAATTCACCATTTTCAGGGGCTTTGGTCTCCAGTGGAGCGGAAAAAATTGGCACATCAATATGAAGGAATTGATGTCTGTGATGAAAGCATGTCTTCATTTCCAGCCAATGCTGGAAGGGAAGCACATTCTAGTAAAGTCAGACAACACAACAGTGGTGTCTTACATCAACAAACAAGGGGGGACGAGGTCACCCAGTCTGTGTATGGCAACATGGCAACTTTGGCAGTGGGCCATAAAATATCATGTGAACTTGTCCGCGATACACATTCAAGGGGTTCGAAATGTTCTGGCGGACAAGTTGTCTCAACAGTGCTTGGTGGACACAGAATGGTCCCTGAAGAAGTCAGTCGTGAAGACCTTATATTTGAAGGCGGACGAACCAATGATCGATCTTTTTGCGACAATGGAGAACAGACAGGTTCCCATCTTCTGCTCCAGACATCAAGATCAAATGGCGTTTCATGTGGACGCATTGACACTCAATTGGTACGGCCTAGTGGCTTATGCGTTCCCTCCATTTTCTCTGATACATTTGGTTCTGGATCGAATAACACAATACAAATGTGTGTTGATTCTGATAGCACCTCACTGGCCTCGCCGGTCGTGGTTGCCGAGGTTACTCGATCTTTTGGTGGACATTCCAATACAGCTCCCTGCAATACCAGATCTCTTGCAGCAGTGGAAGGGTACGGTGTGGCACCCGAAACCGGAAGCGTTCCATCTTATGGCGTGGAGACTGAGCGCCAACGTCTCAGACAGGCAGGTCTTTCTGAAGAAGTTATCAACACAATCCAGAGTGATGTTAGATCATCCACAAAAGAGGTGTATGGTAGGCGGTCGTCAATGTTTAGAGATTGGTGTGTTGAACGGGGTTCAAATCCATACTCAGCCTCTGTAAGCGAGGTGTGTGCGTTCTTACAGTCGTTGCTTGACAATGGACTCTTATGGTAAACATATAGGTCAGAATTCAATGATTTGCCAGTTTTTAAAGGGGGCTTTCCATAAGAATCCCCCTTCTCGAGTTTTAATTCCGGCGTGGAATCTCAATATTGTTCTTGAAGGCTTGCAAAGGGAACCCTTTGAGCCCCTTAGAGATTCTACCTTGCGACACTGCACTTTAAAGACAGTGTTTCTTGTAGCCATTACATCAGCGAAAAGATGTTCAGAAATTCAGGCAATGGGTTGGACAGATCCTTATCTTTGATTTGAGGCAGGCGGGGTGAGAGTACGACATGTACCAGGGTTTCTCCTTTTCACTTGGGTCAAGACATTTTCTTACCCGAGTTTCAAGAAGCTGATAACGAGAAGCTTTGTGTTAAGCGAGCTCTGGAGCATTATCTTGTAAAGACAAGCCCTTTGGTTCAGAAAGGGGAACATCATTTGTTTGTGTCCTTTGGAGGCAAGAAACCTGGTTTACCCGTATCAAAACGGACGGTTTCTGGACGGTTGGTCAGAACGATAAAAGAGACTTACCAGTTGATGGGGGCTGATATTCCCTCCTCTATTCAGGCTCATTCTACAAGAGCCATAGCAACATCATGGGCCATGTTTAATGGAGTGTCTATTGTTGAAGTCATATAAGTAGCGGATTGGAGGATTGGAGGAGTTCTCAAACGTTTGCAAGACACTATGGGTTGGACTTATGGAAGAGAGCAGATGGACTGTTTGGTCGAGCGGTGTTACACCAGGACACAGTTTAAAAGGAGGTTGGTTTGGGTTTCTCATGGTTTTATTGTATGGGTTACCTTTTCATTTGGGGGCAATCAATTTTGAGTTGCTTCCTCCCACCTACCGTATTACTGCTCTTGATTCTGTCCTAAAAGTTATTGTCGAAGCAGAAGTAAGTATACGAATGAGAAAGAATATAAAATTTTGAAGAAATTATGATTCTTGAAATGAGTATACTTACTTCTGCCTCGCACCCACCCACCATCCCATCCCGGCAACTCTTGATTGATTCCACTTTGTTTTGGTATGTTTCAGATGCTTAAAGGAAGCACTGGTGCGCATGCTTGAAGTGGAGTGACAGGGAGGTTGGGTCAGTTGGCACGAGGTTGAGATTTTTTAAGCACGATTGATTGGGGGTTTGAGGAAATGTCCTAAAAGTTATTGTCGAGGCAGAAGTAAGTATACTCATTTCAAGAATCATAATTTCTTCGAAATTTTATATTATGCTTACACAACCAGTGCAGACCCAATAAGTCATAACTAGGAATAACAATAAATAAATAAATGTAGGCCTTCTAACCTTATTCTCAGCTGCACATTTATGAATGACAGGTGGACCAAGAATTCTGCAGCCATTACGCCTCAAGTTGTCAAAGACTGATCCTTCAAACTCAGTCAGTACAAACAGTGTCTCTACTCCATCTGGATCCATTACATTCTCCATTCCAGTCTCTGACGTTAGGATTGGTAACCCTAGGGCCTAGAAACAAACCAAATACATGTATCATCACCCGGAATATTTTACCAACAGTATTAGTGTGTTTGTCAAACTCATCACACAAATCACTTCCAACTTCACATCTGAATATTAGTGGAGAATAACCTACCCAATGTGCAGGCTTCAGTTTTCATCTCCACTCAAAACTCAAAACCTTACTCTGAACTATTAAAGTTATTTCATGTCTTTGGTGAATTTTTTATCAATGTTAGTTTATATAATTGTATAAATCAAATGCTTTATTGATGTATACATACATTTGTCACATTTGATTTTTCAGGTTAAAACAAACAAATTTTTTGCATGACAATCTCTATGTTTTTATTTGTATTAAATGAATGATCAATGCATTGATGGAACATTGTTGAATGTTATTTCTGCTAAAAAAATATTATAAAATTACTAGAAAGTAGATCGATACAACCTATCATTCTGAAATATTAAACAAACCTTTAATGCTCGTAGAAGTTGCTGATTGTTGGCTGCGTCCTGTCCAATCAAACACAATCTATGCTCACAAGCTAAATATGCAATCAAAAAGGAAAACCATAAATGATTCATAAAATGCCTTTATTTACAAATCTGGGTGTACATAATGTAAACTAGAGGTAGAGAGACATTGTACATGTAGATGTGTACACACGTGGATGTGTGTGGGGAATCAATTGCATATTAATAACTTTCATTTTATAGAACACACTTTAGTATGCCTATAGTATTGTACAGTATGTCCCCTTTATTCTCCATTGGACGGAGGTAGCTCCAGCAAACCCCACCCCCTGGCCTTAGTGCTAGTAGTGCTGCCACTAGTGATGAAGTGATGATTGATGGGAAAACAGTTGTCTCGCCCCATAGCAAAGTCGCAAGCTCCTAATTTGATTTTTGAATAAACTCTTTCTTTTTTTATGTAAAAAAATAAAAATAGAACTCCGGAAATGTTATTCAAGGTGTTTTTGTTGTTGTACTGTTTTGTTTCCCTTTGTAAAATGTTTGATTCTTGTACTTAATTCAAGTTATTGGGAAATATTTGTACTATTTTAATGTTATTCAATTTCAACTGTTTGCGTTTCGTACTTTGTGAAATGTTCCTGTGTACAACAGTGGTAAGATTGAAAATATAAATGTTCACAGATTTGCACATAACTTACATGGTATAAGATGGTCATGGTGGAAAACTTCCCTTGAAATAGTTTTGCTTGAAATGCCATAGTTTTTAGGAAATGAGTAAAACAATAGTCTTTTTATCATGCAGGATAAAATCCGATGTTTGAAAAAAAGTTAAAACATATGGGTTTTTTCACTTTTTTCTCATGACTCCGAAGACTTCAAGTGTGGATACTGGTCTTTGACAATTATCAATGTTGTACACACCCTTTTATAACAAAAATTGATTTACTATTTGTTTTTAACTCGATCACTGATATGTTTTAATTTAAGTTTAATTTGCTGAATGAATGTAATAACTAACTATTTTAATGTTAAATTACAGATTAAATTTTTTTAAGTTTTTGCTTTTTAAATTTTTTTAAGAAAGGTTTTTCAATTCAACTGTAGGCCTACTAGTACTAGTGTACTACTACTTTATTTATCCTCCCCTGTCTGGTTTTCGATGTAGTATGCCTTTTTCTTTGAATTGAAAAAAAAAATAAAAATCCATAATCAACTGATGCCCTAATTACCTTCCTTTGTTTATAAGAAATATGCAAACATATATTAGAACGTGATGGACATTGAAACTTTCACACCACGCACCGATCTTCGATGACTTCAATAGCGTCACATTTGTTTTGAGTTTGACCTGTTTTCGATGCAAACAAGAAAGTATGGTGTCCGGGCGAAGCCATACACGGAAGAAACATCTGCAGTGACTACAAGTGTTCTGTGAGACTTAGTGTATGACTCTATAGCCAGCGTATGTGGCGTGGCGTGGCCGAACGGTCTAGGTCACCGGACCTAAGCTCTGGTGTTTTCAGCAGCAGAGTGTGGGTTCGATACCCGGTCATGACACTTGTGCCCTTGAGCAAGGCACTTAACCATAATTGCTTCGAAAAAGTTGGGAAGGTAGTGCATTCTGCTCTACCAGACAGGCTCCTAGTGGATGATACCCATGCCTACATCCTTAAGGACTGTGAAGGGGGTAATCCTGTTTCAGCCCCAGGAGTAGGAGGCAACGTGCCCCTGGTGTCAATTGATTTGGGTCGATAGCCCAAATCAGTTATGTGTAGCCCTCACCTTGAGTGGCCGTCCGTGGCCTTGTGAGTTAGGCGATATCTCATTAAAAAAAATAATAATAATAAAAAAAATAAAAAAGCAGTTTTCTTCATTTTATTCAACATATTTTTTATTTAGTTTTAAAAATAACCATGGTATTTTTCAAAAACCAAAAAAAAAAAAAAAGGAAATAATTCTTGGCTTTCAAATCTTATTTTTATTTAGTTTTGTGTCTTTTTATGTTTCTTAACATTTATAATAAAGCATATAAATAAACAGTGATAATCGAATCACAAAGCTGATGTTAAAATTTTAATATTAATAACAAAAATGATAGAGTGTTACAAAAAAAAATTATCCAGACTATTAGAAAATGATATAAGGCACGTGGCTTCTTTAAGCCTCTGTATTTTTTCCCCCAGAATGCTCAGCAGAATGTTCAGTCACATGATTTGATCATCGTGAATTGTGAATTGAAAAAGTGTTTCATGAAACTTTTTCGGTGGGAATTTTTTTTTTTTTATGGCCCCGACAGTATGACATATTTTTGTACCTTGCAGAAATGCCTAAATACCACAACTTTTTGCATTTACAAGTGCAACTAATCAGTGGAGCCTTACATGTTTCTAAGTTTTGGTCAAATGAGAGGAGACTCTTTGCTTGGCAAGTCAAACCACAAAAATTGTATCTAGGGACTGTTTACATCGCGCGCAGAGAGGTAAAAGATTTGCCTCGATTTCAGGGACGCCCTGAATACAGGGCGTCCTACGATATATTTCATGTTTGTTGATAATCAATATAGTAATAAATATGAACAAGGTAAACATATTTATCTGAATGCTTAAGAACGAAGCTGAAGTTAATTGGCTGGACCCAACAACCATCCATGACAAGGCTTTTTTAACAATTACAATTGCCTTGGACCTACATGTAGGCTCCGACTCGACTCGGACTCTGTGAGTGACCACTCAAAAGTCAATGTCATTGTCAATGAATGTATGTCAATTGTCATTATGATTGTTGTCATTCATTGAGTTTGACCAAATGACCACTGTCTGACTACTGTAGTAGTAGTAGGCCCTACTACTATAGTGTACACAATTATGACAATTCAAAATAAAAAACCAGGGTGTGGGCATGATTGATAGGTGTGACAAAAACTTCTCAAAAATTAATAAATCATCATCATAATGTGCTAACGGGGGGTGGGGGGCGACTTTGCCAGGGCCAGGGGTGTGGAATGTGGTGACTGGTGCTGGCATTCAATTGATCATATTATCATAATTCTAAAGTGCAAAAACTTCAATTTAAGTTACCTGTATTGTCATCTTGAAACTGTGTTGAAGTTACTGACATGCTAACTGAAGAACTTTCAGTCATGTTACTCAATTCGTTTACAGAAAGCAGGGAAGTCATCTTGCTGATGATGCAGCGGAGCTTCCGGCCTCCTGGAGTCCTGTCTGTAGTTTCACTCAGGCCTTCCACCACACACCGCATGCACAATCAATGCACCAATTTAATGTTGACTGACTGCATTATTATTTGCAAACAACGTTAACGTAATCTGTACAAATCGTTATTATTGTTATTTTAACGCAAATATTTCTAAAAATTTCTTTAAACTCGGATATAAAAATAATCTACTCACAACTTAAAAAGTCCAGATATTCAAAAGGCTTACTTTTATAGAACAATCAAGCGACATTTCCAATCAAACCAGACAACAGCTAGCTATTGACGATTATCCTCTCATTCAAATTACGCACCATTTCATGACACAAAAGCGGGCCGTTTGATTGGTCACCACGTAGTTGCGAGATCAGAGAGGTCAAATAACATGACCCATTCTCTGATCCAAATAGTCTGGTTCCAATTATGTCGTGTTACCTGTCTTCAAACAACTTTTTGATCCAATAATGCAATAGGCCTAGCACGTGTACGGAGTGTGTGGCAGATTTTAGTTTGTTGTAACAACAATTAACAAGTATTTATTCTACCACAGTTCTAACTGCAGTGCATGATTACAATCCGAGGAAGATGAGTGGGAAACAGCATGATGTAACGCATGTTATCTTTGACATGGATGGGCTTTTACTCGGTAATAAAGCTAAATCAAATGGAAATGATCATTCAAAAACTAAGTCAAATAATTTTCGGTTTGTGTGTCGAACTTGTTTATGTTTGTTAAAGGTGCTGCATACGTTTGGTAAAATTGGAGCCTACTGATTGTGTTAATCCTATATAAATGTAGTACATACAATAAAACTAACCTGTGAAAATTTCACTTCAAAAGGTGGTCGTGTTTTTGAGATATCACCGAAAAACCGGAGCGAATACTGGTTGTATTCCACGCAGGAAGAATATTCCCCATAGGAATACACAGTCTGAGAAGCGTTTCTGACAGAAACGCTTCTCAATCTCAGATTCAAATTTTGGGGAATAAAAAGTGATATATTTTTCCATAACCGTAGTACTTCGAAAATAAAAGTTTCTCAAAATGCATTATAGGCCTACTACCCAAAGCTTCTGTACTTCTAGTTGCGATAATCGTAACCCTCCTTTCCCAAAAGGCCGTTCGGGAAAGGAGGGTTACGATTATCGCAACTACTGTACTTCTTACCAAGTAAGTTTTTATTTAATTATTGCCATTAATTTTCAGGGTCATTAGTTACCAAATGCGTACTGTGCCTTTAAATATTAATTAAATTAGTGGAAAACACCGAAAAATGCCGGAAACGGGAAAAGTACAAACTTCCCCCAAAATTTAATGAAAGCACTGAAAACTATTTTGTTAATGTTAACGATAACATTGGTTCGGTAAGAAATGTGTTCTTATCTTTAATACTGTTCGAGTTCACTTCATGTTCATCGCATCAGATCAGATGTGCGGATGATGATTGTAAAATTGTATAGCATGTTGATTGTTGTATACTAATTGTATAGAATGTCACCCGACTGTGCAAGCTTCTAATTCTACAAAAATGTACCTCCATGCTTCAAGTCAAGTCTTGCCCAAATTCAAACTTCTGGGACCATCATTGGGGTCCAACCATATACATGTATGGAGTTTTATGTGGGGCAAGATTTTGTTTCGTCAACTATTTAATTATAATTGAATGTAGTTTATGACTAGACCCAGTAACTGGAGCGCAGTACTTGTTTTTTCGAAATTTTGACATCTGCGGTCGTACTAGCGCCCCAGCGAGCCATTGTAGCTACAATCCATGACGATCCAACTCGCGCTTGTATCGACAGGTGCCCTGCCTCAACCGCCTAGTTGTAACGGTTGAGGCAGGGCACCCGTTTAAAATTTGACGGGTGCCCTGCCTCGACTGTGACGATTACGCGGTTGAGGCAGGGCACCCATCGATTAGACGGGTGCCCTGCCTCAACCGCATAATCGTCACGGTCGAGGCAGGGCACCCTTCAAATTTTTGACTAGAAGGGTGCCCTGCCAAGGGTGCCCTGCCTCAACCGTGACGACTGGGCGGTTGAGGCAGGGCACCCGTCGATACAAGCGAAAGTTGGATCTTTATGGATTGCAGCTACAATGGCTGTGCTCGGACCATTTTTGATGCGAGTCCAAAACCTTTGCCTTCTATAATGCACCATGCGGTGGTTGTCTCAAACAACATCAGGGGTTTCCCTTAACTTGTTTTTTCACTCACCGGCTGGACGAATCAACCAACGTTTTGGGTCACCTGCCACATTAAATCTAGCAATTATCAAGACTTGTCAAACAATTTTTCTTGTCAAACCGTGTTGGTGTAAAGTTATTTTTATAACTCAACAATTTTGTATCACTTTTCACTGAAATTATAAAAATTAGACAACACGGCTTCAACCAACATGACCAAGCTGTGCATCAAAATTTTGCCCGTGTTTTCAGCCCAGCTGGCCGTGCTAACACGACTTGCACGGCTCGCTAGCTAACACACTGTTGGCACAATACATCCAGTTAATTAAACATTTTTTTGTTTAAGTATTGAGAATTCCTTGTAAAATTTCTATGAGTGAAAAGGGACAGAAAAGTTTTGGTTTTTTTGCAAAAGAGAATGCAACTTGCAAGTCCTTTTGGAAAACACCACCAATGGAGTCACTACTGCCCATTGATAGAGAACCTTGGTCAACCTCGCTTTGCCTTTGGTCATAATATACAGTATCACATTCAAGTTATGCAAAAAAATACTACAATGTAACTTCAGCAATCAAAATCAAGGGTGTAATTCAGTTATGCCAAATTTATGTTACTTTGAAAATCAATGAATTTAATCAGACCAATGGGATTATTTATGTTGAACAAATTTATACTTCATCAACAGTAATATGTGTGTTGTGTTGTGTTGTCATTTAGCCTTTGAGAAAGACTCTGCTAAGGTCGAATTGTCAGGCCATTAACTATTTTTTGCATTTCTACCATATAGGTCCTTTTGGTTGGTAAGCAGTTTGCAACAGCTACTTTTATTAAGAACTCACTCCGTGGCAGTGTAGTTAATAACGAGAAGTCCCCTCGATCCACAAAGCGAAAGTAGTAGTCCCGGCCGATTTCCTACCTCCCGCCCATGTAGTAGTTAATAAGTAGGACAGTTCTTTTCAGAACTGAGAAGTCTCCCGAAGTTTCCTGAATTCCGAATAATCTACTCCGCAGCAGTAGAATAAATAGCAAGACAAGTTCTCAAAGAACAAAATCTACCTAGCAAGTAGATATACACATGGTGATACCGCAAACCAATATACTTCTATTTTCTCAACCGTTATATAAGAACCTGGATAAGCAATACAATTAGGCAGTGTTGTAGTCGAGTCACCTGTGTCGAGTCCGAGTCCGAGTCTCAAGTCACTTGGGTCGAGTCCGAGTCACAAGTCACTTGTTTAAATATTGATTGCAAACCAAATGTCGTAAAATAAGAATTGGAAATGACAAAATAAAACACATTTATTTTAAACAAAGTTCTATTAAAGTTTTTGTTAAAGTTGGTATAACCAAAAGAAACAATACGGGGCGGAACGGCAGATGCCATGATTAAAAAGATGTTGTACTACTTTTTACTAGTGACGTGACCAAACTTGACGTCGTGTGTGTGTGTCGACCATGTGTAGAAACCGGTGCAAATAACACACAGCCATCACAGTGCAATATGCAGGCTGTGTTTTACAGGTACCAGACATGCCATTTCCCTGGTAATATGCATCAAGCACAAACAAGCAGTGGCTATGGTGTTAACGTTGACAGAATACCAGCATAATACTGGTGTCGTGCATCCCAGTGTTATTATGCGTATTGAACATACGAATCGAACATACACGCGCTGTACGTAGATGGCCATTTACACAATAATCACGAAAACTATTACTTGTAACACCATACGACAGTGTACTTATTTATTGTGCTAGACGTTAACTCCATGTGCACTCCGGAATGACGATCGGATCATCGGAATTGTTTTTAATATTTTAAAAAGGTATTGTTTGTGAAAACTCGAGTCACGAGTCCTCGGGGACAAGTCCGAGTCATGATAGTCGAGTCCGAGTCCGAGTCCGAGTCTTTTGCAGACGTGACTCGAGTCAAGTCCGAGTCACCGAAATTGTGACTCGAGTCCGAGTCCTGGACTCGAGTCACACAACACTGCAATTAGGTGACCCATTCTACACTATGTATGTGATTCCATCATTAGTAATGGGAAGAGTAGTTTTAAATTTAACGAAAAAGTACCATACCTGTACAACTTATATCTCCCTTTGAAAATTCTGTCAACTTACATGTAGATGGTCTTGTTTTAATGGAAAACAAAAATTAAAATGTTGTGTTAGGGATTTTGTGCATGAATGATAAGGACCATCCCCTCACTACCCGATCAATTCCTTTCATAGTCAAACATTGTGGTAAAGATGATGGGAAAGATTGACATATTCTGGGTTGATACTTTACTTGTGTGGTTCAGTCAGTTATGTTGATTTGTTTGGGTAGTTGTTTGTTTCAAAGTATATCTCAAGTTTTCTTCCATTTGTCTGTGTAATTTTGCTTGTAATCATGATAGCGAGCATCTCAGACTCTCAGTGAGTTCCATACAGCGGCATCATTATCTTTCCTACTTTAATCTGATTTCTTTACTCACAGAAATCTGCAAAATCTTTGTTCAATTGGCAGAAAAGTCTGTAAAAGACAATTTGTACAAGTAGGTCAGCCCTTGTACCCAATCAACATTTTCTACTTTTTCCCAAGGACCAAATATTATGCCTGATACAGACGTGTACATTGAGGAGTTTGATTAAATGATTGTACATGTACATGTACATAACAAAATATTTATTTGTTATAATTACTTTGGCCAAATCTTCTCTTATCTCTAGATACAGAGAAACTGTACACGGTTATATTTGATGAACTTTTCCGTGAGCATGGCCTTCCAGAATACACATGGGAACTGAAACAGAGATTAATGGGACGTAAAGCAATAGAAGCAGCACAGATAGTCATTGATGAAACTGGGATCCAATTGAAACCAGAGGAATGGGTGGAGCTTGTCAGCAAAAAGAGTGAGACTGTCTTCCCAGGAGCTGAGCTTATGCCAGGTTAGTTCAAATTTGTTTGTTTTTGTTTGATCATAGAGGTTTCGAAGAGCTGGTTCAGGTTGGTGAATAGTAAACTAAACTTATTGAAGCAAATTGTCAAAGCAAATGACAATGGCCTGACAAGGCCTTTTCTACCTCCATGATGAAACCATAATGAAACTAAACACTAAAACATCACTGTTATCACTACAGTACATGTACATGTAGATTTACACATTACTGTCTGTCACTTTGCTGTGTTAATGCAAAACATTTCTTTTAGGGGTTACTCCAGCCCACATCAAAACAAATACTACCCAAGTCTAATACTGCCATATTTTCCTGCATATGAGACTCGGCTTATCTGACTTGCAAAGGGACAAAACAATCACTGTGGCTTCTCTGATTGTGCGCCATAAGCGAATCTGGTACTGCTTGAGATCATTAAAGGGATGATCACTTTGTCAAATCTTACATTTATACTTGGGGGGAATAAAAGAGCGGTGACGTGGTCTTTAATGTCCGTTTAAAAATTGGCAGGGTAGTGGTCATGCATTAAAGGACCGAGTTGAAAGCAAGGTTCTTTATCGCACAACCCTGCAAGGTTTTAAAAGGATGTTGAAGACTGGGTCTCCACTCTTTTATTCCAATTCATAAATCTTTTGTTGAAAACATCAAAAAATCTTTAAAAGTTAAGAACAAATCTGACAGTTTAGCCTCAGCTCACTTTGACTCTGCGTTGAATTTCTATGTATGTGTTCAGCGCTAAGCTACTTAGTAGCTCTTTGTGCATGTTTCAAACTTGCACGTTTAAGTTTCAAACTATTTCAAATTTGCCTGAGCCCTATGCACCCTACCAACTTAACTTGGTTCGTGAAATTGTGCTTTCCAAATTCATCCGATAGCGCCCTCTTGTGACTCAATCAGATCATGTTTAAACAGAGGTTGTATGCTCTCATTCTATTGTGTTGTTGTGAAAGCACCCGCCAGCATTCACTTGTTCTTGCACGTATTGTAGCATGCAAAATAGTGAGACAATGAAGACCAGCAGCCCAGTAATTGGAAACAATGAGACTACCTGTGTGACGCTTAGATGTGTGTGCGTTGTGTACACACAAATAACATGAAGTGATGTCTTTGGGAAAACAATCTTTAAAACGAAAATGAAAAGCAAATAATTAACAAATCAAAAGTGATGTTTTACTCATTTTCTCTTTGCATTGATGTTAGGTGTACCAACACAATTACCCCCGTTTGTGTGGTGATAACCGACAGTGAGTGGCGCCTAGCGGGCCTCTGTGTATGTGGTCATGGTGCGTCTATATGGCGATGTGCCTTGTACATTGATACTTAAATCGTATTTTGCTAATTATACGCAGAAAAATATGGTAGATGCACTGTACATGTAGAACAATCTGAGTTGAAGGCAAACTAGTTGTGTTTAAACTACCAGAATAAAATCTATTTGTTCTAGTCACTGACAACACTTTGATTGTTGGGAGTGACCCAACTGAAAGCTTTTGGCCACATGTTTGGCCACAAGAATAAAGCATTGGCAATTGAGGCAATTTATTTACCAGAGAGTTAATGGTCACAGCTCTTCTAAGGTAGCACCTACAGGGGCCATTTAACTGAAATATGCTTGTATGTCAACATAACAGACCGATAATGTTTAACCATGCAGGTAAACTTGTAATCTTTTCCTATCAGGAGCTGAGAAACTTATTTGTCATCTCTTCAAGAAAAAGGTTCCTATTGCTGTGGCAACAGGCTCCACAAGTCATCTATTTGGACTGAAAACTACAAGACATAAAGACTTCTTCAAGATGTTTCATCATATAGTGTGTACAGGTGATGATCCTGAGGTCAAACAAGGCAAGCCAGAACCAGATCCATACCTTATTGCATTACAGAGATTCCAAGGAGATATACCACCTGCAAATAAAGTAAGTACACACTGCCTCCTCAACAACACCCCAAATACCACTGGAGTCCCAGGACGGATGTTGTATGAATCTGTAAGACTCGGAGATCATGTTTACTAAAGCAAATTATGGGTAAATTTGCAGACAGTTGAGGACTTTCCCTCTAAGGAGAGCATCAGCTTTGATGTTCAGTCTCCCTGCTTGCTGAACTGTAGAGAGGATTATCATTCACCTTGCACCATAGCAGTAAATAGAAACTGAATTTAACCATAACGCCAGAGGCATCTTTACCAAGACGTATCTCACACTCCAAAAGTTATATACTGCACCACATACCCACACCTTGAAACACTTACAATGGTTGGGTTAGTTTAGTAGCATGGCATGGTTTGGGATAGTTAACACAAAGAAATCTCTTATTAAAATACTTTGACTTACTTGTAAATGCATGGTTGATTCAATCCAGGTTCTTGTCTTTGAGGATGCCATCAATGGTGTTATATCTGCCAAGGCTGCTGGGATGAATGTAGTATGTGTACCTGACCAAAGGCTGGACAGGTCACTTGCTCAAGATGCTGATTTGATTGTTTCATCACTAGAGGATATCGTACCAGAGGAGTGGGGACTACCGCCATATGATCAAAGTCTTTGAGTATATATAAATCATATCAACTCCTTTCAAATTTGAAATCTAAGCAATGAATATATTTGCAATAAACCCAGTACAATCATTTTGTGTTGAGTGTGAATTGGGTGAGATGTATGGTGTAGTCTGCTTAATGCACAAAGGTTGAGGCCGAGACTCAAGTGCAGTGTTGCACGGTTTCACAAGGCTTGATTCAGAATGATTGTGGTTCATTAATTGTACTTTTCCCCTACTCTCTTATAAATGTGGTGTAAATAACAACTTGGTTATATACAAACTTTAACAAGTGACAATCTGTCCTTTAGACAAAAACTATAAAGTGTTTGTGTATATAAATTTGTATATCCTTTGTGATCCTTAATGATATAAAACTAAGTACATGAAGTGGCTCAAGTCCTGAATATTCCTTGATAAAATATAATGTGCTTTGGTCGAGATTTCAAAATTCTATTTTTTATAAAATATTTTAATTGTATGGTGGTAGTGTTCGCTCACTTTAGTAACAAGTTCAAAAGAAGTCACTATAGTTTGATTCCATGTTCTTTAAGATTTGTTGAAAGTATGAGAGGAAACATTATATAATTCAGAATGTTGACATTAAATATTTTTTTATTTTTATAATATTGAATATGAAAACAATACTCAGAGTGTTTTTTGTTTTTATAGTAAATTGTGTCATGATCGCATGGCATAATTCAATGTTTGGAAGGATTATTTCAAGCTCTCCATTCTGGGGCCTATTACTTATAGCTAATTATAAGAATTGATGATTACAAATAACCACTTAGTGAGCCAAATTAACCTCAAAAATTTAGCGACACGGATTGTTTTGAGTTTACAGTTAGTGTTTTCTTGCACATTGTACTTCAGGTAGAAAAGTATCTCAGGGCATTTGGTACTGGTGTATAAATGGCTAAAATTAACATTTTTACAATTGATGTAAAAAAACTATTTTCACCCTTTCTTGTTGGTATAAAACATTGTATCATTTGTATTTGTCAATGTTTCTAGAGCCTTTATCTGAGAAGGATACTCGTGTAATCCTTACAGTCAGGGATGTATCAGAAATAAGACACATAGACACAACATTCTGAATCAGTATAAAATACAATTTATATAAAACTCTTGTAACTACTGCCCGGGAACAAATCATTCACAACACTTGTGTACATGACATGGACATGATGGATAGTATCAAACATTATATTCAGTTTGTATGCCATGTACAAATGTGCCGATCCAGGGCAATCTAGTGGTGGCTCACTGATTATTGAATAGAGTTTTTACTAAACAGCTCATGTGCACCACAACCAGGTGGCAGGCAAATAATATATACATTTAGTTTACATAAGAATCTACACAATATGCTTTTAAATATTCACACTTGCATTTGCATAGAGACTAAACATAATAGAACTGACACCGTGCCAGCCACTCGGAGTTCTCCAGGTTTTCTTTCTATGGTCCAAGTATGCATCTTTATGATCAAATAGTTTAACTTCAAATAGCTAAGTTTGGTATCAATTCTTTCAAGCTGAGTTTACTCCTGATTACTCCAAGACTACACTGTACAGCAAACAGCACAATATTCTTAAAATAGCACCACGGTTATCAATCCTAGTGGGCTGGCAATCACAAACACGTACTGCTACAGACTCGAGCTACACAGTCCACTTCAGGCATCTAAAAGTTACAAGAAACATGTATTGACATTACATTGTGATCAATCTGTTAAACTGACATTCATCAATGTTCAAGCCTAAAGGGTCTTTCACCTGAGACATGTTTAGGCAAGTCAGAACTGATGAATGTAAGATACTAGTTACACCAAACAGTAAGAACAGTTATTCTGCATCAGTCACTCAATGTGTAATGTGTGCACAATCAGAAATTAAAAATAGAAAGCAACTTGGTTCATCTGTCAAACATTGAACAAATCAATGTATTAAACCCTTGCATATGCCACTATGCCGCCATTGCTCAATTCAAACAATGGTAAAGGAGCACATATGTACGCATCATGCACAGTTAGCAGCCGATGAGAGGTCTTTCCTTGACCTGGGTGAGGGCGCTGTTCGATTTCCTGATGTCATTTTTTATTATTATTTTTTTTAAATGAGATATCGCCCAACTCACAAGGCCACGGACGGCCACTCAAGGTGAGGGCTACACATAGCCCAAATCAATTGACACCAGGGGCACGTTGCCTCCTACTCCTGGGGCTGAAACAGGGTTACCCCCTTCACAGTCCTTAAGGATGTAGGCATGGGTATCATCCACTAGGAGCCTGTCTGGTAGAGCAGAATGCACTACCTTCCCAACTTTTTCGAAGCAATTATGGTTAAGTGCCTTGCTCAGGGGCACAAGTGTCATGACCGGGTATCGAACCCACACTCTGCTGCTGAAAACACCAGAGCTTAGGTCCGGTGACCTAGACCGCTCGGCCACGACACGCCATATACAACAAGTCTATTCAGACTTCTAGTCTGACCATTAGTAATATTCTAAGACAATCTGTCACCCAGGGTCCAAATAATGTTTTACCTTGTGTCTTGATGAGTTCCAAGGCACTTGACGCTGCAGTATCTTGCTCCACAACTCACGCAAGTATAAGTAGATGGAAACCTGAAATGCTGTTATTAAGGCTCAAAGAATGTGCATCCATTATACAAAGAAAAGTAGATGTTGAACCTTCAGAGTATTTTAATATTGATTTGGAAAGTTGATCCCAATCCACATACATGTAGTACCAAAATGAGTACCATGAAACCAATTAATAAACTGACCTGATACTTCAGGGCAATTTAAATTTCTACTGGAACTTTTCACTGGGCACCAAGTCAATGAATAACCAATGGAATGGTGGCAATTGCCTCCATGAAGTATTGGACCTGAATAAAGGTTTCATCATACATGCAATGCAACAAATATTGATTTTCTTTGAAAAATGTTCTTGGACAAACTTGCACCAAGTCAAATAACTTCTTAAATGTTGAGACCGATTTAAATTGTCTTGGTCTGAAGCCAGAGAGTCTGCATACATTTTAATCTTGCGCATATTTAGGTCTCAAACTATCATTTATCTTACAGGATCTGTATACGATTGGTAATGACTTTGAAAATTAATGGCAATAAAAAAATTACGTGGTAGAGGTACAGCAGCTTTCGATAGTATAAAGCATTTTGAGAATCATTTCACTTCAAAGTAATGTGGTTATGGAAAAAGTAATCAGGTTTTATGCCCCAAAATTTGAATCTGAGAACAATTCTGTCGGAAACGCTTCTCAGATTGTGTATTCCTATAGGGAATATTATTTCTGTGGACATATTTGCTCCGGTTTTTCGGCGATATCTCAAAAACGTGACCACCTTTTGAAGTGAAATTTTCACAGGTTAGTTTTATTGTATATTATCTACATTTATATAGGATTAACACAATCAAACGGTTCCAAAACACGAAAGGTATACCTGCTTTAAGTCAAGCCTGGAAAAAACTACTTTTGTTTTTATTTCCAGTATTTTACGCAGGGAAGGGTTTGATGCAAGAAAAACTCGGATTATTAATCATTTCTAAGAACATCACTTCCATTTTTAGGGGGGAGTCATGGCATGTGTACTGTGGACTTATTTAGGGGGGAGTCATGGCATGTGTACTGTGGACTTAGTCTCCACAGCCTCATGTGGGTTTTCATGGAAAGAGCCAGTTGGGCAGGAGACTGCACTGATTGTTAACATTCTGCATCTTACCTTCATATATTACTCATTTCATTTGATTTTCAATTCAATAATAATTGGTAAATACTGAAAAACAAGGAGTCAAAACTATTGTAAATATAACCCATAGTTCAAGGATACCCACACACAGCACAGAACTTCCTCTCCGGGTACTTAGAGCCTGGAATACAAGCTGTCAGGTAGTTGGGTGGCTCCTGCATGCTCAGTTGCTCCTCTTCAACCAATACACTGAAAGTCTTCCTGAATCGTTGCTTAAAATGATCACCCCTCGTCTTCTTCTTCTTTTTAGCTGGTGCTGTATGAAACAAACATTGATAGCATCATCAATTTCATCATCACTAAATCAAGTCAACAAATCCCAGCACCTTTGGAATTGTAGGAAACCAACAACCTATCTGTTGGGGTGCGATTAGATTGTAAGCTTCGTCCATGCGCTTGCAATTATGTTTTTTTTCATCGATGTGTGACAGGTGAAAAATGTATGGTTTTGTTTACTCTGCTTAAGTTGGGCTTTTTTCCCTGTGATTTTAACATAAAGGTACACCTCCATGATTTTACTCTATTATAAATAATTTCTTTTTCATTCATGCCAATTGTATCTGTGGGAAAGTTCTTTTACTAAATGCACCCCAGAGACTCTCAGGGTCATTGTTTATTGGAACTCAGAGTGAGAGACCACCAGTAGCACTAGACTCATTTACATATTCATTAGGTGTTCGTGCAATATGAGCATGATCACACCTCTTGTTATTTGTATAAAATTTATAGTTGTTGCATGTTTATTCATTAGCTAAGTCATAGCCCAGGAATGCAGCACTTGATTCCTGTGGGTCGCTTTTTCATATTCTTAATTCAATTGTCCACAAGACATCATTCTGCAAAGAGGCAAAGTTTTAAAGATATTACTTTGTACAGCGCTGGCTGCGCGCGGTTTCCACTGTGGGACGAATTGGAAATAAACACATTACATCTACATCATAATGCTGTGTTCCTGACTTGATGATTATGAGCCTGTTACACAAGAAAAATTTACATCTAATCACCTTGATTTCTACAATAACATTTAACTTAAGGATGATGAGCAATAAATGCAATAACATTTAACTTAAGGATGATGAGCAATAAATGCAATAACATTTAACTTAAGGATGATGAGCAATAAATCAATAACATTTAACTTAAGGATGATGAGCAATAAATGTTTTTGTTCTGTTCCCATACATCTCTTGTACATAAAATGTCAGACCATTATACTCAGCTATTCATTACTTGGTCTATGACAAACTTCATTTATCTCTCATATGTAAAAAAGCTTTGTTTGCCCAAACTTACTTCCTTCATTGGAATCAAACTGTGGTAGTTTCTTGTTAGGAATAATCAGGTTAGCTTGAGGATCTTCTTGGTAGTTGTCTTGTTCTAATGCCTCCAACTGCTTACGTAAACGTTTAGCTCGTGTATAGCTGTCAAGAATGCGCTTCTGGTTAGTATCTTTGATTCTACCTGCACACAAAATACATTGAACATTATTTTATGTTGAACAAAGAAAAAATGACCTTTCTAGCCCTATGTTGGCGGTCTCCCTATTCTGTCAATATCTTTGTTCTAGGAGTGGGGTGCTAGTCAGAAGCCATTCAACCGCTAACTGTCGTGTAGCCAGGGATCACGTATATGATACAACCTCGGAAGCGGCAGAAGGGGATCACCTAAAATGTAAAATGACTCTTCATCGTTATTACCTAGCAGAGACTATTTTTGGATTGTATGAAACACAATCACACCAGGGCTAAATCGTTGACTACAATCAAAAAAGTATTGCTAAAACCATAAAAACAATCAAACTCTTGAACTCTTCCCTGCATGTTTAGTGCACATATGAAAGTACAAGAGAAACTGCTTGTTTGCAACCAAACGAACCATAAACATTTCTTCAAGAAAATATGGGTTAAAAAAATGATGACCAGGTCTTACTGGCAGAGGCAATACATGTTGTCACATGCAGGGAAATCACTGATTGGGCTAACTCCAGCGTGACTGACGGGACAACTTTGAGTGACTAATTTTTCTGAAAAGCCTGCAGAAAAAAATCTGCATGGCATAGCTAAAAAAGTTACTCTTTAAATCAAAGAGAACATGTCATATTTTAATTATGAAAACACAGGGTGAAACCAAATGATTTATTGGCTGTATGGTTGCAATTTGAAATGAGCGTGACTGACAGGACGCAAAAGACACTCAATTTACAGAATTTGTAGATTCTTGTAAAAATCTATCTGTTCTCAAGTGAGATTTATTGTAAAATGTTGTCAAAAATAATAATTGGTTCATAAACAATCAGAAAACATTTTATTCAGAAGTCACAAAGCTGAGAATTCCTGTGCTGGGCTTGTCAAAATCGTGACTGACGGGACGTGACTGACGGGACGTGACTGACGGGACATTTTTGACGTGACATTTTTTACTTTTTTCTCAGCATACTAAAACCATTTTAGTTGTTCAGAGGATCTGGTTAAGTATTTGTTTTCAGGTTAGCAGTAACACCACAGTAAGAAACAATGATCAAATAATGATAAAACATGGATTTAACATCATTTGGTCACAAATTTTAACGAGTAAAGTTAAAAGTACTTCCTATTAAGGTATTTTGTTCTAGAATTTAAATGGCAAGTTAAACTTGGTAGTTCTGTTGCATTTGGTTGTTATTATGGATATGGGTCATATTTAGGGGCGTAACGAAACATCGCTGCATTCGATAATCATGATACAAAATCATGATATATATATTTTTTTTTCACACACACAATGTCATCAATTGTAGAAAATGCACACTATTTTGAATATTATACACCACAGACCTTGCAAAAGAAAAATGTGTACATTCAAGGTTCAAATTTTACACTGGACCACAAGCCTATATTACCAGCTATGCCTGTCCCTATTACACTTTTGCTTTTTAAAAACTTACTTTGTGAAATATACAATCGTGATACATATTGTTCTGTGACCCAAGTATCGGGATACAATCTACATATCGTGTCGTGATAAAGTTGTATCATTACACCCTTTATACCCCTTCATCTGGGATTGGAATTGCGCCAATTCAAACATTTTAATAAACACCTATAGAATTAATCAGTGATGGAACATTGTTTCAACAACTTCATCTTCTACTTTGTACCAAATGGCATCTCTCTCTGGCTCAAATTTGTAAGCCTTACCAACTTCTGCAAGTTTCAAGCAATGTACTATGTATTTGGTACATGTACCGGTAGTTAATGTTTTTGATATCCCGAATCATACCACGTGACCTTGTCATCACTTTGAACCCATGTTCTAACGTTTGGAAGCCATGGGATGTTGCAGAAAAATTCCATGTTGTAGTTCCATTCAAAGTGATGACTATAACAAGGACTTTTTGCTGTGCCCCTCGCTATCAAACTGTAGTTGGAGTACATGAACTTGTACTATTTTTTGTTTTTTAGGCCTACTTTCAAGAATGAAGGGCACATGTTCTATTTTGAGTTGTTGGATGAAAGTTACTTGTCACAATGTGTTAAAATGTGTAAATGGATGTGATTGTGCAATGCAATTCATACTTGCCTCCAATTTTGAACAAAAATGGTCATGACAGGCTGGAAATCAACGTGACTGACAGGACAGAACGTGACTGATTGGACAGTTGTGACTGACGAGACACACTTTGAGATGTAATATTTTCTTTACTAAATATCAGTAAACAATTTTATTTAGTTTTTTATATGAGGCCAATTGAATAGAAGATAGATTAAACTTGGAACAAAAAATATACATTTAAATTTATAAAATAAGCAACTTTTTGATGTTTTTTCGTGACTGACGGGACATTTCAAAACCCAAACCTAAAAGTATAGTACACATTCATAATATTTTTTCTGAGTTTAAATTATATCCTGGATTGGAGTAAAGGTATCGAGTGATATTAAACCAATCATAAGTAACTTTGGTGAATGTGAATTATAACACATGGAATCCAGATTTTCCTGCTAATTTAGGGTACCCACACCCATTCCAGTTCCCCAAACTTCAAATTGTCATAAAAATAAATCAAATTACAGGAGATGAAAAGCAAAAGTGGTATCTGACGGCTTAGTTTGTCTACTTTGCAGAAAACAATCATTTGGAAGCATTTAATGAACTTTTAAAATTCATGCAAGTGGAACATTTCTGTGGAGTTAGCCATTGTTAATAATCTTCGAAAGTAACAGTACATGTACAATGTATACGACCTGTTGGTTATAATGACAAGAAGAATTTGTCCCCACTTTAATGAAGAGAATCATAAAAAGTCCCCAAGACAGTCCCCTTGATTGGAATGTAAATAAGATGTAAATTTACTTCAAGATATTCAGAGATAACTGATGTCATTCTCCAAATAAGGATGCTCATTGTTTTATTGTTATTTATGTTTGAGAATGGAGTAAAATAAAATTGTTTATGCATGGTATCAATACTTTTGCTTGAGGAAGAAAAGACGTTCAGGTTTGAATATGAAGTTCTAAGAAGGTCACAGACAGAGACAGAAGTTCTACAATGAGTGCAGTAGCATCAAAGGAGTGATGGTTCTGTAGAGATTGAATGACTGTCATGACACACACAGACCTGTTGCCAGTAAGAATTTTAGTTTATTATTGTTGTAAAATAGTATTTCTAGGGCTTCTTTTCTTAACTTGATTAAGTCTTTCTAGTGGCCAAAATTGAGGCAACTTGAAAAACAAAGAGGAAAAATAAAGTCAATAAGAAGCATCCTCTCAACCAACACACCTGGTCCTCAGATGCTGAAGTGGGGGTATCTTACCAAACTGGCATCGTATCCATTTATTTCTGGACCCAAATATGTAAGTGGGTAGTTTCTAGTTTGATGTAAATTGTTCTTAAGATTGATCTTCATTTTGACAAAGAAAACTATAATACATGTATAAGGTTCAGAAATCCTCCTTTTATGTGCATAATGTGAAGTAATTTATGTTTTATCATCATATACTTAAAACCAACCAATGTTTACGTAGATGACATTTTTACAGCAAATATTAACTTCCCTGTTCCATTATATTCCCAATTTTAAAAATCATAAAGCTTCCCTTGTTTTTGCAAGCCAGTTGCAATGAAGCAGATTTCCGTTCCTTGTTTACTTTTCTGATTGTAAAGCTGTCCCATTGATTCCCCTCTCTGTACACTTTTAAGATTGATTTCCTTCCTCCCCAGGCTGCAAGGTTTCACCATACAACATAAACAGACATTTACAAAAATGTTGACACAAGCTGTTTGAAGATAAATCAGATAAATTGAGACAATGTCATTATTTCCAAATTCCTCCCATGTACACGTACATGATTTTATATTACACAAGTATTGAATGCAGGAACGAAACGCATGTGTTATATAACTCACACATAGATCCTGTTTTCTCAATAAACACAAAGCAGACGCAGAAAATTGCCTCCCTACACTTGCAAAACCAATTTCTGAATAATAACACGACACTCCATGCAGACACCAACCTCGTCTGCCGTGATACAACCTTGCTTTAATTGTTTTGAGTCAATTTTTGTTATCAAGTTATATGGATTTGAACCAATGACCTATGGTTTCTTTTGTAATTTCTACATGTTAAGTTAAATTTGTTTTCATACATGATTGAGACTGCATATGAATGGCTAGTGTACAACTAGTCTAGAAATACACAGGACTAAACTGAAGTTACTTATTTACATGAAGTAAGCACATTCTTTGTTTGGATGATTTGCATCCATACAAAGGCACAATCAAAGATAATTTTGTTGCTGACACATAATATGCACAGCAGCAAAACAGGCATGCCTTATTACAGTCAAGAGTAAGGAAAGACAGTCACCAAAAATATTAAATCTCTTCTTTATATTTCAGCAGTCACTTCATACATGTAGTGGTTAATTAAATAACCAAAATGATCGTAGACGCAATTTTTCATCTAATACTCACAAATTTCTATGCGGCCGAGTCAATATACCTCTTTCCACAAGTACCTTTAAAGGGTGTGTACAACATTGGTAAGAATGAAAATATAAATGTTTACAGATTTGCAAATAACTTACATAGTATAAAGATGGTCATGGTGGAAAACTTCCCTATATTTTGGGTCACATCAAGTTTGGATACAGGTCTGTGGCAATTACCAATGTTGTACACACCCTTTAATGTATTATTAGTGGACAAGTAGTGGTTCAACAATTTGTCCTATTTGCCGAAAAGTGGAGGGATGCCAATGCCATTTAACAAATGGCTGTATGCCGACGCTTCAGGAGATTCTGTCCCCACCCCCCCCCCCCCCCCCCCCCTTACGGTGAACATGCACAAACTTCTTCTGAAAACCGCCCTCTTTTGAATCATCCTCCTTCAGCCAATGTTAATTTCTCATAATATAGGGGATAAAATCTCCGGGTCAGATTTTCCAGATGACATTGGCATCAGAATTTAGACACTGTTGACTGACCTTGATCCAAAAAGAAACGAAAATCATTTCAGAGTTGGTACAAATAAAGAATTTTTTTTCGCCTTCTTTGGGCTTCCTGTGAAGAAAATAACTTGCACAGCGTCGCTTTGCAGGAAGAAAGAACGAAGGATTTTCTGTCATTTCATCACTTAACTGGCAATGATTAATAAGCATCCATAAACCATCTGTTATGAAAAGATTGAAATTCATCCACATAAACTACACCGATGGTTGGTTAAGTGATTTCTTTGTTGATTTCTATATCACACAGTTGTGTGAATTGGTAAATGAAGAAATCCAAACAAGAGAGTTTGGAGCTATAAAAATACAGTGTAATTTAACTGCAGAAGTCCTCAACGATTAATCGTCATCCACATCAGTCATATCAGTATCTAAAAAGTTTTTTAATACTTGTAAATTTTTCGAAATCATTAAAACAGCTTACATTTTCAGTGGAAGTTTTGCAAAAATAATTAGTGAATATTTTTACTGAAAGGAATTTTTGTAAAAATGGGAAAATTATCAGAAACACCGGTAATTAAAATGCCTGAGCTAAGAGGAGGGGGGTTATTACAAAAAAAATTATCAATAAGGGTGGCAGAGGTAGTCGCGATTCTCGTAGGTTTATTAATTAATGGGATAAAAGAATGGCTAAACATTGAATCCATGAATTCTTGTGTTTGACTATGATGGTCAATCCTGCAGCCGATCACATGTCCAGTATATTTCAAAGTGTCTCTTAATGAACCAGCATTTTTGTTTTAAGCGCCGACACAAAAATTGCGTCGACTTCTATCGCGTGGTGGGCGGCTTAGTTCAAATAAAGCGGTAACTCTTTATTGCAGGTTTCTGTTTGGTTTTTCCTGCACCCAATCACATTTCCAGTATATTTACGTTTTCCTGGCAGTTTCCATCCAGACTGTGTTTATGTTTGATAGGCTATATATTTTTTTATTTGAACAGGCTGAACTAAAAAATGGAAACAATCTGGGAACTTTGGGTAAAAGGGATGCCTTCCCTTCCCTGGAAATAGGCCTAACAACTTTCTTTGAGGAACCCTTTATTTTAAGCAGAAAAAGCACCAAAGAAGCATGGACATTTGCGTTTTATACATCATTGTTTATTGGAAATGGTTTATTGCACAAAAAATGTATTCGCATCCACAGGCTGGACTAAATAAAACATTAGAACAATATTACGGTAAAACATTTAAAGAAATAAACCCTTTTGATGCTTTTTAATCCAGTCTGTTTTTAAGCAGAAAGAAGGTGAACATCAAATAATATCAAATAATATTAAAAACGAAATTCGTAAAAAAGGATATTAATAAAGTTGCACAATTTATAGTGAGAAGAACATCATACCGTATTGGTTTACTATTTATTCGAACTTGAGATCGTCATGCAGATGGGGGAAATTCACACGCCGCACGGAACTTCTTCGTTTCAGCACAATGCACGTTAAACGGTACGAGTTGACTTGGGTACGAGTTGACTTGGGTACGAGTTGACTTGGGTACGAGTTGACCTGGGTACGAGTTCACTTGGGTGCCAGTTTACCTGGGTACGAGTTGACTTGCATAACTTGGGTATGAGTTGACCTGGGTACGTAGTACTCCTAGAACTATGATGTTCGATCAGGATCGAACCTCATAGTTCTAGGAGTAGGTATGTAGGAGCATGGAGGTAGGAAGTTCAAGTATCCTCCCCTGTCCGGTTTTCGAGGTACCATGCCTTTTTCTTTGAATTGAAAAAACCAAACTGATGCAATATATCAACTGATGCCCTAATTACCTTCCTATGCAAACATATATTAAAACTTGATGGACATTGAAACTTTCACACCACGCACCGATCTTCGATGACTTCAATAGCGTCCCATTTGTTTGGAGTTTGACCTGTTTTCGAGGCAAACAAGAAAGTATGGTGTCCCGGTGAAGCCATACGTGGAAGAAACATCTGCAGTGACTACAAGTGTTCTGTGAGACTTTGTGTATGACTATATATGTTGATTTATTCGGTTGAGTACCCAGGCGAATTAGAATAAATCTACTTTATACTTGTTACGTAAAGAGTACACGCTTCAATGGTTCGGCGGGAACATTGAATAGGATCGGGTGTGGTACCTGGAGTAAGGGTATAACGTATTCACTTCACGCTTGCTATGCAACTATACCACACGTTAAATTTTTGTGCTCTCCTTCACCGCTATTCCCATAAATTTACGGCCAAATTTATCTTTAACCAACCATGTCAACTCCAGCTACAAAAGAGGACATTCAAGAACTCTTAACACAATTTAGCCAGAATCAGGCTTTTCTTGTGGATGAAAAGTTAGCTTCAATTTCAGCGGGTTTTGAAGCTAAATTAAAGTCGGCCACTACTTCAAAAATAACCTGGAAAAGGGAGGGACACAAACGTCAACACATCTTCAACCAGTCTATCATAGACCAGTTAACTGAGGTAGATAACATCAACCAGGCTCCAGAAGTCAAGGCTGAAATAGACAAGGCAAAAAAGCTACTTGAGCATCGACAAAAACTTATCAGACTAGCTGATACTAGTCCTTCAGGCTGGGCAACAGTCGAAGAGTATGAAACCAACGAGCTGGCATACGACTCTGATGACGAGAAGAGAATCGCTCGGGCTGAAACAAGAGCTGCAAGAAAGATTAAAGCCACGATCAATAACAAAAACCCCAAGAAGTTTAAGGGAGCATTCAACCAGGCTACGGTTACTGCTCCCACCCCTTCTATTGCTACTACTCTGGGGCAACATCAGTTTTTTCGTCCCCAGCGTTACACCACCGTGCGGGACACTTGCTACGCTTGTGGAGGCCAAGGACACTGGAGAAAAACTTGCCCCTACATTGGAAAGCATCAAGGCCGAGCTGTCACTTCCAAAAGCACCAACGCCTAAACCGGAGAAAAACATCGGAGGAAACACAGTAAATAAAGTTGAGTTCAAACCCAGATTTTGTGTTAATAATGTCAATGATGAACAATTTACTGAGTATGAGTATGAGGAAAATTCAGCCTCTAGTAAAATTAGAGTAGCCGGGCGTTTGTTTTCACATAGTAAATTTTGGAAATCAATACAGGCTAATTCTTTCGTTTTAGATGTGATTGAGTTTGGTTATGCTCTTCCCTTCTACGAAACTCCCCCCCTACTCCAAATTTGGATCCTTGTGCAAGAAGAGTAATAAACAATGCCTCTGCACACAAACACACAAACTTTGTCTCATCTGCAATCTCAGAATTATTAGATTCAGGTTGCATAAATTTGTGTACTAAACAACCATACATTGTAAATCCTCTGTCAGTGTCAGTGCAAAAATCTGGCAAGCGTCGCCTTATTTTAGATCTGAGAAACACAAATAGGTTTTTATGGAAACAGTCGGTCAAGTACGAAGATCTACGTACAGCCCTTTTGTTTTTAAGGCCTCATGGGTTCATGTTTCAGTTTGATTTAAAATCGGGATACCACCATATCAGTATTCTCCCTGAACATCAACAATATTTAGGTTTCAGTTGGATTTACAGAGGTGAATTTTCATTTTTTGAGTTCAAGGTTCTCCCATTTGGTTTATCAACTGCTCCTTATGTATTTACTAAGGTAGTAAGACCCCTTGTGCAGAAATGGCGTAGTGAAGGGAAACGGATAGTAGTTTTCCTTGATGATGGTTTGGGTTATGAAGACAGCTTTAAGAAAACCACTAAACATAGCGCTGAGGTCCTAAATGATTTGGTAAAAGCAGGTTTTGTGCCCAATGCACAGAAAAGCAAGTGGAACCCTGTGTCAGAGACAGAGTGGTTGGGATTTGAAATTAATCTCACCGAAGGTTTATTGGTTTTGCCAGAAAGAAGAGTCGTGGCCATTAAAAACGACATACAAGCCATATTGGCAAAAGATAGTTGTAAGCAAAATAAAGCCTCAACCTTTACAAACGGTGTTAATGCTAGAACACTAGCCAGTGTGACTGGGTGGTGTTAATGCTAGAACACTAGCCAGTGTGACTGGGAAGATTATTTCCACATATTTAGCAGTTGGTTCTATGACTAGAATCATGACAAAGGCCATCCATTGTGCCATTGAGTCCAAATATTCATGGAATTCTAATGTATTGCTTTCAGCTCAAGCAAAAGAAGAATTGCGGTTCTGGCTGCAAAATATTGAACAACTGAAAGCAAAACCGATTAACTACGTGGCTAGTTGCTCTAAGATAGTCTACTCAGATGCTAGCGCTCATGGTTTTGCAGGTTACGTAGTCGATGCGGATGACTCTATTAGTCATGGGCACTGGGCATCAAATGAAATAAGTCAAAGTTCGACTTGGAGGGAATTAAAGGCAGTAGAATTAGTCCTGATTTCCCAGATTCATAATTTTCAGAACAATAGGGTGAAATGGTTCACCGATAATCAAGCCATAGTTAAGATTATTGCTCATGGTAGTATGAAACAAGATCTACAGGATATTACTCTTAATATTTGTCGTACCTGCATAAGGCATGGTATTTATCTTGAGATGGAATGGATTCCAAGATCATTGAATGATAAGGCAGATTTTCTTAGCAAACTTGTTGATACAGATGATTGGCAGTGTTCCGATGAAATGTTCACAACACTCCACAATGCTTGGGGCCCATACACTGTTGATCGTTTCGCTAGTTATTATAACACTAAACTTCCCAGGTTTAACTCTAGATTCTGGAACCCAGGTTCCGAAGCGATCGATACTTTTACAGAAAATTGGTCAAAGGACAATAATTGGTTGGTACCCCCCATCCATTTAATTTCGAGAACCATTCTGCATTTATTGGATTCCAAAGCACAGAGCACATTGATTTGCCCAGCTTGGAAGTCTGCCCCATATTGGGTGATTTTGTTTCCAGATGGGTATTCACCAAGATCAGAGATTTCCGACGTATGGGAATTTACAAGTCCTTTTCCTCTGTTTAAAGAGGGTCGTGGACGGAACTCCACGTTTGTTCAGAACATGAAACGCAGTATTGTTTTAGCAGTACGTTTCACGAAGTTCTACAGTAGAACGTAAAATGAGGTTCATAAGAGCTCATTACAGTTACACTCAGAGTGTAGTACTTCCAGAGTGAAGATACGATTTGCATTCAGAATGCAGCAGGAGATGTGTATTATAGTAGAAGTCAAAGTGGATGACAGCTACATAATATGTAAGACTCTAATTAGAACACTTCATTAAAATTGATTGACTGTTAGCCTAACCGTTATATTCTTTATTTATCTAAAGCTAATCTTCAACAGTGATATTTGGAGAGAAAGTTTTGCTCGAACAACAGACAACCAAGAACTTAACCACCTAGCAAGAAAATTACCAGCTATTGTCACCAAGTCTAGGGCCCCTTCAACAGTGGCACAGTACAGTTCTTATTTTACTAGATGGCAGCATTGGTCAGAGTCACACAGGAGGTCTCCACTGCCGGCAGATTCCTATATAATTGCATTATATTTAGTTCACCTGGGAAACTCGGCGAGTTCACCAGCTCCTATCGTGAGCACCATAGCCTCCATTTCATGGGCTCATCGAATGGCAAATCTTAAAGATCCCACAAAAGATACTATAGTGGCACACACTGCCGAGGGACTAAAAAGGTCTCTTTCCATTCCCAAAGAAAGAAAAGTGCCAATAACTCCTGAGCTCCTTTCTGATATGGTACAGAAATATGGCGTAGATAAATCAATCCAAAATTTATTGCATATTAGAACATTGGCCATTGCTCTCATTTCATATTCTGGGTTTTTACGATTTAACAAATTAGCCCAAATTAAAATGGGTGATCTATCGTTCAGTAGTAGTCATTTGTCCATCCAAATCAAGTCTAGTAAGACCGATGTTTATCGACAAGGAGATTCAGTTATCATAGCCAGATCAAGTTTACCTACATGTCCAGTAGCTATGCTAGAATTATACCTAAAATTAGCAACCATTTCACCCACAGACAAGGGAGCGTACATTTTCAGAAGCTTAACTAAAGTTAGCACGGGTTACGTATTAAGAAAAGGAAACAACCCAATCTCATATACTCGAGTAAGAGAGTTAATTTTAGATGCTTTATCACCATTAGTTGACGATGTACACAAATATTCCCTGCACAGTTTTAGAGCAGGGGGGGCCTCAGCGGCTGCTAACGCCGGAGTGTCCGATAGACTGTTTAAGCGCCATGGGCGTTGGAAAACAGATACAGCGAAGGACACTTATGTCCAGGATAATTTTTCTAGTTTAATTTCCGTTTCTAAATCATTGGGTATTTAAGCCATAAGCCCGTTCTTTGTAGTCATCCGGTTGCAGCATAGCTCGCAGACATACCATATTCTGAGTAAAATGGTCTTTATTAAAGTAGTGTAATTGTTTAAAGTATAAATGTTGATTTATTCGGTTGAGTACCCAGGCGAATTAGAATAAATCTACTTTATACTTGTTACGTAAAGAGTACACGCTTCAATGGTTCGGCGGGAACATTGAATAGGATCGGGTGTGGTACCTGGAGTAAGGGTATAACGTATTCACTTCACGCTTGCTATGCAACTATACCACACGTTAAATTTTGTTAATTTTCTTTATTAATAATAAATTGGTTATTGTTAAAGTCACCCATCAGCAGACTTGTTACAGCTGATCTAAATGAACAACAGTATATAAGGAGGTCAGTGCTAGCTTGAGCCTGAAAGCGTTGATTTGCATAGATCAGGTGTACGTTTCCAAAAATTGGTTTTTCGTATCTGGCGGTCAACATTAGCACTGAGGCTCCAGGGCATATGACACCTTGTGTCATGTAAGTCAATGAAGGCAATAAAATTAATGCTAAATGGCAATTTGCAATGAAGACAGAACTAAGTTGATACCAAAAGTTTTGTATCATTCTGTCGTATAGGATTGGAAAGAGAAGAAGTTGATTAAAAGGGATCAGTTGATCCGGTTGCAGCATAGCTCGCAGACATACCATATTCTGAGTAAAATGGTCTTTATTAAAGTAGTGTAATTGTTGTTTAAAGTATAAAGCCAGCAGTTGTCTTCATTTTATTCAAAATATTTTTTATTAAATTAAAAAAATTACCATGCCATGGTAATTTGCTTTAAAAAAATAAAAATAAAAAAAGGTAAATAATTCTTGGCTTTCAAATCTGATTTTTATTTAGTTTTGTGTCTTTTTAGGCCAAGTAAAATAAATAACATGTTGCTCGTCCGGACTTTTTAAAAAGTTGGTGAGGGAGGTCCTTGTTATTTGTTATTTTCAAATTTTTTGTTATTTTTTTCAAGATGGCCACCATGTCTAAGATGGCTGCCATATCATATTTGAAGATGGTTTATGAGCATGTTCTGTATGTCCTCAAATTCTGTTTAAAGTTGCCATGTGTGTTTCTGTGTCCATTTCGATACATATTGTTATTCTTTCCAAGAGTTCTTCTTGCTTTTGCTCCAAAATTATTCTGTGTGTGTGGCATCACGTCCTGGTGCAAAGATCTCGTTCAAAAAAGAACTGTGGCAGTGGCATGCAAACGTGAAGGGCAAAACGTTTCAAAGAAAATAAGGATTTTCTCACGATTTTTTGTAGGCCTACATGCAAGAAAGATGATGAAATTGCTCAATAAAAATGAAGGATACTTTTAAAATAGCTCTCAATATGATTTCAAAGATGCCCTAATTACCTTCCTATGTTTATTATAAGTATGCAAACATATATTAAAACTTGATGGACATTGAAACTTTCACACCACGCACCGATCTTCGATGACTTCAATACAATTTTTTTGTTAGATACAATTTTTGTGGTTTGACTTGCCAAGCAAAGAGTCTCCTCTCATTTGACCAAAACTTAGAAACATGTAAGGCTCCACTGGTTAGTTGCACTTGTAAATGCAAAAAGTTGTGGTATTGTAGGCATTTCTGCAAGGTACAAAAATATGTCATACTGTCGGGGCCATAAAAAAAATAATTCCCACCGAAAAAGTTTCATCAAACACTTTTTCAATTCACAATTCACGATAATCAAATCATGTGACTGAACATTCTGCTGAGCATTCTGGGGGAAAAAATACAGAGGCTTAAAGAAGCCACGTGCCTTATATCATTTTCTAATAGTCTGGATAATTTTTTTTTTTAACACTCTATCATTTTTGTTATTAATATTAAAATTTAAACATCAGCTTTGTGATTCGATTATCACTGTTTATTTATATGCTTTATTATAAATGTTAAGAAACATAAAAAGACACAAAACTAAATAAAAATAAGATTTGAAAGCCAAGAATTATTAATTTTTTTATTTTTTATTTTTTATTTTTTGAAAAATACCATGGTTATTTTTAAAACTAAATAATAAAAAAAGTTGAATAAAATGAAGAAAACTGCTGGCTATATAGTCATACACTAAGTCTCACAGAACACTTGTAGTCACTGCAGATGTTTCTTCCACGTATGGCTTCACCCGGACACCATACTTTCTTGTTTGCATCGAAAACAGGTCAAAAAATCAAACTCAAAACAAATGGGACGCTATTGAAGTCATCGAAGATCGGTGCGTGGTGTGAAAGTTTCAATGTCCATCACGTTTTAATATATGTTTGCATATTTCTTATAAACAAAAGAAGGTAATTAGGGCATCAGTTGATTATGGAATATTTTAATATTTTTTCAATTCAAAGAAAAAGGCATAGGCCTACTAGTACTACTACTAACTATACTATAGCTAGCTAGCATGTACTAGGCCTACATCGAAAACCGGACAGGGGAGGATACAGACAGTGACACAGTCTAATCGCCACTACTCAGGATCTTTTATATTATTATTATTATTTAGGCAAATTGCAAAACTGTAATGACACTTTTTTTCACAGCATTCCTTTATAGCTATGTCATGTGCTCACCTGATTCACGTTTCGTCTGCTCCTGCACAACAGCCATCTTGGATCTGGAAAAAACAATAGTCACCGACACACACGGATTGGAACTATTGAGGGCGCTAGACAGTTATTGATTTCCTGTTTGTTACACGTCCGTCCATATGCGTCCGGTCGGCCACGCACGTACCCCAGGCTAGCTAGCTCGCTAGCTACATGTACGTCTCTGGCCTGGAGAAAAGCAAGCAGTAGCATGCAGCACATGCAATTCAACAACACTACACAACACCTTACTTACTTAGGCGCGAACGTACACACAATACGAAATGAACAACACCGATTCCGCCGTGTGTAACTGTGAACGATAGGCGCGGGAAATCTGATAACTAAACTAGGACCACCCAAATCACAGGGCACCGAGGCCTTAGTAGATTCATATCATATTCATAGAGCAAGACATACTCTGTTGTGAATGTTGAGTACACACACGCCCGTTTTTATGCATTCTCCGGCGTTGTTTAAGTCTTTAAGAATTGCCTAGTGTAAAGTTTAAAGTGTGTGGTGTGGTACAGCTTCGTCATCTGGTTTGGTAAGTTAGTTGTTCTTTTTTGTTTAGTTCCATAAGATAATATTTTCACGTTTCCTTGTAGTTGTACTCGCTAGTACTGTACTGTAGTTTGTACATCATGTGTAGTACTCAGCTCAGCTTTTCCTACCTCCATGGTTGTACATATCTGTGTATTCTAAAGCACGGAGAAAAGCAAAGCCAAAGGGCAGTCCAGTGTAGCCCCTAGCTGCCTAGCCCACCTTGTTGGGCTGTACTACTATACTACTACTAGTACTACTACTAGTCATGCTAGTGTAATGGCTCTCTAGCTCTTTTAACATCGGTCTCATAACACTCACCATTACAGTCCACCATCCATACGATTGCCAGTCATCTCTCCCCCAGCAAAGTCGCCCCTCACAAAATCGCCCCCTGCAAAGTCGCCCCCCAGCAAGCTCACCCCCTCCAGGTACAAACTCGCCCCCTCACAATGTCGCCCCCTACAAAGTCGCACCCCCACCAGAGTCTCCCCCGACAAAGTCACCCCCTAACAAAGTCGCTCCCCGACACACAGTCGCCCCTATGCATTTTTTTGCTATTGTTGCAATGATTTTCAGGGGGGGGGGGGGGGGCGGAAGGGGTGTTGCGCAATCATTTGCGATCGCTGTTTGGGTACACTCCATTTTAAAAATAGGTAATGACCATTAAAAAACAAAAAGAAATCCATGTATACTGTTAAAATTCTCTCTTTATCAGCACTGAAAACATAACAGTGTATATCGTAAGAGTATTTTCAATTGTTGAGATGCTTTTTTTAAATAAAGTGCGTAAAAATATTATCAAAAATTTTCCGTTGGTTTATTGCAGCGGCTAACGTGTATGAATGGGTCCAGGTGGGAATTTCGTTACAAATGGTCTCCCCAAAAATGGCTACAAATATCGACATAATGTGAAAAAAATTATCGTTCATCCTCTGATTTTTTTCCATTAACCCTAACTCCCAAAGCGTTTTTACTAGAATCCACCCCTAACCCAACACATTCCAACAGCTTATACTACCATGAGATGGGAACTGTGCCCAATCTTAGGTGGACGATACACAACCTAACAAACTCCAACAGGCTTTTTTTGTTTGATTTTGTTGGAGTGTGTACACTTGGCATGTGCAAAAATTTGATCAGTGAAATCACACAGTACCCAACATAACATAATCCAACAACTATCTCATTAGACCATGGAGGAAAGAGCAATGCCAGACATGTACATTTCACACATCCACCATACCCACTCAATCAAATTCCAACACCATTACTTGTCAGCAAGGATACACAATCCCACAGAATCAAACACCCAATCCTAACTTCACTGTACTTAACCTAACAAAATTAAACACTTTGCCCTGTTTGAATTTGTAGGGTATGGGAGGGTTAGGGTTAACGTAATATTTAGGAATAGATCTTTCATTCCTGAAAGTTTAATCAAAATCCCTCGGTACATCCTCTAGATATTTGACGATTTGTAAAAGTGTTTTTGGAGAGAATGGATCCCGCCAATACTTATTTTGCGTTCAAACGATCTCTGTTGACGGACGGGAACATTTGCCGCAGGTAATTGTAATTCTGAGGCAACATACACATCTAAAACAGATATGTTATACATTGTACATGTCGTTTAGGTTAAATATATGTTGTTTTATTAAATAGTTAATTTACTGAAGCAGTTGGCAAGGCAAACAAAAATTTTACAAATGTTTACTGGTGTAATGATTTTGTGAATTTACAACATTTGAAGATTACAATACCCTCTGATAAAATGGACTCGTCCAGGCAGTCTCAACGGCACGCAGCGGAGAGCAACCGTAAATTCAAATAGTGTGTACTGTGCATACACACACATCCGTTTGTACGTGGGGAGCTTCGACCAGTCCACGTCGCGATGGTCGAATGAGATTATTTTCAACGTAGGTGGCGCGCTGGTGGCGCTACCCCTTCCGCCCCCCCTGATGATTTTCTAAGGGGAAATTTTCTTGTTTTTAACTTGATTCAAGAAAGGGAATCCTTAAAGACTATACATTTTTGTTGAGGATAAATAACTTAATAACTGTATTACTAATTGAAAAACAACAAATTTTAACATCAATTAAAATGTAATAAAAGCCATTGTACAAAATCAACAAAGCTTAACAGTTACTTAATAAACATAAAAGATTTCTCACAAAAATATACTGTATAGTATACAAAAAAAACGATAAAAAAAAAGGATAAAAAATCACCGATTATTGTCCATCAATAAATAAACGTAAAAACATCTTACAGAAATATATTTCATAAGTTATGTATGTACTTTAAAAACTATCAAAAGACGAATAGAAAAATATACAGGAGTCTTAATAAATAAATTAAGCACTGTACATGATGTAACTGTCAACCAAATGATAAAACTATACAGGAGACTTAATAAATAAATTAATCTTGCACTGTAACTGTCAACCAAATGATAAAACGACGAATAAAAAAAACTAAACGGGCAGAGCCCATACCGAGATAGTGTTGTTATTTGTAAGATAAATCTTTTACTTTTTATTAGACAGTAAAATTCACACTACATTTTTTGCACTGCAGTTGCCCTTGTTTTGTGAGTTAGTTAACTTATTTTGCACTCCTTCTTCTTAAGACGTTTTATAAAATCGCATCAAAGAGAATGGTTACTTGTAGATTAATTAAGGCCGTGTCCGAAACGGCGACTTCGGCTAGGGCTACAGCTACGGCTAGATCGCGTGCGCCTCCCTATTCTTCAACACTGGCAGACGCGCTGATATCTAGCTGTAGCTGTAGCCGTAGCCAAAGTCGCCGTTTCGGACACGGCCTAAAAAATTCTCAGAACTCTTCTTCACCTTGTAGTCATAACCAATTAAGGTGGGCGACTGTGTCGGGGGGGGGGCGACTTTGTTAGGGGGCAACTTTGTCGGGGGCGAGTCTGGCGGGGGGCAACATTGTGAGGGGGCAAGTTTGTACCTGGAGGGGGCGAGCTTGCTGGGGGCGACTTTGCAGGGGGCGAGATGACTGGTTTCCATCCATACATGTCTAAAACGCAAAGTTTTAAAAGTACGAGCAGGTCGCACCTCTTTGATCGCAAATTTCTCCCACTTATAAACATCCCATACTACTCCAACCCAGTGTTGTGACTACACTGGTCGGGGCTGGTCGGCACTAACCAGTTCTAAAAAATCCCGACCGGCTCTCAAGCAATGTTACGACATTGCCGACCGGTACTTTTTGCTACTAAATAAGCTTAAAAACTAAGGAATTCTTCTTACGTAAGTTAACTGAAAACTATCAAAATCAAAAGTGTTGTTAAATCTTGTCCTCGACGATCGCGATTGATCAATTCTTGTTGTGTCATTTTTATTTCAAGTTGACTGTTTGATGCAGCGATGTTTCCCCTTTCCATGTTAGCAGAAAAAAAATATATTCTCACAGCGTCTGATTGCTGCCGCATCCTTTGAGTAAAGCATTAGAAAAACCTAGGAACCAGACGATAGTAGAACGTATAGCTCTATGTTAGGCATCAGTACACGTAGCCAGACTTCCTCCTTTTGATGCATGTGTTTTATTTTTTATCTAACTCACCAAGTTGTGAGCACACATGTCGTTCGTTCACGCGGGGGTGTTATTTTTCTTGTCGCTATTGTACGACAGAAACGACGCTCATTAGAACCCTCGTTTCACGCCGCTCCGCCATACCAGTTCACAAATCGTTCTCCGCTGTTTCTTCATTATTTTTGTCACATTATGTGTTCACGAGGGAGATATAGACAAGAAAATTATTTTCTTACGGAAGTATGAAGAAAGAAAGCGCACATCTCCGAAAAGCGCATATATTTCCGGCAAAAAACCGGAGGAATCACATCTTACCTTAAGCAGATCAGCCGGGCGCCCTGACTTTCTCACGATTAACAGGCAGCGAATCATAAGTAAGATGGCGGCCCCCAGGCACGACGAATTTCAATGTAATTTTTGTACACCGTTTTTTTTTTGCCATTTTCAAAACATCACATCTGGATGAAGTCATCATTTGGTGAGCTCTGGAATGTATCATAAAAATTCCTATAGGTGTACATGTAGGTCGGATGGACTAGCGGCTAACCCCTACACCTCCTGTGCCTGGTAGGGTACTAAACTTAGCACTTTCTATGAATTGAATGAAACTTGAAAGAAATTAATTTTCACCGAAAGACCAACCTGTGCAAAATTTCCTGTGGTTAGTGTTATTAATTGTTGTTGACGTATATTAGTTTCTATTTTAAAACATCCATCGTCGGTTTTCAGATGAAATTTGTGTACTCAAAGTCTCTGATTCTGAAAGAAATATAAATTTGCCTCAAAATAAAATCAAGCAGGACAACAACGACCAATGGAGTGCCTTAAATGCAAAACAAAGTCTTGGGGTCCTACACTACAGCAGCCCTATGACAAAATTCACCTGTTAAAGTGTTATTTACATGTACAGTATGTGTGTCCGCCCCTTTTCCCTTTATACCTCGAATTGGCCTCGACAATAAGGCCCCAAATTGATAAGCAAGTTGTTTTCACTTTAGTGTACTGAGTTTGACATTCACAAGTTACATATCTCTAACTTTTGCTCTAATTACATGAAGTTAAAGTAAAATGAAGCGGCCTTATTTAGTAGATGTTAAATTGTGCGTCCAATTCCAAGCAACCCATCATGTCCTGCAGTCAATGTCTATTCTTGAGGTGGAAATATGACCAAGACTGTAAACCAATACCATGGAATTCTCTTTAAAACTATCACTCAAAATCAAAGGGAAAGTTGCCAGGAATCGGCTCAGATTTCTCCTCAGAGCATCTAAAATCATAAACTTTGCCACATGGGACCCCCTTGCTAAGGGCTTGGCACTTGGCATTTACTATGGGAGGAATTTGGTGATAAATCCATCTGTTCCTGCGATGGGACTGATCAATCACTTAGAGTTTCCTTTGGGCTTGGTTTAATTGCTTCTCGGTATAACTCCTCATCCAACTTGGAAGTTAGCCCTCAAAGTGTGTCTCCTCCCCCCCCCCCCCCCCCCCCCCCACCACCACCACCACCACCACCACAACCTGAAAATCCTGGATCCACCTCTGGAAAAAAGTAAGGAGTTTGACAACTTTTTAAACTTTAAAAACAAATTCGATTTTAAAAGAAAAATAACTTCAAAACATTTATTTATTTATTTATTACATTTCTTTACCCAGGGTATGCCCAAACAGTTAAAACTGGTTTCCATTGGGGCCCTGCATACATTACAACATACAGCATAATTACAAATACGGTAAATTAAAAGCACATCGAAATATTACATTATAAAACTTGTACACGTATAACTATTACTCAGGTAAAATGAACTCAGAAAAAGTGTATAGGGTGAATATACAATTTTGAAATCTAAAATTCGCTGATTATGGGAGGGGCAAAAAACCCGCAAAAACTCTTTTAGAGAAACACGGGGAAATTCCCCTCCGGTTCCTAATATTTATGGCAACCAAGTTTGTCTACTCCGTAGATCAGCACAGATTAGATCTCATAAATGGAAATGGTGACATATTTACAGGAATATTATTATTATTCTTATTATTTTCTGCTAATGAAACCAAGGATCCCTCACGGAATCAGGCAGGGACTGAATATTACGGACTAATGAACGTTTTACGAAGTTCAGATTTGAATGAGGTTAGAGAAGTCGTGGTTCTCAATTGAACATGCAAGTTATTCCATAAAATTGTACCAGTTACAGCAAAGCTTGTGGCAAAACATTCTTTTTTCGCAAAGGGAATCTTAAGCTTCATGTCAGCGGATTGTCTCGTTTCACGAATCTGCGTTTGTGGTGTGAATATATTTGTCATATACAAAGGAGTGGTTTTATTTATACATTTGTGAACAAGAATAGCCTTTTTATACTCGACTCTCTCAATAAACGAAATCCAATTAAGTCTAGTAAACATATCGGCTGAGGGAGTTAAGAAGGCACACTTAAGGATTATCCGCGCGGCTCTTTTAAGACATTTGTTGAGAATATTGTTGTGAGACATGTACCGTCCTCCCCATACAGTAATACAATAGTCTAACGAAGGCAAGACTAAGCTAACAAACAGAGAGTGCAAGCTGCTTTGTGGAACACAGTCGCGGATTCTATGTAGCATACTTAGTTTAGAGGAAACAGTTTTCTTTACGTATTCATTCAACTTGGGGTCCCCATCTTAAAGTGTCATCAATAATAACACCTAAACATTTACAAGAGTTCACCTTCAAGATCGGGTTACCAGTGATACTGACATCAAGGTCAGTACTGCAAACGTTTTGCTTAGTTCCAATAAGCATGGCTTTTGTTTTGTTGGCGTTTATTGTTAGTTTGTTTCTGGTACACCAGTCGTAAATTCGACCTAGGGCTATATTCAAGTTGTTTTCTATCTCATTAATATTGGTGGAACTACATGTTAATGTCCAGTCATCGGCATACATAAACAAATTACACGTTTGAGGGATACACAGTGGTAGGTCACTGGTGTAAATAATGAATAACAGTGGACCCAAAATTGATCCCTGTGGTACGCCGGTGTTTAGTGGTAGGGCCGTAGATACTTTTCCTTCAATATTCACAGACTGGCTACGTTTGGTTAGATACGACTTAAACCAGTTGATTACAGAGGTTGATATATTTACCCTGTCAAGTTTATCAAGCAGAATTGCATGATTAACAGAATCGAATGCTTTACTTAAATCTATAAAAACAGTGCCTGTCATTTCCCCTCTCTCCATAGCCTGAAAACATTTGTTCGTTAAATCATGTAAGGTGGTTTCAGTTGAGTGTAAGGGTCTAAACCCTGACTGGCAACTAGGAATTATTTTACATACATCAAGATATGAATAAACAGTTGAGTGTACCCATCTTTCTAAAATCTTCGAGATAATCGGCAGTATAGAAATAGGCCGATAGTTAGTTGCATTACATTTGTCTCCACCCTTATAAATAGGTGTGACCAAGGCGTGTTTCCACTCTTTAGGGTATTGTTCGCATCTTATCGATAGGTTAAAGATGTGAGTTAAGGATTTAGTAATGTACGGTGACGCTATTTTAATCATTTTTACACTTATTCCATCCGGACCTGTTGCTTTTCCGACCGACATTGATGATATTTGCTTTTGAACATACTCTTCTGTAATATCAGGCAGTAGGCATTTATCAGCGAGCGAGTCGGGAACAGGGCCCTCGTCCACTTCAAGTTCACATGGAGGGGCGTTTCTAGCCATACGAGTTCCAATTGTAGAAAAGTGTTCGTTAAATGTATCTGCAATGTCGGCGAGATCGTCAACGAAATCCCCATTCTGGGAAAGGATAGATTTTGGAACAATTTTTCGTTTGTTGGGAAGGACCTCTTTTAGCTTTTTCCACAAAATGGATGAGTTGCCTTTATTTTCCTCGATGGTTGATTTAAAGTATTCGCTTTTCTTGCTGCGAATTTGTTCAGTAACCCTGTTTCGCAGCTTTTTGTATTCATTCCAATCATTTGGGGAGCCCGAACGTTTTGCGGTTTTATTTGCAAGATCGCGATGTCGCATGAGTTGCATAATTTCCCTATCGAGCCAAGGCAACGAAGCACCTCGAACACGCTTCGATTTAATTGGTGCATGAAGGTTAATAATACTCATAAACAAAGAGTGCCATATGGACCATGCTTCATCAATATCATGACAATTAAGAACATGTTCCCATGGGGCATTAAGGAGGTCATTTTGAAAAACGTCCTTGTCGATATCTTTTATACATCTAAAGTTAATTGAACGGGCTTCTATTGGGGGTGCTTTCCAATTATGCACACCGTAAACAAGATAGTGGTCACTAATCAGGACAGGTAAGACACCACTTTCACTTACGAGTTCAGGATGAGAGCTAAAAATTAGATCAATAGTTGTTCGAGTCGGTTCAGTAACACGGGTAGGATCATGTATAAGTTGCGTCATTTGGAACAGATTAAAACATGAAATTATAGGGTTTGAGGAAGTACCATTATCGTCCTCTGACACATCACAATTAAAGTCGCCAGCTACAATAATTTCTTTACATTCACAAGAGGCTCTATCTATAATATCACCGAGTTTATCTATAATCCCAACAGAACTTGACGGTGGCCTGTAAATAGAACTTATGAGTATAGGCTGCCTTTGCTTACATTTAAGTTCAACCCATATACACTCGACATCATCTGTTTCTAGGTCGTCACGGCGGATGAAAGTGAAATTATTTCGGATATACATTGCAACCCCTCCACCGTGACGGTTTCTATCTCTTCTGACAATTGAGTACTCGGGGAGGTTTATCTCTTCATCGGAGATTGAGGCATCACAAAAGGTTTCATTTAAACAGATGATGTCAAATGGGTTTTTAGACATTAATATCTCAAAATGGTCAAGTTTATTCATTATACTTCTTACATTAAGGTGCGCGAATGAAAAACCACTTTTACCTCTATTTTGAATGATGCCATCTATTAAGTTTACTTTTGAGTCCTGCTCTGTGGGTTTAGTAGTTCTCTGACCTTGTCTAGGTATTGGATCCATTCTTGGTCTCGATGATGGGCGTTGGATGGTTTGGTTTGGAATAGCGAGCTGAGTCGTGGTTGACGTCGGGGGGATTGACGTCGCTTCGGCTGCGGGTGTGGGTAGTATTGGTTGGATGGCCGGAAAACCGTCGAAACATCTAGACAAGTTGCAGATGGATTTCTGACTGCATCAGAATACATGATGTCGCCAAAGGGTGTTCTCTGCGGCGTAGTTTCATGCGATGGTGTACGTGTACTTCTGTTTTCTGATGGTCCGGCTCCGGCGATGTGTTGTATAATGTTATTGGCCAGTAGACGTACTCCTGTAGTGTTGAGGTGCACGCCATCCAATATAAGGTGGTCTGGGTTTATGTTCCCATTGTCAATAAAGTCCCAATTGTTGCGCTTGGCAATAGATTTCAGCAGATCATTGGAATCATACACCTTCTTCCGTTGGGACACTGATTGATTGTTACGATGGATTATTGATGAAATCGTAACTGATCTTGGTTGCAGTGATTTACCAATTGATGTGATCTTTGCAGCAATGGTTTCCGGGTTGTCGGAGGTGTTGTTGGTTCCGACATGAAGAATTATGCCAGAAACATTGTGCTTTGATGACAATTGTTTGGCATTCGCAGCGATGTGTTCGATCTTCGCCCCGCGCATGGTATGACATATTACTTTCTTGTTCCTACTCAGTCTTCTAGGTTGTAGCCGCTTGATCATGGAGTCCCTGATGACCAAGATATCTGCTGTGGCGATAGAGTTTGGAGTAGGAGCCCGCTTGTTCAAACTGACTGATGGTTTAGTCTTTGCCGTGTTCCGTTCCTTGTGTTTTTTGCGATACTGGGCCAGCTGCTCGTGGAAAGAGGTCTTATCTACTGAGGGGTTTGGCTGCTTGGGGGGTGTATATTTCCACTGTTTCTTGGCAGGTTTGATACTGGGTGTCAGGGCCTCGTAGTACGAATCTATTAGATATTCGGCCTCGGTCCTGGAGTCTGTGGTGCCGTCGTTGTCGATGACCACGGGATCCTCCAACGCCAGTGCAGCGAAGCGGTTGGCTGTTGTCACTGGGCTGGCTTGGCTTGCGCTCGTACTGGTTGTCCGGTTCCGGTTCAGGGCACAGAGCTGTGGCTTTGAATGGGCTCCGTCTCCTCGAGAAGAAGGGCTCATCAGCATATCAATGGTGAAGCGAAGGGCGTCGCATTCCTTCTTCAGGTCGTCAATTGTTTCCCCTTTGGAGAATGAAGAGACAGAAATACGGTCAGAAAGTGTCGAAATTTGGTCCGAAAATGTTCGATCAAGTAATTTAATATCAGTTTGAACCTGCGAAATAGCTTGAAAAATGAGGTTCAGGGTGATAGGTTCTGGGACAGGTTCCGGGACAGGCTCCGGGATCCTGGTGTCCATGATGACATCTGCAATGGTGGCTTGCAACGGCTGTTTAGGTTTTGGCTGGCTGGCTGAGCTGAGGCAAGACTTAGGGAAACTATTACGGTGGCCAAACATATAAAGGCACAAATCCTTGATGTCATCGGCTGCTGCTTGTATAGACCTACGGGATTTAGGGGTGAAACTACGATTGGAAAGGGTACTTAGCTTTTTTGTTGTGGAGTCCCTCGTTGTGGTGGTAGTCTCGGCGCCATCTTGTTGAATCCCGTCGTGGTGTTTCTTCTTGGCAGACTCGAAGATCAAATTCCTAACTTGTAATAGTTCCTCAATGGCAAAATCACTACTCAACAGAGTCACTACATTGACAGACGGCGAACTCTGGAGTTTTACGACGATTTCCTGTATCTTAGGGTCAATTTCTGACAAAAAAATCGGAGAGCCGATGTCACACACGTCTTGTCCGTCTGATGCCATATTACTACTTATACATGTACATGTATGTAGTACATGTATAATGTAAAGAAATGTTCTTGACCTTGAGTTACACAAATTAGTACTTTTTGAATATATATATTTACTTTTAACTGTTAGTTCATGATGAAATAACAAGTTTGCAAAAATATATAATGGGCACTTTTTTAAATTATTTTTTTAATGAGATATCACCTTACATCACAAGGCCGTACGGCCACTTCAAGGTGAGGGCTACACTTAACTGATTTGGGCTGTCGACCCAAATCAACTGTCACCAGGGACATGTTGTCACCTACTCCTTGGGCTGAAACAGGGTTACCCTCTTCACAGTCTGTAAGGATGTACATGTAGGCATGTGATTGTGTATCATCCACTAGGAGCTTGGCTGATAGAGCAGAATACACTACTTTCCCAACTTTTTACAAAACAATTATGGTTAAGTGCCTTGCTCGTGTCATGCTTGGGATTCGAACCCACACTCTGCTGCTGACAACACTCAGAGCTTGGGTCCGGTGACTACATGTACATGTACATGTAGACCACTTTGCTACGACATGCCACTCTTAAACTTCTAAAGTTATGAATTTAAGAAATGTTATGTTTTTTTCTTAGACATTGTTTGGCTGTTTTTATTTTGCAGGAACTCACCATTGTCATTGAGACAATAAACTTAGCCTAGTCATCATGGCTAGTGGTGATTCTGCCATCGAGATTATAGAGCTCAGCCCAGATCCACATCGCAATGTTTCGGACAAAGACATCACAGAAAATGAGCCAATGGAAGAGGATGTGTTTCTTCCCACTACTCCACAACCCAAATTCTCAAGGATACCTGCACATGCCCATTCTACCCCCAGACCCCCAGGAAGCTTAACCGACTCTGATGCTTACCTTAAAACTAATGTCTTCCCAGTTAACTGTGACAATAATGTAACATCCTCAGATAGAAGATACCATAGTGAGGGTGTGAACTCTCAGACACAGTCTAAGCCAATGGTGTCTGTTGGTCGCAAACTATACCTCTTCTGTCTAGCATTGATTGCTTTATCAATCCTTGTTGGATTTCTAGTAGGTTACTTTATACGAGAAAAGGTTTTTGAGAGAGAGATGGCATCCAGTCCTAATGAGCAGGGAACATTTTCTGCAGACAAAATGGAAAAGTACCATCATCAAGCCCTTGGAAACGTGTCAGATGATGGAATCGCCTATTATGAAAGGTACATGTTTACATTTCACGTCAAACATTTATTCGTAATCTGAAATGTGCTTGAAACAACAGCTATGAGACGCAATTTCATTAATTTACTTCTGGCATTTCTGGTGTTTTTCTTTTCTCTTGGTACATCTTTTTTGATTTTGTTTTCTTCTTCTTTTCCTTCCTTTCCAACACTCCTCCAAAGGATAACTCTGAATCAAAACTTTTTTGAGCCTTAGACTTTGAATTTAATATACATTGTATCTTGAATCTTGAATCTTGAATCTTGAACCATGGATGGATCATGAATCGTGAATCAACCGCAAAATCATATTTATGCCTTTATCATTCCAAAACCTGAACACCTAGTGTTTGTGATGTCACTCACAAACGCTAAAATGCTAGGTTTTTAAAGTTTTTGTTTTTGGTTTTTGTTTTCTGTTAAATTTTGCAGCAAGCTTCTTCAAACAACCTGAAAACGAAAGCTTACTGCACTCTTTATACATTGTAGACTCAGTGTGTCTCGAAACATCATAGTAGGATGGATAGGCCTGTGTGTCACAAATAGAAAGAGGATGTTGTATTTAGTCAGATTGCAACACAATGTTTGCTTTTAATATCACATTACACAATGTACATGTACATCATGTAACTTATGGTGTGTTTTCTATTAGAATTGTTAGTCTTAATAAATTTATATGTTCAAGGCTTAGCCTGGAAAGTGAAGTGCTAAATCACACACTATTAGTTACATGATGTACATATGTACTTCCCGATTGGGGAAAAAGTGGGAGAAAAAAGGGCACAATTAAAGAGAAGCAAATCACATGTATTTTCAAAACATTTTGAATGGACATTCCAATAGGACTCTGCACTATAATGACGTAACTTTTGCTCTAAATACCCAAATCTCAGACAACCATTCTACCACTAGCCCTCATGCAATCACTGCATCGGCAAGGCAGACTGAAGTGGTACAGTTGGTACACACATGGGGCTATACGAATTAACGTCCTCCAGGCTTACAACCTCCAGGCTTACAACATGAAACAAAATTGTATGCATTCAGTAGTGAACATACTGTCTGTGTAACATGTACCCAAGAAAAGACAAACTACATACGTACATATGTATGATTATATGTAGTGACATGAATTTTTTTTATCACCCAATGATGAACATTAAAGTTTGTATTGTCTTCAAATAGTTTTATAATTTAGTTTTTTTCTCTCTCTTTCTCAAGTATGTTCAGTCAGCATAAGTGTGGCAGTGTCACCCCATGTAGTCAAAGCATGTCAGCTATTGTTGCTAGGAAGCTTAGACGCATGGGTTTCAGTAATGTAGATGTGTCATCATATGATGTACTCACATCACAACCAGATATGTCTCAGATTAGCTCAGTGCGAACACTAGACACTGATGGACAGCAGCTTCACTTGGAAGTCTTATATGGTAGCAATCAAGAAACAAAACAAGATAAAGGAGAGATACAAAAAGATGATACGGTGAATGCTGAAGATGAAAAGACAAAGCGAAGTGTTGTTACGGAGCAGGAGGATGGGACAACACAAACTGCTACTCTCATGTACATGCCCTTCTCTGCATCTGGCAATGTTCAGGTAGGTGTACTGGGTACTAGCCAGCAGGACCAGTTAGCACGTCATTTCACTAAACTGCCAGCTTTTCCACTGGTCCATATTTTGGAGTTTCCTTCAAAATATTTATTAGCATGGGACTATGTGATTTGAAGCAATGAACAATCAGTGGTTTACATACGTACATGTATGTAGCAGTGGCAAGTAATCAACTTGCCTGCCGGACTAGTTAGACAGAACTTGAACTGGTCCTTGGGTGTTTTTTTACTGGCATTTTGCCAGTGGACCACTGTTAAGGGAAAACACAGGTGTACATCCATTGAACAATTGACTACAGATAATGTACATTGTGTGCCTCTACCACTGTGACAACGTCCTGTAATAGTCAGGATAATAATCTGTGATAATGTCACATCCCGGAATTTGGGTTATCAAAAACTGGAAGTAACCTTCGGTAGTTTTCTTTACACACACTGAAAGTGAGAGACAATAAACTCAAAAAACTTCAAACACTTCTTAGTTGATGATTGATATTATTTACATTTATTTACAAGACTTTTTATTTACAAAACATTAATTGACAGATCTGATCAGGAGCATTTACCCAAATTAGCTGAACAATCAATTCAAATAAGTTTTACGTTACTTAACATAACAATTTCACTCGAACACTCAGCAGGTTGGGTCACTTGGGGTGTGGTGCTCTCGAGGTGTGCCAGGCCTGCTGGAGTGAATAGCCCTCCCTGTCTGTCTCGTCCACTCACAAACGTCTCTCCCTCACGGGTAGCGGTTAAGTTTCTCCCAGATTTGAACCCTGGAAGTGGTCAACAAATATATATATACGACATACACAAATAAAAGATCACATCTTAATACTTAGAAACAATTATTTACCACCAAGCACAAGTCTACGACTGTTTGGTGTACACAATTATTTAGGGTTTAACAATCGAACAAAATAAATTATCCTTAACTGATTTGTTTTAAAGGAAACTCTTCTTTAAGAACAAACATCAAAATCGATTGGCTCCGTTATTTCTATAAATCTTTAAATTTGTCGGGCTGAATACATTTAAACATTATTGAATAAAATGTTGACTTACAGGTCGTTGGGCCGATCCTGATTTCATATACATGTAGTACACCACTAACTCGTCAGCTACAAAACATCAGTTGCGGTAGATAAAATAATTGCCGTACTGTACACTTTGAGCACTCAATTGCTCAAGACTTCTTCAGAATTTCATCTGGAAAACTAGCACAGTTCTCAATAATCGGCTCTCTCTCTGTCTATTGAAGTCATCGAGGCTGACGTGGCATTCTCTCCTCGAAAATCTCAAGTCGCAAGTGACAACTTAGACAATTTTACCACAATCTAAAATTTTGAACCCGCGAAAAAGTGTACCCTGTGACTTCCCCTCTTTTGTTTATTAAAAGGGAACAGCCTGAAAACAAAGGACTATTAAGCCCCTGTATAACAGCCAATCACATGGATACGATCAAATTCACATAACTTAAATTCTTTCATCTTAACCCTTATACGAACTTTACGGGCTCCTTGGCCAACAAAACACAAGTTCTTGTTTCGTGTGAAAGGTACACTTAACTTTATATAGTAATTTCTCTAATTTAATCACTTCGTGATAGATATACATGTATCATCTTACTTTATGCTTTGTTTTTGTTACAGGGTGAACTGGTGTACACACATTACGCTACTCAAGAAGACTTCCTGATATTATCTGAGAACAAAATCAATATGACTGGGAAAATAGCCATTGCCAGACGGGGAACAATGATGGTCACTGATCAGGTAGGGCATTCTGATAACTTGATGAGTAATGTACAATATAACTACAATAGTAAGATAGATATTGCATTCATGACAATTGAGCTATTTGCTAGTGGCAAAACAAATGTGAATAAAATGTGTTTAAATAGTTTATGTAACAATAACTTATAAAGATAAATTTAAACAAATTTTAAATTGAATTTGTACAAAAATAATAATGAAAGTAAATAACAATTTGCCATACATGTAAATGTTTTTGGGCTTTGAAGACAACCTTTTATACCTGTGTATCAGAAATGTGATTGTCATTATAAACATAACTACTTTGTGTGTTATTAGGTGCGTAATGTTGAAGAGCAAGGAATGAGAGGATTAATTCTGTATACAGACCCGAGTGATATGGCAACTATTATGTCAATGAGTACAGAGAGACTGGTAGGCATGTCTGGTATGATGGGAGATCCACTCACTCCAGGGTGTCCAGCCATGGGTAAGACATCAATCTGACTTTTATCTAATCATAGTGTTTCCAAAATTGAAGTCCAGTAGTACATGTATCTTCAGATGTAGCATATTACTGACAATTAGCTTTAAGGAGAATAGCATAAGATCTCGCTACTGGAAGGTCCAAAACGTTACTTAATTATCTATTTTAAATTTTTACACTTTGTTTTCAATATAGCATTTCTACTTTTGATGACCTTTGAAAAGTTAAATTGTTTGTCTTCTGTTTTGTCTTTGCTTGTGTCCATGAGTGTGTTTACCTGTTGAAACCAAGGACTGTAGTAGAAGGGAATCGGGTATTTTGACAGAGAGAGGACGTCCTCACTTCCACTCCAGTGCAAAACCAATAGGGACATCGCTTAGAAAACTAAGGGTTCAGAAAGATGTTTGGGTGTTTGTGTTCTTTTATAAATGGGTAAATGCTCGGACTTAATTATGAGTTGAAGATTTTCTTGGCATTCTTTTTGTTTATAGATGGTATAAGTAGAATGACAATGAAGGCAGCAGGCTTACCCAGTATTCCTGTGCAGCCAATATCTCCTCAATTAGCAGAGAGTCTTCTGGGTAACATGACCGGACAGATGGCTCCAAATGGCTGGCAAGGAGGATTAAATGCAACATATTACATGGGTCGAAAAAATACAAGTGAGTTATTAATAACTGCTTAGTAGATTTGACTCCTAGTGATTAACCAAAGCTTGATCTCCATCTTCAAATTTATAGCGTTTTTTCTTTTAATTTTATAGAAACTACAAAGGTTATGTAGCCTCTAAATTGCTACAGATGGGCGATGATTCCTTGACCAATAATGCTCAGAAAACGATACGCACAGCATACATGTACATGTTGACTTAAATGAACTTCAAGCTATTTAATGTAACTTTAATCATGCTGACCACGGTGTGGCAAATACATGGCGAGGATGCGATATTGTGCAACAGAATAAAGTGATTTGTGACTATTTAGGATGACAATTCGTGACAAAGATTTGTGGTGACGATTAGTGGTTGTTGTGTGTGTGGCTCAACTGCAACAAGATAAACACAGAAAAAAAATACAAAATAAGTAAATTGTCAATTTACAAAGCCAACAACTGAGACGAACTTCCTCTGGATAGATAAAAAATGTCTCATGAATTCACCAACTTTAAGAAAGAATGGAATTTAACCAATTATAAACTCCAAACCAAGAGCTACAAGTTAACAGTGGGTAACTCTACATTACTAAGGAGAATGAGCTCTATTTGACCTTCAATACAGCCTCACTTCTAGACCACCATGACATGCAAGGCCAAATTACTAAACAATCGGTACAGTAATTAACTTGAAACTTAAACTTCATCTAACTCACAATTACAGATATACAGTATGTGCTGACTTTATCTATGGACGTTAAAGAACTAGTGGCAAAAAACTTAATCTGAGCTGTCCAGGGGTGACTAAAGTGACAAATAATTAAGCTGATTACAAATAAATTGTTCATCAAAATGGAGATTTCTATCTGGCTTCTCCGGGTGCACCACACTAAACATGCCACAATTCATGTGCCAAGCTGATTATCATAATTTGTAGGCCCTCAAAATCTGTTGAATTATAGCGTTTTGGGGGTCATGCAATTAATAGATTGTGTAATTATACAAATCTATCACAACCTGGGGGTTCTGTGCTTCAACCTTTGAGGAGACTTGATCAATTTAGTCGTTAAAGTTGGCCCTATTTGACCGGGGAAGTGGAGAAGTGCTTCATGAAAACTGGCAGCAAGTCGGTTAGGGAAAAACACACAAGCAATATATTCATATTCCATTTATTAGCAATGGTTGTTTATTTTCATATTTATTGTAACTGCAATAAACATAGATTTGCATGCAAGCAACTTGGTTGGGAAAATTCCCTTCATGAATGTTTTCAAAAATGTCTTTTTAAAAACAATGAATTGTGAAGTTTTTTTATTTTTACACGTGTATGCAAATTCAATGTTCAGAATGTGTAAATTTTTAACAAACTGGCATACACATAAAAGCCCATATACTTGGGTTGGTACCCAATAGACTCTTGATGTCTGGATGTAGTATCCCTTTTGGTTGTTAAGTATTTAGGCTTTGGCATGAGGTACGCCTTGCTATCAGACAAAACAAGAATGTCCAGTGCATTGTTTGAGTAAGAACACCTACTGTGAAGAGCCTGGAGAGTACTGGACTGATTGCACTGAGCCACGTGCAATTTGACCCTTCCAAAAACCGAGGACGTGACAGAACTTGACATTTTTCAGAAAGGTTTTATAGATTTTTTTACAATATTACGCTTTTAATAAAAGAGTAGTGATTCAGACTTAACCAGCTGTTTAAAATCTTGCAGGGTCATGGTGGTGCCTTCAGCTCAGTCCTTTATTGCTCTGCCACGACCCTGCTGGTTTAAACGGCCAGTTAAGACCTCGTCACCACTCTTTTATTCCCTTATTTAAACATGTTGAACACAAAACTTTTGGAAAAGGGGATAGAATATTTTCATGGGATTATTTTCTTGTACTCTCCACAGAGAAATCCACATGGACTATTGAGCTTGATGTGAGTAACACTATGAAGAAACAATCAGTTCATGATGTAGTTACTACCATTATAGGAACACACATGCCTGGTAAGGATAACATTACTAGTACTACTCTAAACACAATGTCCTTAGTTTTACTTTCACTTTCAACTTACTACATGAAGTAGTCAAAGTCACATTGTGGCTGAGTGATTGACTGGATGATTCATCCAATCCCCTTGAGTAGTCAAAGTCACATTGTGGCTGAGTGATTGACTGGATGATTCATCCAATCCCCTTGAGTAGTCAAAGTCACATTGTGGCTGAGTGATTGACTGGATGATTCATCCAATCCCCTTGAGTAGTCAAAGTCACATTGTGGCTGAGTGATTGACTGGATGATTCATCCAATCCCCTTGAGTAGTCAAAGTCACATTGTGGCTGAGTGATTGACTGGATGATTCATCCAATCCCCTTGAGTAGTCAAAGTCACATTGTGGCTGAGTGATTGACTGGATGATTCATCCAATCCCCTTGACTTTGTTCAGTATCAAAGTCAAATCATACAAAAATATAATTCAATTGCAGTATTTATTTCATCTGTAACATACTACATGTATTGAACACAATGAAAACACACTAATCACTTCAATTCTAACTTGCATAAAAAACCAGTATTTAAAAACGTCCATGTTCATGGGCTTTACATTCAATCCAGATAGTTGGATTGGATTGACCCTTTTAAGGGTAAAATGTATCACAGTGGGAATACAAAAAGATAACCACTGTTTTTTGTTTTTTTTTACTTTTTTGTTCCTTGTTTTGATAGTGCCATAGAAAACTGAAAAAACACAGTGCAAAGTTTTGTGTGTTTAAGATTTAATGTTACCTGTACTTTAATATGTATTTCAGATGAATACATTATCCTTGGTGGTCATTTTCCAAGCATGATGCCTGGCATGATTGTCTCAGGAATGACCTTGATGACCCCATCAGGTCATGGGTCATTATCAATGATGATGGAAACAGCTACAGCATTGAGTAGTATGCTTGCTGATGGATGGAGACCACAACGTACTATAAAGTTAGGGATGTGGGGAGGTGGTGACTATGGACATGCTGGCTCAATGGAATGGGTGGAAGAGCACCAGACTGTATTGAATGAAAGAGCAGTATCGTATATTGATCTGGATTCAATGATGGGAGACAATGGTACAATGAAAGCTCAAGCATCCCCTCTTCTAACAAGTGTTATCATGAAGGCAGCTACTATGGTCAGTTATTCAATCTCTATCAAGTTCTATGTATGCTACTTTTTGCTAATAGCACTCTACACTAATGATGTCTTTTTTGCTCAAAATACCTGGATGTTGGACAAACTTTCCACCGCTTACTTGATCACTACATCGGCATGCCAAACCCCAGTAGTAGAGTACGTGCAAGTAAACAAAGCTTAGACGTGTACATGTGTGTACGTTAGTGAATTTGGACAGGTTGTCTGAGATCTGGGTACTGAGTTTCTATTTTTAGCATTAGAGTGCTATCAAGGCTTATGAATGCATGGGTAAACTGTTTGGTCTTGGCTTTGTTCATGTAAGTAAAGGAAATGATTAATTCAATGTTTGCTTCTATGACTCTAAGATTCTATGATAACATCATATAGGATTGATTTTCTGTGGTATGGCCACAGCAATCTATCAGCAGAAAATCATTCAGTTGTTTAGTGCTGATGATTGGTCCATGAGCCAGAGGATGAAGTTCCACATATCAATGCTACCTTGAAGGACAATTTATAATGTAATTTGTATTGCTACAAATAGTTTAAAACAACATCTAAATAGTCTTTGTTCGTAATGAATGAGTTTGTTTGATATTTGATATTTAGTTGGAGTTATCTGACGTTATACAGCCCGGTATGTTGAATGGCATTGGTGATCATGTAGCATTCTCCCATATGCTTGGTATACCGTCAGCAAGACTACATGCTACACATAGTGAAATGTTACAGGTAATGTCAAGTCTAATAAATAGTTGCATGCATCTTACTATCACAGACACTGTTGACCTAGTTCATCTGATGTCATTACCACAAATCTTCTTACTATCACAGACACTGTTGACCTAGTTCATCTGATGTCATTACCACAAATCTTCTTACTATCACAGACACTGTTGACCTAGTTCATCTGATGTCATTACCACAAATCTTCTTACTATCACAGACACTGTTGACCTAGTTCATCTGATGTCATTACCACAAATCTTCTTACTATCACAGACACTGTTGACCTAGTTCATCTGATGTCATTACCACAAATCTTCTTACTATCACAGACACTGTTGACCTAGTTCATCTGATGTCATTACCACAAATCTTCTTACTATCACAGACACTGTTGACCTAGTTCATCTGATGTCATTACCACAAATCTTCTTACTATCACAGACACTGTTGACCTAGTTCATCTGATGTCATTACCACAAATCTTCTTACTATCACAGACACTGTTGACCTAGTTCATCTGATGTCATTACCACAAATCTTCTTACTATCACAGACACTGTTGACCTAGTTCATCTGATGTCATTACCACAAATCTTCTTACTATCACAGACACTGTTGACCTAGTTCATCTGATGTCATTACCACAAATCTTCTTACTATCACAGACACTGTTGACCTAGTTCATCTGATGTCATTACCACAAATCTTCTTACTATCACAGACACTGTTGACCTAGTTCATCTGATGTCATTACCACAAATCTTCTTACTATCAGACACTGTTGACCTAGTTCATCTGATGTCATTACCACAAATCTTCTTACTATCAGACACTGTTGACCTAGTTCATCTGATGTCATTACCACAAATCTTCTTACTATCACAGACACTGTTGACCTAGTTCATCTGATGTCATTACCACAAATCTTCTTACTATCAGACACTGTTGACCTAGTTCATCTGATGTCATTACCACAAATCTTCTTACTATCAGACACTGTTGACCTAGTTCATCTGATGTCATTACCACAAATCTTCTTACTATCAGACACTGTTGACCTAGTTCATCTGATGTCATTACCACAAATCTTCTTACTATCACAGACACTGTTGACCTAGTTCATCTGATGTCATTACCACAAATCTTCTTACTATCAGACACTGTTGACCTAGTTCATCTGATGTCATTACCACAAATCTTCTTACTATCAGACACTGTTGACCTAGTTCATCTGATGTCATTACCACAAATCTTCTTACTATCAGACACTGTTGACCTAGTTCATCTGATGTCATTACCACAAATCTTCTTACTATCAGACACTGTTGACCTAGTTCATCTGATGTCATTACCACAAATCTTCTTACTATCAGACACTGTTGACCTAGTTCATCTGATGTCATTACACAAATCTTCTTACTATCAGACACTGTTGACCTAGTTCATCTGATGTCATTACCACAAATCTTCTTACTATCAGACACTGTTGACCTAGTTCATCTGATGTCATTACCACAAATCTTCTTACTATCACAGACACTGTTGACCTAGTTCATCTGATGTCATTACCACAAATCTTGGTTGCACCATTTTGGGAATCAGTTTCCCCATGTGTTAAAACTATGTAGTGTGCATTTGAAGTGAGATGTATGCATTTACACACTCGTCATATCTTTGCATGGGATTTGTGTGGGACGTTAGTGCAATCTGCCAGTACACCTTTTTTGCTTTTTGATAGAGACACTGATTTGATAATAGTTTGTAACAAACACTTTGTAGTTTTGGGGTAGTTGTTAAAACATCCAGTAATGGTTTTGTAATTTCACCTCAACCATTGATGATTGATGTTCCCCTTCCAAGATTAAGCTTGACTGATCTTCATTTTCTTCATATGACCTACATGTACTACTAAACGTTTTTCAGTACGGGGAGAATTAAATTGAGTTGTGTCTTTTATCTTTGTTTCCTGAGTTATGCATGTCAAAAAGTGGCCATGGCCAAAACAATTCTCACCTTTACAAATAAACCATTTTAATGGAGACTTGGCTTACTGAGAGATGAATGTTTGTATTTTTCAGATGCCTACCATGTCTGCAAATCAATCCATGTATATGTCTGTAACTAAGCTAGCTACACAGACTATTCTTCTCTTAGCAGACAGTGATGTCATACCATTTGACACTGTTGCTATGGGAGACATGTTAATGGGGTTTGTTGGCAGCTTGGAGTCTAAGATGGGAGATGTTTTAGTGATCAGTAATATGACCATTGGTAAGTAACAGCTTTTACGACCTTGAGATAAAGTAAAGATTTTGCGTTTTTTACGAAAATCTAAACCAGCAAAGGCAAAAACAAAAAACTAAACTTACATGTACAATAAATTTGCCTGTGCAATCTAAATTTACTTTACATGGTGGGCTGTCTGTACAAAATGAATGGACACAAATGTGATGTAGGTGAAGGCAGGAGTAAGAGCAGACTAATACTAATGACATAGGAGAAACTTACACAAACTGCACATGGCACAACATGCATTCAACATGGTATGTTCAAATGGAGTATTAAATTAAATTAGCCATGAATCCATTTTATACATGATTGATTCAAGTCCATATACCACTGTAGTGCAGAAAGTGTTATCTTAGAAATGATACATGTAGTAGCTAAATTGTTACTAAAACTGGACTGAAAGTCCATAAAAGCCTTCACCTGATGCAAGGTTTTAGCCAGGATTTGGTAAAAGGGTGTCCAAATCTGCTGGAAATTTAAAAACTGGGTGTCCAAATTGTTCACTTACAATACATTTACATGTAAATGACAGATGAAACAGGGTGTCCAAATTTAAAACAGGGTGTCCAAAAGACACCCAGACACCCCTCTGGCTAACACTATGACCTGATGTACATAAATGTCAGCCCTTGCACTCCTAACATTTATTCCTACTTTTACCCAAGGTTCAAATATCTTGCCTGATAAATGTAGATGATTCTTTGATTCATTGCTCCATTTCTGTCTTGCGTAGATAACCTAAAGGTGGCTGTATCAGACTTCATGGATGTATCTAGGAATATGCAAAGCATGATGGGTGATGAGTCTATGATGGAGTCTTCTGTTACCATGACGATGGTAAACCATAGATTGATGTATATGGAGAGGGCATTTGTTGGCATGGATCCCAGTGGCACAATGACGTAAGTCATCACTGTTGATGTGTAACTTGTCAAGCCTTGTCTACTTGCTTCAATTCTAATCATTTGTTGTGACATCTAGCTTTTTTTCTCTTGAAAGAAAATGTGGATTGTGGTCATTAGGAATTAGCCAGACCTTTTGGCAGTAAACCATCATGGCAGCCTATCAATCTCTTGTAATCCTCAATTGTCCAACAAAAGGACAAAGGTCGGGAATTGGGGATTACTAATAATCCCTGGTAAAAGGGAGATTTTGAGCATAATTCCAGTATTTGTTGTGCCTCCTTATTTGGGGCTAACAAGGCAAAACACCTTGAGTTCAGGCACGTTGTATGGTGCACAATGAACTGTGAGAGCATTTTAATAGATGAAAACACAACAAAATTGACCTGTGAAAATGGGAATATATTTTAATGTATACTCTTCACCCGTTGTTTTCTGTTTAAAGGGACACGTTGCCTTGGATCGGTCGAGTTGGTTTATGAAAAGCGTTTGTAACCGTGTTATAAAATGCATATTGTTAGAAAGATGTTTTAAAAGTAGAATATAATGATCCACACAAATATGGCTCGAAATTGCGTGGTTTTCCTTTTACATCGTGAACTAACACGGTCCACCATTTTGTGGAGTCAAAAATTTGGCTCTACAAAATGGCGTGCCGTGTTAGTTCACGATGTAAAAAGAAAACGACGCAATTTCGAGGCATATTTGTGTGGATCATTATATTCTACTTTTAAAACATCTTTCTAACCATATGCATTTCATAACAAACGGTTTCAAATGCTTTTCATAGCCCAACTCGCCCGATCAAAGGCAACGTGTCCCTTTAATATATCGCAGACCAAATAATAAGTCATCCTTTGAGCTTGTGACATCATATGCAAGAGGTGTCTATAGATAGTAGGGCATTTGCATATGTTCATCTGAACATATGCAAATGCAATACAATGGATAGGTCTATTGAACCCTTGTCACAAGCATGTCCTGTTCATGTGTTCTGCTATTGCTAAAGATGTTACATTAACCCTTTGTATAGCTGCTCTAATATTGTTACTTTAATATTAAATTATAGAAGAGGCATGTCATGCTTCAACACTGGGTACAATATCAGTGTTCTCCAACCTATAGAAAAGACGTGGCGCACCGCTTTCTGCGGCGTGCGCCACGCTTTATAATCGCCGCCAAGCTTTAAAATGTTGCCGCCACGTTTAAATTTTTTGACTCCGCATTGTAAATTTACAACAGAAATAGTTGAGAAACAAGAAAGACCACAGTACTTTCTATTAAAACCAAAGTTTCACGCCGTTCTCGCGGCCTACCTGTCTGCCTGTCATAAAGTTTCCAGCGTGGAGCGACTCGTCTTCACATACATTGTACTTCGTTGCACGTACTTATCGCAGCTGAGTCGCCCCCCCGCTGCATGGCAAACTATTTTAGTCTGGTTCTGATTATTTTGTCTTATCGACATTAGGTGTGATCGTCTGGTAACCAGATGCATCCCTCGTTCCGTGAAAAGTGGTCGCTGGGAGGCTGCAGGCATGAGAATTCCCCGCCGTTCGGTGGTTTTCCGCTTTTTGGAGGCCAAAATATGACCTCTCCGAGTTCATTGTGAATCCGGTTTAAAATTCGGGGGGTAGGGGTTACACGATTACATGGTTAACCAACCGATCATCCGGCCCACGTTTACATTAATAAACGTAAAAAGGTTCACTCGAAAGTGCCGCGAAAGGCTGACCAAATAGCGATCACGATGTACACGATGTGCCCCAAATCGTCCGCTTGCGTCTTCAGTTGAGTCCCTTTTCATTTTATCTGTGGAGCGCAATAAACAGATTTGCACAACGAATTGGACAAACTTTTGCGCAATTTTCAGTTTGCGCTATGCAGAGTCGGCAGCTCCGTTTGCCTAATGAGCATAAGTTTGCGCAATCTCCAAATAGCGCACTGTCGTGTAGACACGTGCGCGCATGTGTGCTTTGCATTGTGGGTATTTTCCGCTGGGTACTTCAGGAAACACGACGCGACGTCCGTGGATCACAAAACTATGAGACCCAAATCACGCAGATATCAGTAAACTTGTCTGGATGTGTTCTGGTTTTCTAGTTCAATTTTGTTACAAAACATGTTAGTTTGGTCAAAGTCTGACATTTGGTCCATAATACCTTAATTTAGAAGAAAAAAAAAAAATTATTTAAAACATTTTATTTTTTGCCGAATAAAAAGTTTAGGGTCAAGGTTGTTTTTTTGGCAGTTTGAAATTTCCATCGTCATAATGATTTTATTGGGGGAAATTAACTGTTTTACTTTGGAACAAAAAAGTGCATAGCTTCAAACAATTTACTGCTTAAAGGCCCTGTACACTATTGGTAAGATCGAAAAACACAAATGTTCACAGATTCACACATAACTTACATGATTTAAAGTAAGTAATGGTAGAAAGGGTTCCTTAAAATATTTCTGCCTCAAATGCTATCGTTTCTGAGAAATGAGTAAAACAATAGTTTTTATCGCGCGCGATAATAAACTTGATGTTTGAAAAACAGAAAACACATAAGGTCTCTTTTCACTATTTTCTCGTGACCTCGATGACCAATTGAGCTCAAACTTTCACAGGTTTGTTATTTCATGTATGTGGTTGATTACACAAAACATGAACACTGTCTGTGATTATTTTGTCAGCTCTGCCAATCCTGTATAATACCTTTTTTTTTTTTGAGCACATTAGTAACACGGAATTATTACAAGGTAAGAAAAAGAAATGCGGTCGGGCTACCGGACACATTGAAGAATGAATATCTATTATTCATTGGTTTTTATTTCAAGTAAGTGTTTAGAAAACCAGTATTGTACTTTGTGTTCTTAAAAACTTTAAAAATATTTCCTCAAAAAAGTCTGAGGAAAGTGGCCAGGATTCACCTTAGAATCCACCACAGAGCATCTAGGATCAAAAATTTTCCTGGGGCCCTTCTGCGGGCCCCGCACCCCACGCCGTAGGTGCTTCGCGCTCGCATTGTACGTACCCCCCTCGCAGTTTTCACCACACCCAGCACCAACCTTTATTTTTCAAAGTTGGAGAACACTGAATATATGGAATAGTGCCTACCCAGTTATGACAACACACAATGGTTGCTTTCAGGGTTTCTGTGTGTGATTATTAATGATGGGTTTGATTTGTTTATTTATGCAGACATATCCTGTATGGAATGACAGAGAAAGACACGTTCTCACTAGTTGCTGACTACTCACCAAGCAATATGAATAATGAAACCATGACAACAATGATGCAGCAGGTCTCCTTCATTCAATGTTCTATCCAATCAGCAACATTGTCACTTAAGATGGATGGCTCGTAGCCAATTAACAAGTAGCTTATTGAGGAGACGGTAAAAATGAAATACAACATCGAAATAGTAATATAATCTTCATTAAAAAAGCTATTTGATTATGTGCACTGGAATAGGATAACAGTACTGGTTTATGGATGGTGTGGATGAATGTGGTATTAGTCTCTGCTGTGCCAGCTACTTGTAGATTGTCAAAAAGCTCATTGGAGTAGATTGAAGTTTCAGATTCTTTATTTCAAAAAAAAGTGCACAATGCATGTATGTAAAAACAGTACTTGTTTTATGTTAACTAGCTTACCTAGTTACATTTCAATTCAATAAAACGTTATCACCCTATGTGGGAAATTTCTTTGGCCATTTACATACATCAAATACACACAAACATTATAATTTCCAGCATAGAAAACAATGCACAAAATCCCTACTACAGCAGCAATGTAAACTGACTTTTTCTATTAACTATTAAGTGTGCCTTGATATTGAGTTAACTATGAGATTTACTTTGATTTTTGTTGTGCCTTTGCATGCATGCACATAATGATATGCATATATGAAATATTTGACAGCTACCGTGTATTGTATAAAATTAGTGGCTAGTGACTTGTGGGGCGTGTTTTGGGGACCCTGACCAGAAGCATTCAACACCGAAACAATTTCCGAAAGTTCATCTTTTGAAAATTATTCTCATAAGATTCACGTTTTTATTTTATTTCCATTCAATGGAACTTGCAATGTAGTCTTTTTAATCTGATTACCCTTATTTGATTGGTATGGTTTAGCAATTGTAACTTGTAAAGAATTCTGCAGACACTTTTCATTAGTCTGTAAAATCTGTCCATCTTGAAATCGATCCTAAATGAACAAACAAGTCAGTTGCAGTATCACCATGATACAACCGAACTCACAAAAACACTCAACCAAGGAACAAAGTTCAAACATGTTGCTGGTTATGGTCACCACAATGCACCCCTGGTGCAGGCTATGTGTAAGTCTACCTGAGGTAACCTGTTGTACCCTGGTGCAGGCTATGTGTAAGTCTACCTGAGGTAACCTGTTGTACCCAGGTTCCAGATTTACAATCTTGCTTAACTTGTAGAGTGAGAACCTAGATATCTAACCTTGCCACCTTAATACACAATGGTTTATGGCTTGTTTGGGTGTTTGTTGTTTATGGCTTGTTTGGGTGTTTGTTGTTTATGGCTTGTTTGGGTGTTTGTTGTTTTTTTAATAGAGGAGTATGATATCATATTTATTTTAATCCGAATATCTAAAGATTTATTGAATGAGTTGTATTATAGTTTTTAGAAATTGTAAATGTTGGGTTTGGTCTTAACATGCTAATGTTTTTTGAGAATGAAAGTTTTATAAGCTCCATCGACTCCCACGAAAATCTATACAAAACTTGTCTGAAATAAGGAATTTCTTATTTTAAGCCAGAAAACCGATCATTTCCTCTTTCTATTCTTATACTGTGAAAAAAGCATGATCATTTTTATAATTTACAAGAAATATTATAAAAGGTATAAAATATTGTTTGTTTTGGAAGTGGTTTAGAAGCAGACAGCTTTATTTATGTGCTGTCTCAATTACACATACTGTACATCTGATCACGGTACGTCTGATCACGCTGATAAGGATGTATGTGAGAGGTAGTATAATTTCATTCTGTAACAACCTAGAACCCTCAGGACCTGGAAAGCACTGAAGAACAGCTAGTGCTAATCACACATGGGTGTAGGGTTAAACACAAAATAATAACCTACAAGTAAAATTGGCTCACAGAATAAATACAAAAACAAATAATGAGAAGAGTTTTTTGGAAGGCAGGAGTTTGTAATTTCTGATGAATGAACTCAATTTTTTAGTCAGATTTACACATTGTTAAGCAGTGTCTCAATACTTCATAAACATTCCATAGTTTTCTGAACAGGAAAAACATCTCTTTTTAGAGATCACATTTTCCATCCAAAGTAAGCTCTCTCGGGCATCTATTCTTCCAATTTCAATCTGATTTCTGAATGGTTTGCTTGAAGAAAATTAGGATTTATTTTGATATTAAATACCCTAATATTTCTACTCAATAAAAATGTGCCTATAAATTTGCAACATTGGTCAAACATCATACCTGCTTTAAACAAAGTTAACCAATTAAATTGCACTCTCTTATTGTTATCTATGTTTTTTCAGTGACCACTTATCACAGTGCTTTTCTGTTGCTGTTACAGCCCACAAAATTAGAACTTGCATCGAGATCATACCACAGACACCCATCACCAGTATATATTGTGTGCCCCTGCTGCATCTTAAACAATTTAATTGATTGATGGTTGGTTGGTTGGTTTGGGCATTTTTAACAAGTACTCAGTTTTTCTACAATCTTGGCTTGTTTACACATGTTTGTTTAATATTTAATATGATGTGCCTTCAAAAATGCTGTTGAAATAAATAACATTCTGAAAAACAAACATTGTTATCATTTGTTCCAATGTTAACAGTGAAGTCATTGTGCATCCAATTCGTTGAAGTTGTGGCAAATCTGTGGGGGTAGGTATCCACATTCAAACCGGGGACAATAGGTCAAGATTGCTGGTATTTACACATGTGTGAGTGAGTAGGTAACCACATTCAAACCTGGACCTATAACAAAAGAGGACAATAGGTCCATGGTTGCTATCACAAAGGAAAGCATTGTGGTCCACGGTTGCAGGCTGTTACACACTTGTGTGTGTGTGAGTAGGTAACCACATTCAAACTGGGGACCTATAACAAAAGAGGACAATAGGTCCACAGTTGCTATCACAAAGGAAAGCATTGTGGTCCACGGTTGCTATCACAAAGAGTTGAACAAAGGAGGGTCCACGGTTGCAGGCTGTTACACACTTGTGTGTGTGTGTGTCAAATTTATGCTTGGAATCTCCTTGCCTTTTGAGATCAATAGGATTGATTGATATCATTGTATTCAGCATGGGAGTATGTCTTCCAGCAGGCCATTGACAATTATTGTCAGTGGCTTTTAGCAAAGTCTGCTAAATACAAAGTGAACAAAAGCTATATTTTCTCAAAAATGAAGAGCAAATCCTGTTGCATTTACTTGGTTAAGTTATGATTCAAACTGGGCTTATTTCAGGTATATTAAATATTGCATCCCAAACACACATTGACACATGACATTCTCACTTGTCCCATTTATTTATTAGAATTGTATTTGAAGGAATATACCATTCTGATATACAAAACTAACCAAAATACAGATAAAAAGCTAAACACTATACTTCACTTATTCTACATCATATAAAAAATGTGTCATAACCAACTTATATACCCTAAATGAAAGAGAAACTAGATTTGTATTGGCAATTACTGGTTACACGATGGCAATAGGGAATGTAATAGGGAATGCCAGTGATGATTGTATCGGTTCACATTGATTGAAGGCTGGTTTGCTTCATGTGAATGTACAAAAAATCAGTGTTTTATTTTAATGCATTTTGAGCTCTAATTAATTGATGAATTTTCGATGTGAATTTTATAAAAAATGTTGACACATAAATAAATTCTGATTATCCTTCCAACTATAAAACTATGACAACTACCACTACTCACTACATCTGAAGAGAACGAAATCCATTGCTCCTTGTACACATCATTCAATATACCAGAACCAGAACAGTTCATGGTTATGAAAGCATCCAATTAGAAATGTTGCTCAACTTAACTCTATCAACACTCTTGTGTATAATACATGTGCTTATGTTTAAGTGTCACAAATGTTTAATCATTGTTTCTGAATCATTTTTGCATACTGAACAGCATAAAAATAATAAAAATATCACTCACTGTTAAATCAAGGCAATTATAATTAAAAGTGGTTAACATACAAAGTATAATAAGTCAGGAATGAATTATTGTTGCCATATTTCAGCTGATACTGGAGAATTGAATGACAATGGAAGCAAAACAGCCCCCCCGCCCCCCCACCCCCCACATTAAAACACACCCATATTTATTTGACCTATGAGCACAGGGAGCTACATAAACAAACGGATTTCCCATTCTACTGCAAAAGCAGCAATTGACAATATTGGAATGTTGTGGACCCTTCATTACATTGTGAACAATAGAATAGTGACAATTACATTTTAATTGGCCCGCATTTTAATTTTAATTTTTTTAAAGATGAAACAACACGTATTTAAAAGCCTGTGTGTAAAAAAGGTTTAATTTTGATGTTGCGTAGCTTTCTATCTAAATACATCTATCCAAATCAGCCAGTGAGGAGAACTACAATGTTAGTGATGAAATATTAATGTATGCTACAACAATGAATAGAATATACTTTGATAATCGGATACAAAACTATATACTTGATTCAATTAAACTACCACCGATAAAAAATATTTAAAAACACAGTTAACAATATATAAATAACAATTACACTGCTTACATAATTTCAGTTTAATAACAAAACAAAATCATTATATAACTTATTGATAAAAACCTTATTGATTCAATGTATTTCCAACTGTTCTCATAATCAGATTTTGGAAGTCCACTAATTTGTGACATTAGTTACTGCATTTTGCATTTAGTGCCCCATATATAAGTAAAAGTAAATCTGCATAAAAAAATACTGCGATGAAGAACTCTTTACTCATAATTATTACATTTTAACATCAGTGATAACTTGATCAAGTTTGTTCCTCTAATTAGGAACAATTGACAACTTAATGTTCCTCAATACACCATGGCTGGAATTTAAAGATTTATCTTGAATCCTTCTGGGCTGGAGGTTGTTGGATCACACTATCTCCAGAAAGATGTAAGTTATAGTTAAGCCAACACATGTCACCAACTGCATGTCACCTATGAACTCTACAGTGTGTGGTCACATACTCACTGCAATTTGAATCGGGTCAGATTCAGATTCTTTCAACTATACACTACATTTCAATTAGCATTTCTCTTGCTTCCTTTCAAAAAAGTTCATTCAATCTACGAGCAGCTTCAGATATAATGTACAAGTAGTGCAAGAAATCAAGTAAACACATATTATCTTCAAGCAAACTTGAATCCTCCATTCTGATTGGTCGACCCATAACAAGTGGTGTGATATAAACCTATATTGCATGACCCATATCACATCCTGGGCATTGGGCTGTTCTAAATCTGCATATTGCGCTATTTTAAGCTATACCCAAAAGTACAGCGTATTGCGCTAAGCTGCTTGTCAAGTTTGCATGAACATAAATTTGTTATCACATGCGCGCTCATGGAATACAGACAAATATAGCGTGTCTGCATCTCATTATGGGAAGCAAAGCTATAATTTTCCGTATTCTACTAATGCTTGTGTGATAACTAATGTTATGACATGCAGTCAAATGATGTCTTGTATTCTTCAGTGATACTGAAGCATCTTGACTTGTTACTACAAACCAGGCACTGACTTTGGTCATTGCTTGATTCAAGGATCAAATCCATAGAAAAACAAGCCATTCTGGTGCAATGTCCATAGTAAATACACAGAATCTAAACAAGTACCAATTATAAAACACAACATGCACAACATTGTACAAAACAACAAAACATGCCTCTCATAAGCAGCATGTTAATATTAACTCTAGGTGAAATGGGCAACTTGGTCACTATGGATTGTAGTAAGGTCAAAACATACATGCATCTAGGTCATTAGTGGTAAGTATAGGTACATGTAGTGTGATCAGCCTTAAAATGCCTCTAGGTCATTAGTGGTATGGACCACCACACTAACAGATCCTTGTCTGGATTCATCAGCATCTCTACCTCTGCCATGCAATGGAGATGTATACTGCTTAGGTTGATTGTCTACTGGAGCCATGAACACAGCTGACCCCATAAACTGATCCTTCACAACGTTTGCATTCCAGATCTAATACACAAACAAAATTATCTTGATTTTAATAATTAGGAATTTAAGTAAAAACAATAGGTGATTAGACAACGACCAAACACTCAAATTAAGATTGAAATATTGTTTATTTTTTTCAAATGACATTTTCAATATTTGAGTGTTTATGTTATTATTGGGCAGTGCCAAAACTAATGTAAAATTTTACAGGGGCACAAGAGGGTGAACCATTATTTTTCTGTGGCACTTGTGGCCAATTAAAGCTGTAGTTTTTGTTTGCATTTTTCTTCAGTGTTCTTTTTATGTCATTTACTTTTTTTTGTAAGATATGCAATTTTTTTGTAAGACATCGAATGTAACTTTTCATTCAGGCAATCTTTTCGTCTCAAAAGTCCAGATTTTAAATGGGAGGCACGGGGAGGGGGGAGGGGCTGGTTTTTGTTGTTTGCAATTTGTAGTGGCCCTGTATTACATTGTTTATTTAAAACCCAACAACTTAATTTTTGTTTTTTTTAAAACCCTTTAGTCACTGTACCGCCCGAAACCGCCCAGCCATTTACTCACTAAACCGCCTGAGATTAAAGAGCACTTTGTAGCTTGGGTTTTACACATGCTAGCGGGTCGCACCAAACAGCCGTCGAAAGAGCGTGATCTAAAGACTGCGACAGTCTAAAATTATCACGTGGTCACCATTGACAAAAAAGAGTAATCTACTTCCAAAGGTCGGAAATCTAATTCAACGTGTATTGGCTTCTCTGTGTAGTGCGTACAATGCTTTGCTCACTATAATGGATACTACAAAAGTAACAATGTTTCGCTGGGATTTCGCCATGTTTTTCACAAATTATTGAAAGGAATTGACATTGTAGAGGAAATTAATTGTTATATATAGTAATGTAGACAAGATTGTTCATTTCCAAATGTATGTTTTGATATATTTTGTCAACATTTTGTTCTTGTTTGAAACGACAGCATAGTTAACAAAGTTGTGTGCACAACTTTCAGTGAAACACTAACGCTAACGCAATGCAAACTAAAAGTTTTCTAATTTAGTTGATGTGTCATCATATTTACAATCTAACAGCTTCAATTCAGTAAAAGCAAATAAACACATGTGTAAATCATTCAAAAGAAAATTTTATCCTCTACAAAATAAACCAAACTTGTACCACAAAAAAATAATTTCAATGAAAGTTATGTTACGACTTCCAGATACTGCATTAATTTGGTGACTTTTCCCTGCCCTGTTCAGTGAGTAAATGACCTACGTTGAATTTGCACCCAAGTGCTAAGGAGTTAACAATGAGGTCGTTCACACGCCGTACTAAAGTTGGTCTAAAGTTGGTCTAACTCAACTTAGACCGGTTCTGGTTCAACTCTGTTGCGTCTGAACGCAAAAAAAGTTAGACCGGATCAGGTCTAAACCCCAAAACTTAGACCGTCCAGCGGGACGGTCTAAGTCTAAACCAGTTCGGGTTTATCTTTTAACACGGCGTGTGTTCAGAATGACATCCGGTTTTAAGTCATCCACGGTGACTGTTGACCTGAAAGACGTCTTACGTACGCCTCAACGAACACGTGTCGAAATGAGAGAAAGCGTGGTCTTTCGTTCGGGTTATTTCCATCTTGCTCACCTGTAATTTAGGTTCGTTTTCACAAAAATCTCTCTGAATACGATCGTGTATAAATTTGTAATAACGCTACATTTTCAGCCATGTCAGTTGGTTCCTGCTTGAAAAACAACACGTCAATAAACGTAGTGACCGGACGGTAAATTGGAGTAGCCTATCCAGAATTTTACAGATCACAAAAAATGCGTCAAACTCCAGACATCAATATACCAACACGTCACGTGCACGTCTAAAATCTCCCAGATTGCCAATCCCCCCTATTAAAACATTTAGCTCATAACGAATTTTCCTATTGGCCAATAATATCCATGTCCTACACATCAACCAATAGAAAAATTCGTTATTGGCTGCCTGGCAGAAATACCTTCACGCACGTGATCTGTATACATGCAGTCAGTACATACATCGATCCACAAAAACAAACGTTGAAAGTCATCACCACAAAGAAGAAGTGGAAATGCCAGCAGAAATACAAGGAAGAATATCATGCAAAATGGTCGTGTATAAGGAGTTCAAACAGGGAAATTATTGCGCATTTTGCAGTGTTTGCAGTGCCGATATCCTGTGGAAAAAAAGAATGGACGGGGGGACGAAACGAAAATAGCGACACTTCGGGACGATCGGATGGCATCAGGACATTGGAAAAAACGCAATCTAAAAATGCGAGGTATTTAACACCTGCTCTGTATTAAAATTCCTGCTTAAAAAAATAAAACTGATTGCAAAATGTGAATGTTGCCAGCGCTGGCAGTATAGACAGGGCCATGCGCGTGCTTTTGTGAATAAACCGGATGTTGTTGTGTTGGGTCACAGTGCTGTTTGACCTCTTAAAACCGAAGATAAACCGTATCGGGTTTAACTTCGAGCTGTCTGAACGCAAGGTAGTTTTATTTTTACGACCGCCCCCCGCTGCTCGTAAAGTTAAACCGATTCGGGTCTAACTTCAGTACGCTGTCTGAACATACCCATCGTAAACAACTGTATGTATTACACCTTCAGTGTCAGCATAACTGAAGATTTATTGGGGGGGGGGGGGTTTTAGAAACAAATTTGACATACCTCCACTATGATAGGGTTCTGTGGCTTCTTGCGATACAATAAAGCACTGAAGTTAAACTCTGGGTTGAGTGTATCCTTGAAGACTGGTGAACGTGTTGTGTTATTATCCCATTTCAAGAATACATACGGGTCTGCACCTGTAGTGATAATTAGTAAATACAGTGTTGAATACACTAATAAGCTCTGACTAGCAGCTATTAGAGGGGGCTGCTTCAGCCTACAGACATGGAAAACTTCTAAACAGACAGCAATTATGGGACTCAGACACCGTAACTCTGCCCCTCTCCCCTTACCTCGCCTTTAAAGTCTCACCTGAGTGATGGTCATGGGTGAGGTAGAAAGTTACATGTATTTGTGATGAGGATTCTCCCGATCCATGTGCTTCACTCATGTTTCATCTTCAACCCACCCCCATCTACATGTAGGTGAGACCAGTGTGATGTATTGACAACTGGTAATCATGCCTGTGGGTATTTCAATCTGTAGCTACTACACGATACAATCCTCATGTAACTCCAAAATGGAAACCACTTAACATGCAAGAAAATCTCTCAAGGAAATACAAACAGAAGCCTGACAAACGTGTTTTCAAAATGTCCATGGGGTGTCGTTAGCAAACGTGTATACAAGCCAGAACTAATTTTTTGGTACATCAAGTGACGAGTTAACATGCTCAAACATTCCATTATATAGCATGCACCGCGCATGTACTCACCGTGTTACACTTTGTTTGCCCAGTGCACAACAAATTTAAAAATACTGGAATTCATGCTTGAAATTTCCTGTTTGAGAGATTGTGTTACCCACAATTCCAGACCTTGGTCCTTTTGTTGGACGAACAAGGATTATGAGAGATTGATAGGCTGCTATCATTGCATACCGTTGTATTCAGTATGGAAGGTAAGTCCAAGATTCAAGCAAGCCATGGCAGATAACCAGCCATGACTTATGGCCAAGAAATCAGCAGAATCAAAAAGAACCATACCAAACAGAGAACAACAAATAATGGTGCAATTTATGAGAAAGGATGTTTTAATACTTTAATTGGTTTTAAAGTCATGGTTTCTTTGACACAAACATAAGCTTTTAAAAATTATAAAAATCTGGAAAGTAGGAAGTAGTACAACATCACTTCATTTGATGAATTGGGGGATTATACATCAATAATAATAGTTGTACATTCAACAGGTTAACGCTGACTGTTGAATCTCACCTCCACCAAAGTGATCTTGTTTCTGCAGTCCACTAGCAGACAGCACAGTAATCTTGGACACAACTTGTGGATAGCCACGTACATTACTCATGAAGGATCGTGATGGCGTTTCTTTAGTTAACTCCCTGCAAACAAATCACAGATAACTTTAATCACATTAATCACATTAATATTTTTAAAGCATTTTTGTGCGAAAATTAATGGTTGAGCATTGACCTTTGACATGTGCACTGTCCCACATGAATCACCTGAGGCAAATTGTCATTCATTCAGCACTTATCAAGGCTAACTTGTATTTAATTAATCCCGAGTCATTTATGGACAGCTACTCAAACCCCCAATAGATAAGACCACTGGTACTGGCTGTTTAATACTACGCCTGAGGGGTCCTCAAGACAGCTTGGAAGCAGAAATAAGGATCAGTTGGAAAGTGGAACCATAGAAGGAAAAGGGATACACTTATGTCAAATGCAGCAATAATCTTACCAGCATTTGGCTCCTTCATCAGAAAACACCCTCATCATTAAGGGGCTCTCCTCCCCTGGTTCAAAAGTAGTTACTAAAACAACATATCGCCCTCGCTTCAGTGTACATTTCTCAAACACACTACGAGAATTGATGAATGTGGAGTTGATGACCTTTTGACCTGGAGTATGGAGTCTGTATTTACGGTTATCTTCTACCTATTGGATCAAAGTATCAGTCATGTAGTATTGCTAGCTAACTCTTGCCTGCACAAGTCATACAACAATTTATATAATTCCCTTGGAAAAGCTATATGAAGAGAAGCACTGTCATATTTTAGCATTAATAGCCTGCACATTACGGGAAAGCTCCATTAAAAAAAGAGGCTGAAATGAAACATCCTTGTCATCTGGCAACCCACACCTGTTATCTCCATGTAATTCCTTTTCCAACAGTGGACTTAATTGGATCATGCACAAACCAGTAGATCTGCCCCAGACAGATTAACTGCTCATCCATTAAGTTTAACCCTTTCGCCCCGTGGGGCCCGCAGCGCGGGCCACAAATTTGTGACATCGCGTCCGTGAGGCCCGCACTGCGGGCCCTATTTATTTTCCCCTTGTATGGGCGCCCTCTCATGGATATAAATAACATTTATTGTCACTGGTACCTGTGAATGGTATTTTGAATGATTTGCAATACAAAATACGTAGGTTACCAGTCTTTTGAAGCATTATGATGCCGTTTTGTGTGGGGGTATTGTGAGGGCGCTCTGAAGCTTGGCTCTTTGTTCAAGATGGCGCACCATCATGGCGAAGCCTCAGGATCTCGGACAAAACGCAAGACAGCAGAACAACGTAGAAACTTGTTTATGGGAGACGAAGACAGCAACAATGATCGATTTGACATAGGGCATGAGTCAGGATCATCTGAAGATGAAGTTCAGAATGATTCAGAATGGGAATTTGAGAGCGAAGACGAGCAAAGTGCAGAAATGCATGCACAACAACCAATATGCAGCCAACGGAGGTTTTTACTATAATGATTTGCACTTTGTAAATCTAAAAAGTGGCCAAGACAAACAAGGTGTGATATTTTAAAAACTTTGTTGCTGCTCATTGTGTGTATTGACCCTGTCTTTCAGATAAAACAAATAAAAATTTGAAAAAATGACACTAAACACACCTTTGTGTGGATTTGTTTACATTTGTTTGCATAAATTATAATTTATTGGAAAAAATTAGCATAAATATGACCTGAATTTTTCAATAAAGTAGATTTTTTTTTTTGCAAAAACAAAGCTACACATGTCCCCATCTGTTCCCAGTTGGATTTGAATACCTACCTCCAATAGTTTTCCTGTAAATCACATTTGTTTGAGACTGTGCAGAAATGCATGTAAAGCACCCAGGATGCAGCCAACAATAGGCCCAGTAACGAAAGGGTTAAAGAACCAAGTAATTCAATGTAAACACACATAATGGGTGAAAATGATGCACACTTTCCCAGTTTTTGTGGCCAAACTCAGAAATTCTTTAATGGAGCTTTCCCGTAATGACAAATTCAGATTTCAGATTCATTTCAACAGGTATGCAACAACAAGCGTCAGTGCCCACAAGTACCATGGTTTCACACACGCTATGACTGGACAGCATAGCTACTCCCCAAACATGGCAAAAGGATTGACTCAACAAGCCAATAATCATATCATCTTGATTGTATATATCCATGTGTCACACACTGCTAAATTAGAAGTGCATGCATGGAGTATTTACAAGCTTGCTATGGAATACAGGTCAAGACTGTTAAAGTATATTTGCAGTAATGACCAGGATTGGAAATGGTTACATACTTTCATAACGTTGAAGCCCATGGTCTTATTATCTTTCTGTTGAGCTCTCATGTCAGGTTGTGTCAGGCAAAGAATGATGTCATCAGAATCACTATCCACTGAAACCATGAACTGAATATAAAGAGAATGAACAGATAAAGTCATTATTTGTTCAAACACACAAAAACAATACTGGATAGCCAATTAGAAATGACTGTCCTCTTGTTTGAATTCCAAACCTGGTTTTGGGCCATGAACAACCTTCAATTCATGAACTTTGATGTTATTTGAGAAATTTTATTTCAAGATTTCTTTTTTCTTATTTACCAATAGTTTTGCTATCCTTTTTGTCATTCATTCCTCACAATGTGGGGATGCATTTTTATTGCAGTTGTATACAATTTTGTTGACTCAACCTCTCATTTATGCTCATCTTGTTTTATATAATAGACTGTGCAAGTCTCGCGCGTAAGCGAACTTCCGGGACCATTGTGGTCCCAACCATATGGAGTTTTACGTGGGCGAGATTTTGTTTCGTCTATTATTTTAGTTTAACGTACTTTATGACCATGAAAATTAAATATGTTGTTGGGAATGTACTACTAAGTGATAAATAATCTGAAAGTAAAATCAATTCAACGATACAACGAAGAAAACCCAAGAATTAAACTTCACCTCTGCTTCCGGTTACTTGCAAAAAATTAAGAATTTGTGCCCACCTCCGATCACCAAATTTACCAGACGCTGTAATTGTCAGACGCTAAGCCTTTTCATTGCAGTCGACGGTTGTTGAGGCGTCACCGTGTTCTTTAAACTGCGTCACGCGTTAATTCTACGCAGGTGCGATCATCGCGCGTCTGCGTTTAAACCTGCTTTTAGTGGTTGCACGTACTTCTTGGGCGTGGATTTACAAAAGGGTTTCCTAAAAAGTTTAGATCAAATAAGCATCCTTATCCCAGAGTTTTCAGTTTGTTTCAACAAAAACTAACACATGATGTGTGTGTTAATTATGAAAGCTAAAACTATTTTTATACAGATTGTAATGAGTATTTTTGTTGTTCAAATTTTTTCATAGATCTAATTTAAAAAGAATTATTTGATTTTAGAGAAAAATATGTTTTTCGCTTGACGTGTTTTCTCGTTCCGTTACGCGCGAGACTTGCACAGTCTATTGTAGTCATCAGATGTTTACTTTGTATCCTAATTTGAGAAAACGCAGTCAAAGTCAGAGCAGTTATGTACAATTGGGTGGAATAATCATATAGTTGGATTGCTGATGACATACCTGAGGGTTAAGCAAGAATGTCTCTCTGTTATTGATACATCCTCCTGCCCTGTTGGCTTTGCCTTGAGCAACTTTCCATGCAGAAATCATCACAGTCTCATGCCATGTACGATGCAGACTGAGATAGCTCTTATTGGGTGTACGACATATCACCAAATTTGTGAAGTTCGTACAGAAATCATCAAATGGCATCCTACAAAATCAAATACAGTCATTCATGATCATTAAATTTAAGTATTTAACATACATTTTCATTAAAATCTTTTGAAACATACCCAACAGTAGTTCTACTTTTGATCTCAGTTATAATTTTGTTTAATAAGTGAAATATATAGTAAGGAGTAAAAATGATAATAATTATTTCGCTTACTTGAACATTACATCGAAGTTAAATCAGACCCAAAGGCTCTAAGTCAACTTCACTCAGCTATGTTTTACTCTGAAATATATTTGATGAAGTTGATAAAAAGTCTTCATACTTTTAATGTATCATAAGCCATTTTCACATGATGAATATAAAACTAACATTACTTTCTACATTTTCTCAAAGTTTACAAACATGTATTTAGTGTGAAAGGACAGTAATTTTTTATAAGTCCTACATTCCTTGCAAAGTTTTCGCAAATATTTAGAAATTCTGTTGTACATAAAGGTCCCAACCTACTAAAAAATCTGTCGCTAGTGAAAACTTCCTTTCTCTCATGTGAAGTAATCCGTGTTTATTGTAAGATTTGTCAAGCTGAAGCGGTGGTACACATGCCTACAGCTTTTGAAAAACAGCAATTTGGGTCTAAATTGTTAGGACACACTTTCTTAAATAGTCATAATTATTAGCTAGAGTGGAAATTCCTAACTTCACTGGTACCAGCAATGATTAACTTCACTGGTACCAGCAATGATTAACTTCACTGGTACCAGCAATGATTAAGATAACCAGCAATACCTGTAATCTCCTCCTAGCATGCAATGTTAGACAAGTCAAATTATTACATCATGTCATGCAAAAGCTGTCAAACATGAGATGATAAAATAAACAATTTGTGCTTGTAAAATTCCTCTCAAGGAACCTCAAGGTTCTTTTTGATTGTGTGAAAAGGTGTTTACCAAACTACATGTAATGGGGAAAAAGGTATAGGAGAGGTATAGGAGACTACAAATGAACATTGTTTGGCCAGATTGATTCACTGTACAACAACTTTTTCTATCAATACTTGTACTTGCTATTAATCATGAATCTTGAACCTGCAACCGTCCACCATTAAGATTCACACAGATAGCACCCAAACCAGCAAGTATTTCATCATCATTTTGCATTCAGATTGTTTGAACTCAAACAAAAATTACCAGAATTCTCCATCATCGTCAAAGGTGATTCCCAGACGTTTGCGCTGACCTTCATCTACTTTGTTCCATTCTGGTGACCTGACAATTCAAATAATATAATTTCTTTATTGATTGAATGAATTAATGAATGACTACTTTGACAGCAATGATTACTTGATCTGGATAATATAGGGTTTCCATACTTTTGAAGAAGAAAACCCTTTAAATATTTCTACTAACAGTTGTAACAAAATGACACCCAAGATATTATTACAACATTATAAATAAATGAGTGCTGATTACACACCTTGTACATGAAAGTTGTGGGTTTAGTGTTCAGCTGTTGTGAGGAAGAATGCTGTCAAACACCTTTTGATTTTGTTTAACTTATTTTTTCCCTTTTTCCCTTTTTCCTTATTATTCAGCGCTTTTAATGCACTTTCTTTCTGATGGCCACATCTTGCAATTTTCCATCTGGTGCTACACAGATGAAACTTCCAGTGCCTAAATGTACATGTGTCCAATGTTGTGCATACTGATGATTACAGTAGATCACTGATTGATTTGTGAAATGTTTTAAAAGCTAATAACTGAACCACAGTTCAGACACATTTCTCATGATTGTACCATATTGTAGGTTGGTATCATGCCCAAATATTACTCAATTTTGACCTATCCTTCAGGTCCAAACCGGAAGGTCAAATGAAATGAAATTGTTAGAGCTGTACAGCAAGTGTGGCTTACAATGGGGATACGGAATTATCACAAGTAAGTATTTTTTGGAAGGGTCTGTTTGATGCCATCATTGTATGTAAGAGTAGCCTTTAGCAAAAAAGGTTTTTTTAAAGGCTATATTTGCACTTTTGTATTGTCAATGTCAAATTGGAGCTAACAAAAGAAGTTAAGCCATCATATTGAGTGAGGTGCATACCAAATCCAATCTCCTGAAGCACATGACATAAACTGACAATCTTTAAGCATGTTGTGCATCTAATTACCTGAGTGATATTGCATACAAAATGACTCCGTGTGACCTTTCTTTTTGGTCCAAGCAGGAAGTTCAATTGAAAACATTAAAAATAGTCATTTCTTCTGAAACACTAGATAACAATCATAATAATTTGTGCAAATCATTGTATTCACAAGACAAATGTGCATAAAAGTTATCGAAACAGCTGGGTATTGATTGATTGGTTCACAATTGACATTGAGCTGTAATGTTTTTCTGCAGGAATTTGAAGCATTTTTTTCACCTTGTATACTTTGTACACTGGTGAAGGGTGCATTATAAACTTCCATTTTTCAGAGCACCATTTCATAGGAGTTCAAATGTTTGAAATACACCAATAAGCTGTAATGAGCCCTATGACCTTTATTAGAAAATTACAGACAAAAAATGTTCGTCTGAGTAGAGAGAAACAGTGGATAAGATGGCTCCAGACCATTCAACCCCATGTTGTGAATCTGAACATCCAAGAAGGAAATGATTAAAAACTGTTGCCGTTGCCTTCTCCTTCTCTATAGATGTTCCCCAAATAAGTCTGTCTTATTCAATAATTAATTAGTTTTTCTACCTCTTCCCACCTTTGATGTTGATTTTGTCTTGTGTTTCCAACCTTATGTGGTTAAGCCAATCCCCTGCCTTGAACAACTATTTCTGGTTTAATTGATTGTAAGCTAGTTAATTAATTTTATTCATGCAGGACTTTTTGATGAAGGCCTGTCATCACTTCCTTTAAAAAAATGCTTTTTGGTTGATTTGATTGTACTGGATGGCGTTTTATAATTAATTAATTGGTTGATTGATTATTGTTTTGCTCACTTGATTGATGGTTGATGCATTGATTGATTAATTAATTGGTTGGTTGGTTAATTGATTTGTTAACTGATTGTTTATTATTATTATTATTAATGAAGGCCTGTTTTCACTTGCTTTTAAAATGCTTTTTGATGATTTCCTGTACTGGCTGGTCCAGATTTTTGGCTTCTACTAGTATTTTTTATTTGCTGCTCCTGTATTTTAAATTCTTGCATTTTTAAACTTTTATTGGTTAATGTCAATTTTATGTAAAGCGCCTGTGAGCATTTGTCTTTTAAATGGTTTTGGCGCTATATAAATGTTTTATTATTATTATTATTATTATTATTATTATTATAGATGCAGTAAATTGTTTTCCCATGGCGGTAAAGGCGTGCATGCACTATGGAGGCCTACATCCAAAGCACAGCTACCTGCAGGCACTGGGCACGTGTGTAACCACTCGTGCATGATCGATAGGAAATTGACTTGATCGTACTAGGAACAACTTTTTCTGTCACTTTACAAATTTTTCACGAAACTTTGAATAAGTTTGCTGTTTAGTTTAGGCTATTGAGTATTGTCATTTATTGTTACCAGTAGGTATTGTAAAAGGTAAGACCTTATATTTGTGAGTGGTCTTTGACCCTGTTTTCTACTGCCTCTACCCCACCCTCGCCCCGCCCCGGCCGTTTTTTTTTTCCCGGCACCAAAACAATCCTGGCCAGATCCCTGGTCATTGTAAATTTCACCCACGACTTTTTCAGGATTTAAACAAAGATACACTGTAAAAATACAATGTGTAAAAACCAGTCAGTGGATAATTTTCCTTTGAAACACTGTGTAAATGGCCTCTCTATGGAAAGCTGTAGAGTAGGAGGGCAATCTATGATGTGAACTGCCCATTATTGCTCATTCATTATTTTGAACAATGCAAAACATGTAGATTCTACATTATTACTTGTCTCCTTTTTTTCAAAAGTCAAAATGTCCAGTTAAATCCTTTCACATGATTTTAGTTACATGCGTATCACCTAAACCCGTCATGACAAGATATCAGCCAGTAACCATAAAGTATTTTCTGTTCTGACATGTTGACGTTGGCCTTTTTCCCTGCTGAAAACACCCTTTGATTTAATGAGTGATTTGATGTTTCCTAGAGGAAGTAAGAAAGGAAGGCAGTCGGCCATTCCATGATTATGACTCATATCTCATTTGGACAAAATTAAGTTTCCCTAAAACTTGCCCATTATTTTGTATACATATGAAATCTACATACTTCGTTATGACAAAGTCCAGCTAACAATGTTTGGCTGTTTCAGTCTTCATAGAGCAAACAAACCCATGATTTTTCCTATACAAATTGTGAGCGCAAGACTTCTTAAAACTAAAGTGTGGAAGTTTCATAACGCATATTTAAGAGAAAGCAAAGATGTTTTGTAAGACTTATAGGTTTGAGTGGTGGAAAGACAATAAAGTAAGAATTTTGCGGCAACACCATGCAGGTTAATCTCTCTTTTGATTAAATGTGGTTCCAAAAGAAACCGGTGCACTCAACGTTTTGGACAAAGCTGTTTTGGTTGTTACTTTTTTAAAAGTAAATGAACATTTTCCCATTGTCTTTCAAGGACTGAGTTCTGAAGTGTGACACAAAAATCTATCAATTTGGGGGTCTCTCTTTAAACTAAGGTAAGAAATATCCAGATTTTGAACAGTGGTAAAATCAACTAAGAAGCTCATGGTTCAGCTTGGTTGTGATTTGAATCTTTCATTGCCTCAATGTGGTTCTCAATAGTTGTTTCTCACAGCAAATATTGAAAAAAAAATTTGAATCAAATTAAAGCATGGGGAATGATATATGAACAAAACATAACCATCATTCCTTCTGGTACTTTACATTGCGTTGACAAAACTTCCATTTATTTGGACATGTCTGTATGATTTACAAAATGTAATGCAATCAAATTGACACTTTCACTTACACTGCTAGTAAATGAACAGGATATTAGGCCGTATCTGAATTGGTGGCAGCGACCCAGGCATACATGTAGCTGTAGCTGCCAATTCAGAAACACCCTCACTCTAATAACTTGACTAAGATTGATCTGATTGCAGTTAGCAGTGTGATTCTTACCCATCACTCCAAGCACCGTTCCATTCCTTCTCACCCCATGGATTACGCAATCTAACAAGGTGCATTTTCTCTTTGTTGAAGACGGCTAATAAGCCAGCAGCACCAAGCTTGACTGTCTTGACAGCAGTCACTCCATATGCATGACCTTTGACCAATCCAACATCAGTCTTTGCTTCCATCTCCTCAGCTGAATTCACCTGTATCAAACATGACAATATATTGTTCACATGACCAAACAGTTTAGTCCTGGATTGAACTTAGAGTCTACAGTGTAGTCTCACAGCCACTTTTTACTTTGTTTCACTTACAATGTATATCACCAATTCATGTGCAAGTGAAGTTACAAGAATACTATAGTGGTCTCTTCAAATGTGTCATTCCAGCTTGGTTTAACCTTTTTTTCATTTCAGTTCCACAATTCAAGCCTCTTATTCTCGCAGGTATTTGAATCCCTTGGTTAAATTGCCAAGACCGATATAAATAAAGAATAATTTTAGTATCAATTCATTTCAGTTTATTAGTCCTATATTACCATGGAGGAAACATTTCCTTGCATACATGTACATGCAATACACAAAATTATTGTTGTGTTGACAGTACCAAAGATATGCTGAAGTTATATAATAATCAGCAATCGAATCAGCAAGACATTTTTATGTTAAAATGTCTACGTAACCTTCTCCCAACCTACATGTACATGTAGTTGTCTTTTCCAGCTCAAAGAGATCTATTCACAGCTGGCCACAATACCTGGTCATCAAGTAAACTTCACATCCCTCTAGCCAAAATCACCTTCTCTCAACACATGCAGATTACTCCTAGTCAATATCCTATTATCTCTGTCCCAATTGCAATCCCTAGTCAATCTCCTATTACATGTATCTCTGTCCCAATTGCAATCCCTTAGTGTGATGAAAAAACAAACTCAAGTCCTTTTTATTTTCACCCTAAGTACTCTCACTACCCTCCCTTTGTTCAAATTTGTTTTCCCTACAATTAGCTTGCCTTTAAACAATATAATATCACTTAAGCATAACAAATGTTTACTTGTAGTTTTTGTGTGTGAATTATTTCTAGTTGTTGTATAATGTTTTGTGTTCATTCTGTTTTGCTGTTCTGCTTTTCAAGGCATACACACCTTAAGCCCCGCTTTTTGGACTTGACCTCCCCTCTAACATTTCCCTTATGATAGTACACTATTTGCTTGAAGTGAAAATAAATGTTACAATGAATTGAATTGATCCTTGTAATATATAAACTCAAGACTCTACCTTAATAGAGGCACTCATCAAAAACTTTCTCTCGCTGTACTTCTTGAGGCTTTTATGGAACTCTTTCTTCTTCTCAAAGTCCTGATGGTATTTTTCATCAGTTAAAGAGATGGATTCAGCAACTCCGCCAGTGAAATCCACCAATGCATCTGCAGTGTTCCCTCCATCCAGATTCTCATAACAACCACTCAGTCTAGTCAAATACAATCACAAACAACTCTATTATTTAACATTATTTCTTTGAGCAGAGACTTTATTTACAAATGCTTCAGTTTGTGGTACAATTAATCCCTATTCATGTGCAGATACATTGTATATGTAGGGAATCGCAACATTTGTAGGTATCAGAAAGGTCCTTTACATATGTACATTCGAGCCAGCTTCAGAAATTAATTCTTACAAAAACCAGACTGGTCTTTCAATCTACCACTAGTGCCATCTTTACAATGGGATAGAAACTTGTAGCTAATGAGGCTACCCTATAAAAACATGAATGCTTTTATACGTTGAGGACTTTACAGTTCCTAGCAAACCCATCTTAATAATGGTTTTATATAACCACTTTTTATTAATAAATGCTACATTATATCTTTGAATCTTGTGTCCTGTGGTTTGCAATTGAAATACAATATATGAGGTGAGGTTGATACATGTAACTACTTACTTGGCATATGCTTTCTCAAGTAAGGCACTCCAGAACTCATTCCTTTCCTTGGAATGAACATAGACCAGCTTATTGTTGTGAGTTGGTAGTCGATCATCAATTACGACATCAAGCCATTGATTGAAACGCCAGAAGCGGAAATGGAAAACACCACAGTGCTGCTTAGGGGTCTCATCATCCCAATCCTGACCCTTGTAGTCTGGTAGAACCTACATTACACATTCATGTACAACATTATGTCAACAGTTACACAATCAATGTACTCCAGTGATAAAAAGAAATACGTTCAAGAACTGTATTCATCTACTTCATACCTCATACTACCTCATCATTATGTATTCATCTACTTCATACCTCATACTACCTCATCATTATGTAACTAAAAAGAAATCAAACTATAACTAGTCAACTTGCGGGTACAACCATGTGTAAATCTTTTCTGGGAGGAGTGTTGGCTCTGAAGAGACCACACCGGCTCTTTTCAGAGCCAACACTCCTCCCAAAAAAGTAACTCATCTGAAAATGGGAATTTAGCAGACATATGTACATACAGGGTTTCCCCCAGGGCCGTACAGCAGGAAAGCAAACTTGTTACCTTATTACACATTTTGATTTAAAATATCATGGGTTTTGCAAAGTTATAAACTTGATACAGTACATTGAATACGATAGTTCTTCATTTAATATGAATGTTCCCATTTCATTAAATGAGAATTGGATGCAAGTACGTAGGAAGCAAAAAACTAAATGGCTTCAACTTCTGGTTTACAGCATGGTCTGGCTGCTCACTGTAATTTCAAAAGATGACAGTATGAGCTTTTTGTTTTTTGTTGAAACTTATTTAATAAGGCTATCTGAGTATTACAACATGTACACAGAGCCATTGAAATATTGATGCCTACTGTGGCAATGAAAACCTCAAAATATCGTGGGCATCAAGATCTCTTTCTGTCATATTGCAAATACAAAATAATGTAACAAGTATACGAGCGTTAATGAAGTCCTAAAAAGATATATTCTTGAACAGCTACATGTAAAGCAGAAGGAAGTCATTTTAGGTTCAAGTCGTTATCCTGATGATACATACCCTTTCCCATAGTTCTTTTTCTTGTGCAAGGTTAGCACATGATGCAACAAACCAGCAGTTACCAAGCTGTCCTTGACTTACATCTCCTGTACTTGGGCCTTCTACCACAAGGTGAGGTTTCTCATTCAACTCCTGTCATACAATACATAAGAATCTCATGCCTCAATAAGTCATTTTGCAGATTTTGCATACGTACGATTGGCATCAGTTAATGATCATTTCAAATGTATACGGTTGTAAAGGAAACAGTAAAAACAGAGAGATGAAAAATCATACTCCTTTTCATTACCAACACGTTTGTTTTTTTAAAGTTTTTTTTCTCGATGAACGTTTATCATTGTGTTTTTCATTACTATTTGAGCCAGCTTGTAGTTGTACATGTACTACCGTATTTTCCTGCGGATAAGACGCGTCTTATCTGACTTTTTAGACCCCCAAAACATCGGTGCGTCTTATCTTTCGATGCGTCTTGTCTGCTGACGATTGATTTTTTGGGGGATGATCACTGCGTACAATAATACCTTTATTTTGTCCAGTTCAAATCAACGGTCTTTGTGTGAAGAATCCTTACTCAATAATGCGGTCAAACAAGGCTCAACTGTCCAGACACTGAGACCGTATTTTCATTCCAACAATGCCGCAATCCCCCAGACTGTCCTTTCATTCCAACAATGCCGCAACTTGTTCATCCCCCATGACCGTGCTTTCATTCCAACAATGCCGCAATGTGTTGGTACTTTCGGTCCAACAGACGTCGGCGACGTACAAACGTTTTTCTGTGTGGCCGCGTATTCGTTCCGAAAATGCTACAATCAGATTTACTGTCAATGCTGTTGTACAAACGGCATTCACCCAACCTCTATTGTGTGGTGAACTTTGAGGGTTTTTATTGTACAGAATATCTCCGAAGTGTGCTTGACGTACTATTATGGCTTGACGTACTATTTAAGGATGGGATAATTAAGTATTGATTTGTTGGCCAACCTATACGAATTGCACTTTCGTTTGTTTCATTAAACGTTCAAATATTCATTTTTTAATTGCCTCTTTTTAGACGTATATTAGGCCCTATATAGTTACAATAAACGTTCAAATCGTTGTTGTTTTTTATTGCCTCTTTTAAAACAAAATCTTATGAACGAGATTAACAAATTAAAGGTTTGAAATAATGGAAAAGAATTTTATATACAAAAAGAAACACATTACAAAAACTTAAACAAATATATATAATGAAACATTTTGTTACGTCTTCCCGGGTGTGGGGATTATTTGCGTAAGGTATATATAAAGGCGACGCTAGTTTTGGTATTAGTCACCGGTAGAGGGCGCAACATCTACTGGCTCGGAGGGACTTAGACTGGTAACCTGTCTTTATCAGCAAGGATCCTCATTGTGGGACGTCGGATGTTCATGCTAGGAGGGCCTGGGTTCGTGTTGCAATATCTTCAGACAGTGCGTGGACCATTGTTTCTGGCCGCTGATTGGGCCGGACTTCATATTATTAACAATGCACAGCGTTGGCTGAATGGATGGACGAAGGTCGGTATCAATTTACGTTGGTCTTTTCTGCATGGCTCTACACGCCCATGTGGTTACGGTTTCATTCATGCTTCGAATAGTGTGAACGCTCCAAAAGGCAACAAAATGACGTCTTTGTGTCAATGTACCGACACCGGGTGGCGCCTGGTGTTCTTCTGTGTGCTGTTAAACATGCGTCTTGTGCGGCGGTGCGTCTTTTCTGCTGACGATTGAATTTTTTGGGGTCATTTTAGGGTCCTGCGTCTTGTCCGCCGAGCGTCTTATCCGCAGGAAAATACGGTACATGTAGGTATTGTGTTTTTGCACGAGGTGAAATTCCATTTTGCTCAAACTTCATACATGGTCAACGCAATGAACAGAGCCACCAATTTAAAGCAACATTTAAACATATTTAGAAATCTATTGTTCTGGACAGAATGTCAATTGTGAATGGTGTTTGTCTTCTACTACTCACTGTGGGTCTCTTCCATTCAATAGTTCCTGGAGAGCTTCGTTTATTGAAGAGAGAAGCATTACTTGCAGGAAACTCAGGATCTTCCCACGGTTTGCCACTTGCAGTACATCTCTTTACAATATCCTCGTACTTCTGACCTTTGTAGGGTACAATCTTCACCATGATTCAATCTGAAGACTGAACACACAAAATATCACCTACATACATGATTGCAATTAGGACTCTTGGAATTCAGTACAAAAAATATTTATCTTTGTCATCTAAATGATATGTATAGTCAGGTTTATGGCAGATGACAAGTGGTAACTGGTTTGGCAAACATCACTAAAGTGAACAACAGTTAGGCCCTACTGCACCACATGCTGACAAGATACATTGGAATGAGTATTAATAATAATAATATGGCAAAAAGCCTTTATCAAGATTATATCGTGTCAGTGTACGTAGTCTCTTTGCTGGAATGTTGGCCATATCCCAATTGGCGGCTACAGCTGTTGCTAATGGTGTTGCTACATAAGGGCGTTCAACGCAAGATGACATGGAAATCTAGCCGTAGCCGTAGCTGTATCTGCCACGGCCTATTAATGTTTCAGCCCATGATCCCAAGTCAGTCATTTGATATCATTTACCAAGGTTGCAAAATTTTAGTGGTTTCAAAATTGAGGTCTAAAATGTCAGTACAGTATTACATGGTATTACATGTAAAAAGAGGGACATCTACAGGGGACTTGTATGTACACTACATGTACATGTACATGTAGGTGTCTTATGGACAACACTGGGTTTTATCTTTTATTTACATGCAGCAGCAGAAAGAAATTTTGATTTAATCCTGACAGATGAGGTACAATGTAGTTTGGCTAGAGTGAGGCCCAAATCCTTCCATTACCTCTTCTCCTACACACACCAAGTTATTTGTACTTAGATAAGATTGGACTCAGAATGCCTGACCCTGTGATGGTCCTGGTGGCACAAGTCCTTCTAAATCCTTCACTTTGGTAATTGGATATTGTAGGAGGAATTGGTACTGTACATGTAAGTGTAAGGTTAATGCACATTTGAACATGATGTGCAGATTTTGACACACTTTTTCCAGATTCTGGCTTATATGTAGACCCTTCTCAGATGATGTCAATATTATATTGCTTGCCATGCTGTGAATATAATTACACACGCACGTTAAAAGAACTGCGTGAACATGTGCTATGAAACGCAACGCTGGATGGCACCAGTGTACACATTCTACATGCGTATAGCACTCCAGCATGGCAGCCCTCCCACATTGCTTTGAAATGTGATGTCAGTGAGAAGGCTCTGTGTGCTGCTCATAGCTACATAGCCATTGAAGTGTTGTTGTAGGAAGTCATCACAAAAACTTCTCAAATCTTAACATATTAGGGGTTTTCTTGTCCACAGTTGAAGGGTTGTGGTATTGCTATACAGTACTAGCAACGTGCTTGAAAAGAGGTATTTTACCCAATTGTTTGGGTATAATTTACCATGGTTGACTATCATGTTCGTATCATGTATATGTGGTAGAGCCCTTCAGCCAGATGGTTTGGGTTACGGGCTTTACAATCATTCACATAGTAATATGTATAATGCTTGAGTTGTATAAAATGTAACTATGGAATTGATAAGTCGTTTTGGAATGTTGTTACATGTACATAATTTAGTGTTTCACTGCGCCATGGGTGTCAAGAATTGACAGACAACGGTGCGAACAGTGTACATATTATTTTGTTATTATTATTATTAACTATTATCACTATTATTTCATTTTATCACAGCATGCAAAAGAAAGATAACATTTTCCTTCCAGTAACTCCTCGAGATCTCAAGTGTCTTTTGCAGGATCCTTGCTGTTCCCAAAAGTGCCACCTTCTGACATAACAGATCTATCCTCAAAGTTGTGCCTATTTGATCTAGATGTTTCCCCAGTGCTTTGGGAATGATTATTACAGTCGACTCCCGTTATTACAAGCTCGCATATTACGAGGTACCGGTTAATATGAGATTTTTTGCCGGTCCCGAACTGCCCCGTGCGTGTTTCAATACAATTAAATACGGCTTATACGAGCACGGTGGTAGCGAGAACACGGTTACAACGAGGTACTTTTGTCGGCCCCTTACGAACAAAACATTGTTTTCAACCCTTTTGTAACGAGAATAATAAAAAACAAAAACAAAGGAAATACCTTTAACAGCCTGAAAATCGTTATTTATGGCTTGTAAGACAATCAATAGAGGTGCTAACTGGACGCTATCGCTAGCAATACTAATCCGAAACTGGAGTCACTAGTCAGCGAGCAGGTTGTTAATTCCAAACTCCGGACAATGGTGGGATTAGGAGGCTTGCATGTTTCAAACAACTGAGCAGATTCCATACTAAGTCAGCATTCATCAATTCATGTGAAATCTTCAGAAAAGATACTGATCCATTGAGTTTTACAAGTGCTTGATGTGCATTTTTAGCCAAAAAAAACCCCACCGCAACTGAAAGCTAAAATATTTGCGCGATCAATATTTAATGCAACAGCAAGATTTCCCTGGTATCCTGCGTTAGCAATGAACCATCTAGCATTACAATGGTGGTTACCAATGAAAATCAAGATTCTATTTGTTGACTGCTGCGACCGAAGTTTTGCACGGACACTTCGCTAAACAAGAACAGCAAGTTAAAATCTCAGACATTTGTTCAATCATGTAAAGTGTAGATTGATTTTATAAATTGACTTTCAAGCTAAACTACATCCTAAATTAAAACAGCTTTATTCGCCCAATTTTGTGCTTGTTTGTTCAGTACATGCACACACTATGCACTGTATTGCATGCAGCAGCCATGTGTACACGTGCAGCCATTATGTCATGCACTTTGTGCATAGTGCATTGATATTACCGCGATCGGATATTGCAAGCTTCGGATATTACGAGGAAAACGGGCTAGTCCGGAGGACCTCGTATTAACGACTGTATGATGATAATTACATACTGTGTAAGTCCTTTGGTTCACCTTTCATCACTTATCCCTTTCACCAGCACCATACTTGAAGCTCAATATAAAAGCAAAGCTAGAAGGGCGTGTGTGTCTCCTACACGCAATTCAGCAAGAATTATCATTTATCTTAAAACAACGAAAATGTCTACAATTTACTTGGCTTGGTTAAATGTATTCCAAACATATTCCAAACTATTGTTGACCATGCCGACAATGGTTGGACTCTCTCTGTAAGTCCAGTATTTTATAGAGCCGCCTACTTGGCATCCAGGTCACATCACTGGTTATCAACAACCATTTGCACAGCACAGTGCAGAGAGGACCAGTTATCAGAAAAATGATAACATTGATCCAACATTATTCATGCAGACACAATCTTGCAACAATACTCAATTAATTCTAAAATTTACTGAAATTATAACTTTGTCATAATTTTTGAAATACTGTTCATCCACAACCTTCTGAGGAACACTGTACCGGTAGCAATATGCTGATAAACTGAGCAAATATATTTCCTGTTATTCCGTTTTGCTTTCATAAACTCATCCAAAAATGTAAACAAACTGGCCACCGCCATTTTTTCACGGTTGCATTGACATGACAAATAGTTTGAATAGAGTTGTTCACACTTCTTCAACTTCAGTGCGCATTCCCTAGTTACTAATCAACCACTAGTTAAAGGGACACCGGTTACCTGTTTACGTAATTTAGTCATGTAGAATCATGAGTTTTATATTTTTTTTTTACAAAAGTATCACGTAATTAACGAGAAATGACCGAAAAAAACAAAAGCGGTCAAAGGTCATCGTATACGCTTTACCAGCCGTTGCAAGTGTCAAATTTACGGGATACATGCTGTGCAATGTTGTAAGTAGACTGGTGCTCTGTTTAAGTAAGTGTTTTACTACGACAAGGCATGAGGATCCAGTCCATGTTATCCATCTGAAAGTGTGTATAAACAACGGACACGGAAACCAGTCAACTCGCCCCCCAGCAAAGTCGCCAATTACAAAGTCGCCAATTACAAAGTCGCCAATTACAAAGTCGCCAACTACAAAGTCGCCCCCTCACATACAAACTCATCCCCTCTCAAAGTCGCCCCTCACAAAGGAATGTAACAAATTGGTGTGAATGGACTTCAGGGGAACGAAAGCTATCTTGAGGGAATAAAAGCTATCTTGAGGGAACGAAAGAGGAATTCTGGGGAACAAAATCTCATTGCGAGAGAACGTATTTTTAGGGAGTGAAAGCATATTTCGGGTGAATGAAAGTTTATTTCGGGCAAAAAATTCAAAGTCGTATTTCGAGGAAACAAAAGCTTTTTTTTAGGGAACAAAATCTCCTTTCGAGGGAAAGAAAGTGTATTTTAGGGAAGGAAAGCATATTTCGAGCGAACGAAAGTATATTTCTTGTGAACAAAATCATATTTTGAGGAAACAAATGCCTATCTTCAGGGAACGAAAGCGTATTTCTGGGGAACTTAATCGTATTTCGGGGGAAAGAAAGCGTGTTCAAGGGAACAAGAACCTATATTCTAGAAATAATCTATTTCGATACCTAGAAAAACACACTGCGTTCACAAAAATAATATTTTGTGAGACAAAAGTATATCTTCATCGAATTAAATAATATTTTGAGGAAATGAAATGATTTTGTTGGAATTTTGTATGTCGAGGGATGCAATAGAAATTTCGAGTGAGGTATTTTTTTTTCCACCTTTTAATTTTTAATTTCTTTTTCACTTGTCCCTTCAGGGGCTCCGTTTTAATTTTTTGGGGGGGGCTCGTTTTTGGGGAATTGTTTGTCGCAAATATTGTTTTAACTAATTGCACCATCAATATAAAAGTGGTATTCCTATGTATTGACATAAATCTTATTTAATTACCAAGAAATTCGGTACAAATCGGGTCAAACGTACACACAGCATTGAAAAGTTGCGATTTTGAAACAACGGATTCGATCAGCGAGGTGTACCGACTAGCAAACCCGCAATAACCACATGTTCATGAGCTTCAAGGTACAGCTACATAACATCTCTTGGCTAGTGGGTTTCCGTCGCGCTAGCACCGCCGAGATACTCTGCTCGCCAGCTACACGACTGCCCCTGTGTTACGTGTAGCTAGTCCCAATACAAGCTGTGCACTGTAAGACACGGTGAGACAAAGGATGCTCAAAAGTTGTTCCAGGCATTTATAAACGTCCATCGTAAGCCGGATTGGAAAAGTTTGGTGTGTACACACGTCATCCGACGTGAAGTGGTTACAAAGTAGACTGGTGCGCAATTCATACTCTGAAAAGACTCATTTCTATAAATTCTATTGCAATTTTTGACAAACAAAAAATTGTCATGGTGAACACTTATACAGCAAACATGTCATTCATTCAATAACTTTTGGAGTCATTATACACATGTACATATGTACATGAACAGACTGTTGTGCAACCACACTCTACAGTTCCAATGTACATGTATCGGTTTATGTATTGACCAATCCCTTTATATCTGATATTAATCTTACCATAGAGGAGAATTAAACCTTGTCTGATTGTTTGTACTCAACTTTACTGATTATCAGAACAATAGGAAATCATTATGTGACAACAAAAGGCACTAATCAACCAGTATGTAAGTTTAAACCAGCTGTCATAAAAATGCACTTGCTTAACCAGTAAACCATATATATGTCATTTCAAATTTGAAGCATGATCATTACATGTACATGTATGTTCAATGTACAAGTAGGATTCCAAGGTACATGGTAAAGAAGAGGGCATTCTGTTCACGCAATTCTACCACAGACAACAATCAACATCACCCACTGCTGCCTCATCAAAATATACAAATCGTCAGCAAAATTCACGAAGGGCCAAAAACCTGAAAAATCGATAAAAAACTAATTTTGACTTTTTGGGTGGATTCGACTAAGGTGATTGGGATCTAACTATTTACGAAGTTATAGGTCTCAAAATCGTCTAGTTTCTTAATTACGCTAAGTTGATGAATGACAAAACCTCAAGAACCTGGAATTATATTTTCACGAATAGCCAAAAACCTTTTTGTAAATTTTTTGTATACCTTACCACGTTGATTTACAGTTGGCACAGTGCCAATCATGAGCGCGCCGTCTTTTGCGTTTTCACGAAGAGCCAAAAACTTAAAAGGACAAAAAATAAACACAACCCGGAATTGCGTTTTCACGAAGTGCCAAAAAGTGTATTGCTCTACCGCGTGGAATTATCCCTTGGCACGGTGCCAAAAGTGGGTGCTCCGGCTTTTGCGTTTTCACGAACAGCCAAAAAGTTTATACACGATGCGCTGCACACAGAGCACGGTTTGTACATGTAAGTTTTCACGAAGAGACAATTTTGTTAATTAAATAAATACTCATTAATTAAACACGTTAAGGACAAAATTGAAACAGATTTGTATGATTTAGGATCTCTACTTTCCTGACATGTAAAAATTTCCAAGATAAGATTTCGAATAGTATACCAACCAGTACAATGTAGTTTCAAAATAAGCTAAACTTCAAACGCGGTTTTCTCAGAACATACATTTTTGACTGCAGGGGACTTTTTTGCCCTTCGTGAAATTGCTGACGAAATGTAGCCCTTTATTTCATGTAAATTTTTCAAAGGCTCAAAATCTCATTTTAATAAAGTTGTTATCTTAAAATATTAATTCAACCTTCAAAGAGAGGCTTTAGTTTTGTTACATTATGTACACATTGGAGGAAAATATCTGCTCATGTAACCAATGTGTGCCCATTGAGATTATGATCATGTGTATTAAAACCCTACTACATGTACTACACACTACTACGAGAAATTGTGAAAACCAAGTCCACAGTACACATGCCATTGGGTTTCCACATAATACCAGCTGCACCCAAATGCTAACCTAGAAGGTACAATGTACAGTATGTGTATTTTGTGGCATTCTGTGGTACCTTTGTGTAGGAGGGATTTATTGACAACAAACAATACAATGCAAGTGGGTGTGGCATTGTAACTATGGAATACAAATGGATGTGTAGGCTACATGTACATGTATTACATGTATGTGAAAGAAGCAGATCCACAAGGTGGATCCATGGAGTGAGCTGGCAGACATGTTCAAAGGTTGATTGGTTAGATTACAATCATATCAATGTGTACATAATGTAACAAAACTAAAGCCTCTCTTTGAAGGTTGAATTAATATTTTAAGATAAAAACTTTAATTAAAATGAGATTTTGAGCCTTTGGAAAATTTATATTACACCAGGGCTTGCCCTTTAAACACTAGCCAGGCGTAAAAACTGTAAAAACTGCTAAAACTATGTACGAGCTAGTAAACATGATGTAAATAATAAACTTATTTAAAACTAGACATGAATTTGTTACGAACAAATACTGGGGTTTCGGCTTCATTATTGCCAAGAATAAAGGTAACATTTTCAAAATATCTAAAAATTAAAAATTAAAAAAATTAAAAGTTACATGTGCCGTAAGTGTGTTCAAATACTGCCTTCTGTAATTCTTGTGTCCATGAGAATACACAGATCCATTAAGCCACGCCCATTTCTCTTTGACCAATCACAACCACGAAATCTGATCACCATTTGAGCCGTTTGGTGATCTTTGCACTAATGGTGATCGGGTTTCGCGGCTGTGATTGGTCAACTCGTAAGGAGGCGGGGCTTAATGGATCGGTCAATTGTTTCACACGAGTAGAAATAGGTATCTATAGGGTTGTGGTGAACGAAAGATGCTGAATAATTGATAACCCTTTGAGCGCCGAGAAATCCGAGAAATATTAATGGTCAGCTTGTATAAAGGAGCAAGAGGACTATATCCTGCCATCGTTAGATAAACTGATGGGCTCTCTATACATAGCTGTGTGAGGGTACCGTATGCTACGTACAGTGTCTTTTACGCGCGATCACACACAGGGCAATCGAGCAATTGTTTCAAAAATACGTTTTTAAATCGGTAATATCGACAAGAAAGAAACAAAAAACACTCAAAACAACTGCTGAAGGATCTAAGTTAGAGCACATGCTTTCATTTGATGTATTGTTTGTGTCTTTTAAGACTGTAGTTCCTGAGATCAAGTGATAACAAATTTCACGTGTAAATGCTATGGAGAATCTTCGGAAAAAAAAAAATAAAAAAATCTTGACGAAAACAAAGGTGGTTTCGGCGGATAGCCGAAACCCCCAAAAATAAAAAATTGTGATCATGTGTGAGTGTAACTTCATTTGACCATTCTGGTTGTGATCGTACCATGTTCTATTTCTGGTGGTTTCCTTGGTCAATAATGTTGTTACAACAGAGTTGTCCCCAGATCTCCCTGTCCCTCATGCATACATATTTCATCTGCTGTCACAAACCCAGTGTCTCTTCTTATATTTAAATGTAAGTCAGGTGACCTCAACCTTTTTGGGCTCAACCTTGCTTGGGCACCCAGAGGACAAGCTTGCTGGCTGGAATTTCAGGGTGATAAAATAGCAGTGCCCTTCAAACTTGACTCTTCTTGTGCAGACTTTTGCACTAAGCTTGGGGAACCCGAGATACAATGTAGAAATTTGAGTTGGATATGTGTTCTTCCCTCTTGACACCAAGCAACCATCAAGTTGTTTTTCTAAAACAGATGTTAATGTTCATAAAGTAGCATTGATTCATAATAACAGTGGCCATGAAGAGCTGTATTAAACTTTAGGTACTCATGCTTAGTGCATACCTTTTCATGCTGTGAAGTGCCAGAGCTTTTCAAATGTTGATGTCTCTGCTAGTGTTATCAATCCATGACCCTAGATATTTGAAGTAAGCCTGTCTTTTAAGTTTGTTCCAATGTTTGCTTTGAGGCATGAACCCTCATCAGTTGTGTTAAATAGGTCATATACTTTGTCTTCTTGATGTTCAACTGCAGGCCCACTTTTTGACATTCACTCTCCATCTCCACCCTGTCAAGAAGCTCTTGTGCTTCATTGATTTGATCCATGAGTAAAGCAATGTCATCTGCAAAGTCGAGGTCTGTGAGTGAAGTAGGTCCTACTCTCTGGCATTGTTTGGGGTTGGTTCATGAAACCAAGCTCCTCATCCTTGCCACTGACAGCCTGTCTCATAGCATAGTCTAGCACGATGATGAAAAGAAAAGGTGTAAGCGTATCACTCTGAAGCACACCTGCAGATATCTGAAACTCCTCTGTTTCATCGTCAGGAGATACTACTTTGGCCCTAGTGTTTAGTGTACATGTCGTTAATGGTATACCGTAAGCAGCTAGGATTTTCATCATTTTCGTGGTGTATGGAATTGAATGCCTTTTTAAAATCTACGAATATTATGACTGCTGGAAGATTCTTTTTCGTTACTCTTTGATGATCCTCCTTTAGTGCTAACACCTGAGCTACAGTTCTCCCTAAAGGTGTGGGTCAATAGCAGGTCTGATTGGATTGAAGATCATTCTGTTGTCAGACAGACTTATCCTCCCGTAGTTGTCTTTTTTTGTAGATCCCCTGATTTAGGAATAGGAGTTATGTATGATACTGATAGGACCACTGCCTTCGTTTTTGCCTGTCCATACTGTATGTGCTTCATTGCACATGTCCAGAATGTCGCTGTCCATGTCGAAAAGCTTGGTTACTTCAGGAGTACTCATACCATCAGGTCCACAACTTTTGCCAATTGTGAGAGATAATACGTAATACATCAGAAAAATACATTTATGGCAATATGTTTTAGAGCTACATGTACATGTACTAAACCTTCCTGGTAGAGGCAACATTAGTAAAAACCCACAGTTTACTAGCCCAATGGGATACTTTTCTAAACGCTTAAAGGGACACGTTGCCTTGGATTGGGCGATTTGGTCTATGAAAAGCGTTTGAAACCGTTTGTTATGAAAAGCATATGGTTAGAAAGATGTATTAAAAGTAGAATATAATGATCCACACAAAAACGCCTTGAAATTGTGTGGTTTTCCTTTTACTTCGTGAACTAACACGGTCCGCCATTTTGTGGAGTCAAAATTTGGCTCTATATTCTACTTTTAAAACATCTTTCTAACCATGCATTTCATAACAAATGGTTTCAAATGCTTTTCATAGCTCAAATCGCCCAATCCAAGGCAACGTGTCCCTTTAATCACAAGGCCTGTACACATTCCTAGAACTTAGAAGCAAAATTTAAAATTTAGCACTCAAATTATCCTATTTTTAGTGAACAATCTACATGTCTTGTGTTCCCCACTCACATGTGTACACACCCAATGATACACTTAAATTGAACTGTTTGTAAAATTGCACTAAATGTTACATTCATGTACAACACACCAATGTACATATTGTGTACATGTACATGCACACAGTATGTGGTTCTTTTATAGCTTGTTGAAACATTTGAGTTCAGTTCAACAATTCAATGCCAGTCAAACTTGTGCAGAGAATAAGCTATATGATCTAAAAATTATAATATTGTAGGGTGAAAATTGTACATGAACCTCTGGAAAATGTTGAATGTACAAATGTCTCGTTTATGTTGCGAATGTTTTTTTTTAATTCAGTCATTTTGGCAAACCATATGCATGATTACTATGAACAGATCCCTCATTACTTCAGTCAACTAATGTATCTGACCATTAAGTTTTAAACCATTCAGGGTATTGTTAATGTAGTATGTATATTTTCTTAACTTCTTGGTGTGTTGGTGATTTGTTTTTTCTTTTTACATGTACTATTGCTGTTTATTTTTTTATTGTATTTTAATGTTTTTAAACTTGTACAAATCATCTAATTCAGCCTACTGGCTGTGAGAATGATTTTTTTTAAATAAATTATTTCAAATCAAATCAAATCAAATCAATACCCATCTTCATAATGCCCAAGTCTGATAATTATGGAGGAGTTTTGTGATGAGACCTTTCAGTGAAAGTTTCACTGTGTCGGGTGCGGTTTCCAGCATAACATACAATCGATGTCAACTATCTGTGTTGCATTGTATTAAACCAGAATCAGTGAGGTTGCAACAATACAATTATGACATTGTTTACTGTCGTCACCTCAATGTCTGTTGACATAATCTAATAAAATCAGAAAAGTGTTATAGTGTATACACCCAAGCCCTTGACCCTTTACAATGTTCAGTCTGCTTTGTTCACACAGAGTCGTTTCACCATTCATATGAGAAATGTTAAAGGGCCTATGAAATAGAATTTGTTAATGCTGTAAACAATAAAGTATGCCTATTACAACATATATTTGAATTTAGTTTTTTTTTCACAAGCCATTTTACACCATTAAAAAAATCATTTCGAAATTTAGGGGGGCCGCCGCGCCCCACCCATACCTCCTCATTAACATAAAATCTGTGACGTAAACAAAGGCAATTCAACAGAACGACTTGTCATACGTCATGTGCGTGGGGCCATGCAAACACTGCACAGAAGGAACAAGTTCGAAGAAGTTTGTCTCTCTCTTTTGGGGTCTTTTTACGTTGATTTTAACAAATGCCATCAAGGTGTGTTGCTGCTGGGTGTAGCAACACCACTAAAGATGCAGTTAGTGTCCATAAATTTCCATCGGACCCAAAATTCAGACGGATATGGACGGCGAATGTGAAGCTGACCAGAGGCAAATGGTCTGGACGGAGCGAGCAGCCTATGCTCTGCAGTGGGCCCACTTTGAGCCAAGTTGCTTTGAACGTGGCCTTCACAACCAATTTGGCATGAAGTACATGTATAAGGCCATGCTGTTGCCAGATGCCGTTCCAACAATATTTCCACTAAGCAAGAAGGCTGCGAAACGACCGGAGAAAAGGAGAGGTGCTTTTTGGAAGCGGGAAAAACTCAGGGTAAATAATTTTGGCTGTTTGGAAAGTTCGTACCCGTCCGTGCACACAATTCACAATACCCCCAAGCACCGCAGTCCCGTCCCCCGTTCATGTTCTAGAAACATATATTTTTCGCATTATTGTTGACGACATCATATCTGATATTATATTCTAATATATACATGTAATTTTATAGAATGTATCAATAGTCCACTGACTGAACACGTACTTCTGAAGATTTATATTCCACCCCCAAAATATGGTTGCGTTATTGTCCATCGGTATGGTGTGTGTGTGTGTGCGTCCAATCCGACATGTTCGGTGGACGACTCGACTCGGCTGTGTACTTAAACTGGTACCCGTTGCGCGCCTGGGCACCAGACCATGGCTGATCTCGATTTAGGAGCCGCTGCCTTTGTGTACGTCATGAACAGCGCCCTCTTGTGGCGTCCAAAATATTTTTTTGTATTTTTTTGTTATTGAATTAAAATTAAAAAATTCACTCCAGACACAAAAATAATTTCTTTTCATATGAACTGATTTAATAAAACTATAAAAAAAAAAATATATAAAAATCCCCCTTCATAGGCCCTTTAACTCTTTTTTACCCAAGTACATTATATCAAGTGTACTTTCAGTCTGTGCATTGTGCTGTCTGCATCAGCATGGCTACCCAACTGAGGTACTTTTTTTTCAAATTTGTGACAACTACTTTACAGACGCTTCCATGACATGTACATGTACCTGCTGTGTAAGAGTAGGCCTACATTGTACAGCGTCCTCCAGAGAAGCTGACAATACATTTTCTTTACACCTTTATCATTAAGGACAAGTTTTATTCCATCACTTCATGTACATGTATTTTGCAAGATAATTCCCATTGTTTTTAAACTGAAATAAATAAGGTTGGGATGTTAATGCACAAAAACACTTTTTCAACAGTTTTAAAAATAACTTTGATGAGTGTACATGTAACACCATGGAGGTGTTATGTACGTGTACTTATTATGAAAAAACTCACTGCCTTGAAAAGTTGCCCACCCCCTTTAAACATACTAACCTTGTAAAGAATATCATTTTGGTTTCTACCCTACACTCACTGACAAGGAGCACTTATAACACATCCATAAAGTAAAAACCAAAATAATAAACAAAAGCTTGGCAAACCACATATATTTTTTTATAAACAATAGTTTTGACAAATGACATTTGACATGATATGTACAAACTCCAACATCCCAAATTGCAGTGTCCGAAGAATGTCCAGAACTATGAATCCACTAATTTTTTTTAAAGATGAAACCAAATTGTCCACCCTGGAAATGACACTTGATCTCCAGAAGAATGCCACTGTAATACAGTACATGTAATTATATTAAAGTCCGATATATACACACATTTTGTGGTACATGTAGTTCCAACAAAAAGTCAAACTTTATCAGTACAACAGATTGTTGTGCATGCATGCATAACCCCCATATTATTGTCAGTCAATGCTGCTCCAGACTGCCAGCAAGCATTGGAATGCACCATGTTTAAACTACATGTACATGTATGAAAGTTTGTTTCAAATGTATGAGAAGTTTATGTCACAGAAAACACTTTTGCCTCAAAACCCATATTTAAACAAACGTAAACAAATAAATTGGGGGTGAAACCTGAGCCCCTAAATAAAGAGACAAATTCATGGGGCTGTCAAGTTGTGCATAGTGATGGATACATGTGAATGTGATACAACATGCCAACCTCGTGTAACTTCATGCGCTTAGTTTCTTTAAAAGTATACAATACAACCTGGGAAGCTGCAAAATTTGAATCTGATAAAGGCTTTAGGCATTAGGCCTTTCTAAGGCATCTGAAAGCACAGAATTTTATGCATTATTTTCTTGCAATTTCGATGACCAATTGAGCACAAATTTTCAGATGTTTGTTATTAAATGCATGTTGGGATGCACGAGTGAGGATACATGTACCCTGCCTTTAAGTATACCCTGCCTTTCAGCATGTAAACTGACATGCTTGAAGCTCTACATGCTTCAGTGAACCCTTTCAGCTGTGTAAAGTGCATTCCTCCAGTCCAGGCTGGAACCATGGAGGATGCTGGAACTTAACTTTCTAACAGCCAATTAGCCATACCCATTCACCCATAGAGACATGTACATGTACAATGTACATATTGTGTACCTTGTTTTTTTAAAAGTAAACATACATGTAATTGTATTCTATGGATGGTAACACATGTGGTACATCATGTACATTTAAAAGCCATCTCAAATATTGATTAATTTTTAATAAAAATCTAAAAAGACTTGTTTATGTAGTTTTAAACAAACATTTATTTTTTTATATTTTTTTATATTGTGTGTTAATGATGCACATTAATATGGAGGGTCCTCAAACCCTTGGACTGCCCAAATGTTCAAAATGCTATCACACGATCACTCAATGCAGGACATGTAGTTTGGCACAATGTTTTATTTATTTTATTTATTTATTTCCATGCAGCACACATACAGTTATACAAAGAACCACACATAACAATATAAACAGGACTACAGAGAACAAGCCTGCAGATAGCCAAAAAGTGAAAAATAATCACTATCTAAAGGCAATCCAGATAAAAAAAAACAATAGCATGTTTGTACATGTAACTTTTTACATGTATGCTATTGTTGGTTTTTATTGTACATGTACAATAAAATACGACTTAAAAATCCTTTAAATTACACATAAAATCAAACATATAAATTACACAAATCTATAGAAAAAACATTGAAATTCCTTAAACGTGCTCAGGCAGCAAAATTGTATAAAATGACTATAGGGATAATTTATCAGCAGAGACACAAGCCCCAATAACCCATTGCTCCATACCCCAATAAAGCCAAGAATAAACAATTGAAGATTATTGCAAAAAATTAAATAAACCAAGATCCTCAAATGAAGTTCCATATAACAGAAGGGAAGAAGGGGAATGACAGCAAGCTAATAAGGGAGAATATGTTTTAAATGGATTACTGACTTATTATACTCATGGGAGTCGATGGCTTTTTCTCTAATGAGTATGGGCAAGCTATTCCACACCAAGGGAGTGTTTAAAAGCATTAGTTCTAGCAAATGAAACTCTAAATCATCCAAATGCCAGGTGTTGATAAGAGGAACTAATTGTTGTTGACATGTCACAGTCCAGCAGAACATTCTGACCATCTATTGGAACATTCCCTCATGCCCAGAACGTGCCTGACTTTTAAGACGCTTTTAGGTTTTCACGCCTCTATCCAGGGTTCAACAAATATCCAGATTTCAACAAACATGTTTTCTTATATTACATGCTTTATATTATAAATAACATTTTATTGTGCCCCCCTTGGAAGAAATCTTCACTTGTCAGTCCTTTAATGAGTGATGAATCTGACAAATTAAAAAATTGACTTACCTTAATTTCATGACTGATTATTGATCATGAAACTTGGGACACCTGCCACTTTTAACCCTGTATTTGTTTACATGTAGTTGGTACATGTACATGTACATGTATCCATGTACGGCCAAAATACATAGGCCTATACAAAAAAGCATGAAAAGAGTCCTGTTTCCAGTTACCGTCACCTGATCAACCTGATTTAGGGCATGACAGTACACATTTTTTTTCGGCTTAAAAAGAAATTAACAGATAAATTACAAAGTTGATTTGTAACCATAAGATTTTTGATGATATAATAGTGATCACATGTACAACAAGCTGTTTGGAGACAGAGCATGGTTGCTACCATGTCTAAAAAAGAGTCTGAAAACATTAATTTACCCTTTCTCGTTTGGCCTTTCCAATGGAAGAATTTTTGACTGCTTTGGATGTCAAAGCCGAAAAAGGGTCTGATTTTGTTTAACCAATATCAATTTGTTTAACAATATTTAGGTGGGAAAAGATAATAAACGAGAGCGCTTCACTGGAAGTTTACAGACATTTCTGTGAAATGCAGTGCGCATCATGTACAAAATGCAAATTAGGCTAATGTTGTTTTGTACCCAACTGGTTGTACAGAACTTTACATCTTTACATGTACTTTACACCTCTCTAAAACGAGCACCATACCGCTGTCAGATAGACTTATTGTGCGTGCACAAAGCTGGTTGTGCAAAAGTCAAAAACAAACAAACAGAACCTGTCAGAAGATTGAGAGATGACTATTTAAAACAATTACAGACTGCAAAACTTTAACATACAGCAGGCTTCAGATCACAAATGATTGGTTGGCTTGTAGGGAAGACTGAATAAATGATGAATCCAAATGAAACTGGTCAGCATAGATGTGACACAGTAACTTATTTCTCTTAGATGATTCTTCTGCTGGGAATGGTGTACATGTAAATGTTAAAATATTTAGGTCCAACAGTTGATCGTTGTGGCAATCCATAGTACATGTGTACGTATCCTGTGAGGCTGAATCTGTCTTCTATCACAGAAATGACTTCAGACTATTTATAAGGGCTGTCTCTGTGATGACAATCTCACATTCCTATCTGTTGATTTCAAAACACTAACAGTGTTGAAAGTGGCACTTAGGTTCCAAAACACTAGAACCACACCCTTCTGATTGAGAATCCTGCCCATGACCTTTGACATCCAAGGGCTTGCCAAATTTCATGTCAAACAGCTATCAATTGAAAACCAAAATTTCCATTTTGAACAATTTTGAGAAAACGTCTTAAATAATTTATTTGGTAATTTATTACATTTTTGTCATGTACAAGCAAGTACACACATGTAATGTCATTTTTCATTTGGTATAAAGTAGAAATGTACAGGGTTTAACAACTCAGAAGCAGGTTTCACTCAGGAAATCATTTCATTACAATCCATGAACAGCATCATTCACACTTTGCCAATTGAGTTGACATTCATAATAACTCTATACTGACCCGTACATTTGGATATGAACAGGTGATACATGTACCCAAAGTTTAGTACTGGTATATAAATAAGTGGACTATCCATCTCAGTGACGGCTCCGATATCAGGCATGACAGGTACTCATTTTCAAGGCAAACAAAATGTTGTTCCATATAAATTAGGCTTACATTGTGGATGAAACCTTCTGAACATTCCATACAGGGGGCTGCGCTCCAGAAATTTCATTTAACTATCTAATTTCCGTCAAATAATTTAACACACAGCAGTAAAAAAAATTATTTTGTTCATCTCTTCATTTCATGTTGTGTGCACAACACTCTCACATACATACATGTAGTGGCAAATCACATGTTATTATCTGTGTCTACACAGAAAAACAAATATTGGCTGAGTCAAGTGGTGTTTTAAGTTGCAGAAATTGTTTACTTTCAAGAAAATGACAAAATAAAAGTAAGATTTAAATCACGGTGAGTTACAGTTAGTAGAACATTTGCTGCTCCTGAGAATCTGTATCTTTGTCAAAAGAGAAAGCGTTAAACACTATTGTAAAATCAAACAAAGATTTGTCTCTTTATTTTAAAGCACTTTAATTTCCTAATGAGATTACCTTATGAACGCAACTACACAGATGAGTGACTACTTTTTAACTCATCATTTATTACATGTACACACTGTACGATACAAAAGAAGTACATATTCCATGTACATGTACATTATGTATGTACAGTGCACACCTTTAAGCTGATTCAATATAAAACATTTTGAAAATGCCTGACATTGTAGACACACTACTATAGTATAAGTGTGCCTGCATGATTATGACGCACACTGTCGTGTAGTAGAGTTAATCAATTGAGTTTAATTTCACAGCCTGTAAATTTGATATTGACTGATAAACCAGAGTAAACTATGTGTACATATGTTTGGCCAGGATGAAATTGGTATGGGAAGAGCTGGTTGATTCACTTAATTGGATCACAGAGAGATGAGCAGCCTACTAATGATAATATCAACCATGCCATCCGGCAGGCATGGCCTTGCTCATGGCATGCTCTACTGATAATTTTTTACCAGGCTGTATATAGTTTCAATAATTGAATTATACAATGTTTAATGCATACATGTTCTTTACCAAACATAAACACAAGGAAACATAATGTACTATTGGCGCAAGTTTACCTGCTTCTTACAATAATGTACTGGTTAGGGGTAGCCAGACAGACTAGTCAAAACTTTTAACATATTGCCAGTGTCAAACTTTGTTTATTCTACACAAAAATCACACTACACGCAAATGTAGGTCAGTCAAAATATGAGGGTTAGTCATGTGTCTGCCCAGCCTATCCATGGAGCTACATGTACCTTATGTCTAGTTTATTGCTCCATGGTAAAACACTACAGGCCCTTACCAGTACACACACTGTACATACAGAAACTTACCAATGTGTTTCAATTACAGCATTTCTGTTGCATCACAGACCAGAATCGTGTCATGAACTTTTAAGCTAAATGTTTGTTTGTTTGTTTGGTTTATTTCCATTTGCACTTGTAACTTGAAAATACATTTTTTTAATCTTACAAAAGTTCTTCTGTCCGTTGAAATATAACCTGTGTCACAACCTGTCTTTTTGTTTAAATCTCATGTTGAAATGAAAGATTAGAACATCATATTTTTAATTCAAATTGTAAAATGATGTACAACATCCAACATCCAACCTCCATGATCCAAATAAGGACAGGAAACTCATTAAGAATATCAATCAGGACGTTTTTTTAAACTGCGCCCTTATTACGTACAATTCTCCATCTTTGTAAACATAATGAAGCACAGGGGTGTCTTTAAAAATGTGGGCCTCCATAAATAAAATGCCTACGGGTACAAAGATTAATGTTAAATTAATAGGGCCCTAAGGGGCCTATCATATCATTGGATTTAGCTCCATAAACTTGTAGAGGAAAATTGCAGACCAATTAGAAAAACTCCTCAGACTCAGATTACCGCGATGATAATACATATACAAGAAACACCTCCGTCCAACTCCAAATGTACACCATGACACATTCAGAGACATAACCCCACATTTGTGTACACTATGAATTAAATCATACATGTATGATTTAATTCATAGTGTACACAAAAGCTACATGTATGTAGCTTTTGTGTCACTCTGTTTTGTTTTGTGTGTGCACCTTGATCGGTTTCTGGAGATGTGCGCATTATAAGCCCATTATGGATTATTATATTATAAAGTCACACCAACGCCAACGGTGTAATTTTTTAAGGAAAAGTAACAAGTTATTATTAATAATAACAAGTTATTATTTTAACACAATTTGGTTGGACCCTTCACAAAGGTTGGTGAACATCATTCATTCTGATTAATAAAATTGCCTAGTACCATGGTGAGGAAACCACACTAGCCTTGGTAGGACGTCTCCGATGCACTGATGAGTGGCAGTGCAATGGAGACCAGCGTCCTACCAGGGCCCTGGGGAATCCACCTTACACTGTACACTAGGATGGGTTGTCCTATAAAATACCATTGATTAGAACTTTATTCATCATTCAATCTGATGTTATCTTCAAGCAAACTTGAATCCTTGATTCTGATGGGTCAATCCATCGCAACAAGAGTGTGATATAGATAAACCTCGCCTGGCCCATATATTTATAATTCTAACCCTTACCCTGTTCTAACAAACTTCTAGTCTAGGATGCTGTTCTTACAAGTTACACTGCGTATTTCGCTATTGCTTGAAGATAAATTTGTTATCACACGTAAGTCTGATCAACTAGACGACAGTACACTGCCTCCAGAATCATGGTATTGGTACTACATTGTACATAGTAACATAGTGATAGTCGCAGTTTAACTTTAACGTAGCACTGGCACTTTTTAGCAGCATTCTAATTTCTGAAGACAGAAAGACAGTTTTAAAAACTAGCCTATCTTCAGATCTTAAAACTATACTAATAATAATTGTTAGTAATATATTAAACGTTAGTTTTACACCTTTAGTTTTTAGAACAACCGTACAAACTTACCTAAACAATGTAGTTACACACCACTGGCACATAAAAACGAATGCACTTCCAGTTCCACTTCATCAAAATAACCTGAAAAACCGAGAAGAAGACCTAGCTAGGCCTCCAGCTTGTCGCTCCGTCAAGGAAAGCTGTCAGCGCAGCGTCTGTCGCAGTGATCACACAAATTTGCAAAACAGGACAGAACACACCGGGAAGCCACCACTAAAGAGTTCACTCTACTCTCCTGCAATCGGCAGCAATACGATTCTATGGACGACGAGGACACTCCCCAAAATAAAGTGGTACTCAAGCATGAAACTGAAAGCCACAACTCAAAACAAGCACAAAACTGACTACCGATTATGTGTGTTTCCGGGCCGCTCGACTCATCACACACACTCGCGCGGCACGGCCAGTCTAGGATCGAATAAGCAAAGACTTTGCGCCCCCTAGTGGTAGTGGCATGACAGTAGTTGTTTTAGATGGCGGCCTCCAGCATGCATCATGCACTGCATGCTGATGATACCACCATGATACTAACTTGAGCCATTGCGGTAGACTTCCCTTGAGCTGTCCGTCGTCTCAGTAGCATGCATTAGCAATACACGTCTAGAATGTGACCATGCTGAAGTGGTGCTCTTTTTAAAAAGTATCTAACCTTGCTCTGTGCTATTCTAATTATTTGTTTTCTTCCTCCGTGTTCATTCATACTGGCTGCACTTTATGAAACCAGAGTTCCTTTCTCTACTCTAATGAATGATGAAACAGGCATGACACTGACAGTGCCTAGTGTAGCTACAATACATGTACGTAGGTGTAGGACATTGGTCGCGGCAATCTTGGATTTCAAGTCACAAACTTGTGTTCATATCTTGCATGATTTAATTGGATTTGGAAAGATTATGCCATCTTTTTGTAGATAAAACTAGTTGTAGTTGCGATAATCGTAACCCTCTTCCCGACGGTCTTTATATATTTTCTCAATGATGTTTTGAGTATTATGAATAGATTCATTGACATTGATATTCAAATCTGTGTTCTTAGAATTTGTGTCATGGTTTTTGAAAGTGGTAAAAATTGGGCAAATCTGGTGACTAGTCAGCATTGGTCAAAATTGCACTTATGGTCAAATCTTGTGCTCACCGTGTCGTAACCCTCCGGTCTAAAGACCGTCGTCGGGAAGAGGGTTACGATTATCGCAACTAAGATAAAACATGCTCTTCAAATTCAATCAATTTGATTTTCATAACATACAAAATTATTTCTCTATTTTTTAAGTTCAAAAAGTAGTTTTGTACCGATTTTGTTGAAATTAAAAACCAATGACAATATTTTTAAAATATGTATGTTTTTAAGAGTCTTCCTCCATTTAATATCGCAAATACTGCCTAGCTGGACAATGGTCGAAAGGCACTGTGTGATACAAAAACATGAAAAGAGGTATAGTGTTTCCATTTCCTTCCGATGTCTTTCAACCATTGTGTATAAAATAATCAACTCGGCATGTATTTGCGATGAAACTTATTTAAAACTTGTTTTTCTGACACTGTGAAAGCTTTGAACATTCAGCAACTCAGGGTAGTTTTGTTTTTGTTTTTTAAAGGTTGCTCAAAAGTAGTTGCGATAATCGCAACCCTCTGGCACTGGCCCTCTGGGACCGTGTTTGTGGGGAGGATAGAGTGTTAAGGACTTACGATATCGCAACTTTAAAGTGCCTCAAATGTGCAAATTTCATGGGGATGTCATTATATGGCAAACTGCAAAAAACATTTGTGCACCGGGAGGTGTCCGTGGAATCATGCATTATCTATGTACTTTTTCTAGAAACTACATACATGTATTGTAGGGCCTACTCAGTGGCGTAATCAGAGGGGAAGCCCAGCCTCGCTACCATGGGCAGCGCGTGGTATTGATACCTCTCGTCACTAACCCCAGGAAGGGAAACACTGAAAATCAACACTGATTGGGCTCACCAAAGGTTACTGCTTTGCGTGCACGCTTGTTAAAAACATTTCAACGCTTGTAGGGCACTTGTCTGGTGCTTAGTACGATATTGACAAAATGGGGAGATCGCCAACATGGGGCTAGATAGCTCAGTTGGTAGAGCGCAGGCACATTAATCCGGAGGACGGAGGTCGTTAGTTCAATTCCCGCTCTAGTAAATTTTTCTTTGTTTAACCAAAAAATCATATTAGTAGCTTCTTACAGGTATGATTTGAGTTATGGAGCTCTGAAATGCCACTTTGCTTGGAAAAAGACTGTCATCCAAGAGTTTAGATGTCACTGTCACTATACAAAAGTGACTAGTCTTGCTGTACTTTACGCTACTAGTGATACTTTAATTCAAGACTTTTCATGCTAAATTGCAGGTGAAAATTGTGTCTCTCCAATACAGTACAGAAGCTGGTAATTTCGCCCCTAGGAAGCTCCCCCCTTCCCCCACCCAAAAAATAATAACTAGGGATTCAGTTTTTGTTAATTACAAAAACAAGGTGTTCGTAACGAGTGATTGAATGAATAGGTATCGACATTATACCTTATCAATCCAATGTCTGGTTGAGGAGTAATGCATTTTTCAAAAATCAAACATCAACTTCCGGTTTGGATCGGAAGTCAAAGTCAAATGTGTCACATTTTCTGAGCGCGTTATGAGTTGATGAAGACCTTTCAGATGATGTATGGATAGTAATAATGTGGTTCAGAAGTTATGAAGTTTCAACTTCCGGTTTGAACCGGAAGTCAATGTCAAATGTAGTCACACATTCTAACGTTGGTTGTTACAAATGCTTTATCTTATAACGTACAGAAAATAAACAACCAAAGTGTGGTTCAGGAGTTCTGATTTTTTCAAAATAAAAATTTTCAACTTCCGGTTTGAACTGGAAGACAATGTCAAATTGGGTCAAATTTTGTGTATCGTTTTGTAAGTTGTTACATACTTTTCCAATGATGTATAGATTGTTAAAATCCATTGTGTAGTTCAGAAGTTTTCAAATAATTACTCTACAACATCCGGTTTCAACCGGAAGGAAGAATCAAATGAGGTCACACTTTGGTAGCGTTGGTGAAGTCTTCGAAGTCCTTTCTGATGACGTATGATAAAAATCCAATACATATGTGGTTCAGGATTTACAAATTTTGAAACATTAAAAAGCCACTTCCGACTTAAACCGGAATTCAAGGTCAAATGGGGTCACATAATGTGTAGCGTGTGACGATCTTTCAGATGATGTATAAATTGTTCAAATCCAATGTGTGGTTCAGGAGTTACGAATTTTTCAAATATTAGATGGATGATCCGCTGGGGTGCAATATAATTTCTAACACCAAAATGGTCCTATATACAGCACAAATACATTTACGTGCAAAATAATCACACGTGCATTGGACATACATTACAGGATGTCAACGAAACCGCAACTTTGATGCAAGTGTACAGGTTTAGCGTGTGTCATTACACTAGCGTGTGTTGTCAATTTGTGGGTCAACATAAACAGGTGCGCTTGAATGTCTTTTTTCGACCGCATGAAAAGGTCAAAATGTAGTCATCTCTGTGCAAAAGTCTGAGCAGGCATTACATTGTACAACCTGATACAAAAAATATGCTGAAATGATCAGTAATTTTTAAGATATTATGAATAAGATAATATAGTACAGAATTTTCAACTTCCGATTTGAACCGGAAGAAAGGGTCAAAGGGTATGTATGTTCTGTGTAGCGTTTGTCGAACTTTTAAAGACCTATCCGATGATGTGTGGATTGTAAAAATCCACGTTGTGGTTCACGAGTTATGAATTTGTAAAGTATTAAACTTTGATTTACTGTAATTTGATACCCGATGACGTCATCATTACATTATCACGTGTGTGTCATCTTGATACTAAGGTTCAGTTTTCTGATGAGTTTTAATGTTCCATTCAATTTCAATGCTGTAGATACATGTAACCCCGAAAAACGTTTTTTTGAAGAAAAACACAAAGGCAAACTTTGACCTTCCGGTACGACCAGAAGTAAAGGTCATACGAATTCGGTGGTAACTTTTCAAATGTTGCCCCACTTTTGAACTATCATTTGTCCAATTATGAATATCATAGCTTTCAAATTCAATGAGATACAGCGAATAGCAAAGGGTCATTTTTCAACTTTAAAAACCTTTTAATCCGACACCTGATGACGTCATCATTACGTCATGACAACTGTGCCGTCTTTATATTATGGTTCAATTGTCTGATGAGTTTCAAGGTTCAATTCAGTTTCAATCTTGAGTTATGCTGTAGAGAAGAGTTGAGTGGAAGAAGAAGAAGAAGAAGATGGAGAAAAGAAAAGAAAAAAACAGAACAAAATCAAGAAGTGTTCGTGCTCATATTGCATGAACACCTAATAATAATAAATAAATAAAAATTTTAAAATTGCCCCCAACAATGTTGCCTATAAATAGAGTCTTATCTAAGTCCAAACACGTTGGTGTGGAGTGACCATAGAGTGGAGGCTAGTGGGGTTTGAGGTTGCCTGTGGGCAGATGGGTCTAGGGAGTAAGGGTTTATTGGCAGAAATCGCTGGTATGGGACATTTATGCAAATTATTTCAAATGGACTTGTCTATATTAGGATTTAACCCAAATAAATGTTTTAAATGTTTTTCTTTTAAATTTTGCAGGTAGTTTCTTCAAGAACTTCTTTGTATTTTTCATGTGCTTTGACCCTTGAATCTACCTTTTGGGGTAATTTTGTGACTTATTGACTCTAAATAAGATAATTGAATAAGGAAATTATGGCCATTGGAGAATTCTTTGCTGCACTTAAAGATAATCCCTACTTTGGTGCTGGATTTGGACTTGTTGGTGTTGGGGCATTGCTTGCTGTAGCCAAGAAAGGTGCACAGTATGGAACTATTGCACTACGTCGTCAGCTTCTTATGACCTTAGAAGTACCAAGCAAAGATAAGAGTTACTACTGGTTGTTACATTGGATCACAGTTAATGCACGTAAAGCTCAACATCTTAGCGTTGAAACAACATTTCAACAGAGTGAGAGTGGCAAAATTAATACTCAGTTTGACTTTGTACCCAGCCCAGGTAATCATTACTTCCGGTAAGTATTCTTTCACATCAAGAAACCATTTACATAAAGCTCATTCAGTGTCACACTAGCAGCTTTCAATATTCTCAAAAACCTGAAAATTTAACCAGTCCTTCCTGTGATAGCTCTTTACAAAATTTGTCAAGCCGGGCTACATTCCAGTTTCTGTGGTGTACCCATAAACTTTTCTCTTTAAAGTGGTTGCAACTAGCATTCCAGAGGGAGCCATTATCTAGGGGCTCGTCCTTTGTCGACTCGTTGAGGCTGAAATAGTTCATGGAATTGTAGTTTCTGGTTAAAGTTGGCCATGTCCTGTTGGAGGAAAAGTTTATTACATGTAGATTCATTAATCATGGTTTAAAAAATGTATATGTTTTGTAAGTCTGTATTTTTTCCTTTACACACAGATACAGGAATACTTGGATTTGGGTTGAGCGTAACAGAGAGAAACAGATGATAGATCTACACACTGGCACACCATGGGAAACAGTGACACTCACTGCTATTGGTAGAAACAAAGAACTATTCTTTGATATACTTAGCCAAGGTTTGTCAAGGTTTTTGTTTGGTTGTTTAGGTTTTTTAATGTTTTTTCAAAATTGTTTGACAAACCTAACCTCATACTATAAAATAAGAGCTGGAGAGCTAACCTAAAGCAATCAACTAGAGTCAACTTTTTGCATGAAATGCCATCTTTCTTAAGAAAATTATTACCAAAACAGCTTGCAAATGTGTAGCATCTGTTGCAAAGGTCTTTAAATGATGTAATACATTGCTGGTACTCAACAGTTTAGTAATTTACACCTCAAATGAGGAAAGAAGGCATTCAGCCTTAGTTTTGTAGTATTTAGAGTGTCTTTGTTTTCCTCAAGATTAGGTAGATCCATCCTGGTTCAGATTATGCAATAGAAAGTGGTTTTCAAATAACGCTTGTGTAAACACTGGGTGTACTTCATTCACTAAAAGTCTAAATTATACACTAAAAGTCTAAATAAATGAAAGAAGAGTGAAATTACAGATTGATCAGCTGAAATAAAGCATCTTTTAAACAAAATTGTCTGTGATTTTTCCTTGTGCTTATGTTTTTTAAGATAATGTATGTATCTGGGGGGGGGGGGTTCTATTTGTGTTAAAAAGTTTCTTTTTGTCTTGCCGGAAGGTTTATCAGTTTCAACTCGGGAGTGTCAAGGGGGTAGTTAAGGAGGGATCCCTCACTAACGTCCTCAGTAGAAACACAAATAATCTTTGTTTTTGAATCTTTCTAATTAGCAAGAGAAATGGCCTTACAGAAGCAGGAGGGTAAAACCATCATGTATACAGCAATGGGTGCAGAGTGGAGACAGTTTGGGTACCCAAGGAAACGTCGACCATTATCATCAGTCATCTTAGATCATGGCATAGCTGAGGATATCTTAACTGATGCTAAAGAATTCATAGAGAATCCCAAGTGGTATTCAGATAGAGGTATGTCATGATTACAATTACTAACAAACCTGTTGACCCTGATAGAATTACTATCTGGCTGCAGGCAAATTAGCAAGGTAGTTGGGTTAGATTAGCAGTGTATAGAATCAATGCATGGAAATGTCAGAGCCCTCTTGTGGTAGTAGTCGGCCAATATTATAACCAATCCAGAGGATTATCAGACGATTCCAGTGAAACCTTGTAAACATTCAACATGTGAAAAGAAAGAAATACATGTTAAGTGTAATAAACACTCGCTTTCAGCCATTAATATTTGTGTGGATTGGTTTATATTTCTACATTAAAATGTGTGTTACTGTTAATGACATGCTGTTTGGGTTTACAGGTATACCATATAGGAGAGGATACTTACTACATGGCCCACCAGGATGTGGAAAAAGTAGTTATATGTAAGTGTTCAAATCCTGGAATATCTTAATAATGTGAATTGCTATCTCAATGGTGTTAATACCCTCAATGAGAAGGGGACTGGGACTTGGGTAATGACAATAATACAGATAGAGGGGTCAAAACATAGGGCACAAGTGTTTTAAACTGTGCTGTATTTACACTAATTGCATGAACAATTATACATGTATGATTACACCAAGTCACCCATACATGTAACATATTGTCTCATAAACAAGTGTAGCCCCTTGGTGCAGATTCTTGTACAAATGTAACATGGCTGTGGACATTTGATCCTTTTATCACACAAATATGACCAAAATGCCTGCAGGAAAATTCAGTAGGTTATTTTGTTAAGAGCAGTAATGTAGTACATGGTGGTATCGTATTCAGAGCTTACTTTGTCTGAAAATGCTGTACATTTGCTAGCAACACTGCTTAAAAGGCAACCTATTTTTCCATTGTTCAACTTGTTTGATAAATAATTGAAACTATTTCAATTGTAACAAGCCAACCCTTTTAAACTTCATAAAGAGTTTTCAAAATAGTTCTCATTAATTCAGATTGCAACTTTGTCTTCACCATTTTTTTTCATGAAATGTTGCCATAGCAAAAAGCCAAAACAGTTTGTTTGTTTTTTTGTTTTTTTATGTTTGTTTGTTTGTTTTGTTTGTTTGTTGGGGTGTTTGTTGGGGTGTTTGTTTGTTTGTTTGTTTGTTTTGTTTGTTTGTTGGGTTGTTTGTTGGTTTGTTTGTTTGTTGGGTGGGTTGTTTGTTTGTTTGTTTGTTTGTTTGATTCATTCAATTATTTTTTCTTTTCTTTTTCTTTTTTTTTGAGGGGGGGGGCCTCAAGGTCTGTCCATTCATTTATAGCAATGGACATACAATGTACATTGAAGCTTGTAGTCGCAGCTTTCAATTGCTACATTTCAGGGAAATATACCATACATTGTAGGTCACCTGTATACAAAACTCACAAAAGGAAACTAAATTTAGTTGTCTATGGTTGATTGGAGATGTGTTTCTACAGGCCTACAGTACCTGTACTGAAGCATAACATTGAGTGAGTAATGGACCTTGATTAAAGTGAAGCAATACTCTAAAAGTATCAACAATTTTAGTTTGTAATTTAATGAGTCATTTTTAAATTGCTTTAGCCACTACTTACCATCCATTTACTTTACACATTTGTCAGAACTTGCTCATTATCTGCAATTTCTTGCCATTATTTCATGATTGTTCCCTCAACCCCCCCCCCCCCAAAAAAGACACTAACAATATTTGATTTTATGTTTGTGTTGTTTTAACTTCAGGATGAAACATGTCTTGTGAACTGGTGTGCACTTTGTTATTAATAGAATGTCTTATCTTGACCAAACATTTTTAAAATGGTATTAATTACACATTGGGTAAAACATGCGCTTCATTTTCAATTTGTTTAATACATTAATCTGGATGACCTTGATTGATTTCTAACAGCATGGCATTAGCTGGAGAGCTTCAATACAGTATATGTATGATGAACCTGAGTGAAAGGAGTTTATCTGATGATAGATTGAATCACCTGATGAATGTAGCTCCTCAACAGAGTATTATCTTACTAGAAGATATAGATGCAGCTTTTATCAGCAGAGAAGATAGCAATGATGGTAAGTACTTAACAAAGTATAATGGTACTAGAAGATATAGGCGCAGATGTCTGGTGTATTCTGTGTTTATCTTTTGAGCTGAAGAAGTTTTAGTGGGTAGCTCTAAGGTGCTCTGAAGTATTGTTTTTTTGGTTTTTAGGTTTTTTTTTCTAATTGATAGAAAAATCCACCAGAAATAGAAAAAATATATTACAGGGTTAACATTTTGTTTCTCTGAAACTTTCTCGGCAAAAATCTGATATAACGTGAAGTCGAGCAAACCATGTGACAAAGGACTTGTGATGTCAGTAGTGTTTAGTGATTTGATGTGCCTATACTTGTACAGAGCTAACTCTTCAAATGATGACCCAACATGCACATAATCAGCAAGGTGATTTCAAATAAATTTGGGGTTCGTGGATTCTGGTCTCATTTTGAGAAATGTAATTTCACAGCTTGATTTGATTCTGTTTAGTACACTCCACGTGTTGCATGCACAACAAGGCATCATTCTTAACTACTGACAACAAATATAATGATCATGGCCGAGTCAGACACCTCATGCCTAGTTGTGGATATTGGGAAGATAACAGCATTTTTTTATGAGGATGTCACCTTTTTAAATGTCTCTTCTGGATCATCAAGTGTCTTAGAGGAAAGTCAGAATTAAAAATATGACAATCTTGACGAACTTTAAGCTCCCTAAGGTGCGGATGGTTCAGAGATGGTTGTTCATGGTGCTGAACCTTACTGCTTTGAGCCGATAGTCCCGGCGGCTGTTGCTGGTGGTAAGGTTGAGGAACCCCAGGACCTAACTTTTTGTGAAAATGCAGATCATCTCACCTGAGCTTGTAGATGTTTCTTCTACACTTGTCCACAAAAAAGAGTGTCAAACCACTTTTTGATGAAAGATGTTTTGTCACATGTGTGGTACTTGTAATTGTGTGTCAAACTCTACTGTACTAGCCACTGCTGACATCAAGGGGACAAATGCATATCATCATCATACATAAGATGTCTTTGAATTTGAGCTGAAAGAGCCGCACAAGTGCATTTTATACTTTACTTCTCTATAACTTAATGCAAATTTAAGTGTAAAATAGTTACTGACCAGTATCTACGATGCCTTTTCTGCCAAAAAAAGGTAATCACTGAAATATTAAGAGCACCTTAATCACTGCAGTCCCAAATGTGTTGTTGTTTTGGGTTGGGTTTTTTAGGGGGGGGGGGAAGAGGGTGGTAATATATTTCCCCAGCCTGTCCCCCAAGGATTTATGCCTGTGTGTATTTATGCTGCACACATGGATCATGATGAGGATGATGGTGATAGTAGCATGGTGGTGACATTTAATCATTATTATTGCCTGATGGATTCAAGGACCTTTGAAATTACACTGTACATGCCGTCCATAAAAACCCATCCTACTTGGAACTTAGATGTGATAAAAGGTCAAGCAATTCAAAGCTTATGTCATTTTTCAGAATGTATGAAGTGTACTAATGTAGAGATAGTCTTAAACAGCCTGCCATCAGTCATGTCAGTTGCAATGTATGTTCAGAATACAAACTTTGTGGTTTACTCTACTTTGGGGGCCAAAATATGTTGACATTATCTTGTGCCATGTGGCAACTCCATTGTTTGTGAATGATGGTTTCTAGTAGCTGGGCCAATTATATACCAAGCTTCTAAGTCGAAAATTGTGCTTTTTAAAAGCAGTTGAGTAGGGGATCACTGACGGAGTCGCAGTTCTAACCGTAGCAATATTTTGTTTACAACACCCCATGCATATTTAGTGCCTATACATGTACATCTAGGTACCAAGAAGCTGTCGTTGCCACAGGTATAGTACACTGGTTGCTATGGGTAAAGTTCACGCAGCTTTGTAGTATTAATAAGTCATATCATGTGATGCACCAATCACAGAGCAGAATTTTTCTAAGGGGTATTACAAAATGGGTTGTCATCTGCAGACCCTCTGATTGGCAAATATACACAAATTTAAATAAAAAACCTTGCACTTTGTGTTTGTAAATTGCAGCTAAATATCAAGGTATGGGTCGTGTAACACTGAGTGGTTTATTAAACACCTTGGATGGAGTAGCATCAACAGAAGCCAGAATAGTCTTCATGACAACTAACTACATTGACAGGTTAGAATTCCTTGCTTTGTTTATTATTATAGTCATACCTGCATTATTATTATCATCAAAAAAGTCATAAAGCAAAATATTTAAGTGTGTAATTCAGAAGTAGTAAGTTTATCGTATTCTTCAGTCAACGTAATGTCACTTTGCTAAGATTCTATACAACCAAAGTTTCATTTGATCTAATGGTGAAATGATTTGTAATGCATACCAAAACTTGTTCATAACAGAATCAAGTTGTAGAAACTATACACTTTCAGTTAAAACTCTGAACTTTAGGCCATGCTTATGCTTCTGTCATTTGATATGCTTATGCTTCTGTCATTTGATATACTTTAGGCCATGCTTAAATGCTTCTGTCATTTGATATACTTTTGCAAAGTTGGACAATTTGTGTATACTTCATTGAAAAGAGAAGATTTTATAGTGCAGTCAGTGATTGCTGCATGAGTAATTGTACATACAGAAACATGTACATGATGAAGTAGGAATGGATTCTTGTAATAATGACTACTCTCCGTCTGGTTTACAGATTAGACCCAGCTTTGATTAGACCTGGTCGTGTGGACTACAAAGCACTTATAGGATATGCTTCAAAGCATCAGCTTCAACAAATGTTCATTCGCTTTTATCCTGAGTTGGATGTATGTAAAGCAGAGGAGTTTGCTGATAAAGCAACAGCATTCAATAGACCAATTAGCATTGCTGCAGTTCAAGGTTTCTTCATGCTACATAAAGCTGATGGCAATTCAGTGCTACAGAATGTAGAGAATATATGGAGTTGATGTTTGATTTTGAAAAGCATGAACAATGGTAGAAGAAAACAAGCACAACTCAAACTGGACAGCACAATGGTTTGGCAGTACCTTCAACATACACCGTTGCACTGTTATATTGCTGTGTATTCATTTACCTAATTCCCCTGACGTTATCATCATCACAATTTAAATTACGCCATTTTGGGAGTCAATGGCTCCGTGTGTTGTGCAGTGTGCATTTTAGGTGACATGGCATTAACATGTTTACATGTCGACTCCCATAATGGCAAGCATGGCACAAGTAATGCGAGTGATGTTTGTGTAAGGGGTCAATATAAACAGTGGAAGACCTCATCATGTGGAAATGCTGAGTGCTTGAATAGAGTTTGATTAATACTTTACGGGAAAATGATGGCAAAGCAAATTTTCAATCAGTATGCACAGTTTTCCAATTGTGATGCAAGAAAATTGGCTTCAGTTTCTCAATTTGCATGAAGTATGAACAGGGCTTAATACTGGGTCTTATTATTCCACAAAATGCAGGTAAAGTTGTGCTTGTGTATCTTGAAAAATTATCTTGTCCATTTCATTTCAGCAACTAAAACCTTTGTCCATTTCTTAACATAAGACCATGGTAGATCGATCAATTGTGCCTTTCACCATGATGGGCAGACAAAGCAGCTGACTGCATTTATAACCAAATTTCCAACATAAGTTCATGTATAGTGTTGTAATGTTAATTTGCCATGTTGGCTCGACCACACCCGTCTCATCCAAGACTATTGGGATGGCCTGATGATGAGCTTGTACAAATTCTTGTTCAGGATGTAGTGATGCATGATGGGAACGATTGCACTGCTGACCGGCGCAATGTGCACACATGATATGACATAGCCCTGTTAGGACCTCAGTGTCTGTTGCATTGCAACCGACATCCTACCTGCCTACCTGGGCTATATATGGTTGATAGTGTGTGGCGGCTCCATGCCAGGTATTGTAAAAAAAATTTGTATACAAAAGGTCCAGGAAGAATCCGTTGCATATTGCGCCACAGTGCAACAGAGACTGGTGTCCTTACAGGGCTACGATCTAGCCCCTATTTTTAGTACAAGGCAAAAACAGTTATTTGAATCCCATATAACACCGGCACTGTAATTCGGATGTCCCAGATTCAAACCCCGTTCTATTAAATTTGTCTACTCCACAATTGAATTAGATTATGTGTACAAAATTTAGAACTGCCGTGTTCCATCCAGTTTAATAACTAAAACCATCTGACATGATCTGTGAACAAACAAGACCAATAAAATTCACTGTTTTGCAATATTAATGATCTCTCTTTATTACAAGGTGTGGCTCCCTATTCTTATTTTATTGAAAAGGAAAGATATAACATAGGTGTATGTTGATCTTGTTGTAACAGAATGTCATTAAAAAAATCCTTCAATGCCAGTGGTGAGCTTCAATTTAAAAGGGAAGATCCACTTTTTACCTTCGCATAAATTGTTTGGTCAGCGAAATTGTCCCTTGCAATACCCATATGTGCCAATTGGTAAAAAAGTGTAGCAGTTCCTGAGACTAAATGTAAGTTAAACCTTTTCAAGAAAATAACATCTGATTTTCATTAAGGCATTTATGGTATGGTATGGTATGGTTTATTTAATTTCCACTCAAGTAAAAACATATAATTAGAAACAGCGTAATTGATGAATGAAAAGCTGAGCGGAGGGGACCATCTAGAAACCCGTAGGGCTTGTATTGATGTCCCCATGTATGTGCCAATGGTAGGGTAGGAAAATTTTTGTTTCGATTTAAAGAAAATATAATCCTTAGGGAAGAAAACCAAACAAAGAGAACAATTTGGATAGTGGAGAACATAATAAGCAGTTCCAACCCTACCATTGGCAAATAAATACAAAAGTTATTTGAAGTAATTGAAACACATAGAAAGACTTTAAACAAGGACAAAAACACAGGACAGAAAAACAACTCGTAGAGGCTAAGAGGTATGCTTAGCTAGAACTTACTAAAAATATTATAACAAATCTGGAGAAATGGGTCGAGGGCCCCTGGAGACAAAATTGGGTGAGGACTCTTTTCAGAGAAATTATATAATAATAAAAGGGAAGGAATCACTCAGAAAAACGACTATCATTTTGAATATTGGTCAAGAAGAAATTTCTTCAAAGAACGCTTAATGTTGGGAGGAAGGTTGTTCCAGGTTTTGGGGCCAGAGAACAAGACGGTACGCTGGGCAAAGGATGTACGGAATGTGAATTTTTTTAGCAGAGCGAACTTGACAACGGTAGTTAAAGTTTTTAGAAATAGACATGGGCAGGCAATTTTTGGTGTATTTAAACATAAGCAGAGAAACTTGGTATATATAAATATCTTGTAACTTAAGTAAAGCAAGAGAATTAAACAATGGGTCAGTATGTTCTCTGTAATGCGAATTTGTGAGAATTCTAAGAAGACGTTTTTGGAGACAAATTAAAGGAGTGAGTTTGGACGAGTGGGTAGACGCCCAAACTATATTACAATATGTAAAGTAAGGCAGAATTAAGGTTGAATAAAGTGTTTTGAGTGCAAGGTGGGAAACGTCATGTTTAATTTTGTTAAGAACGCCTGTTAAGCGAGATATTTTTAAAGAAATATGATTTATGTGGTTAGTCCATGTGAGATTTTTGTCTATCATTACTCCCAGGAATTTAGTAGAATTAACCTGTTCTATTTGTATGTCATTAATATAAATATGGCTGTTGATATTGAAAGATTTAGAACCAAAAATAATATAATTAGTTTTCTTAAGATTGAGAGAGAGTTTATTACATTGAAACCATCCAGCCAACTGGCTCAGCTCAGTGTTTAGAGTTTTACAAAGTTCCTGGAAGTTTTCATGACTATAAAAAATGTTTGTGTCATCTGCGAATAAAAGGAAGGAAACTTTTTGAGATGAATTTATGATGTCATTGATATAAATAATAAATAACAGGGGACCGAGAATTGTTCCTTGAGGAACGCCACAAGTAATGTTGGAAATATTAGATGTTACCCGAGAAAAAATAACACAATGTTTACGATTTCTAAGATAAGAATTGAACCAGTCCAAGGCTATTCCTCTGACACCGTAATGACAAAGTTTGGAAAGTAAAATATCATGATCAAGAGTATCAAAAGCCTTGGAGAGGTCCAAAAAAAAAACAATGGTATGCTTTTTCCTATCAATAGAATCAGCAATCTTGTTATGGAGATCGATCAATGCTAAATCAGTAGAATGTTTAGGACGAAAACCGAATTGTCTGTCAGTAAGAATGTTATGAGCATTTATGAAATTATTTAAACGGATATGAACTAATTTTTCGAGTAACTTAGAAAAAGCGGGCAAAACGGAAATAGGTCGATAATTATAGAAACTAGAAGGGTCACCGGATTTTAAAATAGGGGTGACTTTGGCCACTTTCAAACTGGATGGAACTACCCCAGTACTTAAGGAGAGGTTGAAAATGTGGGACAATGGACGAGTGATATTATGGAGCGATTTTTTGACAATTGAAGGATTAATGTCGTCGTGTCCCGGACTCTTGTTATCCTTAAGAATATACTTAAAACTCTAGATCTCGTCGTGGTTTGTAGGGGTAAAAAAAAGTGAATCAGTAGTTTGGCTACCAAGAAAATTAATAGGACTAGAATGAGAAGTTGGAATTTTTTTGGCAAGGTTGGGGCCAACATTGATAAAATAATCATTGAATTTATTAACAATGGAGGTAGGGTTTACGTATGAGTTGTCACCGTCATAAAATTTCAAAGGTGGTGAAGCTTGATTTTTTCCTCTTCCCATGATGCCATTCAAGACCTTCCAAGTCTGTTTGATGTTACCTTTGACCTTATCCAGCTTTTTCGAGATGTGTAAGTTTGTTTCTATAATTGGTATAAAGATTCTTAGATTGAATGGAAGGATGTTTGATAGAAGTTTTATATAATTTATTTTTCTTTTTGATAGATGTTTTGAGAGCAGAGGTTAACCAAGGTTTCGATGATGAAACATAAGTACGGGTATGTTTTACAGGAAAATTGTCGTTATAAAGACGAGAGTATGTTTCTTGTTGTGGAAATCTTCAAAAATAATTTTGAGGTTGAAACCTCAAGAACATTTTCTCAGCTGTAAGTTTGCTGGACGATAAATCATGATCCCACATACAAATCAGCTCGTATAAAATGGGCTTGTTGAATAACTAATGATATTCCAATGTCCTCCTAAGGGGCTTATTTTCATCTAAGTGTTACAAGGCAATGTGGTGCAATTATAACCAGAAGCACTGGGGCAAGGACTCATGATAACTGTACATGGCTTCATGTCCTGTCCAAAGGGCTTGCAAGTGTCAGTTCCAGGAATGAAAATCACAATTTAATAGACTTCTTTGCCATTACACTATTTTTATTTTTTAGCTGGAACAGCAATTGTAATCGTCCAGATTTTTATTTGTTCTATTATTATTCTTTCCATCCTAAAACCCTATTGACTTAACCTGTGACTTTTCAAACGGTACTATGCCCCTTTGAGAATTATCAGAAGTAGGCAAATCATATACCATATTAAAGCTTATGCCCTGACTTGATTTAATTTTGTAATTAGATTAAAATTCTTAATTAAATAAATATTCACGTGACAGCGGTGTGAATATTTATATAGCCAATCTTGTGTGCAAGAAGTATACATCCGATCGTCAAACTTTTTTCAGTTATAAGATTGTCTTGTATTGTAGATGTGAAATCTGGTCTAACATTACCCATCACATGACGTTACTTTTTCGCGCGTTTTCTATCTGTGTACAAACACATGGTGCTAAAAGTGTAAATCTTTTACTGGTCAAAAATACAATATTTTCAAAATAAGTTTCCTGATTTGCATAAAGTGTTTTGTAAAGTGATGTTCCAGGCCAAATAATTTAATCAGAGGACTGCTATAATTAATCATTAATTGGTAAATCCTGGCTACAACGTAGTGCTATGTTGACTAGTTCCAGTCACCTCATTAATATATGGTTCGCGCACTGTGTAAAGCCTAATTAGAATGGGACTTACTCAGGTTGACCAGAATTAGTTCTAAGATGTCATAGATAAACATTCTTAATTAATTATTCACATGACAGCGGTGTGAATATTTAATTAGCCAATCTTGTGTCTATCACATCTCAAGAAGTATAATTCTGGTCTATCATTACCCGTCACATAATCATGACGTCACGTTTTGCGTATTTCTATCTGTGTAAAAACCGCATGGCGCTATAAGTGTAACTGTTTTGCTGGTCAAAAGCACAGTATTTTCCAAAAAAATTAAATTAGAATAAGTTGCATATCATCGTGTTCCTCATCAAATTTGTTAGTATGAAAAACATATTTGTTTTACTGTGACGTCATCAGGTGTCAAATTAAGGTAATTCAAAGTTTATTACTCAAAAAATCATATCTCCTGAACCACAATTCATAAAATTGTAATGTTTTGTATGGTAGCTTTCAACAATTGTGAAATTTTCTTAACTAAGATGACCCCGGTCCGAACAGGAAGTTCAAAAAATCATATCTCCCGAACCACATGTCATAAAATCATAATGTTTGTGTTGTATTGTAGCTTGCAACACTTGTCACTGTACATGTATTTACTGTTTGTACCTAATTCATACAACATGCAAGCTGAGCAATTGTAAACATGATTAAACAATAGTAAACCTATGAAATATTAGTTTGACAGTGTAAGAACTTACATGAACAAAGGCAAAATTGCACTGAACCCCAATTTGACAGAAAAACTTCCCAATAGCTAATGAGCTCCGGAGCCAAAGTGTTAAAGAATTTGAACATGTTATCTTTGAAAATTATCCATATTGATGACATCATTACTATGTCACTGGGGAAACGTACCTTGGGTCTGAATTATAATTACTCTCCATCTTAAAAATTTAAATGTCATAATTTCTCAAAAGTTTAGAAAATCCATAACTCATGTCAATTTAAAGACAGCTGACAAGTTTTATTTCAGTCCACAATGAGAGGATATGACCAAGAGAACTTCAACTTTGACATAATTTTGAAAGCAGCTACAAAACAATGTGTGCTTCGTAAGATGAATTTTAATTCTTGATTTTCAAAATTGTTTATAGAGTTATTGCTGCTTCATTTTGAGATAACAGATGTTCTAGCACAGAGTCCAAAAACGTTTATAAAACATTGAGAACAATACAAGGACATTAGACTACGAACTGTCCCCATGGTGAGTGTGTACAATTCACTGTGGAGTCAGAATCCATGTGGCTGTGTGAGGCACTATCAAACATGTCTCATCCAATGCTATCCCTGTACATTTAGGTATGGTGGTCCTGAATGGACATTGCGGAATTATTCGCAAATATATATGCACATAGAAAATATTCACGATGCTTTTCGACAATATGTGCCCATTTATAATGTCATGAATTGTTTTTACAAATATTCGTTATAAATTGCCTTGTTATGAATGTTATCACCTAGCTTCATGATAGCATACCTTTGAAAGTATGTCATATTTGGGACCTAGGGATTACATGGCATAGCAGGAAAGTAGTCTAACCCTATAATCAAGGCTGTCTACTCAAGGACGCTTTGCCAAGTTCCTTCAAGTTCCTTTGAACACTAAATAGTTTCACAACATCACAAACATGCGCACAACATAAAATACACGCGATATTTTAGATATCCCCTACAGGGGCAGGCCATTGTGTAGTCGTACATGTAGGCAGTAATTCTGTCTAACACAGCTGTCCATGGATCAGCTTGCCAAACTCTTTCATCAACAAAATAAAGGCAGTATTTGAGCGCTTATATACAACAAAACTAAGTATTCAAAACTGATTTTATTGTTATTTTTTTAAATTTTGTTTTACTTGGCAACTATACTATATTGTTTTGAAATCTACACATCAAACAAAAGAGCCTGACAAATTAAATAACTTGAAATTGTCAAAGTAGAAAATGTATTAACTCAAGCCTTATATTGGGATTCATCTTACCTTAATTTTAAAAAAAAATACCAGTGTTTCATTACACTATTTTATAACATCATCTCAGATCATAATACCATTGAAAACTGTAACACTGTATGTAATCCTACAAGCATTCAATTGATTGCTGTAATTCCTCACTGTGGTCTATGACTGGTTTATCAGACAGTGAGCAGATGGGTCACAACAGCTTATGATAAATACTCAACACTAAATAGTACAGAATTTCTGAATTGTGACACAACTTAAACACATAAAATATATATGTGATCCTTGTTCTCTAAGTGGGGAAATTTGTATTTTTCAAATTGCCCATCATTTGTTTGGGAGTGTGAATTATGAAACTGCTAGATAGGTATTAAAACATTCCACTTAATTTAGCATCCTTCAAGTGTTATATTACTACTTTGACCTCACCTTCTTAAGGTCAAACATTACTATGTCAGCATAGACTGTGCAAGTCTCACGCGTAATCGAACTTCCGGGACCATTGTGGTGCCAACCATATGGAGTTTTGCGTTGGCAAGATTTTGTTTTGTCTTTTATTTTAGTTTAACGTCCTTTATGACCACAAAAATTACATATGTTGTTGGGAATACTTAGTGATAACAAATATGAAAGTAAAATCAATACAACGAAGAAAACCCAAGAATTAAACTTGACATCAGCTTCCGGTTACTTGCAAAAAATTAAGAATTTGTGCCCACCTCCGATCACCAAATTTGTTTTGACCGCGCGATGGTAATCACCAGACGCTGTATTGTCACACGCTAAGCCTTTTCATTGCAGTCTGCGGTTGTCGGGGCGTCAGTGTCCTCTTTAAACTGCGTCGAGCATTATTCTAGCTCTGTGCGATCATCGCGCGTCTGCGTTTAAACCTGCTTTTAGTGGTTGCTCATACTCAGATTTACAAAAGGGGTTCCTAAAAAGCTAAGATCAAATAAGCATCCTTGTCCCAGAGTTTTTAGTTTATTCAACAAAAACTAACACTCCTTTCATAAAAGTTGAATCATTATTTTGTTTGTCAGATTTTTTCATAGATCTAATTTAAAAACAATAGTTTGATTTCAGAAAAAAATATGTTCTTCGCTTGACGTGTTTTCTCACTCCGATACGCACAAGACTTGCACAGTCTATTGCCAGATTTAAGCTGTTTTTAAGTACAAAACAACTATAACTGTTTTTAATGAATTATTATTAATTATTTTTTATGTATAAACAAATTTTAAATTATAAAAATATATATCATACTTTGTCCATATGCCACCTTAAAATTTATCAGTTGAAAACATACCAGTAAAAAAACAAATTATATGTAATTGTTTTAATGTCGTTTCATTTTAAATATTGCTCTCCTAGAATGCCACAAAAACAGGCCTTGCTCATGATGTGATGTCACTGGTGGAACAATAGCGTGGTTTTTTCGTGGTACGAGGTGTAATTTTGATTTTATTTTATCAAATGAGGGCCATTTCAAGAGCTTTAAAATGATGTAAATTTTATTTCTGTAGGTGCTTTACTTTTGGAGGTCATGCTAATTAGTCAAAAGTTTATTAACCCATATCTCAAAAAATAATTAACTGAATTACAAAAAATTTCAGTTCTGGGGGTTTCTTAATGAGTCCAATCAGCACACTGAATTTCATTTCAATCCGTGACGGTCAGGCCCAAAAGCGTGTTGAATTGACACGGAATGACCTGACTATCAAAGACTAGAAAATCATTCCAGTGAACAAATTCGATCTATGATGGGATCATGCGAACAATATCTGCTCTATACATATTCAATGAAAATACAGCCTTCAAAGTCTGCAGACCAGTCTTGTAATGATAGCTTCTTTCTGGTTCTGCAACACATGTATAGGAAGGCATCAGCTCTGGTATATCTTCAGTACTGATATGAGGAAAAAATGTCTGTACCAACTTATAGTTCTGCTTCACTCCAAGACGACAGAATATAGCATCCACAGATGCCGGTGCAAATACATAGACTTGTTTCTGGTAGTGTTCAGGTGTCGGTGTGCGTTTATTACAGAGAAGTTTGTCCACTGTGGAGCTCAGAGTAAGGCTACTGCTTCCCATGAGGTCATGAAAGGTCATCGTATTTGGTAACTCCAGTAATTTAGTTTGAGGGTATTGATCACTAATGAACAAAGTAGACATGGATTGGTTGTTAAGTGCAAGATGGCGTGGTGGCATGTATGTGTGGTAAAATACAAAGTGATAATGTATTGGAAGATTCTGTACTGGTAGTGAAACAAGTCTGTGTGTATGAGCAATGCTAGGGACAATACCCCCTTGATGGACAAAGCCAAATATTATGCATCCCAACAGATTCCAGATTATCCAAGGAATGTTAGGGACAGAGGTGGACATCATGACAAACTCTGCATAGAGTAAAACAAGAGGTACCAATACAGGAATTATAAATCTTGGTTCTTGGTGTGGTACCATAGACAAAAGGAATACTGGTGTAACAAAGCATAGTGCAAAGAATGCTCGACTGCTTGACCCTGTAAAACCAGTTGATTGTGTCTGCCGTGTGCCAGTCACTAAAGACAACAGCTCAGATACAAAGCAGATGATCAAAGGAAGAAAGAGCAGAGGTAGATTGGCAATGATGTGAGTTATTCTTGGATGTAAACCATGATGTGCTATATTACTAGCATCCAAGTGATATAACAAGGAATTCAATGGAGTAAATGTGATATTGTTGTAGAGAAAATCATAGTTTAAGTTGGCATACAGGATGTGTGGATTGGTAAGAATAGTTGAGTCTAAACTGCCAAAGTATACAGAATCTATTACTAGATTACTTATCAACATTGTCAGACAGCCCGGCAACAGTGCAATAACATTGCTTGCAACTTCACGTATAGCATGACTTCCAAATTCTGTTGATGACCCTGTCAGCCAAAATATCAATGGAATAAGAAAGTAACAAGGGAAGGTAATTCGATTGAATGTTCCCTCAACTACAAAGACTCCAATCCAAAATCCATGATTTGGTCTTCTTGCCACTTTGTTGACCGCTGTTTTTGTCTGGTATTTCTTTTTTGACTCGGCTTGTGTTTCTGGTGATTTAAACTGATCTAATCTGGAATCAACCACCAGAAGCAATAACAAGGCAAATACCATTGTTTCATATGAGTTTGAAAATGTGCGTGTGTGGTATGTCAAAGACACATAAGAACTTGCCAAGACGGTGAGACAAATGTCTGCTTTAATCCCTAGTAACTGACATATCATATAGACTGGATAGTCAATACATAGGAGTGACACTAAAGCCATGATGAGACGAGGGAATACTAGTAAAGTGTAGGAGCTAACTGACACAATGCCTACACTGTCTAGATACTGCAAGACCTTGTAGATTAATCCTGTGGTAATGTGTGGAAAGAAGACACTTCGTACTGGTCGAGAAGAATTAAACTCCCATGTACGTAGAACATCAAATCCAAAGATGTCTCCTGCAAACATACCAAAAAATAGTATCTTACATAAATAATGAATCACTGAATCATCTGATGTTTCACCTGACTTTGTATCAGACTTCGTATCTGATACACTTTTCACAATGCTGTCAAAGGTGTAATCAATAGTTAGCCTCCAATTATTTGATGTAATTTACTTTATTATTTCATTCGACAAATCTGTGTAAAACGTTTCAACAAATGAATGGTATATTTAGATAACACATGTTATGTACATGGTAACACTGTTAAAAGTGTCATTCCTTTGTAGCCAAATGACTTTCTTTGGTAGCCTATAACAAAGGCAAGTATTTGCACTGTAATTTCAAAAAAATTCAAAAACAACAGCTGAGTAATATTCTATACAAAATTTACATCCTGTATACTTTGTACATGCCTAAACACAGTATGTAAATCATCCATAGCTGTAAAACACCATCCATTTATATTTAAAATGCATTGAAGCATTACTGTAAAATGAACTGCATGTATAAGAAATATATTATTATTGTAGCTATTCATCCTAGAATTATACAAATCCTTATTAACCACTTCATGTCAGATGACATGTATACACTCCCACAGTGAACAGTTTAAATATTACGACCAAAACAACTTCGTAGTGCCCTCAATTTTTTGCTGGCAGCGGAACTGCTGAAGGAAGTATCAACCCAGACTGTCCAGTGCTATGGTTTGTTTCACCCATAAAAAGAGGGACACCAGGTATTGGAAAACTGCTTTATAATATCCTTTTTTTCCCAGGGTTTATCTTGTAATTGCTAATTCCAGACCTTTGTCTTGTTGTACAAATGTGGCATACAAGAATGGACAAGCTGCCATCATTGTTTAGCATTGTATTTGGTTCAATGGGAGGTAAGTCTTAAGTTATTCGAGATTCCAGCACACCATGGCCGATTCTTGGAATCCCAGTGAGTGCCTAGATTCTTGGAATCCCAGTGAGTGCCTAGATTCTTATTTTGCATTAAATCCAGGAGCTCATTATGAGAACCTTTGTTGTTTTTTGTTTGTCAAATCAGAGTTTTATAGTGGCAACAATATTTTTAAAGGAAAACAATTACACAAAAAGCTCAAAAAAGTTCTAATAAATAATACCTCGGGCAACCATTGAAAATTTGTCAGAATACTGATGTGAAGTGGTTAACAAAACAGTGTGTCTCAACACAAAGCTCACAGTGTATACAGTACAAGTCTGTTTACGATATCCAAGACTAACATAGATAGTACCTGCTAAAGGTTCTGTGTTCTGAAAGAATTCATCAGGGTGAATGTAGCCTGTCATTGGCCAGAGACATAACACTATCCTGATGCAAACCAATGCTATCCATACTTTATATCCCATGGCTGGAAATAAAAACAAATCACAACTTAACAATTACATGTACATGTAACAAGTAGACAAAACATATACCTCAAATCTACAAAGTTTGTGGACTTGTACATGTAATGTAGTATGGTCAAAATAAATTGTTAATAGATACTTTACTGTACAAGTGCACATGGCACACGCACAAGATTGGTTCCGGGAGGATTACATTTAATATCATTGCATTTTTAAAACCGGATTGGTGTCTGGCCGCTGTTTATGGACCGAGCCAAAGGCAGCCAGCCACCAACAAAGGTCATTTCCAAAGGTCACTTCCAAATAATGCAAAAAATTGTTTTCCTTTGCCAATAATTGTAGCTTTGTTCTATTCATGCATGCAAGTCATTGTTGCCCCTGATTTTGAATCTGGTTTTTTTACTCTCAAAGTGACCACTAATTGTTTTCATGCGAAATGATGACATCGCTGCCCTATACGAGACAATTGGATCTCAGACACTGGAACCATCATGGAAAAGAATAACACACTTTTATGTTTTGCTGTCAGAAACTGCCACATCAGCAGCTTACACTTCAATTCTTAACTATGATGTGTCTGACAAGGACCTTTTCTACAACTGACTCGTAGAAGATCTACTCCAAACTTTAGCTTAGACTGGGCAAACAGATTTCCTTAGTGAAATGAATGCACAAGTGGGCTATGACTATAAAAGCTGACCCTACTGCATCTATAGCAAGTTTTGAGTTGGTAATATGAATCAAAATAGCTAACAACTGCTCGTGGGGTGCATTCTACGAATTTGCCCAATCTGCAGATTGAGCTGCCCAGCCAGTAGAGCACAATCTGCAGACTGAGCTGCCAAATCAGTAGAGCACAATCTGCAGATGGAGCTGCCCAACCAGTAGAGCACAATCTGCATATTGAGCTGCCCAACCAGTAGAGCACGATCTGCAGATTGAGCTGCCAAACCAGTGAAGCACAATCGGCAGATTGAGCTGCCCAACCAGTAGAGCACATTCTCCAGATGGAGCTGCCCAATATGAGCACAATCTGCAGATTGAGCTGCCGAACCAGTAGAGCACAATCTGCAGATTGAAGCTGCCGAACCAGTAGAGCACAATCTGCAGATTGAGCTGCCAAATCAGTAGAGCACAGTCTGCAGATTGAGCTGCCCAACCAGTAGAGCACAATCTGCAGATTGAGCTGCCAAATCAGTAGAGCCCAATCTGCAAATTGAGCTGCCAAATCAGTAGAGCACAGTCTGCAGATTGAGCTGCCAAAACAGTGAAGCACAATCGGCAGATTGAGCTGCCCAACCAGTAGAGCACAATCTGCAGATAGAGCTACCCAGCCACTAGAGCACAATCTGGGCTAGTAAAACTTGCTTACTACATTGTAGGTAGCCCGGGCGGGCTAGTCAGAAATTGCTCTACATACACACCAATGTAAACAAATCCACTGGAAAAGTGCCGCGAAACGCTGACCACATTGTGATCACAATGTACACACAACGCACAATCCCGTGCGACACACACAAGCATATCGTTTCCAATTTACAGGCTTGTAGTCTTCGCTATTTCGTTACTGTGCGTGCAACAATAAATACAAGAAACATTGAACGCTAGAGGGCGTTTCACACTGATGCGATAGCGCGAAATTTATCGTCCTCTATAGACCTTATGCATTGACGTCACCAAGCCGCCATCTTAGAGGTAAACTGATGATGAAACAATGGAAACGCGCTGATTTGTACGCGCGGCGCACAGGACTGGCCAATGAACATCTTCCTTTTGACCTCTAGGTGAGGGCGCCCTACTCAAATGACGTCATATGCATAAGGTCTATTGATGAAATTACGCAATAGCATGCAAAAACCAGTAACAAACGCCTTGACTAAATAATTAGCCTGTCTGCGCATAATCAGGAAAAGGGGTTATTCCCCGACATTGCAATAATATTCTTCTCTGGTGTGCGCACTACACAATGCTGTTTAGATAAACAGCATTGTTGTTGCTGGTACTTGTGCACTTTCCGTCGGCAGCATGGTCAACTGAGCACATTTCCGCAGAAATCTTAGCTTGTTCACAAAAAACTACAGATTGTTCAGGCTTCATTCTACAAAAAAGACCGATTTAGGATACCCTTGATGAACACAAAAATATTTAAATGTAAAATGTAAGTTTTTTCTTTCTGATTTTGTAAAATTGTTTTGTTGGTTTTTGGGGGGGTTTATTTTGGGGGGATCGGCTCGGAATTTGGTTTTCGAATTTCGGGCTAGTGAAAAATTGTGTGGGCTAGTCAAACGTACAGCTGACTAACCCGGCGGGCTAGTCAAGTAAAAAAGTTAGCGCAAGGCCTGAGTACCCACCATTTGCCCACCCTGAAACCCGAGTATGTTATTTCTGCTATCAGCACAGCTAAGGCAGAGGGAGGCATTGAACAGACAGTACCAATCAGTCTTCACTAAAGAAAACACCACAAGTCTGCCAGGAGAAAGTCCGTACCTAGCAACGCCAAATATCATATTCAGGTAGTGATGACATCATAGAGACACTTCTGAGCAAACTCAATTCCCAAATGGCATGTGGCCCAGATCTAGTCCCCATCCATATTCTCTAAGAGACGGCAAAGCAGATTGCCCCAATCCTACAAGGAATATTCACCCAATCCTACAAAACAGAATCCTTACCTACATGTACATGTAATGACTGGTTGACAGCCAATATCGTTGCAGTTTACAAAAAGGGAAATAAGAGTCTACTTAGCAATTACCCATCTCCCTGAACAAGTTACATCATGTAGGCATACATGTACATGTGTAATAACAAAGGATGCCCATCATGTAGATGACCACCAGCTGCTTGCCCATGGATTTCGACAACACTGTACAGAATCCCAGCTGGTCAACACTTTGGAGAATATCACAAGATCACTGGATGACAGCATCCAAACTAAGTCCTGATACTTGATTTTTCCAAGGCATTTGGCACTGTAGCCCACCAGCACCTACTGAAGAAAATAGGTTATTTTGGAATAAGAGATACATGCATGACCAATGCATGGATCAAGACATGGCTTACCACCAGGACACAGCAGGTAACGGTCGATGGAGAAGCATATTCTACAGTATACGTTGACTCCTGGGTAACACAGGGTACTGGGGCCACTGATGTTCATCGATGATATCTAAGGCAACATTTGGTCAACCATTAAATTGTTCGCCGATGACTGTCTGCTCTGCAGAACAATCAAAACACATAAGCTTTTAAAAAGATCTTGATAGCTTAAATGCATGGTCAGAAGAGTGGCAGATGAATTCTAACTACAAGAAGTGCCAAGCCTACACCTTGAATGTTCAAAGGAAAAAGCATTCCGTCAGTCCACAAATCTGGGAGGGGAAATTCTGCATGCAGTAATTAGTCAAGCCTACCTACATGTAGGAGTGGAAATCAACACACAGCTTAGTTGGAAGCTGCACATCACTTCTATAACAGCCAAAGCAAGAAAAAACACTGGGATTCCTAAGAAAAAACATCAGCAAATGCTCATCACACATCAAACAACAAGCACTTCCTTGAGCAATCCCAACTGGAATAAATGCTTCTTTTATCTGGGACCCCTACAGACAAATCAAATTGAGCAACTTGAACAGATATGGAGTAGAGCAGTACAAGTAAACTCACTATCTACACTTCATATGTGGAATCTTCCAATATGATGCAAGCGTCACCGAAACAAGAATAAAACATGGACTAGTTACCACTTTTGGAGGAAAGACGAAGGCAAGCTCGCTTAACAATGCTCTACATGTACAAGCCATCAACAAGCAAACTGACACTGCAAACTGTCATACCAATGAACCAGACTATATTCAGCAAAGACACCGCTTGAACCCCCCCCCCCCCCCAACAACACAGATTTGTGGAACTCAGGTCCTGATCTGACACTACAAACAAAATTTCTTCCCACGAACTCTATGTGACTGGGATGTGCTCCCACAGAACATCATTGAACTATGGAGGAAAAAATTTAAACTGCCAACAGTGGAGCAGTTTAAGGGAGCCAACATGCATCAGTGTCTAAAGTCACAAGCTTTTTAGTTGAATTACATGTGTATATAAGACAGTGTTGTAACCAAGTCATTTTTTCTCAAGTCAAGTCAAGTCAAGTCACAAGTAATTTTTGCTCAAGTCAAGTCAAGTCGCAAGTCAAATTTTCGTAAGTCAAGTCAAGTCACAAGTCAAATTTTCACAAGTCAAGTCACAAGTCACATAATGTCCCGATAAAAAGCCCACTCCCATGACTAAATACAACCACAGGCCTCGAACTTCGTGTTCAAAAATGTTTCCGAGAAACTGTGCTTTGAAGACCATGCTGTCGACGGCTTTTGCGTGAATACCAGTAGCTCATTACTCTGTGCACGGTTTTAGTTCGCGCACCAACGATGGTGATTATTGCACTTCGGGGGGAAAACCCTTTTCCCTGAGCATGCACAGTCTTTTGTCAAGTCGTTTCAAACAGGTGTTGTGATCTATCGCGTAACACATTGGGATATTTCACCAATAGAGGGCTTTTATTCCAATTGTATCGCATTGTTTTGAAACGCCCTCTAGCGTTCAATGTTTGCTACCTTTTTTGTTGCACACATAGGAACGAGATAACAAAGACTAGGAGCCTCTAAGTTGGAAACGATGTGACCGCGTGCGATGTGTTAACTGTGATCGCAATGTGGTCCGTGTTTTGCGGAACTTCCGAGTGAATTTTGTCGACATTGCTCAAGTCAAGTCAAGTCATGAGTCATTTTTGCTCAAGTCAAGTCAAGTCACGAGTCATATTTGCTCAAGTCAAGTCAAGTCACAAGTCAATGAAATTGGCGACTCGAGTCTGACTCGAGTCCAAGTCACTGACTCGAGTCAACAACACTGATATAAGAGCACGGTGTCCACCTAAGTAGCCCAGGTTGGATTCCTCTGTTGCATACGGACACTGACGTCCTACCAGGGCTCTACCAGTACCAGGGCATACGGACACTGACGTCCTACCAGGGCTCAACCAGTACCAGGGCATACTGACACTGACGTCCTACCAGCCGGGCTCTACCAGTACCAGGGCATACGGACACTGACGTCCTACCAGCCGGGCTCTACCAGTACCAGGGCATACGGACACTGACGTCCTACTAAGGCTCTACCAGTATCAGGGCATACGGACACTGACGTCCTACCAGGGCTCTACCAGTACCAGGGCATACTGACACTGACGTCCTACCAGGGCTCAACCAGTACCAGGGCATACTGACACTGACGTCCTACCAGGGCTCTACCAGTACTAGGGCATACGGACACTGACGTCCTACCAGGGCTCTACCAGTACCAGGGCATACGGACACTGACGTCCTACTAAGGCTCTACCAGTACCAGGGCATACGGACACTGACGTCCTACCACAGCTCAACCAGCCAGAGCATACCGACACTGACGTCCTACCAGGGCTCAACCAGTACCAGGGCATACGGACACTGACGTCCTGCTAAGGCTCTACCAGTACCAGGGCATACAGACACTGACGTCCTACCAGGGCTCAACCAGCCAGGGCATACTGACACTGGCGTCCTACCAGGGCTCAACCAGTACCAGGGCATACTGACACTGACGTCCTGCTAAGGCTCTACCAGTACCAGGGCATACGGACACTGACGTCCTACCAGGGCTCTACCAGTACCAGGGCATACTGACACTGACGTCCTACCAGGGCTCTACCAGTACCAGGCCATACGGACACTGACGTCCTACCAGGGCTCTACCAGTACCAGGCCATACGGACACTGACGTCCTACCAGGGCTCTACCAGTACCAGGCCATACGGACACTGACGTCCTACCAGGGCTCTACCAGTACCAGGGCATACGGACACTGACGTCCTACCAGGGCTCTACCAGTACCAGGCCATACGGACACTGACGTCCTACCAGGGCTCAACCAGTACCAGGGCATACTGACACTGACGTCCTACCAGGGCTCTACCAGTACTAGGGCATCCATACGGACACTGACGTCCTACCAGGGCTCAACCAGTACCAGGGCATACGGACACTGACGTCCTACTAAGGCTCTACCAGTACCAGGGCATACGGACACTGACGTCCTACCAGGGCTAGTGTACACCGTTTAAGGCACCACACCGCAATCATCGTTAAGTTGTGATAATCAGACGATTATTGCAAAATAGCTTTCGACGAGTACAGGGGAATCATCATCTTTGCATTGTTAAATGATACAGCATGATCTAGAGTGATTGCCAGGCTAGGAAACATGGCGCTCAAGTAACAGAAACGAGTGAGAGGTAAGCATTCAAATTCATGTAACAACATTTGTTGTCTTCCTATATCTTTGACTTGAGAACTATTTCAAGTACCAGCCTAGAAATAGAAATAATTAATTAATATTATAACATCTTGCAAAGTTGAAGTGATCCTGCCGGACGGAACTTGTCAGTGATTCGGAAGGAAATTCATTCGGAAATGGTCAAATGACTGTTCTTGTTTTGTTTTTCAGTTCAAAGAAAAAGCAATGGATAGACTGGTGGCATATTATTCAAAATATGCACCATTTGCAAGCCTGAAAATTGGACCCTTATATTTTCATAAGTGAAAGCTAATTTTTATTTTGATATAGTGTAATTAACTACGAGGTACCCGACATGTTATCATACACAATATTGACAACCGATGTCTTTCAACTAAACCGAGGTAAAAGGTTTGGAGTCTCGAACGTCAGCATTTTTGACGGACTTCAACTACCACTATAGATGTAGAGGCATTTAAATGATCACATTTTTATATTTGCTGAGGTACATATTTTCTTTTGCATGCACAGGTTGTGGGGGCTGATGCCAAATACTTTAACAGCAAGAGAAAAAAAAAATCCGACAATTGAAAACAAATAATAATAAACAAAATTCGCGAATTCCCGAACGTCATTTTTTTCCGTCACAAATTTCAACATAAAACTAGACTTAAATTTTTGTTGCATAACAAAAACGAGGTGTTCGGCATGATATTAAAATGTTGGTCGTAATACATCCCAGCTGTCGTATTCGTAATTTTAAAAAAGCCATCACTTGTCAAGTAATGGACAAAATATATGACAAGTACTGTACACGAAGTAAATTGCAACGTTTTTTGTAAACGATGATATTTACATAAATCTTACAATTTTCATCGCCGAGTCTGAGAGACATACTCAGCGGGCCTAGAGCGCTTTCGGCAGGCATGGTCACGTCGATCAACGTGCCGTCGGTCTCGATGTTTGATGAGAAGCGAACCAATTTCGATCTTTTTCAGATTGAGTTTAAGTCAGTTATTAAACGTCATACATATTACTAAATCAGGTGGACATCTAAGTGAGAACTCGTCTTCTGTTTGTTGTTTACCATCAAACCATCAGACGGGCAAAAGGGAAATCACTTAAGTTTAACTTCGCACGAGTTAACGATAAACTCATCCTGCCAAACACCATGTTTTGTTCGATGACGTTTGACATGTCCAGCTGCACACATACACAATACATGGCTGGACTACAACACAAGCCTCGTGGACTTACGACACTGTCATCAATGGAGCGGAACAGCCAGCCACACACAGCGCTGTGTAGTTAACATGCAGGTTAATACATACGTGGGCATTATCGTCCGATTTTGAAGAAAATATTCAAAGGCAAACTTTGACCTTCCGGTACGACCAGAAGAAGGGGTCATACGATTTTGGCGTTAACTTTTCAAATATAGCCCCAGTCTTGATCTATCAGATGCTCAATTATGAATATCATAGTTGTAAAATTCAAAGACATACAGCGTATAGCAAATGGTAACTTTTTAAACTTAAAAACCTTGTAATTTGACACCTGATGACGTCACTGAAGCGGTTTCATCTCCGAATGGTTATCTAACTATATGTAAAGTTTCAAGTTTATATGAGCTTGGGAAGTGTGCTTTTGTTAGCGGACAATCGCGGGGGATAAGAAGAAAAAGAAGAAGTATTAACTAGACATAATTTTTTGTTGGAAACAAAAAAGAGGTGTTCGGTGTGACCTCGTGTTTCAAAGAAATGTTATAAACATGTCTGTGTATTAAATATTGTATACTTCTATAGAGTCTTTAGAATGGTGGTTCTAAAGATTTGACCAAACTTTTTGGATGTAACACATCCCAGCTTGAGTACATGCAAAGTTTCCATTTGATCACCAAAGTTGTTCTGTACATTTAGATCTTGTAAAACACTACCTTGGTGGTGACATAACATGAAAATCGATGACGTCGTGAAAACGTCACTCCACGTTATATCCTTGTAGGACCTTCCAAGTCTCATGCAAAATGAAATTTGACTATAGCTTGCTTTGTACTGAAGATATGTACCAATTGGTCAAAATGTCTAAAATTTGTAAAAAAAATTTTGATGACGTCATCAAGTCTTCACTCTAGCTTTAAGTAGTCAATATAACTGTCTATCAACATGCCAAGTTTCAACTCAGTCAAACTTGTGGTTTTGTAGATACACAGCTTCAAAAAGTAAACCTTTAATGCGATACCACGTGACACACGATGACCTCATCAATCTAAAACTTCACACATATGTTGTCTGCATGAAGGTCATTATGTATACCAATTTTGAAACGATTATCATAAACTTCGCCACAGACATCTAGTAAAAGTGTATTTTTAATTGTTTTCAGCCTGCCGCTAGAGGGCGCTCTTGACTTTGATGACGTCACTTGTCTTATTTTTTTAAACCAGACTCTTGCTCGACTATAACACCGTTAAAAAAAACTTCAAAAAGTGTGACACTTTTAAATTACAAGGCACTTCCTGTTTCGACCGGAAGTAGAGGTCAAGTCATGTCACGCACACAATATAAAATGAAGACCCATATTACCTCTATATAATCCCGCAAAAAGTAACCGACGGTCTCTTCATCTTGATTTGATATGGATTTTCAAAGATTAAATTTTTTAATTTTAAAAACCTTGTAACTTGACACCTGATGACGTCATCATGACGTAAATGAAACGGTTTCGTCTCCTAATGGTTATCTAACTATGGTAGAAATTTCAAGTTTATACGAGCTTGGGAAGTGTGCTTTTGTTAGCGGACAAGGGACGAAGAGAAGAAGAATCTGAAGAAGTTAAAAAAAAAAAAAAAAACGAACAATAACAAGGTGTTCGGAGCTACGCTCCGCTCCGAACACCTAAAAAAAAAAAAAAAAAAAGAACAATAACAAGAGGTGTTCGGAGCTACGCTCCGCTCCGAGCACCTAATAAAATAAAAAAACGAACAATAACAAGGGGTGTTCGGAGCAAGCTCTCCGAACACCTAAAAAGTAAGAAGAAAAAAAACAAAAACAAAAACAAAAACAAGGAGGTGTTCCGGGCGGAGTGCCCGAACACCTAAAAACATGTCAATTAACCAAAGTTTCAAACATTCAATAAATTCGAAACAAATATGATGAGAACACGTTTAAATAATTATTATTTTGAAACAATGACTACTACGATACCTGGTCAACAATAAGAGTAATCCCTTTTTCAAATTTCCAGCGCCGACATTTTTTCAGCGTCCGTCAATCTTTTTACGTGACGTTCGAGAACTTACCGATCGGCCTGTAAATTAACCGTTGACTTGACTTACCCCCTCTATTGTCCTCAATTGCAGTTAGGCCAGTTAAGTCAACAGAGGGGGTAAGTTCGACTCACACATGTTTTGTTTTCTGTTAATACGTGTGCAAAATAAATCCGTCAAGTAAATCACGCTCATACTTACTGACGTTCGAGAATCCATCGGACAGCTCCAGATGAAAAACCAAAATGTATCTGAGATGATTAACAACGGAAATACTTCCTTCCGAACGCTAGTTTTTGGAAACTAAATCAACTTATGTTCAAGTACGCTTGATGTGGATTGCGCGAAGGTAATAAAGTCCCGAACGTCATTTGCAATAAATTCCGTCAATTTTTTCGAACGTCATGCAAATTCCGTCATTTTTTTTCTTGAACGTCATTTTTTCCGTCAAAAATGACGTTCGAAACTGCGTGTTTTTAGCCAAAAAAAAATTATGGAAGCTTGACAACATTTTTTATTTTTTTTAATTTTAGGTATGAGAGGCTGCAAATATTTCAGAGAAATTACGGTAGTGTTGTGCCAGAAATAAATTAATAACAGACAATATTTGCTTAGTTTTTCCGTCAATGTTATGCTCTCTTCTGTCGGGCTTATATTTTCTGTGTGTGGTGTTTTGTTGAGTTTTTTTAATTAGGTGTTCGTGCAATTCAGCACGAACACCTATTGTTATTGTTCTGGTTTTTAGGTGTTCGGCTAGCAGCCGAAAACCTATTGTTATTGTTAAGTTTTTTTTAGGTGTTCGGCTAGCAGCCGAAAACCTATTGTTATTGTTAAGTTTTTTGTGTTTTTTTTTGTTTTTTTTAGGTATTCGGCTAGCAGCCGAAAACCTATTGTTATTGTTAAGTTTTTAGGTGTTCGGCTAGCAGCCGAAAACCTATTGTTATTGTTAAGTTTTTTTTAGGTGTTCGGCTAGCAGCTGACAACCTATTGTTATTGTTAAGTTATTTTGGGTTTTTTTTGGTTTTTTTCCTCTTCTTCTTTTCCCTGAACTTTCTCTTGCAGATTTCTCAAAAAGTAAAAGTTGTACAAACTTGAAACTTAGCATACACTTGAACCTTAATATGAGGACGGCACGCGAAGAATTGCGTCATGATGACGTCATCAGGTATCGAATTACAAGGTTTTTAAAGTTGAAAAATTACCATTTGCTTTTTGCTGTATCTCAACGAATATGAAAGCTATGATGTTCATACTTGGGCATCGCATAGATCAAGACTGGGGCAACATTTGAAAAGTTAACGCCAAAATCGTACGACCTTATCTTCCAGGTCGTTACCCTAGGTCGAAGTTCACCTTCGGTTTTTTTCCTTCAAAAAACAACTTTCGAGCTTATCTATGGAATAACTCAAGATTGAGATTGAATTGAACATTGAAACTCATCAGACAGCTTGACCTTAATATCAAGACGACACGCACTTCATGATGTCATGATGACGTCATCGGGTATCAAATAACATTAAATCAAAGTTTAATATTTGAAAAAATCATAACTCGTGGACCACAACGTTGATTTTTACAATGTACACATCATCGGATAGGTTGTTAAATGTTCTACAAACGCTTCAAAGAACAGATCATTTTGAGATTGACTTCCAGTTCAAATCGGAACATTAAGTGATTTTCCCACAATTTACCAAAATCTCAGAATTCTACTCACCAGTTTCACTGTGAATCTTATCAGCTGTTATCAGTTAAGTAATTGTTTTATAAGCATTCACCCTGGAACCCACTTCCCCAAGGCCAGTGATCCATAACCCACAAGCCTACTTGCTGGTGTCAAATCACCGAAATGCTGAAGAGCGCAGAGAGAAAGTCATATTGTTTCTTATTCAATTTCTCGAGATATATTTGGTCGATTTTTATGATTCAAAGTTGCTTTAATGATAACATTTAACTCACTTTCCCAATACTTTACATTTTAAACAAGAAACTGTGAAATTTCGTCGATGGTTCTGTCTGTAAACTCACAGGCAATGACACCCTAAACCACATGTTTGCACTTATGAACTTTTGATCAGATAAGATATGAACTTTTGATCAGATAAGAAAGATCTTGTTGAAAACTGCTCATTCCCAAACCAGTTGGTATGAACCCGAGTTTGTCATACATGTAGGCAAACTCAGATCTGCTTTTAATGTGTGATTCACGTATTGAGTTGAAATTTTCTTAATATCTTATCTTATTCATTTCTTTAAAACTACTATTTCAGAATAATTTTTATATCAGGTTGTAGAATTAACCTTGCTCAAACTTTTGGACAGACATGACAACATTTTGACATTTACATCTGGTCCAAAAAGGACAACAAATGACGCACGATAGTATATTAATGTGCAAGCAGCCTTGCCCTGGCCACTCAAACTTTAAATTATGTTTCTCAAGCATATTTTCTTAGAAGTCACCTTGCAAGTGTGTTGCCCTTGCCCTGGCCACTCAAACTTTAAATTATGTTTCTCAAGCGTATTTTCTTAGAAGTCACATGGCAAGTGTATTTCAATTTACACATGTATAGTACTTGTACTGTATAGGTACATGTAGGAAGACATTTCGCATCAATCGGTGTTACAACTTATAGTGCACCCTAGAGGATAATCCATCTACCATTTGGAATATTTATAACTCCAAAATATGACCCCCATTTCACCTTTACTTCTATCTTCGCACCTATCAGTTCACCCGCATTGACGACGCACGATAGCGTATTAACGTGTGAACAACCTTGCCCTGGCCACTCAAACTTTAAATTATGTTTCTCAAGCGTATTCTCTTATTTATTTGTTTATGTTTGAAAGTCTCAAATAATAAACCACAAGGGAAACTGACTGGGTAAATTTTAAATGATTTTGGGTTGAACAAGAAAAAATTGACTACAGCGGGATTTGAACCAACGCTCTACCAACTGAAAGTCTGTAACAAATCACACTTAAGAGACCGGCGGTTGCTTCATGCAAATCATACTAAGGTCAAATAGGTCTTAATTTTTTGTCATGCGCGTGACCTCACATGACCTCTACTTCCGGTCGAAACCGGAAATGCCCAGTAACTTGAAAGTGGGAATTTTTTTTAAAATTGTTTTTAACTATGTTGTGATCTGGCAAGTATCTGGTTTACGTCACATAATTCAAAAGCGCTCTCTAGCGGCAGGCTGAAAACAGTTCAAAACAGACAATTTAAAGCTCTTGGGCAATTCTAGATACTTTGTACAAAGTGTGACCCCATTTGAACTTTCCCTGTAAAAACCGGAAGTTGAAGTTTCATATGACAACCTTTATGCTATGATTTTGCACAGAGATCAACAAGAGGTACAAATAAATATTTTGCCCGTCAGCACAGCACAATTAGACAAAAAACCTTCACACAATAATTTTCCTATTTTTATTTACGCAGTCACTTTATTTCGTTCGAGCCGAACACCCTGAGTTTGTCCACAAACTCTAGATTTCTAGTTTGTTTTTTTTTTCTTCCTCTTCTTCTTTTCCCTGAACTTTCTCTTGCAGATTTCTCAAAAAGTAAAAGTTGTACAAACTTGAAACTTAGCATACACTTGAACCTTATATGAGGACGGCACGCGAAGAATTGCATCATGACGACGTCATCAGGTATCGAATTACAAGGTTTTTAAAGTTGAAAAGTGACCATTTGCTTTTTGCTGTATCTCAACGAATATGAAAGCTATGATGTTCATACTTGGGCATCGCATAGATCAAGACTGGGGCAACATTTGAAAAGTTAACGCCAAAATCGTACGACCTTATCTTCCAGGTCGTTACCCTAGGTCGAAGTTCACCTTCGTTTTTTTCCTTCAAAAAACAACTTTCGAGCTTATCTATGGAATAACTCAAGATTGAGATTGAATTGAATGTTGAAACTCACCAGATAGTTGAACCTTAGTATCAAGACAACACATACTTAATTACGTCATGATGACGTCATCGGGCACTGAATTACATTTAATCAAAGTTTAATATTTGTAAAAATCATAACTCAAAAACCATAATTCGGATTTTGACAATCTACACATCATCAGATAGGTTGTTAAATGTTCTACAAATGCTTCAAAGAACAGATCATTTTGAGATTGACTTCCAGTTCAAATCGGAACATTAAGTGATTTTCCCACAATTTACCAAAATCTCAGAATTCTACTCACCAGTTTCACTGTGAATCTTATCAGCTGTTATCAGTTAAGTAATTGTTTTATAAACATTCACCCTGGAACCAATTCCCCAAGGCCAGTGATCCATAACCCACAAGCCTACTTGCTGGTGTCAAATCACCGAAATGCTGAAGAGCAGAGAGAAAGTCCTATTGTTTCTTATTCAATTTCTCGAGATATATTTGGTCGATTTTTATGATTCAAAGTTGCTTTAATGATAACATTTAACTCACTTTCCCAATACTTCATTTTAAACAAGAAACTGTGAAATTTCGTCGATGGTTCTGTCTGTAAACTCACAGGCAATGACACCCTAAACCACATGTTTGCACTTATGAACTTTTGATCAGATAAGAAAGATCTTGTTGAAAACTGCTCATTCCCAAACCAGTTGGTATGAACCCGAGTTTGTCACACATGTAGGCAAACTCAGATCTGCTTTTAATGTGTGATTCACGTATTGAGTTGAAATCTTCTTAATATCTTATCTTATTCATTTCTTTAAAACTACTATTTCAGGATAATTTTTATATCAGGTTGTAGAATTAACCTTGCTGAAACTTTTGGACAGACATGACAACATTTTGACATTTACATCTGGTCCAAAAAGGACAACAAATGACGCACGATAGTATATTAATGTGCAAGCAGCCTTGCCCTGGCCACTCAAACTTTAAATTATGTTTCTCAAGCGTATTCTCTTATTTATTTGTTTATGTTTGAAAGTCTGTAACAAATAACACTTAAGAGACCGGCGGTTGCTTTATGCGGGATCATACTACGGTCAAATAGGTCTTAATTTTTTGTCATGCGCGCGACCTCACATGACCTCTACTTCCGGTCGAAACCGGAAATGCCCAGTAACTTGAAAGTGGGAATTTTTTTTGAGTTGTTTGTAACTATGTTGTGATCTGGCAAGTGTCTGGTTTACGTCACATAATTCAAAAGCGCCCTCTAGCGGCAGGCTGAAAACAGTTCAAAACACATAATTTAAAGCTCTTGGGCAATGCTAGTTTTTTGCAGATTTCTCAAAAAGTAAAAGTTGTACAAACTTGAAACTTAGCATACACTTGAACCTTAATATGAGGACGGCACGCGAAGAATTGCGTCATGATGACGTCATCAGGTATCGAATTACAAGGTTTTTAAAGGTGAAAAATGACCATTTGCTTGTTGCTGTATCTCACTGAAAATAACAAAACACACAATTTAAAGCTCTTGGGCAATTCTAGATACTTTGTACAAAGTGTGACCCCATTTGACCTTTCCCTGTCAAAACCGGAAGTTGAAGTTTCATATGACAACCTTTATGCTATGATTTTGCACAGAGATCAACAAGAAGTACAAATAAATATTTTGCCTGTCAGCACAGCACAATTACAAAAAAAAACCTTCACACAATAATTTCCCTATTTTTATTTACGCAGTCACTTTATTTCGTTCGACCCGAACACCCCGAGTTTGTCCACAAACTCTAGATTTCTAGTTCTTCCTCTTCTTCTTTTCCCTGAACTTTCTCTTGCAGATTTCTCAAAAAGTAAAAGTTGTACAAACTTGAAACTTAGCATACACTTGAACCTTAATATGAGGACGGCACGCGAAGAATTACGTCATGATGACGTCATCAGGTATCGAATTACAAGGTTTTTAAAGGTGAAAAATGACCATTTGCTTGTTGCTGTATCTCACTGAAAATAACATTTATGATGTTCATAGTTTGGCATCTGATAGACCAAGGCTGGGGCAACATTTGAAAAGTTAACACCAAAATTGTATGACCTTAACTTCCGGGTCTTTACCCTAGGTCAAAGTTCGCCTTCGTTTTTTTCCTTAAAAAAACAACTTTCGAGCTTATTTACGGAATAACTCAAGATTTAAATTGAATTGAACATTGAAACTCATCAGACAACTACACCTTAGGATCAAGACGTCACACACCTGAGGATGTCATGATGACGTCATCGGGTATCAAATTACACTAAATCAAAGTTTAATACTTGAAAAAAACATAACTCACGAACCACTGAATGGATTTGTACAATCTACACATCATCGGATAGGTCGTTAAGAGTTTGACAAATGCTACACAGAACCTTAACAACATTTGAACTGACTTCCGGTTGAAACCGGAAGTTGAAAATTTCAAAATATCTGATCGTGTTCATATCTTTAAAACTACTGATCATTTCAGCATAATTTTTGTTATCAGGGTGTAGACCGTTAAGCCTGCTCAAACTTTTGCACAGACATAACAACATGTTTCTTTTACATCTGGTCGAAAAAGGACGAAAACACGCACCTATCAGTTCACCCGTATTGACGACGCACGATAGCGTATTAACGTGTGAACAACCTTGCCCTGGCCACTCAAACTTTAAATTATGTTTCTCAAGCGTATTCTCTTATTTAGGTGTTCGGTCTACAGACCGAACAACTCTTTGTTATTGTTCGTTTTTTTTTTTTCCTTCTTTGTTTTGCTTATTCTTCTCAGTGAGCTTTGTCCGCAAGCAAACGCATACTTCCGAATCTTTGATCAACTTGAAACTTCATGTGAAGTTAGAACATAACTAGGAGAAGCCGAGTAAGTTGTGACGTCACGATTACGTCATCAGGTGTCAAGTTACAAGCCATTTTAGCTCGAAAAGTGCCCTCATGCCAATGCCTGTATGTCTCTGAATATTACAACTACAGTATTCATATTTGGGCATATGATAGATCAAGACACGGGCAACATTTGAAAAGTTAACGCCAAATTCACATTACCTTAACTTCCGGGTCGTTACCCTAGGTCGAAGTTCGCCTTCGTTTTTTTTCTTCAAAAAAACACTTTCGAGCTTATCTACGGAATAACTCAAGATTGAGATTGAATTGAACAATGAAACTCAACAGATAGTTGAACCTCACTATCAAGACGACACAAACCTATTTACGTCATGATGACGTCATCGGGCATCGAATTATAATAAATCAAAGTTTAATATTTGTAAAAAGCATAACTCATGAACCATTTGTTTCTTTTTTATAATCTACACATCATCGGATAGCTCATTTAAAGTTCGACAAACGCTACACAGAACCCGTCCAACATTTGAACTTACTTCCGGTTAAAATCGGAAGTTGAAAATTTCTTATTATCCTATCTTATATATATCTTTAAAACTACTGATCATTTCAGCATAATTTTTGTATCAGGGTGTAGAACGTTAGTCGTGCTCAAACTTCTGAACACAGACATGACAACATTTTGACCTTAATATATGGTCAAAACCGGACAATGAAGCGCACCTACCCACTTGAAGACGAAGTTTCACTGAGATGACCACCTGCTTCAGTGATTCGTATGACTTGTAATTGTTTGAGAAAATGCAAGCAGAAAAAGACGAACATTGGTTATGTGTTTATCAAACACCGAGAAGCAGAGACTTGACATCAGCTCATGAATGGGTGTTTCGGACGGCGTCCACGGCAGTGTTTATCGATGCTATATCGGTGCCACACGGTGATAAAACGGTAAGCTTTGTGTGAAAATCATTGCTTTTCAAAATGAGTATTTATTTAATGCACAGTCATGTTATAAAGTTTATCTTTTATCATCAAGTGGTGGCGTTGGTGATGTTTTTAAAACTAAAGAACGTTTAGTGTGATCGTCGAGGAGTAGAATTGGGCAATGGGGGATTGGTATGATTGTTGGCTGTGTCACTAAAGTCAGAAAATGGTCCGACTGAAGAATGTTTGTCGGCAACTTTGATGACGTTTGTGTTAAGTAAAGTAGGTTTTGTTTATAAGTTGTTCACTTCCAAAACAATATGTGCACCTTCCACTAACCTTTTCTTGTGCAATTTCCTAAGTTTGAATGTTGTTACTGTTTTGACCCCCCCCCCCCTTTGAACAGGTTGGTCATTGAGAGAGCGCAATATAAATTAAATAAATTAGTAGTATTATTATATAAATATGAAACGTTTTAAGTCTTGATTTTTGTTTATTTTAACAGTTTCAGCTTGACTTAATTTTCCTAGAGTCATACTTTGTTTATTTTGTAATATTGTTTTTTTCTTCTTCAGAATACTGCACATCCACCGGCATGGTCTTGGATCCAGTGACAGATTTTCCACGTGTTGTTGTGTTGCATTCCTCATTTCCTGTATGATGCACCATACAGGTAGAAATAGAACTTATAAATCATTATGTTATAAGTCAAAATTCAAGAGAGGCTTAGATTTGCCGTCTTCATGATTTGCCTTCGTTTTGCATTATGATTTAAAACAAGTGCCCTTTCAATAGTCTAAAAATTAACAAACTGTTCTGTAGGAAAATCAATATCCAAAAATCAAGCAAATTAAGCTTTTTAAATAATACAACTGCCAGCTCAGAACTTGCTTGACTTATTTTAGCGACATCATCATCAGTGTTTTTGTATAATAATAAATCATTCTTGTAAAGCGCATTCCGTCCATGGCAAGACCCCAATGCGCTGTACAGGCATGAAACGTATTTAAAGAAAATAAACAATTCTTACTCTAAACATTATTATACAAAAACGCTTGACAAAACTTTCACAAGATGAAGTGAAAAACAACTGGCAGGAGAAGTGTTTAAAAAAGTCACATGCTAAGCAGATGGGTTTTAAGTGAACTCTTGAACAGATCTAGTGAGTTCGCATTCCTAACATGTGTTGGAAGCTGGTTCCAGAGTTCGGGAGCTGTGTATGCGAATGATCTCTGGCCGTATGTAACTGTGTTCGTGGTTCTCCGCCGTAGAGTGGTAGCAGCGTTTGATCTTAGTGTACGAGAAGGTTCCTTGATGCAGATGAGATCACGTAGATAGTTTGGTGCTAGTCCGTTTAGAGCTTTGAAGGTTAGAAGCATGAGTTTGTATATGATTCGCTTCTTCACAGTCAGCCAATGCAGGTCTTGTAAAATAGGTGTATTGAACAATCAATGTTTCCTGAACCGAGTATCCACCTCATTGGATTTGAAACCCTGTTAAAAACTTTTCTGAATTGTAACCTAATAATGTCAACATGTATAGTGTGGTTTTTTATCAATACAAAATCGATAACCATCGAAAAATAAATAAACTTACTTTCTAAGTTAATCTTTGTTTTCCACTAGGCACATATTTAAATGCCTATGTCTCGCTAAAAACTTTCTAACTTCATAATGATGTCATAGGTTTTCAAATTTGGCTAAACAAAAGGTTGTTATTTATAAAATTTATAACATTTTTAGCAGCCCTTTATTTCTTGTGTAACCTATTTATACTTTACTTTCTCTAATATTTCAAAAGCTATCAGGATTGTTTTCAGCGATTCAATGATATAGCTTACGCATTAAAACAGCAGTGAGCCCACCAGCGATACCCGAACACCTAGTGTTTGTTGTCACAAACACGTTAGGCCTAGTTATTTTTTTATGTTTGAAAGTCTGTAACAAATAACACTTAAGAGACCGGCGGTTGCTTTATGCGGGATCATACTAAGGTCAAATAGGTCTTAATTTTTTGTCATGCGCGTGACCTCACATGACCTCTACTTCCGGTCGAAACCGGAAATGCCCAGTAACTTGAAAGTGGGAATTTTTTTTGAGTTGTTTTTAACTATGTTGTGATCTGGCAAGTGTCTGGTTTACGTCACATAATTCAAAAGCGCCCTCTAGCGGCAGGCTGAAAACAGTTCAAAACACACAATTTAAAGCTCTTGGGCAATTCTAGATACTTTGTACAAAGTGTGACCCCATTTGACAAGTGTGACCCCATTTGACCTTTCCCTGTCAAAACCGGAAGTTGAAGTTTCATATGACAACCTTTATGCTATGATTTTGCACAGAGATCAACAAGAGGTACAAATAAATATTTTGCCCGTCAGCACAGCACAATTAGACAAAAAACCCTCACACAATAATTTTCCTATTTTTATTTACGCAGTCACTTTATTTCGTTCGAGCCGAACACCCTGAGTTTGTCCACAAACTCTAGATTTCTAGTTTTTTCTTTTTTTCTTCTCCTTCTTCCACGCAACTCTTCTCTACAACATAACTCAATATTGAAACTGAATTGAACCTTGAAACTCATCAGACAATTGAACCCCAATACGAAGACGGCACAGTTGTCATTACGTCATGATGACGTCATCAGGTGTCAAATTACAAGGTTTTTAAAGTTGAAAAATGACCATTTGCTTTTTGCTGTATCTCAACGAATATGAAAGCTATGATGTTCATACTTAGGCATCGCATAGATCAAGACTGGGGCAACATTTGAAAAGTTAACCGGGTCGTTGAAAAGCTTCCGGGTCGTTACCCTGGGTCGAAGTTCGCGTTCGTTTTGTTTCCTTCAAAAAACAACTTTCGAGCTTATCTACGGAATAACTCAAGATTGAGATTGATTTGAACGTTGAAACTCAACAGATAGTTGAACCTCAGTATCAAGACGACACAAACGTAATGACGTCATGATGACGTCATCAGGCATCGAATTACAATAAATCAAAATTTAATATTTGTAAAAATCATAAGTCATGAACCATAATTCGGATTTTGACAATCTACACATCATCGGATAGGTCTTTAAGAGCTTGACAAATGCTACACAGAACCTTTACAACATTTGAGCTGACTTCCGGTTCAAACCGGAAGTTGAAAATTTCTAAATATCTTATTGTATTCATATCTTTAAAACTACTGATCATTTCAGCATAATTTTTGTATCAGGGTGTAGACCGTTGAGCCTGCTCAAACTTTTGCACAGACATAACAACTGTGACAAGTGTATCATCTTGTTTAGCGCCCTCAGTTGGCAGCTCCTCCAACTGTATGGATTCTAGATTGATAGAGAGGTCACATGTTTTTATGTTACTTACACACTGGTTGAGTTTATGACAACACGATTTGATGAAGCCCAGAGAATGTTTCCTTGTCAGTTATTTCTAGTATTGATAGTATTTAGTTAGAGGCAAATACTATTACAACAACATTTTACCTTAACATCTGGTCGAAACAGGACGAAAACACGCACCCATCAGTTGACCCGCATTGACGATGCACGATAGCGTATTAGCGTGTAAACAACCATGCCCTGGCCACTCAAACTTTAAACTATGTTTCTCAAGTGTATTCTCTTAGAAGTAGGTTAATTTAGGAATATATTTCGCATTGCATCACAGAGGTGGTCCATCTAATATTTAACAAATTCATAACTGCTGGACCCACACATTGGATTTTAACAATTCATACATCATCTGAAAGGTCATAATAAACTAATCATACGCTACACATTATGTGACCCCGTTTGACCTTGAATTCCTATTAAAGTCGGAAGTTGCTTTTTAATGTTTTAAAAATCATAAATCCTGAACCACATATTCGATTTTTATCATCTATACGTCAAGAGAAAGGACATCGGAGACTTCACTACGCTACCAAGCGTGACCTCTATTGACTCTGACATCCGGTTCATACCGGAAGTTAACATTTATTATTTGAAAAATTAATAACTTCTGAACCACTCATTGGTTTTTTTCCTCCTGTACATCATCAGTTAAAACTTTTGTAACTTAACCAACGCTACCGAGTGTGAACTCGGTTGACCTTGACTTCCGGTTCAAACCGGAAGTTGAGACTTTATATTTCAAAATATCATAACTTCTAAACCACACATTGGATTTTTTCAATCTATACATCATCTGAAAGGTCTTCATAAACTAATCAACATGTGACCCAATTTGACCTCGACATCCGGTTCAAACTGGAAGTTCTTGTTAAATTTTTGAAAAGTTCATAATTACTCCTGAACCAGGATTTGGATTGATAAGGTATAATGACGTTACCTATTCATTCAATCACTCCCCACGAACACAGGGCATATTCTTCAAAATATGGACCATTTTACAACCTCAAATGTCATTTTTCAAAAAAATCTTTTTGACCTTGTAAGATATTTTAAATAATTGTATACATATTTAAGTTTACCAAAATGTTCATGTAAGGATAGTTCAGTTAGTTTTCATCTTGCAGTGGTCATTTTAAAAAGTAGAGTCTCCAGCCAGCAGTGAAACATGTGGTTATTTATATTTAGGCTAGTTCACGATAGAAAAACAAATTTGACAACTCGTTTGAAAGACAAATGCATCCTTTTTTTTCTAGTTTGACGATGACAACAATCGCCGCTGTCTTGTTTCCCAAATGGAATTATTAATGAAAAACGCGTAGTTCTTGTCAATTTCGTGCCTCAGTCGCGCAATTTTTATTTGTGTGGGCAGATTTTTAGTTTTAAAAAAGCGTGCGCAATTTTGTTAATTGGCTTGCGCGAATTTAAAAAAAAGGACGACTTCAAAGATCGCGCCCAACAAAGTACTACAAGTACAATAGTACTACTTACTTGAGTTGTACGTGCGGCCAGCCAACTCGTGTTGTAAAGGGCGATTTCACTTTCAGTAGAACTACTAAAGGTTGGAAATAGCTACATGTACTCAACAGCAAGCTCTGGAGACTTGGTCAGGCCATGGCAGAGGAGGCTACGACGGAGGCTACGACGGAGGCTACATGCCCACACACGTACACACGACCGAGAGAGCTAGAGCGACAGCAGGTGGACAGAAGTATATCAATTGCTAACAATTGTATTTAGCGCCCTCATTTGATCAATCATTCTAGCCCATACGCGCAAAATGCTGTGAGCTCCGGGGGCGGGGGCGGGGTGGGGGTGGGGGTGGGGGTGGGGGCGGGGTGGGGGTGGGGGTGGGGGTGGGGGCAGGGTGGGGGTGGGGGTGGGGGTGGGGGCGGGGTGGGGGTGGGGGTGGGGGCGGGGTGGGGGTGGGGGTGGGGGGGCTCAGAGGAGAGAGACGCAGATGGGATGAAGCGCTCATCTAAACGCTTTCGTCAAGTGCATTGCGCGGTGCACTCTGTAAGTATCCTCCACTGTACTCTATCAGCTGCCAAGTGCCAGGTATGTCGGTTCTTGATGTTCAGGTCCGTGGCTTTCACTATAGGTCTTCATTTATTCTTTTCAGCCATGTTGTTCTTTGATGACCTTGGCAGCTTGAGATGACGTACATTCCCTAAGTGCTTGCTTGGTGTTTCATCAGGTAGTCTCAGGAGATGGCCTGTCCATCTCATCAGGCGTCTTTTGGCGATTATGACACTCCAAGGTTTCTCGTTGTTTTTTTCATAGAGCACTTTAATTGACACCTTTTTGGGCCACTGAAGGCCGAGGATTGAACGCACGAGCCTCCTATCCTGTGAAAGGCGTCAATTTTCTGTTATAGTGACTTGGTTAGGGTTTATAGTGTCCATAATTCACTGTTGTAGAAATATGGATGTTATGAATGCGGGGAATGTTTTGAGTTTCGTTGCATATGGGAGATTTTATTATTATTATTATTTTTTTATATTTTTTTTTCAATATCTTTATACAGGATAAAAAGATCAGCAAAGGCTGTTTTACATCAATGTCTGTTATACAAAACAAAAATTTGAAATTAAACGAAAGCAACACACAAGAAAATGAAAAATACATAGAAAAACTACTTGAAATACAGTTCCTTATAAACGTTTAAAAATGTCAATGGAGGGGGAACTTTGAATAGAAGAGTGAATATTGTTCCAAACTTTAGCACCGGCAAACTTAAAAGATTGTTTAAAACACTCGACATTCTGTTTAGGGACAACATTAAGAGAGTCTGCATTTCTTGTGTTAATACCGTGCCTATCGAAGTACATTTCTACGTCATTACATAGTCGACTTGGAGCAAGTCCGTGAACACATTTATAAAATAGACAGGCTAAAAACAAATCTCTTCTTTGTTCCAAGGTTTGCCAAGATAGTTGACTAATAAGGTCTTCACCACGAACGTTAATATAATCAAAATTGTTGGTGACAACTCTTGCAGCTCTTTTCTGCAATCTGAGAAGTGCACTTTTTAGTCCGGAAGCCCGGCGGGGTTTATTGAAAATATTTAGTGCAAAAGGTTTGAAGTGTGGGATATGCAGCGCCCCCCGGGGGAACCTTAAAATGTGAATTCTTAAGTGCACCGAGTGGTGCGTTGGGAGGGGGAGCCCCCTAAACTCACCCAAAAGTCGATTTAATGAAAATGTTGAGTGCAAGCTAAATTTCTTCATGGATTGAAAGGCCATGGTCCACTGACTATGATTTCCGTACTTAAGAAAATAAATAATGGTGCCAAGTCTAATTAAGAAGGCCCTTAATTAGCGCTAATTACACGTTTAATCTAAATTTTGAGTGCAAGGATGAAACATGTGTCAACGTGTACCTTACACTGTGCTGACTCAAAATCAACTACTCAAGAAAGTTTTAAGTGGTGTCAATTTGCCTAAGGGGGGGGGGGGGGGACAAAGGTTAACAGGGGTTAAAAATTTGGTTTAGGCCAGCCCTTATCAAAATAAAATTGGATTTAATCAAAATTGGAAGTGCAACAATATTTTTAGGGATTGAAAGGCTATGGTCCGCTCAATGAGCATTTTGTTTTACTGAAGAAACACATTAATAGTGCCAAATTTAACTAATAAGTCATTTAATTACCACTAATTAAAACGGATAACTAGAATACTCTACTTTTGATTGACATTTGGGTTGCATTAACAAAAATAAGCCCAGGAAGGTTTACATCATTTTTGCCAGATTACAATTTTTAATTAATTACACGCATAATTATGTAAAACATGTAATCTAGCTGCCGCAGTCATAAAAAACTTCTCACAATAACTCTTATCTGAACATCTGAACATGGCAAATTAAGTGTCCAAACAAAAGATATCACTGTATCAGGGTTGGTGATTATGATTACCGCATTTCTTCTATATGCAAAGGGGACGTTGACCAATGTGTCTGTGCCAATTCCCCCCCTCTCCCCACACTGGATGTACCAAGTTTCTCTGTTGCATTCTATTTTTGTTATTCGAAATCAGTGGGGTGTTCTTGCGGCCCTGTGTACAGATTACACCAACATACTACAACATGCTGGGGTGACAATGCTGGCATCAGCCTAAGACAGATGAGTTGCAATTATAGTCTTTTTCTCTCGTATGAAGAACAGCTTAGGGTGTCAGACTAGAATAGAGAGCCAGGTCAATGCTGCGTCTATGGTATTGTTTGATTTTCTTGAGACCTCAGGGAAGCACCTAAGAGTTTTTGATAACGTGCTGGAAAGTCTGATCATAGTCAAAGGGTGACCGTAATCACAGGCAGGGCAGTCTGGTATCTTCAATTTGTTTAGGTGATGAACTGTTCTGGCGTAAAAGGTCCGGATCCTGCTTTAAAAAAAGCTGTCAACTGATGTTGAGGAAGGTTGAGACCAGTGACTTCATCTGTGGGATCCTTTACAAGGTCTTTGTTAGCAAGACAGTCAAGTGCCCAGAGGGATGATTTTGAAACCTTCGATTGATGGTCAAAATTGACATATTCCAGATGATACCACAGAATGGTAAGTGTGAGATGTAAGACGTATTATTCTCGGGAGAATATTAAGGTGCTCGTGCATAAAACAGGTCTGAGTTGGCTCCAATGCATCACTGTTCTTTCATGTGTTGGCAGGGTGGATTGATGAGAGAGATAAAGATTACCCGATATCAGGATGGTGTCCACTCGTTTGGTGTGGCAGAGCCACTGGTGCACAACACTCAATATTACGGAGAACACGCCAGGGCATATAACGCTTGCAGTGCGTAGAGTGTGAGAACTTGATCCCTATAGTGCCTGCCAACGTGTTTGGATGGTTTTTTTCCGGTGGTCCTTGCCTGTCAAGGTGTCTTCAAAAATCTTTGGAAGTTGTTGGTGTTTGACTGGTTTGCCAAAAAACAAGACTTGGAGTTCTGTCCTTTCAAATGGTTGATAAGATGAACAGCAGTAACCGTGGTCTTGGAAGTATTTGGGCGGAGGCGTCAGTACGTGATGGAGTCCGCCATCTTTTTCAGGTCCTGTGTTAGGGTTCTTTTTGCGTCTTCCAAATTAGTTGGGTGGCAAGGGTAAGGTCATCAGCATAGTTATGCAAATTTCCTGGAGGTGGTGTCTGGCATGTCACTCACATAGGTGCTGGAAAAGCGTTAAAGCCCAGACAGATCCTTTAGGGAGACCCTCATTTAGATTCCTCATGGAGCTCAACCGGTGGACAAGTGTACTCAATCTTCGATTGCTGAGCAGACGGTCCGAACATCAAGGAGATTTAATATGTAGATTAGGTAGGGCTCTGTATCGGTCAGAATGATACCTTCACTGATAATAAAAAATGTTCTGAAACTGAACAAGGTGTAGTTGAGTTGCTGGTGCCAAGCAGTGTTTTAATGAGGGGTTTTTCTGGAGAGATCTTTGCCTTTCCTCTGCTATAGATTGTTGTCATTCACTGCAATGCATGTTGGTTTATTGCCTGGTATGAACTAATGGGAGAAGGTGACAATTCCTGCTGAAGTTATTATCATTATCTAGAAAAATGAGCCCACCATTCTTGATCGCAGTCACTTGTTCTTGGTCCGGTAAGACGTTTGATTGGAAGTGGTTGTGGGATTAAAGTGAGTTTGGAAATGTTCTCTGCCATATTTGCTGATATTAGATGGATAATACCTTTATTTCAATAACAACTTACACGGAAGTTGAAATAACCACAAAACAAACATCTTAGGCCAAGGGTGAAGCAAAAGCTTTTGTTCTCGTACCTACTGAAATCAAGCTTACAATCAACAGGCAACGACTCATTTGCCTTCTAAGAAACTCCCTGGAGAATGAGGATGAGTGAGGGTCAGTTACTCCAGATCACGGTACAATCTGACCTTCAATCCGTTCCACTGAAACTCCTTGATATCTTTAGAGCCAGTTGCAAGGCGGGGTGCTACACCAACAAGTGCACAAGCAAAATGCATAGCCTTCCGACTGCTCTTGGATGAGTAGAGAGTAACAGTTTGATTTGTGCTAACTCACCCAAGCTGGACATATGCATTGCGAACATAACACCAAGCACCAAAATTAACCCAGAAATATACTTAAAATCACGATTATTATGATCTTAGATAAAGAGTAAGGCCTTTTGCGGAAAAATGTCCTTTTTAAAATGTGTATAATGGTGAAAACTAATTTTCATATTGCACATAATTATACGTACGTAAAAACTCCAGAGTTGTGCTAATCACAATCAACGATCATAATAACCCTTTCAGTACCGCCGTGCCATAGCGGCTCAAAAAAACATCCCACTTGGTGACCAATGAGTCCTTATGGCACGTAATTATTTTCATTCTTGGTGACCAATGAGCCTCTCTTGGTGACCAAAAGTAAGTTATCAAAATGTTAATAGCGCCCTCAATCGCCTGCGTGCATCCCCCCGGCAACAAGCTGCCCGCGTGTGCCCCTGAAGCGTCGCAAGTTTTAAAATTTAAGCGGGATCGTTAAGCGTCCCCCCCACGCATTCTCGAGTAAGAGATCATTCTGACAACATGGCCGATGAAAATGAAAAAAATTTGGAAGAAATTTTCGCAGACAGTGGTTCAGAAATGTCATCTGACGAGGATTCGCCACTTGATGACTCGGAGACAGAAGATCGACAGTGAGGATACAGAGCCGAGAGCCTCGACATCAACAGCAACATTAACCTCTTCTAAGAAGGGTAAGAAGACCAAGAAGAAGCCGAATTTCAGGTGTGGATGGCGTGAAGCCAACTCTTACACACGGCGACCGCCTGTTAAATTTACAGCAAACACCGGGGCTACAGAAGACTTCAGTTCGTTCTCCCCCATACAAATCTTCAAACTGTACTTTTGTGAAGCAGTGTGGCAGATTATGGTACTAGAGACTAATCGTTATGCTGAACAAATATTGGGAGCGGGGGCAAAAAATAAGGGTGCTTGGAGACCAACTAATGTACCTGAAATGATGCATTCGTGGCCCTACTTCTTTGCATGGGAATCAACAAAAGGCCTCGTTACTCCATGCATTGGTCCAGGTCTGAAATTCTACGAAGTCCCCTGTACTCAGCAACCATGGCTCGTAACCGATTTACAACAATCCTAAGATTTTTTCACCTCGCCAATAACAGAGATGTCGAGGGCGACTCTCCCCGTGACAAACTTGCTAAATTACGCCCACTGTTAAACATTGTACTACCATCATTCCTCCGGGTGTACCAGCCGGGACGAAGCCTTTCACCGGACGAGACGAATTCAAAGGACGACTGAGCTTCAAGCAGTACATGCCAAGAAAAGCCGCAAAATGGGGATTGAAATCTTTCTCATTGAACGAATCCGACACAGGGTACACATGTGCCTGGGAGTTGTTCACAGGATCGCAGCCCAGGTCCCCACAAGGACAGTCCTCTGTAAGTGATCCTGAGACAAACCATCCATCCGAAATAGGGGCACCAGGCAACGTAGTATTGAACCTTTTGCAGGGACTCGAAAATAAAGGACATTGCATCTACATGGACAATTGGTTTAGTAGCCCGGCTCTGTTCTCCAAGTTGTCTGAGCTAGGATTCGGAGCTTGTGGAACTGTGCGCTATACCACCCTAGGGATACCCGACGTAGCAAACTCCAAGAAATTTCCTATGAAAAGCGGTGCAGATCCCAAATTGTATCAGAAAGCAGGCCAACTATGCGTTATGTGGCAGGACACAAAACGTGTCACTCTCCTCTCAAACTATGGCGATTGCAGTGTCACTAGTAAAAAGATTCGGAGCCGGAAAACTTCAACAGGACTTCGTCATATCCAAAAACCCTGCATAGTCGAGGATTACAATAAATACATGGGGGGCACGGATCTGGCAGGACAATTATGCACGTACTATACTCATACCCACAAAACATTCAAATGGTGGAGACGTGTATTTATGACAATCCTAGACATATGTTTGCTTAATGCTAATGTCGTATACAACAGCATCCATACAAACAAGAGCTTGTCTACTTTGGATTTTCGGGTCAAGGTGATAGAGGCACTTATTTCAAGTTTCGAGAACAACCCAGTTGACCATGCCCGTCAAGTGTCAAGTGCTTCAAACGCCCTTTCAACTCAGCACTTTCCGGGTCCGAATGTTGGCGGGAAGAAACGTGACTGTGTTGTATGCAGTTCCACCTCTAATCGGAAACAAACTCGCATGATTTGTAAGCAGTGTATCAAGCCAATGTGTGTTATACCATGCTTTGAGAATTTCCACACCAAGCGATAAATTAGGTCAACAATTAAACTATGAAGTTAATTATGTAAAAAATGTGTAAAGCTGTGATACCATTATTGGAGAATTTCCACACCAAGCGAATAATTTTCAATACTTTCTGAAAACTCCCCCCCCCCCCGCTACAATGTTGAATCCCACAATCGCATGCCTGCCAACAATCAACATTGAGGCCGGGGGGGGGGGGGAATGGTACTTAGAAAATAAAAGTATAGCACTTTGGCAAAATTTAATGTTAGTTCCTTCTTTACATATTGGTTCATGATAGGTGTAAATTTGATTTGAGGAGTAATTTTTGTCCAGTTCATATTGTGCGTAATCAAAACTCTCTTGTTTTTATTGAATGTGCAATCCTATGAGCGGGTTTGGGGGGGGTGGTTCAAAAGGAATTTATTAAAACATTATGTTTATTTTAGGTTTCAGAAACAAATTTTAAAATAATCAAAATGGCCGACTTAAGCAACTGTACCACATTGTTTGTATTTGGTGTCATTGGGTTCCTGCATCCTGAAAATCTGGCAATATTTTATGTTACGGGCCAAAACCAAATTGATTGGCGGCCATTTTTATTATTAAAATGGCCGCCTTAACCGACTGATCCAATAATTTAATTATGTGTCTTGTTGGGTTCCTGGATCCTAAATACATTCCAGTTTCCAACATTGAGGCGGGGGGGGGGGGGGGGGGAGGATGGTACTTAGAAAATACAAGTATAGCACTTTGGAAATATTTTATGTTAGTTCCTTCTTTACATATTGGTTCATGATAGGTAAAAAATAAATTTGAGGAGTTATTTTGTTCGAGTAACGTTCATATTGTGCTTAATCAAACTTCTCTTGTTTATTTTTAATGTATAATACCGGTGAATCCTATGAGCGCTAATCCAAGTTTCCTACATTGAGGCGGGTGGGGGGGGTGGGTAGGATGATTGTTTGAAAGTACAAGTATAGCACTTTGGCTATATATAATGTTATTTAATGCGAGTTCCTTCTTTGTCATTAAATGTGGTAACTAAAAAAAAATTGGATTAAAACCTTCTGTTTATTTTTGGTTTCATAAACCAATGTTATAATAATCAAAATGGCCGCCTTTTAAAAGCGACTGAACCACCATTTGTGTATTTGCTCTCAATGAGTTCCTTCATCCTGAAAACATGGCAATTATAATTTTTTTATGTGAGGCTCGTAGACGGAGATACAGGCCAAAACCAAATTGATTGGCGGACATTTAGAAATGGGCAATATTTAATGTTATTTTATGTCAGTTCCTTCTTTGTCATTAAATGTTGAACAAAATAAAAGTTTTGATTTTAGCAGTAATTTATTTCTAGGTCATATTGTGCGTAATCCAAACTCTCTTGTTTATATTTAATGTCCTATCCTAGGAGCGGGTTGGGGGGGGGGGTGCTTCCAAAAAACATTATTCAAACTTTTTTTTTTTGAGGATTCATAATTTGGCAAAAAACAAAATGGCCGCCTTAACCAATTGATCAACTATTTCATCCTGAAAACATGGGTATAGTCACCAACCCCCAGTATCTGTGAGGCTCAACCAATTTTTTTTATTTGTATGGCGGGTTTGGGGGGGGGGGGGAGGATGCTGTTTCAAAAGTAATTTCTTAAAACCTTATGTTTATTTAACGTTTCAACAATAATTCTCATGCAGATTGGTATGAACAGCTACTTGACAAATGTTTAGCTTTCACATTTAAACTACTCAATTGTGTATTTAGTGGTCATAATACCATACCTCAAATATATGTTAAAGGCAATGATTTAGTCCAAGGCAATATGCCAAAGGAAACAGTAATTTAATTGCTTGCTTGTACAACTTGCATTATGTTACTAGGACCTAGGCTAACCCCAATCTGCCTTGTGAGGGCGCTGTAACCTAAAACTTTCCTAAATAGTGTTGGTCACCAGGTAGCCATGTCAAGGAAATTTCTCTGGTCACCATTGCATTAGTAGCAAATATGTGTTGGTACTGAAAGGGTTATCAAGGGTCTAGTCACTTTAATTGTTATTATTGGATATACAAAGTTACTGCAAACAGGCTGGTTGACCACACATTTGACCCTTTCTTGAGCGAAGATGGCACCACTCAAAACTTTGTTAGTTGATTTTGAGTCAGCACAGTGTTATAAGTTACACATTGACACACATGTTTCATCCTTGCACTTAAAGGTATTATACAGGAGGATTGGCAGAGCTGACAAAACAATCACAGACAGTGTTCATGTTTTGTGTAATCAACCACATACATGAAATAACAAACCTGTGAAAATTTGAGCTCAATTGGTCATCGAGGTTACGAGAAAATAGTGAAAAGAGACCTTATGTGTTTTCTGTTTTTCAAACATCGAGTTTATTATCGCGCGCGATAAAAACTATTGTTTTACTCATTTCTCAGAAACGATAGCATTTTAGGCAAACAAATTTTAAGGGAACCTTTTCTACCATTACTTACTTTACATCATGTAAGTTATGTGTGAATCTGTGAACATTGTTTGTCGATCTTACCAATAGTGTACAGAGCCTTTAACATTTCGATTAAAAGGGTAGTTAGCACTATTTAAGGGCCTTCTTAATTACACTTGGCACCAATATTCATTTTCTTAAATATGGAAATCTCATTCAGTAGACCATAGCTTTTCAATCCATGAAGAAATTTTGCTTGCACTCAACATTTTCATTAAATCGACTTTTGGGTGAGTTTAGGGGGCTCCCCCCCTCCCAACGCACCACTCGGTGCACTTAAGAATTCACATTTTAAGGTTCCCCCGGGGGGCGCTGCATATCCCACACTTCAAACCTTTTGCACTAAATATTTTCAATAAACCCCGCCGGGCTTCCGGACTAAAAAGTGCACTTCTCAGATTGCAGAAAAGAGCTGCAAGAGTTGTCACCAACAATTTTGATTATATTTACTATTCATTGAACAATTTCCCCACACAGAACACGCATAATCGAAGCAGGGTTGAATGGTCGTTTTGTAAAGCGTGTCAAGTAAACGACTGTTAATTGTATGCCTAATCCTACATAAAGAGTACACTTTGTAAGCAATAGATTTACAGAGATTCCTGACATGCAATTCCCAGGTGAGGTTATTTCAACTTCTACTCCTAGGTAACGAACATTATTTACTTGTTCAAGTTGAGTACCCTCAGTTTGTTGGTAGTGTGAATATGACGAGGTTTTAAGAGCATGATTTTAGTCTTAGTCGGATTAATACGAAGACGATTATTTTCATACCATTTGGAGATATTAACAATATTGGATTGTAACATTTGATTGACATCATCAGTATCATTGCCTGTCGTGTAAATAACAACATCATCGGCGAATATATTGCAAGTACTACTAGAGTTAACGCTTTGGGTAATGTCGTTAATAAAAATAATGAACAGTGCAGGCCCTAGAACACTCCCTTGTGGTAAGCCTACAGTAATGTGATTAGATTTGGAAGCTTTACCATGGCAGTTTACGACTTGTTTCCTATCAGTAATATAGTTCTTAAACCACTTGTGTTCATTGCTTAATACACCATACTTACTTAATTTGAACAGTAAAAGATCATGGTCTATTGTATCAAAGCATTTAGAAATGTCGAGAAAACAGGAGCCAACAATTTCATGTTCATTGAATGCCTCATAAAAATCATCAATAACACGATGCAACACGAGATCGACTTGCTGTTGAAAACACTTCGAAATTTGTTGAAGGATACCATCGAAAGTACTTTCCTTCTTGTGATGTCTTCCTCAGTGTCCAGTAGGGAGCCTAAGTACATATATTTTCCAGCTGGTGTTAATTCCGTTTCTGCTGATGTGATGTTTTTCTGTCTTAGCGTTGTTTCCCTTGAGGTTTCGCTCTTTAAGTACCTCAGGTGCCCTCCGTTCTATTTCCATAAAAGTGGGTGAGCATTCATGCCATGTGATGTCATCAGCATATTATTGCAGCCCAATCTCAAAGTATGATGGTGGACATCCAATTATTAATGGCATAGGCCTAGTTGTGGTTTTCGAGTTCCGCAGGTAGGGGTTGAGATTGCAGACTGCAGTAGATTGGCAGAGTAGTTATGATCTTGGAGATTCGGTGGTGCCGCTGGTGTTTGTACATTTAGTTGTCTCAGTGCTTTCGCAAGGTAGATTGTGAAGAGAATGGGACTCAGGCAGTCTCCTTGATGTACGCCAATGTTGGTTTTGAAAGGCTTATACCTAACTGCATGTACCCACTAACTTGTAAGCGGACTTCTCTGAGTATGATTGCCAAAAGATGAAGATCCTGCTCTAGCATTTCTTTAAGGTCTTCAAAAAGAACTACTCTCTTCACGGAGTCAAATGCCTTTGACATGTCAAGAAGCAAATTGTGAAGTTCGTAGCTATCAGCTGTGATGGCCTTTTCTGCTAGGATCTTTAAAGTGAAGACTTGTTCTGTACTGTGGTGCTTCCGTGTCGATAAGCGGCTTGGGAAGCCGGTATATGGTCATTTAGTCTGCCATCAATTCTCCTCGTCAAACATATGGCCAATATTTTGCGGTTTATTGTCAGTAAGACAATTGGTCTTATGTTCTCTGGGGGTCCCTTTGGTTTGCCTTGCTTGGGAAGGGGGATGAGAATGCTCTTGTTATGAGCTAGTTAAGTTGGTTAATTCAAGCCACAAGAGGGCGCGCTATAACGAGTTGTAACCGAGCGCAGTACAATATCCACTATCGATCACTGACGTCTTAGGCCAAGACTACCCAAAGACACGATCATGAGAAAACTTTTTACGAGAACGAGGGTTATCTTGCTAAACGATTTACACAGGTTTCCCTGACAGGACAGCATGACATAACCTTGTAGAAAACTGATCACAAATGTGCAATCTAACATGATCACGTAGAACACTGCACAGTTTATTAAAAGTAGGCCCTATGTTTATAACAAAAACAAATTTCCATGTCTTTTTGTACAAAACTTTGAGCTGCCAGCGTCCCCAGGCGATGGAGGAAAGGCACTACCCACAGCACTTGTACATACGGGCTAAAAAAATATAGGTCTATAGACTAATGCATTTAAGTCATCCAAAACAGCTGGGATGGGCTGATGAGCTTCAACAAATTCTTGTTCAGGATGTATTTATATTGATGATCATGGAACGATTGTACTTCACGGTGCAATTATGCGCACAATCCAACAAGAAAATGTACGTACACAATGTGATAGAGCATGGAAACTCCTAACGATCTTGGGACCGAGCCCTATCTTTAGTACGATGCAAAAAATTACAATAATATTTATTATTTGCAATGGAAGATGTGACCGCGGTGTAGGTCAGGGGGAATATGGTCCAATGCGCATGGTCCATGGATGTCTTGGTACAACATGACAGGTGGAACACTAATCAAATAACGAAGTCCATGTCCATCACGTGTGGAGCGCAATGCGTAGTGCAATGTGTAGAAATGAAAATAAATGTTGCGCGTTATCCATACAATGTGCATTGCTTGCGTCATGATAGTCCGAACAGCACCCTCTCATAATGTCAACAGTGAATAGCAAGTTTAAAAACGAATCTAGGGAAACTGAAAGTGTTCATTTATTGATGAGTCAAAAGACTAAATGTTTTAGAAGAAATTTCGACGCAATTCGCCGTGTGGGGACAAATTAACGGGGGGACAAAATCCCCAATGACACTCATTGACACTCATAAGACAACAGTCACTGCCACTGGGCCATTTTCCATTCACTGTAGAGATAAAGCCCTGGCGTCCGTGTCCATGTATAGCATCCAACAGAACAATCACAAGAACTATTAGTCTGCCTCACTGGTGGCTTGCTCAAGGACAGTATCCCGACCGGGAATAGATACACACCCCGATGACAAAGCCACCATAATGTGGTGCACAAACACAAATTCCGAAGTAACCAATTTGACTTCAAGGGAAAGAAAGGAATAAATTTCAGTTGAAATGTACACCTGTCCATTTGCCCCCTTTGATAGGGGCTCCTTTATTTTAAAACCGCCTCATCTTTAATTTTTAAGTACATTTTAACAACATCAGATAAGTCTATAATGAGTGCTGAGTGCTACTTTACTTGTCACACAATAATGTATAATTGCGAAGCTATGGGAAGTTCCTAAAGGGCGAACAGCGTACTTTAACTGGACTTACAAGTTTATTTGAGTAAAAATATTTATAAGCTTAACACAATTACTACTGCCAAAAAGAGTGATTTAGTAAATTTTTGATTACTATTTTATGGAATGCGTTTGCCCCTCTTCGTTATTAATGGTCAAAGTGAATTATTTTCCAAATGTTTTTTCCCCATCTCTTTTTTCCCTTCTTTTTTCATCCTTGACACAATTGGCCTAATACTGTAATTACATCCTACCCACATTAATGTAAGAAACATGCAAGATAAATCTGTTTTACATTCCGAACTATACGCAAACGAGTGTCGAAATAGAACCGAAGCTGTGAGAATTGGGAACATTGTTGATAACAAGGGATTGGCCTGCCAGTTTTTAAGCCATTGGTTTTCCGACTGACTGTGATAATAGGCCTATAACCCTTTCAGTACCAACACATATTTGCTACTAATGCAATGGTGACCAGATACATTTCCTTGACATGGCTACCTGGTGACCAACACTATTTAGGAAAGTTTGAGGTTACAGCGCCCTCACAAGGCAGATTGGGGTTAGCCTAGGTCCTAGTAACATAATGCAAGTTGTACAAGCAAGCAATTAAATTACTGTTTCCTTTGGCATATTGCCTTGGACTAAATCATTGCCTTTAACATATATTTGAGGTATGGTATTATGACCACTAAATACACAATTGAGTAGTTTAAATGTGAAAGCTAAAAATTGGTCAAGTAGCTGTTCATACCAATCTGCATGAAAATTCTTTCTGAAACGTTAAATAAACATAAGGTTTTAAGAATTTACATTCGAAACACCATCCTCCCCCCCCCCCCCACCTCAACCCCCCCCCCCACCTCAACCCGCCACAAAATTTGGTTGAGCCTCACTGGGGGTTGGTGACTATACCCATGTTTTCAGGATGAAATAGTTGATCAATTGGTTAAGGCGGCCATTTCGATTTTTGGCAAATTATGAATCCTCAAATAAACAGAAGGTTTGAATAAATTTCTTTTGAAGCACCCCCCCCCCCAACCCGCTCCTAGGATTGGACATTAAATATAAACAAGAGAGTTTGGATTACGCACAATATGACTTTGAAATAAATTACTGCTAAAATCAAAACTATTATTTTTTTAAACATTTAATGACAAAGAAGGAACTGACATAAAATTAAAATAAATATTGCCCATTTCAAAATGTCCGCCAATCAATTCGGTTTTGGCCCGTATCTCCGTCTACGAGCCTCACAGATAAAAAAATAAAATTGCCATGTTTTCAGGATGAAGGAACCCAATGAGAGCAAATACAAAAATGGTGGTTCAGTTGCTTTTAAAAGGCGGCCATTTTGATTATTATAACATTGGTTTATGAAACCAAAAATAAACAGAAGGTTTTAATCCAAACAATTATTTGTTACCACATTTAATGACAAAGAAGGAACTCGCCTTAAATAACATTATATATAGCCAAAGTGCTATACTTGTACTTTCAAACAATCATCCTACCCCCCCCCCCCCCCCCCACCACCCGCCTCAATGTAGGAAACTTGGATTAGCGCTCATAGGATTCACCGGTATTATACATTCAATATTGCCTAAAATAAACAAGAGAAGTTTGATTAAGCACAATATGAACGTTACTGGAACAAAATAACTCCTCAAATAAATTTGTTACCTATCATGAACCAATATGTAAAGATGGAACTAACATAAAATATTTCCAAAGTGTTATACTTGTATTTTCTAAGTACCATCCTCCCCCCCCCCCCCCGCCTCAATGTTGGAAACTTGAATGTTTTCAGGATCAAGGAACCCAACAAGACACATAATTAAATTATTGGATCAGTTGTTTAAGGCGGCCATTTTCATAATCAAAATGGCCGCCAATCAATTTGGTTTTTGCCCGTAACATAAAATATTGCCAGGTTTTCAGGATGCAGGAACCCAATGAGACCAAATACAAACAATGTGGTACAGTTGCTTAAGTCGGCCATTTTGATTATTGGAAAATTGGTTTCTGAAATCTAAAATAAACATAATGTTTTAATAATTTCCTTTTGAAGCACCCCCCCAAACCCGCTCATAGGATTGCACATTCAATAAAAACAAGAGAGTTTTGATTACGCACAATATGACCTGGAACAAAATTAAGGCTAAAATGCAAACTATTCTTAGTTACCACATTTAATTACAAAGAAGGAACTCACATTAAATATTGGCAAAGTGCTATACTTGTACTTTCGAATTACCATTACCCCCCCCCCCGCCTCTACTTGTACTTTAGAACCACCATCCTACCCCCTCCCCCCCCCCCACCCGCATCAATGTAGGAAACATGGATTAGCGCTCATAGGATTCAACATTCAATATTGCCTAAAATAAACAAGAGAAGTTTGCTTAAGCACAATATGAACTGGAAAAAATTTACTCCTCAAATCAAATTTACACCTATCATGAACCAATATGTAAAGAAGGAACTAACATTAAATTTTGCCAAAGTGCTATACTTGTATTTTCTAAGTACCATTCCCCCCCCCCCCCCCCCGGCCTCAATGTTGATTGTTGGCAGGCATGCGATTGTGGGATTCAACATTGTAGCGGGGGGGGGGGGGGGGGGGTTTCCGAAAGTATTGAAAATTATTCGCTTGGTGTGGAAATTCTCCAATCATGGTATAACAGCTTTACACATTGTTTACATAATTAACTTTATTGTTGACCTAATTTATCGCTTGGTGTGGAAATTCTCAAAGCATGGTATAACACACATTGGCTTGATACACTGCTTACAAATCATGCGAGTTTGTTTCCGATTAGAGGTCGAACTGCATACAACACAGTCACGTTTCTTCCCGCCAACATTCGGACCACTCAGGAAAGTGCTGAGTTGAAAGGGCGTTTGAAGCACTTGACACTTGACTGGCATGGTCAACTGGGTTGTACTCCAAGCTTGAAATAAGTGCCTCTATCACCTTGACCCGAAAATCCAAAGTAGACAAGCTCTTGTTTGTATGGATGCTGTTGTATACGACATTAGCATTAAGCAAACATATGTCTAGGATTGTGATAAATACACGTTTCCACCATTTGAGTGTTTTGTGGGTATGAGTATAGTACGTGCATAATTGTCCTGCCAGATCCGTGCCCCCCCCCCATGTATTTATTGTAATCCTCGACTATGCACGGTTTTTGGATATGACGAAGTCCTGTTGAAGTTTTCAGGCTGCGAATCTTTTTACTAAGTGACACTGCAATCGCCACTCATAGTTTGAGAGGAGAGTGACACGTTTTGTGTCCTGCCACATAACGCATAGTTGGCCTGCTTTCTGATAAAATTTGGGATCTGCACCGCTTTTCATAGGAAATTTTTGGGGGTTTGCTACGTCGGGTATCCCTAGGGTGGTATAGCGCACAGTTCCACAAGCTCCGAATCCTAGCTCAGACAACTTGGAGAACAGAGCCGGGCTACTAAACCAATTGTCCATGTAGATGCAATGTCCTTTATTTTCGAGTCCCTGCAAAAGGTTCAATACTACGTTGCCTGGTGCCCCTATTTCGGATGGATGGTTTGTCTCAGGATAACTTACAGAGGACTGTCCTTGTGGGGACCTGGGCTGCGATCCTGTGAACAACTCCGGCCCAGGCACATGTGTACCCTGTGTCGGATTCGTTCAATGAGAAAGATTTCAATCCCCATTTTGCGGCTTTTCTTGGCATGTACTGCTTGAAGCTCAGTCGTCCTTTGAATTTGACCATCGTCTCGTCCGGTGAAAGGCTTCGTCCCGGCTGGTACACCCGGAGGAATGATGGTAGTACAATGTTTAACAGTGGGCGTAATTTAGCAAGTTTGTCACGGGGAGAGTCGCCCTCCACATCTCTGTTATTGGCGAGGTGAAAAAATCTTAGGATTGCAGTAAATCGGTTACGAGCCATGGTTGCTGAGTACAGGGGACTTCGTAGAATTTCAGACCTGGACCAATGCATGGAGTAACGAGGCCTTTTGTTGATTCCCATGCAAAGAAGTAGGGCCACGAATGCCATCATTTCAGGTACATTAGTTGGTCTCCAAGCACGCTTATTTTCTGCCCCCGCTCCCAATATTTGTTCAGCATAACGATTAGTCTCTAGTACCATAATCTGCCACACTGCTTCACAAAAGTACAGTTTGAAGATTTGTATGGGGGAGAACGAACTGAAGTCTTCTGTAGCCCCGGTGTTTGCTGTAAATTTAACAGGCGGTCGCCGTGTGTAAGAGTTGGCTTCACGCCATCCACACCTGAAATTCGGCTTCTTCTTGGTCTTCTTACCCTTCTTGAGAAGAGGTTAATCTTGCTGTTGATGTCGAGGCCCTCGGCTCTGTATCCTCACTGTCTTCTGTCTCCGAGTCATCAAGTGGCGAATCCTCGTCAGATGACATTTCTGAACCACTGTCTTCAAAATTGTTTTCCAAAATGTTATCATTTTCATCGGCCATGTTGTCAGAATGATCTCTTACTCGAGAATGCGGGGGGGGGACACGCTTAACGATCCCGCTTAAATTTTAAAACTTGCGACGCTTCAGGGCACACGCGGGCAGCTTGTTGCCAGGGTGATGCACGCACGGGGCGATTGAGGGCGCTATTTACATTTTTATAACTTACAATACACCTGTGAGCCAGCCCGGCTCAATGGTCAATTACAGTGGAAAAAATCACGTGCCATAATGACTCAGTGGTCACCAAGTGGGATGTTTTTTTGAGCCGCTATGGCTCGGCGGTACTGAAAGGTATATACTTGTCATTCAATTTTATTTGTACGTTTGTAAAATGCTTATTTCGAAACTATTAAGTGCTGGACGAGAAATGGAGCGTTAAAAATTAACTTATTAGTTCGATTGTCCAGTAAATTTGGCTCCATTCGTTTCCCTTTCATTATTTGTTTTCCAAAATGTTGTCAGAAATCCGGCGTGGGGCTGACCCTGTCCCCTTATAAGCTACGGCCACTGATGTTATATTAAAAGTGCCTAAATAACGGACCAGTCCACACACCAGCCCCAATTCCTGGTAATAAATCATTTCGTGTCCGAAATTATTGTGTGGGTTTCATTAGCTACAAACAGCTAGAGATGTGTACTGCCCAACGACATGCAAGCAAGACCCTCTTTAAATATTATGTAGTTTGCACTAATTTACAACTTAAACGAGCATAATCCGCTGCATACATAAATGGTGTTACTGGCTATTATGCACAATGCTAGGAGTATATGACATGCAATAGACAACGTTGGTCATTCCAAGGATTGTTTGTACCTCTCCAGATAGCCACGGTGATGGAGAACGCGCGCGATGCCATGGGTAATACAACACAAATGCTATATGGATACACCAATTGTGCCCTGTAAGAGACAGCAATGAATCCACATGTATTTAACCAGGCAGTCTCGTTTTATATCAGAATCTACTTTAACTTGTAAAACAGTTCCAATTGAGTGTGCATCAACTGATAGCCAGCACCATCAGTAAATGTAATCTGACATCAACATCGGAGCGATCATAAAGATTGAAATAAAACTCAGGTAGGCCCTAGGCCTTAAGAATACCCTCCACCGAAAAGGCAATGACTTCAAAAAGTTTTTCTTGTCCAGCAGAAAGTTTGAGACAAGTCTGACTCAGTATTTCAATTAATTAAGCCTGCCAAGCCGAAGAAGGCATACATTGTAGCATGTTGGTGGTTATTAAGACTTACAAATCCGTGACCACGATGATTTTCCAGCCGCCCCACATAATCCACCTGCTACAGTGACCGTGAGTTTGGTATGGTGTTCCATATGTGCCACTCCTTCTGTCGCCTTTTCAATTTTGTCCGTCGCCTTTTCAATTTTGTCCGTCGCCTTTTCAATTTTGTCCGTCGCCTTTTCAATTTTCTTCCGTCGCCTTTTCAATTTTCTTCCGTCGCCTTTTCAATTTTTCAGGCGCATTTTTTTTCTGAAACGGCCACGTGACTGTCACATGATGACCATGTGATGATTTGTTGGCAAAGAAAAATGATTGGATACCTCAACCATACTGTCTATGTACAGGCTTTGCTTAGTAAATCAAGAATGGAACTGAAAAAGGATATTATCGTAGTTATCTGGTCTCGCGACTGTGGATGAAGCAACGTATACATTTTGGCAACTGCGGTATGCCTCCCAAAGGTCGAATTTCCTTCGGAGTCATGTGATAGTCACCTGGTAGTCACGTGGACCCACGATGGAAAAATTGAAAAGGCGACGGACAAAATTGAAAAGGCGACGGACAAAATTGAAAAGGCGACGGACAAAATTGAAAAGGCGACGGACAAAATTGAAAAGGCGACGGAAAGGAGTGGCACATATGGAACACCATAGTTTGGCGATACCTTCCGTTAACATGGCGTTCCGCAAACAAGTTGAAAATCGACTGAACCGACTATTACTATTGTAGTCCGAGTCTCTGCCTTGACTGTTGCAGTGGTGCGCAGTGTCATCAAAAGTAAATGCCAAAACGCTAAAAATATTGTGGCGGTCTCTCTCTCGACGGCACACCCGGCTTGCCTTCGGTCGACTCAACGAGCGACAGTTGAATATAACCTTGGGGGCAGGTCCGTTTTGGGGCAGTCTACCACCAGGCGCTCTAAGCTCTATCCCAACCCACACACCTAATACACCTCCTCGCACCCAGCGGGACCGATGACGGGGTTGACTCGGTTACATAATTATTATACACACAAGAGTTGTAACTTTCACTTCCTTTATTCCCTACCAGAACCTTCAAAATAGGATGACGCCTACATAGGTATAATGACTCCCAGTCAGGTGATTACACGTCAATACAATAGCTTTGATTGTTTATTGGTAAATAATTACTACTTGTGGAATTAACTGGCAAGAATAAACCTTCAGCACGCTTGAAACTTACGGGCGGAGTATGAAATATACACTTACGAGAACTCTACAGCATGTAAGGACGTCAGGACGGATGGATACGCCGGCACGCTAAAACAACAGTGACCACACCACACGAACAAGACCCAGTCGCCGTCACTGACACGTGCTTATATACCTCGTGCGGCCCGGACAGTGGACGTTCTACACGACCGCGTCTTCAACAGTGAAAGACGTCCGGTAACCGCTCAAGTAACTAACATGGGATATGATTTAAAGATAGAGGGCGCCCCAAATTTCGCTACATAGCCACGCTCCAAGATTGGTCAGTCCCTGACCTTTAATCTGACAACCTATAAAGGCGAAATACAACATACAAACTTTAATATAAAACTCTTTTATACAATCTTTAACTTTAGGCGTCAACCTCAACTTTACATCAACTTTCTCTTACTTCACCTACACAGGCGTAACATGAACTTAGTTAGAGCAACAAATAACCTTTTACTCAAAAAGAGCATAAAACACTTTGGAAAAACACTAAACTTTAAGTTAACGCGTACAACGGACTTCTTAGGCTCCGGCACTCTTCTTCGCCACGGCAGGTGCTTCCTAACACTCATCGGTCACCCCCATCAAAAAGTTAACATCAAAGGTGCGCTTTGTCTTGTCCTTGGTCAGTTTCATCCCATCCTTGTATACACACCTGGAGGCGGTCTCTGTCACCTTGCTGATCCTCCCAAGCATAGCTCTCTCCAGTTGCTCCTGAGTTGGAGGTTGCCCGACAGCTACCACTTCATCATCTGGACCTCGAACCAGGCGACGAATGCGGCTTACCTCGGGTACTGCACCAGATTCCTTCGGTTTCTCTACCGGCATCGGCCGCAGGAACACCATCTCGTAGTCTCGCTTTATCTCACCACAGATGGTCTTTCCTTCCTCACCATACAGGTAGGTTTCCCGTATCTCCCTTATGCGAACCGCCTGGCCAGGTAGGAGCTTCTCAGGGAGCATTGGTTGTGTCCAGGCCGGGATGGTCTTCTTTCCTGGTGTAGGAGGCAGATCTAGAACGGCCAATTCCTCACGTTGCCCCTCCACTTCAGGCAGGACTTCATCTCTTGTCGTAGGTACCTCTTCCTCTACTGCAACTTCTGGTGCGTCCACAATCAGTGCGTCATTCGCAGGCAACTCCTCAGGCATCTCTTGCGTACTGGGGGTCGGGCCAGTCACCACCTGTCTAGGTGCCTCCCTCTTAGAGGATGACAAATCCAACGGTAGTGTGCCCGAAGATTATCTTTTCTGCCGTATCTGCTCGGACACCGAAGCGAAGTCTTGGACCATGTTCTCCCTTCACATGGCGGTCCAGGCACTTTTTGAGCATCGGCATCTGGCATTTAGGACACTCCACCTTCTCTTCCTCGTGCTCCGTTCCAGCCTTTCTCTGTTCGTCTCTCCCCATTTCTCTGCCTGGAGAGATACAACACAAAATAGACACGAGTTACTTCACTGCTATTTTTACTCGCTACTCCTACTGCTATATACTCCTATGTCTATACTGGTTGGTGGGCCTAACTACCGCCTTCTTATGACTATCCCCTACTGCAGGAACCGCTGCGGCTTTCTCCGCTGTCTTCCTGGGTTTCGTCGTGGTGAGTGCAACGTCTGCACATCGCCATGCTGTCCTGCAACTTCTGGCAAATCTTCTGTTGCCGACGACTCCTGTTTAGGAGCAGGTCTCTCCATTTCGTTCAGGATTGTTACATCTTCCTGTCGTGCGGAGGCAGTCGACCGAGATAGTATAACTTCTCCAACGCCTACACTGGGAGTTCTGACGTTTCTTTCCTCCTCTTCAGACCTCACTTCACTCATAGGCAGAACCGTCTCAAGTTCAGGTTCTTCGGAGACAATCCATGATTCTAAGGCCTCGCTCTCGTAGGGTTTCAGACGATCGTAATGGATCACTTTCATCCGGCCCCGTCGCTTACTCTGGATTCGGAATACTACTTCGGACAATTTGTCTACAATTAGGTACGGTCCTTCCCATTTACTCTGTAGCTTAGGTGACAGGCCTTTAGTTTTCGCTGGATTATGCAGCCAGACGAACTGCCCCCTAGAAAGTTTTCCCTCAACTACACGCCTGTCGTAGTTCCTCTTCTGGCGCCTAGCGCTTTGTTTGAGACAATCTCTTGCTCGATCGTGGGCGGACTGGATGTTCTCCCTTAGCCTCAACGCATAGTCAGTTGTGATTTCTTCATTCTCCTCCGTAGGTAGTTCAGTTGTCAAATCAATTGGCAGCTTAACCTCGCGGCCTAGCATCAGCATATTGGGTGATTCGCCTGTGGACTCTTGAGGCGTTGATCGGTAGGCGAAAGTTGCAAAAGGGAGCTTTGTATCTCAATCACGTTGGCGCCTATGTGGCTCTATCATCAAGGAGATCATGGTCAACAAGGTCCGATTAAATCGCTCAATCATTCCATCGGACTTGGGATTGTAAGGTGTTGTGCGTGTCTTTTCAATCCCAAGGATGCTGCACATCTGGGTAAAAACCTCGGACTCGAAGTTCCTCCCCTGGTCAGAATGCAACCTTTGAGGCACCCCGAATCGGCACACAAACTCTTCTACTAACTTCCTGGCCACTGTCACGGCCTTCTCGTCTGTTACCGGGTAAGCTTCCACCCATTTGCTGAAGTAGTCTCCCACAACGAGGATATACCGATTACCTCCTTCTGTCTCTGGAAGTGGCCCGACTATGTCCAGGGCAATCCTCTCCATCGGTGCACCTACTATTACTTGCTGCAGAGGTGCCCTTCGTTTCCTTGCAGGAGACTTTTTACTGGCACAGACATTACACTGCCTAACTGCAGACCGTACATCAGCTCCCATGCTACCCAATAAAATCTTTGACGAACCCTCGCCAAGGTCTTCTTTATCCCGAGGTGTCCACTGGACTTTCCTTCATGTAGTTCCAAAACTAACTCCTTGCGGTAGGCGCTCGGTAGAACCACCTTCCATCTAACTTGACGACCATCGTCAGATTCCCAACGCCTAGATAGGACTCCATCTCTGACCTCTAGTTGGTCCCACAACAGCCAGTATGCTTTCCTTGCATAAGAACAGGAGGAGAGAGTGTCCCAAGCTGGCTTTATCCCTGACTGCTCTTTGGCCTGTAGCACCCACTTGATAGAGTTATCTATTTTCTGCGCATCTCTCCACTTATCACTGGTAATGGTAGGTTCCATAGTAACGACTCTTACTCCTAATTCTCCTAAGGCAACTTGGCTGCCATCTGTATATTCACTTGGCTCCTTCTTAGGCTCAGGTACCTGATCTGTCCTCCCACACTGGGTGCACGGCTTTCGTGATAACCCGTCCGCGTTTCCATGTGAACGGCCGGCACGATGTGTAATTGTGAAGTCATATTCACTAATCACCTGTAGCCACCTGGCCATTTGCCCGTCAGGTTCTCGGAAATTGGTAAGCCATCTAAGGGCACCGTGGTCCGTTCTTATGGTGATCTTCCGCCCATATAGGTACTGCCTAAACTTTTTTAGGAATACGACCACTGCTAGAAGCTCTCGCCGGGTCACGCAGTAATTACGCTCCGATTTACTCAAAGCCCTACTAGCATAGGCGACCACCCTTTCCTGTCCTTCCAATACTTGGGAGAGCACGGCACCTATGCCAACACCACTCGCATCGGTGTCGAGTATAAAATCTCCACTTGGGTCTGGATAAGCCAGAATAGGCGCTTCTTGTAGGCACATCTTCAGTTCTTGAAATGATTTCTCTGTCTCCTCGTTCCATATAAAATCCCTAGCCTTCTCAGTCAGGCGATGTAAAGGGCGGGCCACATCCTGCAAAACCTCTGATGAAACGTCTATAGTACGACGCTAGGCCTAGGAAGCTTTGGACTTCTTTTACAGTTTTAGGCGCAGGCCAGTCCCTCACTGCACTAATCTTTGCAGGATCAGTTGTTATCCCATCGCCAGACACTATATGTCCCAAATACAGGACACTCTTCTTAAACAGCTCGCACTTCTTTGGCTTTAGCTTCAGTCCTGCTCTTCTAAGGCGCTGAAACACCGTCTCCAGGCGGGTGAGTTCTTCCTCTATCGATTTAGCAAAGACAATTACATCATCGAGATATACGAGTAGCGTTTCCCAATGAAGTCCAGCGAGAACTCTCTCCATCAACCTCTCGAAAGTTGAAGGGGCGTTGCAGAGCCCGAAAGGCATTACACGCCATGAAAATAGCCCTCCACGCACCACGAAAGCTGATTTTTTCTTCGCTTCTTCGTCCAGCTCCACCTGCCAATAGCCCGATGCTAGGTCCAAAGTGGAAAACCACTTCGAACCTGACAAGGTGTCTAGCGAATCGTCTATTCTCGGGATTGGGTAGGCGTCCTTGATGGTCACACTGTTAAGGCAGCGGTAGTCGACGCAGAACCTTTTGGTGCCGTCTTTCTTTTTCACAAGGACTACATTAGATGCCCAGGGGCTGTCTGAATACTCAATGATGCCGCCTTGAAGCATCGTCTGTACTTGAGCGCTAATTTCCTGTTGCTCCTGGGTAGGATAACGTCTTGGGCGCTCCCGTATAGGTCGAGCATCGCCTGTCTCTATGTTGTGACGAACGAGACCAGTTCGTCCGATGTCTATGTCCCCCTTTGAAAATACATCCTGAAAACTCAGGAGCATTTTAGCTATCCTGGCGTGATACTCGGCGTCTACTCCTTCCTTGCTTCTCCGGAAAAGGTCTTTTAGGTGCTCTGGGATTTCCTTGCCATCACCGACTTCGGGCGATTCTATATGTCTTTCTTCAACCTCATCCTCGCCTACCGACGTGAGAAACCCTGCCATTGTTCCTCTCTTTAACACGCACTGCCTCCTTCCGGGATTAAGCACCCTAATAGGAAGTACCTTGTCAGTAGCGGTCACCAATGATCGTGCCATTACCATGCCCTTGTCAGCAATTTCACCTCTCTCCGCTGGTTCCATGATGCCCAGGCCAGTCACCTTCACCTTTCCGGCTACCTGCCCAGGTACAATAGCCTCATGTCCAGGTGGTATAATAGTCGTTTTCTCTACAATCACTCTAGCACAAAACTTGTAGCCTTTGGTGTCCGTGCATCTCACTTTCTCTCCGTTGATCTCCAGCTCTAGAGAGTGGAAGTCTAAACAGCCTCGACTTTTCACCAAGAAATCCATGCCCAGGATTCCTTTCATTGTGCCTATGTTGCCAAACATAACGTCCAATAAGAGAGCAGTTCGCCCAACTTGTACTTCAACAAAGGCGCTCCCAATGGTCTGCAAAAGGCTACCGTCGGCTGTTCGCACTCTGAAGCCCACGGTCCTCAATTTCGGCCTTTTTCTGACGGAATTTCATAGAAGAATGTAGACGACAGAACTGTGTCTGTGGCGCCTGTATCAACCAGAAGATTCACCTTCTCTCCCCTCACTATTGCTGGGACGTATAGGCCGCTATTTACCCCTGCCGTCCTCGGAGAAATACATAGACCATCTGTGCCTGCAGTCTCTAATTTCTCTCCGCCACAACATCTTTTGTCACCTGTTGGCCCTGATGTACATCCAGCCTCCTCTCGGACCCCTGAGTAGGCTGCTGGTCGTTTCCCTGATACTTTCGCTTCTGGGCGGCTGGGCGACTGCAGTTCCTTGCATAGTGCCCCTTCCCATGGCACCTATAGCAGATAAAATCTCCGCTATTCTTTCCATGTCTGCTTTATTTGGCCTATCGTTGGCAGGCGTGCACCGACTCATCATTTCCATCTGAGCCTTCATTTCTTCCTGCGTCTTGAGCATGTTCTTCTCCATCCGACGGAAGTTCTCACTCATTTCCTTGAAAACGACATCATGATCTTCCTCCAGCACCCTGGCGAACTTCGGTTTCCTACCCTCTCGATTCTCTTCTATTTTGTGGAAGCTTTCTGTTGCTAGTGCAGCCCTCACTGCTTCCTCTAGTGTAGAAGGGTTAGTGCGAAAAAATACCTTCCCTAATCGCCTGACTCTCAATTGCATCCGAGAAATGTCCCCTAGCTAGGCGATCACGGCCCTCATCCGTCAGCTCTGGGTAAGCCAGGGCCGATTCTTGGAGGGTCTCTCTAGGGCATTGTCGTCTGTGGCGCAACTCCATCAAATGGTTTTCAGCTAGACGCCCTGGTCCAAACCTCTTCTCCAAACTGTCCACCAACTCCGTGTAGGTCTGTTTACCTCCATCACAGGTGCCACTCCCAAGCACCTTAAGTGCAACGCCCTGTAGACTCGCCGCTAGGAACACCTTAGCCTGGCCCTTCGTCCACTCATTCGCCGACTTGCACGCCTGAAAATGCTGTAAATAATCTCTCCATGGAGTCTTCCCGTTGTATCGGTCGGGAGTGATGTTTGGTCGCCGTAAGGTGGCACCACTTCCGGTCTTGCTCGCTTCATCTTTGGTAGTTACTCTAGACGGGGAATTTCCGCCTGAACAGCCATCATCTTTCTTTTGTTGTGGCTCCTTGCAATCCTCAGCGTTGCTAACACAGGTAGATGTCACACTGCTTAGACCCGTCAGCCCTGCCAGACGGGCGTCCTCCTTCAAACTGTTTCCCAATGGAGTTCCGGTCGGCAACAAATCATTCTCCGTTGCAGCACCTGGAACCGTAGTAGGCGTACTTTGAAACCTGGCTTCTGGTTTTGGCGTTGGTCGTCCTCGTTGCACTGAAATAGGTGTCAGTAACTGCAAACCCGAGTTTCCCTCTCCGGTGCTCATCGACGCCTTCAGCGCCGGCTGGCCAAATGAATCGCCGTAGCCTGAATCAATCTTCATGTCACTCACCTGAAGACACAGCTTAAGCATCCGTAACTCCGTCTCAAGCAGCCCACATCTCTCGTTCACCGTTAAGTCCCCACTATTTCGTCTGTCCACCACTGGAGTTACCAACTCTTCATCGAAATCCATAAGTAGATTTTTTGCCATTCCCCCTATAAAGGTGCTGTCTCCTATTTAGGTGGAGTTCTGCTATAAGTGTATGCTCTAAGATTTGCTTGGCGCCTATCCCACTTCTGACACCATTTGTGGCGGTCTCTCTCTCGACGGCACACCCGGCTTGCCTTCGGTCGACTCAACGAGCGACAGTTGAATATAACCTTGAGGCAGGTCCGTTTTGGGGCAGTCTACCACCAGGCGCTCTAAGCTCTATCCCAACCCACACACCTAATACACCTCCTCGCACCCAGCGGGACCGATGACGGGGTTGACTCGGTTACATAATTATTATACACACAAGAGTTGTAACTTTCACTTCCTTTATTCCCTACCAGAACCTTCAAAATAGGATGACGCCTACATAGGTATAATGACTCCCAGTCAGGTGATTACACGTTAATACAACAGCTTTGATTGTTTATTGGTAAATAATTACTACTTGTGGAATTAACTGGCAAGAATAAACCTTCAGCACGCTTGAAACTTACGGGCGGAGTATGAAATATACACTTACGGGAACTCTACAGCATGTAAGGACGTCAGGACGGATGGATACGCCGGCACGCTAAAACAATAGTGACCACACCACACGAACAAGACCCAGTCGCCGTCACTGACACGTGCTTATATACCTCGTGCGGCCCGGACAGTGGACGTTCTACACGACCGCGTCTTCAACAGTGAAAGACGTCCGGTAACCGCTCAAGTAACTAACATGGGATATGATTTAAAGATAGAGGGCGCCCCAAATTTCGCTACAATATGAACGCCAGTACACCAGGTAAAATGGCCAATGAAAGTACCCATACTTTATGGAGCGCAAACGTCTTTATACTAACATTTATTGTTAATTGCAAAAGTATTAGTCCGGGAGGACTTCTAACTGCACATTCGGAAAGATAATTTCTTATATTAACACAATAATGTATATAATAATAATAATAATAATAATGGAATCTTGTAAAGCGCCGGTATCCGCCAAAAAGGCGCTCATGGCGCTTGCTCATGATACAAAAGAAAAATAAGTATACTGAATGTCACTGGTCAACATTTATTTTAAAAAGATGAGATTTGAGGGCAGTTTTAAATGATGATGTTGTATCGGCAGTCCTGATGTGATACGGTAGACTATTCCACACTTTCCCTGCAGTAACTAGGAATGAATGTGCTCCCCATGTGTTCTTAGCCATGTGTTCCACCAGGAGACCTTGATCTTAGGTTACTGCGTGAAGGAGTGTATTGAGTGACAACATCTGAGATGTAGGATGGCGCCATGCATGTTGTGCAATGATTTAAAGACCAGGAGACCGATCATTTGTTCCACTGGTAACCAATGGAGTTGCTTTAGGATAGGAGTGATGTGTGATCGATTGCGTGACCGAGTAACCAGTCTTGCGGCCATGTTTTGCAGACGTTGAAGACGAGTGAGCTGTGATTTGTTTACACCATACAGGAGGGAGTTGCACATATCCAGCTTAGAAATGACAAGGGAGTGAATGAGGAGTTCTGCAGTCTGTGTGTTTATGTACTTGCGAATTAATCCAATGCTGCGAAGAGATATACAGGCTGCTTGCGAAACAGTCGAGATTTGATTATTCATTTTCAGTTCTGAATCCATGATGACACCAAGATTTAAACCTATATGACGGCAAAGGGGTTGATTATTTGCAAATTTCATGTAGGCCTATACATAATTATATGGAAAACACAAACCTATCTGTGCTCCACAACACCGTAAACTTTGGACTCTGAGAGCCAGGACAATATTTTGTCAACTTTTTGCACTGTGAGCCACATGCTTTTTGTGATGGTTAAACAAGCCTAAGTGCAACCCGTTATTTACAAACGTTACCTAATGTAAAATGTTTACTACATTATTGAGGCTTAGATATGGATTTCCAGAACATCACAAAAATCAATGTCATCGTTTGTTTATAAAGCGTATTTTGCCATCAATAAACAACATTTTCGTATATAGGATTATAGTTTTACCTGCCCGAAATGAGCATTTCTAAATTGACAACAATGTGATGAAAATGCCCATGACCCTAAGTGGCAAAATGAGCGCGGCATTCTTTTTTTAATACGCAGGAATAATTTCTTAATTATTTTAATAACTCGTCAGCAAGCAACATCATTAGAGCTCGTTCGTTGTATCAACTATAGAATCATGTTGTGGATGGCAAGCAATGGTTCTAAAGCATGGTCGCTTCGTGAACGCTGGATCAATACCCCCCCCCCCCCCCCCCACCCCCGACAAATGACATCCTATATATTGAGCTATTCAATATTGTCTAGTTTAAATTAGAGAGCGCCTGTAAATTAAACCGGAGGTTGTTGGTTTTAATCCCGCTTTAGAAATGATTTCTTTGTTCAACCCCAAACTGTAAACTGAACATTGTCACAATGTTTTGATTCTCCGCATGTATAGAGATTTAGTTCTTGTTTTTAAATACCCGTAGGCCTACCAACTTAACATCAAGTCAATTGTTATCTTCAAAAAACGCATAATGCACTGTAAATCAATTAATATTGATAATCTGATGCATCCAGTTGACAGTAGGAAGAATCAGGGTGAGGCATTATTAGCGCTTGGTGGCGTGGTGTAAAGCCTCATAAATCACATTCAGCAGGATTGTTTTACAAACAGTACCGTGACGTCTGCTGGCGTTCATTATTGCGCAAGATCATTACTGTATAGACTCAGCAACATGTTACCGACTTTAAAATATCGGAACTGTATTTACTTTGCAAACAGTGAAGCGAGGCTTTGGACATGTCATGGAGCTCGACTAGAAAAATCACAATAGGCTACAGTGACTCAAAACACTTTCAAATAATATCAGCTATGTTGGCAACCAGTTATTATCTATTCATGGGATGCTTCTAAATATAATACTTTTGAGATTTAGGTTTTCACTCCATGCGAGGTGATTTTAATATTTCACCAATTATAATGATTATTATCGCCAAATAAATAACGCGTGTGGTCATTTCACATGATGCCTCGTACCGAAGACCCACTACACAATACGAAGCCAACATAGCCAGTTGCCACGTGGAATCATATTGGAGTTTTTCGATCCACGGACTTTGTGGTCACATTTTGAATCGCAACAGCTGTTTCGTTGATTGCAATTACAAAATGTGCAGCTGCACTAAGACAATCCGATATCAGATTGCCTCCGTTGACTACACCTCTCTCGATATCTAGCCTTCTTAAAATGTGGAGGGACTAGATGAAGACAGTTGACAAGTAACTACTTTACGCTGTGATTTGGTTGAATGCTGCATGACACACGAGCTATGACCATGGACTGCCACCACTATGTCATCCTTTCTTCTTAATTCATCACTTGGCATCCTGGTTACCATGGTAATAACCTTTAAAGAGCAATACGCCTCCGGTGTTCTGCCAGGTAAGCTGTCGGCTGACATCGCACAAATGGGATTATAGATAAAGCTAGCCCTTATTTCTTTGTATTATTAATATTTTCAGGATTTACAGGGGAGATGTAGTTCATGAATATACACAAAAAGACCATGGTAGATGTTGCTGCCTGTCTTTTAAAAAAAATAAGCAAATCGGTTTTTCTTCATATAGATAAAAGACGAACACACCACATACCTGCAAATGTTGTTATTCATTTAAAACAAACTAAAAGATCGGAATAAACGGGACGATGACAACGTGATGGCTAGTACCCGTAGTAGTACAGCCATTGCGGTGTCTGAAACACAGTGTCCCCTGAACACTTGTTAATGAGTGTTCGTCGTGGAAGGTCGCGACGCATGTAGCAGTGAAGCAATTTGCGTGCAGCCATCAACACGTTAATGTGCCAATATTACCAACGTGATTGCGACTTGTTCATCATACATTATGTAAACTATGGAATAATATAACGGCCAAAAAAGACGCAATTTATGGAGACAGAAAATTGTAATCAAGTAATGATGGGGTGTTATGTAGAACTGTTGTGGACACTTGTGGGATAACGTGTATCAGTCTGTAGATGTTATGACCAGACAACCTTGCAGTAACAACCTACTGGAAATGACGTGAGATCCTCGAGTGAGTATAAATTGAACAATCCGACAACATTTGTTACAATTTATTTTTGTATACGAGATTTTTGTTGACTCTAAAAATTTACTGATTACGAAAAGCAATAACAGAAATGAATAAATAAATAAATAAATAAATAAAAACAAAAAACACGATTTTTGCGTCAATACACTACCTTATTTTTCTTGTATAAAATTAGTTGGTTTCAACGTTTTCATATCAGAAACTCTCATTGTTATGAAGAATAGCTCTTTGTGCAATAGTGTTCACATTGTTTTAGGGTTTGGGGGCGTTTTTTATTCATTTATCTTTTTCTTTTTAGCTTGTCATTATTATTTGTGTTCTTGGTGTATTTGTTATTAATCTTCAAATAGTCTGTTGTTCTGTCCCATTGTGTGTGGTTGAGTCGGAGCCCTTATGGAATAACCTAGGTTGATGGTTACAGCACAGAAACGTCCATCAGGCCTACGGTATTAAAAGCTGAATTCGTCTGGAAAATCTGATGGTAGTCTGCAAAATAACAACATGCACAGTCTTCGATGATCCACTTGGCAATTGGTTGGTTCGGGAATTAAACAGATATTTAGAAAGTTTGCTAATCTAAACAGTAATCATCAGTTACAGGATATTCATTTTATGATGGAGTCCATTGAAATATAAGCAGACTTAAACATTAAGGTCATGTGGTCGGCCGGGTAATGTTGGTTCAGTCTATAATTATGACTTATGAGTACAGCATAAATGACATCTAGAACAACGCATATAAATCAACAGACAAATGACGATCAGACAAAACAGTTTTATTTTTGTACATTACACTCGGTCTGTTTGTGATGCCAGTATATAAGCTAAATTCAGATGCTGAGATATTACCAATGTCTTAGGAACCTTCGAGCCTTGAGTAACAGATGTATTATATCTATTGGAAATCTATTTAATTTGTTCTTCTAATTATTTTGTATATTTTCTCTGACGAGGGTTGATCTACCAATTATTAATTCAAGCATCCAGTTAAACCTGGACACAGTAGCATAAATTGATTATTACACTTTAATGAAAAGACTATTGTAACCCGAATTGAATTCAATTCCAAATGCAACCCACCCCAAATAGTACACTCCAAATCGTTGCAAAAGAGTGTTTTCTTCAAATATATTTTTAACAATTTCCAACATAAGTTATTCGCCTGTTTGCGTAATTTAAAGCAGTGTTGAAAATAATGCCATCAAGAGAAATGCTACTATCGTACTTGCTAAATGTTTTCAATCAGAACACGGTATTCGATGTAGTATCGGGATCGAATGAAACATTACTGTCAATTCTGAACAGGTCTGAATCAAATTGAGGTCTCCTTGAGAAAAGGGATTTTCCGACGCTTACTTAACAGCCTTGCATACAATCATGGCCTTGCGTCTAATGCCACAGTGTTATATTTTTAGCAATTCCTGAAATCGTCAGAAATTACTCAGGCTACAACAGCCTTTAAAAAACTCATAAACATAAAATATGAAAATTCTTCAAACTATTGTAAGGTTTTCCTTTGCCTATAGTATAGATGTAATAAAGAATAGAAAACGTGCATGGCAAACACTACACTGCTAGCGCAGCGACCACATTATCATTTTCAGTACCTGGCACAGAACCACTACCAGTAAAATCAAATTAATTGACTGTATTATGCAAATCATCTACACAATACTTTAACACTTATTTATTCTTGTATTATGAACTCTGCTTTGGACTTTGACTGAATACATCTTTGCATAATGCCAATATGACGACGTTAACACTGGGCACTGTGGAGGCACTGTTTTGCGTGGGCAAATCCTGAAGTTAAATTATAACTGGTTTTATGGCTGCCTTAATGCATTGTGATCGTAATATCCAATGACACAACTACACAGTGCATTACATCCAATCAGTGACCAAATAACTCGCTGGGGAATTACTTCATCTCGTCAACACAATGGCTTAATAGGGAAAAGGAACTTACTGGATGATTCTTTAAAGATGCATTGCCCAATTTTGACAGTCAAAAAAATATGTTAAATATTTTATTGCTTTTTTACAGAATAGGTCAAGTTGTTAGCTTTCATTATATATTTTGAACGAGAACGTCCGTCAAGGATTAGTGACAACAAATTAAAAACAAAAATTAATGAAAAGCTGGGACAGCATTTTAATCTTCAGACTGATGACGAACAATAATGTGTGTGTTGCACCAGTCCAGCATGAATATTCAGTTCTGTATGAGTCAACTACACACAACGAAATCCGCAGCCGGGTGAGTCAAGTAAAAACTCAATCCATTACTTTTGTACGTCTGTATAGTTTTGGACCAATTTCCTTGATATGACCATGTCCTTGCTCTATGATATGACTAGTGGTTCTTATCCGTCTTGGTGATAATATAAAACGATATAATTGTCGAGTTTCAAATGCAGCCTTCGAAAGTGAACAAACGCAAAACGTATGGGTGTGACTGTGTGTACCGGCCGTGACCTGTTTACAACTCGAAGAGTTCAAAAGATTCATGAATATTCATTAACTAGCTTTTTCTTCAGATTGGCTGCCACGAACAAACCCCGTTTAAACCAAAAGCGCTTGTATCTACAGTTCCCGAAATAAAAAGTTTAAACTTCTTCTTTTTTTCGTTACAAAAACATGAAACCTTTCTAAATTCGTTCGCTTATGAAAATTAATTTTGTAATCATTTTATCAAAACACGGGCAATTCATCTTTATCTCAGAGTGCATAACATTAATACTTTCAAATGAAAGAACTCGGACACACGGAACAGCGTGAACTGCCAGTCCTTGATAATATTTTGTAAACACAAGGTACGTTATTAGTGTTCTAGCTTGCATATTAAAACTGTGAAGGTGTTTAGCCTTGGAGGTAAACTGCTGACGGCGTCTGTTTTTTTTAAAAAGAAACAATAGCATTTTATCGTGATTGGACATATCGCCATTCTCTCCTGAAATGAAAACAAGAACCGGAATTTGTTAAACAAGCCAGCATTGGTTTGTATGTTTCGAGGAGTATATTAACTTATGAAGACAAAAAACATAGTTCTATAAACTGGTTCTAGCCCAAGCGAGATCTTCTGTTGTCTCCAGGGCTGTTTTGATATCAACCCTATATACCTCATTATTCATGCAAAATGTGATACCATATTATCGTTAATTCCTATGTGTTGAAAGTGTTATGTCATTACATAGCGAGGTAGACTGGCCGTCTTCGATGCTCACCAAGTATAAGCTTTTGATTGCAGCCAAGTGGAAATGGTAAAAATTTCCCACGCATATCGTTTCAATATGTAGACAAATTAACCAACTTGCTATCCTTTGAAGAAAGTTTAAATGGAAATTTATGGTCAGTGTATGTTCACACCCAATGATGGTTCTCTCTGGATGGGTTATCGCTTACCTCGTATAGCGTGGAGGTGAGGGTTGTGTTACAACATGATTGTGTCATATCTTCAAAAATTATGCAGCAGTGAGTTTATGCTATGATTTCAGATGCTTCCACAAAATTTGGTCTTTGCTTGCCGAGTTGTACTAAACTGGAAGCTTGGCAGGATACGCTATTATACCTTTTAGGTGCCTACTAAATATATGTCTTTTGCATAAAGACTATGTAATCTTTTTTAATTTTTTAAATGAAACATGTTTTTAAAAACAGTGACTGGTTAGTTTTGATTGAAACAAAGTGGTATTTCAAGTTTCATTTAAATGTATAAGTAGGTCCCCAATTGTGGAATATTAACATGTTGCACCGATATGTTTTCAATCAAGCCGTGGCAATTATACAGGACCTATATGATGTATAAACGGCCATAAAGCTACAATTCAACATGACCACAATAACTGTGATGACAACCTTGGACATAGGCCTAATGCAGTTAAACGATAACATTATGCGTTATCGCTACACGCCAAGCTCTAGTCACAAACATTGCGATTAAATATGTCACATTCATTTTAGTTTCCACTTATTCAATACTACTAATCCGGTCGACGGATAGCAATTAATAAAGACTAGGCCTATAATTGTCATTTTCGTGTTGGTTTATTATGCCTTGCATGTAAAAGACTGAACTTTCGAGTCATCCCTGTTTCAAAAAAGTACATGTCTTTGCCATTAGGCATATTATGTACAATGGTATTTTGCTATAAATTTCAATTCATCAATATAACAAAAGACGGTTAAGTGACAAATTACACGACTATAATACATCACAATTTGTCTAACCTTTAATAATGTTAGTAAAACTCAACGTGACTAAGTTATGATTTAGCCATTTTACAGCAGGAAGGCTCCCTGAATCTTCAGTGTTTGCCCAACAATAAGCTTTCTATTGCCAAACAATTATTGTGTTGTCAATGAGTTGTTTTTGTCCGCAACATGCATTGTGTGTTGAAATTTTGAAACAAGCACCTGTGAACCAAGTTTACATTGATATCTAGTAATCTTGCCAACGGGCAAACATACAAACCGAACAGCCCGGTCAGCTGGCAAGCCAGCTCGGCTTGTCCGCTTTCAACCACTCCCATTAAGTAACCAACCAACTGACCAACCAACTGAACAACCAACTGACCAACCAACTGACCAACCAACCAACCAACAGACCAACGAACTGACCAACCAACCAACCAACCAACTGACCAACCAACTATCCAACCAACCGATCTACCAACTGAACAACCAACTCACCAACTGTCCAACTAACTGAACAACCAACCAACCAACCAATCAACTTACCAACCAACAGACCAACGAACTGACCAACCAACCAACCAACCAATCAACTGACCAACCAACCAACCAACCAACCGATCAACCAACCAACCAACAGACCAACGAACTGACCAACCAACCAACCAACCAACCAACTGACCAACCAACCAACCAACCAATCAACTGACCAACCAACCAACCAACCAACCGATCAACCAACCAACCAACAGACCAACGAACTGACCAACCAACCAACCAACCAACCAACTGACCAACCAACCAACCAACCAACCGATCAACCAACCAACCAACGGACCAACGAACTGACCAACCAACCAACCAACCAACCAACCAACCAACCAACTATCCAACCAACCGATCTACCAACTGAACAACCAACTGACCAACTGTCCAACTAACTGAACAACCAACCAACCAACCAATCAACTTACCAACCAACAGACCAACGAACTGACCAACCAACCAGCCAACCAACCAACTGACCAACCAACCAACCAACCGATCAACCAACCAACCAACAGACCAACGAACTGACCAACCAGCCAACCAACCAACTGACCAACCAACTAACCAACCAACCGATCAACCAACTGAACAACCAACTGACCAACTGTCCATCTAACTGAACAACCAACTGAACAACCAACTAGCCATCCAACCGATCAACCAACTGAACAACCAACTGTCCAACTAACTGAACAACCAACCAACCAACCAATCAACCAACCAACCAACAGATCAACGAACTGACCAACCAACCAACCAACCAACCAACTGACCAACCAACTAACCAACCAACCGATCAACCAACTGAACAACCAACTGACCAACTGTCCATCTAACTGAACAACCAACTGACCAACCAACCAACTGAACAACCAACTAACCAACCAACCAACCAACCAACCAACCAACCAACCAACCAACCAACCAACCAACCAACCAACCAACCAACCAACCAACCAACCAACCAACCAACCAACCAACCAACCAACCAACCAACCAACAGACCAACAGACCAATGAACTGACCAACCAACCAACCAACTGACCAACCAACTGTCCAACCAACTGACCAACCAACCAACCAACCGATCAACCAACCAACCAACTGACCAACCAACTGACCAACCAACCAACCAACCAACCAACCAACCAACCAACCAACTGACCAACTAACTATTCTTAAAGTTTATAAGAGAAAACGGAGAAATTTCATTCTTATGGAAAACAGCATAATAAGTGGAGAAGTCTTTCACCCGACTTATGCTAGTGCTTTGTGCTATTTTGAAAAGGAAAAGCTTAAATTCACATTTTTATGCTTATTTTCTGTTTGAGTAAGAGTAATTTTGCCGTTTGTTTTTGTTCTGTTTCATTATTTTTTAATTGTCTACCATTTATTATTACTTTGATTTACTTAAAGTTTACTTTTGTCTTCAAATATTAAACATTTGCATATGTTCTTGTACAATTCCGTATGTTTTTTTGTTCATTTTGTTGTAAATAGAGAATGATTGATGATAATAAACAGAGTTAAACTCCACTTGTACCGATTTTATAAATATATATATAAAAATAATAATAATAATAATTACATTAATAAATAAAAATCAACAACAAACAAACAAGCAAACACCCCCAACAAACAAACAAACAAACAAACACACCAACAAACAAACAAGCAAACAAACCTGTATCATTCATCGAGAAAGTATGATCAAATGCAAAAAAAATATTATATTTACTGTCAAATAGAAAATAGATTTAAAGTTTATTTTGAATAACATTTTTCATTGCTCAGATAACAAAAATTACTATATTATGGCCTACCATGAAATAATTCCTGCAAATTTTGAACATGGTATTTTATTAATTTCCGATCTGTCAGTGTTTTTTGTTGTTTTTATCAGTGTTTTTTCGTTGTGTTATCAGTCTGCCAGCCAATGATATCAATAACTTCCAGCATCAAGTAGCAGATCAACCCGTGTACCATGGGGATTTGTTGACAGAGGACTGTGCAAAAGAGCACACATTGATGTTGGGTCAAACACAGATTATGAGCAGCAGATCCAAATAACTCGTCTTATAAAACTCCCATATATTTCTGGTGCACTGAAAAATCAGCGCATACGTAGGACATGTATGTTATTATTGAATAAATACTAATAGTAATATACTTTCGACGACGCAGCAACATGTGAAAACCGCCATAAATGAGATAAAAACATACTAATTATTTACAGACGCAATCTGACAATGATTGACAATCATTATAATAGCATCTAATATGATAATATCACATTTAAATGTCATTTAACATTACATTATACGAATGAAAAGCCGTTGGTTAACATAATTGGCCTAATAATAAAACGTCAAAATTGATATTGTCCTAGATTGTTTTATTATATTTATTCTATTGCATTTCTTCATAGAGTCTAAACCATTATTCAGCATGTACCGTATTGTGCTTGCATTTCTATACCTGCAAAAATACACAACTATAGACTAGCAGTATAGGTCAATCAGCCGCCGACTCCATCAAAAGCCCAATGCCTTGCCGTGGTGCATTTTACGCAATAATTGTGTTATAAATTCCTACTCTTCTTTTTCAATCCATTAAGCCTGCGTATATACACAGAACCACCCTTAAATGTTGTAGCATCAAAGACTAAAGGTGCGTTGCTTGGATACACTGTTTTAATGTAAAGGGTGCTTGCAGGAAACAAAAATACATTATTCATTATTGTGTAGATTGAAGTGCATTATTTGCATTCAAATAAAGAAAAAATGTGATTAAAATTCTCTTTATATTATTTAAAGTTTTTGTTTTTTAATCCATCAACTCGGCTTCATGGTTTAAAATAGGCTTCAGTGGTTTAATAACTCGAATGCTTTATATATATGTTAGCCATATGGCAGATTTAAAACCACCACTTGCCTGGAAGCCTTTAAACCCCAGGGCTACTTCACGATCTTTATTATATGGAGCTTCAACTACAAGCTGGAGCTATATTTAACCAATGATTCAATAAAAACAGAGACTATCCGATCGGAAATGAATGTACTACTATTGTCAAGATCTAGAGAAAGGTAGAAAGGTCGGCGTAAGGCTGCAGTAAGCATCACGACAGTAGGTGCAGACAAAGACATCAAGAGCAATATCGAGTTTTGAGTATTAACAATTAGTCTTTGTCACTGGTGATAAAATCCGATCTTTGAAAACAGTGAAAACATATAATTGAGTTTTTCACTGTTTTCTCAAACTAAAGAATGCTACAAAATAACTCCGAAGATCGATTTTGCTTAAACTTTCACAGGTTCGTTATTTCATGTATATGTTTGGTCACATCAAGTGTGGATACAGGTCTTTGGCAATTACCAATGTTGTACCTTGTCTTAAACCAAGATATATCTTAAAACAGAACTTATAGATCCATATGCGCAGAAGCCTAGTTTGGGCAATGAGAGCGTATATTGTCTTGAATGGCGACGTTCATTTTGTTGTAGTCTCCGATATCGCAACACGAATTACTGGAGAAGAGATAACTGTTACACACAAATATCTGGATCAAAAACGAACGTATTGATGCTTTTGGCACGTGACCAGCCCACATGTTTGTTCTGGCCGTGATTTGAATATTCATGAAATGGAACGCACGTGCACTGCTGGCGAGCAAACTGTGACAAAGACTGCTATGTGTCTCCCTAATATAAAGTGAATGGTGGAAATATTATTGGACGATAATCGCCGTAACACTAACAGTAACAGGCAATCTTTCATCATAACAACTGACAATGAGACAACGATTGTATTATTGTGATGGGCAGTTAAAAACCCGGAAACGATACATGTCCATAGATTTAAAACCTAGTTTACTTCCCTTACGCTGGTGTCACAGGGGATTTAGTCCAGGTTGTTGATTTCCGTTCTACTTTAAAGATCCTTGTAAGAAATAAACAGTAGGACTATGTTCTTTTGATAGAGCAAGGTAAATGAGAGTGCGTAATACTTAAATATGTATGACTGAAGCTCAAAAAAATGCTTCATAATGTAAATAAAACAAAGCATTTCTATAAGTGTCACGCTTGTCGAAATGCCGGGTTTCATGGAAAACTGTCATTAAAACAGTCATTTCCAACACAACACCGAGCGTTTTACAATACAACTATACCATACTCTGTTGCTGAATTCCTAAATATAAATTATGCATGGTAGCCTTGTTTTGATCTCCCTCACTCTGGCAATGCCAGACAGCTCTGCCAAATTCGTAAAAAGAAATCCAGACTGGTAGACTTGCCAAGTCCCTTCAAGCCTGTCAATATTGCGCCTTTTACCGGTGACTATTATACAAAAACTAACGTCGCTAACCAAGACTAGTGGGTTTTGCCAGTTTATCTAAACTTGAATATGTTCTTATTATAGGAGAAATGGTAAGATTGGTCGTCTTGTCTCGAAACAGCAACAGTAAAGACAGAGACAATTCAAGTGCAATATACCCCCTGAGGCTGAACAGTCAGTCCCCCAATCCACAATCATAACCTCTCAGCATATACCCCCTGTAAGATTTAGAACCCAGCCTCCTCTCCAGAAACTAAACTTCTGCCCCACTCCCCCTGTCAATCAGGATGAGCTCAGTCAGGACCTCACTGACTATAGTACTGCAGAATTCGTCTCCATGAATTCTTCCTCGACTCACCACCTATGGTATGGAGCCGGCACGGCTGCGCTCAGCCAGTTTACAAAGAACAGTGTTCCATTACTTGATTATTATGCATACAGGTTGTAAGTTCAGAAATTATCACCAACTGCAAACTATAACTATAGACACTGATCCAACAGCCACATTTGCGAATTTCAACAAACATTGGACGACATGAATGACCATGACTACTCTCTAAGGGTAAGAAGGCCAATGTTTCTCTCCCTGTCGACTGTATAGAACAGCCGGATTTTCTCAAGTCGTTAGTGCCACACATCCCGTCATATTTTACAAACTTTTTCCTTTTCACCCAATCCGCCCTGAGAAAAGGCATTGGTCTATAATAGTTGCTGTTTGTGTTGTTCTTTACGATGTATAAATGCACAACGTGCACTGGCTGAGCGGATACTATAAACTTCAAAGAACTATAGCTTTAGCCGTGTCCGAATTGGCGGTTACAGGTACGCCTATGGCTGGATAGCCGCGTCATCGTGCGTTAGTAACACTCATAGTCTCAACAGTCTTAGCCGAAGATGTAGCCGCCAAATTGGAACGTCCTTAACCTCTCTAATCATAAAACGTAACGCACGCCTGCTGAAGTTGTGGTCAAACAGTATACGCATGCGTCACATCGTATAATTAATAGCGCACATTATACGTGTACAAATACATCAGATCGACTTGGTGCTGTAGACCTACTAGTTCATAGACGCCCAACCAGTCTCAGGAATCTCATTTCAACACTTCCAAATGCATTGTCTGTAGACAGCAAATCAGGAAATCTGATTCATAGACCCACCGTAAATCTCATTCGACATCTTGCAAACTTTGCGATGTTCATTGTGTGAAACAAGAATTACATTTATGCCGTTACACGCCATCTTAATTGTATAACAACACTAGGTGTGCCGCATATAGTGATGCACAATGTTGTGTTTTCTGTCAAACCTAATTAGTGACAAAAGGCTAGACCTGCAGAGTGACCAACTTCAGTAACAGACTGCTATTTTTAATCAAGCATTCATGGTTGATTTCCCACTTATTCACTATAATGGGCAGCATTGTAAATAATAATAGGTAGAACATACAAATTGATTCACCACCCAATGCTTACTTGGAAAGCTCTTTAGAAAATAGTGCCATAAGATAATTTGATTGGCTGAAATCCAAAAGTAGTGAAATCTGATCATCACAGAATGTTGATGAAGATCAAACACCCGTGCTTTAGTTTTTGCGATGTTTAATATCACTGGCATATATAAATATGGATTACCATTAATGTGGATATATTTTGAGACGCCACATGACACGTCTTCACCTACTACTTGACACTCTGATATGCCACACATTTTTACGAACTCGTATTGAAAGCATACCTAGTAAACAAACAGGAATGAAATAAATGTAAGGTTGCGGACCGATGTTTGAAACCAATTCGTTCTGAAGCTCTTGATGCTAAAGCCTAAAGAAGAATGAGGTGTTTATGGGCGTTGACTAGAGGGTCATAGCAAGAAAATGAATTATGAATACGACTGAGCGTCACACTTAGTTTGAGATGTGTTAAGTGAAGTCATTGTGTGGGTAAAGTACAGATCGTTACCTAAATGTTGTAAGTCTATTAATATAATATGAGATTTCTGAACTTAACCACCTGCCCACTATAGACGCAATAGATCAGTGTGGTTGAGCGATAGGAATCAGTGCCATTGATTTTTGAACTTAAACTTTGCAGTATCTCTCGCTTCGGCAGTATTAATGTTGGCCCTTTCAAAAAAATCTAGGCACTACGCCAACTCGTGTATAGAAGTCATAGTCGTTTTATTTGTGTACCAATGACAACTTTTGTTATGACCATTCACTCAATACTAATGTTACGTATTGCTTGTAGGTGAACGAGTAGGCTGAAAAAATACGAGTACAAACCATGAACACTCCAACACCCTGGTTATGTTTTTGCACTGTTAGCACTGTGGACCAATAAATCTACATTGTCATTCCTATCGATTCATTATAATCTCCAACAAAACCTTTTAGCTAATTGAAATGTGAGTGAAGTAAGTGTAATCCATGATCCAAATTGATTTGTACTTCCCCCTCTCTCTCCCATCCTCCTTCTCAATACACCCATCCTCCTTCTCAATACAGTGTCAAGATATCCACTTGTAATCCTAATGCACACTGACTGCGAGGTTGCGTTCTACGAAGAAACGTGTGTACGAGAAGCTTACTCCAGAAATGAACTAGCAATGATATGATGATATTTGGTCGTCTGTGGGCAGTACTAGCCATGTTGTGTACCAGTAGATGGATCCTGCTGGCATCAGCCACGGACTTATACCCGAATCCCCAAAAGGATCTTTACCGATGTGGACAGAGAGGGCGCACGTCTTGGATATGTGATCCTGATCAAATTTTGTCATTTAAAGAAGGTAAATATTTCTATCTTTAGAATTTCTACGTTCATTGGAAATGTATATCCTTTCCACGAGCGTTAAAATTACTGTTGAGGAAATAAATCAAAAATCGAAAGGTGGTCTTTGTAGAGATCTTCTAAAAGCACGGGTAAACAAATTAGAATATCCCTTCGTTCCCTCGAAATTACTTCTTTTTCTCAAAATATGTTTCAAGGTAACGAAATATTTTTTAGGGAACAAAATAGTGAGGGAACGAAATAATCATTTTTATTTATATGAAACAAAATTCCTTTCCTTGTTCCGCTGATTGAGTGAAGTACAACTCATTTTTAAATATGTAATAAGGGGTTCCGTTGATTTCCTCCACCTTTTCTTCTTTCTTCATTTTCGTTGCTGGACGGCCACCATTTTGCCGCTCGATGTGACACGGGCTGTACATTTGCCTAATTCTAACAAAGTCATAATTTATGACTTATGGCAATTAAGTCTAAAGTTATGGCATAGTCATATTAACATGGCATACTCATATTAACGGGTCAAATCGGGCAAAAATTTGACCTATATTTTGAAAAGACGTAGAGCAATTACTGAGTCTTTCTCAATCTGTTCTTTCCGTGTTGCTGCATTCATTCTTAACCGAATCGTATAGACCTCGAACAATCCCATAAATGGGAACACTTAAATTATTATTTTATATATATATATATATACCTATATATTAAAGCAAACTGATAATTCAGAGAAGCATGAATTGTTTGTGTCACATGTGGCACAGTTGAGGAAGTCCTTACGTTATATGATTGAGCCAATTGGATTAACACCACCGCGCCAAGCGGGATCACACATACTGAATAATCCTTGCTGGAGTGAAGTTTTGTCACATCTTGAGAAATGCAGCCAATGCTTAAAAGCAGAGTCTACCAGTCTGCTTAAGTCTCCACTCTCCAGGTCCTTTTATGTTTCTTCAAAGGGCCTTCTGAAAGTTGCCACGAATAAAGTTTGTTTACAGTCAATCCATAAAATTGTATGGCGGTAAAGGATATTAATATTTCAATAAATTTAAAGGACAAGCGGCTGTTGTGTGAATTAACACATTGGTGTTGTGAAGAACATACATGTACCTATACGCTATCTTACATGCCCGTTCACTCGTCTTATTCCCACAGCTATTGAAGTGAACAATACCCTCACTGATATACGGCAAGAAACCAATTGTGCCTGCGACAACATTGCCCTATGCACCAATGACACTGGGCGTGGATACAGAGTGGCAGTAGCTGTTATGTCATTCATACCAACAACTCGATCGTAAGTATCTACTCATCGCTTACCAAGTCCAAACATTTTGACCGGTATTGTTTTCAAACGTGATCTTATAATAACCAAAGTTGTTTACTAAAGTGAATGTGAACTCAACGACGGATCAATACCCGTCAATACGGAGTAAAATTCATCATTATGTGTTTAGGTTTCACATTCATACAAGTTTGCATGAAGTTAAAATTTAAGGAGGAATTTTGTAAAGCTGGAAAAGCAATGACTTACAATGACGGACATGCACCAGCAGGGTAGTATTGAGATGGGGGGAGTAGCACGAACATAATTCCATTATTGTGGGTGCAATGGTTCGGGGTTAAATTCAATTTCGGCCATCGGAGGAAATATTTAGGTGGGACGGAGTGGTGGGTGTTGGAGATTTTGCACATTGAGTTTTAAACCGATTTTGTAACCCAAAGGCTAGATTTAGAATGCATACACAGAACGAATTTACAATCATTCCCCCTTTACAAATTGAAAATACATAACTTAGGGACAGAGGTTTTTAAGATGGATGTAGTGCTTTGTTTAATAACCGACCTGAACAGTTCCCTTGCATATGCCATTTACCCATTACGGACCTACATTATACGAGGAAGGACAATAATACGGCCTTTCGTTTGTACTTTATCAAAATATTATCTGATCTGTGTTGTACGGAAGCATATTGCCCCCACATGAAAACAAAATTATATATCTTATCAAGTACGTACACGATAAGTTATCGTGTATGTAGGCCTACACGTTAAGCTATCGTGTACGTACATGATAATTCCTAACTTATAGCGTACATGCATAGCCTAATAGTTCTCAACTTGTCGTGTACGTACACGATAACTTATAGTGTACGTACACGATAAGTTATTGTGCATGTACACGATAAGTTGGGAGTTATCATGTACGTACATGATAAGTTGGGAATTATTATGTACGTACACGATAACTTATAGAGATATGTAAATATATATATATTTTTCTAATGAAATTTTACAACACAGAGGATACGTTTTATTGTTAGAAGAGATATCTCTTTATCAAAAGAGATATCTCTTTATCAAAAGAGATATCTCTTTATCAAAAGTTTAGAATTTATGCCGTATACTTTACAACGTTTGGCAACTGAAGTCCTACTTTCTATGTCGGGCATATCTCGGTAATAATGTGGGAAAATTTGGTCTCACATAAAAGCGTTTATAACTTGTCCCTATATAGGCAGAAAATCACTGCAAAGAGCTATGCAACGTTTCTCAGGGAACAGGAATGGAAGTATGGTAGCTGTAAGGACGATGTTGTTATCGTTGTCTCCAAACTAGAAAAACAGGTAAGTTGAATCAAAAATAGAAACATAATCATAAAATTGTTAGCTATTTTTCTTCCTTATCTCGTCGCTGATACAGCATCACCTCAACATAACACCATCCTTGAAAGTGATGACTACCGGAGTATTATTGCAAGAGAGGTTAACAACGACCCTTCATTTGAAACAATGGAGGACAAAACCTGTCAATATTTAGTAACAGATACAAATGTATTATTCTTGGGATCTGACTTAATCTGAAGTAACCAGCATCCGTGTAGGGCCGGTGTCGTAGGAAAAAATGTCCCCCGGAGATTCTGTCCCCCATATTATGGAAAATTAACGTGGGCTGAAGGAGGATAATTAAAAAGAGGGCGCTATCGGAAGAAAAGGTGCACACAGTTCGCCGTATTGGGGGGACAGAATCTCCTGCCACACCGGCCGGCCCTCACACCAGAAATTCGTGCATTGGAAGTCTTTTCTTGGTTTCGTTATGGGAAAAAAATCTTACTGTGTTGGCATGGTCTGTTGGGCAAAAATGTAGGCGATGAAAGTTAAGACCGTAATACATTGATCAAACCGGTCATCGTTGCATGCTGGCGCATACATTATTACATTACATAATCGAAACGCGCGAGGCCTATAGCTATATGGATACATATTTCTTGGTTTACTGTGATTGTAAAGATCACTGTAAAAGGGTCTGTACACGTTTGGTAATGACTTTGAAAATTAATGGCAATAAAAACTTACGTGGTTAGAAGTACAGCAGCATTTGATTAAAGCATTTTGAGAATCAGTTCACTTCGATGTAATGAGGTTATGGAAAAAGATATCAGGTTTTATGCCTCAAAATTTGAATCTGAGGTGTATTCCTTTAGGAAATATTCTTCCTGTGTGGACATTCGCTCTGGTTTTCGGCGATATCTCAAAAATTTTCACAGGTTAGTTTTATTGTATACATCTAGTGGATTAAAACAATCGAACGGTTCCAAAAACCAAAGGTATACTTTGCCTTTAACCCACCATACCATATGCGTGTTATTTATTTATTATTTTATTTTGATTCTTTGAACAATACAATATACGAGCAGAGGCCGTCCAGGAAAAGGCAAAAGTCAAAAAACTGTAATCAAAAAAGATGTGCCCTCACAGAGGTCTGTTCCACCTATGATTTATGTCTAAAGTAACTTTAGTAATAAACTGAAAGTTATGGTGTACGGGGCGTATAGTTAGACGTCAAATATTCTTTAATCCGTGATTTTCATGACATAATTCAGCATTGCAAAACATGGGTTTTTCACTAGAAAAACACAGAATGTGACCAGTGGTCACCTATCGGTCAAAAGTGGCAATGTTATGAAAGAAAATAGATTTATTTTTATTATTATTATTATTAGCTGTTTCGCAGCGCAGCGCAGCGGAACAACTCTTGTTTTTGTAAAGTTTTTGTTTTTGTTTTTATTTGTCTGTTTCAGACTACCGGAAGTCATTCAAATAACGCGTGTCGCGTTCCAAGCGCTTTTTTGCTTAGTTCCCGATAAGCAATTGCAATGAAACTTTCAGTGATGCAAGGAAGTTCCTAAAAGAAATCCGTCATGATGACGTCATCAACTGTCACGTGACGTCATCCTAATAAAGATGTATATTTTAAATATTTGAAAATGCGTATCAAATCAGCCACAAGAGACCGTAGGTTTCTGTTTGCGGGATTGGGTAGGGATGAATTAGGGCTTTATTTTATTCAGTGTGCGTGACCTCACGTGACCTCTACTTCCGGTCGAAACCGGAAGTGCCCTCGTAATTCAAAAGTGGCAAAAGTTATGAAGTTGCTTTTAACGATGTTAGTGTGCGGCCAAGGTCTACTTAAAAGTAATACCAATGGCATCATAATATACAAGAGCGCCCTCTAGTGGCAGTTTGAAAACTGTTCAAAATGCACTTTGAGAAGATGTGTGTGGCGAAGATTTTTGTAATCGCTTCAAAACTGATACACATGATGACCGTCAGGCAGCCAAGTATGAAGTTTTAGATTGATTACGTCATCGGGGGTCACGTGACCTGACAATAAAGTTGCACTTTTTGAAGTCTTATATCTCCAAAAGTATAGGTCTGATAACGTTGAAACTTGGCAAGTCGTTAGATAATGGCAAGCTCTTGTTAAAGTTGTAATGACGTCATGATTACATTATCACACGTTTTTTTATGATTTTATTCATTTTTTGCAGCTTTTAGTCATAAATACTAACGGAACATGCTAAAATCAAAATTCTTTTTTAAACAGGCTTGATACGTCATAACTGCTTCGAAAACAAATTGACGTCATCATGACGTCATCATTTGTCAGGTTATATTACCTAAGGTACAGTTTTACAAGATTAGACAATGAATTTGATCTCACAAGGCATTAACTATATTGTATTATTAACTTGATTATGTACACACTATAAGAATTTGATATTCAGATGAGTGATTTGAAAATATTATTCGCGAAACAGCTTGGCATTTGTGCACAAATGCAATGTCACGTGTCTAGTTATTTTTCTTTTTATATTTAAATTTATCATTTAATAATGACTATTTACAAAAAGTTATCTTTTAGTCGTTTGCAACCGCAATGATTCATTGGATCCAGCCCCAGTTGGGTTGTACCGTGTTTACCGCGTTCGACTGCACTAACAAACCTAAAGCCCTATCCGAATTGGTGGCTACAGCTACGGCTAAAACTGTTGCTAAGGATGTTGCTAAGGACATCCCAACACATGATGACCTGGAAAGCTAGCCGTAGCCGTAGCTGTAGCCGCTCAAACGGACACAGCCTAAGTAAGGTAGTTTTTAATCGGGAAAGATAACATTGTGTCGTATGGATTTTTCGTGACGTTGCATATTATGGAGTTGCCAGGACAACGACGTCCTAGGCCCTATTCCAAACCACGGCTTGGGCTTGGGTTCCGGCTTATAGGCACCCTCCGCCTGTTTGAAGTCTCGTACCGAAATGGTACACTTTCAACACTCTTGACGGAGCCCAAAGCGGAACCGAGCCCAATCCGTGGTTACGAAATACCGTTACAGATTTTTTCAACTTTTGTAAATTTGTTGAGGTTTTTTAACGGAAAGGTATACCTATTTATAAAATGGAATAAAATAGTGGTGACTCCGTTTAAAACATTGCAGAGTCGTGGCCAGTTCTGAACGGCCGTTAAAGACCTGGGCCCAATTTCATAGAGCTGCTTGATTAAAGGGACACGTTGCCTTCAAATCTCAGAATTTTACTGTTTGGAGGTGTTCCTTATCCTTATTAAGAGTTGTTCTTGCAATAAAACACTTTTAATGTGTAATAATTAGGTATGTAACCCTACTTGCTGTATGTAACCCTACTTGCTGTATGTAACCCTACTGGCTGTATGTAACCCTACTGGCTGTATGTAACCCTACTTGCTGTATGTAACCCTACTTGCTGTATGTAACCCTACTTGCTGTATGTAACCCTACTGTATGTAACCCTACTTGCTGTATGTAACCCTACTTGCTGTATGTAACCCTACTGGCTGTATGTAACCCTACTTGCTGTATGTAACCCTACTTGCTGTATGTAACCCTCCTTGCTGTATGTAACCCTACTGGCTGTATGTAACTCTACTGGCTGTATGTAACCCTACTTGCTGTATGTAACCCTACTTGCTGTATGTAACCCTACTGTATGTAACCCTACTTGCTGTATGTAACCCTACTTGCTGTATGTAACCCTACTGTATGTAACCCTACTGGCTGTATGTAACCCTACTGGCTGTATGTAACCCTACTGGCTGTATGTAACCCTACTTGCTGTATGTAACCCTACTGGCTGTATGTAACTCTACTGGCTGTATGTAACCCTACTTGCTGTATGTAACCCTCCTTGCTGTATGTAACCCTACTGGCTGTATGTAACCCTACTGGCTGTATGTAACCCTACTGGCTGTATGTAACCCTACTGGCTGTATGTAACCCTACTTGCTGTATGTAACCCTACTGGCTGTATGTAACCCTACTGGCTGTATGTAACCCTACTTGCTGTATGTAACCCTACTTGCTGTATGTAACCCTACTGGCTGTATGTAACCCTACTTGCTGTATGTAACCCTACTTGCTGTATGTAACCCTACTTGCTGTATGTAACCCTACTGGCTGTATGTAACCCTACTGGCTGTATGTAACCCTACTGTATGTAACCCTACTGGCTGTATGTAACCCTACTGTATGTAACCCTACTGGCTGTATGTAACCCCTGGCTGTATGTAACCCTACTTGCTGTATGTAACCCTACTTGCTGTATGTAACTCTACTGGCTGTATGTAACTCTACTGGCTGTATGTAACCCTACTGGCTGTATGTAACCCTACTGGCTGTATGTAACCCTACTGGCTGTATGTAACCTAACCCTACTTGCTGTATGTAACCCTACTGGCTGTATGTAACCCTACTGGCTGTATGTAACCCTACTGGCTGTATGTAACCCTACTGGCTGTATGTAACCCTACTGTATGTAACCCTACTGGCTGTATGTAACCCCTGGCTGTATGTAACCCTACTTGCTGTATGTAACCCTACTGGCTGTATGTAACCCTACTGGCTGTATGTAACCCTACTTGCTGTATGTAACCCTACTTGCTGTATGTAACCCTACTTGCTGTATGTAACCCTACTTGCTGTATGTAGCGAGGCCAGCGATGGGGTCATTTTTCGCCTTCCTATCTGTCACCACACTAAATTTGTCTTTTTCAATCTTTGATTTCTAATAGAAATACTCGCCGAATGTAAAAGAAAATTCATCAAATTGAAGAGGAAAACATGCTTGTTTGATTGGTATTGTTCATTTTGATACTTACATGATATTTGAAGCACAACTTGCTTGAAGAAATTCTCTTTTGCGAGAGTGATTTTTTATCGCGGACGCGGCCATTTTGGTTTTTGACCGCCTGATCTGTGTTTTCATTTTTACTCGCTTTCGTGCGAAGTTTGGTGTATGTAATTTTGTTGGTGTAAGATTTGGACAGAGAATGAATGTAGCTTTCTTTTGATACTAAGTTTTGCAATTTTGGTGCATTTTGAGGTAAGAAATTTGACTTTGAATGAACAAAATTCATGCAAAAAGTGATATTTTTTGCAAAAATTTGAGCTTTTTTTCAGAAAAATCCAGTTAAAATGGGGTTGAGGGAGCTGGAAAGGTTGATTTAAGGGATGCTTGAAGCCTTCCAAAGGCAATGGAATTAAAAAAATTCTAATTTTCCATGTCGCCTTACGTCGCAAAGAGCTTTTAGGAAATGCGCCGTGCCGATGAAGCAGCGGCAATATCAGGACGATGTCAAGCACAATCTTTACAAACGCGCATTTTTCTAATTTGCGCGCGCAATTGTGAACGAATTGCACACGTATAATTTCCAATATTGTGCTTTTGCGCGCGCAAATGAGAACTGCGCTACATTTGTGCATTACATTATTCTGACTTTGAAAATGAGTTTAACTTATATTATATTAAATAATAATAAGACAGATCTGATGGTGGTCATAACAAGAGAACTTATATTTACTACTTTCTATCTTATTTCTATAAAGTTTTTTCACCACCTGTCTCTTTGCTGCTGTTTATTTTTGAATTGTTTTTATTAATTCTATTTTTATAACAAGAAAGAAATAATTATCATATCATTGCCGTCATCTCCACCACACCACTCATCATGCACTATTTTATTATTACTACTCCTATTTATAGTTAATAAAATACGTTTTATCATTTTACAGCACCACAAATTTACTCAGCATTTTTGTATTTGCTGTTGTTTCTCACCAATTTGTTTTTCATAGCATAATAGTTTCAATATTAAACATGCTTTATTATTTATTAATGACACAAATAGCCTATTAATTACGGGTTGTTTTTTTAGGGCAAATTTGTTTTGCATTTGCTTTTTGCAATGAGGGGCACATACTTTACTGTGTTGTGTGTTACAGCACTTTTTTGTTTTGTCTTGTAGAGCTACAGCTTATTTTAATTTATTTTATGTTGTCCATCTTGGTACTGCAACATTGCTTATGAAGAGTCACCAGAAACTCCTTGAAGATCCATCTACAGGCTAGAGATCTGGTGATTGAAGAACAAGATAAACAATTTTTTAAGAATTAAATTGCTTTTGTTTTAATATATTTTGTCAATTTTGTTTACAAAGTGAAAAAAACAATACATTAACAAGAAAATAATAGGGGCCTACTCACATCACCTAGAAGAGTTCCAGGAGTCAGGCATTGGTGTCATCTTTTTATTTGGTTTGCACATTGCATTGCTCTTGCCAAGATCTATAATTTGGTATCCATTATGATTTTGCTATGTTACAGTATGCACAAACAAATTTTAGACTAAGTAATCTTGCTGTAAATATGCATGATTTTTTTTAAATATATTTGTTTACATAACTTTTCTTTTGCTTTTGTTGCGACATGGTGTAACTTCACCATGGAAACATAATATGTGTTTAATTTAGAAAGCACTGTATTTGGTTCATCCTGAGCTGTTTGTTGGTTAAACAATTAGTGCATATTTCTATTCAAAGGCACAACTAATTACTTTATAACAATCGGGAGTCAATTTAAAAAGTGATGACAGAAAACAACACCCTAAAAATTGGCATTAAAATTGTCGTAACTCCTTACCATTGTGATCCTCAGGTTGTAAGCTTTCCAATGATATAAAACTTGTCGGTGAAATAAAAAAAAATGCAAAAAGTGCTGTCCTCCCTACTGTATGTAACCCTACTTGCTGTATGTAACCCTACTGGCTGTATGTAACCCTACTGGCTGTATGTAACCCTACTTGCTGTATGTAACCCTACTGGCTGTATGTAACCCTACTTGCTGTATGTAACCCTACTGGCTGTATGTAACCCTACTGGCTGTATGTAACCCTACTTGCTGTATGTAACCCTACTGGCTGTATGTAACCCTACTGGCTGTATGTAACCCTACTGGCTGTATGTAACCCTACTGGCTGTATGTAACCCTACTTGCTGTATGTAACCCTACTGGCTGTATGTAACCCTCCTTGCTGTATGTAACCCTACTGGCTGTATGTAACCCTACTGGCTGTATGTAACCCTACTGGCTGTATGTAACCCTCCTTGCTGTATGTAACCCTACTTGCTGTATGTAACCCTGCATTCGTGTACCCACGGACAGTGTGGCCTCAAAGGTCTCTACTGTGCACGGAACACTAAACACCGGTCACCACTGCAAGCAATAAATTCGTAGTAACCCTCAAACTACAACACCCAAGGACGCGACTCACGCTGTCCTAGTGTGTCTTTACTTACTTATATACACTAAATATCTCTTACACTTCTAGAAGGTGCTTTTTCCTAGTCACAAGCTAACACTTTTGTGACCGGCAACTACACTCCTCTAGCGTGTCTCCCAACCCAAACACAGTCAGTTATATACACATCAATATTCCACAACTCATGCAAGGATAATCTTGTATGTAGGCTCCTAGCCCATCACACAAAATGCAAGGATAAACTTGTATGAAGGCTCCTAGCCCATCACACAAAATGCAAAGATAAACACAATATAATACACAGCAGTCGAAGTCAACTTACGATCTCCCCTGCTTCTCCTATGTACAGCACTCCCTATCACTGGAAACCCTGTCTCCTACACCACAATTCCCTAATATTTTACTGACGTCGCACAACACTTAATCTTTCACCGTACTTGTAGGACTTTCTCACTCAACAACTAATCTGCAACTCTCTTACCAACTAATCTGCGACTGGCCCGCTACACTACTACTACTGTAGCCAGCCCTGCTGCATGCATGGCCCAGACATGCGGTCCTAAACCGCCACTGCGCACGCGCTCACCCTGCCAGTCCGGGTCACTGCTGCAAGCGCTAAGCTCCGCCCACTTGCACTGCCAAGTCGTCACGCAGCAAAACCTAAAACACACACTAAAAATAGCACAATCACATGTCTTTCACATGCATTTCCGTCACAATACCATTCACCTCTGAAGCTAGCACATTGCCAGCCGCGTATTCGCGGAATAACCAGCCGTATATTCTGAAAAATAGAACACATGCAGGGAGGTGAGTATAATAATTATGGCTGATCTGTTCACCTACCTCCCTGTGTTGCATGTATTCTATTTTCGGAATATGTGGCTGGTTATTCCGCGAATACGCGGCGTAGCTCGGTTTGTATATACGTGTATATATGTAATTTATGTCAAAATGGATCGCCACAACAACAAAAACAGATTTAAGACGTGTCCAAAAAGAAGAAACCTCGTCAATCAGGGTAAGAAAACTGTCATGGGACTAACCGAGAGAAACAACCGGTGTTGTTTATACCAAATGTTTATTGTGGACAGGAGGGATGAGGACTTAGACACGGCACATCACAGCAGCACTCTGATCATCGTTTTACGACTGGAAATAAGACTAGTAGGAACACGTCGGCCATTTATGGGAGTCAAAATCTTGACTCCCATAAATGGCGGACCGTGTTAGTTCACGAATAAAAGGAAAACCACACAGTTTTGAAGAATGTTTGTGTGGATCATTATATTCTACTTTTAAAACATCTTTCCGACCGTGTTCTTTTCACATCAAACGCTTGTTATAGCCCAAAGCGCCCAATCCGAAGGCAACGTGTCCCTTTTAAGCAGAAAACATTGAATATAATTTTGTTTTTACCCTACACGATGTGTGTTAACATCAGAAAACATTGCTTAACAATTTTCTGCTAAGCAGAAATGAGCTGGATACCAGTCACAAATTGTACATGTGATATGGTAGTTTGGCTGGTAACCTTATTTTGGTCAGCATAAATTTGTTGTGCTTATATAGCAACGTTTTGTGCTTAATCAGCTCTATGAAGTTGGGTCCAATTCGCTTGCTCTTTTATTCCCTTTAATAAGTCTAGTTTTCGCGATGTGCGTATCCAGCTGTCAGTCACACACGCTGGAAATGAGCCACCCCCTAGTCTGGCTTGCGCGTAAAATGTTAGCACGTCCGAATATTACTAGTACCTGAACGAACATATGCTACGAAAACACTGCACTGGGAGGTACTACTATTACAGTACCTTCAAGTTCCGCGTTTACATTATTATTGTGAATCTCATTTGATAATCAGTAAACAAAACTGAACGTGCACTAAAGTCACGGGAACGCCCCCCCCCCCCCCCTCCGGCAACGTGGACACATTGAAATGACCGGTAGTTTACGCGTTGCGCATTACCAGTAAACGTGACCTCTCTATTAAATTAAGTCAACCACAAAAGATGCTCAGAAGTCTTATTCTTAATTTGTTTCTTCATCTAGGTTGCCGTATCTGTCGGGGACACTGCTGCAAAGATGTTGTCAGTTGATGTGATGAGAGATATTTTTAGTGACACAAATGAGTACTTCCAAAAAGAGGACTTTTCACATGGATTGTTGGAGATAATCGGCCTCATGAAATTAGCTTTTGATAGTGACTACAACCACTCACCTCCGTTTCCCGTGTGGACCGTAGTTCAGATGGCAATGGCTGCATTATTTGTTCTCATTTGTTTCTTTAGCATGTACATTTGTAGGAAACTTTATTCCTAAGTTGTTGTTGTTGTTGTTTGGTTGTTGGTTTCGTTTTGTTTGTTTTGGGGGTTTTTGGGAGTTTTTTTTGGGGGGGGGTCAAATTTTTGGTGCTGAAGGAGACTTTTCTCGAAGAAATCTGATTATGATAAATGTCGTCCATAATATCGAAAGTGTCCGATCCAAGTTGTGGACGACCTCTCGTGTACGGATATTGTCGAATCGCTATATACTAACGCATCATCAATGTCGTGTTAAGGTCTCCGTCGTTTCCTTGCTCATTCTCGCATCGTTGTACGTTGTGGATGCAATGTCTTACCAGCAGCCACAAACCAAAGCATTCAGTGGTTTATCTGGAACAGTGGATCACTTTGAGTCGCACCATTTGCTGGCTTCGAACATGCTCACCACCGCACGCTGGGATAAACAAGGTACAATGTGAACATCACAATCTAAATCTTCTACAACTATATGAACATTGTCATAATTTTAAACCTTGGATACCTTTTCTGTCAACAAAAATGTGCGAGACATATTTTGCTAAATCCGGATCGCGCGTTGATAGCCTATGTGCCTGCAGTGTTTCATGAATGAACAATCGGTTTGGCCAGCAACGCCGTCTAACTTTATCCCGTTTCAAACGCCAACATTTTGGGGGTTGTCCTTTTGACATAAAATGGTTGTTAGTGGTCTTCCACAATGTGGACCGAGGGTTGATTAAGTACCCCTTTAGTTATGTATTAGAAGTGCAGACAATGTCCACATCATTCTGATCATTGTTCCTTTAGGCCCTTAGGGGTCAGACCTTGGTGTATGTTCTAGGTGGGTTTGATCAGATCTTACCTGAAAATTAAAACCATGGTCTGCTTAAAATTTATTCAAAAATTACTACACTGGCGCCAACGTGCCAATCAACGTGTTTGTTATATAGTTTTTGTAAATTATTTGACATTGGCATGGGACATACAACTTAAAACAATATCGCAAGTCACATCCAAAGAACAAATCAATTATGCTTATAATATTTTGCTCAGGCACACAAAAGCGACGACCTGGAACCCACCAACAGACAAAAGTTATTACAATGTCGATACTTTTAGCCGCAAGTTGCTAATGAAAACAAAGGCTCGTGCAGAATCAAATTCAGTCGACAAATCATTGTGTTTCCTTTTAGCAAAACCTTCATAATGGTCCTTTTACATTCGGTTCAATCAGTTATTCCGTATAAATCACAAGCACTAAATGAGGAATAAAAACGACTTCGTTTACAATATTCATATTGATGGACGGCTGTGTTACTGCCTCCTAATGACTGATGGAGCATTATATTCAGACCCTTCAATGCAAACTATTTACCGGCTTGAATTGGTTTGCACCATGGCACCAGCAGAATTTAATCTGAAATGGTTATTAAATTGTCAGAAATTGAGTGTAGTGACTTCTATGGACCCCGTTTCCAAACCCAACTCTGATCAATCCGTCACTTGATGCTCTGTCCCCATTTGCTTATTGTTTGCTTTCATTGTGTGGTAAACTCCTCCGGTGGACGGGCTTCATTGCAAGAAAATGTAAGAGGAATATAGTTATGTTTTCAATATGTTCATGCTTGTTTTAAAATTTAGCCATTGCACTAGCACGATTATATTCTCTAGATCACCATGCATGCATGTATTCCTCACTGAGTCAATAATGTTGAAACTAATGGGGAATATATTACGTTCTCATTAGATCCATATTTTGGGCATATTTATAATCAAAGTGATCTTGATTCTTACAAGAGCCTCGTAAATGAGAAACGAACTCACTTTCTCATAATTAGTTTTTATTTTAATCAACTCAGTTCAATTGAACCCACATTAAATGCTTGTACCACTCATTAAAACTGATTGTTCTGCGGAATCTGTGTAAGCTATAAAAAGCTGATTAAGCCAACTTGATCCTTCATTCAAAGCAAAAATTTAATACATTTCAATATTTTATGTGATTACATTGCTGAATTTTTTACAGGCTGGTTTTGTAAACAGGTCTATTTCTTTATTCTTAAAACTATTTGATTGTATTTATACAATTTTACATCAAATTTATAATGTGTCTAAATATTATCAAATAACAATATGTAAAATACTCGTAAAACATTTTTCTATTACAAATAGCAAAATTTTCGAACAGATTCCTTATTATTTCTGTCTGAACAATATCAACTCCTTAAAAAAACACTAAAATAAAGTGATATATACTCTTGGTCATCATCAATATTATTTATAATCTGTGAAAATATTTGAACATTATCAACCCTTGAATTATATAATGTCAAGCTGAATGGTGTTCACTCCATGGACCAGCTAAACTGTTTACGTTCTGTGTTTACTGCTGGTCATGTGCAAAGTTTTTCACACAACAATTCCTATTGAACCTCTCATTTAGACACTTTAAGCCAAGTTCTGAAACTTGCTAGAAGTGTGTTTTTAGACGAATAGAAACGTACGGATTAATCTGAATCTTGACAAATCAGAAGGGAATGTATATTGTCAAACAAAATGGTTTACCTGTTTATGGTGAGAATGCATGGTGAAGCACTTGGTGTGAGAATTAACTATGACAATCACGCAGTAGTTATTCTCAGAACCACCTTTTTTCATTGATGAACTTATCACAATAGGTGAGTTCTTTTAAAAGTAATTTAAACTTTGTAAAAAGGTGATCTGTTATTTATCATTTCACAAAAATTACTTAACAAAGCTGGAGCGCAAACAAATTTGAAAGATTATTGAACGTTCTATCCTAAACAACAATGTTATCTTGAAATGACAATTCTTATTATATTCTTTGTCTTTGTAATTGTGCTAGTCAGTGCCTTACTTAATTGATTCTTTGTACTATGGGGCAGTCAATTGTTATCTAGAAAAGCAGCTGGACTGCAAAATATTATGATGTGACATCCTCGTCGTCGTATAGGCCCTACAATAATTTTTGTTCAGCTTTGAGTTCAGTGATTTTGACATTATGTTGAATGTGCACCTGTATGTTGTGTATACGGGATATTTAAATGGCTTGATTTAATTTTTCCGACAACTCAGAGAATCCTATATATCGGGCTTTCATTCAACTTTCCCTCATTTGGGGGGTCTTCTCTCAACTGCAGTGTTAGTAACTTAATATTAATCTGTTAAACTGATTTAAGTTTGTATTGTACATAGAGGACCATTTATACGCATGTTACCACTGTTTGTGTTATACTAACTATTGATTTGATTTATATTGTTCACTTTATTATTACTATTATTATTACAAAGTGACAGCTGATTGGCGAATCCATGTGAAAAAGGATGACTTCGAGACCCAATGTAGCTTGATGTCCCTTTATCCCACACAAATGAACAATTTATACATGATTAAAACAATGCAAATCAATTTGAACGTCTGTACCAAGTCATGAGCGTATTTTCTTTTACGATCGGCGGTCTAGTGACTAGGATGGCAGGGGTCGTGGGTTCGAATCCCACCACAGCACTTTGTCTCTGTAATTACCTCCTGCTTGGGAGTAGGGTTTAGCATACCCAGTGCTCATTTTCCCCGGAAAATTGCATGGTGTGAAACGAACATGGTCTGGTGGTGGAATTAAAATACCACAGGCCTTCATGTGGTTCAATTTCCCGCAAATTGGCTTGGAAGTGCACGAAGGGCTTTAGAATATAAATTTTCATATTTTATAATGTTACAATTATCTCAGCATTTTTACACGAAGCAGAATTTAAAAACGCAAACTGAAGTTGTATTTGACTAAGGAAAGCTTTGTAATAGCGAGTAAGAACTATGGATACTATACACCCCGGATCATGCACACCTCCACATTATCATGAGTCTAGTGTTCTGAAACTTCGAGGTTGCAACGTGAGGCGGCGGCCGGCCGGCCGGCCGGTCAGCCTTGCTATACTTTCGGTAATCACCTCGCTCAACTTCTGCATGCCAATAGTACTTTTTGTGACCTCTTTGATCAAGAACCCACAATTTGGATGTACAGATGGAATCATCACACTGTTTATATTGTATGAGCTCTGCTTTCTTGTCAGATTGCAGACTGTACTCCTGTGATTTAGTTCTTCATATTGAATCAGGAAAGCACTAAGCGTGTATACAGTACTTATATCACACATCAGTGTAGGCTATCTGTAAAACAAAATAATATCATTCACACAATCACACATATTATCACGTAAAATGAGATGTATTAAGACTATATAATTATTATAAACTACATACTTAATTTAAACCTCAATATCACCAAATACCATTATAATCACCAGTGCTATGCGATACTTCTACACTCTATATGCATGATATCAGTTCTATCAATATTACTTAATTGTTGAAATAATATTAAAAGCATACATTGTTGCGTTACAATCATGTTATCTATACCCGCGTCTAAATAAGACTGCCTTGTTAGTATTGTAAGCCATCACGCTCATCTTCCAAGAAACTGGCACTGACTGACAGAGGCCCACAGGAAGTGCATTGAGCCACTTTTCTGACAGGTTTAATGTATGAAACAATAGTTTTTGGAATCGCCATTCACGTGATGTTTGCAAAGTCTTAGTCAGGGTCCTTTTGCCTTCGATGAATGTAGTGAATTACATACACGCGTATGCCAGCTTTGAAGCAGGAAATACAAGCCCATAAGGGAACTCTTCATCAGCTCCTGTTATGGAGCTTAAGCCTAGAGTAAAGAGGAAGTCCGTCCTCGCTGAGGGTATAGTCAAAAACATCGATGTGTGAGAATTTAATATTAAAGACTTATCTGAAAGGACCAATTTCACAACACTTCTACCATACACACGCGAAAAGGCACGCTAACTTTCTTGTTCTTTTAAGGTAAGCACAATTAATAACTGACATGACGTTGTATGGTGAACCTGCAAAATGACCATCGTTTTTCTTGCTTACATGATGTGAACTACGCTTGTGCCTTTAATTACATAATTATTTTTGTGTCTGCTAAGTAAGCAGACAAATTTGCATACTGTTGTACTTTTTTCATAAAATAAGCCCGGGATTCGGCATACGGACAAACGTAAAAGTGATTCATTTAAATCGCGTCAAAAGGTAAATTTCTCTGAACTAAATCACGTGAAACATGCTCCGTTATTGCAAAGTAATTTTCGGCAAACCATTGTGTCGTAGTTGCTTTAAAAAGTTAACAGCGCCCCAGCAAGGAAGATTTTCCGTAAATGTTTGTATAACCACTGAACACGTCCTCAAAAACGATATTGCCGAAATGCACGGAGTGTGTTCGAAGTGCAGATAGGCCTAGTTTTGTTTCATAGTTTTGACGCATAGATAGGTCTACGTCAAATCAATAATGTACTTCTTATTAGAAGTAGTTTTGCCTAATTACATCAACTGCAGATATGTATGCAGATCGGAATGAACTTTTATTAAATATAATGGTATCTTTATTTTACAGAATAGTCCGCAAAGGTGGAAATATAAACTTGTAGCTGCATCGTGTAACAGGAGATTCTGTCCCCCGGAGATTCTGCCCCCCCGCCCCCGCCAACACGGCGAATTGAATACACATTTTGCAATCTTACTTCATTTTCTTCAATCCTTGTTAATTTACCGTATGGGGACAAACATAACGGGTGACAAAAATCCCCTATGACACCGGCATTGTCAATGTCGAGATCATTGATGCATCATAATGTGTTTACAAGTTGTGACGGTCTATCACACGAACTTTAAAAGATTTGGGAATGCGAGACATTCCTGGCTGCTCATCTGATGTAAGTACAGCGCCCTCTGTTGGTTCAAAGTGATACGATTTTACCAGATTGGTGAAGAACAGAAAAATCTCCATTTTGGCAAGGCTTTCACCAAGACAATTTCGCCGTCCTAAAATTAAAGTAAGAGAACATATTAATACAACTATAACGTATTAGGAACGAATTCTTCGTCTGCTTAAACGGTGGATCAACAATCTTTAAGTTTATACTTAAAATCAAGCCAAGGGCATACCACGCCCTCATAATAATTGTTAATATTAATGCTTGGAGTTCTTTGTAACGTGTTATTCGTGGTCAAAATTAGTATACTCGTTTTACATTACTAACTTGATAATAAGTTTTTAGAAGAAAAAATTTGACGAATATGCTAAATATGTTGATTTATAGATCAGATGACATGCATTTTAAAATTCAAATTATCTGAGACGTTGAATGAAAAAAAAATCAATCCGTGATAAGTGCTGATTCTTGCTGGTCCCGACATTAACCAGATTGCTCTATAACAAAAATAATATCATGCCAATCTCGACTGCAAAGCTGACTCCATCAGTGAATGCAAAATATGCACAGAGGTGAGACGATTATAGGCTGGAACATTTCAGTCTCGTACTGATTACAATCTTGTGTAAACTCTGGAACATGTTGCAAACGACTTATTGGTGGAAAGCCTTGTCGCACTACTTGTAATATGCAATACACTGCTGCAAGTTTACAGAAACTAACAGGATAAGAGAAGAAGAAAAAAGTATTTTGTGTCCTCGAAATAGTTTTACCATGAAATAATAATTCGTTCCCTCGAAAACGATTTATTTCAGTCCCTTAAAAAAATTTCGTTACCTCAAAATATTTTTTATCGTTGGAACGATTTTTTTATTTCGTGGCCAACGAAATAGTAATTTCGATGTTGAAATAATTATGTTTCCGTGAAATCAATTCATTCTTACATAATTAATAAACACTTAGGAGAGTTTACGCACTCTGCTTGGTCGAAGAATGGTCACGTGGGTGTGTATTAACAAGAGACCGGCGCTGTGAACTAGCTAATAAGATTGCATGTTAAGTTTTACAGAATGTGTTGTGGTTCTGCTATTGTTGTTATTGTTTGTTTGTTTTCTCTTTTGCTTTATTTAATTAAGTATGTGATTTGTTTTATGTAAATACAGACACATGCTTACTTATTTTTATATATTTTAAAATAGTTAGGCCTATCCATCTTTTTCTTCTTTAATTATTATTATTTTGGTCTATTTGCTCCGTTTAATTTACGTTTTTAGTTTACTTGTTTCATTTTCTTTATGTCTGTGTAATACTCAGGGCCCTGTGGGAGACCACATTGTTTGTGAATGGGTTACCCTGATAAAAGATAAGAAATAAATAAATAAATAAACAAATAATAAATGCCCCGTAAACTAGTATGTACTGCAGCCTCGCTAACATGGGCAGCGCGCCTTATCGATACCTCTCATACTAACCCCTGCTGGAAGGGAAGAAATGAAAATCAACGCTGCTTGGCTAACCAAAAGTGACTGCTTTGCGTGCACGCTTGTTAAAGGGACATGTTGCCTCGGATTGGGTGATCTGGGCTATGAAAAGGTTTTGAAAACGTTTGTTAGGAAATGGATATGGTTAGAAAGATGTTTTAAAAGTAGAATATAATGATCCACACAAAATATGCTTCAAAATTGTGTGGTTTTACTTTTACTTCGTGAACTAACACGGTCTGCCATTTTGTGGAGCCAAAATGTTGACTCCACAAAATGGTGGACCGAGTTAGTTCACGAAGTAAAAGGAAAACCACGCAATTTCGAGGTATTTTTGTGTGGATTATTATATGCTACTTTTAAAAATTTTTTTACAATCATTATTCATTTCATATCAAACGCGTTTTATAGACCCATTGCACAACGCGCAGCGCACATACACACGCGTCTCCTGTCCGCCATTTTGGGTGTCAAAACGTGCACAAAAGGAATGGACTCCCCCAAAAAGGCAGAAATGGTAGACGCGCATTGTTCGGAGGTGTGTAAACCACTGATCTCTATATACTGACGAAAATGCAATTCAGGGCCAGGCGACATTCTCGCCGTAAAAAGTACAAAGACATGACTACAAGTACAATCATGTATGTACATGTACCAATCAATGTATGTACACAATACACACGTTTTATATCCTTCAACGTGAAAGATACACTACAAACACTGCTTACAAGTACAAACAAATTACATCGTTTTAAAACCTGTTTATTCCACTTAATTTCCAAATGAAAAAATAAAACCATAAACGCTTACACATAAAATGTATTTCCACATCCTCGCTGGCATTGTTGAGGTCAAGAACGATGATCAAAAGGAGACAAGAAGACAGGACAGTCTACTCATTTTTATTCATCAGCCGTTTGTTGACAATAGTTACCGGATCGGACCGACCGATGATGTGAGTAGTAAGATGGCGGCCCGATCGATGCGGCGCCTTCATCGCACGAACCCGAAGCGCTATCCAGTCAGTATATAGAGATCAGTGGTGTAAACACATGAACCATCCTTTTGTGCACGTTTTGACACCCAAAATGGCGGACAGGAGACGCGCGTGTATATGTGCGCTGCGCGTTGTGCAATGGGTCTATAGCCCAACAAAGCGCAACATTCAAGGCAACGTGTCAAAACGGACGCGAAACGCTACAGGGACGTTGAGGTCACGCGCACGTTTTTACGCACAAAGAACATCTAGGTACCTAGCCCTTTGTATATTAGACTTGATTTCAAGTCTGAGATCGCGGTTATTTATCTACATCAGCCACACAAAATTCCCCCCGCAGATTGGCTATCACGCGCTCTAACTCGCAATCTCAGACTTGACCCTCTTGTGTATACGGGATATTCATTTATTCACAACTGACATTTACATAACAACACTATGCCAGAGAGATGACCAATCAGGAGGCCACAAAACTCCTGTTGGTTGCGTCTATTCCCAATAGGTTATAATCACTTCAGCATTTTCTGTAAAATCGATCGAGTCATTGTTTTGTTTTTTTATAGTGCTTTGTACGTATGCTATTTCTAATTTATACATAAAATAATACTAGATGTATTCTTAAAATATTGAAAAATAAACATGACAAATAACCTGATCCCTACTAGACGAAAAACTGTGTTCCCTTTATTTGAATGGAATCGTCTAATGATTTTCCCAACGTTTTTTATTTATTTTGAATTTAAAAACTAGAATCACTTTGGGTTTTTTGTTTCCAAACGGCAAGTTGAATCACTGAGCAGAGGCAGATTCGATACATGTGCATCAATGTTGTATTTCTGTACTATATCCCGTGGTATAAACGGTCAAGTTTGAATGTGCATTTTATTGACGGCTTCTGAGATTCTGACCAATCAGAGTGTTCCGTCCACTTTTGGACTAATTCGCCATAGGGTGTGTACAAACCGAAAAACAATGTTCCCAAGTCTGTGATCGTAGGTTAAAGACGGAGGTTAATCCACAAGAGGGCGCTATTTCAGGCAATAATGTATTGGCTATCAGGTAGACTAAAAACCACAGCACAGACTTGGAACCAAGTCTATTTGTATATAGGACTCTTCCTCTGTGCTGTACACAGATACAGAGTCCTAAATATTAGGGCCCGTTTCTGGGGCGGAAAAATTTCTAAGCTTCATAACTCAAATCTTACCTGCAAGAAGCCACTAATTCCACCGGATTCACATTCTATGGCGGCATACATTTTTTTGCGGTGGGTTTTGGACGTCATATTTTTCATGAAATAATGCAGCTCTCAACGTAAAAAAATTCTGTAAACCTTGAACATTGAAAAACCAAGACGCGGGTGATTGCGTGTGTTCGCATATGTTTGCGCGGGCGCCGATTAAGCATACCGCAAAACGCGCCAAATTTGTATCGCACATTTTGGTCACAGTATCTTGACTGCACAGCGTTAACATGCGAACGCAACGTACAATATGCGCGTCATGCATCCTGCGTCTTACACGCGAATGTGCGCGTACGCACGGCAGACACTGTGAGAAGACGAACAAAATGGGTATTTTTTTTACGTTGGGAGCTGCATTATTTCACAAAAATGACGGATTAATGAGGAATATATGACGTCCAAAATCCACCGCAAAAAAATGTATGCCGCCATTGAATGTGAATCTTGTGAAATTAGTGGCTTCTTGAAGGTAAGATTTGACTTATGAAGCTTTGAAATGTGTCCGCCCCAGAAATGGTACTGTAGTGTATTATGAAAGTGAAAGGGCGCCAGGGCTACTAGGTACCTATCGTCCAATGATCTGTCTCCTTTGGCCTCAGTGAGGGCGCTTTTTGCCTCAGTGAGGGCGCTTTTTTATAGTGTGACGTCATACGCAAGGGGTTTATACACTTCAAATGAATCATGTTTTTACATGGTCACCCTAAGCTGCATTCACTTAGACATAATCACAAACAAGAGCAAACGAGAATGAGAGGGGACTGGGCTCGATTTCACAAAGAGTTAAGATAGATCTTAAGTGCAAATCCATCCTAATTGCTAAGCAAAGTGTGATGTCACAATACAAATCACTATGGTAATACTGACAACTCATTTTAAGATGAATCTTAGTGCTTTGTGAAATCGAGCCCAGTGCTCTTGTGACTCGATGCGTCTTTTGACGGCGCGCTCTAAAGTACTCAACCACAGCACTAATTAAAATATCCAAACAATTTGGATATTTCAAAGTCACATTTCCAGGGGTTACGATTGAGCAAGGCATTCTGGGAAAACAACAAAATGGCGCGGCAAGATTGTACACCAATGAGAACGAGGTTGTGTGTCCTGTGCTTGTTGTGTGGAAACTATCAAATTAATTGTTTTCAAATTGTTTTGTTTTTGTTTTTACGGTTTGTTTTTTCTCACGCGCATACCACGGGTAGGCGTGAACGCATAGACAATCATCTAAAGTAGCTGGTGTACGCATGAAACCAAGGTAATGCAGAGCATAAAGCCGAACACCAAACAAATCATTTCTATTTATGGTGTTGTAAATTTTCAAAGCACATAGTCTAGTTCTTCAAAATATTCACAAATAGTTAATAATGTGTAAGATGTGTAGGTGCCACGCAAAAGTTGATCAGCCTAAAGAATGGCCCTTGAACATGAGTGGAACATTTCTAAAACTAACGGAGAAAGAAAAATATAAATTATTACCGTAGTTCTTCGTGGGAATAACAGTGTGGGGAGCCGGTCTTTACGACCTTGGTTGGTGGCTGGCCGCTGTTAATGGGCCTCGCCTTCGGCTCAGTCCATTAATAGCAGCCAGCCACCAACCCTGTCATTACCACTCAGTGAAGACCGGCTCCCCACACTGTTATCCCCTATAGTAAGCTGTTACATTGCAATAACGTAGCTGGTACAGAGCCTCTGATATATGCCGTTTGATTTATCGGGATATATTATATGACAACTTTTTCCGAGATACCAATATAAATTAAATGCCAATATAAAATTTGCTGGGTTACTTTTGAAAATTGTTGGGTTATTTTGGTGTAGTTACTACATGAGATGATTATCACTGTCTCTCCTCTTTAAGAGAAACAATTCCAAGCAAGTAGTCTCATTGCTATCCCTTTTGTTGGCAAGAATGCGCCCTAGCTATGCTGCCTTCAAAGCTTACTTCCAATTATTACAACTACAGCGCTCGGCACAGCGCATCCCCCGCATTTTTTTAGTGGACTTTACTGGTAGCGAATGCCCGAAAAGCTCAATAAGGTGGAGCTTTTTATTATTGGGGGGGGGGGGGGGGGGATTTATAGGCAACATTTATAATCAAACAGAAATCATCATAATCTATACTTTTTATTTGAACTTCCCGTTTGGAGAGGAAGCTATAGGTAAACAAGGTCACTACTGTACATTAAAATATATTGCATACATTAAATCTTTGAAAATGGTGCAAAGATTCAAATCATAACAATTGTGTTTCTCAAGATATCAATTTTGGCACCAATGGCGTCATCATGACGTTTTTCTTATTGCTCATCTTGATTTAAAAGTATGTGAAAAGTTTTAAGCGATTGCATTTGGGTTTTTGGCAAAGTACATTCTTAAACTTGTATTAGAATGCCGTCAAAGAGAGACGTCCTCATTTTTATATTGGATCAGCAAAGTGTAAATTGTCATTTCATACAAACTGAGAAGAACTTTGCCCAAAGTGCCTTTCATAATGGTTGTACTACTACAGTCCCCAAAAAAATCACTTCAACTTCCGGTTTTTGTTCCGGTAGATCAAATTTGGGTCAAGGCAATGCGTTTTAAAGTTTAGTTTGATTGGTTAGATTTTGAAAATGTAGTCCAGGAGATGTGATTGTAAAAAATAAACTTTGAAATAGTGCTTGTTAACTCTTGATGACGCCATCATAACCAAACAATTTAATCGAGTTTCGTTCAAATCTATCTTTAACTTTTCCAGATACCCTGCAGACAGACGGACGGACAGATGGACAAACGAGGGCAGACATCTTTATATAGAACGACATTGTGGGCTTCCCCCATGTGTTTTCTAATGTCCCTTTGCGAACATCTTTCTTATCCCAACAATGTAAAAAAAAAAAAAACAAGTACAGTTCCAAACTAAAAATCACCCTCCAATGCATATCTACTACGGAAGTGTTTAAAGGACGTGGTAAAAAAAAAAACTATTCCGCCCAGGCGGATTAGCTTTTTTTTTATCGTGTCCTTTATACACTTCCGTATGATTGTTATGGCATAAAACACAACCTGTTCGGTTGAGGTACACACACACACACAAGTGTGTAACAGCCTGCAATCGTGGACCCTCCTTTGTTTAACTCTTTGTGATAGCAACCGTGGACCACAATGCTTTCCTTTGTGATAGCAACCGTGGACCTATTGTCCTCTTTTGTTATAGGTCCCCGGTTTGAATGTGGTTACCTACTCATACCTACTCACACACACCCAAACAAACAGAAGAGTGCTTACCAATGCTAAATGGGATGAGTTCCTTTCGGTCCACCAGCTGTCCTTCTGAGTCAAGGAATCGTTCGGGCTTGAACTCATTGTGGTCTTTCCACAATTCTGGATCAAAGTTGGTGTAATAGTAGTTTAACATGACGAATGTACCACGTGGGATATTGTAGCCAGCAATGGTCGTGTCTTGGGTGGTTGCGCGCATTACAGCTGGAGCTACGCTGCCATAGCGAAGGCTCTCCAGTATCACAGCCTGTGTGTAAGGTAACTTGGGTTTATCAGCAAGGGTTACAGATCGGTCTCCGGGCAATTGTGAGTCGATTTCTTTGTGAACCTTCTCTTGAATATGCGGGCGTATTATTAAATACAGGATTGCCCAGGTCAACACAGTGGCTGATGTTTCTGTCCCAGCTATGAACAGATCGTTGATCACAAAGGCCAGTGAGTCTTCGTTGAATGGTGAGGACGATTGTCCATTTGTACAGATCTGGTTGAGGTACGCGTCAATTATGTTTGTTGGTTGATCACATTTGTTTGCATGAGTTTTATGTTTATTGATCAAAGTCTTGTGATAAGTAATTAGCGTGTCCATGGTCATGTAGAATGCTTTCAGCCCTGGCAGAGTTGGGAGATATCGCATGAATGGCAGGAATGTCGAAGCACCACCATATTGGAAGAGACGTAAGCTGCGATGTAGAGCAGACTTCATTGTCTCGAATGCATGATTGTTATTCAGCCGTTGCCCAATCACCACTGAGCCAATGACATTAGCGGTGGCATTACTAAATACTGTCATTGGATCAAACTCCTCTTTACTTTTGCATCGCTTTTCAATGTCGGAAATCATGTGATCTAATTCAGAAAGGATGTTTGTTTCAAAGTGTCGTCGGCCAACCCCCAAGTTGCGGAAGATGTCATGGGTGAATCGTCTGATTTGCTGCCAGTCTTTGTTGTACTTAGCGCCTGCTATTCCTGCATAAAATATAATGAATAATAATGAATGAGTATAATTCGTTATCGTGTCCGAATAAAAAATAAGGATAATTGTATTCCATTGACAATTGGAAACATTAAAATCACAACCCATACTGCAGTAGTAACAACGCTAAAAAGTTAATATACCAACACACAAAATTACTGCAAAATTACAATCTTAAAGGGACACGTTGCCTTCAAATCTCATGAAATTTTACTGTTTGGAGGTGTTCCTTATCCTTATTAAGAGTTGTTCTTGCAATAAAACACTTTTAATGTGTAATAATTAGTGAATGGTGATTTTAAAAAAACAACATTGGCCTCTGACCCCTCGACATCTTTCCCGCGAAACGTATTATATGTATTTCCAGCCGTAAATACCATCGTCCATGTAATGGCAAAATGCGCGATGAACAGTAGTTAGGCTGTTGCCGTAGCCAGTGGCCTGGTAAACCTATCAGATGAACACTGGGTAACATACCATTTTCAACCTCTGAAGCTAGCACAGTATTGGGCCCGAAATTGCCAGCCGCGTATTCGCGGAATAACCAGCCGCATATTCTGAAAAATAGAATACATGCAGTACAGGGAGGTGAGTATAATATGGCTCATCTGTTCACCTCCCTGTGTTGCATGTATTCTATTTTCGGAATATGTGGCTGGTTATTCCCCGAATACGCGGCGTAGCTTCAGGTAGCTCGGTTTGTATGAACGTGTATGTAAACACCTACACCGTTCATATGTCAAAATGGATCGCCACAAAAAACAGATTTAAGACGTGTCCAAAAAGAAGAAACCTCGTCAATCAGGGTAAGAAAACTGTCATGGGACTAACCGAGAGAAACAACCGGTGTTGTTTATACCAAATGTTTATTGTGGACAGGAGGGATGAGGACTTAGACACGGCACATCACAGCAGCACTCTGATCATCGTTTTACGACTGGAAATAAGACTAGTAGGAACACGTCGGCCATTTATGGGAGTCAAAATCTTGACTCCCATAAATGGCGGACCGTGTTAGTTCACGAATAAAAGGAAAACCACACAGTTTTTAGGAATGTTTGTGTGGATTATTATATTCTACTTTTAAAACATCTTTCCGACCGTGTTCATTTCACATCAAACGCTTGTTATAGCCCAAAGCGCCAAATCCGAAGGCAACGTGTCCCTTTAACACAGATATGGAAATATTAGATCACAGCTCGTTTATGCAATGAAATCATTGAATCCAATGAAATCATTGGGCCTGTAAAACCAGTGCTCAATAAAGACAGTGGACCAGTCTATGGCGGCCGATGCAGGGGTTTATGGCAATCTCGTTCTCAGTTGTGTACGATCTCGCCGCGCCATTTTTCGTTCTTTCCTGGAATTTCATGCTCGACCATATCCCCTTTAAGTGCGACTTTGAAATATCCAAATACGTTGGATATTTTAATTTTTTCTGTGGTTGATCCATTCTGTGTTTAGAGACAACGCAGAGATCGCTGTCAAAAGACGCATCAAGTCATAGAGCAACTGTGCTCGAGTTCACAAAGCACTAAGATTCATCTTGAGATGAGTTGTCTGTATCACCATAGTGATTTGTATTGTGACGTCATACTTTGATTAGCAGATAAGATTGATACACTATAAAGGGTGCGTTCGATTAGCTTCCCCAGGTCGACCCCGGTATGCTCATCAGGGTGAGCCCCTCACCATGAGCTAATCGAACGCCAACTTCCCCCAGCATTCACACCGATGCATCTTGGGACAGCCGACCGGAACTACTTCCATTTTGCGCCGTACATCCGATACTTTCCGTGGATTCACGAAAAGATTGTAAACAAATTATTACCAAGGTAAAGCTGCAACGTTAAACAACTTTACAAGCCCACAGTGATACAAAAGTACCCGGTTTCAAATAAAAAAAGACTTACTGCTCACCAAAACGCTGCTTTAATGGCGAAAATTTGTGTCAAACTTCCTAAAATGTCCCGCTGAATTACAAACAAAATGGTGGCCATTGAGAAAGTTTTTCGCCGTGACGTCATGAACTAGGGTCAGCCCCAAGTAACCCGCTCCACAAGCAGGGCACTTGGGTCTCACCCGGGTGAGCCACAGCAATGACGTCAGAGCTATTCGAACGCACTGGGGTCAGACATGGGTCGACCCGGGGAGGCTAATCGAACGCACTCTAAGATCAATCCTAACTCTTTGTGAAATCGGCCCCAGCACTCGATTTCACAAAGTTATAAGATTGATCTTTAGTACAGATCAATCTTAATTGCTAAGCAAGGTGTGATGTCACAATACAAATCACTATGGTAATACTGAGAACTCATTTTATGATGAATCTTAGTGCTTTGTGAAATCACCCCCTGGTCTCCTCCATTTATCTCTTTTATAATAGAGATCAATGGTCCCCTCTCATTCCTTTTTGAACTTGTGATACGTCTAACTGCAACCTCGTTCCCATGGGCGATCAATCTCGCCGCTCCATTTTCCCCAGCATGGCTTGCTCGCTCATAACCCCTGGAATTGGTTCATTAAAATTTAGCCAGAGTCTGGCACATTTTTATTAGGCCTGTCCACTCTACGCGCCCGCTCGCGTTTTTTTTCCCCAGGACGAACGTGGGCAGTTAACATAAATGGGCGTAGTAAACTTTACATTTCCCCATGCACATGCGTACTTGGACGTAATGGTTGTGGGTTGAAATACACTCACGTGTATTATTATGTGCTATGTGAATAGTTAGGGTTAGGGTTAGGGTTAGGGTTAGGGTTAGGGTTAGGGTTAGGGTTAGGGTTAGGGTTAGGGTTAGGGTTAGGGTTAGGGTTAGGGTTAGGGTTAGGGTTAGAGAGTACGCATGCGCGAGGGTATCAAACACGCCCATTTCATGTGTATAGCCCACGTTCGTCCTGGGAAAAAAATACGCCGCCCGCTTATGTATATGTTGCCCGCAAAAATAGGCCATACGTCAAAGAGCAACTGGTACCCTTATGCCACTTGAGGGCGCCCTATAACGAGGGCAGTGAGCGCAGTACACTATCTACAACCTCGTTCCCAGGTGTGATCGATCTAGCCGCAACATTTCCCCCCAGCATGCCTTGCTCGCTCATACCCATAGGGGCATAGAGTTGTATAGTTATTACTGTGCGTAGGCCTTCTGACCGTGATAATAGGGGAGAGTGCACAGCCAGAAATGGGATAAACCATTTGCATTGTAGGGGACAAAACTCCACTGAGTTCATATTATAGAAAGTGGCAGAAAACAATAGGCTTATTTAAAAAAATCAGACAAATAAAAATGATAAATCAATTGATTATGTTTTTAAGTCATGTCACAAATAAAGAATGGGTAAGAACAAACACAATTGTATTTGGTATTAAGAAAAGTCAGACTTAAGTTGTCATTTGTTTAGCCAGAAAATAAAACCTTTTGGTTTAACATACCGTGTTTAACACCCAAGTATATGATTTGTGGTACTTTAAAGTAATTTCAAAAGTATTTTCAAGGGGTGAGTTTTTCCAGATGTGTTGGATGACAACAATGCTCATTTTTGTTGAGCCACTTGCTTATTATTGTACATATTATAACATGGATGACTTCAACATTTTCACACAAAATATTGCTACTAAAGGGGTCAGAATGTCTCTTTTCGTTAAATGATGTACACGAAGATCATGGCGAATCATTATTTGCTTTTATATTTGTTGTTCAAGTTATTAAAACGGCAACACCTTGGCAAAAGTCGGATTCTGCTACTATACCAATTGAAGGTTGGTTTTGTTTCGCGCGGTTTGAGCAGGTCTGCAGTGGTTTCCGCTCACACTAAGCTATTATTTAATCATACAGGTCGTAGCCCAGACTATTAAAGGGACACACCGGCTTCGTTGGGCTATTTAGGCGACAAAATACACTAAAACATGACTCTAAAGGTCTTCCAGGAATGGAGAAGAATAGTTGCTAAAAGAAACCATCAAATTTGGCCGTTTTAACGCATTTTTCAAAAAACAAAGGTCACATGGGTTATCCGAACCACTTTTTTGGTTCGGATAACCCTCGTGATCTTCGGAGATAGTTTTACTTCCAGCCGTATAAAAGTAAATCACTAAACCAAATTTTCTAAAAAAAATTACAATTATTAATGAATATTTGACAAAAGAGACTATGTATTCAGATTGCGGGTACAAACTGTAAATAATGATGAAAAAATGAACGTAAGATTCTCATTCAGAGAGTCTGTGCAACGGAAGCGTGTTTTACAGCGCCTCGGCGTGGGAGCTAGAGAAACGTACACCTTGAGGCATATCCCCTACAGCCGTTGCCGTGTCTCGTGGTGCCAGAGAGACAAACCCCGGGGGCAAGAACTCCCCGAGCTTGCTGGTCTTGCTGTGAGCTTCGGAGCTGGTCGGAGGGGTGGGGAGCCAGACCCCAAAATAGGTTTCATTCCTATAGGTATTAGTCTGTACCCCCTAATAATTGTCACGTTACGTGGTGCCTGTGTGCAAAACATTCGGGACGACGGACGTCAGCACTGTTTATCTAACATGTATATGCACAGTTGATGTTTTGGAAGTTGCTGCATACGATGTCTTCTCCCATAAAACGCCACGAAAAGACCCCGGTGGCAGCTACTTAAAACATTGCGCAACAATGTCGCATAAATTTGACAGTTGCAACGGCTGGAATAGCGTATACGCTGACCTTTGACCGCTTTTTGTTATTTTCAACATTTTTCACTAATTACGTGATATTTTGACGATTTCTTTTTAAAAACAGCAATCTAAAACTTATGGTTTCTGATTTTATATCACTAAATTACATAAACGGTAAGCCGGTGTGTCCCTTTAAGGTCATGCTCTCCAAAACAGGCTTTGTGATTTGACAATTAAAAGTGTTCCTCTTTCCAGTCCATCAATCAAGAAACACGTTACATTAATGGGAAACTTATTTTTTCAGTTTCATATATAAATAAGCCGCGAGACCTAAAATGTATGCGCGCTTGCTAAAGCGAGTTTGCCATTCTTATAAGTGGGACAACCCCAAGAAATATTACCAATGGTGTGACCTGCATATAAAACTGATAATTTTTAGTTAAAAGGCATATTTTTAATTAAAAAGTGCGCCTCTTTGCTGTCTCCTTAATAAGTAGAAACTAGTTTATATGTATATAGACTATATGCAATGCCGAGCGACTTAAACGTTTAAAAAAGTAGGTCCTACTTTCCGAAACAGAGGAAAAACGTCGCCCGAGTACGTGAATTTTTAAGGGAATTTCCCGTGTTGAACATCAGATTGCCATGAAAGGCGTTGAGCAGATACACATACATATTACATTGCAACAGGTTTTTAGCATTATAGTAGTCATAGTCCTTTACCAATCCTCTCTGTTCACTCTTTCAGATACAAGTTTGGTTTCAAATCAGTGGTAGCAGCTCGCCCACATGAAAACAGACATACACTGCAAAAATTAGGTTGTTAAAACTGTCACCGTGGATGTTGTCATTTGTCACATAGATAAATAACAGACAATTAAAATTAACACCAAAGGGTGTTAAAATAACCCCAAAGGGTGTTAAAATAACCCCAACGTTTTTTGGTTTTTTTCTTCCTCCAATTTTAACACCACAGTTTTTGCAGTGTGCTTCCAACAAAAGATCTTGCAAAGAAACCTGAAGTAAGTGTAAAAGAACTACCCAATAGCAATGTAGATAAAACTGTAAGCCTAGGATGAACAGCATTTATTCATTGCCCTTTGGTGTTGAAATTGAACACTGTCAATGCGTCTCAAAGATCACTAATACAAAAAAGATTGTCAAAACTGGAAAGTTTGAACCTGTTTAACATAATGGTGTTGATACGAGATGGTTTGTGAACATCTAAAATGTTGGCCCAGCTGTTACATCGGCGTGGACAATAATAAATGAGTAATACCAGAGCGCTTGCGTTAAAAACGCGTGCGTATAATTGAGTGGGTGAAATTAATATCGTCTATTTTATCATTACAATTGATCCTATTATCCTTGAGAACTTTACTAACGACTGAGCCAAGTGAATTAGGTCACAGTTAAACTAGACTTGTTGACAAGTCGTTAATGATGGTCGCGGTGGGTCGAGTCGCGTGTGGTGCTGTAGCGTAATAAAGAATGCTCTCGCGAGATCACTGCTCTCGCGCGAAGTTGCTGGCTGCCGACTCTTCGTCATTAATAGACTTGTTGACAAGTCGTTATAATGATGGTCGCGGTGGGTCGAGTTGCGTGTGGTGCTCTAGCGTAATAAAGAATTGCTCTCGCGAGATCACTGCTCTCGCGCGAAGTTGCTGGCTGCCGACTCTTCGTCATTAACGACTTGTGAAACCCGAATACCGTACGTATTCATTTATTCAGGTACGAACGCAGTATACATTACGGTTGCTGTAGAGACGATCATTGAGACGAATCCATTTTATCTGAGGGTAGTACTAATTTTAGTTACTGTAAATGCGATAAATGCTTGCACTTGAGACATCTGTGAGTGTGTTTTCTGTCTGTTAACTCCTTCATTAATTTAGTAACTAAAGACATAAAGTAAACTTATCTTAAAATGCATTATTATATAATTGTTTAAGATGTGTGTTTTGCCTCATAAAAATAAATAATGCCTACTGTGAATATAGGTTTTCTCGGTCAATTTCGGCAAATGAGCAGCCAATTTAACCACCACGCTATTCTATTTCGCGCGAAATCGAATGCTACTAAAAAGGGTCATTCGATTTCGTTTTATGACTAGTCAAATGTACTGTTGCGTCATTCGATTTAACAAAATAATCATTCAATTTAACGATTCATCAAAGCAGCATTCAAATTCGCCGGAGCTTTTTGAGGCGTGTGTTTAGTCATTCAAATTCATTTTTGGGCAGTAATTTCTGTAATTTGTGCAATCTAAAAAACGCTTTGTTAATAAGGCATATACGGTTCACTTATTTGCACTTGTCGAGTCACTTTGTACTTCGAAGACGAGCTTTTTGCTACAGTTTTACACGCATATTTCAATAAGTTTGCAGCTTGTGGTACAACCATACCTAAACATATACGCCAAGATGTCTTGATGGTTGAGGAAGAAACAACATAAACAACAAAAACCAGGAAAAACATAAAGAAACGCCCCATTCAAACACAATACAAAATTAGGCCAGTTAACCAATAAAGATCCCCCCAAAAAAGAATATAGGAGAAAACAAAGAAGAAAAAACATCATGGGCCCCATGTAAAGTCTCCTGGAACCATAAATAAAGAAAATAAGGTTTGCCTGAATTAAAGTGAAGATACGAAACAGTTGCCTAATACAGATTATCTGTTTATTCGCATTTCTTTAGTCGTACTTATTTGAATTCTCATTTAGCGAAATTGATTGCCTCTTTACGAAATTGAAAAAAATTAAACCAGTAAAATCTCCAGTCGAACCAGCTTTGCTAAATTGAATGATGATTGTGCATCACGAAAAAGAATGACTATAATTATGCTAAATTGAACACAGTGCAAAAGGAATTTGAATGCCTCAATACGAAATTGAATGCCCGAATTCTGAATTTGAAACGCAGTAACAACTGGAGAGGCAAAATAGCTTTAATTCGAACGCACGAAAATTAAATCGGCTGCTCATTTGCCGAAATTGACCGAGAAAACCTATAGTTACTGATCCGCTCCAGTCCTTTAACCCTTTAACCCGATGTGTTCTACAGTGATTGTGTGTATTAAGTGTGTATAAACAACGGACACGGAAACCAGTCAACTCGCCCCCCTAGCAAAGTCGCCAATTACAAAAAACACAATTACAAAGTCACCAATTACAAAGTCGCCCCCTAGCAAAGTCGCCCCCTGACATACAAGCTCGCCCCTCTCATAGTCGCCCCTCACAAGGGAATTTAACAAACTTGTGCAACGAAAGCTATCTTAAGGGAACAAAAGCTAGCTATCTTGAGGGAACGAAAAGGGAAATTTGGGGAACAAAATCTCATTGCGAAGGAACGGGAGGGTATATTTAGGGAACGAAAGCATATTTCGGACGAATGAAAGTATATTTCGGGCAACTAATTCAAAGTCGTATTTCGATGAAACGAAAGCTTGTTTTTTAAACGAATATCACCTGTCCGGCTATTGTTGTTGGGGTCAGACACTGTTTCAAACAGATTAAAACGCGAATTGATATTTTCGAAAGTGGAATGAGTATGATCGTCAGAGAGGGTGGGATCAGTCTGCAAGGGAATTTAACAAACTTGTGCAACGAAAGCTATCTTAAGGGAACAAAAGCTAGCTATCTTGAGGGAACGAAAAGGGAAATTTGGGGAACAAAATCTCATTGCGAAGGAACGGGAGGGTATATTTAGGGAACGAAAGCATATTTCGGACGAATGAAAGTATATTTCGGGCAACTAATTCAAAGTCGTATTTCGATGAAACGAAAGCTTGTTTTTTAAACGAATATCACCTGTCCGGCTATTGTTGTTGGGGTCAGACACTGTTTCAAACAGATTAAAACGCGAATTGATATTTTCGAAAGTGGAATGAGTATGATCGTCAGAGAGGGTGGGATCAGTCTGCAAGGGAATTTAACAAACTTGTGCAACGAAAGCTATCTTAAGGGAACAAAAGCTAGCTATCTTGAGGGAACGAAAAGGGAAATTTGGGGAACAAAATCTCATTGCGAAGGAACGGGAGGGTATATTTAGGGAACGAAAGCATATTTCGGACGAATGAAAGTATATTTCGGGCAACTAATTCAAAGTCGTATTTCGATGAAACGAAAGCTTGTTTTTTAAACGAATATCACCTGTCCGGCTATTGTTGTTGGGGTCAGACACAACAGATTAAAACGCGAATTGATATTTTCGAAAGTGGAATGAGTATGATCGTCAGAGAGGGTGGGATCAGTCTGGTCCCCATTAAATTAAAGCAGTTGATCGTATAAATGTTGTGGAGTTGTTGAGGGAACCAGACAAATCAAGTAGGCCTATATTGGCACTCAATCGGTAAGTTTCAAGATGCAGATCTTTGCAGATCAAGGGGGCACAAGATTAGGTTTGCAGTCGCGCTAGGGCCAAGGATACAGAGTGGATTGGCCCTAATTGGGGCTAGGCTAGGGGGTTTCCGTCGCGCTGAGCCCCGCCGAGAGAAACTCTGCGCGCCAGCTACACGATTTGCCCGTGGTTATACGTACATCCCCACACGCTGTGCACTGTCAAACACGCTTCCGTTGCTCGGACTCTCTGAAATAAAATCTTACGTTCGATTTTTTGTAATTATTTACAAGTTGTACCCATAATTGGAATACGTATTTTCTTTTGTCAAAATACTCATGAACACAATCACTCCATCACTCAGTGTTTGGTTGATCGTGCATGATCAAAGCAACATAAAACTCCATCCAGTACAGGATTTAATGTTTAATATTCATCTACAGTTTGAATATTCATAGATATAACGAAATTGACCAATCAGATGCGTCCGTACGAAATCGGCTGAAGTGCCCATAGGCCGTGCACAAACTGCCTGCGGGTTTCACAAGTCGGTAAATGTGACCAGTCTTGAGAGCAGTAATCTCGCACAGAGCAGCCCTCTCGCGGGATATTGCGAGAAAGCCGTTCCGCTATCACCGCGACAGACATTTAACGACTTGTCCACAAGTCTACAGTTAAACTTGTATGAGCACCGTCAAACGTTATCCGTTTGACGCAGAGCATAGAGGCGTAAGTAAGAAATGTACGTGTGAGTAGGTAACCACATTCAAACCGGGACCTATAACAAAAGAGGACAATAGGTCCACGGTTGCTATCACAAAGGAAAGCTTTGTGTTTCACGGTTGCTATCACAAAGAGTTGAACAAAGGAGGGTCCACGATTGCAGGCTGTTACATATGGGGCGCCGTTTGTCAATTAATTGTTTAGCGTATTTTTGACGTGTTTTTACCATGGTTTGTAATAATTAGATGTAAACCATAGAAAGTGCTGTCAATTTATTTTGTGGTTTACATACCATAAATTTACAATCAAAGCTTATAAATTATGGTTTATAAACCATGAAAATTGAATCATCATAAAACATGGTTTATAAACCATGGTTTATAAACCATGAAAATTGAAGCGTCATAAAACATGGTTTATAAACCATGAAAATTTAAGCACCTTCAAAACATGGTTTATAAACCATAAAAATTTAAGCATAATAAAACATGGTTTACAAATCATGGTTTATAAACCATGAAAATTTAAGCACCTTCAAAACATGGTTTATAAACCATACAAATTTAAGCATCAAAACATGGTTTACAAAACATGGTTTATAAACCATAAAAATTTAAGCATCAAAACATGGTTTACAAATCATGGTTTATAAACCATGAAAATTTAAGCATCTTCAAAACATGGTTTATAAACCATAAAAATGTAAACATGGTTTACAAATCATGATTCATGGTTTATAAACCATGAAAATTTAGGCATCCTCAAAACATGGTTTATAAATCATGGTTTATAAACCATGAAAAGTGAAGCATCATAAAACATGGTTTATAAACCATGAAAATCGTGTGTTCACAAATCATGGTTTATAAACCATAAAAACGTGTGTCACAAATCATGGTTTATAAACCATAAAAATCGTGTGTCACAAATCATGGTTTATAAACCATGAAAATCGTGGGTGTGTCACAAATCATGGTTTATAAACCATGAAAATCCGTGTTCACAAATCATGGTTTATAAACCATGAAAATCGTGTGTCACAAATCATGGTTTATAAACCATGAAAATCGTGTGTTCACAAATCATGGTTTATAAACGATGAAAATCGTGTGTCACAAATCATGGTTTATAAACCATGAAAATCGTGTGTCACAAATCATGGTTTATAAACCATAAAAAACGTGTGTCACAAATCATGGTTTATAAACCATAAAAAACCGTGTCCGAATTAACGGCTACAGCTACATGTGTGTAGGGGAAAAGCGAATCAAACGTGTAACCTTGTGCAAACAGACTATAAGATGAGACTAGTGTGACCACAAAGAACATTTTGATGGTTTTGTATATATAAGCATCATATAGAGTGTTTTTTTAGAGGACATGCACAACAAATATAATAATACCGGGACGCACTCACAGTGTACAAAAAGCTTTAGTTATAGTATTTATAAAATTCTTCCCTTGTTAACGGAGAAACAAGTAAGGAAATTAAAGCTTTAAAGAACGTATGAGGCGATATGTGGATAGTTCTTAATAGGGAAGGGGGGGGGGGGGGGTGGAAATGTTTTGGTTAAGGCAAAAAGGCAAAATTAAATGGGGAACAGGTGTTGGTGGGGGTGGGGTTTGGATAAGATGGAGGGTGTGAAAAGGAAACTGCCAAAAGACACATTGAACCGAGATGCACCAAGAAGCGGGAAATTCGAAACTGAATCAGGTGCTAGAAGATAGATTGGCAGCGAAAGGGAGTGAAGGGAAAACACATGTTGTCTGTGTGGTCTCTGGTAGTAAATCATCCCTGACTGTCTAAATGTTGTTATGGGGTGGGAGACAAGTGTCTCTGTATGCAGATACTCAGGCAATGGTTACAAACAGAGCTAATGTTGATGTTTTTATGAAACTTCATGAAGGATTGAGGGGGAGTGGGTTTTGGAAAGGGGGGGGGTTTTGGTTTTCAGGGGAAGGGGTTGTTGGAATTCACTAAAAGGAACTTTTATCCGGTGATAATATGTTGAGCCACTTTTTTTTATTCCTTTAATGGAATGGCTCAAAACATATTTTCAGTGCGTTATATAAGCTGCACCTCATCAGTCACCATTCTGGCTTATGTATCCTTTATTATGAAAGATTTGCAACAAGGAGTGATCAAAATGTAGCTTGTTAGAGTAGAAGGATCCAGCGAGATTTGTATTTTTCGTTTGTTTTTAGTTAAACGTAATCTCGTCTGGATCCAAACCCTGTTGTTTCTTTAATTTATTGTACCAAACTGTTGTTCTTGGAGTAATTCAACCAGGATTTGCAAGTTCTGTTAGTCCATTTCTTTGAGTATGTTTTCTTCGGTTGAATCTTGCAATCTAGCCCGAATTATTTGGTCTTTTATGTTCTTTTGTCTTTTGTAGGCCAACAGAGGTGGTACAGGGAAGAGTTTGTTAAGGAGATCACTGTCATTTATTAAGTGCCAGTGTTTAACAGTGCACGTTTGAGATTAGAGTGGTGTATTTGTGGGAAGAAAGGCAAGATAAAAACAAGGGGCGGATTCGTTTCCTTCTTGATGTTAAGGACCCGCTGCCGCCGGTGCAACTACGGCTGCCACGGCTGCCGATGGAGCTATGGCTGCCGTTGCCGGAAAATGACTTGCCGTGTGATCTACGACAAGTAAAGTACTTCGGAGGGCCTCTACTACAGCAGTAACAACTAGCCTTTCCACGTTCGTTGTTAAGAAGAGTCGTCTAGGAACCAGACTACTTCGTGATTGGTTTTCCTCGAGCCTCTGCCGGCATGCCGCATGGCACGCGGTGCATTACATCATTGCTAGCTCGCATGGGGAACCGATCAGAATTGGGAAGGAGGTTTCAATGAGACGATGTGAGCCGTATCCGAATTGGCGGCTACAGCTACAGCTACGGCTGTTGCTAAGGATGTTGCTAAGGATGTCCTATACTTCAACGCATGATGACGCGGAAATCTAGCCGTAGCCGTAGCTGTAGCCGTTAATTCGGACACGGTTTTTTATGGTTTATAAACCATGATTTGTGACACACGATTTTTATGGTTTATAAACCATGATTTGTGAACACACGATTTTCATGGTTTATAAACCATGATTTGTGACACACGATTTTTATGGTTTATAAACCATGATTTGTGAACACACGATTTTCATGGTTTATAAACCATGATTTGTGACACACGATTTTTATGGTTTATAAACCATGATTTGTGACACACGATTTTCATGGTTTATAAACCATGATTTGTGACACACGATTTTCATGGTTTATAAACCATGATTTGTGACACACGATTTTTATGGTTTATAAACCATGATTTGTGAACACACGATTTTCATGGTTTATAAACCATGATTTGTGACACACGATTTTTATGGTTTATAAACCATGATTTGTGACACACGTTTTATTATGCTTAAATTGTTATGGTTTATAAACCATGTTTTGAAGGTGCTTAAATTTTCATGGTTTATAAACCATGATTTGTAAACCATGTTTTATTATGCTTAAATTTTTATGGTTTATAAACCATGTTTTGAAGGTGCTTAAATTTTCATGGTTTGTAAACCATGTTTTATGACGCTTCAATTTTCATGGTTTATAAACCATGGTTTATAAACCATGTTTTATGATGATTCAATTTTCATGGTTTATAAACCATAATTTATAAGCTTTGATTGTAAATTTATGGTATGTAAACCACAAAATAAATTGACAGCACTTTCTATGGTTTACATCTAATTATTACAAACCATGGTAAAAACACGTCAAAAATACGCTAAACAATTAATTGACAAACGGCGCCCCATAGTTACACACTTGATATGTGTGTGTATGTATGTATAATTATGCAAGTAAATGTATGTGATGTGTATATAGATATATGCATATATATGTTTATGTGTATGTATATAAATTTCAGTTTCTAAATGAGTTTATCAAATCTGTTCATCTCGTACAGCCATGCATCCTCAAATTGATTCTCCTTTCTACCTCATTTTAAAGATTTGTGGAAGTAGGACCGCTTTCTCCCATCCGCCTCCGTAAACGTCCATTTCATTTACAGTTATATTGTTGTATTGTCCCGTCCATTCGTATGTCCTCGTCGTTTTCTTGTCTTTCTTGTAACCAATTACTTAGAGACAATATGTTTAAGATATGTTGTACTTTATGTCAGAACTGGTTTCATCAGAGCTGTGTTAGACTCCCCACCCCCGATTTTCAATTCAATTTTCATGATAGGGAGTCCTGGGTCTGTTATTTTTGTTACAATGAAAACCTACCTTTTCATTCCTTAGAATCAAATGAGTTCTCATTAATTTCAGACTCTTATCCCACCCTCTCTGACGATTATACTCATACCATTTTCGAAAATATCAATTCGCGTTTTAATCTGTTTGAAACAGTGTCTGACCCCAACAACAATAATCAGTATCCACACTCGTGTGACTACTTTACCGATTCCACTCTTCATTCTTCATGTGATGTTAGTGACCCTTCCAAGTTATCTTTTCTTCATATGAATATTAGAAGTCTTCCTAAACATTTTGATGAAATGACTAACTACCTCGAATCTCTTCATTCTAACTTCTCTGTCATAGGTCTCTCTGAAACATGGCTAAAACAATCTGACATGCCTTTTAATATGTATTCAATTCCTGGATTCCATCTTGAGACAAAAAGCAGAGTGGATAGAGTAGGAGGTGGTGTAGCTTTATACATTTCAACTGATCTTCAGTATGTTATCCGTCATGATTTATCACATTCCACAGAATCATTTGAATCAATTTTTATTGAAATCAAGAATTCTAATGGCAAGAACATTATTATTGGAGTAGTTTATAAATCACCCTCTGCATCCAATGAATTCATTTATTTGTTTCAGCAAGTCCATAACTGTGTATCATCAGAGAACAAGTCATGTGTTATTTCTTGTGATTTTAACATCGATCTCCTCACCTCAGACCATAACCAACAGTCCCAAGACTTTTTAGATATTAACTTCTCCCTTTCTTGCTTACCCCTGATTAATAAACCCACAAGAGTAACAACAACTTCAGCTACTCTTATTGACAATATTTTTACCAATATCTTTCCACCACCTAATTCTGGTATTTTAGTCTGTGATATTTCTGACCATTTTCCTATATTAACTTCTTTTCAATTTTCCCCATCCACCCGCTCCCTTCCACCAAATTACTTTCGCAAACATTCTATTAACAATATTCAACACTTCAAAAATAGCCTAAAACATGAAGATTGGTCTTCAGTCCTGAGCTCAGTCGAACCCAATGATTTGTAGTGACTGCTCCTTTAACTTAATTCATCAATTGTATATAACAACAGCTGACCAATCAGGGCAAACCAAAAACAACTAACTGGTACCCTGCAAGCTACAGGGATTGTATATAGTTTTTCACGGGTTTGTTAACATGTGAGCTGGGAGTGCAGCCATCTTTTATTCTGCTTGTGTTATGCCTTTTTTGCCTTGTGAAGTAAATACAAATTTATCGCCATCGTTTATAAGTTTTCGCGAGCTGTTAAGGTGTTAACTTCAATATTAACTGTTTCATCGTTACCATAAATTGTCATCGTTTCATCAAGTTAGTTATCGTCTGTTTTGTGTGTCCTGAGCTATTGGTGAGACATTTAAGTACTTTCTCAAAGTCAAACCTAGACATTCGTCCCGTTCCAGCTCCAGGGAGAAAGCGATTGAAAGCTTAGCTGCGGTACTACTGACTGTTCAGCGTGATCGTAGGAACATTGGGTGAGTCATACTATAGTCTCTGATAGTGGAATCAATCATTGACATTCATAATTCCTACAGTGGTGACCCATACCTTGGAAAAAATACAATTTTCAAGTGACTCACTCCCTCATACGTGGCAACTAACTCTAGTTTTACGTACGTAGTGTCCTCGTAGTCGTACACCGCACTTCGATCAAGTAGTACTCAACGATGTCGGTCGCAACACCAGCGGTCGTCGCTGCGGGCGCTGCCCCGCCGCCTTCTTCAGCTCCACATCCTGTAGCGGCAGTCAGTCTGAAACTCCCACCCTTCCTTCTGGCCCAACGATCCGGCCCTCTGGTTCGCTCAGGTGGAGGCCCAATTTATGACCCGACACATAACTACCCAAGACACGAAGTTTGCCTACGTAACAGCTTCCCTGCAGCCAGAAATCGCCCAAGAAGTACGTGATCTTTTGATCACACCACCGGCATCGGACCGCTACGATCGACTCAAGATGGAACTCATACGGCGTACCTCTCTGTCAGAGCAAAAGCGTCTACATCAGCTATTAATATCTGAAGAGCTTGGTGATCGTAAACCCTCCCAACTCCTTCGCCGTATGCGTCAACTTCTGGGTGACAATTCATTGGAGGACAAAATCTTAAAGCAGCTGTTTCTCCAGCGACTGCCCACGCATACTCAGTCTATCCCTCCATGGTCTATCCTAGCGTCGATGGCGGAGACAGTTGGCATTGAACAACTGGCTGATTTAGCCGATAAGATTATTAAAGTTTCTCCGCCCCTGTCGGCATCTACGGCAACCATCGAGGTTCATCCACCCAGTCAACCACCACAGCCCAACCCTGATGTCCTGGCACTACATGAGCAGGTATCAGCACTCACGCGGCAAGTTCAGGCTTTGTCTACACAACTTCAGCGCAGCCGCCGACATAGCCACAGCCGGGGACGCACGCCCTCTCGCGCCTACCCTGGTGACCGGAGTCCGAGCGCATCCACCGGACACCCTGGGAGTGATCAATGCTGGTACCACTGGAAGTTTGGTAGTAAGGCTACAAAGTGCAACAGTCCATGCTCCCGTCGTAAACAACCGCCGTCGGAAAACGCCCAAGCCAGCGGCTAGCGGCGAATAGTCGGCCTGGCAATACTACTCCCAGTCGCCTCTTTTATATTATAGTGGATAAGTATGGTGGCCCTGAAGGGACATCGCATATCGCATACGTGTGCGCACACGTATGCAATGTCGTGAAACAATTCGCGAATATGTGCGCACACGTATGCAATGTCGTGAAACAATTCGCGAATATGTGCGCACACGTACGCAATGTCGTGAAACAAATCGCGAATGTGTGCGCACACGTATGCAATGTCGTGAAACAAATCGCGAATGTGTGCGCACACGGTATGCAATGTCGTGAAACAATTCGCGAATATGTGCGCACACGTCTGCAAATATATTTGCAATGTCGTGAACGTTTATTGCATACCAAGTTGCATACCTTTGAATAAAATGTCTAATGATCTGGGGGGTTTCTTGCCTACAGTGAGATTAGCGGTAGTCATTGCAGCGGTAGTCATTGTTGTGAGGCAAGCGAGGCGGGTGGCGTATTTCTTTTAGCCATGCTTACAGGAGCCTGACTGTAGCGCCACGTACTCCCTAGGTCTCTAACAAATTGTCTGCAACTATGACATCATCCCAAAGGTATGCAACTTGGTATGCAATAAACGTTCACGACATTGCAAATATATTCGCACTCGTGTGCGCACACATTCGCGATTTGTTTCACGACATTGCATACGTGTGCGCACACATTCGCGATTTGTTTCACGACATTGCATACGTGTGCGCACACATTCGCGAATTGTTTCACGACATTGCATACGTGTGCGCACATATTCGCGAATTGTTTCACGACATTGCATACGTGTGCGCACATATTCGCGAATTGTTTCACGACATTGCATACGTGTGCGCACATATTCGCGATTTGTTTCACGACATTGCATACGTGTGCGCACATATTCGCGAATTGTTTCACGACATTGCATACGTGTGCGCACACGTATGCGATATGCGATGTCCCTTCAGGGCCACCATAGATAAGACATCGAACACCCGTTTCCTGGTCGACACCGGCGCAGAGGTGAGTGTTCTTCCACACAATCCTAAGTTGAAAACGCAACCTACCTCCGTTAACCTCCAGGCAGTTAATGCTTCACCTATCAGGACCTACGGGGAGCGGTCTTTAACTTTGGATTTAGGATTGAGGCGTGTTTTCCGTTGGGTGTTTATCGTTGCAGACTTACCAACGCCTATCATTGGAGCGGATTTTCTCCGTCACAATAATTTACTGGTGGATGTCAAACGCCAACGACTCATCGATTCCAGTACGAGTCTTACGGTACAAGGTGTCACATCGCAGACAGCCTCCATCAGTCCGACGTTTGTGGTTGCATCAACATCACTCTACGACACTCTCCTTCGTGAATACCCAGGTATCACACATCCTGTGTATACACAAACAGCGGTGCGTCACAATATCACCCACCACATTGCAACTACGGGACCCCCTGTGGCTGCTCGCCCTCGACGACTCGCACACGATCGTCTACAGGTCGCCAAGGCCGAGTTCGACCACATGCTTGAGTTGGGTATAATCCGGCCTTCATGCAGCAATTGGTCCTCACCACTACATATGGTCCCTAAATCTACACCTGGGGACTGGCGCCCTTGTGGCGACTACAGGGCACTCAACAAATGCACCGTACCCGACTGCTACCCGATTCCTCATTTGCAGGATTTCGCATCCTCTCTGCACGGTTGTAGTGTTTTCTCCAAGATCGACTTGATTCGGGCATATCATCAAATCCCAGTTGAACCAACAGACATCCATAAAACGGCCATCACTACGCCTTTCGGACTTTTCGAGTTTGCACGCATGCCCTTTGGGCTACGGAATGCAGCGCAAACCTTCCAGCGGTTCATGGATGAAGTTACCCGAGGCTTGCCTTTTGTGTATGTCTATCTTGACGATCTACTAATCGCTAGCTCTTCAGAGGAGGAACACCGAGCTCACCTTCGACTCCTTTTTTACCGTCTTGCGGAGTACGGTGTTGTCGTCAACCCCAGCAAATGTCAGTTTGGAGTTTCCACGCTTACGTTTCTCGGCCACAGCGTCGATCAGAACGGCATCCGCCCATTGGCTGACAAAGTGCAGAGCATACAAGATTTCCCAGTTCCGGAGTCTCTTCGCAAGTTGCGGGAATTTCTCGGACTTATAAATTTCTACAGGCGATTCATTCCCAACTGTGCTGACACGGTCCAGCCTCTCACGGACATGCTAAAAAACTGTACAAAAAAGAACCAACCTATCACCTTGAACGACAAAGCCCACACTGCCTTTGCCCTCATCAAAACAAAGTTGTCCGAAGCTACACTTTTGGTTCATCCGCGGGCCGACGCACCCTTATGCCTTCTCACTGATGCATCGGATGTAGGAGTAGGAGGTGTTCTTCAACAATGTGTGGATGGAACATGGCAACCTCTCTCCTTTTTCTCCAAGCGCCTCCAACCAGCTGAGACACGCTATAGTACGTTTGGCAGGGAACTCCTTGCACTCTACCTGAGCATCAAATATTTCCGTCACATGCTCGAAGGTCGTACATTCTGCATTTACACCGACCACAAGCCGCTCACATATGCTCTTCGGTCAAAGCCCGATCGTCACTCACCCCGGGAAGTACGCCATCTCGACTATATCTCCCAGTTTACATCAGATATTCGACACATCAGTGGCCGCAACAACACGGCGGCCGACGCACTGTCGCGCTTGGAGATGGATGCTCTTGAGGTTTCCAATGTCGTAGATTTTGAAGCTATCGCCACTGCACAACAGACCGATGAGGAATTGCTTCACCTGACCGACACTTCTTTGCAACTTATTAAGGTTCCTCTCTCCACGGCACAGGGCACCATCATTTGTGACTCGTCTACGGATACTCATCGGCCCTATGTTCCTCTCAAGTTCCGTCGGACAATTTTCAATGCATTACATGGCTTGTCTCATCCTGGCATCCGAGCGACACAGCAGTTGATTTCTGCACGTTTTGTGTGGCCGGGTATCAACAAAGATGTCTGTCAATGGGCTAAAGCATGTCACCAGTGCCAGCGTTGCAAAGTGTATCGCCACACCAAATCGCCTTTGGGAACATTTTCCATTCCCGATGCAAGGTTTGCTCATGTTCACATCGACATCGTGGGTCCTCTTCCACCTTCAAATGGGCAGACATACTTGCTGACTTGTGTGGACCGTTTAACCCGCTGGCCGGAGGCAATACCACTACCCGACATTACAGCAGAAACAGTAGCCCGTGCTTTCATCACCAACTGGGTGGCCCGTTTTGGGACACCAGCAACACTCACTACAGACAGGGGTCGTCAATTTGAATCTTCTCTCTTCCGAGCCCTCACCAACATGCTTGGGTGTAAGAGGATACGCACAACATCATATCACCCATCTTCGAATGGACTGGTAGAACGCCTTCATAGACAATTAAAGGCATCCCTTAAGGCCCACTCTACTTCTACATGGACAGAGTCTCTACCATTCGTTTTGCTAGGTATCAGAAGCGCGGTCAAATCAACTCTCGGTTGCTCTTCAGCTGAAATGGTTCTCGGGACTACCATCAGACTGCCTGGTGAGTTTGTTGCTCCTGGTGATACAGATGGGGACCTGGATCCTGGTGACTATGTCCATCGTCTCCGTCGACACATGACCACGATTAAGCCACCGCCACCTCGGTCCCAACAAAACCACAGGCAGATCCACTCTGATCTTCTCACGTGCACACACGTTTATGTACGACACGACGCAGTGAGAAAACCGCTCCAAGCCCCCTACGATGGCCCGTTTCGGGTACTTCAGCGCTTGTACAAGTTTTTTGTGTTGGAGCGAAAAGGCATGCCGGACACCGTCAGCATTGACCGCCTCAAAACTGCCTATCGTGAGAACGACAGCCCTTCTCGCATCACCAACCCTGAACAGCTCGTAACACCTCCAACAGCACCACCCACTCCAACAGCAACACCCACTCTTCCCCCTGTGTCTCCTCACCCGGTCCCGGAAGTCACGACTACCCGCTCTGGACGCCATGTTCATTGGCCTGCTCGTTTTGCGCAGTACTGTACTACTGGAACTTGAAATACTTTGTGTGTTCTGTGGATCGAATCGGTTCATACCTTCTCCATTCTAGGAGGGAGCTACTGTAGTGACTGCTCCTTTAACTTAATTCATCAATTGTATATAACAACAGCTGACCAATCAGGGCAAACCAAAAACAACTAACTGGTACCCTGCAAGCTACAGGGATTGTATATAGTTTTTCACGGGTTTGTTAACATGTGAGCTGGGAGTGCAGCCATCTTTTATTCTGCTTGTGTTATGCCTTTTTTGCCTTGTGAAGTAAATACAAATTTATCGCCATCGTTTATAAGTTTTCGCGAGCTGTTAAGGTGTTAACTTCAATATTAACTGTTTCATCGTTACCATAAATTGTCATCGTTTCATCAAGTTAGTTATCGTCTGTTTTGTGTGTCCTGAGCTATTGGTGAGACATTTAAGTACTTTCTCAAAGTCAAACCTAGACATTCGTCCCGTTCGTTCCAGCTCCAGGGAGAAAGCGATTGAAAGCTTAGCTGCGGTACTACTGACTGTTCAGCGTGATCGTAGGAACATTGGGTGAGTCATACTATAGTCTCTGATAGTGGAATCAATCATTGACATTAATAATTCCTACAGATTCATTTAAGAACTTCATGACCATATTTAACCATTTACACGACATTCATATTCCTCTTGTCAGACTCAAACACTCCAACAACAAATCTTCTCAAATCAATCAATCATAAAAACAAGCTTTATCGTAAGTTCTTATACGTTCCCCTTCTGAAACCTCTCGACATAAGTTTACCAAATACAAAAATGTATTAACCACCATTTTACGTTCTGCAAAACGTGGTTATTATTCCCAGCAATTCGAAAAGGAAAAAGGTAATAGTGCTATAAGAATACTTGGAAGATTATCAACAGTGTACTGAAACACAACGCTACTTCCCATATCTCCAGTCTTAAAATTAATGACCTCAATGCTGAAGATCCCCTTCTCATCGCTGAGCATTTCAATGATTTCTTTGTCAATATTGGCCTCACACTTGCCGATCAAATTCCGCCTTGCAGTTTTCACTTTAGGGATTTTATGTCTGACCCAATTCCTCACTCTATTTTTCTTAATCCAATCACTGAGCTTGAACTTTCGTCCATTGTTCTGAACCTATAACCGACAAGAACAGCTCAGGACATGATTCGATCAACTGTCCTCTTATTGAACAGGTTATTCAAGAAATATCTAGACTCCTAGTTTATGTTATTAACTTATCTTTATCTACTGGTATTGTCTCAAACACGATGAAAATTGCAAGGGTCATGCCCATTCACAAAAACGTAGACCATCACTTGGTCAATAATTATCGCCCCATTTCCATTCTTACCTCCTTTTCTAAAATACTTGAGCGTACCGTTTACATTTGTGTCTCTCAATTTCTCGAGAAACACAACATTCTTTCTGATCCTCGGTTTGGTTTTAGGAAGAAACATTCCACTACTCATGCCATCCTGCAACTAATCGACAAAATCCGAGCAGGTCGTGATCAATCACTACATACAATGGGAATCTTCCTGGACCTTTCTAAGGCATTTGACACCATTGATCATTCTATTCTTCTCTCGAAACTTTCATTTTATGGTGTCAGAGGTATTGCCTTGGAGTGGTTCAGAAATTATCTCTCCGACCGCAAGCAGTTTATTTGTATTGATGGCAAAGAATCCTCTTATAAATCGTTACTTTGTGGTGTTCCACAAGGATCTCTCTTGGCTCCTCTCCTGTTTTCAATCTACATAGATGATTTCCCAAAATCGTCTGATAAGGTCACCTTTATTCTTTTCGCAGATGACTCTAATTTATTTTACTCCCACAGAAATATAGACATTCTTTTTGAAACAGTAAACTTGGAGCTTATCCACATTTCCAACTGGATCAAAAAGCCAAACAAGTTATCCATCAATATCAAGAAAACTAACTATATATGTTATTCAATCATTCCAGTAGTTTACTTCCAAGTGACATTATGTTTGATAATTTACCTCTTCTTCGTACTGATTGTGTCAAATTTCTTGGAGTGTTTGTTGATGATAAACTTTCTTGGAATCAGCATATTAATTACTTATGTAAACTGATTGCAAGGAACATAGGAATTATCAATAAACTTTAAAACTTTTTCCCATCCACAATACTCTATGATATTTATTCTGCGTTAATTCTGCCTTACATTTGTTATGGAATTCAAATCAAGTGCCTGTCTACTGAAAAGAATTATGTTGCTGCAGAAAAGGGCTCTTAGAATAATTAATCGTATACCGACTTTTGTGCTCATTCTGACCCATTATTTAAAAAACACAGTACTCTTAAAGTTTCCGATATTTATCTTCTACAACTTTGAATATTTATGCATCAATACAACTCCAATGTTTTACCTAATTCTTTTAAGAGTATGTTCACACTAAATTCTCAATTCCATGCTTATCAAACTAGACATGCAAAATATTTTCATATACCTCGTGTCTACTCATCTAAATCCATGAGTTGTGTTTATTTTCAAGGTCCAAAGTATCTGGAACTCCCTCAGCAATGAAATAAAAATATGTAAGAGTCTTCAGACGTTCAAGAAAAAAACTTTCAAATGATCTTATTGGTAAATACTGAGTCCTCAAGTCCTCAGTTTTCCTGGCATTGTTAGATGTAGATTCAATTTGTTACAAAAATTATTTATATTGTCTCCTACTCAATTATTTATTTGAATGCCGCCGTGCGGTAAGCCTGTCCGGCTATCTGTTGTCCTGTTTGGGTTTTACGTAATCATTGATGTTACATTACTACGGTGGCTCATACTCGCCAATTCCTAGAGAACCCCATGTTTTTTACGGCGTTATATCGCCGTACTATTGCGTTATATCGCCGTACTATTGCGTTATATCGCTGTACTTTATAGTACGGCGATATAACGCAATAAAGTACGGCGATATAACGCAATAGTACGGCGATATAACGCAATAGTACGGCGATATAACGCAATAGTACGGCGATATAACGCAATAAAGTACGGCGATATAACGCAATAGTACGGCGATATAACGCAATAGTACGGCGATATAACGCAATAGTACGGCGATATAACGCAATAGTACGGCGATATAACGCAATAAAGTACGGCGATATAACGCAATAAAATACGGCGATATAACGCAATAGTACGGCGATATAACGCAATAGTACGGCGATATAACGCCGTAAAAAAACATGGGGTTCTCTAGGAATTGGCGAGTATGAGCCACCGTACATTTGTTAAGATCCTCGAAAGGGAACTACACCAAAAGTTAGGGGGAAATAAACAGACGGCTTGTTAATACTGCCAGGCGCAACAAGCTAGCTAGTACAAAATACGTTACGTCAATCATAAAACAGCCGTCTGAAAAAATAGTTTGCTGTACAATCTGCATGTGCATCTAATGGCTTCTGAACGAAGGTAATTAAAGGTGTTGCAGTTTTCCATAACAAACACACGAGCTGGTCACCAGAGCTATGAGGCGCCAAGTGTAAACTTATTATTTAACGCAATTATTTACAAATAATTCATTATATAATATATAATTCATTATTTAACCATTATTTAATCTTTATTTACAAATAATCAGTTTTGCACCACACAATTGTTTATATATAATCGTATGAAAGCTTTCATTATATATATATAATCTTAAACACAATTTCATTATTTACAAATAATGTCGACGGATAGATTTTTATATATAAATAATTAACTTTGCACATGCAATTATATGTATATAATTTCTGGACAACTTTCATTATATATATATAATTTAACGGATCATTACACTTATATATAAATAATGACGACTGATAAAATTTATATGTAAATAATTTATTTTACACATGCAATTATATAATAAATAATTGTTAAGCAGCTTTCATTATATACATATAATTTTGCGGATCATTATACTTATATATAAATAATATCGGCTGACAAAATAATCGTGTAGTATGTAAATTAAGTGGTTAGCCACGCCCCAATACTCTAAATATTCACGTTCCGGCACAGTCTACACGCTCTCTCCGGGCTCGCTCACAGTCGAGTCGCGAGCTGCACATGTACACGTACATGTACATGTACATGTATGTATGCATATGATGTATGTAAAAACTTGTGCAACAGCCAAGCAACTGCAGGTGGTGAATACTAGTATAGACCGCGGTCCTTTTTTGCAGTGTTTTTCAAGTTGTGAATTGAGTGTCCGATCCTCTTCTTGGCTACTCTTATTGTTTTAATCTTGAGCAATGAGTGTATTGATAATGTCCAGGTCCAACAGCAGCATCCAACATATAATCCGTATAATCCGTATAATCCGTATGAAGGGCCGGTGAAATCATACGTAGCCGTGTGGAAGAAAGTCATGGATGAGATAAGACCATTGTGTGCCCGAGAAAAACAATTTGATTATATTTGATAAATGCATCAAAGAGGGGTATTTTTTAAGGACATGCGAAAAAGAAAAGAAAATGGGACAGGAACGCCGGAACGCACTAAATATGTGACTGAAAAGCTAAACGTTTTGTCAGTTAATACAAGGCTATCCCTGTGCTTATCATCTTCAAGCTGATGCTCATTGTCCACAAAGCACTTAACGGCAAGGCTTCCCACTATATCCCTGAACTACTTCAAGTTTACACTCCGTCAAGGGATCTTCGATCCAGTACCATGCTTCTCCTCAAGGAACCCAAGTCTCAACACTCCTGGGGTGACAGGTCTTTTTCTGCAGCTGCGCCACGCATCTGGAACTCTCTACCACATAATCTTAGATCTTGTCTTTGTACCAAACAATTCAAATCACTTCTCAAAACTTATCTTATGTCACAGGTTTTAAAGGAATAATTTAGTTGTACATGGTATATGTTTCTTTCGTTTGTTTTTAGTTTACTGCGCCTTGAACACCCATCAGCAGGGTGGATATGTGCGCATAACAAGTCTTTATTATTATTATTATGTGAGAATAGTATTGAAGACGAGCTAAATAAAAATGTATGGGGCGTCACGTATATTTTTTAAATGAAAAAACAAATCCTGTGGATTTTGTTCATACAACTCGGGGGGTATGGAGTGCTTAATGCACATCGGTGTAAGGGTAAACAATATTATTTATTGTTTTTTGTCAAGAAAACCGATCAGTTCATAAAACAAAACTTTTTATTCAAATAAAAGTACAAACAACATAAATAACCTTAGAAACTAAAAATTATACCTTGCACTGGAACCTTCAAGAATACACAACTTTAAAAAATCAACAAACCTTGAGGCAGTCCTACAAAGACATTTGTAAAGATAAGTTCTGCTATCTGAACTCTGGAGTAGGATGACTGTTCTTTTAGAATGAAACTAACATACTTTGACAATAGAGTAAAAGATGCAATAAAAGTATTACTGTGGCACAATGAAAACTTTAATCTATCACAAATTGAAAAGTATACAACCTTGATTTTCAAAATAATATATTCAGCAAAACAATACAAAGACAGTGCTTATAAATATATTTGTTTTCCTCAAAATTGAACAAGTTAACTCATCTCATAAAATTGGAGGAAAGCGTTAATGTATTGTAAATATTTAAAACGTTGACTCACTCAATATTGATAATCTCAAACGTTAAGTCATGATACACAATTATATCTGTCTACAGTTAGGCTAATGGCGAGTTAAACAAAAATATTCTAGCATATGTTTTTCAGCTGTTTAGTGGCTAACAAAATAAGGACATCAGTTTGCTAGCTGTTACTTTGACAGTTAGAGTTGGTTTATACCAACATAATCACAGGTGATATTTATTCTGCTGAATCACAGGTGGTATATCCTCTACTGACGAGTTCTTGTATCCTTTTTTTAAAAGAGCCGACGACAGGTTTTGCTTTGAAGAAACTACGTCGGCTCAGGTTTTGCTTTGAAGAAACTGGTTATCGCACCAAAGTTTTTCTCACAATGTGATTGCCTCTGCAGATTCGTGTATGCCTTGTAACTGAAATGAGAAATTGTTTTAATGTTGTGTCAATATAATCAAATAGTCAATGCAACTCTCCATAGTTAAGCACCATGGATGACCATTGTATTTCAAACAAACAAAAGTTGTTGCACTTTTTACGGGATTGGATGGTTTTATGATATTTTTTCCAACTACCTTTGAAGATTTTTCTTCCTCTTCCTCCTTGAAAATAATAACAAATGTCAACATGGGATTGTCTTTGGCCTCCCCAGGCTCCAGTTCACCACTTATTAGTGTCGGATGTCTTGTAAATTGTGGAAAGTAATGTTATTAAAAAGTACCCAGTTCTAGACTATGGGTAGTCAGTCTAAACGTTTTGATAAATTTACACAGTTTAATTGTAATTCATAGGGACCTACCTTATATATTATGCAGTTTTCAAAACCCTTTTGTCCCGTTGGAGACCAACTCAGCCTTGTGTCGAGGTGGTTCTAAAACAAAAGTCTCTCCTCCAACTGTGCATATGCATCCTTTAAAAAAATAAAAAATAAAACAATGAAAGTTAAAACAAAGTTGATGAATACTACTAGTCCAATCCCCAAGCAAAGCCCTCGACATGGTGGTAGCCCACTGACTTGTTGATGCAACAATGAGTACACATGTAATACACATCACCACTAGTTTATCACTCACTACTGCCCCTGTTTTAATTTATGTAATTTCAATGCACTTACTGTAAGAAGTCAGAATCACATAATGTATTTTCCTTCAGCAATATAAGTTGTTAAAATTAATAAAAAATCCAAATAGTAAAAACATTACTTGAATTTGAAAAGAAAATAACAAATTATTCAAAAGAACAGTGTATTACAAAAATACAGTGCATCAGCATGATCAGCATATTCAGCAAATGGAACTTTAAATTTAATCTTACTACAGTAAGTCAGTGGTGTTGTGTTATAACTAACAAAACACAATATTATTGGGTAGGATTATTAAAAAAACAGTGCACAACTTTGGTGACTGCCAATTAACAACAAAATTCAACCAAACAGGTCCTACTTGACAAACATTATCCGATTAATTAATGCCATGAAGTGTAATTATAGCAAATCTTCATCAGTTATTGGGGGAAAAACAACAACATTGTTTTCACGAATTAGATGCAGCACTAAGTTTATCGGTCACTTATCCGTCATTTGAAATGAAGTAAACCACGTAGCTACCATCAAGAATAACATTTTATAACGTAACTTACCAAAATGTCATTGAAATAAATTGGTCTCCTTCTCGGGTGGTGATGTATGTGGGCACTGTTGATAGAGGAATGTTCTCTAAAGAGCTAAATTTGTCAAGTTTTGTAACTGTAACCGAGGATTTTAAATGGCTGCCGCACGAAACCCATCATGAAACAACAGTACAGTGTATCCTCCCCTGTCCGGTTTTCGATGTAGTATGCCTTTTTCTTTGAATTGAAAACAAATAAAAATATTCCATAATCAACTGATGCCCTAATTACCTTCTTTTGTTTATAAGAAATATGCAAACATATATTAAAACGTGATGGACATTGAAACTTTCACACCACGCACCGATCTTTGATGACTTCAATAGCGTCCTATTTGTTTTGAGTTTGACCTGTTTTCGATGCAAACAAGAAAGTATGGTGTCCGGGTGAAGCCATACGTGGAAGAAACATCTGCAGTGACTACAAGTGTTCTGTGAGACTTTGTGTATGACTCTATAGCCAGCAGTTTTCTTCATTTTATTCAACTTTTTTTTATATTTAGTTTTAAAAATAAACATGGTATTTTTCAAAAACTTAAAAAAAGAAATGTAAATAATTCTTGGCTTTCAAATCTTATTTTTATTTTGTTTTGTGTCTTTTTATGTTTCTTAACATTTATAATAAAGCATATAAATAAACAGTGATAATCGAATCACAAAGCTGAAGTTTAAATTTTAATATTAATAACAAAAATGATAGAGTGTTACAAAAAAAAATTACCCAGACTATTAGAAAATGATATAAGGCACGTGGCTTCTTTAAGCCTCTGTATTTTTTCCCCCCAGAATGCTCAGCAGAATGTTCAGTCACATGATTTGATCATCGTGAATTGTGAATTGAAAAAGTGTTTGATGAAAATTTTCGGTGGGAATTTTTTTTTTTTATGGCCCCGACAGTATGACATATTTTTGTACTTGCAGAAATGCCTAAAATACCACAACTTTTTGCATTTACAAGTGCAACTAACCAGTGGAGCCTTACATGTTTCGAAGTTTTGGTCAAATGAGAGGAGACTCTTTGCTTGGCAAGTCAAACCACAAAAATTGTATCTAGGGACTGTTTACATCGCGCACAGAGAGGTAAAAGATTTGCCTCGATTTCAGGGACGCCCTGAATACAGGGCGTCCTACGATACATGTGCAATATTACTGTACGAATGTACTAACTGTACGCATGACTGTAAGTCTGAGCGTGTATAGACTAGACTGTGTTTTGATGTGAATATTTAGAGTATTGGGGCGTGGCTAACCACTTAATTTACATACTACACGATTATTTATATATAATGAAAGCAACGCAAAGTCATTATTTAGTATATCATAGCCTCGTTCGCTTAGTTGTAAAGTAATAGTTTTCCTTATTTTATATATAAATGTGTGGTTCAAAATTCTTTATTTACAAATAAATTTTGTCAGCCGATATTATTTATATATAAGTATAATGATCCGCAAAATTATATGTATATAATGAAAGCTGCTTAACAATTATTTATTATATAATTGCATGTGTAAAATAAATTATTTACATATAAATTTTATCAGTCGTCATTATTTATATATAAGTGTAATGATCCGTTAAATTATATATATATATAATGAAAGTTGTCCAGAAATTATATACATATAATTGCATGTGCAAAGTTAATTATTTATATATAAAAATCTATCCGTCGACATTATTTGTAAATAATGAAATTGTGTTTAAGATTATATATATATAATGAAAGCTTTCATACTATATATAAACAATTGTGTGGTGCAAAACTGATTATTTGTAAATAAAGATTAAATAATGGTTAAATAATGAATTATATATTATATAATGAATTATTTGTAAATAATTGCGTTAAATAATAAGTTTACACTTGGCGCCTCATACAGAGCAGCCTTATTTCTTTCCCGACACACCCATGAAACGCTTGAGTGCCGAATATCTGTACACGTTGAGTATCCGAAACTTATTTTGCATGAAAAACATGTTTTAGTTGCAACCTAGTCAATGTCCGGGGCCATGTATGTTTCAGAAGGGCCAATTCACGGCAGACTGTTGGTTGAGTGGCTTTATCTGAACTAAACATTTTGAAGAGCTTAGGCCTAACTGCCGTTGAAGACAGAATGAACGAAATCAAATAGGCCCAAACCACCTGTCAACTATTATAATATGGTTAATTGCATAAACTTTTGAGGTTTTGAAATTGATTGGTTCATTTTTTGTTTAAAATACCGTGTGTTTGTAGTTTGACGAGATCAGATCTTGCTTCTATGTTCTGCATGCATTCAAATACAATTAACACAAACCACTGTGAGAATTGGATGAACTTTAATTGTATTTTTTTCAAAAACGCGTGGTTAGACTAGATTCACAGGTGCGTTAAATGTTGTTGGTTTTTGTTGAGTTCCTTCAGGTGACTGCACACGGACATTTTGTACCTGTGTTTAAATTCCAAATTTAAAATTGCTTTCAACTTTGATCGATATAGGCCTAACTATACCCTTGCCGCGATTTTTTTCCCTTTTTTTTTAACCGGGAGGGTCATTATGTAAACTAATTCGGCATGCCTCAGTCGTTATTCACGCTTTGTCATAAACTGCGGCTGCGCATGTAGAAGTATGAATAACAAAGACTTACAGAACCAAGCGTGTTCTGGCGGCAATATAGTGGCACCAACATAACACCGTCCAAGCCCTTGCGTTTTCATATTTTTACTTCTGGTTTAAGAGGGACAAAACATTGTCCAGGAAACAAGTATCATGACCGGGAATCGAACCCACACACGGGTGATTAGGCCATTAACACTCTTGAGTCCACACATGCAGCAGACCGCTCGGCCAAGACGCCACAAGTCAACCTCTCACCTCGCAACGAAAATATATGTCGGAATATGGGGCGCCGTTTGTCAATTAATTGTTTAGCGTATTTTTGACGTGTTTTTACCATGGTTTGTAATAATTAGATGTAAACCATAGAAAGTGCTGTCAATTTATTTTGTGGTTTACATACCATAAATTTACAATCAAAGCTTATAAATTATGGTTTATAAACCATGAAAATTGAATCATCATAAAACATGGTTTATAAACCATGGTTTATAAACCATGAAAATTGAAGCGTCATAAAACATGGTTTATAAACCATGGTTAATAAACCATGAAAATTTAAGCACCTTCAAAACATGGTTTATAAACCATAACAATTTAAGCATCAAAACATGGTTTACAAATCATGGTTTATAAACCATGAAAAGTGAAGCATCATAAAACATGGTTTACAAACCACGAAAATCGTGTGTCACAAATCATGGTTTATTGAATTTGAATTTTGAATTTGAATTTTATTAAAATTGACATACATCGTGACCCGAAGGTCAAATTGCAGAGTCATTACAATAGTTAAAAATAGAAAATACATAAATTTTGTTTAAAAGTACACCAAAATATCAAAAATAAATGATATAAGAAAAGAAGATTGCACCCACGCCTATAAAACAAAAACAGAACCACATTAACTAAACAACACCTCCCTGTAGTGTAAAAGGGAAATGGATTATTTTAAATAAACGTTTAAATAAAACATTAAATAATAAGAACCACACTCCGACCACCACTAACAATAAAATGGACAAATTAATTAAGAATTAATTAAACCTAGGAAGTAAGGAACAGGGCTATTTTTAAAACGACTGGATCTGGTGGGGATGGTTGAAACATGATGACTATTTAACAGAGGTTTCGACCATGACTCTCAAGCCTGGTAGGGGGGGGGGAGGTCTTTAGTGCGAGGGTTGTTAGCGAGTTCATTCAATTAGCAAAACGCCTGCAGTGTGCCACTCTCCTACCAGCCAGAGAGTCAAGGCCAAGCGATGAAAGAGCAGAGTCATATGAATGATAACTATTACCCAACATAATTTTACAGGCACGTTTTTGGATAGACTCAATGGTATGAGTATGCTTAACAGTAACACCTGAGTGCCAGATGACATCACCATATTCTAAAACTGGGCGTACATATCCATTAAAAACAATTCTTAACTCATCCAAACTAAATCCAAAACGTTTAAGTAACCGCAGCATGAAAAGTTTCCTGTTGGCTTTAGCTAACATATGGTTAATCTGCTTGTCCCATCTAAGGTTATTCTGAATACAAAGGCCCAGAATGTTGGCCTCTGTAACAAAAGAAACAGGTTCATCACCAATTGTTAAATTACCGGGATTTTGATGGGATTTACCGAAACACACCTGGATGGCCTGGCATTTGGAGGGATTTAGCTGCAAGTGATTTGCATCAGACCACTCCTTAAAATTATCTAAATCGTCTTGCATGTGGCCACGACTACCAGTCTTACAGTTCTCAGCAAATGTCAAGTCATCAACGTATTTCCAATACTTTGATTGTGAGTTTTGTGCTGCATCGTTAATGAGTATTTGAAAACCAATCGGGCCGAACTTTGTACCTTGGGGAATTCCCCCATGAATACCAACATAATCTGAAAGAACGTCATTATAGCGAACACATTGACGTCTATTACGAAGGAAGTCACAAATCCAGGGAACAATAGACTCACGGACCCCAATGGAGATGATCTTATCAATCAATAAAGTGTGGTCCACCAGATCAAATGCCTTTGAAAAGTCCGTAAGTACCACCGTTCCCACATTGCGACCACCCTCTGCACCCTGAAAAAGATAATGAATTAAATTAATAAGGTAATGGTTGGTAGAAACCCCCCCCCCCCCCCCCCCCAACATTACCAAACTGCTGCAGGTCAATTTCAGAGTAATTATCATCAATAATCCAGTCAGTAACAAATCCTTCTGCAATCTTAGCAAAGACTGAAGTAAGTGAAACAGGTCTAAGTTTGTCAAGACTAGGCGGAAATTGTTTGGGAATAGGGACAACAATAGCATCTTTCCATTGCACCGGAACAACACCCTCCATGAAAGAACTATTTAAAATATCTGTGAGCGGCATACTAAGTTCGTATGCAAACTCCTTAACGAGTTTCGGAGGGAATTCATCAGGTCCTGACGCCTTGCTAGTTTTAAATTTTTTAAGTTTGGCATAGACAACCCAAGGGTAAAGATGAGGGATAAAGTCTACCGCTGGCAAGAACGCAGGCAATTTAGACGTAGGCCTATCTAAAGGGTTAAGGTTAGCAGAAACGTCAACAAGCTTGGCATTGATCGCAGTAGCTTTGGCCTTATGATCACTTCCATCAGTACCGGGGATGTCAAGACCTCTTTTACTATTATTAGTGACCTTTTTAACCTGTTGGTGCCACTGACCAGGATCAGTGTTCTGTAGATTACGAATACGGTTAGCATAATAAGAAATCTTAGCCAATTCCATTTCTCTTTTAATCAGATTTCTATATTTGCGCCAAAGAACCATGTTGTTAGTGTTAAAAGCCACTTGACGGTCAAAAACAAGTTTTTTATGGATAAGGTGTAAGCCAAGGCTTGTCATTAACATGGTTCTTGTAGCTTTTAAAGGGAAAAAAGGAATCCATGGCAGAATCAAGCAAATTGTAAAAAATGTCAACCTTGCCCTGAGTATTCGCACAATTGAGAATTTCATTCCAGTTCTGACTTTGAATCCAACGTCCAAAAGCACAAATACCAGAGTTGAGCAATGGGCGAACTCTTTTAACCTTAAATGTATTCTGTCTTTTTTGGTGCAACTTCGGCTTCCATAAAATACTAACATGGTCACTGCTTCCAATAGGAGACAATGGAATTGGTTTATCAAAAACAGACTTCAAATTGTGACTAGTGAGAATAAAATCAAGCACGGCATCGGCTCTAGTGTGAAAATCCACTATCTGAGTTAAGTCATTGCCTGCAATAATTGTATTAATATTCATGCGATTAAAATCTCCTAAAATAACTACACCAATATCTGGGTATTTTGTACGTAACAAATCAAGACTGGCCATAATATGATTTTCAAGTGTCCGTTGATGAGGAGAGTCTGTTGTAATGTAAACTGCACACACTGCTATGGCTGAAATAGTTCTTGGTAATCTTGGAGGACGAAGTCTCACCCAAATACATTCCAGTTCTTCAGGAACAATTATATCGTTAATTTTAACAGCAGGAATGAATTTTTTTGAATAAACTGCTATAAACCATGAAAATCGTGTGTTGATGATGATGATAGTTCACTTTATTTCCATAATCAAGATTTAGTATTAGGCAAAATAGCCAAACAACATTGCAAATTAAATATTTGTAGTAAATGACAATTAGAATTAAATTAATTAAAACTAATAATTAAGTTATGTAAAAATACATAACATCAAAATTACTATAATATGCCAACAGTAGACATTCACAATGGAGGGGGCTCAATTAAAGCAATGCTTGTTGTGAATGAGCTCCCTTTTATAAAGAAAACATGTAAATTCTTTAGATACAAAGTACAAGTTGTATATCACGTTAATTAAATTAATACAAGAACGAACATATGGAGAACAACATCAGGGACACCGCAACACCACGCGCACCGGCCTGCCACTGCCATACACGCCGCGCTCAATACACAAAATTTGTATCGAACGCTGCGTGCACCGCAGCAACAAGCCACACAGCGCATCAGAACGTTGTACTCCATATCACAAAACACAAACTAAACAAACAATGGGTTGGACAACAAAAGGTAGTACAATAACAGAACATGTAAGGCATTGTTGATAAAGAAGCAAGATGCAATAGTAAACCAATATTTAGCAAACAATTTATGTATGTTTATATATATTTAGGATGGATTTTTTAAATGATTTTTTGAAAGAATTAATTGATTTCAAATTGGCAATAGAAGAATCCAAAGAATTCCATAATTTAGGACCAGCAAACTTTATGGTTTTTTGAGCAAGATTAGTTCGAGTGAATGGAATATGCAGTTGAGTGGCCTGACGTGTAGCGTGCGAATGAATAGTATTATTATGAGCGAATATGCTTGTAAGGGAGTTTGGAATTACATTGCGATGCACTTGAAACATAAAAATTGCAAGGTTGTAATGATAACGGTCCTTAATCTTTAAGGTACTAAATCGATAGAATAGGGGATCAGTATGTTCAATGTAACTGGAATTGGAAATTATACGTATAGCCTTTTTTGCAGTAGAGTCAATCTATTAAGAATCGTTGCACAGGCATTTCCCCATGCTAATATACCATAGTCAATATAAGAACAAATTAGTGTTGAATAAAGGGTGAATAAGATATTTTGAGGGAGAAAGCTTTTTAGTCTATTTATAATACCAATATTTCTACTAATTATATTACACAAATAATCAATATGATTTTTCCAAGTAAGTTTGCTATCTATATATAGACCCAGAAATTTAATGCTATTAACTTGATTTATAACGATATCGTTCATATATACTGGTCTGGGTAATATATCATAGGTGTTACTGAAAAGCATACAGTTAGTTTTTTGTACATTTTAAAGACAATTTGTTACAATTTATCCATTCATAAATCACTTTTAGTTCTGTATTTACTGTATTAATGAGAGTGTCAATATTTTTATGGCTATAAAACAAGTTAGAGTCATCTGCATAAAGTACACAAGATAGAATATTTGATGCATTTGCAATATCATTTATATAAATTATGAAAAGAAGGGGGCCAAGGATTGATCCCTGTGGAATCCCACATGATAAATACTGTGATGATGAAACGCTCCCATTTAAAGAGACATGTTGTTTCCTACCAAATAAATAGCTCTTGAACCACTCCAGGGGTTTTCCTCTAATACCATAGTGATTAAGTTTATACAATAAAATATCATGATTAAGAGTATCAAAGGCTTTGGAGAAGTCTAAGAAAACCCCTAGAGTGGTTTCACAATTGTCGATAGCACCAGTAACCTTATTAATTAAGTTAAGAATTGCATGAGTTGTAGAATGCTTGGCACGGAAGCCAAATTGACAATTTGACAAAATATTATAAGCATTTAGAAAATCAATCGTGCGTTTATAAACTATTCTTTCAAAGATTTTAGAGAAACAGGTAAGTACAGAAATAGGTCGGTAATTGGAAATTGAAACAGAATTTCCTTTTTTAAAGACGGGAATAACCTTGGCAATTTTAAGTTTATCAGGTACAATTCCAGTAGATAAGGACATATTAATAATGTGAGTAAGAGGGTCAGCTATACCATTAATTACTTTCTTAACAACAAAGGAGTTGACACAATCAAAGCCAGAGCTTTTTTTATTACCAAGATTATTTAAAGTGTTAAGTACTTCCTGCTTTGAAGCAGGTGCAAAAAACATTGTGTTAGGATTAGTAGAAGGGAGATATTCTTGGAAAGCCTTGACACAATGGGGGATCTGACTGGCCAAATTTGGTCCAATGTTTATGAAGTGTTTATTGAAAATGGTTGCCATTTCCTGGGGGTCATTAACAACTTTATCATTGTGGGAAATGGAAGTTATGGCTGTTTATTTAAAGCAGATTGTATAATTTTCCATGTATTTTTAACATTATTTTTCTCTTTTTCAAATTGAAGAGCAAAGTAATTTTTCTTGGCATTTCTTAGAACTTTAGTTAATATATTTCTGTATTTAATATAGTTGAGATGATTCAAATTGTTATTTTTTTTTATAAATTTGGAATATAGTTTTTTTTTTAGTTTAATCGATTTTAAGAGTGATGCAGTAATCCATGGAGATTTAGGTTGTGCCTGCTTGTGCTTCTTCTTTGTAATTTTTACTATATTTTTATCATGCAGAAATTCAAATGTATTGTTGAAGTTCTCAAAAGCAATATTAGGATCATCGGAATTATACACATTTGACCAGTCAAACTCCCGCAAATCTTTAGAAAAATCTTCCAAAGCTTCCTCTGTGTAATTGCGAGTGAGTGCACTGTTAGATACTTGTCTTTTGTTTAAGGTATGCGAGGGGATAGATGTAGAAATTGGAAAATGATCAGATATGTCAGAAATTAAAATATAAGATTTATTAGGAGGGGGTAACATGTTAGTAAATATATTGTCAATTAAGGTGGCTGAGTTTCTAGTGATTCTTGTAGGTTTATCAATAAGTGGGAGGAAGAAGTTGGAATAAATTGTGTCAAGAAAATCTTGCGTATTCTTATTATTATTATATTCTAGGAGATTAATGTTAAAATCTCCGGAGAGAAAGCATCTTTTTTTTTCAGTAGAGAGTTGTGATATAATATCTTCAAATAGTGTCATAAATTCCGGATGGGAAGCTTGTGGTGGTTTATATATTACGCCAAAAATATCGTTTTTAGAACCAGAGTTTGAATTTTTTGTTTCAATGAAAAGGGACTCCAAAGACTCAGTAGAGTGATAGAGATCTTGTCTGATGATATAATTTATGTTGGACTTGATATAAAAGGCTACTCCACCACCTAATTTACTGTTTCTATTGTTATTAATTAATTTATAGCCAGGCAGGAAGAAAATATCAGGGGAGGATTCTCTTAACCAAGTTTCAGTGAGAGAAATAAGCGAAAATTCATTGAATGACTGAAGGAGAGATTTTAAATTATCAAAGTTTTTAGCGAGGCTTCGAATATTAAAATGTCACATCACATTTAATTGTTCACAAATCATGGTTTATAAACCATAAAAAACGTGTGCTCATCTTCATCATGAAACCGGGGGCCAGTCCTCCTGTCCAGGCTGCCCGCTGCCGATGCATGTGCGGCAGCCGATGCAGGTGCGGCAGCCGATGCAGCTACGGCTGGCGGAACCGCTGGCGAAACGAGAGGGCTTGCCGCAAGTATGGGATGTTTACGGAGGGCCTCTACCAAAGCCGTGGATATTGTGGCAGCTAGCCTTTCCACGTTTGTTGTTGTTTCGGTCATTGTCACATCACATTTAATTGTTCCCGGGCCCGCAATGCATGGGGGGTAAACAAACTCTGACTAGTCTCTAAGATTGTTAACAAGAGTCGTCTAGGAACAGACTACTTCGTGATTGGTTTCCTCGAGCCTCTGCCGGCATGCCGCATGGCACGCGGTGCATTACATCATTGCTAGCTCGCATGGGGAACCGATCAGAATTGGGAAGGAGGTTTCAATGAGGTTTCAAACCATATTATTATTATTAATGAGACGATGTGAGCCGTATCCGAATTGGCGGCTACAGCTACAGCTACGGCTGTTGCTAAGGATGTTGCTAAGGATGTCCTATACTTCAACGCATGATGACGCGGAAATCTAGCCGTAGCCGTAGCTGTAGCCGTTAATTCGGACACGGTTTTTTTATGGTTTATAAACCATGATTTGTGAGCACATGTTTTTATGGTTTATAAACCATGATTTGTGAACACACGATTTTCGTGGTTTGTAAACATGCATGTTTTATGATGTTTCACTTTTCATGGTTTATAAACCATGATTTATAAACCATGTTTTGAGGATGCCTAAATTTTCATGGTTTATAAACCATGAATCATGATTTGTAAACCATGTTTACATTTTTATGGTTTATAAACCATGTTTTGAAGATGCTTAAATTTTCATGGTTTATAAACCATGATTTGTAAACCATGTTTTGATGCTTAAATTTTTATGGTTTATAAACCATGTTTTGAAGGTGCTTAAATGTTCATGGTTTATAAACCATGTTTTATGACGCTTCAATTTTCATGGTTTATAAACCATGTTTTATGATGATTCAATTTTCATGGTTTATAAACCATGGTTTATAAACCATGTTTTATGATGATTCAATTTTCATGGTTTATAAACCATAATTTATAAGCTTTGATTGTAAATTTATGGTATGTAGGCCTAAACCACAAAATAAATTGACAGCCTTTCTATGGTTTACATCTAATTATTACAAACCATGGTAAAAACACGTCAAAAATACGCTAAACAATATTAATTGACAAACGGCGCCCCATATCGGAACGGCTAATTAGCAATATTGTGTTATATTACCAATGCATTGAGAACAGCCCACTGATGATACAAGGCCTGTACGCTCCAAACGATACAGTGATCAGCTCTATCGACATGAGGAATGTCTCGGAAATCACGTTTACTTGTAATTCGCCATAAAAAAGTTGTTGACAATCGAAAATCATGAAAAAACACTTAAAAAACCGATTCTGCGATTTCGTTGGTGTTAGGTTAAACAAAACTTTATCTTTCTTGTCGTGAATGACACCTTGTTATGCTGGACTGGGTCAGTCTGAAATACCGCGTTAGAAAATGTTCCCACATGACACTATTGTTATTTCGATTCAACACACACACAAATAAAAACAACCAATGTTTAAAAAAAAAGTAATTTATTTTCGTACGGTTGAACGGGGCAGTGAATTAGTACGAAAATTAGTTCTTAGAATACCTCCGCTGCGCGGAAGGACCTAGCGGTTATATACATGGGTATATAAGGCAAGGCGCGGCATTGATGTGCCATCTGCGTACCGACAGACAGCAACACTCCTTATATTTTGTTCTTTTTCAAAATTACCAAACTCAATTATGCACATCTGCGGGGTTTTCCAGAGTAATTTCTCCATACAGAGTTTTGACCTCTGGTTTTTCATCCCGCAGCAATAAGTAGGGGCTGCACCAGGGGTTAACGATGTAATTATGAGGTGTAATATAATAAAACTTCTGAATTAACAGTTAAAGTGTAATTGTTAACCTGTAGACGAACGTTATAGATACGAGTTAACGATAATACAGAAAAGTAATTTTGTTAATCTGAAGTTAAATAAACACGGGTCACGTCTGTCGGTAGGCCCTCCCAATGTTGTTAATAACAAGCAGCTGTGTCTTTAAGAATTTATGTTTAAACCGTTTTTCTAAGTTTTCTCGAGAATGTGATCATCAACATTTGGTGAGTGGAATTTTGTGTTTATTCAAAACTGATAGTACGAATTCTCTTACCAAACCATAAGGCAAGTCGAATAAAAATACGAAAATAGGCCATACAGTGAGACAATTTCAATTTACAGTAATCAAATAATTAAATAAAAAATGAATTAAATATCCAGCAGTTGATTATAACTGCCATTTTGAGTTTCTAAAGCTATGTACTAAGAGTAAGGCCCTTGAAAGCTACGAAATGGATTGCAAGTAAATCAAGTTGCATTTTTATTGTTTGTGTGGAAAAACTGTTTCCATCAAAATAATGGTTTTCCATCCTTGAGAAACCGGTGTATAACAATGACGACGTTTAACTACATCAGTTAACAAATCTTTTTAATACAATATGTCTATTATGGCCTTTGGCAATTACAAAGTTACACAAAATCAGTTCAATGTCTCTCAATGTGACTGTTGGGTTCAGCCAGAGTTAGTTCTCATATATTGTACAAAAACAATTTAAATCAAGTTTTGATCATAATTATCGTAAATTTCTGTTTCCAACACTTAACCATGTCTTTCGAAACAAGGGTTCATCTCCTTTTACCCAACTATGGTGCCTTTTAATTTAGTACTCTTGAATCAGGATACCGTACGCATTTTAAAGGTCGTTTGCGAAACTCAGTGAAAGGTACGGATTGTTCTCATTAATTTGAATTTTAGTATGGGATATTTAATTTACTTGTTTCTAAAAATTGTACACTCATGTAGCGAGCCTACCATCCACTGATGTTCCATTTAAACAAAAATAGGGGAACATTTTAATAACCAATATTTCATGTTTAGGCCTATACTCTTCGAACTACAATCTATCTGATTTTTAGATAGCTTATACCAGCGCGACGCTGTCACGTTATAATTTGAACATTGAGCTCTTCTTGAAATGTGTGGGTTATTGACATTAATCACCAATTTCCGTGCATCTGACAACTATTTTTGTGTTGGCTAAAGGATACTTTTCGGATCAGCATGATGAGGTTTTTGGCAAGTCGGCATTTAGTGTCACTTACCTCTTCCTTGGAAGTAATTATCCAGGGATTCAATCGGTGCCCGTTCACTCAGGACGTGCCCATCCAGCAGTATTTTTCTCATGATATCATGCGAGTTAACAACTACTACTTTTCTGGATCCAAGACGCAGAGTAAATATCGCTCCATATTTCTCTACCATACGAGACAGATAAGAATTTCTATCTTTCCCAGAGAGGTGACCGATGCTTCCAAGTACAGGCCACCCTTTTGGACCTGGTGGTAGCTGCTGCCAGATCTTTGTGTTTGACTGAATCAAACTGTTGATCAGAGTAAACACACAAACTGCAAAAAATATCACAAGTGATAACCAAGAGTATTGCCAGTTTTCGTCTCCCATTATGAACTTTTGTAAATTGCACGGTTTCTCTTAGAGATCAATTAAATTATTTTGTTTGAACAAATATAATCCTTATCATAGACTGTATTCTAGTATGGCGGCAGTAATAACTTAAATCACTCTATAGATATGCGTGTCGTCCGTGATGTGTGAAGTTGAAGGTAAAAGTAGACACAATGCCACATCAATTTTATAGGGTGCACTACCAGTGAAAGGGTTCCCATCTGTCTTTGTTAAAGTATGCCATGTAGTTCCTGAAGTAGCACCGTCAGGGTGCTGTGTGCAGCATTTATGCACCGTTGAACATATTGACGGAGAATAATGGTGCAAGTAGCCCCCATCAATAACAATACGAGGGGGCTATGCTCCCTCTATATGGAATATGAATACAAATTATTTTTGAATAGTAGTCTATGTGCCTCGACCTTTAAAACTAGGTGTGCGCTGTGAGTGCCTATGTGTGTAAGTTCGCCAGTCGTGACAAGCTTTCAAACAGTTGAATATACGTTGTTACTATTGATACTTGTGATATGTTGTCATGGGGTTTATTGACATAATGCATATTGAGATAGGCCCTATACTTGTGATTTTTTTAATTGCTAAATGTTTTGTAACCGCATAAAAACTACAACCTTGGCATGCCATCACCAATGGCACATTCCTTGATAGGTAGGCCGTATCGAAACACACTGTATTAGAATTCTGCATTCACATTGTCATTCTTAGTTTAAATTTAGAGTTCATAACTGTCACGTAATCGGTGTGTGAAGTTGAAGGTAAAAGTACATTATATATCCCAGTGCTTGAGGACTCGAGTCCGATTTCCCCTAGGACCCCCTCCCTTTCGGACTATACATGGGACCATAGGGCAAGGTGGGACTCGGACTCAGACAAAAGGGACTCGATATACATGTACATGCACTGTAGATACTATTGCTATGTGCACTTGAAAGGACTCCCCCTGTCTTTGTTAAAGGCAAAGTAATAAGTATACCTTTGGTTTTTGGAACTGTTCGATTATATCAATCCTATATAAATAAAGACTTATGCAATAAAACTATCGTGTGAAAATTTCATTTCCAAAGGTGGTATAGTGTTTTTCAGATACCACCAAATATCTGGAACGGTTTGTCCACGCAGGAAGAATAATCCTTCATTGGAATACTATGGTGGCCCTGAAGGAACATCGCATATCGCAAACGTGTGCGCATAGGCGATGTCGCGAAATTTATCGCGAATGTGTGCGCACACGTATTCGCGAATTGTTTTCACGACATTGCATACGTGTAAGCACACATTCGCGATAAATTTCGCAACATCGCATACGTATGCGCACACGTTTGCGATATGCGATGTCCCTTCAGGGCTACCATATTTATGCCGTCAAAAGCTGCTGTACATATTTTCTTACCAAGTAAGTTTTTATTTAGCCCTATGTATAGACTTGGTTATGAAGGACGAAAAGTGGCCATCTGCTTATCTGCTATCAGAATAGCTCAAAGTCAGATTTAACGTTGTTTTTAAATGAATGTTTCCACTTTTCTACTTTTCTTCTACCTGGAAATGAGATTGAACGTTTTGTGAAAATGCTTTTGCATTTTTCTGCTTTTCTGCTACCAGAAAAGCAGATTTTACTAGATGTTAGCGGACGAAAAGTGGCCACCTGCCTTTTTGCTATCAGAATAGAATAAAGGTAGATTGAACGATTTTGACTTTTTCATTTTCTCCTTTTCTGCCACCTGAAAAGTAGTTTTTACTTTGGTGCCCCGAAAATTGGCCATCTGCTTTTCTCTTTTGAGAAAAGCAGAAAAATGGATTGAACGTTTTTCGATACCGGAAAAGCAGATTTTACTCAGGCGGCCAAAAAGTGGCCATTTATTTGCTTTTCTGCTTTCAGCAAACCGTGAAAGTTTTGGCATGACGATGTCGAAACATTATGTCTACCCTATCACTTTGTAAAGAAAGATAACGACGTTTCTCTAGAAGTCTATTATTTTGATGTAGTATGGAGGTCGAAAAGTGGACATCTGCTTTCCAGCTTTCTAATTATGAAAAAACCGGATTGAACGGTTTTTCTGGTGCATTTTTCTACTATTTTGCTTTTTGTCCCCCTGTAAAGTAGATTGAACATTTTTGTAGTTTCCATTTTTCTACCTTTTCACTTTTCAGTTTCGATGAAAGCAGGTTTTACTTATTCGCCCACTTACGGTCGAAAAGTGGACATGTGTCTTTTGGGTTTCCTAGAAGCAGAAAAGCAGGTTGAACGTTTTAGATAAATCTATTTTTCAACTTTTCTGCTAGCCAGAAAGCAGATTGGACGTTTTGTCACACAGTGGCACAAAAGCGGACATCTACTTTACTGGCCGGTTTCCAACAACCTGAAAAGCCGATCGTACGCTGGGGACCATTTCACTTTTCTGCTTTCCTGCTTCCCAGAAAGTGGATCGAACGTTTTTTGAAACAGATGCTTCGGACTATAAAGAGAAAGGACCGCGGGAAGAAAATTATAGGGCACCCCCCTCCTCTAGTGGACGAGCCCTACAAATAAACGAATGGCGGCGCGCACCGGCTAGAGACGAAGCGCCCACAGTTAGTTCAGCAAGGCCGGCCGCCCGCCAACAAACAGGAATAGGAAAGTTCAAAAAACGAAATTTTCTTCTGTGAAGCCGCCAAGGTTTTTGGGAGTAGCAGGTCGCTAGCAATCTACGTTTGGATGATTAAATTCATTCTCATTCTCTACGTTTCAACAAATAAATAGTACAATAATTATGAAAGAAATCAAAAACAACTATAGCAGCAAATTCTGTGTTCACGTTTTAATGAAACGACAAAAAATCATTCGTGTTCTGCCCAGGGATTTGTTTTTGGACTTTTACGGACAGAGCATCATGTTTCGTTTGCAGCAACATTCAAAATACGCATGGATCCAGACAGGCTGCTTAAATAGCAAGAACTTTGAGTCCTCAAAATGTTACTATCGACATTGACAGTATTTCTGATGAGAATAAAAGTGTCTCAAGGTTGTACTAACTTCAAATCAGTGAGCTTGAGGCCGAAGCTCCCTCCCCCCACCCACCCTCCCACGAAAAAAAACCCCGACTTTCGACTTTATCTTTTGAGGATCCTCAATTGACAAACAACAAGTTTTGTATGTGCCTTGTTTGACATGCACGTGTCAGTCACACACATTGGCCGTGGAGTCATGCATTCGTACAACAGGGGGGTAAATTTAACTGCTAATAGTAATAAGTAATACATTTTTTCTGTTGGTGCGTAAAACAGATGTCCACTTTTAAACCTCTGTTCAAAAAACGTTCGATCCACTTTCTGGGAAGCAGGAAAGCAGAAAAGTGAAATGGTCCCGAGCGTACGATCGGCTTTTCTGGTTGTTGGAAACCAGTAAAAGTAGATGTCCGCTTTTGTGCCACTGTGTGACAAAACGTCCAATCTGCTTTCTGGCTAGCAGAAAAGTTGAAAAATAGATTTATCTAAAACGTTCAACCTGCTTTTCTGCTTCTAGGGAACCCAAAAGACAAATGTCCACTTTTCGACCGTAAGTGTAGGCGAATAAGTAAAACCTGCTTTCATCGAAACTGAAAAGTGAAAAAGTAGAAATTGGAAACTACGAAAATGTTCAATCTACTTTTCAGGGAGACAAAAACCAGAAAAGTAGAAAAATGCTCCAGACAAAAACGTTCAATCCGCTTTTTCATAATTAGAAAGCTGGAAAGCAGATGTCCACTTTTCGACCTCCATAATGTAGCCGTGAAATTCCTTTGGTTATTTTCTTAGAGATGCCGCCTGTGGTCTCACAGAAACGCATACGTTGTAGTACTGACGTATCCGATTGGTCTACGCACGCAAACACCAGATAAACAAAGCTGGAGACCTTGCCCCTTGATACTCAAGTTATTTTTTGTCTATGAGTTTAATAATAATAGTAAGCAATACTTTAATATGAGATAATTCATTGCAAATTCCCCCCCCCCCCCCCCCCCCCGACAAGTTAATTCCATCTTGCAAAAAATGTGTCTTCTTTTTTAGAAGGATAACTTTTTGATCAATTTGGCTTGCATAAGTTTAGATCACACTACAACAAATACATGTTATACTGTCCTACGCCACACTGTCCCTTCCCGGGCTTCGTAAAAACTTTTGCAGGGAGGTAAAGAATACCTTTGGTTTTTGGAACTGCTCGATTGTTTTAATCCTAAGTAAATGTAGATTTATACAATAAAACTAAACTGCGAACATTTCATTTTAAATGGTGGGGGGGGGGGGGGGTGGGGGGACCACTGAGATTCTCCGTCCACAACGGCCGTCAACACAGGCATCAATAGAGAGCACAAACTGTGCATATTATAGGCTTTGCAGCTGGGCGGAAATCTCAAAGGAAACCCTCCAACAAACTTTCAGGGAAATATCCGATCGGTATCTTAAATTACAATAATAAAGGTTAGAAATTATTGTGTCCCGTCTTGTTTTTTGAACAATTATGGTCACTTAGGTTCACGGTTTGCTGAGAGCAGAAAAGCAAATGGCCACTTTTTGGCCGCCTGAGTAAAATCTGCTTTTCCGGTATCGAAAAAGCAGAAAAGTAGAACGCACAGTTGTCAAAACGTTCGATCCATTTTTCTGCTTTTCTCAAAAGAGAAAAGCAGATGGCCAATTTTCGGGCACCAGAGTAAAAACTACTTTTCAGGTAGCAGAAAGGGAGAAAATGAAAAAGTCAAAATCGTTCAATCTACCTTTATTCTGTTCTGATAGCACAAAGGCAGATGGCCACTTTTCGTCCGCCAACATAAAGAGGAAAAGTAAAATTTGCTTTTCTATGTAGCAGAAAAATTGAAAATGCATTTTCACAAAACGTTCAATCTGGTTTTCAGGTAGCAGAAAAGTAGAAAAGTGGAAAAATTATTTTAAAAACAACGTTAAATCTGACTTTGAGCTATTTTGATAGCAGATAAGCAGATGGCCACTTTTCGTCCTCCATACTTGGTTCCAAGTCTGTAATCGTGGTTTTTAGTCTACCTGATAGCCGATACATTATTGCCTGAAATAGCGCCCTCTTGTGGATAAACCTCCGTCTTTAACCTACGTACGATCACATGGGATTGCGAGTTAGAGCGTGTGATAGCCATTCTGCGGGGGAATTTTGCGTTGCTGATGCAGAGAAATAACTGCGATCCCAGACTTGAAATCAAGTCTACCCTATGTGGGACTCTTCCTCTGTGCTGTACACAGATACAGATTACGAAAGTGAAAGGCCGCCAGGGCTAGTTTTTATTGCCATTGATTTCAAGAGTAATCACCAAACGTAAACGTTCCCTTTAAAGTATGTCATGCAGATTCCAGGGTTCGGGATCAATTCAAGATCAAAGTTACGCAATTTTGCACTTAAAGAGCGGTTCTAGGATACTCTGATATACTTAGTTTTTACATTTTTCAATAGATGGAGTCCCCAAGAAATAGAAACAAGTTGTATGAGTCCCTTACCTCACGCTAAAACAGGGTAAAAATTTCTTTATTAGATCACGGAAGGTTTTGCAATAATTTGTTTGTACCTTTTGCAATAACTTTTTTTTAAGCTCTCTGGCAATAATGTATTCTGAGCACACCAAATAAATTATTTGGAGCGTTCGAAATAATTTTGAGAGCAATAATTTATTTAAGCTTTCGCACAGGCAATAATATTGCGAGTGCACAAAACAAATTATTTGGAGTGTTCGAAATTATTTTGAGAGAAATAATTTGGAGAGCACTAATCAATTTTGCAATAATTTTATTGTAGCCTTTGCAACAATTTATTCGACCTTTCGCAATAACAAGATGAGCATTCTAAATGATTATAAACAAAATGATTTCAAAACCACGACATTATTTGGAACAAACAATTTGGAGAGCAACAAAATGATTTTGAGTGCATGCTCAATATAAATGATTTTTTGTGAAATTAAATTATTTCTGTTTTCAGTAATTGTTTTCCTACCAGTAAGTTTTGGTGCTCCGTAGGAACAACACTGAACAACTTAACAACAATTTAATATTTAATGTTTTATTCTTTTTGTGACCCCTTCTTTATAATTAACTATTCAAGGACCATTTTCACAACTTGAGATCCTTCCGAGAGTTGTTAACATCGCCGGATTCCTCGGAAAATGAAAGAAAAATAACATTGGGACTCTTTTTGTTGTTTCTGGAATCCACCGACAGCATATTTGCTCGGCATGATAAAAACTTACACACGTTTTTGTAAGAGAAAAACTTGAAGAAATTGGTAACGACCCAATGAAACCAATCAGTAAATGCATAGAGCCCCGCAGTGTGACGTATTGATTTCGATAATACGAGGGCGCCGCCAACGGCGATAAAAAACAATAGTTCAAAAATTAAGAAAAAAGGATTTCGTTCAAGTTGATATCTTGAGTAATTGATTTTGAGTCACCCCACTTGTAAAGTACATATTGCCACACATTTGTGATTAAAAGTGTAATAAGCGCTAATTAAAGGCCTTCTTAATTAAACTTGGCACCAAAAATTGAATTTGAATATGGAAATTTCATTCAGTGGATCATAGCCTTTTAATCCATGAAGAATTTTTGCTGGCACTCAACATTTTGATTAAAATCTAGTTTTTGACCTATTGTTGACCGTTGACCTTTTTCTTAAAGACAATATAAAACATTGATAATTGTCAAACACCAGTATCCACACTTGGTGTGACCCAACAACATACATGAAATTACAAGCCTGTGAAAGTTTAAGCTAAACCGGTCTTCGGAGTCATGAGAAAACAGTGAAAATTAACCCCATTGTTTTCACTGTTTTCAAACATCGGATTTTATCACCATACGGCTCTGGTCAAGACTATCTAGTCAAGTTGGTTAATTCAAGCCACAAGAGGGCGCGCTATAACGAGTTGTAACCGAGCGCAGTACACTAGCCACTATCGATCACCGACGCCTTGGGCCAAGACTACTGCTGCCACAGCCCACAGTATCGATGTTCCGTCCCAACTTGACAATTGTCCCAACTATAATTGGGACCGGTCCCAACTTGAGTGTTCAAGTTGGGGCGTCCCAACTGTAGTTGGGATCGTAGATAGAACTCAACAGGACCAACAGGATCATAGCCTCCGCAAAAACGATGTGATCGATCGTGGGGGACTAGTCTAAACCTTAATCTGGATTCACTGTAAAAGAACACAAACTGAAAAAAAACAACAAATAAAACAATTATGTGTAATGTTGCATGTGGTTTTCATTTATTCAATTAGTCAGTTATTTATTTCTAATTTATTTTCAAATAGATGCAGCTCTTACAATTGGTGTCTATCGAGGTAGTCGATGATCATGGAGGACAAATCCTTAACGTAGACAAAAGGAACATCTTTTGTGACAAGTCCGTTGACTCCACTAGCCTTGTTAGACGGAAAGATCATCGGTTGAAGACACCCGTGCAGGTTGTCTTTCAAGAGGCTGTTTTGTCTTTTCCGCATTTGTCGCTCTGATGTTACAGCAACCCCAAGTGTTCCTAGATACCTGCAATGGTCAGATTGTTTTTAAGTCATCCGAGGATATATCACGTTACACTCAATGATGAAGTCATCAGGACATTGAACCTGACCTTTGACCTGGCTAAAAAAAACACACACAAATAGCTACACAAATTGAAGATGCATGATTATTGAAATTAACATAAAAATGCATACATTAGCCAAAATTACGCATGCATTCTTTTCAAGCTGAGTTGCATGTGATTTGTTTGAGCTGGATCGAAGTTAACTTGTTGAAATGAACTGTGCCCTAATGACTTCATTGTTTAGCATGACGAGATAGCCCCCTTTTGATGGTTTATTACTTTTAATTTCCCAATAAATCCAATGTACAATGTCAAAAATAGCTTTTATACCTTCGTAGTTTTCGAATCTGCTCCCAAGCAAGCTGGCAATCCCTCATCATTGCTAATGAAAGATCAGGTGGCAAGCTTTTAGGGTTGTCACTGTCAGAGGGTTGTTTTACTGATTGGCTCTTTGATTGCTTTGTGGTCTCAGAGCTCTGCCGTTTAAGTTGAACACATGCAGGCTAAAAAAGAATCACAACGAATCACAATTAGTTATTTAATAAACAGTGGCACTGTGATTTTGCTGCATTTTTCATCATCAAGTTTCTTGTAAGTCTTTGTACATTAAAAAAACATTAAAAAATGTTTGTTTTTGTGAAAGCAATATTTTATAAATTTACAGTTTTCAAATACTTACCCTACCAGGGGTATTTAGTTTTGCAGTGCCACTAACTTTCAGTTTGTGCCATGTCCATCTGTCTGCTGCAGCTTCAATTAGAGGTGGAATTGGGGTCCCTGGTATGTGTTGTGAAGCAACTGCTTGAAGAAGTTTAGCCGCCTTTGCAATTTCTGACTCATCTGTTTTAGAGGAGGGGGGTATTACGCTAGATGCATGACACAACTGACAGTGACAATCTGGTCGTTTTGTAGGGCATTCGTGTGAGGTCATTTTCTCTAATTTCCCCATCGAACCACATTTTGAACAAGCAGTTATCAAAGTGTTTAGCTGAAAGCGTAGAATTCTTGGGCATGGTGAAACATTAGTGAAGTGTACTAGTTGCTTGCACACAGGACATGGGACCTCTGCTTTTGAGTTATACTTGTACCATTCAGACAGGCATTTGGCACAGAAGTTATGTTCACATGGTGTTTGAATTGTTGGGGTGCTCAATATGCACTGACAGATCGGGCAGGTGAATATGTGCTCTTCTTCAGAAGATTTGCCACAAATTTCTAGCAGTGGACTTACTGTGCAAATATCCTCATTTACTCCAAAAAGATTAGTTGGCAAAGTGCACTTGTTGGATTGAACAGTTGATGATTGACCTGGTCGCTTTCTGTGCGGTCGTTGACCTCCCTCAATTTGTTTCAGGAACACTTCACAAATTTCACATGTACCTGTTCTAGGGTGTTTTGTCCAGTTTAGTCTTGGTGAACTGATTGATTCTGCATGGTCTGAACTACTATTTAATCTGTCACCATGTTGGGCATATCGTAGAGATCGAGAACATTTGCAGCAAATCGATTCCGGGTGTATTTCAGCAGAATCCTCCCAAGTACTTATTGAGAATACTGCATATGTTTCCTTTCTGTATTTGGAGCAATCCACAGGTTTAGTAAAACTCTTACCGGCTTGCTGTTGTTTTGCAGTTTGCAGCCTTCGCCCACATATTCGACATAATTTTGCTAAGATTGACTGGTGATACTCCATAATTGTGTGATATATTTCATGTTTTGAAATAAAACGATCATAAAAACATGGCAAAATTGACTGATAAAAAGTTGTATTTAATTGTATTTAATTGTATTGTTGTCTACTTTGATGTGCCGCTTTAATTTGATCGGATCACAAATGTGTATTGAATTTCGCGCTTTGCAATACATCATATACGATCCGAACGCGTTATGAGTGTGCACTTTGTATCTGTGTGTACGTGGCTGTATAGTTTTCGTGTACAAATTACGAGCGTAGCGGCGAAACTTTCCCAACTTTCGATGACAATAACTGCATAAATAGAGCTGCCCTCAGTTTAAATTTCATGTAATAAGTGGAAGAAGGGATATTCTATCCAAAAGTGGGGTCAGTTTCTTAAGAACAATTTTTTTTAATTCAGTTTGTGTGAAAAAGTAACATCACCTTTTTCAAAGTTTCCGTACGAAATTCACTCGCACACGGAGTCTAAAAAATCTGTTTATTTAATTTTTAACAACGTAAATATGTGAATGATACAAAAAACATCAAAGAAATTAAACGTTATGGGTATTTTAACGATTAAACCTTAGTTCAAGCTAATTTTTCTGCCCGCATTTCTTCGTTTTACTTTTTGTTTCACGGCGGCGTTTACGTACGAAACGCCGCCATCTTTGTTTGAGCCAAGCGTGCAATTATTGGAGAAAACAAATTACACACAACCAAACTACCAAACTTTGTTTACGCTGCGTAAATGATGTTGAGACGGCCGTGGACTGTGACAGTGGGTCTGGGGGCGGGAGTGTGAGGGGGCGCGTTTGTTGTGCACGTTCGATGGTCGATTTGATGGCCAAGCGCGTAGTATGCCGCTGAGAGGGGTATTTGCGTAAAAATACGCATGCGCTGCGGTCCCACGGCAGCAGATAGCACCTCCGAGTCATCAAATTGAAGAGCATGCAGTAGTGACGATGAGCATGCAGTAGATAAAGTGTAAACTTAATTTTCATTTGCCTTTGATTAATTTCTTTTTGGAGAGAGTTTCTTCTTTTTCTAGATTGATAGAGCATGAACACATCTTTTTTTAAATACATTCAGGCCTAAAATACTATATTGAAAACAGCAAAACCAAATAAAACGCAAACATAATTGATTATGTGTCAGTGTTTGTTGTCTTTTTTTGCAGACTACCTGTGAAAGGAAATCCGATTTTCTCGTCCACGGTACAAATCTCCCGAGGATCGGCAAACTACCGCAGCACAAGCATTTACCACCATAATTATTTGTAAATAATAACTTGTATTTGACTTCGGTGACAGCTCTTTATTTTTATAAAGAAACCTTTAAATACGGGAAAAAGCAGAGTAAGATTTTTCCACGACCCCGAAAATAATTTATTTGTGTTGTGGGCAGACTCGTGCGCCGCCGCGTCGTTTAAATTCAAACTCCCCTCTCGCAAACGCGCACGTTTGCCGTTTCTGTACGCAGTTGTCCTATCCAGTCAGTATAATGGTGATCAATGATCCCAACTACAGTTGGGACGCCCCAACTGTAACACTCAAGTTGGGACCAGTCCCAACTATAGTTGGTGCGATTGTCAAGTTGGGGCGGAACATCGATACTTTTGAGCAGTGCAATCTGTATACTGTATCTGTTTGTTGCAGAAACCAAAATTTGCATAAACGCAACGGATCGGAAGAGGTGTACCAGGGGGGCGGAAGGGGTGTTGCGCAATCATTTGCGATCGCTGTTTGGGTACACTCCATTTTAAAAATAGGTAATGACCATTAAAAAACAAAAAGAAATCCATGTATACCGTTAAAATTCTCTCTTTATCAGCACTGAAAACATAACAGTGTATATCGTAAGAGTATTTTCAATTGTTGAGATGCTTAATTTTAAATAAAGTGCGTAAAAATACTATCGAAAATTTTCCGTTGGTTTATTGCAGCGGCTAACGTGTATGAATGGGTCCAGGTGGGAATTTCGTTACAAATGGTCTCCCCTAAAATGGCTACAATATCGACATAATGTGAAAAAAATTATCGTTCATCCTCTGATTTTTTTCCATTAACGTAATATTTAGGAATAGATCTTTCATTCCTGAAAGTTTAATCAAAATCCCTCGGTACATCCTCTAGATATTTGACGATTTTTTTGGAGAGAATGGATCCCGCCAATACTTATTTTGCGTTCAAACGATCTCTGTTGACGGACGGGCACATTTGCCGCAGGTAATTGTAATTCTGAGGCAACATACACATCTTAAACAGATATGTTATACATGTCGTTTAGGTTAAATATATGTTGTTTATTAAATAGTTAATTTACTGAAGCAGTTGGCAAGGCAAACAAAAACAATTTACAAATGTTTTCTGGTGTAAAGATTTTGTGAATTTACAACATTTGAAGATAACAATACCCTCTGATAAAATGGACTCGTCCAGGCAGTCTCAACGTTAACGGCACGCAGATTCAAATAGTGTGTACTGTGCATACACACACATCCGTTTGTACGTGGGGAGCTTCGACCAGTTCACGTCGCGATGGTCGAATGAGATTATTTTCAACGTAGGTGGCGCGCTGGTGGCGCGCTGGTGGCGCTACCAATATACGGCTCTGGCTACCCCATCCGCCTCCCTCTGGAGAGGATCGACTAGGGCTAGGCTAGGCTAGGCTAGGCTAAGTAAAAAATTTAAATAACGCTCTTGTAAGTTGTAGTGCTAGTGGCATGGATTGGATGTAGAGCAAGATTTGTCTCTGAATTTAGTGTAGTGTTGGTGATTCGTCATGTCGGGAACTCCCGACCCTGAAACCAGACTGGACGTGAAGTTTACCTTTTTTCCATTGGAAGGAAAAACTTGTAAAACTTTGAATTCGAAAGATATTCAGGAATTGTTAATGAAATGGTAGGTACGCGACGCCGCCCGTACATTTCTCCTTCCCTTCCCTTGCGCATGGCCCACCTTTTGAAGTTTTGTTTGGCAGACTGCTTCGGCTTCGAGTTAAGTATTATAATTAATATTAATGGTTAGGTCCGTCTGACTGACTCTACAGAGCAGCCAGAGGTGATCCCCGGAGGGGCAGTAAAACTAAAGGCAGTCTAAATTTGTTTTGTACACTCGGTTGTACCATGGAGGTAGGAATATTCCTACCTCCATGGTTGTACCATGGAGGTGGTTGTACCATGGAGGTCTCCATGGTTGTACCATGGAGGTGGTTGTACCATGGAGGATGGTTGTACAGTAACACCGCAAACATTGTGCCTAAAAACGACGTCTAGGTACCAACAGAACAAGCTGCTGTTGCTATACGATTACGATATTACACTGGTTGCTATGGGGTAGTTCATAATGGTTATGGGTCAGGTATTGTACATTGTCTGCTGCATGTATAGGATAGCGCGTCCTGTTTGCACAGCTTTCTAGTAAAATAAGATGATGTGATATGTGCTCTGAACTGTAATCAAAAGGCAGAATCTTTGTATTGTAAGTGGTAAAGGCCCCCCCAAAAAAAACAAAAACATGTTGAGCGTCCCTGCCCGCTTCCTTTTTAGAGGCCGCCTCCTTTTTTTTACGCAAATAAAAAGGATACATTTTAACAATGTTTAAATAAACTAGACTTAAATTTTTGTTACACAACAAAAACAAGGTGTTCGGCATGACGTTCAAATATGGGATGTTACTCATTGTCAGCTTGAATACATCAATTTGGTTTTAAGCTTGACCAGGCAATTGTAACTAATACTGTGTATACAAATCTGGTAAAACTGCAACTTTAAGTCGAAGTCATGTTACAATTGATGACGTCTTTTATCAGGAAAACGAGCGTTAAATGTAATATATCGCGGCTTGAGCTCAATCTTGCAATTTACTATAGGAGCACAAAAATAATGCTCCAGTACATAATATAATTAAATTGGGCCCCACGAGTGCAAAACACAACATTGCAAATTTATTGTAAATTTGCAACGTGGTTGTAGATCGTTGTTACGTTATACGCATGTTTTCTGCTAGTATTAATAAGCACACGACAATTCCTTTTGTCACCTTAGTGATGAAATGCCTTATATTCAGCGTACCCTGTCACCGATTAACGTTTTACAGCAAATCAAAGCAAATTGACCACGTCATTGACCACCATCATTGATGAAAAACAATGGAAAAGTGTACGCGCTACGCACGACTCAAAGTGTGTCTTTGTTGGCCAACAAAAATGCTCACATTGGTGTTTGCGTAGACTAAAACGAGCCGATCTGTCACAGAGCAAGCCAATAATGCCACAGAGCGTGGTAAAAGCATGACCATAATTTGATATAGCACCACCAGCTTTAGCAAAAGTTTTAAAAAGCACACGATCGAAAGCACAGCATTTGCTTGTTAACGAGGTTTGCATGGACGGCTGTTTTAGAGACTAACAAAGCGTATTGTCAAAAGCAGGTTGCGCGAACCTTGAACAGAGACTAGACCACAAGCATGTTTGATGGACTTTGAACCTTGCGGATGATTTGCTCAACGTATACACACACACTACGTGATAACAAAACAGTAAACTGGTTTAGTTCGCGTAGTGTGTGTGTAGCCCGTGGTTTGACAGCGGGTCAATAAATACCCGTAATAATTGGTCAATATTTCAAATATTTGTATAAAAAAAAGGAATGACGTCATCATGTTTTCTCTTTAGATTTACATAGTCAATATCACTGTCTTTCAACATGCCAAGTTTCAACTCAGTCGATCTTGTGGTTTTGTAAATACACGGCTTCAAAAAGTAAACCTTTAAGGCAATACCATGTGACACACGATGACGTCATCAATCTAAAACTTCACACATAATGTTGTCTGCATGAAGGTCATTATGTATACCAATTTCGAAACGATTATCTTAAACTTCGCCACAGACATCTAGGAAAAGTGCATTTTTAATTGTTTTCAACCTGCCGCTAGAGGGCGCTCTTGACTTTTATGACGTCATTTGTCTTTTTTTGTTAAACCAGACTCTTGCTCGACTATAACACCGTTAAAAAAACTTCAAAAAGTGTGCCACTTTTAAATTACAAGGCACTTCCTGTTTCTTCATGTTACGACCGGAAGTAGAGGTCATGTGAGGTCACGCACACGACAAAAAATAAAGACCTATATGACCTAAGTATGATCCCGCATAAAACAACCGCCGGTCTCTTAAGTGTGATTTGTTACAGATTTTCAAAGATTAATTTATTTTTTTCTAAAAACCTTGTAATTTGACACCTGATGACGTCATCATGACGTAAATGAAACGGTTTCGTCTCCTAATGGATATCTAACTATGGTAGAAATTTCAAGTTTATACGAGCTTGGGAAGTGTGCTTTTGTTAGCGGACAATCGCGGGGGATAAGAAGAAGAATAAGTAGTATTAAAAAGTAAGAAAAAAAACCGGAACAAAAACAAGAGGTGTTACGGGCTGTGTGCCCGAACACCTAATAAGATTGTCTTTTTTTACTTGAGCAAATTGAAAAAGCATGGCGAAAAAATCTGGCAACCATTTTGAAAAATAGCCTGGACGAATATCGTGAAAAATAAGTCAGGTTGCCATTTTTGAGAAAAAAAAGAGGAAAAAAAAAGAGGCCCTCCTTTCTTTTTTTTAAAAGGCAGGACGCTAAACATGTTTTTTATTTATCCATCACTTTTTTATATGACCAATTAAATGTTAAAAAATTAGAGCCATCCATAACACTTAAAACATCCCGAAAGATGGGCTATACTGTGAGAAATGACAAGCCCAGGACCAGGTCGAAATCTGCCAAATTGAAATGAAGATAGAGTAGAAATAATTATCATTGTGTAAGAATACTCAGCATGCTCGGGGCAGTCCTCGTAGTGGTAGTTGCACTATTTTGTATAACACTACTGTCACCAACTTACCATCACTAGTTTTGTGAACATGTACTAATAGTACGTTGGAATAGATAGTAACATCCACAGGACTCACACTTCCATGGATGAATGACTCAATGAGAAAACAATGCAACAAAAAGCGTAAACAATATGACAAAGCCCGCACGCAGAACAGGTGACTTTCAACAATGGGATAAATTTAAAGAAACCAGGCGTGATATTAGACAGAAAATTAAAGAAGCTTCGTTGTGCTTACATCCGTGGCTTATGTGATACTCTGGAAAGCAACAATACAAAACCCTTTTGGAGTTATGTCAAATCAATCAGACGAGAAGTATTTGGTGTATGCCCTCTACAATCTATGGGGCGCATAGTATCCAATGCCAAAGAGAAGGCTGAGGCCTTAAACAACCATTTCTGCTCAGTCTTCACGAAGGAAAACACCCAAGATATTCCTACTTGTGATAGCTCACTACCCGATATGCCAGACATAAAGGTCACTACTCCTGGGATTGAAAAACTTTTAAAGAATTTGAAAGTGCAAAAAGCTATGGGCCCTGACAACATCCCGACCAGGATACTTAAAGAATGTTCAGCAACAATTGCACCAATTCTGCAAAAGATATTTCAGAAATCTCTGTTGACTGGGTCCTTACCTCGTGAATGGTGTAATGCAAATGTTTCTCCGGTTTTCAAGAAAGGCGATAGATCCCTTCCATCAAATTATCGCCCTGTATCTCTCACAAGTATCATCTGCAAACAACTTGAACATATCATTGTTAGCAATATTATGACTCATTACGACAAGTATTCCATCCTAAGTGATAAGCAACATGGTTTCAGGCGTGGAAGATCATGTGAGACACAACTTACTGGTCTTACGGATGATCTAGCCCAAATACTAGATAACCGTGGTCAAATCGACTTGTGCATAATGGACTTCTCCAGCAAAGCTTTTGACGTAGTACCCCATCAGCGTTTATTAACAAAACTAAACTCCCTCGGCATCAGACGCAACACTCACAAATGGATTGAAGCCTTCCTCTCAAATAGATCTCAAAAAGTCATCATTGATGGTGAATACTCAACCAGCTCTTCTGTTATCTCCGGAGTCCCTCAGGGTACTGTTTTAGGGCCGGTGTTGTTCTTAACGTACATAAACGACCTCCCTGAGTGTGTGACATCAAACGTCAGATTATTTGCGGACGATCTCATCATATACCAACAAATAAATTGCACTGAAGACTGTAACATCCTTCAAAACGACATCAACTCACTCTGTGCTTGGGAGTCAACATGGGAGATGAAGTTTAATAAATCTAAATGCTTCATCATGAGAATGACACACAAGAAGAAAAACATCATAAAACAAGAGTACCTTATGGGAGATTCCGTGCTTCAGGAAGTACAACACCATCCTTACCTGGGCATTGAACTTTCACATGATCTGACTTGGGCGAAACACATCACAAAAACCGTAAACAGTGCAAATAAGATTCTGGGTCTTATTAAAAGGAATTTTTGGAACTGCTCATCAAAAACCAAAGATATTGCATACAAAACTCTTGTTAGACCCAAAATGGAATATGCAAGTTCGATTTGGGATCCTCGTCAAAAAACCTATAAAGACAACCTTGAAAAGGTACAGAGACGTGCTGCCAGATTTGTTAAAAATGACTACAACCGGACAAGTAGTGTGTCAAACATGCTGAATCAACTAAACTGGGATGAACTGGCTGTCCGCAGAAATAAATCACGATTAGTTACAATCTACAAGGAAGTTCATGGTTTCACTCCAAACAACATCAGTCACCTACAAGCTACATCAACTTAAACTCACACGCTTATCTCATGAACTAAATCATCAAATCCCACAAACAAACAAGGACTGCTATAGACAATCTCTTTATCCACGCACTATCCCCCAATGGAACAAATTACCACCTGAAGCAAAAATGGCCCCAGATGTCCCAGCGTTTAAGATCATGCTAGAAAAGTGCAAAATTTAGCGATGCATGTGGGACTGCACGTCAACAGCCACATCTGAGGCGATTTGTGCAGACAAAATATCAAGATCAAGAAGATCACATTTATTTATTTAATTATTTATTTATTTTATACTATACTATAGTAGTTCTACTACTTCTACTTCCATAGACTAGAGCCAGGACCAGATGGTTCTTCTCTCTACTGGACTCGGAGTTTAGAACTAGGACTGGAGTCTGGAGTAACTTTCGGACTTAAAGTACTCCTTATGACCTGAGATTGTTACGCTATGATAGCCCTTAGTAATAGTAGTATGCTACGAAACTCTTCTAAACTAGAGTATTAAGGACATGTTTGATGTAGGAGGGTATCCAGTCACTTGAGCACATTTTTAGAAATGGGCTAAACGATGCTTCGTATCATAACAATAATATTTTTTTTTTTTTGGGGGGGGTCAAGTTCTGAGCGAATTGAGATCAGGGAAACTTTGATTTGAAAGTTGGGCACACCAGACCCATTTGAAGGTTGGGCACACCAGACCCATTTGAAGGTTGGGCACACCAGACCCATTTGAAGGTTGGTCTCACCAGACCCATTTGAAAGTTGGGCACACCTGACCCATTTGAAAGTTGGACACACCAGACCCATTTGGAAGTTGGACAAACCAGACCCATTCAAACACTTGAGAACCTTGACTAAGAATTAATTTCAAACTGCATGGACATGCTGAACAAACAAAACCCAGCCATTTGAGGCCTTGTACATAGGCCTACAATTGAGCAAGAATTAACTGTACACGCAAACATGTGTATAAAGACTTTGGGCAAACCAAGCAAACAAAATATAAAATGAAGAAATTCTTTCAATATCAATTCAAAAAGCTTCAACACAAGTTTTACACAAGTTTTACAATAAGCCCAGAAAGGCCCTCTGCTTATCGGTCGCAATGATTCCTGATAAACATCACAGGGCGCCAAAGCATGGAAATTTAGTTGCCTGACAAGTACATGTATTTAATACCTAAAAGTAAAATAAGGTTAAATTATCTAAACAAAATGACTGTTTTAAAACAATTAAAATTGATCCTGCACCAAAATGGCAGCATTAGGAGGAGTTGGGGATGGAGGTGGGTGATTAAAACATGATGGAGCTCAAAGTTAGATGGGACAAAGTCAGACAAATTTTCTCACCATGAGCACAAAAAACGAAGGATAAGATGCTGATTGGATACAAGTTAAAACCTTCCTCCTATTGGTTATTAAAAGAGCCAATCAGAACAAACTACCACTGAGCCCAGATTTGTCGAAATACCAGAATCTGATTGGTTGAGAGAGCTTGAGTTTGGATTTGTGTTCTTCTTCACAAAATCACTAATGGGGGATTTTATGTCCTAATCCTAAATGTTGTGCCTAAGAATTGTGCATAGCATCAATGAAGGTCACTCCCACCCATTGGCATTAACTTCTTAAATGCAAATAATTTACCAAACAGCTCTTAGACTGGTCAACAGTTTATTACAGTACTAAAGGTTTTAATTGGCTTTTATCTGATAATCAGGATCTTCTAGTTGTCAGAAGGAGGTCATAGAAATTACAGGTTTATAGTTTCTTAAGTAGGCAATGAAAATTACAATGTAAACTAGAAATAGTGATTGTTAACAATCACACAGCTGTTCCATTTCTTAATTGAAAATCGGGTGTGTATATCTTGAGATATGGACCCACTTCCGGTTGACCCAGAAGTAAAGGTCAACATGGGGTCACGGTTACCCAAGGCTAATCTCCAATGCCCAAGGAGTCTATAACAGAACAAAGTTTGAAAATCGGTTGTGTAGTTCTTGAGATAATGGTCTCACTTCCGGTTGACCCGGAAGTAAAGGTCAACATGGGATCACGGTTACCCAAGGCTAATTTCCAATGCCCAAGGAGTCAATAACTGAAAAAAAGTTTGAAAATTGGCTTTGAATATGGTGCTGCAAAGATTAACTAATTAAAGCTTTCAATTACCGTAATTTGACACCTGATGACGTCACAGTAACAAAAATGTGTTTTTCATACTAATAAATTTGATAAGGTACACGATGGTATGTAACTTATCCCAATCCAATGCCTTTTAACGAAAACCCTATTAATAGTATTAGAACATACGTATATCCTCTCTCGATTCCAATATCATGGCAGTCTTTGACGCCTAGCCGTGATTGCGCAATCACAGCACAATTTGCCAGCTAGCCATGGGGTCCGATTTGTCACTTCATCGTTAATTATCTTGGAAATACATTGTACCTTGATTAGTTTTAATGGTCTGGAATAACTCTTAGTGAAAATATTTCACTTTTCAAAACAGTTTGGGTAATTTAGGAAACTTATTTAGAAAATATTGTGTTTTTGACCAGTAAAACTTGTGCAATCTGAGCACAATCTGAGCACCATGTCTTTTGTACACAGATAAAAAACGCGCCAATAGATTGATGTCATGATGACGTCACAGTGAAAAATATGTCGCAATCCACATCTACTACCTAAAAGGAGTCCATAATTGAAAACAAAATTGAGAATTGGATGTAAACTTCTTGAGATATGATTCAAACAAGATTGCGTAATTAAATATTCACACGGCTGTCACGTGAATAATTAATTAAGAATTTTAATCCAATTACATCAAAAATTTAATTCAGGGCATGAGCTTTAATATGGTATATGATTTGTCTACTTCTGATAATTCTAAGAGAGGCATATGACAGTCAGAAAATTCACAGGTTAAGTCAATAGGGTTTGTAGGGAAAGAAAGAATAATAATAACTAGTGATTCTAGTGATTGTTAGAAACAATCACAGAGCTGTTCCGATAATTTTCTTAATTTCGAGATTCCTGCATGGACCGGAAGTAAAGATCAAATTAGGGTCATCATTTTGAATAAAATTTCGCAAGTGATACGAGCTACAATACAACACAAACATTACGAATTTATGACATGTGGTTCGGGAGATATGATGTTTTCAATATTTGAACTTCCTGTTTGGACCGGAAGTAAAGGTCAAAGTGGGGTCATCTTGGTTAAGAAAAGTTCGCAATTGTTGAAAGCTACCATACAAAACAAACGTTACAATTGTATGACTCGTGGTTCTGGAGATATGACTTTTTTGAGTAATAAACTTTGAATTACCGTAATTTGACACCAGATGACATCACAGTAAAAACAATATGTTTTTAGTAATAACAAATTTGATGAGGAACACGATGATATTCAACTTATTCAAATTTAATTTATTTGAAAAATATTGCGTTTTTGGCCAGCAAAATACTACATTTAAAGCACAAGAAGTGACGTCATGATGACGTCACGGGTAATGTTAGGCCAGAACTAACATCTACAATACAAAACAAGTCCATAACTAAAAACAGTTTGAGAATCAGATGTACACTTCTTGAGATATGACAAAAACAAGTTTTGCTAATTAAATATTCACACCGCTGTCACGTGAATAACTAATTAAGATTGTTTGTCAATAACATCTAAGGATTACTTCTGGGCGAACTGAGATTAAGTCCCATGCTTGAAAGGCTTTCACAATTCGCGAACCATATTCCAGGCTAACTGATCAATTGTAGGTGACTGGACCTAATCAAATAAGCACAGCGTTGTAGCCACGGTTTGTGTTTTGAACCACCTAAACGTTTCAAAACGTTTGTGTTTGTACACAAAAAGAAAAAACGCCTACAAATGACGTCATGATGACGTGACGAAAAATGTTAGACCGGAATTGACATCTAGAATACAAGACAAGTCCATAACTGAAAAAAGTTTGAGGATCGGATGTGTACTTCTTGAGATATGGTGCTAACAAGATTATGGCTAATTAAATATTCACACCGCTGTCACGTGAATAATTAATTAAGAATTTTAATCTAATTACAATTAAAATTTAAGTCAGGGCATAAGCTTTACAATGGTAAGTATTTCACTTTTCAAAACACTTTATGTAAATCAGGAAACTAACAATTAACTTATTTTGAAAATATAGTTTTTAAAAAGTGTTTTTGACCAGTAAAACATTTACACTTTTAGCGCTAAGTGTTTGAATGCTAGAGGGCGTTCCAGAAAAAAATTGATTGTGCATGCTCGTTTATTTTGCGGGGTGATTGCGCAAAGTCAAAATGATGCAATGAAGACACAATGTTTTTGATCACATGGGCGGTTGTGAAAACAGGTTTTTTTACTTGAAATTTTGCTTATGAAAGAGACTGTTACACAGATCACCAACTATTTCAGAAACGGTTACACGTTTACAAATAATAACCGTGAATGCACAGGCTTACGTAAGCCTGTGACGGTTACACGGTTAATTAACAGATCATTCGGTTAAACCTTTACATTTTTACGGTTCGGTTAAGCGTTGAAAAATTCACTCAAAAAGTGCCGCGTAATGCTGACAATAAAAACTGTGATCACGATTTTCACAGCACAATATCCCATAAAACACACACATCATTCCCATTTTACAGGCTAATTGTAGTCTTTGTTACTTCAATACAACTGTGCGTGCAGCAATATTTGTAAGAAACATTGAGCTCTAGGGGGCGTTCCACATCAATTTGATTGCGCATGCTCGTTTATTTTGCAGGGTGATGATTGCGCAAAGTCAAAATTCTGCAATGAAGAATGAAGACACAATGTTTTTGATCACATGCCAGGTTGTGTAAACAGGTTGTTTTACTTGAAATTTTGTTTAGTGAAACTGCTGTTACACGGGTCACCAACTGTTTCAGAAACGGTTACAAGTTTACAAAAAATAACCGTGAGTGCCCGGGCTTTACGCAAGCCTGTGACGGTTACATGGTTAAGTGGCAGATCATCCGGTTAAGCGTTTACATTTGTACGGTTCAGATAAACGTTGAAAAAAGTTGTGTTAGTATACTCTAGTCCCTAGGGAAAAAAAACGCTTTGAAAAGTAACAATTCTATGGCACATCATTTCAGGGCACAATTTCATGGCTCCGCTTAATGCTGAATTCTACGCTTGGGGTCACCATTCTCCGCTTACCGAGCAAGCACAGAATTTCTGCGCTAGCTGTGTAAGCGTAGAATACCTAGTATCGTGGACTACGCAAGCACACAAAATTCCATGCTAACCCGTGTATGTACGCTTGACATAAGCGCGGAATTACCTGCTTCAGTAAGCGCCGATCCTAAGCTTACGGTAAGCAGAGCCATGAAATTGGGCTCTGATGTATTTAGATTGATATAAAAAAAAATTGAAATGATTTATGAGAGTTGTCATTTTTACTTTCAAATTTTGAGACTGAAGCCGAGACACAATCAGATTCTGCAGCATTGGTGTTGAACTAATTTATGAAATATATATCAATAATAAGGTGCTTCAAAATCTCCTTGTATTTATATTGTATATTTATTTCATTTCACGGGCAACAGCAGATGAAAGTTGACTTTACTCTTCTTAATGTTGTAATAATATTCAGCCTGAAGTTTGGCCTAAACCGAGCCCAAAAATAATGAGGTAAAAAATATTACGCTAATGCTGGGGTGCTCACTAAGAAAAGAAACATATACCTTCTGTCAAAAATTGAACTCTTTATCAGATCTGCACAAAACTTTGATAAAAAGAAGGATTTGAATAAGATTTTAATTTCGTCAGGTCCAATTTCACACAGCAGATGATCAGACAAACAATGCAGCGTTCTTCCCATTACGTTTTGGCTTTTGACGAAAACCCTAAATTTTCGTAGGAATTACATGCATTGGTCATGTACAAATCGAATGGGCACGCACTAACTGTATGGGTCCTTCTTTCGGTTAGGAATAAAATAAAGGCTGCGCTTTTCATGGTGAATTCCTAGACTTTAGTAAGTCCTGATCTCATAAGGATCCACACTGTAGTACACTAGTTATACAAAAGATTATTCTTTAACGCTAAGGTGACTGGATGGGTTCACTGAAGCGCTACGTTATAATCACAGTGCCAAGATTTACTAATTAATTATTGTTAATAGTGGTACTTTGATTACTTTTACTGGCCTGGAATATCTCTTATAAAAAGCATTTAAATGTTTAAAACAATTTATGTATATAAGGAAACTAACAATTAACTTTTTATTTTGAAAATATTGCGTTTTTCACCACAAAAACATTTACACTTTGAGCGGTTTTTAACGCCATGTCTTTTGTACACAGATAGAAAACGCGCGAAAAAAATACGTAATGATGACGTGATGGTGAATAGTAGGCCAGAAAGCACATCTACACTACAGGACAAGTCCATAACTGAAAAAAGTTTGAGGATCGGATGTATACTTCTTGAGATATGGTGGTAACAAGATTGACTAATTAAATATTCACCTCGTTTAAACGTGGTTAATTAAGTAGAAATTTTAATCTAACAACATTCTAAAATCTAAGTCAAGCCTTCAGCTTCCAAATGGTAAAAAAATTGCCTGGTGTTTTGTTTTCCTAAAAATGAGATATGGCGTTCGAAAAATTCACTGTAGTTAAGCCAATGGGATTTGCTGAATCCCTAGGAAAAAAACCAAGTGTGTTAAAATAAAAATCTGGACGATTACAATAGCTGTTCCGACTGGAAGGTCGGAACAGCTAATAAAAATCTTGACAGAAACAATAGCTGTTCCGACTGAAAGGTCGGGAACAGCTAATTACAGTGTTAGGCCTACAGTTTCTGCTCTTTGTGTTTTATGTGTTATTGCACAGAACACTGGTTTAAGTCAAAAATTTGCAAAAATAATATACTCTGGGTTACAACAACAGTAAACGATGCATCTTCAAATAGGTAAAAGAAATATATTTGAACAACCACTAAAGCTAAGAGTAAGGCTAAGGTCACTGAATGATAAAATATGGTGAAAATAGCCATAACACAAAACTATGATATTAAATGTACATGTAGAGTATTTGATCCAGCAACATTCATCTGTTCACTGTTGGTTGATTGACTTCTATACAAATTCTATCATCCATTTTGCATTAGTTCTACAAAATTAAATCTAAGAAAGTGTTTGGGAAAGAGAATCTGCAAAGTGCATCATTGTCACAAGCTTTCATTGGCTGACATATTCTGTTGATATGACAGATAATACATGCATATAAATGAAAAACCAGTTACACGCTGTGAAAGAAGCTCAAGTAATTAATTTCATTTAATAAAATAAACCACAACAAAATTTAGAGTCATTTGACTCTAATTGGCAGCTACAGGAATGGGCAATAACATTTTATGTATTAAAAAAAAACAATATTATGATTCTGTATGAACATTTTGAGGCAATGGAGAGATACAAGCACATCCGTAAAAAAGGCTCAAATTTTGCATATTTATCAATCCTCCATTACACACACTACACACATTAACAAAAGTGATTGGTATCATGGTTCTAAAGGCTCATGTATAATCAATGAGACCCTACCAAGGCAGCCATTACATTGAATAGTACAGTGACATGAAATGAATTATTTCAGTGCATTGGGATAACAGTATCAACAAATATACGCATGAATAGGCAAGTGGTACTTTGACTTTGAGTACCGGTATTTGTAATTGAGTTTGAGTACATTTTTCGTTGAGTATCAAGTACAACTCTTCAAGTATGAGTGCTTTAAAGTTTAAAGTTCGGAGTTTGAGTACAAGTACTTTGCTAGCTGAGTATGAGTGTGAGTTTGAGTACCACTACTTTGCTAGCTGAGTATGAGTGTGAGTTTGAGAACAAGTATTTAGCTAGCTGAGTATGAGTGTGAGTTTGAGAAGTAATTTGCGGGGGGGGGGGGGGGGGGGGGTCCGCCCTGCAAGCCCCCCTAGTTAAGGGCCTGGGTATCAGAGACCAGAATAAACCTCCTTATGACAACTCATCCCCAGTTTCATTTGTTCACCTTTTCATATATTCCTGGGGTGTCTCATATAATTCCATGCCTTGTTATATCACCATACAGGTCGATGAAGGGTAGGATTACTGTACAGTATTTCACCTACGATGCTTTTTTCCAATCCTACCAGAAAGATGATTTTGCTCTGGTGAGTATTGCAACCTCAGTAGCTGATAATTGACTTAGGTGTACTGCAACCTCAGTAGCTGATAATTGACTTAAGTGTACTGCAACCTCAGTAGCTGATAATTGACTTAAGTGTACTGCAACCCTCAGTAGCTGATAATTGACTTAAGAGTACTGCTATCACAGTAGCTGATAATTGACTTAAGTGTACTGCAACCTCAGTAGCTGATAATTGACTTAAGTGTACTGCAACCTCAGTAGCTGATAATTGACTTAAGTGTACTGCAACCTCAGTAGCTGATAATTGACTTAGGTGTACTGCAACCTCAGTAGCTGATAATTGACTTAGGTGTACTGCAACCTCAGTAGCTGATAATTGACTTAAGTGTACTGCAACCTCAGTAGCTGATAATTGACTTAAGTGTACTGCAACCCTCAGTAGCTGATAATTGACTTAAGAGTACTGCTATCACAGTAGCTGATAATTGACTTAAGTGTACTGCAACCTCAGTAGCTGATAATTGACAAAAGCCCTTTTCACACGAGAATCGGAAACTTACGTCCATCGTTTTGGGCGCCAGTTGTCTGTCCCAAAGGTTGCGTGCGATATCATGACAAACATTCACACGATGACACTTCGCGTTCCCAACGTCCCTCGTTTTCGTGTGTTCGCTACATATTGGGTCAAAGGTCATCATTGGTTATTTATTAGTTCGCTGGTTCTCTGTCGGTGTCCCGTTTAATGTTACGTAAATGCGTGTAGGGTACCATCGATCGTTTTCTCGGCGCGACATTTCTGCTTTTTCGTGCGAATTCTCAGTTTCCTGACGAACTCCGAAGATGAATGTAGCGGAAAGTGTTTTGTCAGAGATGGAAAGTGGAAATGCCAAATCCAAAAACAAAGGTAACTTAACATAATTTGCGACACGAACATTTCTTCCACCGACGCCATTTTAACGGAGGAAGGAATACTCGAACAAACAAACGACATTTCTCCCGCTGCGCATGCGTGATCGTTGTGTGATCGCATGGGACCTTGGTATCATAAACGTGCGTCGTTTCACACGACCGATCTTGGCGATTCTAAACAGGGATGCGATTTTTGGAGGAGGTCTTGATCCCGGTTGTTTATAACGCGGGTCCCAGGTAATTTCATCACACGGATTCCTTTCACACGACGCAAATTTGCGATTTCATGACACCGATGCGATTTCGTTCCCAACGACCATGGTTTAGAAAGCTCGTGTGAAACGGGCTTTAAGTGTACTGCAACCTCAGTAGCTGATAATTGACTTAAGTGTACTGCAACCTCAGTAGCTGATAATTGACTTAGGTGTACTGCAACCTCAGTAGCTGATAATTGACTTAGGTGTACTGCAACCTCAGTAGCTGATAATTGACTTAGGTGTACTGCAACCTCAGTAGCTGATAATTGACTTAAGTGTACTGCAACCTCAGTAGCTGATAATTGACAAAAGCCCTTTTCACACGAGAATCGGAAACTTACGTCCATCGTTTTGGGCGCCAGTTGTCTGTCCCAAAGGTTGCGTGCGATATCATGACAAACATTCACACGATGACACTTCGCGTTCCCAACGTCCCTCGTTTTCGTGTGTTCGCTACGTATTGGGTCAAAGGTCATCATTGGTTATTTATTAGTTCGCTGGTTCTCTGTCGGTGTCCCGTTTAATGTTACTTAAATGCGTGTAGGGTACCATCGATCGTTTTCTCGGCGCGACATTTCTGCTTTTTCGTGCGAATTCTCAGTTTCCTGACGAACTCCGAAGATGAATGTAGCGGAAAGTGTTTTGTCAGAGATGGAAAGTGGAAATGCCAAATCCAAAAACAAAGGTAACTTAACATAATTTGCGACACGAACATTTCTTCCACCGACGCCATTTTAACGGAGGAAGGAATACTCGAACAAACAAACGACATTTCTCCCGCTGCGCATGCGTGATCGTTGTGTGATCGCATGGGACCTTGGTATCATAAACGTGCGTCGTTTCACACGACCGATCTTGGCGATTCTAAACAGGGATGCGATTTTTGGAGGAGGTCTTGATCCCGGTTGTTTATAACGCGGGTCCCAGGTAATTTCATCACACGGATTCCTTTCACACGACGCAAATTTGCGATTTCATGACACCGATGCGATTTCGTTCCCAACGACCATGGTTTAGAAAGCTCGTGTGAAACGGGCTTTAAGTGTACTGCAACCTCAGTAGCTGATAATTGACTTAAGTGTACTGCAACCTCAGTAGCTGATAATTGACTTAGGTGTACTGCAACCTCAGTAGCTGATAATTGACTTAGGTGTACTGCAACCTCAGTAGCTGATAATTGACTTAGGTGTACTGCAACCTCAGTAGCTGATAATTGACTTAAGTGTACTGCAACCTCAGTAGCTGATAATTGACAAAAGCCCTTTTCACACGAGAATCGGAAACTTACGTCCATCGTTTTGGGCGCCAGTTGTCTGTCCCAAAGGTTGCGTGCGATATCATGACAAACATTCACACGATGACACTTCGCGTTCCCAACGTCCCTCGTTTTCGTGTGTTCGCTACGTATTGGGTCAAAGGTCATCATTGGTTATTTATTAGTTCGCTGGTTCTCTGTCGGTGTCCCGTTTAATGTTACGTAAATGCGTGTAGGGTACCATCGATCGTTTTCTCGGCACGACATTTCTGCTTTTTCGTGCGAATTCTCAGTTTCCTGACGAACTCCGAAGATGAATGTAGCGGAAAGTGTTTTGTCAGAGATGGAAAGTGGAAATGCCAAATCCAAAAACAAAGGTAACTTAACATAATTTGCGACACGAACATTTCTTCCACCGACGCCATTTTAACGGAGGAAGGAATACTCGAACAAACAAACGACATTTCTCCCGCTGCGCATGCGTGATCGTTGTGTGATCGCATGGGACCTTGGTATCATAAACGTGCGTCGTTTCACACGACCGATCTTGGCGATTCTAAACAGGGATGCGATTTTTGGAGGAGGTCTTGATCCCGGTTGTTTATAACGCGGGTCCCAGGTAATTTCATCACACGGATTCCTTTCACACGACGCAAATTTGCGATTTCATGACACCGATGCGATTTCGTTCCCAACGACCATGGTTTAGAAAGCTCGTGTGAAACGGGCTTTAAGTGTACTGCAACCTCAGTAGCTGATAATTGACTTAAGTGTACTGCAACCTCAGTAGCTGATAATTGACTTAGGTGTACTGCAACCTCAGTAGCTGATAATTGACTTAGGTGTACTGCAACCTCAGTAGCTGATAATTGACTTAGGTGTACTGCAACCTCAGTAGCTGATAATTGACTTAGGTGTACTGCAACCTCAGTAGCTGATAATTGACTTAAGTGTACTGCAACCTCAGTAGCTGATAATTGACTTAAGTGTACTGCAACCTCAGTAGCTGATAATTGACTTAAGAGTACTGCTATCACAGTAGCTGATAATTGACCTAAGTGTACTGCAACCTCAGTAGCTGATAATTGACTAAAGTAAAGTGTACTGCCATCTCAGTAGCTGATAATTGACTAACGTGTACTGCTATCACAGTAGCTGATAATTGACTAAAGTTTACTGCTAGCTCAGTAGTAGCCTTTTGGCAAGGCCTTCGTTGCTTAGACAAAGCTAAATGATGTGTTGGGAAGGGGAGACTACATACGCTTGCAAATGGCAATGCCACAGAGCCTTTTCCAACTTTATTTTGGGATTATTTGATTATTCATAAAGATTAAAACATAAATTATTCATGTTTTATGCCAATAAGTAAAGTGCTGAAAGGTTAACCACACAATGCATAATAGGTTAATGTATGATGACCCCATCACTCATGATTGGTTTGTAATTTTGCTACCCTGTGAGGCAAAAATCAAGAAATAAAGAAAACCACCAGAAATTCATGACAAGTTGGGAAGGCCCTGGTGGCTGTGCTGTCTCCAATTCCAGTCTTTTCTGTGGCAAAATCAAGCAGGCCTTGAAGAGAGGCTATCTTAGGTGCTGATAAATGACTGTTAGTGTACATTTGACCATGGACATCATTTTCAATATTTCATTTGCTGCTGATGGTCAATCAGCTGTGGTTATTCATCTTTCCCACCTTAAATCTAGTGCATATCACGTCAGTGCGAGTAAAACCAAAATAATAGTTTGAAACATGTAAAATGAGGTCATTTTCCCCTTTTGTAACCTGACTCATTCCTGATTAAACCACAATTTTGTATTTCATAATAATTTTAATGATCTTTTCTCATTACAGCTTTTCTTACAGTGTCAGAATGTGATTTCTTCACTGAGTGTCTTATCAGAAAGTAATACATGGTGTCCTGTAGGTAAATATTTAACAATATGCCTTTGTAGTTTTGCAATGTTGATTTCAGTTTTGGTAATTCTTATTACATTTTCAATAACTAAGTGACCCTATTCTGTAGAAATATAAAATCAGTCCATCTGATTCAGCTGCATGTGACAGTCTTGTCCACCCAATGAAACCATGTTAAGTGTGTTCACTGTTGGGGTAAATCTTGATCTCTATATTTCATTTAAAATTTGGAAAACTAACTTCACAAAGTGTAAATTTGCTAAAACTGATTGATCTGAAACCAAAAATGAGTATGGATTAGTCTACTGGTTGTTACATGTACATGTACTTTGTTTTAATGCATGTACACAAACTACTGGTAATAACTGAGGGAATAACATGTTTTTTAAGGGTTATACTTTGTTAATCTTCAATCCTTCAGATTTGTGAATGAATGAACACGTACAAAACTGAAGATACATGTACAAAATATGAACAAATTTTTTGTCAGGTCTCCATTGGAGACTGATGACATTTTTGAGACATTCATATTCTGGACTGAGACTGAGACCATGTGTGTCTCAGCCAAGATCATGAAAGAGACCAGCAAAAAGGGGTTTAGAATGTGTATATTCTAATAGCTACAAACACAGTCGGAATGCACATTGGCAGAAAAAATAATGATAAAGAAAAGAGGTCCTTCATTAACCAGATTAACCAGTTGATGCCAGATGTCAAGATAGCATGCAAATGACTCCCTGGCATAGATGCATGCCGGGAGACATGCCTTTTGTATTTGTGTGTCACATTGGTGTAACACCTGGTATGACTTTGGGTCGTCACACATGTACGTTTTACATTAAGTCTGAAAGATGAAAGGAAACAGGGAACAAATGAGTTGGTTGCTCTGTACTATAGCTTGTTGTATTCTTCCAGTCATTCATCAGAAAGTACAATAACAAAGAAAAAACTAAATAACTAATATAAATAACTACCATTTCCATAGACCTAACTAGTCTATAATATGGAACACCTGTGCCCTAGCCATACTCATTATGCACAGAAATCACAACTAAAGGAATGTGTTTGTACTGGACAAGGCAACTCTAAACTACACCATTATTCAAAACAAAGAAACACATTAGATAAAGGGATAAAGAAAAACATAAACTAACTACAGCAATGTCTTGTCTCTGATAGTAAAACAAATCACTCAGCAATAACTCCCCACAGTATTTACCACTGAACTAAATCCCCAAAACAATAACTCTAACAGTAACAATAACAGTAACAATAACTCTTTGCCAACTTTATACTAAGGAACTCCCTGAGGCTTTTCTGGCACACATGGCACATCACTTAGTGTATACAACTCAGACCTTGCACCACTGACCAAACCCTTAGGCTGATGGAGTTAATGAGCCTAACAGACTTTCTAGTGCCACACAGAGTATGTATAAGACAATGCTGGGCTAATGTAAAGGCTATAATAATGCAGTGGACTAAACTTATCAAACAGAAAACTAAACTTACTTTTCCCTCCTCAAAATACATATAGTTAGGAAAGTAACCAAGTACCAATCTTAGAATGAGGACATTCTATAATTAAAGTCTTGACTATATGAAATACAAAATAAATAATCAAAGCATCATGGAGAAAAGCAGTTAATCTTCGACTAAAAACCCATCGTCGTAAAGGAAAAGTAACAAACTAATTTAAGTGCCTGAATGCTTACAATTACTCTAAGGATGATCACAGTTTAGAAAAAGTCAAATAACTCATCTCATAGTTAAAGGAAAAGTTCTAGAATGGTATCTAGGTAATCTATATATGATTAAATTACTATAATTGTATCAATTCAAGTAAATTCCACATACCTGAAAGATGAAAGGAAACAGGGAACAAATGAGTTGGTTGCTCTGTACTATAGCTTGTTGTATTCTTCTAGTCATTCATCAGAATGACCTGAAGATTACAAACACTGCCAACTCACAAGTCCCTGTGGTCTCCCAGGTGCACTACGGCTGTTTCATGCTGGCTCTGTATTATAGCATGAAACAGTTAAAACTTGAAGAACTGATTAGAAACCAAAATTTTACTATAGGGGGTGGGCTAATTTCTATAACAATTTCCTGTGACCGCTACACTGGTAACTAGAATAAAGGTCACCAGTTCTGAAGAATTATCAAATGGCAACATCTTGAAAGTTCATAGGCCTACCAACTTAGGCTACTAACCAATACAGAACCAATACAGAACCAATACAGAACCAATACAGAACCAATACAGAACCAATACAGAACCAATACAGAACCAATACAGAACCAATACAGAACCAATACAGAACCAATACAGAACCAATACAGAACCACTGAGAACCAATACAGAACCAATATATTACAGTATTATTAGTTTAGTGCTTCTTTTGGATGATGCTAGAGATATGTAAACCAACTTGAGAATGATTGGCGGATAACAAAGCTAATTCCATGTACATGTAGTTTGTGAGCAAATGTTCCTTCTTGTATATGTAGCAAACTAAATGAACTTGTTCCGGATGATTGTTTGGTGATCAGGTTTTGAGGCTTCCAAGATAGAGGTTACACCAGTACAGTGCAGTATTACATCAATGACATTCTTTGATAGACTCTTCAATGAAGGCATAGTAAGAGACAGCGGTAGCATTGTCAAATGCCTGGATGAGTTTTATGAAGACTTCCACATTTCAGATGAATTAAGAAAGGTAAGTGAGAATTGTCAGACTGCTGTCATCTGATAAAATATTTTATGACATCTTTGTTCTTACAAAGCTGTTCAGATACATAATAAATGTATGTAAATGTACAATGATAAATTTGTTTGGTTGTGTACAGGTGTTACTGTTGGAAGATTCAGACTTGTATGATATTTTCAGCGAAGATGACAGGGGGGAGTTTCTCTTCATTTTGTTGAAGCACCTGTGTCTTGGAGGAGCTGTATGTCAATATGAAGATGAGATCAAGCCATATCTAGAAACTGTCAAGTCTTTGTATAAAGAGCTCATAAGGTAATAGTATCATTAATGGCCTGCACATAGTCAGATACATTGATAGACACAAAACCGCTCCAATCAGCATATTAATGTCAAATCAATTAATGGCTGTTTCATTTGCTCAATACATGCTAATTTTATTGCATTGTTTCTTTAGTGTGCAGAAAGATAGTACTACCCAAGAACTGAGTGTCACATCCTTGGTGTACAGACTCCAGGCTTGGGTGAGAATGACACATAGTTTTGATGATTAAGATTTCTTGGTTTTGAGAGAACATACTTTAAGTTTTAAACTAAATCCTAATTGCATAAAATTATGATCTGTATCAGTCTAATGATCATCTAAAGCTGAGGAAAGCTGTCAAACTAGTAATGGTTACTAAATAAAGAAAAACAGTCAAATTATCAGCTAATCAAAGAAATATTAACTTGCATTTGTAGATTTTTTTAATTACAATATAATGCATTAAATGTTTGTGATCGGTTGTTTCAGGACAAAGATGGCTACCAATATTACCCATGCGATAAGGAACATGAGCAGAACTTCGCATATCTCATTGTGGATCCAATCAAACGGCATGTTGCTGTTCTGTATCATAAATTTGGAGGTGGCGTCTTCACTTGAACTTGTGCAGTACTTACAGAATGTTATGTTTTTTATTCTTACCGGAAGGTTGAACTTGTGAAAAGGAGGATTAATTTTTTTGTAAATACAGCATTTTTGTAGCCATGCCCAACATGACTTGAAGCAGGTGCCCCTAGGTGGGGGCTGAATCACACACCCCTCCTACCTTAGGTGCCCCTAGGTGGGGGCTGAATCACACACCCCTCCTACCTTAGGTGCCCCTATGTGGGGGCTGAATCACACACCCCTCCTACCTTAGGGGCCCCTAGGTGGGGGCTGAATCACACACCCCTCCTACCTTAGGTGCCCCTAGGTGGGGGCTGAATCACACACCCCTCCTACCTTAGGTGCCCCTAGGAGCAAGTTCGAGTGTGCACTATGGTTAACTAACGGTCGACTATTTTGACTCGAACCCAGGCTGGTCGACCATTGGTTGACTACTGTGGTCGACCATTTGGAACCAGCCTCAGGACCATGGTTTCTTCCGTGGTCCCGATAGCCTCGTTCCATGCTAACATGTTTAAAAGTGCAGAAGGGAACCAGTGACACTGTAGCGAAAAGGCCGAAGGCAATGGAAATGTTGAACGCTGTGCCGATGGTTGACTAAACTTCCAAATGAGTCGTTCGAGTGAGTATGTCACTGCGCATGTACGTTGCTAGTCAGTGGTCAATTCACGGGTGGACTAATGTGCACACTCGAACTTACTCTAGGTGGGGCTGGGTTAAACACTCCTACCTTAGGGGCCCCTAGGTGGGGGCTGAATCACACTGCACCCCTCCTACCAATAGGTGCCCCTAGGTGGGGGCTGAATCACACACTCCTCCTACCTTAGGGGCCCCTATTTGGGGGCTGAATCACACGCCCCTCCTACCTTAGGTGCCCCTACAATAGGTGGGGGCTGAATCACACTGCACCCCTCCTACCTTAGGTGCCCATAGGTGGGGGCTGAATCACACACTCCTCCTACCTTAGGGGCCCTAGGTGGGGGTTGAATCACCTGCCCCTCCTACCTTAGGTGCCCTAAGGTGGGGGATGAATCACACTGCACCCCTCCTACCTTATGCCCATAGGTGGGGGCTGAATCACACACCCCTCCTACCTTAGGGGCCCCTAGGTGGGGGCTGAATCACACACCCCTCCTACATTAGGGGCCCCTAGGTGGGGGCTTAATCACACACCCCTCCTACCTTAGGGGCCCCTAGGTGGGGGCTGAATCACACACCCCTCCTACCTTAGGGGCCCCTAGGTGGGGGCTGAATCACACACCCCTCCTACCTTAGGGGACCCTAGGTGGGGGCTGAATCACACACCCCTCCTACCTTAGGTGCCCCTAGGTGGGGGCTGAATCACACACCCCTCCTACATTAGGGGCCCCTAGGTGGGGGCTGAATCACACACCCCTCCTACCTTAGGGGCCCCTAGGTGGGGGCTGAATCACACACCCCTCCTACCTTAGGTGCCCCTAGGTGGGGGCTGAATCACACACCCCTCCTACATTAGGGGCCCCTAGGTGGGGGCTGAATCACACACCCCTCCTACATTAGGGGCCCCTAGGTGGGGGCTGAATCACACACCCCTCCTACCTTAGGGGCCCCTAGGTGGGGGCTGAATCACACACCCCTCCTACCTTAGGGGCCCCTAGGTGGGGGCTGAATCACACACCCCTCCTACCTTAGGTGCCCCTAGGTGGGGCATGAATCACACACCCCTCCTACCTTAGGGGCCCCTAGGTGGGGGCTGAATCACACACCCTTCCTACATTAGGGGCCCCTAGGTGGGGGCTGAATCACACACTCCTCCTACATTAGGGGCCCCTAGGTGGGGGCTGAATCACACACTCCTCCTACCTTAGGGGCCCCTAGGTGGGGGCTGAATCACACACCCCTCCTACCTTAGGGGCCCCTAGGTGGGGGCTGAATCACACACTCCTCCTACCTTAGGGGCCCCTAGGTGGGGGCTGAATCACACACTCCTCCTACCTTAGGGGCCCCTAGGTGGGGGCTGAATCACACACTCCTCCTACCTTAGGGGCCCCTAAATCACACACCCTTCCCACCTTGGGTACTCCCTAAACATCATTGTTCTATTTGGACGGTTTCTCTGAAGAGTTCATTGTCATTTGTTTTCATTGATTCATTCTTTTTTGATGTTTGTGATTCCAGTGAGTCCATTGTTTTTGGAGATCAAAAAGGGCTTATCCTGTGTGCCAGGCATATAATAGCTGCAAATTTCCATTGATGCATCATTGTTTTACGTCTTATATGGCAGCTGAATGACATCACTGCATAAGCTCTATTGTCTGTACCTAGACATTCAGCAGAATGCTCAAAACATGTGCAGAATTGTGGGTTGCAGTTACAAGTGTGTACAGCATTCAATACCAGGATGCAATATCAGATTTAGTATTAAAGAATTTATATACCACCCAAGTAGAATCATTGTTGTTTGATTTGAGGTAAAATTAATTATTCACACCATGTCATGGCCAATATCATTTTCAAAGCGTGCATTTTCGTTTCATCCTTTTTGCACTATTGTATGCTAGACCACTACACCCCTGCACACAAGCCGGTCGATTGTGGGGCTGAAAACTTGATGTGCGATCGATTATCATTGTGCGATCGACCACAAACCGGCCTTTTACACAGGTGTAAAAATGCCCATGCAGTGGATGCCAGAATACAATCTTGTCTGTTTTGGTGATGGATTTTTCTTCCCAATGACAGATCTATACCTGGGTGTTATATAGAACGTTTTGCATTTTACGAGTTGAAAGACCGAGTGTTCCATTCGCCTCATTGAATGGAACATCCTATCTTTCAGCTCATGAAAATAGTCTCACCATTAGTATAGCATTACATGAAGCACTGCTGCTTACTCATGATGTGCAAGTATTCAAGTAAAGTGTTAACAAAACACATCCATATGGGCAATTCTCCATGTGAGAGGAAAAAATGTCAAAAATAAATATTTACATATTAATCCTTTTCCAGACCTCAATTAAATGGGGAATTCAGTTTAAAAAAAAAAATTGGAAACAAAAAATAGATTTCTGGAAAAACTGATTTTTGCAATTTATGATTAAAAACGTGCAGATTTTGTAAAAATATTTATTTTTGGGGTACATGTGTTTTCTGAATTACAGGGAAAAGGTTTGATTTATTTTATAATGTTACAAGTTACCAACATTACTCAGGGTCATTAAAAACAAATCTATACACATATATAATGTATATATAGTGTAGGCCTTCATTTAAAAATGTCAAAAATAGCACGTAATTCCGTTACCGAAAAAATTGTAAAAGTGACTTATTTCACAAATTTTCTTGTTTTTTTCCTTCAAATCATGTATGTTGAGAAAAGACCCTACTATAAACATAAATGAAAAATAAAAACTGGAAAAAAAAATTCTTTGCATTTTTCCAAGTGGTAATGGAATTACGCATGCACAAAAGTATGCACATTTCCTCTAGATTATGTGCCATTTTATAAACTTCTAAAATTTGTATTGTGATGAGTTTATGTTGATTATGTATTAAAACTATGGCGTAATTCCGTTGCCGTGATTAAAATTAAAATTATTAAAAGAGTGATCATTTTTTCAACGTTGTTCTGCATTGCAGTTAACAACACCCCTGAACTCTACAAATAACAGGTAGTGTCCAATTTTAAAATTTCAAAGAGTTTTATTAATTGATGCGAGAACTCAAATATGCTTGTCCTCCATAATTCTGTTACCAAGGGTAATCTTGTGGGATTTTTTTTTGGGGGGGGGGGTCAATCAATTCTATTGGGTCTTGGCTCCCTAGCATAGAACATATTTTCTTGGGAAAGAATAAGCCTTGACAAAGTGATAAATGGGCGTAATTCCGTTACCGAAGAATTGCCCATATACTTTTGTCAAAAACGAGGAAACACCATCTCCAAGTCTACTATTTGTTGGTCATTCCATCTCGAGATTTCCTTTATTTGCCTGTCTTGAAACACTAAGATTTTTTTACAGTGTTGAAAAATAGGATTTTCCACATGCATTTACCCATACGGTGACAAAATATTCAAATAAAAGTACACAGGTTATGGGAATAAAACAAATTATACACAAGATTTATTAAAGTAAACAAGGCAAAGTTTATTATATTCAAGACCATGACTCTCTCTCAACTGTGCCCACATGAGTAAAGTACATGGTATGTGTGTCTTACACCCGGAAGCAATGCCAGGGCTTGAAATTTACACTGGACCTCGGGCCAAAGAACAGTGTTTTTAGGATCGGGCCGCTAAACCAAAGACCAAAATCCAGCACTTGTCTTTTTGAATAACAATACCTCACCTTTAATTCAAAATATTATGTTTTAAATCTGATATTAAAGTATCTTTCAATTCTGAGTAGAAAAGTACTAATACCCATAAGATCAAATGTAGGTTTTCCCGGCCAATTTCAGCAAAAATTCATTCAATTTTTATACATTTTCCCCTAATCCTCTCAAACAGGGTTTCTTTTTAGCTATTAATGCATTCAATTTCGTTTTCGTACACACATGATTTCGTTTTTCTCGTTCAGATTCGTTTCAGTCATTATATTTCATTTATAGGCATTCAAGACTACACTTTGACCATTTTTAAGTTGAATTTCTACTACCCTGTACCTATTTACAATTGACGCATTCAAATTAAGACTCGCCGAAGCGAACATGATTTTGTTGCTAGTTTTTGTTTTCTTTTTCGTTTATAGGCAACGAATTTCAACTTCTTTGCATTCAAATTAAACATGAATTAAGGCTTTACGAGTAAGCTGGAAATTATAGCCCCTTTACTGGCACATTAGTTGTTCTTTGTAAGAGGTGTTTCCATGTATTTTACATTTCATTTACATCATGTGTTTTTTCTTAATTGTAATATTGTTCCTTTTGCTTTACCCTAAAGTTAAAGCCTGTACCTGATAACTTTGAAATACAAAAATAATCCTTTTGCTTTAGCCCTGAGATTTTTTGCCCTGGTATTTATGTTGTCATCTTTTTTTCTGCTAAACAGATGTTTTAAAGGAAACAAAAGCTTACAATTATAAGGGGTCATTATAAAATTTAAAAACAAATTAATCTTGTTGTTTTCCTGTGGATTTTTTTTCCTTGTTTGTTATACATTTCTTCTATTCGTTTATTTAAATCTGAATTTGGTTTCTTTAACCTTCAATGATCTGACGTTCCAGACATCTTGGCATGTAAGTTTGGCTATGATTATACCATCTCACGCATTTTTCATGAGTTATTTGTCCAAAATTTTGCTGAGCCACTTTTAGCAGCAGATCACCCCTCCACTCTTGTAGATAACGCCAAACTAGTGTAAAAATGAGTTTATAGGCAGCTACGAATCAGAAAGCACATAACATAGAATTTGAATTTGAATGCAAACATTTGGAAAATGTTTGCTCATTGATGAAATTGAATGGTTGACCAGCTCTTGCTGCTGGCTTTTACGAAACTGAATGAGTCTTGTGGCCTAATTGAATTGAATGATCTTATTTGACCAGTGAATGCTAAACTGGTGCAATTGAATGACTCCTTTTGACTGTTGAATGCTGATTCAATGGAGCGATCGTTTAAAACGAAATTGAATGAGCTAGGAGTTTAAATGAATGGATTTTTGTTGAAATTGGCCGGGAAAACCTATAAAAACAGTTTAATTGTAGAAAGTGAATTAAGTAGGAAGTTTTACCTCATAATATGATTCTGGTCTTGTAACAAATATTCTGAGCTACATGCGCTGCAGTCTTATGGATTCTTTCACTAAATTTGAGCCCTGAACGCACTGCGTCACGAGACACAACATCCAAACAGCAGCAGCTTTTTTACATTAGTCAGGCAGGAGCCACCTGCGTGAGAGCATGCATCCACAAGTCCAACACAATGGTGATTGGGATTATAGGATTCAAACACTGTCTTCTCACAAGGTAAGCTCAATGGCCTACTGTATGGGTCAAGACATCTGCTCTAGAATGCAAAGGAATGTAGTGCTACTACTGTAGTGCCTATGTATTTTTTCTGCAGTAATTAAAAAGCACCAAATGTTTTCTATACACTCCATCAGCCCTGGAGGATTAACTTTCTTATAATACTACAGTGATGCCCTGGATACGAATAACTGCTTTCATGGCAGAACATTTTGTTCTATTTGGAACTTGGCTGTTTACCTGTTTGAAGTCACAATTTCACCTAAAGTAAATTCCATTCCTGAATACCTTTTGGATCACTGTGGTCAAAAGATAATTTTTACTCATCATGCTTGTGAACTAATTCACAACAAAATGTTGACAAAATAACAATATGTCTGTCTTTTCACTCCTTATACTGCTCGCATTCGACATTACTGTAGTACATATGATACTGCACATGTGCTAACATTACAAGAAAGCTTCATTAAAGAATTTCCAAGTTTGGCCACCCAAACTTGGAAAGTGTGCATCATTTTCACAGAGTAACTGTTAGTGTGTTTACATTACTTGGGTCATTAAACTTAATGGATGAGCAGTTAATCTGCCTGGGGCACTGGTTTGTGCATGATACTTCCACTGCTTGGAAAAGGGATTACATGGAGATAACAGGTTTTATTTGCCAGATGAAAAGAATGTGTATTTTCAGCATCTTTCTTTAAAGGCACTGAACATGTTTGGTAACTATCAAAGACCAGTATTGTCACACGGTGTATCCCAACATATGCATAAAATAACAAACCTGTGAAAATTTGGGCTCAATTGGTCATTGAAGGTGCAAGAAAATAAAGAAAAAACACCCTTGCTGCACAATTTTGTGTGCTTTCAGATGCTAATAAAAGGCTTCATGCATGAAGTCTTTTATTATTTTAGTGAGAAGTTACCTCTTTCTCAAAAACTATGTTACTTCAGAGGGAGTGGTTTCTCACAATGTTTTATACTATCAACAGCTCTCCGTTGCTGGTTACCAAGTATGTTTTTATGCTAATATATATTTTGAGTAATTACCAAACGTGTTCAGTGCCTTTAATGGAGCTTTCCTGTAATGAAACACACATTTCTAGAAAGATGGAATATTTGTTAATGGAGCACTGGACTATTTCATAAAAATGTCAGATTAAACTAGTCATCAGGTAACTCCTGCTTCTTGAGGAGAATGCCTTCAAGTGGTCATCTCTTGAGTGGTTTTGGCATGACAAACACCTTCACAGGTGTACAAAGATCTATTGTTTTCTGGTCTCCAGCTTTCCCTCCCACTGATGTCATGGAAATGTCTCTCATCTTATCAGGGTCATAGGTCATGACAACAGACAACTGAATATGGCAAGGATCTGCAAAGCAGAAAACAAGCAAATACAATGATAACAATTAGAATAGAATGTACTACTGTACTTATAACTGAATGAACATGAATTGTACAACCATCCTTGGTGTTCATCATTAGGACACACTCAATTGTTTGAAAGTCAAACTGCAGTATGGCATTAACACTGATTGGACTTGTGACAAATCATGGTTGTGTTTATAAGTTGCATTGTATGCTGCTGCATATCCAATCAATTGTTGTCAACAAAATGAGCATACTTCAAGCAAAGAGAAGTATAACAGACTTCATAATAATCTAAACCAATAACAATTCGTGTATCAGTTGTACTTTAAATGTCGCCCATTGCTGCTGTTGTCCTTTGTTCTGTACAATTAAAGAGGCAACATTCATACCAGTTCAATCCAGCACATTCTGTCAACAAGCTAGCATTTTATCATCAGTTATCTTATCTACTGATTCAATAGTTTCATTATCAATGATTGGAAGTGAGTGATTAAATTGTTACTCCTACCTGACCACATTGCATGAGATAAGAAGATCTGTGTATGAAGCTGATGCTTAAGTGGTGATAAGCTGCGAAAATCAGACATCTTAGGATTAAATAACTGCACTTGAGAATCTGCAAACTGCACCTAGATTTACAATCAATAAGTAATGTGAAAGCAATGATCATGAATCAGCATTGGACTGACTGATAAATAAATACACAATAATGACTGTTTTGAAACAAATTGTATCAATGGAATGAAGAAATAGCTTCCTAGCAGGGTTTGATTATCCATCTCTACCTTAGTGCAGTTTTTAATGACAAAAATAGAACCAATCATGCAGTTTCCAATCCCTTACGTATCAGAGTTGAATTTCATATATAGCTGCTATATGGATGATTGAGTCTGAATCAATTGCAGGGAGCCAGTCACACAGTGCACAATACATGGTAGTTTGGCTGGTAATCTGGATCTGCTAAGTACATTGTTCCATTGCAGCTCCATGAAATTTGTCTCATAAGTGCTAACTTGTGCACAATCAACTGGCATTATACCTAAATGACAAGTTTGTGCAGGAATGGGGTGTAAAGGTCAACTTGCAGCCATTTAAAGCAGGTCAAAATTGCTAGGTTTCAAAACAAGATGATTGCAAAAGACCTTAATTCATAGTACAGGATCAGTTTGGTATTAATACTCACTTTTATCTTGACTTGATTGAGATCTTGCACATTATCCAGTAAGCAGTCAATACTGACAGCTAGTACTAGACCTGCTGTAAACCTCAGTGGGTTATCAGAACCTCCAGTTGGTTCCCTGATCTTAGCTACAATCCCATTCAGCTTATTACATGGAAGCAGAGATGGAATGGCATGATGAAGGAGCAGTGGTTGTAGAAACTTAGCCAATATACCAGCTTTACTGGCATCTAACTTATGTCTCTCAGAGAATACAGCTTGGCAGAAGGTGTCTGGCTTCACATTGTTTGCCATAAAGTGTCTAGAAGTCAAACAAAATGGGTAGAAAACTTAACATAGCAAAGTTGGGGCTGTTTTTACAAAGAGCTAATAAGATTGATCTTAAGTGGGAATCCATCTTTAACTCCTAAGCAAAGTGTGATGGCACAATACAAATCACCATTGTAATATTGACAACTCATCTTAAGATGAATCTTAGTGCTTTCAACGTCTTTATGATCACTATAAAACTCTCCCACCTTTGAGGAAAGTGAATCATTGTCCAAGGTACAACATCAACATTTATAGAAATACAAATTAAACCGTTTCTCAATTCTTTTGACGCATACAAAACCAACCCTCTCAGTGTACATTTTGTGAATGTAAGTTAGTATGGTGTCAACTCAAAGCTGGCTTGTCAAAACCACAATCAAGGCTTTAATCAGTCATAAGCATGGGCAGCTTACTGTAACTTTAAGTGTCAGACAAATGCTTTGCACTAACCCAAAGGACTTTCACTTTCTTATATACGGATATGACACCTCATTATTCCACTAGACAATTTTCCTAGCTCCGTAACTATAATCTTACCTCAAAGAAGCTACTAATTTCACCACATTAACATTCCCTGGTCAAATACATTTTACGCCACTGGGTTTTTACATCAACTTATTCTTCTTTAATCCATTATTTTCCTGACATACTCCAGCTCTCAACATCAAAAAACAGTTATCTGATCATCCTCTCAACCAATGTTTGTCATGCGTATAATGTGCGTCCTGTGGAGTGTGTGTACTGTTGATGAAAACTGTGATGCACATAATCTAGTTCAACTGAATACCATTTTGAAGCCTTTAGTTTTCCTCTCAAACAATACCTAACCCTTGGCCGTAAGCCATTGCCAACAATCAACCATGGCATGCTGGAATCTCAGACATGCCTCCCATGCCAAATTCAATGGCAAACACTGGTGGCAGTCTATCGATCTCCCGTAATCCAACAAAGAACGAAGGTCTGGAATTGGGCACTACACAATAAACCCTGGTAAAAGAAAGATTTTTGAGCATGAATTCAAGTACCCTTTTGCCCTCTTTGTACGGGGCAAACGAAGCACAACACAGTGACTGCATGCACTATGCAGGCAACACAATGGCATGTCTGGGCGTTGTAACACGCTGCCCCCTGTTGACCTTGTACCCAAAAAGTTGATTCTGTTGTTTATACTTGTCTTTTGATGGTATCCCACATACAACTTTAACACAGACTTATCAGGCTTCCGTTTTGTAATAGTTTTGTGTGTACATACAAGTCTTTCGGTGATAACTGGTTGTATTGGGTGTGTAATACTGTACCTAATATCAGCAACCACTTAGTGACAAGTGGTGTTTATAATTTGCTGAATTTTAAAGCAATGGGAGCTGGATTGTTTCACAAAAATGACAAATAAAACAAAAACATTTGGATCCAAACACCACCGTCACAAAATGTATTGAGCCATGGAATAATTTACAAGTGAAAAAAGGGTAGCTTTTTACAGGTAAGAATGAAATTATTGAGTTAGGAACATTTTCTGCCTGGTGCCAGACCCTTCTTGACTAGGACTCTGAATCTGTACGTAGCAGAGAGGGAGAGTCCTACTTGGTCAATGCTTTGTACCTGTGCAACAGACTGAGGCGTTGTAAATACTGCTGACATATACTTTGCGTGGCTAGCTGATTGCTCACACTGTTATTCAATTTTCCTCTAAGATGGACCAAAAGCTCCAAAGTCCAGCCACGAAATCTCATTTGCATAATGGTAGCCTGCTCAGATACACTACATCCCAAGAATAGATGCTCCAACTCATAACTCAACTGTAAGATCTATAGACATGTACGTGCAGCATTAGAACAAAACAAATTGTTATCTGAGTATTCATTCATTCAAACATACTACTGTCAATTGGGATGACCTAGTTTCACTGAGAAACAGTAGTGTTCAATTGGTTAAGAAATCTGCTTTGAATGTACTGAAATTACAGTGCTTTATTACTTGGTTGAAAGAAAGTTTTAAATACCAGATTTAACAAATATACCTCAATTTTAGACTCTACTACATTTGTACATTGTTCATGAATCTATTTTTTTCCTGTTTTATTTAGTAGTCCCCCCAAAAACCTTTTGAGAATTCTGGGACTAAAAAGTCTTAAAATGCATCTTATGTATGTTTTATATATCCAACACATAGATCCTTGTCATTTGATATTTTTCATATAATTCATAACTTATTTGAAATACAAAGTTTTGAACACTTTATATACAATTTATTTCAACAATAAGGTATTAAATGGATGATAAGAACATAGCTGGAGCTGTTTAAGACCGGTTGGTTGGCTGAAGCACATTTGGCTTTCAAAGCATGTTGGTGTGCAAGCTCACACAGGCATTAATCAACACAATCATTACATATGATACTCAATGGAAATCTATTAGTATGTGAGCAGCGTAGCTGCCAAGCATCCCCAGCTTTCTATATTAATTAATATAGGACTCCTAAATTAAGTTTTGGAGTGTCAGAACAGTAAACATGGCAAAATAAAGTATGACACGTGACAAAGATCTACAAGTACGGTAAATAAAAAATATTTAAAAAATAAAATGACGATGATGGTTAGTAGTATATTTACAATGTAGTATTCTGGTAAGTTGACAGACAAGTGAACGTATTAAAATAAAACTAATTTTATGTTGGTCATTGATTTGACAAACATTTTTAGCAAATTTAACTTGTTGATACCATTTCCCTTTTGTTTTACACAGATGAAAATTAATTTGAAATAATTGAATTCTACCTGAGTTGCTGCCGCTAGCATTGTATCTGCACTCTGCTGTGGACACAGTGATGCAGGTATGTTCCATCCATCTTCACTTAATGCCTACCAACAAATAAAAACCAAGTTGGTGAAAAAACTGTATGCATTACAACAATATGAAGTTTGGCATTTCTAGAACAGTCTTCAAATGGTGTGCTTCCTACTACCTACTTCCAAGACAGGTGTATCCAAGACAGGTGTACTCATGTGCATGATGCAGGGCCAACTCTGATGAGAGTATTGCTCAATGTGGTGTCCCCCAAGGATCAATCAATAGCCCCAAGGCGTTTATCATGTACATGTACATGAGTCCGGTCTGCAAAATCCTAAATTGGCATGACATCAGATACTACATCTATTTGGGTTTATCTAGAGTTTGACTTCAAATGGCACAGTGTGTGCTTTGTTCATGTTTTCAAACTGTCATTCCTGGATGATTGTGAAGAAGCTTCAACTAAAGACAGAATACCTCATCAAACTTAATCAAATCGTCCTCTAACCATCAGAAATGGTCAAACCACTTTACCTTTGCTGTCCAAAACCACACAATCAAACTGTCCTGAACAGTGAGAAATTTAGGTGCTAACTTTGACAGCACAATGTAAATGACTCCCCATGTTTAAAATACACCCAAAGCTACCACTTACAAAACACATCCACAAAACACATCCAAGATCCACAAATACATAGACAAAGACACATGTCATATTGCTTCAAGATCTCCGGTGCTTTCATGGCTAGACTACTGTAATTCTCTCATCAATGGAATGAAACAATCTGACATGTTTATACATGTATTTACAGGCTTAGTTACCCTTGTGTCAGAGAACACCATGAAACTGGGCTCCAGTGATTCATAGCACTACCAGGCTAATACTGAGCTATCCACAATACCAGTTTGTTTTTTCAAGTCTCAACTTACTTCTAAGTGGTGACAGGCAGATGTGCACTGTCAATTTAAAGTTTGATCCCATAGAAAAAGTCAATCTAAGACAAGAAGGATTTGAAACTCTGAATGAGAAAATAATTGAATGATGGTAACACAGTGTAAATAAATATTTGAGTTGAAGTAGCTCCAATGAGAACTGATGTTTTTTAAAGCTCCTGTAGTAACACCCTGGAAATACTCTCTTGAATGACTTCTAGTACATGTAGTTCTGTAATACCACAACCAATCTTACCACAAAATCTCAGAGATACTTCTGTTTTGTGAGTAACTGCAAACTTCAAGTGACAAGTTTTGATAAATAAAATTGTAATTTGATAAGATATTAAATGTAAATAAAAAGAGCGACACATGAAGCCTCACTCATCCCAGTAACTGTCCATCAATGGTATCCACAAAGGTTGCATGTATAACACAAATCTCTTTCTCCACACCAAGCCACATAAACAGGCACAACGTAGCAATCACAAGTTGCTGCAACTTGTTTACATTTTGTAATATGTTATTTTATTTTTTCAGACATTTGTTTTGACTTTGGGGGTGTTCAAGGTTAAGATTGGTCAATGCATTAAGGGACAAAGCTTTATGAATCAGTCTATTATTAAACATGTACCAAGCAGTCTTCAGAATGTGAGTGATAAGGGGCACATTACCTTGATGAGAACCAGCTGACACCTTATATACCTGGCACAGAAATCAGCACATGCCGAGAGTCCAGGATCCAACTCCCCTATTCTCTCAAGATCTCTGGAAACAAACACAAATATGGACAGCATGCTTGAGAATCTTAAGGCAATTCTCAGATAACTTTAACGATGCAATTCTCCTGAAGAAAAAATGTACAGACCAAATCTCGCTCTCATCCTTCACAACAGTCCTGCTCAGGATTTCTTACAATTTTTGCTTATGGACGGAAAGTTTGGCCCAAAACCCTTGACTTTTGTGAACTGGAATCATTTAATCTCATGTCAAATCAACACGTCTCAGGGTTAAATCTCACACATTTTCTTTAGGTCTGCTAAAAAATGTTCAGTAATATGAAAACTGCCAAACCCTTTTTTGAGTGTCTTGGGTCATGTGGTATTGGAGTTCTGGGTTGTTGAACCTTTGATCTACATGTACATGTACATGTACATGTACATGTACATGTACATGTACATGTACATGTACATGTACATGCACATGTACATGCACATGTACATGCAAGGCCTTTTCACAATAACTTGAAACTTCTGTACCTCTGTTTCAAATAATACAGACAAAGATAACTTGTACCTTAATTTAAACTCCTCACACGCAAAATAATCTACTAGGCAGATTTTAAAAAAATGTTATTTGAAATTTCAATATGAAATCCTGGCAAACATAGTTTGGCCTTGGAACTTCATGGGCCACCAAATTAACCGGTTTTCTAATTTTGTCTAATCAATGCTTCAGACACAAAATGTGATCTAAAAAGACCCCTGAAGATGTGCAAGTTGACACAAAACTGCCCAACTGTTAAATTGTACATAAACAATCCAAGGCTTTGAAGAACTTGCATTGCAAATTGTAAAATGGTTCTACTTTATTTTTTGTAATATCAATTCTAGACAGAGGAATGCACAATTGTATTTGGTCAAGTCATAATAGACTCTTTATGAACTAAATGTTACAATGTTTTATTTAACAAAACCTTACCTTATTATTAGTTGCATGAGACTAATTGATGGTTGTCTAGCCATAGTGGTCAGACGCTGGACTTTATCCAACGTTTGTGCAAGAAATACACTTGGTTCTTGTCCTTTACTTTGTGCTCTTACATCAGAAGACTCACTCAGTCTTGAGGAGTTTATGTACTGGAAGATAAAAAAGAATACGTCATTTAAATATCTGTAGTGCATCCCCAATGTATGTGCATAAAAACATTTAACAGAGTTTTATCAAACATATAAAAAATACATTGTTGTCAATTTCGAGGCCATGCACTGAATATATGTATATTTTCTAATACATTCATTTACAATTATATTCTTATTGGCCACAAAGTTGATAATTTAACCTACTTTTTTATGCAGACAAATCCTAATAGTCAGTCCAAATGTTAGAAGCATAGGAATTCTTTTCTTAATAGAGGTTGAATGCTGATCTCTAACAATATTTGATTACACTGGCTCCTTATTCAACATGTCAATTTTTAGGCTAAAATCAAATCTTTCCAGTTCATTTCAAGCAATGTGACTTTCCCGTAAACTATTGACTAAGTTGCCTGATAATCTACAAATATTGAAAGCTGTGAACAATTAAAAGTACAGGTTTATTATCAGACCTTCACATGAGGCACAAGATGTGGTAGACTGTCTCTGAGATATGAATAATGCCTGAGAGTATAGTCAGGAAACAGAGACACCATGGTAGGACATTCAGCAGCTGAGTTCAATATAAGAACCATCACACCAATATCTGATAATATAGTTATGGACAATTGTAATGAAATTCAACACACAATATTTGTTAAATCAAAAACCAAAATAACATCACTTCAGGCAAACCTGCTCAATGCTCAAACAACTTAACACAAAACAAAACATGCAAGAGAGTAAAAGGATACAGGCTGGGTCATCCATATCAGGTTCAGGGGTGTCAAAATAGGGATGAGTTCCTAGTAACTCAGGTATCAGAGTCAGAGTCAAATCATGGTGTGCTGAGCCAAGGTGCTTCAAACAACTATGCCAAGACAACCATACATATACATGTGTAACAAGATTATACCAACAAAAGTCATGTCAACAAGACAGTTATGCAAAAACTGTCATGTCAATATTTGTATACCAGCAACATAGAGATACCCACTCCCAGAATGAGGCGAGAATCCTATAATGAGCTCTTATTATTATTATTCTGGTTTATTAAAAACATTCAAAACTTGCGGCCCAAGGGCCGAATTAAATTTGAATTAACAAAAAAAAAGAACATGAAAAGATTCATAAAAACAATGGATAAAAGATACACACACAACACCAAATAAGAATTTATTAAGCATTTTTAGTTTAAAAAGGGATGGGGCTGTTTTTATACCTTTCGGTCCGGCAAAGAGGGATGGCAAGTTGGGTGGAGTTACGAAGATTATTAGATCCACACAGAGGAAGCCATTCTCTGTACACTGATCAGTCAAGATTATTAGATCCACACAGAGGAAGCCATTCTCTGTACACTGATCAGTCAAGATTATTAGATCCACACAGAGGAAGCCATTCTCTGTACACTGATCAGTCAAGATTTTTTCCCCCCGAATTTAAGGGAGAGCTTGTCACGTCTTGCTTTGAGGGTTTCAATTTTTAACTTATTACAAATAAACTGGTAAGAAGTATGGCTGCTAAGATCTATAGAGAGAATGGTTCTGAGAGCTTTCTTTTGCAATTTTTCTAGGTGTTCCAATTTAGGCACTGGTTAACCCAGAGTGCCAGACATACTCCACAGATGGCCAAACATACTGCACATTAAAACCCTCACTACATTTGTAGGTCGTCAACTGGGATGCCAAAGTGTTTAATTGGGAGTTTTCTACACTACACTGTCAGATTAGGGCTACATGTAACATAATATTAATTCAATCTGATGTGTAAGGTAGTTTTTATACATCAAATCGTCTACAGTGCATGTAGATTTTAAGTACATGTTATTTTCAATGTTTCATGAAAAAACTTTACAACAAATTTGTGAGTTTTATAATGTGGGAATAAAGTGTGTATTAGACTAAGAAAATTGTACTGTCCTGACACAGTAATACATCTAACATTACAATTCAATGTTGTAAATTATACTGTACATGTACTCAATTATGAACTCATACATTGATGTAGAATGAAAAAGAACTATTTTATGCAAGATTATTGTCTTCACTTACTTCCAGATAGACAGTTTATCATGTGGATACTTGTTCAAGTTTCGCAGTAAGAAATGAAGGGATCTACTCAAACATGACTTGGTGGCCAATGTGACAGTGCATAACAACTCATGCAGAGCCTCCCGAATTTCCTTGGAGAAATCCTACACAACGAACCCAAAGTAAAAGATAAAAAATAATTATACAAATACACTTCAAATGAAGATATGCACATTGTACTTCAAATACTGACATATCACAATTTGGGCTGATTTACTGAAGCAGCTTGGCTTTAAATTTACACCAACTGTGCACTTTCTGATACAAGCCTCAAATTTGGCACAAAGGCAGACAAACAATTTTAAACAAATTTCATATGGGGCATCATTGGTTTGTTTTTTTACCATCTCTGTACGTTAATTTCCTAATTCCCCATTACAATGTGAATACAAAAAGAGACAGCCACATGGTTTATCCTTATATTGTAGTAATCTTAGTATTAGGTCTAGATAACCTAAAAACATTACTCCGTCACACTTAACCAGTGACAGTGATACAAAGTGTCATCCAGTTATACGTTTTTATGACATCATAAGCTAAGCTGTCATGGAGAGCCATGAATTTCTAAATAATGAGTTATTTTTGTTTTATGAAAGTTAACAACTTTCTTGGGTTAAAATTAGGGGTAGAGGGACAAACAAACTGACTCTTGGAAAAATATCTCCAACAATTCCATTACACTACACTAAAAAAATTACCAAAGCATCAACATAACTTTTATTATTTTCTTCACACAATATTGGATAACTTAAAAATTGTGTGCTACAATAATCTGAATTCATTCAACCACTCGTGCGTGTAAAAAGCATGTACATGTACAGTACGGTATTATGTTGACAGGAATGACAGAGTGAAATGTACAGTGACTTGTCACATTGCAAGTAACAAGTTTAAAAGAAAACAGATTTAACTAATCATGGGACTGCTATAAGATTCTTTCTCAGGAAACTCAGTTTAATTCAATTAAAAATAACTCATCATTCAAAAAGTACAAATATAATTATTGCAATGGAAGTTCACAACTCCTTGGTGGTATTTTCCTGCTGATTATGGAAGTTTAGAATGCGCGCCATTTATAACAGTATAATGTGCAAGATGTACCATAAGAAGGTTTGATGAATCGATGGGCAGAGAGGTCCTACTGGCTAGCTGAACAATGTTTACATCATATTAAGCAACTTACATCCAACACATTGAGGATAATCTCCAACTGGTCTTCCCTTAGAATAATGTGTTGAGTGATCTTTCTCATGCTGTATATGGCATTAAGACGCACACTCTCTATCTCATCATTAAACATGTCAACCAGGAAGTCTAGCGATAGTCTTGCAAAGGAAGGAGATTGTGTTGCCAGCTCACAAAGAGAATCCAAAGCTGCTGACCGGACCTCTACCATGAGAAATACATGTTTACATTATATTCAAAAGCATTACGAGCAAGAAAACTCATACAAAATGACATCTTCAAAATAAATTCTCATAATACGCTTTGAGATTAAACATCATGCATACCTTTAACTAATTCGAAAAATTGACATTCACAATAACTAGCACATGTACTTGGACGCAAATTAATGAAATACTTAAATACTAATTTTCATTCATTACATCTTTATACACACATTTGGGGAAAGATGTCACACATTTGGGGAAAGATGTCGCACATTGCCATGAAATTGTTGAAACCTCAGTAATAAAGGTAGAAAATAATCACCTAAATATTCATCTTCTAATCCATGAACAAATGCTCCACAAGCTCCGCTATTGATTAGGCTAATACTGCCAGGATCCAGATGTTCCTTTGGTGCATCATCATTCCACTTCTGACCTGATGACCAATCACCACAGGCATAGCTCTCTTTCTGACGCTCATGGGAAGTACGCTTCCTCTGAGAAAAGTAAACAAATCAGTACAACATGTAAAAATAAACATGGTATCTTACAACAATAGACTATTCAAACATTGGGACCCATTATAGATGAGAGATCTTTTGCTTCACAAATTAAGCAAAGTATGTAGAAACTACAGAATCCCAGAGGTGTTTAACCCTTTAGTCACTGTATCACCCGAAACCACCTGAGATTAGAAAACACTTTGTACACGTATTTTGGGTTTTACACATGCTAGTGGATCGCACTAAACAGCCATCGAAAGAGCATGATCTAAAGGCAACAGTCCAAAAAAATCACGTGGTCATCATTGAAAAAAAGAGAGTAAACTACTTCCACAGGTTCAAAGGTCGGAAATCTAATTCAAAGTGTATTGGCTTCTCTGTGCGTATCGTATGTACAATACTTTACGCACTACATTGTATACTACAACAGCGACGACGTCATGTTTTTCACACATTAGTAATTTACATTTTAAAGGAAACAAATTGTTATCTGTGAGTAATATAAACACCATTGTTCATTTCCCAAGGTATGTTTGATATATTTCAATCACTTTGTTAACATTTTCTTCTTGTTTAAAATGACAGTATAGTTGAAAAGTTGTGTGCACAACTTTCCACGAAACACTAATGCAATGCAAATTACAAGTTTTCTAATTTAGTTGATGTGTCATCATATTTACCATCTAAAAGCTTTAATTCATTAAAAGCCCAAAAAAATTCTCCTCTTTAAAATAAACCGAACTTGTAACACAAAAAAATAACCACAATGGAAGTTATGTTTCAACTTCCAGATACTGCATTGCATTATTTCGGTGACTTTTCCCTGCCCTGTCCAGTGAGCAAATGACGCGTATATGCTAATGGATTAAATACATGTATCTGATTTCAACTTCCATCGCATATGAGCCAGACGCTCTGTACATGCAGTGGAAGACTTGTGAGACGACATGGCAGCAGACCAATCGCGTAAAATTCATTGTCTTCAACAAATGTGCACATTCCCCATTTAACATGCACATGGTACTTCTCAGGTTCTCCTATTGCAAATGGTGAGAGGACCAGACAAGCTTCTGGTTCCTGCATCACTTTGATTACACTGAGTTGATAAATGTCCAAGTTTACATTGTTGAGTATCTTAGGTCAGGAAGCACAGTCATTGTTAAGTCTCAGCTACAAATTCTGGAATTTATTCAGTGCTACTGTTGACTTTGTAAAATGAGCCATTTGAAGCCAGAATACCCAACATGGATCGCTCTTTTAGATTAGATTGTCAGTCTTCTAAAAAAGCACTTGAATATTGGGGAAAGAGGTTAATCTGCTTCCATCACAAACCTTAAAGATTTCAGATTGCCACCAATCCCTGCATGATGTGCATGGAGTAGCAGGGCAAACAAACCCACTCCTGTCATCATGCCTAGAATCTACACATTCTCTGCATGGTTTCCCTACAAACAGAACAAACTGATACAAAGCTCTCAATTCATACCAATGGACTTACCCTCAAACCTGACATGAGCTTTTTGTCTAATGTTTGTTGAAAGAATTTTGGACTGACAAGATGAAGTGAGCCCAACAATCCAGCTGCCTCAGCTCGAACTCTCATGGATTCATCATTCACCTACAGGTAAGCACAGAGCAACAACACTTATGTTAGTATTCACATCTTGATTTGTAGCACTTGGCAGCTCAGTCATAGCCAAATTTTTCTTGATAGTTTTGCTGGGCATGTTATTGTTTTAATGATGCATATTGCTTGTACAGGTGATTCTTCAGTCTGTTCAAGCAGAATTTGTGTGTCCCAGTAATGGGGGGAAATACCGATACAAGATATACATACATGTACATGTACATGTACATGTACATGTACATAAAAAATACCCCAAAATGGACTTGACCAGCAGTATATTTATGGTGGCACTACCACAGTGGCACTACATGTACCACAGTAACATCTGCATGCAGTTTTAAAACAAAGTACATGTATCTACTTTAACCAAAATATTAGTGTTGAAAAGATGTGATGACAAAAACACACAAATGATACAACTGACCATCTGACAGATGTTGGTAAATCCATCATCTACAAGGCGAAGCTGATCTTCAGTGGATCCTCCTTTCACTGGTAACATTTCTTCAGGATATACCTGACTTAATACCCAGACCAGTTTAAGTGCAGCTAGCCTGACACCTTCATAGTCATCTGTAAGAGCCTTCACAGATTGTTGATAAACAGATAGATCCAGTCTTTGACCACGCTGATGCAGAGTTAGCTAAAATGTATTGTAAAATAAGTACATGTAAATAAAAAGTGCAATGCGATTTCATCTTTCTTAGCAAGTTAAATGCTTCAAAACAAGTAACAAATGATTAAAATACAACCACTACTAAATGAAATGGTTTTAAAGTTTGACAAGGCAGTTTATAGATGTTTGGTTCTTATTAAATCTGCTTTAATGATAATGTTAATCCCCCATGCCACAGGAAACTTTCAGGTGTTTTAACACTTCAAAATACATCGGCTGTAGACAACACATCAGAGAATCGGACTCCTTCACCAGCCATACCGGTGGTACCACCTATAATAAGATACATGTAAGAGGTCATGTCACCTGCACCACTATGAATCTTATCTATCTAATAATGTATCTTGCAAAGTTTGTGGCGTCAATATATGTAGGTAAAACAAGAACTACACTCAAGAGGTGTTTCTACGGCCACAGATTCACATTAAACATCCAAAAGCTGGATACACCCGTAGGACATCACTTCAATTAATGTCCGTCGATATATCGATATTACTCAACTATTACTATTTTGACATCGATATCGCCGATGTCACTTTTTTAACCATATCGAAATATCAAAAATTTCGATATACATGTATTGACAATGTTGCTTCTAAAATTTTGATGTTCCTAAATGATATCGAAAACACCGAAAGAGTGACAGCTTATCCAGAAAACCTCAGGGTTTAAGTATTAGAAAAGCCGCTGTCTTTAGTTGCAGCTTTAGTTGCAGCTTACAACATTTGAGTAGCCATATTTGGCGTCCAAGTCAACTTGTTCTCAGTGTTTCACCCGCGGCCTGCCGCTATAGTTCACGCCCGCTTGCGCAGTAAAATAAATCTCAAAAGAAACCAGTCTTGCCGCCCCAGCCTATCGGTTGTTTGGGACGTAACCCTCCACTGATCTGATTGGTTAAAATTAAATGCTGAGCGATGGTTTTTAATTTCCGTTCTCTCTTCTTTATCAAGTTCTCTCGCTGGTATCTCCCGGTGTTTTTGATTGTTTAAAACTTAAAAGGTTGGGCGATGCGCTTGTGAACAAGCCAAGGAGTGAATTATTTGAATTTGGAAAAGCTGCTCTGCGCTGCGCTGTACCTCATTCTTAGTTCTCTTAGGAATAATTATGGCAATTATCAACGGCCAATCACAGCATGTGGAATGTTGGTTAGCTTGGACTTTGGACAACTTGATTGACACATCTGACCAGAACGCAAAGAGTCATGACCATTGTTGAACACTTTGCCAACTCCTTACTTTGGCGACTGACTCCTTATGTCGGTGACTCACAAAGGCTATGTGTTTTTTTGGGGCGGCCAATCTCAAGTAGGGAATTGAGGGGAGCATTCTGTGCACCTTGCTATTCGCCAAGCCAGCGGAAGCGGCAACGGTAATCATGTCTTATCTTCGTTGTAAAACCAAAAGCAAGCGGGGCGGGCTGGCGCAATTTGATACTGTTCAGACTAACAACAAGTGCGGAGGATCAAGCCAAAACCGGTTTATACATGTATGCAACCCTATTAAACTGTCGGTCTTCAGTATATTAAATGCTGTGTTTAGGCTTCATCTTACACACGGGAAATACTTGATATATCAAGTATACTCGATATTGAATTTCCGATATATCTGTTATTGAAAAAAACTGACATCGACAGACGTTAACTTCAATCTTCATAATCACTCTATTTCTGTTATGATTTTAAAAGACTTTGAAATCACTCTATTTCTGTTATGATTTTAAAAGACTTTGAGGCACTAGGTAACCGTAACCACAGAGAGACTGTTTGTCCGAGTAGGGAGAAACTGTTAATAAGGCACCTCTAGATCATTCAACCCCATGGTCTGAACATCCAAGAAGAAAATGATTTCCACATTTTATCTCTGCCTTCCAACAGAAATAGAGTGATTTCAAAGTGCCTCAAAGTCTTTTAAAATCATAACAGAAATAGAGTGATTTCAAAGTCTGCCTTCTGCCTTCCTTATCCAACAGATATCTCCCTACATGTATTTAGTCTTTCGCATTCACTTATTACTTTTTCTCCCTCTAACCTTTAATGGTGAAATCAGCCCCCCCCCCCCCCCCCCGAATATCTTTCTTCATTGTTCATCCTTTGCTTTCTCTTTGTGCTTTCTGCCTCTACATGTAGCTCTCTTTTTTTCCTCTTAACTGCTTCTGTAACAAAAGTGTATGTGAGTTGTGTTGCCTTTGAGAAAGACTCTGCTAGGGTCAAAACATCAGGGCATTTACTCTTTTTTGCATTTATACCATAGTAGTTTGCAACAACTAATTCTATTTTCTCATTTAAAAAGAATGGAATGAATAGTTTCCTCTTCATGCACACTAAATGAGGTTGTTATGTTGTGCTTTTTACCATTGATTTCAAGGAGCTCTGTCTGACCCGAGGGTCTTGATCATCTATGTATGCTGCTAAGAGACGCTGGCATTTCTTGTCCTCTTTCTTGTTGACTGATTTATCCAGTGTACTCAATGCTCCAATCATTGACAAACACTCACAGCGTACAGTATGATGAAGATCTGACAAATGCTGATGAATTCAAATTTATCAATAAACAAAGTTGACAAACTGTTGATTGCATTCTGAACAGACCTACTTGTACATATGCACTGTCAATGAATGCACTATCTACAAACCAACATTTACTCAGAAAAACCTTATACACAAGGCAAAATTGTAATCATAGTAAATTTTTGAAATGTAACAAATCTCACGTCTTTCTTCTCACAAGTGTGTCAACAAATATTTGACAAATACCATGTAGATTTCAAACTATTGATACAATCCCACCATTATCTAATAAGATACATGGTACTGTAAAATGTAATACCTATTGTGTGAATATTTGTAAATACATTCATTTGGAATCATTTAGCATGTTTAAAGGGGGACTGCCGTCATGAACAGAGCAGGCCTGTGGTTGTACATGTACATGGAATTATGAACTCTAACCTAAGCCTGTGACGGGAACCCAGGTACCCGACTGACAGTCCGCGGGTACCCCGTTCCAATTATACGGTCCAATAAGCCGCTAAACGAATTTGGCTGAAAAAAAATTCATCGAACTACATGTAACAAAGCGATATTTACCGCTTGTTTTGTTGCCGATAAAAAAAAAGTAAAAAAAAAAGCAATGTTTTAAAAGCGGAGGTAAAACTTGTGCCGCGGTTCGGACTTCACAAGTTTACTGACACTGTCCCAGACTGAATTGTTTTGGCTGCCTTTCAGAGTTACCGGTGTCCTGCAGGCATTGAGTTTAAGCGTGTGTAAGGTTTCATTCACGCTATTACACATGGCAACGCCTCACTGCTTATGTCGGCAGTGTTTTATCTTTAGGATTAAACCAATTCAATGTGCTAATCGAGTAGACCTTTGAGGTATTACTGTTGCGGTTTGTCACTCTGTTACTGCTCCTGTAAAATTTACAATTGAAGCAATATTATCTGCTTTTTGTTTTCAGTCAACTGAGTTTTTACCATTGTTATCATTATTAAACTTTAATCAACACCTCACAATTGTGACCATCACTCAGTCTCTTCATTTTTTTCTTGGTTGGAATTTTTCATGTTTTACCAATACACAATGCACCAGTAGTAGTTGGCGGGTTATCCATTATTTCATTCAGAGAGTAATGATAAGATTGACAGTTGAGGCAAGACGGCAACGCCCATCATGAGCTAAACGCGTCACATTATTGGCTGCTCGATTAGGCTATTAGCCAGTGAAAAGCATCCCCGCACGTGTATGGGAAAAACCAGATCAGCAACAAATGGTTCAGTTCACAGTTCACACGTGGTCGTGGCCGGGCAGCATGGCAGTGGGCTTGATGTACCGTAATTTCTTGCGTACAAGACGCGTCTTATCTGACGTTTTTGACCACAAAATCATCACTGCGCCTTGTATTCCGGTGCGCCTTGTATGATGTCGCTTGAGATCAAAATGACCGCGGCGGACGTGCAAATAATCTAGGCCCTATTTAATGTAGCTGCGGTCAGGTTAATAATGCGGTCGCCAACCATCAACTCACCACGCATTGTTGACGTAGTACATTATCAGCGCTCAACTCTCCAGACAATGTCGCCAGATTTTCATTCCGACAATGACCTGATGTATTGAGCCGCCTTTGTGGCCACGTGTCCCTATACATAACGACCGTGAATTCATTCCAACAATGCAGCAACGTGTTCATCACTTCTTTTGTGGCCGCGATTTCGTACCGAAAATACTGCATTCAGATTAATCAGAACGATTGCGGAAGCATTCACCCAACCTCTATTGTGTGAACGGTGATTCAGGCACAACACACGAGATTGCCATGCAGTTTCAGTTGTAGATGCTGAAGGCATCAAGAAGGCAAGCTTGAAGAGAGATTCAGCGAAGATTCTGTCAAATATTTTCGACCATCCCAACTTGACCGTCAACATGACAATCGGCATCATTTTGAAACCGAAGTCAATAAAGTTCTTTCATTCACCGCGTTTTGGTGTTGCTCAGAGGTGTGCGATTGGCTTCTTCTGCAAACCTGCAGATGAAGAAGAAATCCGGCGTATTCTTTCAACCAGCCACCTGACATGTAGCTTCGAATAAATTTTGAAGTGACCAACAAAACCAACCGTCCTTTTCAGGACGCCCAATAAGAAAAGAGATGGTTCATATACATGTTTCGTTTATTTTAGCTCAAAAGTTAGACATAAAATAACTTTAGTAAAAACAAAACCAACGAGAGAAACGAAGTCTTTCAATAAGTGTCTGTTTCGTTTATTTTAGCTTAAAAGTTAAATATAAAATAACTGTGGAGAAAACAAAACAAACCAGAGAAACGACGTCTTTGAATAAATGTTTGTGGTATAAAATAAAGAAAAGGAACTTCTCATTAATTTTAAATAAAGGAAACCCCTATAAATGTCACGTCCCCATCGGAATGGCAGGAGATTTTTCCTGTATGGTAGCGCCCTCTGTTGAACAAGCAGATCTCTTCAGCCCTGCGGTAGCGCCCTCTGTTGGTCACCTGTAAACTCCCTTCAACCCCTTGTGACACACGGGAGAAGAATCTCCTGAAAAAGTCGCTGAACGGTAGGTTGTTTCAGTTTAAAATGAACTTTTCTACATGTCTCTACATGTTTCAAGCACATGTGATTTCTATTTATTCACATGTTGATTAGCGTGGTACTTTTAGGGTAACAAAATGACCCCTTTTTGGCGATGTACCGATACGGTCTGCTGTTTGCAGTCACAGTGCATGTAAGATCATGCGCCTTGTACGGCGGTGCGCCTTGTCTGTTGACGCTTGAATTTTTTTGGGTAATTTCACGGCCCTGCGCCTTGTACGCCCCGCGTCTTGTACGCAAGAAATTACGGTACTGTACACAGTTACATGTACATTGTGCATAGTGTTAATAAATTGTCACGTCGTCGTAGCGTAAACGTACATGTACAATGTAGTAGTACATTGTACATACTTCATGTAGCAGTGCAGGGGGATTGGTTGAATAGAACCTACATGTACTGCCATTTTTTTTATTGTTGAGGAATGACGAAGCCCCAATGGACCAACCCTTTTACATTATTAATTAACTGAGAAAAACAAACATTTTCGAGTAATGGATTGGAGTACATGTGAAACATGAGGTAAAAGCAACACATTGTGTAATTATCAGTTAATGTTCGTTAACTTCGCACTTTGTATTTAATTCATCTGAGTGGTACTGAGTTTGCAGGTTTCCAGTTTTGTGTTTAGAAAAGTTTTCAAAATAAAACATCTTGCGTCTTTCATTGTTGTATTCCTAAAGAAAAGTGAAGCTGTATGAATTGTTCCATGTGTCCTAATATTTTGCTGTCGGCAGTCACTGGGTTTGTGTCTGTCTGTTGCTCTTTTTTCACACGCATGCATAGTGATTCGCCTACATGTAGGTAGGTGTTCAGTACAATGAATAACAGCACATCCTAGCTGCCCACTCGGGTACCCGACCGGTATTTACATGCACTTCGGGTATCCGGGCCTAAAATTACCCGTGGATGCACAGCGCTACACACGTATTCTAACCTACATGTACATACTGCACGAGCACACACCATCACTTCAGAAACGTGCGCGAGCAGTAACTGGGTTAAACTTCATAATTCTATGTACAGCCACAGGCCTGCTATGATCATGACGACAGTCCTCTTTTAATGGATGTCTTGTACTGATAACGTGAACAAGAAATGACTTACCAGCTTGGCAGTGTCAATGAGCTTATCATGTAGCTCTGCATGAGAGAAAAGTGATCTGCCAATAACAGTCAAACTGGATAAGAGCTGTGACTTTACTCTATGAGACTCTGTGGGAATCAACATTACACAGTGACAATTACAAGTTTGTTTCAAAGATTCTCTAACATGATATGTGTCAGTGCCTTAGTCCAGTCTCTGTTGTCCGAGTATGAGTCCTCCCCACCGAGTCCGAGTCCCTTTTGGTCCGAGTCCAAACACGTATTTCAGGTGGACTGTGTCTATTGCAAGGGCGTCGATCGCTACTGAAAAGTAGGGGGGACGGGCGAGCAAGTCTTGACAAAATACATCTTACATTATTTGCACCCCACACCATTACTTTTACATTTAATTTCTGTGTTACACTTTTTGTTCCCTATTTTTTGTTTGACCAGGAGGCGAGTTACAGGGGGTGATAATTTGAACAATAACATCATCCGAAATGGTGTTTGGGCCTGGGTTTCCCTTATGTAAAACCGAGATTCTACCAAATACAAACATGCTTCGGGAGTCCGGCGTTTATCGTGTGTCAGCTTGAAGTTCTTCGAAAAAAACAAAATACTGCTTCTTCAACAATCTTGTCATGGCCCAAACTGCTCCTATTTATTTTAATGGATTTTACTACATTTTGTGCGTTGTGCGATGGTAAAAAAATGTAACACATTTGCACGTGCGCGCACACACAGACATCCTTTGTGGAGGGATCGTGTACCGTACATTATAGCATACACAAACGACGCATAACTTGAATGCTAACAAGGTATGTAAGTGGGATTTTGGCGTTCATGTCTTGGACGATACGTGTCATCAATTGTCTGTATTATACTGTATAAGCGGAAATGGGCCCAAAATACCATTCTGCGCGTGGTCCATCAGAAAAAAATATGAAAATGAAGAAAACATTTCACCGTTTGTTCGCTATACTTTTATTTGAACAAAAATTGTAATGAAATATTAAATCTAGAAAATGGTGTATATTTTTATATGTTGTTGCATATTTCTAATGAACAGTCAATCAAAAAGTGGGGGGGACATCTGATATGCTGTCCCCCCCAGTCTAAAAAGTGGGGGGGACATGTCCCCCCCCGTCCCCCACCCATCGACGCCCTTGTCTATATGTACATCATTAATTTGGAAACCTATCACAATTTCTTTTAAACTGATGTCTCGATGAAAGTTGCAGTTGACAGAAATTATGTATCTAGTAAATTTCTAGGACCGTTTTAGAGCCTTACAGGAGATCAAAAAATGATTGATGTCGTCATATTATGAGTGGCTTTATTTCCATTTAACTTAATTAGTTTTAGTGGGAAGTTTATTATACCATTAACTTGAAACAGAACTTTTAATATTTATTAATGGAAATTGTAAACATCTAAAACTTTGAGACCTGTTTCCATTCAAAGTCATGTGGTAATTGTACAATACTTTCCCAGTATGTTTCACCTCTGCTATCTTTATCAGTTACTTGCATTTCAAACCAGAAGCATAGCATATCTACGTACAATTTTGGTATGTACACTATTCTTCCATCTGTCTTATACTTGAACAAGGTCCGCAGGAAGACAGTGAGATTGAAATATCCTCCATATGGTGATAGAACTATCTTTGCAAGACATTTTCATGATTGTTGAGAATTATCATCACCTTCAGGGCTCTAATTGCTATTGAATATCAATCATTCGCTGTAATCACTGATCATTGTGACTCTTTTCACCTTGTCACATTTTGAATTCCAAACACAATGATAAAGCAGGCGTTCGATGGCAATTGTGACTGAGTCTACCATACGAAACACTAGCGACCTACAATGTACATGTACAAGATTAGAGATGCACCAAGGGTTTTAACCATTATTATTCTGCCAAAACCTGTAAGGTGTCTGGCTTTCCAACCATCATTCTGTTTAGTTTGGTTACCTTACTGTCCCAAATTATCTCCTTTTAAGTTGTCTGTCGTTTCTGCTAAATTACACACCAACTCTAAGCCACCTACATGTACACTTTTCAAAATTATTTGCTTCTTTGAGTACGGGCAAGATAGAGTTTTTGTCTTTAACAAAAATAGTTAAAATATACCATCAGCATATTGGGCACTTTGGGTTTCTGTTACAAATCCATTTTGCTCAATGTGATTGTTGCCGCTTATTTTCCGGGTGGCTGATAACATCAAACTCTGAAATTTGTTTCAGGATTTCTGCAGAAATGATAAACAACAAAGAAAGCAAACATCCTTGTCTAATGCCTCTAGTAACATTGAAATAGTTTGATAGCCAGCCATTTTGTGTTACATATTCTTTCTATATTGAAGAACTTCTCTCTATTTTAGAAAGGATGGTCTAAATTTGACACTGTAATAATTATTTTATTACAAGAGATGTTTATGATGTCAACGTCTTTGTCCTCATATTGAGTTCATTGTCAGTTGCTTGTTAGATTGTGCCTCTGCAGTTGTATCGTTTTGTCTGAAAAGTTCTGTTCATGTGTCTCATTCATGTCAAATTCTTTGTTTCCATCTGAAATGATGTCTTCATCCGAAACCTGTTGCTTAATGTCACTACGTAGTGATTCCTTGGGGGTGACACTGGTCAAGGACACTCTGTTGCACCTGGCTGTTGGCTACTGTTCTGTGAAGGGTGATCAAAGCTATGAACAGAGAAATTAGGGCAGTCACGTCTAGTATGCCCAAATGTGTGCAGGGTTTGAAATTAGTGGTCGCCCGGTCGTCAAATGCGAGTGAAAATAGCAGCGGGCGAGTCTAAACCCTTCCTTTACTAGCCCGCCGTGCGAGTCAAATAATTGTTCATTTTCACAATAAATGAGGGTATGTTGGCAAAATCCTACAGAAAGCTGTTATTAAAGCTTTTAAAATAGTTTGAAAAGTCTGGATATTTGCTAGATTTAATGTGGCTGCGATCGCGATCGGAAATGTGATCTTGGTAAACCATTAGATTTACATGTACCACCAAACCCCTTTAATTGTGACAAAGAACATTTTTTGCCTCGCCCTCCCATTTCCACATGCATTTGGCAACCGGGTCACTGTTTATTTTTAAACCCTGTCTTCTGTGCGAGTGATATGAAAATTGGGCACTTATTTGTTGCGGCTTACATTCTGGGTGGCTTATACATGTACATCAAACTCTGAAATTTGTTTAAGAGACATTTTCCCGAGCTGTTGTTACATATTTCGGGCCACTAATAGTCTGAAAATTACGGTATAAAATGTGATTGAAGTTGAAAATGCCAATACATCTTATACTCATTTTGATTTCCTACATGAACTTGTATTTAGTCTACATGTACATAGAGCCTTATTATTGTACAGAGTGTACACAATAACAAACTAAGATGATAATGCCTGATCTCACTGAATTCATCTTATTGAAACCGTTTATGGCTTTCATTATCATCTACACATATACGTGTTATTTTTTATTTTTGTTTTTAATTTCCCTTAACACGCTGTTAGCAACTTAGCACTATACAACATGTATCAAAGAACTGCAGATCAAGTAATACCAACACATTATTGTAAATGTACTTTATGTTTAACTCACCTGTAGATGCTAGAAGTGATAGCAGGTCTTCCAGAAGCAACACAGCATTAAAACCTGGAGTCAAGGCAAGCTGGCCAAGCAGATGCACTAGTTTCACCTTTACACTTACACTGACTTGCAGTTGATAATGTGCAAGAATACTTTGTACTGCATTCTCTGTAAACAAAAAATTCAATACACAGTGAACATGTTGACTTTCAAACCACAGAATTACTGGAAAAGATATTAAACTAACACATTTTCCCTATTAAAGGCACTGAACACGTTTTGTAATTGTCAAAGACCACTTGGTGTATCCCAACATATGCATAAAATAACAAGCTTGTGAAAATTTGGACTCAATTGGTCATTGAAGTTGCAAGAAAATGATGAAAGAAAAAACACCCTTGTTGTACAAATTAGTGTGCTTTCAAGATAGGAATAAAAGGCTTCTGGCCAGAAGTCTTTTATTATTTTAGTGAGAAATTACCTCTTTCTCAAAAACTACGTTACTTCAGAGGGAGTCATTTCTCACAATGTTTTATACTATCAACAGCTCTCCGTTGCTCGTTACCAAGTAAGTTTTTATGCTAATATATATTTTGAGTAATTACCAAACGTGTACAGTGCCTTTAATAAAATGAGAACAAAGCATTTACAACACTAAAATAATCAGGAACAGAAAAGACTCATCTCAACCTTGATTTCAAATGGATTATTCAAGGGTGGTACCTTGGCATGTGGCAAGCACATACGTGTACATGTAGTGCGCAGTCAAAAATCTTTGAAGCTGTAAACCTTGTGGGCATGCACGTACATTGTTAATTGTACACAAACATCATGTGTGCAGTGACCTCTGGTCTTAATAATATCCTGCACTCTTGATTTCTTTCTTAGGTCCTCGTTCGTCACCCTGTCCTTCTTTGTTACTCCTATCATTATTCTTTCCATAGCCCTCTCTGTCACCCTTAGTTTTTTCTCAAGTCGTTTGGTGGTTATCCATGTCTCGGCACCATACGAGTACCAACTCGAGGGACTAATTCTAATATCACTTTTCTTGTTGCAAATAATCCAAAACTTACCATAAACTACATGTATGATAGCCTTTCCAAAAAATTAGATTAGTTTTCGAAAGATTTTAACCGTAAAAATGAAACCTCTTTTATCGAGCGGCCGTTTGAGTAGTGACATTTTTTATCCCGACTGTTTACACGGAGAAAGAATAATTCAGTGCTGAACCTTTTAAAACAGCCGTTGGATGTGTATGTCACCAAGCATGGCGGCCATGTCAACGATGTTGTTGAATTTTTGCTGTAACTTCTTCTATAAAGTCATCAAGCAGAGGTATTTATCAAGACAGATTACTTGGCTACAAGGGGACTTTGTTTTATCAGTTATATTTGTCTACATGTACTTTAGAGAAGGTTGTGCTGCAGGTTTTCCCCTGTTTGCTTTCGATAAACGGCCTCAAGGTGTTGATATATTGAAGCCTGCAGTGACTCGGTCATTGTGGACGTTAACATTCATACTTTGACTGTGTACTAAAATTGAAAAAATCGTCAGAGATCATTAATATTTATCCCTTTTTTCCTTCGTTAAAAAAGAAAAAGAAAAAAAAAAGGAGACGGCCTCTAAAAAGGAAGCAGGCGGGGACGCTAAACATGTGTTTTTTGTTTTTGTTTTTTTGGCCTCACCTCGAACACTTAAAAGAAGACGCATAAAAAAAGACTTATTTTAACAACCGACATTAGATTTTCCAAAATAAATGGGAGTTTATTTAAAACACAGTATGTAATTTACAATATTTATCTTTCTAAAGAATTAATATTTTAATAAATAGTTTTTCGAATAGAAGCAGCGAGTTATATTGTTTGATTACCCGCTGTTTACGCTGCATGTCAGAACATCATGCCATCTCGTACGCACACCAACTTGTTAACGGACCAACTCGGTCAAACGTGCTCAACTTTTGTGAAGCTGATCAGCACACGAACGAGCGTGTGTGTGTGTTCTTACACATGCATACTTATGGGGTACTTTTAACAATGGAACAATGGACCCCACAAGGTAATTTCAATAGGAACAATTGGGCCACACAAGGGAATTCTTCAGAAAAGGGAATAATAGAACAACAAGCAGTACCCCACAAACCGGATCCGTACGGCTGTGTGTGTGTATGAGTTGACCGGGTTACGACCACTATACTGTGACAGGACCGAACATCAGCGAGCTTGCGTTGTGGGAAACTGGCTTCCACACAATGTAACGTTTAATATTCTGTGTGTGCCGGGTACCAGCAGTATTTTCATACATGCAACATGGGGTAATCGGTGGCCCGGAGATATTTTCACTGGTCACGGGCCATTGCTAATTTTGACTTCTGCAAAGCCTCACGTTGTGTCGATGGTCGAGCTTACAGACAAGTTTGTTACATATTTATGTCCTCGCTAGGTATTGATGATGTAAAAAAAGCCTCCATAAGTTGCAATCAGAGTTTTCAAATAGCCTGAAAATGTTCTCTAATGAACAGGGAAAACTCTTTGTTGCAATTTATCACTTCAGTCATTGGCCATTCAATGGATGGATTTGAAAAAAGAAATGAGCACCTGTAAAACAAAAGTTTCTGACCGTAGTCAGGTTATAAAGAATGCAGCACTGATAAGAAGCAATATACAAGCATCACAAGCCAAAGAGAATCATGGGTGGCCTCCACAACCTGATGAGCTTTCCTTAGGCTACACATCCTTGCCTTCATCACTCGAAACATTTCTGAATGTTCTGCTTTCAGGTGTAAGAGTAAATGTTCAATCTCCTCGGTTGAGTCGATTAACCAATTGTTTTGGCCAAGATATTGTATACTTTATATACAGTGTATGCTACATTGGTAGAGGTGTCTTTCCAGTAGCAAAGCACATCTTACCTCCATGGGCAGTGTCACAACCCAAGGTTTACACTCCTCTTAGGTTTGACCTTCAGTACTCCACACCCATTTCCCCATCGACACACACACACAAAAACTAACTTGACACTTCTTTAATATTTACAGATTTATTTTACATATCAATTACTACATTATTTACATGGTAATACATTCATTCCGGTTCTACTTCAGTTCTTGGGGAGGGGAAGGATGTCCCATCCTTCTCACTCAGTACGGTACAGTCAGTTCATCCTTCCATCAAGCACTCCCATTGTCTAGGCTTTTCCCAAGTTACAATCCAGGAATACTGTTGACTCCTGGCCTTTCCCAAAGGTAATATCACTGATCTCGACTTTGCTGATGACATCGCGCTGATGTCTGATCTAGTCGAGCAGGCGCAAGTGCTCCTGCACCATGTAGAAGCTGAGTGCAAGAAGGTAGGACTCAGGCTCAATGCAAAGAAAACTGAGTACTCCACTTACAACACGCCCGAACACACTCCATTGAAGACGCTGGATGGTAGAGATCTGAATGAAGTCCCTGACTTTAAGTACCTCGGAGCATGGATCAACTCTAGCGACCAGGATATCAAGGTCAGGAAAGGAAAGGCATGGAGGGCGCTGGCTGACATGAAGAAAGTGTGGAGCTCCACCATTGGCCGCAACGTAAAGATCTCTTTCTTCTTGGCAACCATCGAGTCAGTGCTTCTGTATGGATGCGAAACATGGACTCTAACTCCCACAATGGAGAAGTCGTTCAATGGGTGCTACACACGCATGCTCCGAGTGGCGCTCAATGTATCCTGGGAGGACCACGTAACAAATGACGACCTATATGGCGACCTCCCTAGGGTCGGAGACAAAATCGCAGCCCGTCGGATGCAGTTAGCAGGCCACTGTTACAGGCACCCGGAGTTGGAGGCACACAAAGTCATTCTCTGGAAACCAACTCACGGACACCGGGGTGCTGCAAAAGGACACCGGTGTAGAATCAACAGTCGAACTGGCCTCCCTCATGCAAGACCGACTTACTTGGAAAAGCCATACTCGAGCCCGCCTGTGGGCGACCGAGTGAGTGAGAATATCACTGCTGATGCCAGGTATGTCTTGAGGTGGTTCACCAAGTCTAAGGAATGTTTAGGGCCCGGTGCGGCCACATAAATACGGTCTTCTGTTGTAATTTGTAATACAAGGAGTAAATTCGCTATAATTTATTTCACTCTGTGACAGGCAGTAAAAACACTAACTGGGATTGTGGAATTGATCAAAACTTTGAATTGTCTCGGCCATGGTATACATGTAGGCCCCCTACATGTATCTTACTCCCAACTGGAGGAAATGGAGACAGCATTGTGCATACAGAAACTGAAGCAGGCATCAGAAATTGGATTCACTCTTCCATCCAACATTTACTCAGGGGTTCCTGTTACACTAGCCTATGATAATATTGACCAGTTGGAAGAGACACTTTGTGGTGGTGGGACATCTCATCGGGTTAACGGCATTGTTGTTCAACCAAAGGTTTTCACAGATGAACTACCAAGAGAGAAATCAACTTTACCAAAGCAGAAGAGGCGTAGCATCACACTCCCACCATGCATTTTACAGCCTTACAATGCTGGAGGACGAGCTGGTTCACCTAAGATCAAGCCTTTGACTATTGACTGTAAAGTTACAATAACAAAGTGCATTGGCAAAGAACTGGATCTGGTCACTTGTGCGCCAACTTGACACAAAGGATCAAAAAATGAGTGGATGGACTGGCTTGTGACAAGAGACCACATTGCTGTGTTACAAGATACCGTCAGCTACCTGCCTACTGTAAACGCACCTCCACTGACATGAGAACTATTCATAAAGTGCTACATGTATGTCAGACGCTTTCGATCAAAGAAGCTCTTGGTTTGGAATCAGTTGTTTGTGTTTTTGATCAGGCATTGTATGCAAAGGCAGCTGAAATAACATGGAAGCATCAAGAAAATTCCAAAACAATGGGTCGTATGAATAAAAAGTAGTGTTCTTTTACTTGAAAATTTCAAGTGTTTACTACCACCCATATGAATAAATGGAAGTAAAAGCTTTTACTGGAAAGTATTTACTAATAACTAAAAGGATCTACATTGTACTTTTACATTAAAAGTATTTACTGATATTTTTAGCGTTTACTTATTTCCATATGAATAAAATGGAGAAAAAACTACAAAATGCAAGTAAGTACTGGTCATTTTTCAAGGTAGCCCCAGAGCTACCTTGGGCACAGAAGTAAACACACGTCTGAAGAAATGGCAGCGTTTATGAATGTTCCTCACAGGATAAAAGTTTATGCGCCAAGGAGAAAATGTTGTGATGTTGACTATAAACAATGTAGAGTGGATGGCTGATATTTTTTGGACCATTCAGGAGAAACACGTGGCCTGGGCACTGACTGCAAAACAACAGCTTCGGGTTTGTCTACGGTATTATATTTATGCTGAAGATAAAATAAAAACGGTTTGGTTTCTTGTCAATAAATCAAGTAAATTTAGATGTAGCAAAGCATGTTTTCTTCTTCGGAAATGTTTAGGCCTGTTTTTAGTTCATAAAATCAGAGGAAGTAATTTTTGAAATTCAATGTTGTGCATATATCAACCCAGCAAGCATAACATCTGTCACCAGCTACCATTAAGACTTCCTGTTTATCAATCATGCTGACCTTGATGATTAGAAGGAGCCTGGTGTAATTCTCAAGTACTGGTTGTCAAAGTGCTGGAGGCACAATGGAATTGTTTACATGGAGGTGTTTTATGTCTGTTGCTGTTTTATGTACACACCCATGCCCATGTACACTATGTTGGCCTATTCTAAGGTATGAGTCTGCATTGTGCTTAAATGGAAGGAGAGTTTCAACCAAGGGATATCTGAGGACCCCAATTCCCCATTCTACCAACTCAACATCAACTTTCAACATTCAACTTTTGATCTGTGGTGATGTCTGTCCCAACCCTGGTCCTTTAAATAATTGCAGTGATGAGCTCATCTCAAAAGCAACAACAAATAAACTGTATTCCTATGACAATGGTCAACTTCTGAAACTAGGAAATACCCGTACTACTTTCCCTATTCCTCCACCATTATGGAAAATGCTTAATAACTTGAAAATTTGCTCCAAACCGAGAACACGTAGAGGTTTCCGTGGTGGAACACGCAAGCGGTCGAGTAATGCAAACCTTGTGACATGTTACCCTGCTGAAACCAACATTGCACTTCCAACTCCCGACAAAAAGAAGAGTAATGCCCCACGCCTTCGCTTTGCCTTGTGGAATGCCCATTCAGTCAATTCCAAAGACAAATCAACTGCCCTATGTGATTTTGTTATCAGTCACCAGTTGGACATAATGGCTATAACTGAAACGTGGCTCACGGGAAGTGATCGAGATGATCGGGCCCTAGCTGATATAAAAAGCACGCTACCAAACTATACTTTCCATCACTCTCCAAGATTACACTCAAGAGCTGGCGGTGTTGGTGTTCTTCTTCGTGATGGCATTAGCTTCAAAACCCACAAAAGTCAAGAATACAGAGCATTTGAAACCATAGACCTCTCATTAACAGTCCATGCTTCTACCTTTCGGCTTGTAGTAGTTTACAGGCCTCCGCCAAACAACAAAAACAAGATTACCAATGTCATGTTTCATGATGATTTTGGTTGCCTTGTAGAATTCCTTATTGCCAATTCTGGTAAATTTCTCCTGGCAGGAGATTTTAACATACATGTGGATGTGCCAGGTAACCGTGAAGCAGAGATTTTTCATGATTTTCTGAACTTGAGCAATTTTGAACAGTATGTCTCTGTTCCTACACACACTGCTGGGCATACTTTAGATCTGCTAATATCCAATGCAAATGACAACCTGATTTCTTCTGTTACTGTTCACCATGATCTTCCATCGGACCAAGCTGCTGTTCAGTGCCTCATAAATATTGCTCGACCGGCTGCTCCCACTAAGACCATTTGCAGCCGCAAACTCCGCTCCATTGATATGGATTCATTTAATCGTGACATTTCTAATTCGAACTTAGTTATGAATCCTGCTGATGATTTGGAAGATCTTGTTCGTCAGTATGATACCGTTCTTCAAGCTACTCTTGACCGTCATGCTCCAGAGATTGTGAGGACTATTATTTTACGCCCTCATGCTCCCTGGTACACAGACTCACTACGTGAAGCCAAACAGGAAAGACGCCGTCGTGAGAGAAAATGGTCCAAAACTGGTCTTGTGGTTCATAAAGAATATTACAATGATCAGTGTCTTTTTTACAGAAACCTCCTAAATTCTGTAAAATCTAATTATCATCGCCAGGAAATATCTGGCTCCCAACCTAAAGATCTGTTTCGGATAATTGATAAACTTTCATCTGCCAAATCCACAAAAACTCTGCCCACTTTTCATGACCCTAAAGAACTTGCGGACAGGTTTGCAATTTTCTTTGATGACAAAATTCGCAAACTGCATAGTAAAATTGATAGTGTCCAGCCTGCACCGCTCTCTGTTACGATACATGATCACTGTACTTCACTGTTCACTTAATTTCGCCCCGTTTCCCCAGAGGAGGTGCTGAAAATGATTAAATCGTCTCCTGTCACTTCTTGCAAGTTGGACCCATTACCATCGTCTTGTTTTTAAGGATTGTGTTCCTGTATTGCTTCCTGTTTTAACGAAAGTGATTAATCTTTCGCTTTCCTCCGGACTTTTTCCTGATCATTTGAAGGAAGCATGTGTACTTCCTCTTTTAAAGAAGCCGAACTTAGATCCCGAAAGCCTTGCCAGCTACCGCCCAATTTCTAACCTGAGATATATTTCTAAATTAATTGAAAGAATTGCTGTGGATCAACTTCAAGCTCATTTATGTGATAACAATCTTTATGCAAAAATGCAGTCTGCTTATAGACCATTTCACAGTACCGAGACTGCTCTCCTCAGCGTGCAAAATGACATCCTGCTCGCGCTAGATAATCACCAAGAAGCAGTCTTGGTACTCCTGGATTTCTCCTCCGCCTTTGACACTCTTGTCCATACTCATCTTTGCAAGCGTCTTTCTTCTCATTATGGGTTACGTCACACAGTTTTGAAATGGATCGCTTCGTATTTGGAGAACCGTAATCAATCAGTACTCATTGATAGTGTGAAATCTGATTGTCATTGCCTGTGGTGCGGTGTGCCACAAGGTTCTGCAGCCGGACCCCTATTATTTATATTGTTTTGTGCACCGCTGCAAGATATCATAGCTGCTCATGGAATAAAGAGTATTGTTTATGCAGATGATACACAGCTTTATATCACCTATAATCCGGCGAATCGTGACTTAGCCCTTGCAAAAATTGAGGCTTGTATTGACGACATTAAATCTTGGTCTTTATCTAACAAGCTTGCTCTTAATGATGCTAAAACCGAAATCATCATTTTCAACTCACGTTTTTCTAAAAACGTTTCTCCTACAGAAATTAACATTGGACAATCTCTTATTCAACCATCTCGTGTACCGTAATTTCCGGAATATAAACCGCCCGGCGTATAAACCGCAATGCTCCAAAATATGGAAAAAATATTTAGGTGTCAGCGTATAAACCGCGCGGGCGTATAAACCGCGGCCAAAATGTTTTTAAAAACTAACCTCAAAACACGGAAGTGAAGTTCGCAAAACTGCGTATGGTAAGCTTTGGCGATATTGCTTTTTTTCATTCACGATACATCGTCAAAAATATATCGCGATATTCGATGATATCGCGGTTAATTTGTGACGTGAGTTGATGAGGGAACCCACTTCAGATTTAAAAATAGTGTTAAAACTGAAGTGCCGCGAATTGGTTATTGATGTAAGGAAATTTGATAAAGGCTGTAAGGCTCTCCATTCTAGCCATGGTTTTATTCTTCATGTTACCCGAAGCACCACGAGCGCAATTGGCACAGGCTGATTGGCTGATTCCTGACCGGCCGCTTTCCGATTGGCCGATCGCGCGAATAATTATGACGTATTGCTTCTCACAGCTTTCGGATTGGCCGATCGCGTGAATAATTATGACGTAGTGCTTCTCACAGCTTTCCGATTGGCAGATCGCGTGAATAATTATGACGTAGTGCTTCTCGCAGCACTGCCATAGTATTCATCACCTCGATCCCGCAGATGTGCTTGCATGCTCCTAACGTGGTAAACTTTATAGTTAGGGGGTGAAGGAATGGCGGCGTGTAGCTGTGGGAACGAAAAGGCAAGGGAAATTCCCTTTGTGAGAAATCATGCACCTCGTGGTCGGAGGAACGTTTTTATACATGTACGTGCGTGAGTAATACCGCACAGTTTTCGTTTGTTTGATGTTGGTCTGTATGAGACCGTCTGTTCGGAGATATATCAGCATATGGAGATCGCTGGGATAAATAGACAGGGGACCAGTCTAGTCTAACTCGAGTTTCGCTGATTGTTCATCTCTGAGGGGTGACTGAACTCTAACAATAGGGCGGTTGATAAACGTTTTATAAAGGCAACACGGAATACAAATGAGGCGGGATTTTCAACAGGCATTTTCAACAGGATTTTGTCACCACACAGGCATGTTTTGCAGGATTTTTTATCGTTTAAGAACATTGTTTTTATTTAGAACATTTTACAAACGATCTTTCTTTATAAAAATGCTTTTTTTTTTCTCTTCCATATTTATACGTCGGCGTATAAGCCGCCCGGAGAATAAACCGCAGGAGTCAAAAAAAAGTCAAAATCAACGTATAAACCGCGGTTTATATTCCGGAAATTACGGTAGTTAGAAACCTCGGTATTCTAATGGATTCTACAATGAGTATGACCGACCAGGTAACCAATATATGCAAATCTGCTCTTCTACAAATTCGAAAAATAGGTCGAATCCGGCGCCATCTTGATGATGATTCTACTCTTTTACTGGTTCATGCCTTTGTCACTTCCAGACTCGACTCTTGCAATTCTCTTCTATTGGTCTGTCAGATAGAGAACTTTCTAAAATTCAACGAGTTCAGAACACCGCTGCTCGCCTCGTCTCTCGCACCCCTCGTTCCCAACATATTACTCCCATCTTACAAGAACTCCACTGGCTCCCGATCAAACTGCGTATCGTTTAAGTTAAATCTTCTCACTTTCAAAGCTCTTCATGGCTTATCCCCTGACTATATATCTGATCTTCTCCATAAATATATTCCTGTTCGTCCTCTCCGATCTGCTGGCCATTCCCTACTCACGCAAACTACTTTTTCCACAAAATGTTATGGTCAAAGAGCCTTCAACTTCATTGCACCTTCATTATGGAATGACTTACCTCTTCATATTCGCCAAGCTGGCTCTCTTCAGATTTTCAAGGGACTTTTAAAAACTCATTTGTTTGAATCTTTATTTGTGTAACTTGCTTTTTAAAATTATATTCTTTTCTATGTTTTTGTTTTTGTGTTGCGCATAGAGGCTTCTGCATTATGCGCTATATAAATTTCTCGTATTATTATTATTATATAAAGTTTTTTCTATAACTTGTAAGCTAAAATTAAATAGTTGTTGGTTCAAATAAATGATTGTAGAGATTTTTTTTCTTCAAAATGTTCATTCTTCACATCAGTTTTCATGTTGTTAATCTTCTTCGTCAGCTGTTTGTCAGTGATGACGATGCCAGTTGTGTGCTTATAATCAGCTCTCATTTTCTTATCAGCACACTCTTTCTTCGCTCTGATTTTTGGTACTTGTGATTTGGTCAATAAGACACTATAATTTTTCAGTTTAACAAAAACGCTTTGCTTTGATTCTGGAGATCCAGATGAATCTCCTTCATCAAACTGATTATTGTCAGAATCATGGCTGACTTGTAGGTTTCTATGTTTCTACATGTATCAACTCAAATGCTGCTTTGGGATGTGGCTGTGTCTGTGTGAGTAGGTATAACCACATTCAAACCTGGGACCTATAACAAAAGAGGACAATAGGTCCACGGTTGCTATCACAAAGGAAAGCATTGTGGTCCACAGTTGCTATCACAAAGAGTTGAACAAAGGAGGGTCCACGATTGCAGGCTGTTACATACACACTTGTGTGTGTGTGTGTGAGTAGGTAACCACATTCAAACCGGGGACCTATAACAAAAGAGGACAATAGGTCCACGGTTGCTATCACAAAGGAAAGCTTTGTGGTCCACGGTTGCTATCACAAAGAGTTGAACAAAGGAGGGTCCATGATTGCAGGCTGTTACACACTTGTGTGTGTGGACATGAATGGGTGTTACAACACAAAGAGAACCTTTTGTTAAGAGCCATTCAGCCATGCCAGACAGCTTGATATCTGAAGTTTTTACTCCAAAGCATTAAGTGAGTACTTTGCAGTAAAAGAAAACGTTTATTCATACGGAATTAAGAAGATGCTGGTACTGAATGCTTCTACTTGGAAGTTGATGCTTTTACTTTTTGCTAATACTTTTCAGAATTTACTACTTTTTATTCATACGACCCAATGTCCTGAGAATGGGAGCATTTCACACAATATGCAATTTGCTAGGAACAATTGGAAAGCGATTCAAAGATGCAGGCCTTCGTGACCTTGCTGTAGAGGCAGGTGTTGTAGCTGAAGGATCAATTGATGGTGTAATGGATGGACGAAAGTATAATCAAAGTGTCCGGCTCCACAAATTTGTATTTGAATCCCTTGTCAGGTTGGCTTGGAATTTTTTTTGTGAAGAACATGATGCAGCCGAGCTAGAGGAAACAAACATAGTGCTGCAAAATCTACATGAGACAACAGACCAGGAAAACCTTGTGAAGGTTTTGTCCAATCCATCTTGCTCTAACCTCCTTCAGTTATTTAACAAGTATTTGGACCACTTAAGGTCTAATGCTGGTCCACTTGCTCAGTTCTGGATGTCATATGTGGATATGATACTGATACTTCTCAATCTGATCAGGGCCTCAAGAGAAGGTGATTGGAATCTCCACTTTGTCTTCTATCCGTGCATTACTTCCATTGTGTTTTGCATATGACAGACAAAACTACAGTCACTACCTGTCTGTGTATTATGCAGAGATGACAAGACTTCCACAAGATCACCCAGATGTTCATCTCCAACTTATGAATGGAGGCTTCTCTGTGCAGTTAGGAAAAATAAATTCATTCGGGAGAATCCCCGTTGACCAAAACATTGAGGAGACTGCTAATAAAGACACACAAACTGCAGGGGGTACTAAAGGTTTCAGTCTAAAGCCTTCAGCCATCAGTAGATATTATCTCACTGCTGAATACAGGGCTATTTGTCTGATAACAGAGACACCCAGCCCCTCTTTTGTCCATCATGATCTTGAGAACACACATATCTTGAGAGATGAATCAGATGTCCAATCCCTTGTTGAGGGATGGAAAATAGCTGGGTTAATCCATTTGATAGCAACCCATCAGATCTAATCAGTATTTCTACCAGCAGGGCTGCTCCTCCTGATGTTGCAACTGATCTGAGAAGAGCCAGGGAGATTGGTGAAACTGCATACCAGCAAAAAGATAGAATTGAACAAGAGACAGAGAAATTCCTCCTGATGTTGCAACTGATCTGAGAAGAGCCAGGGAGATTGGTGAAACTGCATACCAGCAAAAAGATAAAATTGAACAAGAGACAGAGAAATTCCCTGACAAGCTCAGTACACAGACTCTGAAAACATTTAGTAATATACATGTAAAGAAGCAAACGATGTCAGTCAGATCCAACAAAGAACCAATACTTAAAGCAGATCATAAGCTTTTTGGTCAAATGTTGCTTCTCAATGTCCAGAAATCTCAGAATGGAAAAAGTCTTGGAGCATCCACTGGGTCCCGTGCCATGGGCTTTGAGTAATTGCGATGGCACTCTAAAGAAGACTAATACAGCTGCATTGGCACAATGTTTGGAGAAGAATTCAGTTTCTGCTGAGTCAATACCTCAACCCTCTACTTAATAATAATATCAATATGACGTTCTTATAGAGCGCATTTCAGTTCTGGGAGAACTCTCAATGAGAACTCTCAATGCACTTTACATACAATACATAATAACAAACAAAATACAAGTATAATCTACAAAAAACTTCAAAATTACAAATTACAAAAAGATTGTGAAAACAAGTAGGATTTGAGGTGTATTTTGGAGATATCCGGGTTCGTCTGAGAATGAAGGGTAGCAGGGAGAGAGTTCCAAAGAGTGGGTGAGCTGAAGGCAAAGGTTCTTTTATACCGTAAGTTTTAGTTCCGTGTGGGGGTACTTGTAGGAGATGTTGGGTAGAGGATCTGAGGGACCTTGTCGGAGTATATGGTGTAACCAGCTGCGTCTTCCTCGCAGGTTTGGATCCAGATCGTCATGAGCTGGCATGCTGCCAGAGGAATCTTTAACATCCTTTTTCCTAACTCTGTGGGCAGAGTTGGTCCCATTGGGGTCTTGGGCATTGCGACCTCTCATCTGTCTCGTTTCCATCATTGGTAAAGGTAGAAGCCTACATGTACATTACTCACACCACGCTGGCAGGGCATGTTGGTGGAGGCTAATGTACATGTGTATATAACCATAGCTTGGTCCTGGTTGGCTCTCGATTTCCTATAGGCCTTTGTAGTCATCTTGGTGTAACTCTAACAGGGGTCCAGTTGCTCCCCTCCACTCCAGAGAATCAATCACCCTTGTCTCCAACCAAGGGTAACAAGTGTTGGATGGGTCTGGTGCAGGCATCTAAACCTGGCTTACAGTGATGTTTAAATGCAGGGTCCAGAGGGGTCCCGAGGGTCCAGAGGGGTCCGAAAGGTGGGGAAATGAAATGGATACAATGTAGAAAAAGACAGAACACCAAACCAGAACCCAAACCGCAGTATGGGGATAAGCCTTTCCCGCCACCAGGGGATCTGTGTATATGTACCCCTGATGACATCAGTGGTGTTTCAAACTTTCCAAGGGTCAGGCACCTCTAACCTTACCTATAAGCTAACAAGCGTGAATTCTAGATTGTTCTTTCAAGGTGTTCCTAGAAGGGGTGGGGAGGGAGGGATGAGGAGGTGAAGATACATGTAGTAGGTAGGAAACAGATGAAGGAAAGGAAAGGAAAGACAGTCGAGGGGGTAGAGGACGCTTTAACCCTCACTCTGGTATACATGTAGACCAGCCTCTCACACTACTTGTATTGCACATAAGGGACTGCAAGGCTGTTACAGCAAAAACAAAACTGCATTGTAATCCGACTGCCGTGCATGTTTGTGCAAAGATTTCAATCAGACTTAAAGAGGAAGGGAAGTGACCAATTCAATTTTGTGTTGTACCCATTTTCTCATAGATAGAGTCCTCATGTAAGTGGGGAAAAATTAAAAGTCTCTAACCTCACATTAAAATGGTGTAAATTGTAATTTTATTCAATACCCTTCCAGTGCAAAATTTGTCAACATCCAAAACATACGATGACATCATTCTAACAAAAATGGACCTCAACATTTGTAGCTCTCTTGTAAGCAAATATGAGTATGCATTTACTTTGAATCGTATAACACATGGCAGTGAGCCAAGGCCCATAATCAGCCATGGTGCTAAAATGCTGGAGCGTTCAGACTTACCTCTCATTGAGCCGAATACATTGATAAACAATGGTGGCAGCCTTATTCTTATAAGCCTCATTTGAAAAACAAAAGAACAAAAGACTGGAATCGGGATTACACAATAACCCTAAAAAAAAGAGACAGTATGAGCATGAATTCCAGTACCTTTTCTTGTTCTCTTGTGGGAAAACATGCGCATGCATTCACCGTGAATCCCTAAAATGCAGCTGTAAGCTGTGGCCGATCCGCAGCCCATAATCCACGGCCGATAATCTGGCATGGTAAGCTGTAAACTTGGAATGCTTACCTCCCATTGAGCCAAATATAGTGTTAAACAAGGGTGGCAGCCTGTCCATTCTTGTAAGCCACATTTGTACAACAAAAAGACTACACAATAACCCCCAGAAATGGGGACATTATGAGCATTAAATCAAGAACCTTCAGTCCATCTTTGTACAGGAGAAATGAAGTGTAGCACAACTTGCTACACAATGGAATGTCCAGGTAAATATGTCAGCTGTCCGAATGACTGCAAAAAATTGAAGCTGCTCTGAAGTTGTTCCAGGCATTAAAACAAAACCAACTGGGTACGCCAGATTATAAAAAATTGCCGTCGTGTATACACATCATCTGAGGTGAAGCGGTTTATAACAGTAAGAAAACTATCCTGTAGGCCTGTACCAGTAAAATTTCCCTAAGAGTAAAAGTATTTGGTGGCAAGGACCCTTGTGATAACTGCAAACACAAAAGAAACGCCGTTAGCTACTGACAACAGCAAAAGCCAAAAGTGCAATTTGGCGACTCTCACAGGTAGTTTCATGCCGTGGAAATATTGATCAGACGATGTTTTAATTCACAGAACAGTCTTACTAAAAAAAACTACTTACCTGTTTGTGGTAAGCTGATAGGAAGCTTGTGTTCAAAGTCAAGCAGCACTGCTAGAGTCTCTGTTAAATTGTTTGCATCTGGGTCAGGTAAGATTGGGGCAGGTGAGCCTTGTCTCTGATTTACAATGCGAATTTTCAATGCTGTAGTCTGGGATTCTTCCTTGAAATTGAAAGGTGAAAGAAAACAATAACTTGGTAAACATACAATTAAATGCAAACAGCTCCTTCATTAATGACCAATAGGCCACTACATGTAACGTAATTTTATGTTCATGTTTTTAGACCCCGAAGCTACACCTACTATGGATTGTACAATTGACATTGAAGATCTACCACCAACACATTGGGGTTCACATACACTACAATCCCAACCAAGAGAACAGTTGATAACCAAAACATGCACCGAGCAACTGAATATTGTATACACTTACTATACACAAAATAAAATGGCCCATATTTCAACAATGATATTAATGGCAAAAGTTTCTGATTTCAAAGTACGCACCATTAGAAGATTATTTTTTACAAAAGGACCAGTGGTAACATGGTATACATGCAAATAAACAACTCATAGCCTGACGTTGTGAGGGGCAACTTTAAGAGGGGGCGAGTTTGTATTTGAAGGCAAGACTTTGCTGGGGAGGCGTGTTGACTGGTTTCCCTTGTTCATTCAATCATAATGCATCTTCTATTATTGGTAAACAATACTTAAATTTTCTAGCTTTTGTCTATTTTGAACGATTTCCCTTGTGGCCGCGATCGCGATTGCGATCGTTTATTTCCAGTAAAAGTAAAAAACATGCATGCATTACATGTATTATTAGTCTGGCTCTCTCCTCCATGTTCCATACAATAATAGGAAGGCGAGGAGGGAAACACACAACTCGAATTTCCAGGGGCGGAAGACACGCGGTGGAGTCTAATTTTAACCTCGTTCCTGTTATATTTCATGCAAAATTACAACCTCGTACTCATAAACACATCGCTATCGCCACACAATTTTTTCTCCAATGTGCGTTGTCGACCGATCGTTAAATCACGAAGATTTCAGTGCAAAACAAGTTCTATAAAACCGATCCTTAAATTAAAAATCCATGAAAATTGCTGTTGATGATAACAGTATTATTAAGGGCAGAAATTAGGGAAAAAGATCGTAGAAAAAAGCAATTTCACAATTTTCACTTCCGTGTGGTTTTTTTTTACACTTCGAAAATTGTGTGCATGTAAAAAAACTTGCAGGTGACCCAAAACGTTGGTTGATTCGTCCAGCCGGTGAGTGAAAAAAACAAGTGAAGGGAAACCCCTGATATATGTTTGAGACAACCGCCGCATGGTGCATTATACATGTAGAAGGCAAAGGTTTTGGACTCGCATCAAAAATGGTCTGAGCACATCCATTTAAATGTGGAACTAATCTTTTCTTGTGTGTATTTTGTAGGAATCCAAACTTTCACAAACATCTTATTCTTTAATTATAGACATTCTGAAAATAGCCTTGGCCTGAAATTAAGCCTATAACCCACACAAACGAACCTGTTTCACAGAGATACATTTTTAGCAATATTTAAGCATTTTTAAATTTGCTATACAAAATTTATGGATTGCTATGCAAAAAAAAAAATTGCATAGCAGTTTTGCTATGCAAAAATTTGGCACCAAATCGTTCCCTGCAGTCCCAAGTCAACTCAGTCCCAAGTCAACTTGGTCCCGAGTCAACTCGGTCCCAAGTCAACTTGGTTCCAAGTCAACTCGGTTTTCAAGTCAACTTGGTTCCAAGTCAACTCGGTCCAGTATCTCTGAAACTTGAAATTTCTCATTGACATCCCTACTTATATGTTTCCCTTTAAAAAATGGAGGCCAAAATTCAATCATAAATTTCCGACTTAAAACACCATAACTCATTTAAAGTCACCTGGAAATAGATTTTTTTATTTATTTTTTTAACATAAGAGTATATGTATATTAACAATAACAAAATTGCTTGACTAATTATTTGTCAGGATTTATATGTTAAAAAAATTGATAAAGTTGTTTGGGGGTGACTCCGCCCATCCCTTTTTGTGACGTCAATCGAGGAAGACTTCGCCGCAATCGAACATCGACCCCCTCGAAGTTTCCTGCATTTACGTTGTATACACACGTGCAAGTAGTGAGCTTGTACGTTTCGTTTGGTTATCCAAAAAAAGAATTTTTCTTGTATTTTTCCAGCAATGCCGACCAGGTGTATTGCTGCTGGATGCAGCAAAACGACTAAAGATGGGGTCAGCCAGCATTTGTTTCCTGCAGATCCCAAATATAGGCAGTTATGGGCATCGAAAGTCAGGCTAACGAGGACAAAGTGGTCCGGTCCGACGTCGTTTTCAGCGCTATGCAGCGAACACTTCGAGCCGTCGTGCTTCGAATCCGGGATGTACCACACAATTGACTTGAAAAGAAAAGTCATTCTAAAACATGATGCCATCCCAACCATTTTCCCAGCTAGTGGGAAGTCGAAGAAGCTACCTGAAAGACTTGAAGAACCTAGAGGAGCATTTGCCAAACGTGAAAAAATTTGGGTACAGTTTGAACTTTGAGGGCAAGTTTTTAGCTTGCGCCAAGCGTCGCGATTTTTTGTTGGCACAATATGTGGATATAATTTCCTGAAATAAGATCATGGCTACATGTACATGACAAAATTTGTTGTGATGTGCCATGTAATGAATTCCTCGGTTTCGGAGCATCCTGTACACAAAAACATCACTAATAAATGCCCTTTTATTGACTAATTAATCATGTAAATTTAATATTTAGCTGTTCCGACGTAGCAGTCGGAACAGCTATTGTTTTCGTCAGGATTTTTATTTGTTTTTCTTATTATTATTATTCTTTCCTTCCGCCAAAACGCCATAGGTTTAATACACGTATTTTGTCAGTTCCAAAGATCATACTTGGCTTAGTATAAAAGAGTCAAATTTTATATCATATTAAAGCTTAGGTCATGAACTTACAGTTAAATGTAATTAGCTTAACTAAATTAATTAATTTACTTAGTTATAATGACATGAATATTTAATTAGCCAATCTTGAGACCACTGTATCTCGAAAAGTATACAACCGATCGTCAAACTTTTTTCAGTTGTAGACTCCTTGAGCATGGGTGATTAGCCTTGGGTAACCGTGACCCCATGTTGACCTTTACCTATGGGTCAACCGGAAGTGGGACCATATCTCAAGAACTACACAACCGATTTCCAACCTTTTTCAGTTATAGACTCCTTGGGCATTGGAAATTAGCCTTGGGTAACCGTAACCCTATGTTGACCTTTACTTTCGGGTCAACCGGAAGTGAGACCATATTTCAATAACTACACAACCGATTTTCAAAATTTTTTCAGTTATACTTATAGACTCCTTGGGCATTGGAGATTAGCCTTGGGTAACTGTGACCCCATGTTGACCTTTACTTCTGGGTCAACCGGAAGTGGGACCATATCTCAAGAACTACACAACCGATTTTCAAACTTTTTTCAGTTATACATGTATAATCCTTGGGCATTGGAGATTAGCCTTGGGTAACCTGACCCCGTGTTGACCTTTACTTCTGGGTCAACCGGAAGTGGGACCATATCTCAAGACTAGATTTTCAATTTCTTTTCAGTTATAAACCCTTTGAGCATTAATTGTTAGAGCATAAGGTCGTAATGTTTGTGATTTCTTGTTTGTTATTATTATTTTTTTTTTTTATGAATCAGAAAACAGGAACAGCTCTGTGTTTGTTCACAAACACCTAATGTCTAGTTTGTATTTGTAACTCAAGATAAAAATCATAGGAAAGTGATGTCAAACTTGCCGTTCATGTTACCATGATGTGACAATTTTACTGTGTAGTGCCTATGCTGAACATTTTTTTTCTTTGGTAGTTGTCCAAGTGTGCAAGGAAAGTAGCAGTTCAAGCGTACAAACATGTAGGTTACCAGCGAAATGTTTCTGGTATTCGGATCGACTTGAGCTGAATGGCCACGCCGATTCGATAAATAGTTTGGTAAAGTCGGAAAAACAATACATTTTGTCATCACGGGGCCGCTAAAATACCTCGTATTATCCGTGTTCTCGTTATGACCATGCTCGTATCTTCCGTTTTTTAAGACATAGAAATGCGCATGGGACAGTTCGGGACCGGTGAAAAACCTCGTATAAGCCGGCGTCTCGTATCTTCCGAGCTCGTATTAACGAGAGTCGACTGTACTGTACTAGGATTGCATTGGGTGATGTCCATATACACGAATACGCATCATACCGATCAGGTACCCAGACGTTACTTCTAGAAACTATAAGGCTCCCCCGTGAGCCTTATAGGGGTCTAACATTTTGGGCCTCCGTAACGCTATACGTTTTCAAAATGGTCGTTGATAGGTGAACATTTTACGGTGGTTTGCCATCAATAACTTCAGTTTCCTTTGCACTACACAACAACAACTTTCCCCATACACTTAATATACATTCATAATGAATGCATTTCCTTTTTGTTGAGTTATATTCAAAAACATCTTCAAAAAATGAAATTTACCACGCAATACTCACGGTTGTTTTTCCCTCATCGCAGCACTCACGCGGCGTTCGCGATTTGCGGAAAAAATAAGACTGCGCGGTGCCTTCCAATTGGCTTCCGGCGCACACCGCGGTGCCAGAGGTGCCTTTAATCATGTTAATATTTAAGCTACATTGGTATCAAAATGATGCTCTCATTGTGCTCTTTCCATTGGTACCAATTTTAAATGGATTGATTAAATTTGAATTGAATTTTTTTGTCACATACCTATAATTTGTAATTCTTCCAAAATTTTCCCTCTTTTTTTTCGCACAAATTATAATTTATATAAGCAAAATCTTGCACACACAAAAAATCATAATTATCTCTGAAAAGTGAAACCCTATTATGACCTACAGAGATGATCTTGGTGTCATTTTACTCCAGAAGCAGAGACTGGGAGAAGAATTCATTTTTGCATAACAAATAAATTTATCTGAAACGTCTCATTGACATCCCTAGTTGCGATAATCGTAACCCTCATATCGAAGGTCGGAGCAAGCGACCTTCGTGGAGAGGGTTACGATTATCGCAACTATGACATCCCTACCCTAGGTAGTACTACCACTAGTACTACCACCACCAGGGCAGTAGTCTGAATTGATTCCAAAAGTCATTAGGCTATGATTTTAAAGAGTAACTGAGAAGACTAAGTTATATAATTACAACAATACATTACAAGTAAGACTAACTAAAGTAAGTTGCATTTGCCCAACTGTTGACGATGCCGGTATTACTGAACCAAATTTCTATAAGGTCATTATACATGTTATAAAAATACCTGGGTAACAGAATGTGCGACTCCGACGAAATCTTCATACGCTCGTTTCTTTAAGTGCGCCGCCATCTTGATTAGGGTCTTTTCGAAACCACGAAAGCACGGCCACACTGTAACTGTTCTCTATTATTTTATACTGAATATTAGAGATACTTTTGCGGCGAGAATGCGCACGCCTGACAGCGCCCTCAAGTGACCATTTCGTGCGTATGTCCGTATGTCCACCGCCGTGTGCACAAAACACACGCGCACACATCCCCATCATTTAGAGGAACAGCGTGCCGCGGCGCGGCCGCCGGGGAACGGGTTTTTCAGGTCGGTAGTATTTACTGTTTATTTTACCATGAAGGAAATAGTTAGACTAAATACTAGCTACGTCTAGTAATTAATTTGGAAATTTAAACTAAAAAGTAATTGTAACAAAAGCATTTGTTCTTGAAATATAAAAACTTTCTAATGATAGGCCTAACTTTATTAATATCCTCCTGAATGAGTCCTGTTTCCGTGCCTGAGAAATCTATCGTGGCATATCTTTTTTACGTCACTGCGCGCGATGTAAACAGTCCCTAGATACCATTTTTGTAATATTTTGACTTGCCAAACATCGAGTCTCCTCTCCGTTGACCAACACTTAGAAAAATGTAAGGCTCCAAATGTAAGGCACTTATAAATGCAAAAAGTTGTGGTATTTAGGCATTTCTACAAGGTACACAAACTTAAAAATATGTCATACTACTATAGTATAGTCTATACTATGGACTGTCACTGTAGTGTGTCAGCAGGGCCATAAAAAGGGGGCGGGGCTTAAATTTTTAGGGGGTCATATCTCAGAAATGTCAAGGAGTAGGTTTCTAAAATTTGGTGTGTGTTCATGGCACCCATAGGGGAATGTTTGAAAACAAATTTAGCAAAATCTGAGACGGAGTCTGCTGACCCATCAGGTGAGTTGACACGGAATGACCCTAATTATTCGATTAATATAATTTTCTCATAGTCTGAAAAAAGTAGTGTAACTCCTCATATTAGGAGGGATTAATAAACATATCGTAGGACGCCCTGTATTCAGGGCGTCCCTGAAATCGAGGCAAACCTTTTACCTTTCTACGCGCGATGTAAACAGTCCCTAGATACAATTTCTGTGGTTTGACTTGCCAAGCAAAGAGTCTCCTCTCATTTGACTAAAACTTAGAAACATGTAAGGCTCCACTGGTTTAGTTGCACTTGTAAATGCAAAAAGTTGTGGTATTTTAGGCATTTCTACAAGGTACAAAAATATGTCATACTGTTGGGGCCATAGAAAAAAATTTCCCCAACGAAAAAGTTTCATCAAACACTTTTTCAATTCACAATTCACGATGATCAAATCATGTGACTGAACATTCTGCTGAGCATTCTGGGGAAAAAAATACTGAGGCTTAAAGAAGCCATGTGCCTTATATAATTATCTAATAGTCTGGAGATTTTTTTTTGTAACACTCATATCATTTGTTATTAATAATAAAATTTAAACATCGGCTTTGTGATTCGATTATCACTGTTTATTTATATGCTTTATGCTCAGACTCCAAATGATAACAAGGAAGCTTTGTTGTGTGAATTCAAGCCACAGTCTTCAACTAAACTGTTTTTTATTCATAACACCCCGGCTACCTAAGTTTTGGCAAACCGGTCACATGAAAACAAGAGCCTTTACATCGGCCCCAATAATTACTTATTTCATAACAACTTATTTCAAAATGTCATCTAAGTATAGTTGCGCTTCCACCGATGTAACCTTCGGTCGGAAACATAGCCCCATGAAACTTGCGAGTGCTATGGCAACTATACCAAGTCACAGGTTATACAAATTGATACAATTAAGACATAAATCTTTAACAACTGGCTTAATAAGGCCAACAAGTGTCACAACTGTATGTGGTGGCTGTCTGAACCGCTAAAAAACCTGCCACCCTGCATGCTACCCACATATCAAGTAGGAACTACATCCTAACATTTGTCACTAACTATAAGCCCCATCTTATAAACAAGACTTGTTTTCTTAAAGTTAGTCTCTAGCACTAAACCAGTGTACACTCTATAACACTTGCCCGCCAGGATAATTAAAGCAAACAAGCAAGGACACACAACAAAAATAAAAACATGAACAGAAACACAAAAATCAGGGCACACTTTTGGAAGACTTGACTTCCAAGCCCCGTACCAAAAAACGAGGACACACTTTTGGAAGACTTGACTTCCAAGCCCCCCCAATAAAAATCAAAGGGCACACTAATTTTCGAAGACTTGACTTACAAGCCCCTTAACAACACAAAAACGAGGGCACACTTTTGGAAGACTTGACTTCCAAGCCCATAACACAACAAACAAATGAGGGTGCACTTTTGGAAGACTGGACTACCAAGCCCATAGTAACAACTATCACTATAAGCCCAAAAGGAACAAAACAGCAACACCTATAAGAAAACCTGACTCCCAAGCCCGTTTAAAACAACCAGCGAATTACCGTTGAATAATGCCAGTGTGAACAGCTAATACTACATGTTATTTTCACTAGCTAATACCAGATACATTTCAATACTTCAAGCTCTTTCCCAAAGAGAGCCACTAATTGAATACCCACTATCGGAAATCCAACAATCTTTAACAGTGAACCAAATCCTCCAAAATTCTATGACCCAAAACCACTTTACAATAGGTATAATCTTCAACCCGGGGTTGAATGGGGAGGTGGGTGGGAAATAAAAGTGTGTTGACAGCTTAGTTGAATGTGACCAAGTGAAAGTTCTCGCGTACCTGTACTACTACTGACGCTAAACCCAGAGCAATGATTGGTTAGAAGTTTGACCCAATTTATATTGCGCCAGCACCGTCCGCTGTTGCTCGGAACATCAACAAATGACGTCCCGAATGCCCTGTTGCGCGCCGCCGCACTGACCTAGATGTCTTAATGTAAAGGCTCAACGGACGGTGCGTTTTGCACGAGCTGTTCACTGAGCATAAGGCATTTTATCATTCAGGATGATAACAGGAATTATTATAAATGTTAAGAAACATAAAAAGACACAAAACTAAATAAAAATAAGATTTGAAAGCCAAGAAAATTTACATTATTTTTTTTATTTTTTTTTTAAAATAAGTTTTTGCAAATTACCATGGTAATTTTTAAAACTAAATAAAAAATATGTTGAATAAAATGAAGACAACTGCTGGTTATAGAGTCATACACAAAGTCTCACAGAACACTTGTAGTCACTGCAGATGTTTCTTCCACGTATGGCTTCACCCGGACACCATACTTTCTTGTTTGCATCGAAAACAGGTCAAACTCAAAACAAATGGGACGCTATTGAAGTCATCGAAGATCGGTGCGTGGTGTGAAAGTTTCAATGTCCATCACGTTTTAATATTTTATGTTTGCATACTTCTTATAAACAAAGGAACGTATTAGGGCATCAGTTGATTATGGAATAATTTTATTTTTTTTCAATTCAAAGAAAAAGGCATAGTACATCGAAAACCGGACAGGGGAGGATACATGAAGGCCTATATTTTTTTTTTTTTATGATGGTTATTAACGTGGCTGTAGGAAATCTATGTAATTATACAAAATTTCACCTTTTGTGTGCGTGTGTGGTTTTTTCCACTTTTTTAAACAAATTAAATAATCCCCACCCTCCCCAAAAAAAAACCCTAAAAACAGCAGGTTTGCTTTTTCATTTACATTTTGTTTAATTTAAGTTCATAGAAAAAAATAAAAAATAAAAAGTATTTTAATTATTATTAAAAATTATTTTTAAAGGCCTCACAACACCCAACTTTGAAATTGGCTATTTTTTTTTACCCCGCATCGAGGAACATGTGCACAACAGCATTTTGAAATTGATGACAGTAACAAGGAGTGCTGTGTTCTGCGTGATACCACTTGTGGATTCAATTATCACTGTTTATTTTTATGTTTTATTATAAATGAAAAGACACAAAACAAGATAAAAATCAGAGTTGAAAGCCAAGAATCATTTACATATATTTTATTTTTTTATTTTTTTCAGTTAAAGTTATTGCAGATCACCATGGTAATTTTTTAATTTTAAAGTAAAGAAAAAATATTTTGAATAAAATAAAGACAACTGGTGGCTATAAAGCCATACACAGAGACAGTCTCACGTAACACTTGTAGTCAATGCAGATGTTTCTTCCACGTATTGCTTCACCGGGACACCGTACTTTCTAGTTTGCCTTGAAAACAGGTAAAACTCCAAACAATTGAAGTCATCGAAGTCATCGAAGATCGGTGCGTGGTGTGAAAGTTTCAATGTCCATCAAGTTTTAATATATGTTTGCATACTTCTTATAAACAAAGGAAGGTAATTAGGGCATCAGTTGATACATCGCATCAGTTTATTTTTTTCAATTCAAAGAAAAAGGCAGGGTGCCTTGAAAACAGGATATTGGAGGATATATGTGTTATTTTTTAGACGTAGCCCTAAATAACCGCTTTAGGGTCAACTCGGTCCAAAGTCAACTCGGTCGGAGTCAACTCGGTCCGAAGTCATCTCGGTCCGAAGTCATCTCAAGTGTGGTTGACATGGAAATGGCGGGACAAATGTGTCTTGATGCAGTACTGTATCTAAGAAATTAATAATAATCACCATTTAAAAAAGACATCTTTCCGAGAGCAAGATTTAGGTTAACTAAAGTGAAACAAAATGTATCATTGTGTGCTTACTACATGTATGTAATCTCATAATTAAAAGGGCCTAATAATCAGCGTTTAAAAAATACATCTTTCTAAAAGCATGGAAACAAAATCGTAGAAAATGAACTTTCTTTTGCAGTTAATGTATGACTTTTTTTATTCCGAAAATAGGAGATAAATGTTCAGTAATTAATACACATAAAATAAATAAAGTAGGACAATTAAGGAAAATGTTTTATTGAAAATAAACAAAACTTTCAATGTGTCATTTTCGGAATTAAAGAAACGTCTTACACAAACTGCAAAGGAAAACAATTTCTTACACAAACTGCAAAGGAAAGTTAATTTTCTAACATTTTGTTTCACTTTAGTTTACCTAAATCCTGCTCTCAGAAAGATGTCTTTTTAAATGGTGATTATTATTAATTTCTGAGATACTGCGTAGAGATACATCGTCCTGCCACTTCTATGTCAACCACACTTTATTTAATTTTTCGGACCGAGATGACTTCGGATCGAGATGACTTCGGACCGAGTTGACTCGGACCGAGTTGACCGGTACCCAAATAGCCCCTGCCATGCAGAATAGGGCCAATGGCCATATTCATGGGGCTAAGTAGTACTACTTACATGTACATGTAGTACAGTTTGAGTAGAACTAGTAGTACCATAGTTAGTAGTAGCGTACTCCTCTGCTCACTGTAGTCCTACTCCTCTAGTACTTCTTGAAACTATAAGGCTCCCCCGTGAGCCTTATAGGGTCTAACATTTTGGGCCTCTGTAACGCTATGCCTAGATACGTTTTTAAAATGGTCATTGATAGATCAACATTTTCTGGTCTACAATGTAAGCCAGCAATTATATCAGTTTCCTTTGTACTACACATCTAAAAATTTTCCCAACACACTTAATATTCATAAATACCTGGGACAGTCATTCTGATTGGTTGAGAGGACATCACGTGGCCATGTTTAAATGAGTGATACATGTATAAACATGGCTAGAAGTACAGTTTGCACAATGCGGAACGCACATTCAGACATACGTGCCCTTCCATTTTGGGAGTCAAACTGTACACAAGAATCATAGAGGTAACTCCCAAACTGGAAGGGCGCGCATCTTTCCGCGTTCCGAGTTGTGCAATGGGTCTAGAAATTTAACACAGAATCGAAGTGAGCTAGCTAGCTGCGGACGACCGAAGGGGCAAAACTGTCCGATTTGTTTATCAGGTTTTTGTCTATATTTTCAATGGGAAGATATTTATGAATGGGAATCAAAGTGTGTTGAATCGGTTTTAAACTAGTGGTTTAAACCCGCCGAGGCCTGGTTCTTGATAATTTTACCTCAGGGGGTTGGGGGGGGGGGGGGGTTAAACCACTAGTTTAAAACGTCTTCACCACACATTGATTCCCTTATTCACAATGCATGTGAGGCCTTTTTGTTGAGTATGCAAAAACATCTTCAAAAAATGAAATTTACCACACAATACTCAGCTGTCAAAGCACTCAATGCATAACGAACACGACTGGGACCAACCATTCCGTGAAAAGGGGTGTTACAAAATACCTTGCCTCTTCATTGCGACACACAGGCGCCGTTCACGCAATGCGCATGAATAAAGACAGCGCAGTGTGCGCCGGAAGCCTTGCGCTGTCTTTATTTGAACGGCGCCTGTGTTACATGTACATGTATGCCATTTTAAAGATGAAAGGATGACCCGTTTGTGTCTGTAAATTCCAGTTAGGCCAGATTCAGTTAAATGTTACCTGTATTAAACTAGTATCTCCAAGTCCAGGGGTCGAAATTACTGCTGGCCCGCTGGCCCGCTGGCCCGTGACCAGTGAAATTATCTCCGGGCCACCGATTACCCCAAAAACGATAGCCCGGTGGGACAGTGAGAAAAGTCCGTTTAATGCCGCCCTGCTAAAAATTAGATAATTGGCCGCCCCGCCCAAAAATACAAACAAACTATTTTTAGCCTGCACTAAACACAATCAAACGAGTAGCCGACAAGCCAAGCCTGACTTCCAAACCGCAAATTGGAATAGCGATCGTTCATTTCAAAACATGATGCACACAACCACATGTTTCTGACTGCCGAGTATCTGCTGCGCGTGCATCGGCGGCCCGGGCCCCACAACTTTCGGTGGCCCATCCACCACCACACACCAGCAGACCGGTAGTCCATGCATAGTGCATGACACGCACGTAACAACAGCGAGGTCCAAAGTCCAAGCTAATCAATATTCCGCACGCTGTGATTGGCCGTTGATGGCCGTTGATAATTACCATATTTATAAGACTGCAAGAGAGTTTGGCTAGACTCCAACGCAGTACACGTTCGAGCCGAGTAAAGAATTGCCGCATAGTGGTGCCGCACGCCTGCAGATTGGTACAATATACAGCCTTGGATGAAGGATATTCAAACATTGACAACTTTTGCCGATAGAGGGCGAGGCGGGGCAAAGTTCATTGAATTTGTTCATTGAATTTGCAATGTGCGTTGTCGACCGATCATTGAATCTCGATGATTTTATTGCAAACGAAGTTCTAAACAACGGATCCTCTAATCACAAATCCATGAAAATGGTTGTTGATGGAAGAGGTACTATTTAGGGCAGAAATTAGGGGATAAGATCGTCCAAAAACGCATTCTTTTTAAAGCTTTTTTTTTTAGCGTTTTGAAAAGTTTGTGTACGTGTCCGATCACCAACGCATATCCAGCTTTCTAAAACCCCACACTGTGCGGCATGTATAACAAATGGTAGGTTTTGAATTAGCTTTACAGTAAGGTTGTTTTGACCGAAATGGATGTCAATCATTCTCCTTAGATAGTGTCCGGGCCCAGGGATTCCGGCGGTTTGCGGGCTACCACACTAACGCGCGCGTAGACTGGATCGACTACAGGCCTAATTTAAAATGTGCTAGATTCTAGCACATTTTAATGAACCAATTCCAGGGGGATATGAGGGAGCAAGGCATGCTGGGAAAAAATGGCGTGGCGAGATCAATCCTCCCTGGGAACGAGGTTGACCTTTGGTTACTGAGCTGGAAAAAGCATTGCGCGTAGCATGCCTTTTTGCTCTTTTCAGCATGCAAGCCATGCAGCTTCGTTAATATTAAAAATAATAGCACAGTACTTATATAGCGCATCACACAAAAGTCTTGATGCGCTTTACAACAATAAAGGCTGTTAAACAAGCATCCAGGCAATTAAACAAGCAGGTAACTTTTAAGGAGCGATTTAAATACAGTTTGAGTTCTTGCAGTTTTTATGTGATGTGGAAGAAGTTCCAAAGAGAAGGTGATGAATGCATGAATGACCGATGTCCGTAAGTCTTAGTGCGAGTGACTGGTGTATTGAGCAGCAATGTTGAGCTAGAACGGAGGGTGCGTGGTGGTTGGTACAATTGAATGAGTTCCCGAAGGTATGCTGGTGCCGAGCCATGGATGCGTTTGTATGTGAGGAAGTAGAATCTTGAAAATGATGCGCTTATTGACAGGTAACCAATGGATGGTGCGAAGAATAGTATATGCTGCCGGGACGATGAGCCAGATACATGTAGCTTTGTATTTGTGAAGCAGCAGCACCCTCTATGGTTTTCCCCAGTAAAGTCAAGTTAGCGATTGGTCTGTAGTTCTTCAAACTTTCAGGATCCAGATTCTGCTTTTTAAAAAGTGCAGTAATGTTGGCAAACTTCAATGCACTGGAGAAACAACCATTTTGGAAGCTGGAATTGATAATGTTGGTTATGGTTGGGGTGAGCTCATACAGACAATGTTTTATTAACCAGGTAGGCACAGGATCCTGAATCGTTGAAATGATACATTAGGGCAACAATCATGGTCAGGAGCAATTTATCTGTGACTGAGTTGTCAAGTTCGAGTTTGGATTTTGTCCGAGAAAAAGTCAGCGAAGCGACCAGCTGTCAGTTCGGACATTGAGTTAGAGGGGAGGATTCTCGATGTTGATGTTGGGGCACTCAGCTTATCGATAACTTGAAACAGGCGTTTGGAGTCACAGTTCTCAAGTTGGCTCCTATGGTATTCTTTTGGGGGCCGCATGGATTTATTTTTGTTTTGTTTACTATTTCAAAATGCGATTTAAAATACATAAAATGTGAACTGATACACATCATCAGAAAATATAATACTTGCAAGTCAGAACTTGGCCTGTGCCAGTTCCCATTTAAAAATACGATTGTTCAGTTACACATATACATTTTTTCTTGTGAAAGTGAGCTACAGCAGGGTTTTTAATATTGAACAAACTATTAAATAAAACAAAGTTCTGTAAGCACATGTTCATTGTCTTGTCTAACACGTTTCTTTGATTATTGTGCGTTGAAAGTGCAAAGAACAATGGTTGCTCTAAAATATAAAAAGAATGGTGGCCACCTTAAAAATTTAAAACGAAAAGTTAAAAGCCCCTCCTCGCGCTTCTCTTTTTTCTGGAACTGGACACTAAACATGTTTTTGAGGGATTAAACTCCATCTGCTATTTTAGAAACCCAGTTTTGTAATTTAACGCTCTCAGAGGCTGAAGTCATCTTGCGATAGACAACGCAATCATCTGCAAGCATATTTTAACTAGAGAAGTCAGGGATTTTGGGAGATCATAAAGATGAACAGGAGCGTACCCATGATTGTACCTTGGGGGACTCCAGGTGGGTAGGGACGACTCTCCCTCTATGACAACTTGTTGGCTGCGTTTGGTGAGGAAGCAATCAATCCATTTCAATGGAGGACCCTGGACACCCATGCCTTGTAGTTTCTTTAATAATCTCTGGTGAGGAACTTTGTCAAATGCTTTTGAAAAATCCATTATGATGAGATCCATCTGGTTTTGGGATATCGTCTACTACGTTTACTAATTGAGTTTCACATGATCTCTCTTTCCTAAATCCCTGTTGTTCATCTGATAGGATGTGATGATTCTCAAGATGGGACATTATAGTGTATGGGAGTGATTGATATGTTCAAGAACTTTACAGCAAATTGATGTTATCGATATACCCTGTAGGAGGGTAATTTGCTGGGTTTGAGTGGTCACTCTTTTTATGTATGGGAGTGACATTTGCTGTTCTCCAGTCAGTCGGCTAGGAGGGCATTAATATCCAAGGATTTCTGAAGGATTGGTGCTATGCTGGTTGAGTATTCATTGAGGACTCTTACTGGGACAGCATCGGGTCCAGAGACTTTCTGACTACATGTAGGTTGAGGTTGTGCAATCACTTCTTGACCCCTTCAGCGCTAATTTGTATCATCAATGGGAGGGGTTGATAATAGATCAAGGTTGGGATATCAGTGAGATCTTCTTTTAAAGTGAAGACAGAACTAAACTGCTCATTCAGCACTGTAGCTTTCTGCCTTGGTTCTGTAACAAGTCCAGTTGGAGTAGAAAGAGTGTTGATTCCAACAGCTGTATGTCTAATTGATTTGATGTATCACCCAAAAAGTTTGGGGTTATTGGAAGTGAGGTTCTCTCCATTGTTATGGATGTAAGCCTTTGGCTTCCGCAGTCCATAAGCTTATACCTTGGTGATGTGATTTAAGGACCCAGGGTAAATTACAATTAGGCTGGATATTTTGTGATGGGGTTAGACAGTCGACAGCCGAGAGTAGAGTAGATTTAAATCCAATCCATAGCTCGTCTACTGATAATGAAGAGAGAATCTTGTAATGTACATGTATGTTAAGGATGAATTGTGTGAATGGACAGTGTTGTAACCAAGTCATTTTTTCTCAAATCAAGTCAAGTCGCGAGAAACTTTGCTCAAGTCAAGTCAAGTCACAAGTCAAATTTTCGCAAGTCAAGTCAAGTCACAAGTCACATAATAATAAATAATAATAATACAGCATTTATATAGCGCCTTATGCAAGGCCTCAAAGCGCTTCACAAAAATACATAAGTCAGCAACTAAAGAAAACACTTACAAAATTCATAAAATTCAGGAATTTAGTAAGAATCAATAAAATTACAAGAGGGGAGAGGTTACCAGATAAGCCCACTCCCATGATGTTTTGATAGACTAAGTACAACCACAGGCCTCGAACTTTGTGTTCAAAAGGGCACGGCAATAATTGCCATGCTTTTTCTAGAATTTGAAGGGCATCGCAGCAATTTCGTATGTGTAAAAAGGGCACCACAGCATTTTTGTCGAATGTGGGGGGCATCATGGCAAATTTTTTTTTTTACTAATTTAACAAGACAGGAGTAAAAACTAAGGTTGAAAAAACATTTACACAACCACGGATGTGATATAAAATAATGCGTCTTCACCACAGCATTTTGACTTTGCACAAACACCCCGTAAAAAATTCCCCAGAGCAACAAAACAAAACATATTTAAAAAGAGACAAATCTTACGATTTACAGTAAAATAATCTTTCTGTTGATCCAAAATGTCCTAAATGGTGTCATTTTTGTAAAATAAAGCCTACAAGTTGTGCAGTTTTTCGTAAACAAGCTAACATTTCCAACGAACTGTGTTTTGAAGACCATGCTGTCGACGGCTTTTGCGTGAATACCAGTGGCTTATTGCTCAGTGCACGGTTTTAGTTCATGCACCAGCGATGGTGATTATTGCAATTCCGGGGAAACACCTTTTTCATCGAGCATGCACAGACACGTAAAGTCTTTTATCAAGGCGTTTCAAACATGTGTTGTGATCTATCGCGTATAGCCGTAATGAATTGGGATATTTCACATTAGAGGGCTTTTACTCCAATGGTATCGCATTGTTTTGAAACGATCTCTAGCGTTCAATGTTTCCTACCTTTATTGTTGCACACAAAGGAACAAGATAACAAAGACTACATTGTATGAGTCTCTAAATTGGAAACGATGTGACCGCGTGCGTTGTGTAAACTGTGATCACAATGTGGTCCGTGTTTTGCGGAACTTCCGAGTGAATTTTTTCGACAATTTATCTGAACCGTAAAAATGTAAACGTTTAACTTGACATTTAGTGTTGTAACCAAGTCATTTTTTCTCAAGTCAAGTCGCAAGTCATATTTGCTCAAGTCAAGTCAAGTCAAGTCACGAGTCATTTTTAGTCAAGTCAAGTCAAGTCACGAGTCATTTTTAGTCAAGTCAAGTCAAGTCGCAAGTCAATGAAATTGGCGACTCGAGTCTGATTCGAGTCCAAGTCACCGACTTGAGTCAACAGTTTTTTTATCTCACTTGTAAGTTGAGTTTGCCCTTCGATGTACTGTATCTTTTCACAGATTAGTTTTTTACGTTTACACTGGGCTGGATATCTTCCTCCAGTGAGGATCAGTCAATCAGTCATGTCAGTAACGTGCCCTCTAGCTTGGAAGGGATACACTCCCCCCCCCCCCCCCCCCCCATACAGGTCACCTCGGTCCGAAGTCATCTCGATTCCAAGAAGTAGTTGCAATAGTTGTAATCCTCGATTGTCCCAATGGTCCCGATGGTCTGCGACTGTCGGGAGGATGGAGGGTTACGATTATCGCAACTAGGTCCCAAGTATTTTTTTTTATTAAATGAAATTTTACTGTAATTTTTGTTTATTTATAAAAATGATAGGCCTAGAAAATTTTTACAAAAAATAAATTTTGTTTAAAAACAAGTACAGGTACTTAAGTTGCTCTAAATAGTTTTGACAATATTTATTTTAATTATTTGACAAGAAGTGTGTTTCCTATTTAGCGAAATTAAAACTTTTCTGTCATCAAACATTAACAGTAACAGTAATTATTATTCATTTGCGAGATAATATTGTATTTTTAAAGCACACAATAATAACTCAGCGCAATACAGCCAATTACTTTCCGTCAGCTATGCTTCATTTAACCATTCAGTTCGAGTTGACTTGGGACCAAGATGACTTAGGACCGAGATGACTTGAGACCGAGTTGACTCGAATTGCATAAAAAAGTACTAGCAATAACTTAAAAATGGAAAGGAAGTTCAGGAATTAATTTGATTTTTAGGCCATGTCCCTGTTTGCTTGGAATTACCCATTCGCACATATTGAGGGCACACTTTTTCTGTCCTATTTTGGATGTCACCTAATATTTGATGGTCTTTAGCTGAAAATACGATCTTCCGTCATTAATTTCTTTCACAAGTGAAACAGGTTCCTGACACAAGTATTACTAAAGAAATTTTTAAGGTCAAACATTAAATGATATGATTCAGAAATGGTCATCGAAAATTTGCAAAAAAATTATATTGGTAGGGAAAATAATTTAAATTTTTAAAACACTATACGACATTTCAGATTTCTTTTGCAAAACAGATTGGAAGAAAACTCTTGGTTAACAGCTGGCAAGTATTGGCAAACTTAAAAAAAAAAATGAAATATCCGACACCGGAACAGTAGAGTTGCAATGGTAATGAGACTTGACTAAATATTTTGGTGTGATGATATTAATATTTACTTATTATATACTAACACTACATTGTAACACTACAATTAGTATTTAAGAGCCATCCTCCAATATTAATGACTGGAACCTGTTGTGCTAAATTTTCCTATTCACAGTACATGTATTTCCTATTCCATTCCAACTTAAGAGAGAATCATCTCAACTATAGTTGGGTCCGGTCCCAACTTCATAACTTGTGTTATAGGGACACACCGGCTTCGTTGGGCTATTTGGGCTACAAAATAGACTAAAACATGACTTCAGAGGTCTTCCAGGAATGGAGAAGAATGGTTCTTAGAAGAAAACCATCAAATTCGGCCAATTTCAAGCATTTTTCAAAAAACAAAGGTCACGTGGGTTACAATCGAACCTTATTTTTGGTTCGGATAACCCTTGTGATCATTGGAGTTAGTTTTACTTCCAGCCATATACAAATTTATTACTGCACCAAATTTAACTCTTTCTTTAATATTTGACAAACAAATTATGGATACAAGTTGTAAATAGGCATAAAAAATCAAACAAAAGATTTTTTTCTGAGAGTCCGAACAACGAAACCATATTTTACAGTGCACAACGTGGGAGCTAGCGGCACGTAATAAAGGGGCAATCATGTAGCTGGCAGGCAGAGTGGCTCGGTGGGGCTAACAAGACGGGAACCCCATAGCCAAGAATTAGCTGTACCTGGGAGGGAGCTCATGTGGGAGGGGTAGGGAGCTAGACCACGAAGAATATTTTTGTCATTGCTGGTTTGTCAGTTGGTACACCTCGCTGATCGAATCCGCTCTTTCAAATCGCAACGTTTCAATGTTCTATGTACATGACGTTTCTTCCCACAATTTGTACGGAATTTCTTGGTAATTATAAGAGATTTACATATGTATATTGTCAATACATAGGAATACCATTTTTGTTATACTGACCGGTGCATATAGTTTAGGGGCTCTCTGTACCAACTGACCAAAAGTAAAACCTGGTCACCGCAAAGACTGTCAGGAGGATGGAGGGTTATGATCGCATTTCAACTACCCTTGGCAAAACCATCTTTGGATGTTGAAGGAACGTAGATTTGACTGACGCACATACATTAGGGGCCCGTGTCGTTTGTCTTTGAGTTGGATGGATGTGTAGACTGGATCGCCATAGTAAAATATTTACATAAACAGAACACCATTCTACTTACAACATTGCGCAACAATATTCCGTAAACTTGACACTTGCAACGGCTGGTAAAGCGTATACGCTGACCTTTGACCGCTTTTGATTTTTTTGATCATTTCTCATATTGTGACATTTTTGTATTTAAAAAATATAAAAACCATCTAGAAACAATTGTCCATGATTCTACATTACTAAATTACGTAAACAGTTAACCGGTGTGTCCCTTTATTTACATAAAACAGTTAAAGTCACCTGGAAATAGATTTTATTATTTTTTTTTAATATAAGAGTATATGTATATTAACAATAAAACAATTTTTTGAGTAATTGTTTGTCAGTATTTATATGTTAAAAAAATAGATAAAGTTGTTTGGCCGGGGGCGACTCCGCCCATCCCTTTTTGTGACGTCAATCGAGGAAGACTTCGCCTCGATTGCACATCGACCCCACTCGAACTTGCCTGCATTTACGTTGTATATACACGTGCAAGTAGTGAGATTGTACGTTTCGTTTGGTTATCCAAAAGGGGGTTTTTTCTTGCATTTTTACAGCGAAAATTGCTGCTGGATGCAGCAAAACGACTAAAGATGGGGTCAGCCAGCATTATTTTCCTGCAGATCCCAAATATAGGCAGTTATACGGGCATCGAAAGTTAGGCTAACGAGGGCAAAGTGGTCCGGTCCGACGTCGTTTTCAGCGCTATGCAGCGAACACTTGGATAGCCCGGGAATTTTTTCGTTGGTAGTAGTGTGCAAGGGAAGTTGCAGTGAAGCTTAGGTTACCAGCAAAATGTTTCTGGTGGAAAAACAATACCTCGTATTATCCGTGTTCTCGTATCTTCCGTTTTTAAGACATAGAAACGCGCATGGGACAGTTCGGGACCGGTGAAAAACCTCGTATAAACTGGCGTCTCGTATTAGTCGACTGTACACTGTCCTAGGATTGCATTGGGTGGTGACGTCCGAATACGAAAACGCATCATACTGATCAGGTACCCAGACGTAATGTACGGGGCCAGACTACACATTTTCTCCTGCCTCGATTGACGTCACGAACAGCGCCATGTAAAGGGGGGCCCATTTTTAAATTTGTAATTAAAAGAAAAATACAATTTTTTAACCTTAGTAAATTGTTTATTCACATTCCACTCATAAAAATGTATATATTAATGACAAAAACTTATTTTGAAAAAATACCACTGCCAGGTGCCTTTAAGTTGGGATCGAGACGGCCCTACTGGAGCTTGGGTCATCTTACATGTAGTGGTATGAGGTTGTTAACGTTTCACTATCGTCAACAACCTCACAACATTTTAGAAGAATCCATTATTCAATCACTCACTGCCAGCAGACTAGTGCTGCAACCACCCCCATGCAATGCAACAGTGTCTGGTTCCACTGGTCCCCTGCATAGTGAAACTTTGGATCCCAGCCGTAGTTGGCCATCCCAAATGTAACCATTGGAACAAACATTCAAGTTTGGACCGTTCCAAACTATTATTGTTTTGATGATTCTGGAAATTTTCTCTTTTTTGTCTCACTGCCAATAAGCTCCCTATTTGCAATAGCGCGCTTAGTGGATTAATCTATCTTTATATTTCGCATGGCCCCACCATGCAGTCTCGTCCAAGACCGATGGGATGGGCTGATGAGCTTGTCTTAGTATGTATCAGTCTTCTTTGTCAGTCCCCCTGCTTCCTGACTAACGATGATGTCTTTGAGAAAAGACATCGTGCAAGTAATTTCTTAATTAGCAGGCATGACACACAAGTTAGCATGCACCACAGCTGTATGTGATTTCATTGTTTGAGATATAAACATTTTGAAACAACAAAACAAAAGTTTGTCCACCTTAATAGACGTGGCTTTTTTGCAGTTCAATTTAATATAATTTGTGGACTTCAGATTTATAATGTGTGTATTATGTGTATTTGTTTATACAGGAACGTGAGAAAGCAGCCAAAAGGAGATTAAATGGCTTTCTATCAGATGCACTGGAAGTTGGTTGTGTAAAGGTAATTTAACATAATGTAAAGAATAGTCCTTATACAGTACAATGTACAATGTATCTAATTATGCTAGACACTTGGCATTTACATTACATGTAGTTTTTTTATTAAACACTTCATGTCGGATGATGTGTTTGCATGGCAAACATTTCCAATTACTGCAGACGTTTTTTTAACACCCAGAACAACTTCGGAGGGGCCTTTGTGTTTTTAAGTCAGCTGTATTTTCACCAAGACAGTCCATTGTGTAGCATGCACTGGCAAGTATGCACTGGCATGTACCTACCATGTAATGTTTAGTTTCCCCAATACAAAGAGGGAAGGAGGGTACTGGAATTCATGCTCAGAATCTCCCTTTTCTGGGGGTTATGCATACCAATTACCTTAAATGTAGATTGCAAAAAATAAGTTAGTGGCCTGATGTAGATTGATACATTTTGTGTTTACGAATGCTTGGTGTGTGCACGCGGCACAGTATCTCCTTGCCAAAAAGCCCCAAAACACACAATGTCATCAATTGTACACAAATGCACACTATTTTGAATATTATACACCACACAGACCTTGCAAAAGAAAAATTCATGTACGTACACACATGTACATTTACATTCAGGGCTCAAATTTTACACTGGACCACAGGCCCGTATGTAGTGTTGGGCCAGTCAACTTATGACATAACAAGTCCGATGGTCTTGTGTTTTTCAATTGAATAACAGAAACAAATTATGTTCAAGTTGACTTTGGGTCTGATAAATTATCTTTCAATTCTATGAGTAATCATGGTATACATACATGTACTCTTCTCTTACTTGTCTCAGTTCGGGTTCATATAAAAGCAGTCAAATGCATGTTAAACTTTTTCAGCAATTTTTTGTATGGTCACATTTTGAGTCTGGTCTTGTAAAAAAATATCTGGTCCAGTAAAAATGTTGAGCTACGAGCCCTGTAGTCTTGTGGATTTTCTCCCCAAATTCGAGCCCTGACATTGTTTAAAAACTTTGCTGAATTTTAGGAAAATTAAACAAAAACTGTTATTATGCTGATTTTGTTGTTGTACAATGTACCAGCTGCATGTATGCCTGTCTCTGTTACACTTTTGCTTTTTTAATTCTTACTTTGTGAAATATATCATGATACGTACTGTACTATGTACATGTATGACCCAAGTATCGCCGGGATACAATATATGTATCGTGTCGTAATAAAGTTATATCATTACACCCTTAGCCCTATTACCCTTCATTTGGCCTTTGAATTAAGCCAATTAAAACTGTTTAATAAACACCTCTAGAATGAATCAGTGATGGAACAATGTTTTAACAACTTATCCTCTTTTTGTACCAAATGGCATCTCTCTCTGGCTAAAATTTGCCTTACCAACTTCTGCAAGTTTCAAGCAATGTACATGTATTTGGTAGTTATTGTTTTTGATATCCCGAATCATACCATGTGACCTTGTCATAACTTCAACCCATGTTCTAATGTTTGGATACCATGGGATGTTGCAGAAAACTCCATGTTGTAGCTCCTCATTCAAAGTGATATTACATTATAACAAGAATTTTGGTTTGAAATGCTGTGCCCCTCGCCATTAGACTGTAATTGGAGTACAGAACTTGTATTAATTTCTTTTATTTAGGCCTACTTTCAAGAATGAAGGACACATGTTCTATTTTGAGTTGTGGAATGAAAGTTACTTGTCACAATGTGTTAAAATGTGTAAATGGATGTGATTGTACAATGCAATTCAGACTTGCCTCAAATTTTTAACAAAAATGGTCATGACAGGCTGGAAATCAACGTGACTGACAGGACAGAACGTGACTGATTGGACAGTTGTGACTGACGAGACACACTTTGAGATGTCATATTTTCTTTACTAAATATCAGTGAACAATTTTATTTAGTTTTTTATATGAGGTCAATTGGATAGAAGATAGATTAAACTTGAAAAAAAAAATATATATTTAAATTTATAAAATAAGCAACTTTTTGATGTTTTTTTCGTGACTGACGGGACATTTCAATACCCATACCTGAAAACTATAGTACACATTCATAATATTTTTTCTGAGTTTAAATTATATCCTGGATTGGAGTAAAGGTATCGAGTGATATTAAACCAATCATAAGTATATTTGGTGAATGTGAATTATAACACATGGGATCCAGATTTTCCTGCTAATTTAGGGTACCCACACCCATTCCAGTTACCCAAACTTCAAATTGTCATAAAAATAAATCAAATTACAGGAGATGAAAAAAAAGTGGTTTCTGACAGCTTAGTTTGTCTACTTTGCAGAAAACAATAATTTTGAAGCATTTAATGAATTTTTTTAATTCGTGCAAGTGCAACATTTCTATGGAGTTAGCCAAAAGCAATACGAACCAAGAATCAGTTGATTTGATAGTTCCCCATACAACAAGCACAATGCATACAAAACTGTTTGCTAGTTCACAGAACTGGTCTTTGTTTCACATGTTAACCTTTGAGCACTCGTACTCATGTAATTGTTGAGTCATGTACTCCTTGAACGAAGCACGGAAAGTGACAAGTTTTTCTACTGTACCTGGAAATCCTTAGAATTAGATAACTTTTGATGTGACTATTTTTATGTAATAAATAAACCACAAGGTACATGTATTACAAGTTTTGTTTTTTTGTAGAGGGTGAAATTACCTTTCATATGATTGGCACGGTTGTTTTGTATTCTTTACCATAATGAAGTTTTGAGGTTGAAAATATCAGACAGATCAACTAATAACAGGAAACATATTGTTTGTGTATGACGCAAACGTTTGTAATACATAGCAAGTTGTGCACTGAAGTTTGCTCAACTCTACTGTCGTCTAAAAGAAAAAAACTGTTAAAAAGTGATTGAAAATATTTACATCATACATTTGGAAATAAAAACTAATGCCCCTATCCTAGTACATATTCCTTCTCTACCTAAGACTTTCCAAATTATCCTTTTAAATCATGGTAGTCCTGAGTAAAAACACCCACAGGTTTAACATGATTCCTACATGTACCTCCATGATGAAAGCAAGTACTGTCACATTGTACATTGTGCATGAAATACATTCTGCACACACACAGAACAATTACTTGTTGTGTGTTGTATACTACATGTAGCTTTGATAGGGATGGGACTTTCGACCTTTGAACTTTTGGAGGGGGGAGGAAACAAATAGTTTCTTTTGGCGACACTGCGTCATTTTTAGACAACCGCAATGTTGAGATTGCACTCTATTTTTAACAGCTGTTTGGTGCATTTCAATTACATGTGTAAAACACATGTTTTGTACAACTTGCCAAACTTCTTTGGCGGTTTGGGGCCGTTTGAGGAGTAAAGGGTGGTTTAAGACTGTTTGAGACTTAAAGGGTCAATACACCCCCCACTTGACCATCTTCGACCAATCAGAGTGCATGAACTCTTTACGGTATTTATTAACCAATGATAATGTAACTGTTTTTTAATCAAATAAAAACCATATTATTGGTTTTATAACTATATCAAATATGACAATGCAACCTAATGCACCACTCTACCACTAAACTAGCAGCTACATGTACTAGCACTTCTCTAGCAGGCTGATACAGGGCAATCAGACAAGGCCTAGTATTCATCAACCTACACCTCTGCAGGACATGATCAAATCTAATTGCTAAATTGTGTATGATGAGGCAGTTAATATTTAAATTGTTGTAATCAAGTTACATTTTGTTGCTTTCAACAGGGATTTAAGTATTTCAAGATGTATAATGCGAGGCAGAGAAGAACTGATGTTGCATCAAAAATGAACTCACAGTAAGTTGCATTTTGAATCAAAATTTGCTAATATGTACATGTATGATAAGAAGGACTCTTTTTGTGCCAAGTTCGTACATGTACGATCTATTTCATGTATTCCAAAGCTCCATTATCGTACATGTATATATGAAATCGTTTTTATTTACTCAAATAGTGTCATCAATCGTACATGTACGACCCATGATACTGTAATCTTCGGAATATAGGCCGCCCGCGGTATAAGCCGCGGTATAAGCCGCTATGCCAAGAATTTGTCAAAACAAGATTTATGTGTCAGTGTATAAGCCGCCCGGCGTATAAGCCGCAGTAAGGACCGCACGCACAGGGGGGCCGTGCGTGTTGGCGGTCCTTTGTGGTGATGTACAGTGACTTTTATTCTTATACACGTGCACGTGACGTTTCATAGTCTTGGTTCGTGACTACACAAATGGAGCGTCGTGGTGTGGTAGCGGTTACGGGAATGATAGCGCCCTCGTGGGGTGTTAGCGGTTTAGAGAGCAGTTAGGTTTTCGTGACCACACAACTGGAGCGTGTTGGAACCGAGACTAGACGTTTCCCGAACACATGGTGATTTCTCACTAAGGGAATTTCCCTTGCACCCTCGCTCCCACGGATACACTATACATGCCGTTTCTTCATCCCCTGATAATAAAGTATAGCAAAGAGCAAGCACATCCGCGGGGTCAAGATGATGAATACTATGGGATGGCAGTGGGATGGTAAGCGGCCTGTGGGAAGTACGTTCGTGCTCTGAAAATTATGAAGACAGACAACCATGGCTAGAACAACTTAACTACTGAATGGCTAACGCTAGTTAGAACGTAGATTTGTAACCATTTATGGAAAACGCAACGTTAATAAACAACACTGCATGGCGATACTACACTGGTCACCTGCTTCATTAAGTACGGTACACGCAAGCGATCACCAGCGAAAGTCGAAGCAAGCATGGTGGGCGCAAGTTTGACGACTCCTCAGCTCAAAAGATAAGCTGGGATTTTCAACAACATTTCGTAAAAACTATCACTATATCACACAGGCCATGTTTTGGTGGGATTTTTTTCGTTTTAGAAAATTGTTTTGTTGCAGAAATATTTTACAAACGATCTTTTTTAAAACAAGTTTTATTGCTCGGTGTATAAGCCGCCGAAATGTTTAAAAGGGCCAAAATCAATGTATAAGCCGCGGCCTATATTCCGAAGATTACGGTACATGTTTTCTCGAAAGAGCAGTTTAACTCAAGAAATACTATTGACTTTGGGATGTACCAAGGGAACGCAAATCAGCAAGATACATTATTATTATTATTATTTATTCGACCAAAACAAACCAAAGTTACAATAGCACAAGAAAGAACATTAACGGAAAAACAGTTATAAACAAGCAAGTAATAAGGAAAATAAATACAAAATTAGAAAAATAAAATTTAATTAATAAATAAAATAAAATAAATAAGAAAATAAAAGCAAAAACAAAAAATATAAAAAATATATAAAATATATGAGGGCGACTGAGGGCAGAGCATGCAGGAGGGGAACAAAACCAAATGGGAAGGACAACCAGAAGGGATAAAAACAAGGACAAATCATGCGGGTCAGGGGTAACAAAAGTAAACTAAATTACTGTTGCTCGGAAGCATGCTGCCCCACGCATGACCAACAAACACAATGAACACAGAAACAACAATAGGGAGAAACCAAACAGGGGCTCGTTCACGACCTGCATGCAACCAAATTGAACATCTAATGCACTGTGTGATTTAAACAATGATCCTTAAGGAGGCGGAGAAATGTCATAAGAGGACAGATTACAGCAGCTTCGCGAATGAAGGATGGAAAAGTGTCCCATAGTCTGGGAAGTCGATGGGAGGGTGAATGGTACAATGAGTCGGTACGAGCGGAAAGATGGCGGAATGATGGCGGAATGTGAGTGATTCAAGATGACGAGGATTAATGAAAACCCCGGCAAGAATGGATTCGCAGTGAGCAGTGCCATGTAAAACCTTGAACACAAAGGGACTGAGCAAGTAATTACGCCTGTTAGTTAGAGGATGCCAATGAAGACGCTGCAATCTGTCCTCATAAGACATTACTCCGCGCCTTTGTTTAAGAGCAAGCCGGGTGGCAGTTCTTTGGACCCTTTCAAGCTGATTTTGTTGCGATAACGTATACGGATGCCATGCTGGGAGACCATACTCTAAAATTGGGAGAACAAGAGATTTATACAGTGAGAAAATACATTTTGTTTGGTGAGACAGACTTTTTTTTTTTTATACAGAATTTCGAAAAAGCAAAAAAAAACTCCAGCATTTTACATGTAGGTTCAAAACGTTGACAAGAGTGGGCAATGAAAGAGTTAAAGTACATAGTGAAGGAATATGGCATCATATGTTATTAACGACAATTTCAGTCGTAACCCTTTACTGCTGGGGTTTCCAAAGTTTTCTGTACCCACCTGCAGGATTAATTTTCAGAAAATTCTGAGATTAATGAAACCATAAGCCTGAGGCTGATACCTGGGTACCCGACTGACTGTCCAGGTGAAAATTGCTTGACTTCAGGGCTCATCGATCAGCCACGTTTATGTGGAAAATTGAAATCGCCAACCATCAGTAGGCTAGATGAATTGAGCAGTGCGATGGTGTTAAATCATGCTACCAAATTCTTCATAAAATGTAAAGGTGGTGTGTTGTTTTGTTCTGCTTGGTGGGGGGGCGGGGGTGGGTTGTTCTAAAACCCCCTCGACCCCCACGACCCACGACCCCCTCGACCCCTCGACTTATGCTCGATTTTTTTTTATGTACACCAAAATTGCCACATGACACGATCTCAGCCAATCACGCACGAAGCAAACTGCGCGTGATTGGCTGAGATCGGGTACTGTGGCAATTTTGGTGTACAGAAAAAAAATCGCGGCATTTCCAAGCGTATCTCTTGGCCGACCCGAGCCTGAATAGGAGTATATCCCAACTGGGATCCTGCGTTTACCGCCCGAGTACGATTTAGGCCAACTCATTACGTGATGATCAGGCAGACTCATTTCCGGCTGATCGCTCCCGTCGTGTGTCAACAATTACTACTTGCTCTATGCGGAGCTCGAGGTTGTAGACCCGACCGACCATGGCCCACACGTGTTTTGGGGTTGTCAGTCGCCCACACCCGGGCCCCCGACCATATGAAACGAGATCATGATCGGTGTGCACGTAACGTGCACACAGACTGGCAAACAATTGTTGACAACAACACGAAATTATTTGACATGCTTATACCTCTCTTCTTGTGTCGTGACTCTCACTCGGTCGGTGCAACACCACTGACTCTGGACGTATGGTCTGTTGGTCATCAGCAGGTCGCCGGAAGGAAGTCGCGTCGCCAGACCAGCTAGCTCTTTGGATCACACGCTGTGAATTCTAAATCGGGAACTTAATTCTTACTCGGCCGTAAAGCGATGTGTTATGAATTGGAATTGGGACACGTTTTGATAACGGGGCGGACGTCGAGGGGTCGTGGGTCGAGGGGGTCGAGGGGGTTTTAGAACAACCCGGCGGGGGTTGGTTGGGCAGAACAATAGGCACCAACCTGATGCCATTGCTGACCTGAAAGCCTGTGGATTCATGTCTTAGAAGTTGGAGTCGATTAGATCTAGACAACTATTTGTTTAACAAGTTTTGAGAAAGAGGTCAACATCTCGTCCACCTCCTTGTAATTGTTTTTGCACATAGACCCAAGGTATATCAATTTTAGTTACATCGGGTAACATAAGCAATGGTTTCCAGTGCCCGTTTATTAGCACTCTTTGTATGAGGCAAACAAAGTGTCACCACCCAGTGAGTGCATGCACTGTGCATGCACTGTGCATGCTACTTAATAAAATGTTGGGGTGTGTTTACACGCTGCCCACTGTTGACGTCATACAAAAAGGAAAAATAGTTTTGGCATGTACAAGTCTAGTTAGACCATGTTAACTTTGTTTACAAAAAGAGTGACCTTGTACAGTGCAGGACCTTTCTTGCTGGTCATGTGGGAAATTTGACATTTTATGTCATAATTACCACATAAATTCAAGATTTATAAAAGTAATAGCTGAACAAGTTTTGAGATTTGCCCCGCTTTGTTTACATGTATATCATGTTGGTAAAAATCAAACAGTGCAACCTCCATAAAATATAAGATTTTTTGTTTTTCCATTAGGCTGTGTACGCCTGCAGGAAGTCCAGCCTTTGGGCTCTTCTGTAAACGTTTTGTCACAGGTTACATATATACCGTAATTTCTTGCGTATAAGACGCGGGGCGTACAAGGCGCAGGGCCGTGAAATTACCAAAAAAAATTAAAGCGTCAACAGACAAGGCGCACCGCCGCACAAGGCGCATGATCTTACATGCACCTTTGACTGCAAACAGCAGACCGTATCGGTACATCGCCAAAAAGGGGTCATTTTGTTACCCTAAAAGTACCACGCTAATCAACATGTGAATAAATAGAAATCACATGTGCTTGAAACATGTAGAGACATGTAGAAAAGTTCATTTTAAACTGAAACAACCTACCGTTCAGCGACGTTTTCAGGAGATTCTTCTCCCGTGTGTCACAAGGGGTTGAAGGGAGTTTACAGGTGACCAACAGAGGGCGCTACCACAGGGCTGAAGGGATCTGTTTGTTCAACAGAGGGCGCTACCATACGGGAAAAATCTCCTGCCATTCCGATGGGGACGTGACATTTATAATTAATGAGAAGTTCCTTTTCTTTATTTTATACCACAAACATTTATTCAAAGACGTCGTTTTCTGGTTTGTTTTCTCCACAGTTATTTTATATCTTACTTTTAAGCTAAAATAAACGTAACAGACACTTATTGAAAGACTTCATTTCTCTCGTTGGTTTTGTTTTCACTACAGTTATTTTATGTCTAACTTTTGAGCTAAAATAAACGAAACAATTAACTAAGCTGAAGGTCTACCATAGAATTAGTTTCGAAAAAGGGTCACTTCCCGTGATTTATAAGTGTTTTTTCGTTTATAAAATACAATCAATTAAAAAGTAACGATTACAGTTTATTTTTATAAAGTTGATTAAAGTAAACCATGGACATGGTTGCACCTTTCACACAATACAGGTTGGGTGAATGCGTGAATCACCGTTCACACAATAGAGGTTGGGTGAATGCTTCTGCAATCGTTCTGATTAATCTGAATGCAGTATTTCCGGTACGAAATCGCGGCCACAAAAGAAGTGATGAACACGTTGCTGCATTGTTGGAATGAATTCACGGTCGTTATGTATAGGGACACGTGGCCACAAAGGCGGCTCAATACATCGCGTCATTGTCGGAATGAAAATCTGGCGACATTGTCTGGAGAGTTGAGCACTGATAATGTACTACTGTACGTCAACAGTGCGTGGTGAGTTGATGGTTGGCGACCGCATTATTAACCTGACCGCAGCTACATTAAATAGGGCCTAGAGTATTTGCACGTCGGCCGTGGTAATTTTGATCTCAAGCGACATCATACAAGGCGCACCGGAATACAAGGCGCAGTGATGATTTTGTGGTCAAAAACGTCAGATAAGACGCGTCTTATACGCAAGAAATTACGGTACATCACATGTACAATTTTAAAACAGGTTTGGCATTCGTTTTCTGATTTGTGAAAGTACCAGGTTATCTGTAAATTGTACACAGGACAATAAACTGTCCAATTTGCTCTGAGGCCTGTCTGATGGCTGACTCAAAATTAGTTGTAAGGGACGGAAGGGGGATGTGTACGTTTGTTTTACTTTTTACTAATTATTTCCCTTTTCTTTATTAATTTCAATTGTTATTAACAGATTAATGTTTCAAGTTGCTCACCTTCAAATAACAAGTTCACATTCAACAGTTCAGGAGGTTTTACATCAGACCATTTGCCAATAAACCAGTAAGTATGACCATGGTATAGCATAACTACATGTATGTCAAAAGTCACAAAACACTAGTATTGTTAATCATCTTTTAAGATGACTTTTTGACCCTTGGTTGTAATCCTTTTCTCAGTCTAAGAACGTTCAGTCTTGTATTGAGACCTGGGGCAGATTGCACCAGAAACAGTTTTTATGTTGGGCTGTTGATACTTATTGAATCCCTTGTTCTGTTAGTCTTGCTACACGATTTACTTGGGAAGAGAATTAAAAACAAACATCTGGATCGAAACGGATGTCTTGATGCTTGTGGCACTTGGACCCGCTCACGATTGTTTTTCTTGCCCTGATTTGAATATTCATGAAATGAAAAGCACATGCACAGTGGTGAGCAAACTGTGACATACAGGCATGAGAATCTTCCGGTTTAAACCGGAATTCCGGTTTTTTCCCTTTCAAATTTGTGGTCTTCGAGTTCAATGTGAATTTGATATAAAATTTGGGGGGTGAGTTGTTGGGGTATACATTTGGATCTCGCTAATCCCTCTTCTTGGTCTTATGAGAAATTGTAAGTTTACACGCTTCCGTTCGAAATAAATTGCCGCCCGGCAGCGGCCGGCCCAATATGCGTTGATTTGTTTCTTCCATGTGCATGCAGCGCGTTCAATTGATATCTGTAGACTTCTTTCAGTCTTTCCCCGCTTCATTCATGGTACGGTTTGACCGTAATACATGTATGTTTACTGTTGCAGCAAAGGAACATTTGTGGAGACATTGAAAAGTCTACTGACAACAACGCACGGTGTTTTGGATGCGCGCGCATCGTTATACTTTTTTTACCAGTCTTCAGTACGAACCTTCATAGGCTTAAGTGCTGTTTCTTCGATACGTTTAATGTGTTTTACGGCTGGAGATATTTTTACGGATTGAACTATGACCTGGAAGAAACTTCTAGACAATGCATGAGTGTGCGACACACGTGTGGGGAGATTCGTTGACGTTTGACGTCTCACATTATTTTTCCAAAATGCTATGGTTTATAAACTGTCGGGATCTTGGAGATACGAAAAGGTGTTTGAAGAACAAGTTTCAATGGCCAAAGGGGGGCAACACTTAACCACAAAAATCAATATTTGTAACAAAAGCATGACTAGCTGCTCCGTTCATAATCATTTATTTTCGTGGAAGTAAGTTCCGAATATCATTTTATTTTGAGCTTTTTAAGACAATATACGTCTAGCACTGTTATGATTTCATCTTTTTTTGAAGTATTTTCCTCCTATTAATATGTCCACGATCCCACACATGGTCCCCAAAACGCCAGAGGGATTCACTGAGTGCGACACTGACGCCTGGGTAAACTTGCCCAAATTCCGGACACGCAAAAATTTGGACGTTGCCCAAAATCCGGACATGCAATTTTTAGCGTTAAAATTTTTCTGTTTTTTTTATCATCGCATATTCTCATGCCTGGACATAGACTGTCTCTTTGTCTTTCTTATGTGAATGGTGAAAATATTCTTGAACAATAATCAATAATTGTAAACTGTGTGTGCTGTTTCATCATATTATGCAAGGCGACAATGATTGTCTTATTTGTGATCGACCAGTTTATGTCTTGCAAATTCTAACGTTGGTGTCTCAGGGGATCCAGTCCGTGTTGTTGAATTCTGTTCTACCTTTCTACTCCCATGGTTTGACCAACCAGGACAGCACTGCAGTGCAAAATGCCAGATTCGGTCTGACCGAATCTAAGCCTGAACACCTATTTTTCGGCTTGTCCGAATGGACTCGGTACCAGCCGGACACAATCAACTGTCATTAAACAGTCATTTCCAACACAACACGTTTTACAACTGAATAGTTTTTTGTAAACATCACATAAGCTTTCCCAATTTTTCGTAATTTTAAACCAACAGCTTGGGCTGATTCATAAAATTCTAAAGTCAGCTCGCTTTTACGATTAAAACAACTTTTGGGGTAAAAATGTAAAGTTTTGGTTAAAAAACAAACATAAGTTTAAAACCTGAATATTTCCTTTCAAATCTAGCACAGTCAACATGATTTGCCTTCTTAATGAAAACTGAAGTTGATTAATCTATTTTGAAAAAATCTTTGGGCTAAAAACTTGTTTTTTGGTTAAAAAAACACACATAAATAAATAGAACAAACAAATACATGTAAACACAAAGAATCAAAGTGGTGAATTTTTTTTAATTTGATTTGGTCTGATGTTTTGGTTTTTTGGGGGTTTTTTCAACCTGTTTTTTCCCCCAGCCTGTTAATTTTTTTTTTGAAATTGTGGGGCTCTGAAAAGAGCCGGTTGTCTTGTGGTGTTGAGGAACTGCTACTGGTGGTGAACTGCTGACTGAAGTAAAACAGTGGATCTAAACCAAGAGGAGCATATCCTTCTCCCTGTAATGAAATTACAAATACAGAAATAACATTCTTAAACCAGCAATTGACATTATTTAATCATACATTGAATAGTAAAAAAATAAAAATAAATCAAGAACAAAAGTTACTTTTATAACCTCATTAATTCGACCACTTAAATGCTTCAGTATACTTCAGCACATTGTATATTGATAATACAAGGCACTTATAAGCACTTCTAAAATCTAAATCAACAAGGGGATTCCACATCAACATTTTATTCTTTGTGCGATGATAGTTCAGTTTTAATCACTATCAGCAGTTACTAAAAGTACAATAAATAAATAAAGAAAGCAGTAAAAATAAGTAAACTAATTAATTTAAAAAACAACCATAGAAACCATACCTTGGAACAGGGTTCATTGTCGAGAAACTTGCAGTCGCACTGGAATTCGCTCGCCTTTCTGCATTGTTCGTAGGCCCAAGGGCGTCGATGGGTGGGGGACGGGGGGGACATGTCCCCCCCCCCACTTTTTAGACTGGGGGGGACAGCATATCAGATGTCCCCCCCACTTTTTGATTGACTGTTCATTAGAAATATGCAACAAAATATAAAAATACACACTATTTTCTTGATTTAATATTTCATTACAATTTTTGTTCAAATAAAAGAATAGCGAACAAACGGTGAAATAATTTCTTAATTTATTTTTTTTTTTTCTGATGGACCACGCGCCGAATGATATTTTGGGCCTATTTCCGTTTCTATAATACAGACAATAGACGACAAGTTTCGTCCAAGACATGAACGCCAAAATCCCACTTACATACCTTGTTAGCATTCAAGTTATGATGCGTCATTTGTGTATGCTATAATGTACGGTACACATCCCTCCACAAAGGAAGTCTGTGTGTGCGCGCACGTGCAAATGTGTTACATTTTGTTACAATCGCAAAACGCACAAAATGTAGTAAAATCCAGTTTTTGCCATGACAGACAAGCCTTGTCGAAGAAGCAGTATTTTGTTTTTTCGAAGAACTTCAAGCTGACACGATAAACGCCGGACTAAAGCTTTAATCTCCATACATGATTATCCATCAACAAGGGAAGACATTTTATAAATATTTAACCTAAAGCTTTTTGAACATTTTGAGTGCGTTCCGGTCCTACTATTTTCTTTGCGTGTCATTCTCTAAATACACTCTGTATGTATGATTCATAATTACCATAAAAATGTTTGTTGTGGTCACATGGTCTGTTTGCACAAAACTACACGTATGATGTCACCGTTCCCTTTACACAAATTAAATGTACAAGTAATGGTGTGGGGTGCAAATAATGTAAGATGTATTTTTTCAAGACTTGCTCGCCCGTCCCCCCTACTTTTCAGTAGCGATCGACGCCCTTGCGTAGGCCTAGAAAGGTCCGTTGGAATAGATGTCATCTCCTGCTGGAATACCTACAACAACCAGGGGGCCATCTTCTTCATCATTGCTGTCAGGGTCAATCTCTTCGTTATCTTCCGCTGAAGATGGCAATGTGGAATCAGATTCCGAATCGATTTTGATTCCACATCGTCTTTTTTACATCGGAAGTTAACGAAGTAATCTTCCACGAAGCCAACCATGTTTCTCTGCTCCCTTTTGGCATCACGGAGATCATTCAAAGCCAGACACTGATCATTTGAACCCATACTTAAAGGCACCTGGCAGTGGTATTTTTTCAAAATGAAGCTTTTGTCATTAATATATACATTTTTATGAGTGGAATGTGAATAAACAATTTACTAAGGTTAAAAAATTTTATTTTTCTGTTAATTACAAATTTAAAAATAGGCACCCCTTTACATGGCGCTGTTCGTGACGTCAATCGAGGCAGGAGAAAATGTGTAGTCTGGCCCCGTACATTACGTCTGGGTACCTGATAAGTATGATGCGTTTTAGTATTCGGACGTCACCACCCAATGCAATCCTAGGACAGTGTACAGTCGACTAATACGAGACGCCAGTTTATACAAGGTTTTTCACCGGTCCCGAACTGTCCCATGCGCGTTTCTATGTCTTAAAAACGGAAGATACGAGCATGGTCATAACGAGAACACGGATAATACGAGGTATTGTTTTTCCACCAGAAACATTTCGCTGGTAACCTAAGCTTCACTGCAACTTCCCTTGCACACTACTACCAACAAAAAAATCCCCGGGCTATCCAAGTGTTCGCTGCATAGCGCTGAAAACGACGTCGGACCGGACCACTTTGCCCTCGTTAGCCTAATTTTCGATGCCCGTAACTGCCTATATTTGGGATCTGCAGGAAAAAAATGCTGGCTGACCCCATCTTTAGTCGTTTTGCTGCATCCAGCAGCAATTTTCGCTGGAAAAATGCAAGAAAAATTAAAACCCCCTTTTGGATAACCAAACGAAACGTACAATCTCACTACAATTGCACGTGTATATACAACGTAAATGCAGGCAAGTTCGAGTGGGGTCGATGTGCAATCGAGGCGAAGTCTTCCTCGATTGACGTCACAAAAAGGGATGGGCGAAGTCGCTCCCAAACAACTTTATCTATTTTTTTAACATAAATACTGACAAACAATTACTCAAAAAATTGTTTTATTGTTAATATACATATACTCTTATATAAAAATAAAAAAAAATCCTATTTCCAGGTGACTTTAAGCAAATAATTAATGAAAAATATATAAAACCAGTTGGCTAAAAATGGTAAATAATTCTCAAAATCTTTTCGCTCAGAGCAAGACAGGTTTGAGTTGAACACAGTTGGCAGGTATTGCGCTGTGTTTTCGCGTGGCCATGGCACGCACTTCATAAACAGTCACCTGACAGTGAATAAACAACCAGTTTCATTCACAGAGCATGCGCATGCTTGAGCTTGCGCACATTGACCAATCGTGCACTACACTGTGTACACGTGACAGAAAAGATCCACGCCCCTAGTAACAAGCACCCTTTGTCTACAGGTCAGAAAATTAACTACCTTGCTTTTGGATTTGACCTTTTCTATGTCTACATTTAGAAAGACAACGTCCTCCGCTTTCATATGATACCAAATTTATAATAGGGGGTTCCAATTTATGTCCTGCCAAATGTGTAAAAAGACGCAACTTTTCACTGACTCCACGGACACCGATCGTACAACCCACCAACAAAATGTACACACAACATGGTTTTTTTCATCTTTATTGATCAAAATTAAATTGATCAATAAATTATTGATCATTAAATCTAAAAATTATGAAAGTGTGGATATCATCGATTTCAAAAATAAGTAGGAAAAAAAATCACACCATGGAAGAAATGATCACCCTTTCAACATTGACGAGCCCTGTACATGGAAAGACATATCGCTACTTACAGGCCTTTTTTGCAGAGCGGGTCACATATATGTCTAGGGACCACACATACTCTGCTGCTAAATGCCTTAGTATAAATTATGCAAATTAGCCTTCGTTTGTAACAAACACTAGGTGTTCTGGAACCCATAGATATGGAGTTTTAAAGTTTTACATGAATACATCTACCTGTAGTGTTATTAGCTGTTCCGACTTGCAGTCGGAACAGCTATTGTTTTCGTCGAGATTTTTATTATATTTCTTATACTTGTTTCCGCCTAAATCCCATAGCATTTGCACACGTTTTTTGTATACAGCTAATATCCTAGAGCGTAATACGAAAGAGTGAGATCATTATATCAAATTGAAGCTTAGTAAATAAACTTAACATGTATTGTGAGAATTTTAAAAATTCTTAATTAATTAGCAAGGTGAATATTTAATTAGCCAACCTTGTATAAAAGCACCATATCTCAAAAAGTATAGCCCCGATCGTCAAACTTTTTTCAGTTTTAGACTTCTGGTATACTGTAGATGTGCCTTTTGGCCTAAAATTACGGACGACGTCACAATGACGTCATTTATTGCGCGTTTTCGCCCGTGTACAAAACACATGGAGATAGTGAAAACAAGTCTGACTTCTAGAAACATAATTTTTCATTTAAGCTCAAATTTAACGTCCTAGATTACACAAATGTTTCTTAAAACAAGAAATATTTTATTGACGGTCAGTTTAAAAGCATCAAAACTTAGTAAAACATTGTCAGTAAAAAAACCACCAAATTCTCAGGCAAATTTAACGCCTTGGGTACTCTGCCTAGAATTCCATTTGTGTTTATTTACAGAAAGGAGTCAAATTCTAAACTCGTTCAAGTCCGCGACCCATTTATGACCCGTGTTGATGCGTTTTCTGTAGAATATACATAGAGATTCATTACTGTTGCCGACTGACACAAGTTTACGTTCATTCACAAAAATCGAGAAGAATATTTTTCTAAAGCGCGTCGAGAGGAAAACCGCTCGGGTCGTTATTCAGATTCAGCGTGAACGTATAGACAACCGCCTGGGTTTTTGGACGATCAGCGGGTGCAACTTCCTTGCGCTGGGAAACCCGTTCGCTGGAAAACCACATTTTTAAGGTTCCGTATGCAAACGCATAACTTATGCAAACGCATTACTTCAACAAATCACAATGTGGCGCAAACCAAAATTCATGGCAATACGGCAATAAAAAGAGCTGATTGGGGAAATGTGAAGAGAAATTACCTTTTTCAATGGGCTACATGGCCAGTGTTGGATTTGGGCTGAAAGCCAAAAATAGCAATCAATTCATATCCCATATAAATTTACGTTTTTAGCCTAACATACTCGATCGGTATAAAGGGCACACAATTTGTTACAATTACAATTTTAATTCAGCATTGACCAAGTTAGCCTGAGCTTACGTATAACCTGCGCATTTACGGTTATTTTTTGTAAGCGTGTAACTGTTTTTGAAACGGTCGGTTACACAAGTTAAAACCATCTGTTCCATGAACAAAATCTCAAGTTAAAAAACCTGTTAAAAAAAAAGGTTTAGTATATTTTATATATAAAACTGCATACAAGGTAAACACTTTCTGAAACAACCAACATTTACATTTCAAATTTATTTATATCAATCTAAATACAGGGCCCAATTTCATGGCTCTGCTTACCGTAGGCAAAGGATCGGCGCTTACGGAAGCAGGTAATTCCGCTCTTATGTCAAGCGTATTACACGGGTTAGCATGGAATTTTGTGTGCTTATGTCAAGCGTATTACACGGGTTAGCATGGAATTTTGTGTGCTTGCGTAGTCCATGTATAGGCGTTCTACGCTTACACAGCTAGCGCAGAAATTCTGTGCTTGCTCGGAAGGCGGAGAATGGTGACCCCAAGCGCAGAATTCAGCATTAAGGGGAGCCATGAAATTGGGCCCTGAAATGATGTGCCATAGAATTGTTACTTTTCAAAGCGTTTTTTTCCCCCTACGGACTATTAATATACTAAAAAACACTTTTCAACGTTTATCCGAACCGTACAAATGTGAACGTTTAACTGTAAGATCTGTCACTTAACCGTGTAACCGCCACAGGCTTACGTATAAGCCTGCGCATTCACGGTTATTTTTTTTTTACGTGTAACCGTTTCTGAAACAGTTGGTGACCCGTGTAACAGCAGTTTCATAAACAACATTTCAAGTAAAAAACCTGTTTACACAACCGGCATGTGATCAAAAACAATGTGTCTTCATTCTTCATTGCAGCATTTTGACTTTGCGCAATCACCCTGCAAAAGCGAGCATGCGCAATCGAATTGTTGTGGAACGCCCCCTAGGGTTCAATGTTTCTCACAAATATTGCTGCACGCACAGTTGTATTGGAATAACAAAGACTACGATCAGTCTGTAAATTGGGAATGATATGTGTGTGTGTTTTATGGGATATTGTGCTGTGAAAATTGTGATCACAGTTATTATGGTCGGCATTACGCGGCACTTTTTAAGTGAATTTTTCAACGTTTATCCAAACCGTACAAATGTTAATGTTTAACCGTAAGATCTGTCACTTAACCGTGTAACAGTCACAGGTTTACGTATAAGCCTGAGCATTCACGGTTATTTTTTGTCAACATACCGTTTCTGAAACAGTTCGTGACCCGTGTAACAGCGGTTTCATAAACAAAATTTCAAGTAAAAAAACCTGTTTACACAACCGTGCATGTGACCTAATATCCTAAAGCGTAAAAATATGAAAGAGTTAGATCCTATATCAAATTGAAGATTAATACATGAACTTAACTCTCAATGTAATTTTTTTTTTTTATTCTTAATTAATTAGCCCATTTACAGCGAGGTGAATATTTAATTAGCCAATCTTGAGACCACTGTATCTCGAAAAGTATACAACCGATCGTCAAACTTTTTTCAGTTATAGACTCCTTGGGCATTGGAAATTAGCCTTGGGTAAGCGTGACCCCATGTTGACCTTTACTTCCGGGTCAACCGGAAGTGGGACCATATGTATCTCAAGAACTACACAACCGATTTTAAAACTTTTTTCAGTTATGGACTCCTTTTGGGCATTGGAGATTAGCCTTTGGTAACCGTGACCCCATGTTGACCTTTACTTCTGGGTCAACCGGAAGTGGGACCATATCTCAAGAACTACACAACCGATATTCAATTTCTTTTCAGTTATAAACCCTTTGAGCATTAAATGTTAGATAAGGGTTACCATGACCCCATGTTGACCTTTATTTCTGGTTTAAAAGCTCCTTTCGAATCAGTATCAGAATGAAGACCAGGTTTAGGTTTTTAGGCACACTTAGGTGAAAAAGGGCTTGTCAAAAAGGTCAAGAGTCTTCTATCTTTAAATCAGACCAACTTTAAAGCTTTGAAGCACTTAATCGAAGCAAAAAAACACGGAACAGCTTTGTGTTTGTAGACAAACACTTAATGTCTAGTTTTTTATTGATTTGTTGTGCATGGCAAGTACAACCTGAAGAAACATTTTTGTATTGATTTTATGAAAGAGCATAAAAAGCCAATAAAACACATGTTTACACAAGCTATGCAATTCATGTTGACTTTATAAGTCGTGCTTCTTAGAACTTTTCATTTGGGTCTTAGATAAGTTCGATCTGCATTTAACATTTATTTTTTAATACATGAACATGTGATGATGATGATGTCAATAGAGTTAATGTAGTTGTACTTCAAAAATAGTTAACTGAATTTTTTTAAATAGTTTTTTATACAGAACAACAGTTTATTTATGAAGAAACTGCACGCTCTACAGAAATTATGCAAGAAGAAGGTACATTATGATGATGCAAGTCTTAGGCTCACATGAATTTGGGCAATTAATGAAAAAAATTAAGTACTATTTCTACCTCTTTATCATTCACTCAGCAAGATTACATTTTTTTTTTTTTTCTTAAAAAGTGTATTCTTTAAGTGCCTCTGAATGGAGACAGGATTATGGTACTTGATGTGCTGTAATTGTTACCCACAATCAGAGGAAGGAACAATAATAAAAGAAAAAAAGGATGGGGGATAAATTGTATGAAATGAGTATCACTGCAGACACTAGCTTGTTCATAACCAATATGAATCTCAACTAACATCATAACAATCATAGAGTAACTATTTAAATGGTTAAAAACATTAATGGTAACTTGTGTTTAGGATATTTCAAACAGGTAAAATAAAAATTAAAAATTACATTTAAAAATGCCATTCAGTTTAATTTTTTAGTTATGCTGTAAAGAAAACATGGAAAGAATATAACAGTGACAGCATTACATAATGGTTTTTCCAGGACACCATGACTTGTGCTTTTTTCGATTGCGCAAAAAACTTTTTGGTTTTACACCATAACTTACTTAAATGCAATGGTGAATTTTGTTCAAATTGCATTACAAAGTTTTTTTTGTTTTTATCTACCCGTGAGAATTTATGGTTTAAGATATTTTGCAATTGAAAATTAGGACAATCTTAACTTTGTCGTCAGAGGGAACTGTGAATTTGGTGACATCATTATTATTATTATTATTTATTATTATTTTGACCAAGACAAACAAAACAAAATTACAAAGACAGTACAAAGAATATGATATAAGATTTAGAAGCGATCCAAGCAAGAAGCAGGTCCTAGAAAAATAATTTATAAAAAGTGTGACAAAATAATTAATAAATACGTAAATAAGTAAACAGATAACACTTTAGAAAAAAAAATTAATAAAATAAATACATATATACCGTAATTTCCTGAGGATAAGACGCGTCTTACATGTATCTGACTTTAGAAGGTTAAAAAAAGTCACTGCGTCTTATCTTCCGATGCGCCTTATCTGATCTCGATTGAGTTTATTGTGATGAATACTGTGGCGGAATTGCATTTGTTAGGGGCAAATTACAATCTGATCCTGGGCCTACTTATACCTCAGGCTTCAGATCACTCGATGATCTAAAGGCAAAGGGACAAGGTCCGTTTGGAGGAAATATACCGCCGATTGCGTAATGATCGTCTAGTCCTATTGCTACACAGTTACCCAAATACATGGACACCTTGACGAGAGAACTGTCGGTGAACTGATCACAAGATCGTTTATTGCATCAATCAACAAATTAATCAGCAGTGTACAAAATTGGGCAGGGGTTTCTTTATTATAACCTGTTTCTTTGGGCCAATGAACATGTAATATCACGTTGTCATCCTAATATTCTGAGTCCCTAGACACAGCCCGGTATAATCTCTAACATTAACAGATAACCATAGTGACCCTAGGATGTAATCACTCCCATGTAATCACTACTAGCCGTCTATAAAAACACTGGCCGTAGTAAGCAATACAGGCCGTAGTAAGCAACACAGGCCGTAGTAAGCAACACAGGCCGTAGTAAGCAACACAGGCCGTAGTAAGCAACACAGGCCGTAGTAAGCAACACAGGCCGTATGTAAACAATACTAACCGTAGTAAGCAATACAGGCCGTAGTAAGCAACACAGGCCGTAGTAAGCAACACAGGCCGTAGTAAGCAACACAGGCCGTAGTAAGCAACACTGGCCGTAGTAAGCAACACGGGCCGTAGTCAGCAATACACGGGCCGTAGTCAGCAATACACAGGCCCTAGTCAGCAATACACAGGCCCTAGTCAGCAATACACAGGCCGTATGTAAGCAACCTTGCACTCGTGTACCCGCGAACAGTGTGGTCTAAGAAGACCCCTACTGTGCACGGAACACTAAATACCGGTCACGGTTGCAGACAATGATTGCTTAATAACCCTCAATGGACGCGACTCTCGCTGTCCAAGTGTGCCTTTTCTTAATTATGTACCCTAACTATCTCCCACACTTCTAGAAGGTGCGTTTTCCCCTAGTCACAAGCCACCGCTTTTGTGACCGGCAACTACACTCCTCTAGCGTGTCTAATAGACCAAACACAATAAATTATATATACAGCAATCTTCCTCAATTTCTTGCAACGATCATCTTGCAAGAGGGCTCCTAGCCGATCACACAAAATACAAGATAAACACAATATAATAAACACCAGTTGAGTCCAACTTACGATCTTCCCTGCTTCTCGATTTACCACTGCCGCTGGAAACCCCGTCTCCTATCCTACAAACACTAATATTTTACCGTCGTCGCCCAACACTAACTATTCACCGTATTGTGGGACTATCTTTACTTAATAACTAGAAACTCCGACTGCCTTACTCCACAACTAATCTGCAACCGCTTTTCTTAACAACTATTCTGCGACTGCTTTTCTGAACAACTATTCTCCGACTGCTTTTCTGAACAACTATTCTCCAAGTCCCGCAATCTCGCCAGCCCCGCTCTGCCTGGCCCAGACATGCGGTCCTACACCGCCACTGCGCACGCTCACCCTGCCAGACCGGGTCACTGCTAGCGCTAAGCTCCGCCCACTTGCACTGCCAAGTCGTCACGCAGCAAACCCTATATACACAACCTAAAAATAGCACAATCACATGTCTTTCACATGCATTTCCGTCACAAAGGCCCAAGCAATGGCCGAGTCGTCCCCGACTCGCCAGCCATGACTAACAAAAATAAAAAGGAAATGCATTAGTTCTTAAGTGTTTCTTTACAAAACAATACAACACTTAAAAAGGGGGGGGGGTCTGCTTTGACCTCAAAACTATTTTACACCATTTATACAGTTTGGAAAAGGACTCGTTTTTAAGAAATACAATTTGCACCATGATCCGCCTAAATCTCAAGTTGAACACATAATCACAAAATTTATACAGATTTAAGGACGTCTCTGAAAATCACTAAAATCACACTAGCACCTTTTCTTAAATACAAAAATACAACTTTCAAAGAGTTACTTCTCTCTTTGACAAAATCTATGGAGGTAGTTCGGCAAATAACTTATTTGCATAAACCTGGCAGGAAGAAAATACAAAAATACAGTTGGTTGTCACCCGTTTTCTTTATACAACTTTAAGATTGGCAAGGTTATTATTTATTACAATTGAGAACACCGACAATAAGAAACTTTGGATAAATGCAAACAAAAAGATATAGGAATACCACAACCAAGAAAACACTAGTTACCCAACGCAGAACCCTGGATATAACGTCCCTCGTCGTCCACCTCCACTTGAATCACTCTGATCTCGTTGTGGTCACGGCGACTCACCACTTCTCCGTCCATAATGGTTGTGACGGTAAGGTGGCGGATCTCCCGCGCAGTTCTGGTGCGTCTTCTTGGTGGGGGTTGCTCCGGGGTTTGTGGTGTGAAGGGTACCTGGGTCGGGGGCACAACATCACCCTCATATCTGCCTGTCACCACCGGACCTTGTGGTCTCGGTACCTCTGCATCCTCTTGGGGTGCGGTCATGCCTTGGCCTTGGGGTCGTTCCACCTCTTCCAAGGTTGGCATCGAAGAAGATGAGGATGTAGGAGAAGAAGGAGCAACTTGCCTCATAAGCTCCAACATGGCTCTGGGCTTACCGGTTAGGCCGACCGGGGCCACTGGGGAACTTGGGTACGCCATGAGTGGGGACATAGGCGTGGGGGACAAAGACAGCACTGGCTGGTCCGTCTCTTCCAACTCTATCTCAGGGTGGACCCCCTGTGAAGCACTAGCAGTGGGTGGGCCAGTTTCTCCAACTAAACGGGCCACCGTCGCCTCTCTCCGCTGATGCAGATGCACTGAAGTAATGTGAGCATCCAAAACGCTCTGTTGACCCGCCAAGTAGTTGCAGGAGGGGCATTGTAGACTCCGCTCCCTGTGGTGGTCTACCTCTATGTGCCTCCACAAGCTCTGTCGGTGCAGAAAGAACTGGTCACATTGGAGACAACGGAACCTCCGCGGCTTTGACGTCTTCGGCATCCTAGCCACTGGTCACTTCCCTGCAAGTAACCACAAGAACAAACGGTCAACCTCTCAACAACAACTTAATACCTCAGAAGGACTGATTTCCTCCTAACTTAAACCGAAACTTCCCTGCCTAGCGAAACCGCAGGGGTACTCTATGTTTCCTCCCTGGGTACCGCCTCGGCAGTGTTTCACCATTGACCTCTGGTGAATTACCCAGCTGACCTTCGACCTCAGGGTCGCCGTCGATGGTGTCAACCATCACGGGACCGTCACTACCTCCCTCCCTAGGGGTTTCCTCTTGAGATTCAATAATCTCTACCTCTTGAACCTCAAACTGTGGACCAGTCGCTACTTCGACGAGAGGGCTTTCTGTCACCCCCTCGCTGAGCTGACTGACCCAAGGTTCCAACTCCCCACCGACATATGGTTTGAGTCGGTCGACGTGGACTACCTTTAGTTTGCCTCCTCGCCGAAGCTGGATGCGCACCACCACATCCGACAACCTCTTCACAATAAGCCATGGTCCTTCCCAACGCAATTGAAGCTTGGGGGACACATGCTTTTTCCTTGCAGGATTATGCAGCCACACAAATTGACCTTCCCGCAGTCCATGAGTCGATGCATGTCGGTCGTAGTTTCGCTTCTGTCTGCGGGCACTTTTCCCCAGGCAGACCTTTGCTCTCTCATGAGCTTGTTGCATATTGCCTCGCAACTTCTCAGCAAAGTCGGTACTGGCGTCATTCTCGACCTCAGGACTCCCAGTCACCAGATCCACCGGAATGCTAACTTCACGACCCAACATCATCATGTGGGGGGTCTCCCCAGTCGACTCTTGCGGTGTGCATCGATAAGCAAAGGTGGCATAAGGGAGGAATTCGTCCCAATCCCTTTGCCTCTTCTTTGGATCAATGAACATCGCGACAATGTTTACCAACGTCTTGTTGAATCTCTCGACCATACCATCCGACTTAGGATTGTATGCGGTCGTTCGAGTCTTGGTAATGCCAAGGAGATGGCACATTTCCACAAACACCTCAGACTCGAAATTTCTACCCTGATCTGAGTGCAGTTCTTGGGGCACTCCAAATCGACACACAAACTCGTTCACCAACTTAAGAGCAACAGTCCTCGCAGTGGAATCAGGAAGGGGATACGCTTCCATCCACTTAGTGCAGTAATCGCCAACTACCAAAATCCACTTATTGCCACTGTCCGATGTGGGCAGTGGCCCAAGCAAATCTATGGCCACCCGTTCCATTGGAACGCCGACCCTGTACTGCCTTAGAGGGGCAAGCCTTCTCTTAGCAGCAGATTTCCTTCTGGCGCAGAGGTCGCAAACCCGCAGGGACGACCGTACATCTGCCGACATACCTGCCCAGAAGTACCTGAACTTCGTCTTAGCCAACGTCTTACTGACACCCAAATGACCACTGAGTTGTCCACCATGCAACTCTTCGATGACACCTTTCCTCAACTTTTGTGGCAAAACCAACAGCCACCTCACCGACTTCCCATCGTCGGACTCCCAGCGCCGACACAACAGTCCTTCCCTGACCTCCAATTGGTCCCATTGAGACCAATAGGTTTTGGAGGCCGTGGAAGAGTGGGACAGAGTCTTCCACTCAGGCCGATCATTTCCCTCCTCTTTGGACTTGATAAGCCAACCCATCGTCCCATCCTCCAGTTGAGCCGCCCTCATCTCCTCTCCAGGAATCATTGGTTGGGCCACCAGACCCCTCACCAAAGACTCTCTACCCTGAGTTTCCACCTCGGGCACCTGGTGACCTGACTCGTCACTTGTTGGCTCCTCCCGGCCACACTGCTTACACTGTCTCCTAGACAAGCCATCAGCATTTCCATGCTTTTTCCCTGGCCTGTGTTCTATGATCAAGTCGTACTGCGATATCACCTCCATCCATCGGGCCAGCTGACCTTCTGGGTTTTTGAAGTTGAGAACCCATTTCAACGCAGCATGGTCGGTTCTGACTGTAACCCTGCGACCATACAAGTACTGCTTGAAATTCTTCAAGTAGACAACCACAGCCAACAACTCCCTTCGGGTGACACAATAATTCCGCTCAGGTCTGCTGAGCTTTCGACTCGCATAAGCCACAACTCTTTCTACACCATCTTGGACCTGGGATAAGACTGCCCCGATGCCCTCCCCACTGGCATCCGTGTCCAAAATGAAATCGCCTTCGGGGTTGGGGTACGACAGAATCGGGGCAGTCTGGAGTCTGTCCTTCAATTCGTCGAACGCCCTTTGACATGACTCAGTCCACACAAATACCCTCGATTTCTCTGTCAAGGCATGAAGTGGACTCGCAATCTCTGCGAAACCTTGGATGAATTTCCGGTAGTACGAGGCGAGGCCCAAAAAGCTTCGGACGTCTCGTACACACCTCGGAACAGGCCAGTCAGAAACTGCCTTGACCTTTTCTGGATCTGTAGCAACCCCTTCTGCGGACACAATGTGCCCCAGATAAGCCACCGACTTCTGAAACAAGTGACACTTGCTTGGCTTAAGCTTAAGCCCAGCGTGCCGGAGCCTACTCAACACTACTTTGAGACGCTCTAGGGTCTCCATTACGGTTTGCCCAAACACAATGATGTCATCCAGGTAGATTAACAAAATCTCCCACTGCAACCCAGCCATGACCTTCTCCATCAACCGTTCAAAGGTGGCTGGAGCGTTGCATAGCCCAAACGGCATGCACTTCCAACGGTAAAGTCCGTTCCTGACAACAAACGAGGACTTCTGGCTAGCATCCTCATCTAGGGCAACCTGCCAATACCCCGATGCTAAGTCAAGGGTTGTAAACCACTTGGCCCCATTCAAGGCATCAAACGTCTCATCAATCCGGGGTACCGGATAAGCATCCTTGATGGTGACCGCGTTTAACCTCCTGTAATCAACACAGAAGCGCTTAGTCCCATCCTTCTTGCCAACCAAAACAACATTCGCCGCCCAAGGACTATCAGAGGGTTCAATAACTCCTCTCTTCAACAAATCACCGACCTGCCTTTGAATCTCTTCCTGGTTGCAGTAGGGATGCCGCCTTGGTCTTTCCTTGACCGGCGGAGATTCCCCTGTCTTAATATGATGTTGCACCATATCAGTCCTACCAATATCATGATCTCCCTTTGAGAAAACATCCTGGAAGTTAGCCAAGCACTTCCGGACCTCTCCCTGGTACTTAGCCTCCACATTGGCTGTACCCCGACTAAACAGATCATGCAAATGCATGGGCAAGCCCTGCTTTGCCCCTGACGTCTGTTCAGTGTCACCAATGACCGCCTCATCCTCTACCTGAGAGACTACACCCACCGTCGTTCCTGCCCGAGCAACTCTCTTTTCTCGCCCTGGGTTAAACAGTCTCAATGGAATTACTTCCGACTCCATGTTGACTAGGGACCTGGCTAATACCAGCCCTTTCTGAGCCAACTCACCACCACCCTCTAAAGGTTCAACAATAGCCAGACCGGCTACATCAACCTTTCCTCTGGAAAGCACACCAGGGACGACTGCCTCGTGGCCTGAAGGAATGACTGTGGTCCTCGACACTACCACTCGCCCAATGAAGGGTTCACCAGCTATACTGGTGCACTTGATTCGCTCTCCACTGAGCCGAAGTTCCTTCAACTGGAAATCCAAATTTCCTCCGGTGGGCACCAGAAAATCCATTCCCAGGATGCCTGGGTACTTCATTTCGGTAAACGTCGCCTTCACCAACTTAGCCGTCCGACCAACTTGTACCTCAACCAAAGCACTGCCCAACACTGCCAAAGGGCTACCATCAATCTGTTTAACCTGGACACCCTCCGTCTCCAAGACGGGTCTACACTCTTTTGGTATTTGGTAGTATATGGCACTACTTATTAAAGTATCGGTGGACCCCGTGTCAATTAAAAACCGACACTTGGTAGCCCTTACCAATCCATCAACAAATAGTCCATAGCGGGGACTCAGACTTGACATGGGCAGTGTAATTACTCGCCCTTCTCCCTGTCTTGACCTTTTCCCTTTACTACCACTACTGCCGTTGTTTTGTCTTTTGGACCCTCTTGTAAAACCAGCCTGTCCGTGGGTCCCTCTTGAGGCTGGTTGTCGTTTCCCTGCTTCGGGGTAAACTGTCTACGAGGTTGCTGACACTCGCGGGCGAAATGCCCCAAGCCTCCACAATTGAAGCACCTCCTCTGACCGGGTTCCGTCCCCTGGGGCTTGTGCTTCTTCAATGATGAAGACACACCCTCAGTGGAACTCCGATTCCCCAGCGACTTCAACATCTCCGCCATCGTCTGTAAAGTACGGGCCTGCTCACTGAGGTTCGTTTCCAAACTCCCCAGCCTCTGCTCCGTACCCACAGCGTCTGCAGCCCTTGCCAACTTGGCGGGCTGTCGATCTAGTAACCTTTGTCGTTCGACCCTGTCAAAGTTCTCAGTTTCTAAAGCTGCCTGAATAGCCTCGTCCAAATTCGTTGGACGGGCCCTGTTGATGCCTTCCCGGATGGAATGATTATCCACCGCATCAATGAAATGGTTCTTATCCAACCGGTCACGAGCAACTTCCTCAATTTCAGGGTATGCTCGAGCCGTCAGCTCCTGAATGGCCTGGCCCAACTCTTGCAGGGTTTCCTTCGTCCCCTGCCGTCTGTGTCGCAATTCAACCAGATAGTTCTCACTTTGACGACCAGAGCCAAATCTCCGTTCCAACAACTTGACAAGGGCACTGTACTCATAGGTTTGCCCTGTCTCGCCCAACAATCGGAGTGCATTACCCTGCAGGCTTGCGGTCAAAAACCTTGCAGCCTGTGTGTCACTCCAGCCGTTGACCTCGCGGCACGACTCAAAATGGCGGTAGTACTCCTTCCAAAGCACCTTACCACCATACCGATCAGGGTTTATGTATGGCCGTCGATTCACCCGATCCACCAATCCCCTCTGATCTCCTTCGTCACTACTACCCAACAAACTCCCTCCCGGTGGCTGGGGCTTCACCGGGGGGTCAACTATCTCTACAGCTGAGCTGCTGTTACATGCCTTCTGCACTGGGCAGGTCATGTCACTTAACAGTTCGCTGTTGGTCCGTTTGGGTCGAACTGCCTCGTGATCATCCAGGAACGGGTTGGTACTGCGTCTACCCTGTTCCGCAACACCCTGACCCTGGTCTGATCGATGACTTAGCTATGGGAGTAACCTCTGGTGCCCGGGAAAATATCCCTGATGAGCCCCCACGCCTAAGAGGTGTACTTTCCTCGAAGCTAACCTCCTTCCTCACCCTGGGTGCTTCATCAAGTACAGAGCTTCGGTTTTCCAACGAGGGAGAGACATACCCAGATGTCTCTTCTCTCAACCGAAAGTCCACATCCGAATCTACCTGATGCCTCACATGCCCATCCTCACTTGGCATGTCCCCTTGGAACGACCCCTTCATGGCAGCTTCCAACTTCTTTGCAAGGAGATCCTTCTCCCATTGCAGAAATTGGGCTTCCATGCGGAGCCTCTGCACCTCTACCTCAACACCCGAGGTGCCCATCCTCCTCTTCGCTTCTTCGGTCATACTGTTGTCTCATACACTTTGGGGGTTGCCCCAGTGTAGCCGAAGCCACCCACGAACACCCCGCCTCTGATCTTGGATCAAGCGCCAACCGCAAAAGTACAGCACAATCACCAGACCCAGACAAGCCAGTATAAGACACAACAGGACAAATCTACCACACTAACATAAAGTTTGCTAGAACTTACAAAGTTGCTACACTCGGCCACGGACCACTAGGTGACTGAGTCACTTCTAGCATCGCAGTCTGTGTCGCACTTCTCTGTAATTCCAAACTTTGCGAAACCCTGGTACTGCCAATTTGACCAGACAGACTGTTAATTCTCAGCAGTATCAAGTTCTGATCCCTTGCAATTCGTCGTAACCGCCTCAACTCCAAACGAGTCTTAGCAAACTGACAAGTCGCAATCAGAACAACAATGACAACAATCACTAACAGAAGCACAACAATCCACAATCTCATCGCCAACCTCTGTATTAAACTTGTGTACTCGCCTTTCCACAGAAGGAGGCGTTACCTTAACAGGAACTAGACTTAATCATTCGCAATCATCCCACTTCTGACACCATTTGTGGCGGAATTGCATTTGTTAGGGGCAAATTACAATCTGATCCTGGGCCTACTTATACCTCAGGCTTCAGATCACTCGATCTAAAGGCAAAGGGACAAGGTCCGTTTGGAGGAAATATACCGCCGATTGCGTAATGATCGTCTAGTCCTATTGCTACACAGTTACCCAAATACATGGACACCTTGACGAGAGAACTGTCGGTGAACTGATCACAAGATCGTTTATTGCATCAATCAACAAATTAATCAGCAGTGTACAAAATTGGGCAGGGGTTTCTTTATTATAACCTGTTTCTTTGGGCCAATGAACATGTAATATCACGTTGTCATCCTAATATTCTGAGTCCCTAGACACAGCCCGGTATAATCTCTAACATTAACAGATAACCATAGTGACCCTAGGATGTAATCACTCCCATGTAATCACTACTAGCCGTCTATAAAAACACTGGCCGTAGTAAGCAATACAGGCCGTAGTAAGCAACACAGGCCGTAGTAAGCAACACGGGCCGTAGTAAGCAACACAGGCCGTAGTAAGCAACACAGGCCGTAGTAAGCAACACAGGCCGTATGTAAACAATACTAACCGTAGTAAGCAATACAGGCCGTAGTAAGCAACACAGGCCGTAGTAAGCAACACAGGCCGTAGTAAGCAACACAGGCCGTAGTAAGCAACACTGGCCGTAGTAAGCAACACGGGCCGTAGTCAGCAATACACAGGCCCTAGTCAGCAATACACAGGCCCTAGTCAGCAATACACAGGCCGTATGTAAGCAACCTTGCACTCGTGTACCCGCGAACAGTGTGGTCTAAGAAGACCCCTACTGTGCACGGAACACTAAATACCGGTCACGGTTGCAGACAATGATTGCTTAATAACCCTCAATGGACGCGACTCTCGCTGTCCAAGTGTGCCTTTTCTTAATTATGTACCCTAACTATCTCCCACACTTCTAGAAGGTGCGTTTTCCCCTAGTCACAAGCCACCGCTTTTGTGACCGGCAACTACACTCCTCTAGCGTGTCTAATAGACCAAACACAATAAATTATATATACAGCAATCTTCCTCAATTTCTTGCAACGATCATCTTGCAAGAGGGCTCCTAGCCGATCACACAAAATACAAGATAAACACAATATAATAAACACCAGTTGAGTCCAACTTACGATCTTCCCTGCTTCTCGATTTACCACTGCCGCTGGAAACCCCGTCTCCTATCCTACAAACACTAATATTTTACCGTCGTCGCCCAACACTAACTATTCACCGTATTGTGGGACTATCTTTACTTAATAACTAGAAACTCCGACTGCCTTACTCCACAACTAATCTGCAACCGCTTTTCTTAACAACTATTCTGCGACTGCTTTTCTGAACAACTATTCTCCGACTGCTTTTCTGAACAACTATTCTCCAAGTCCCGCAATCTCGCCAGCCCCGCTCTGCCTGGCCCAGACATGCGGTCCTACCCCGCCACTGCGCACGCTCACCCTGCCAGACCGGGTCACTGCTAGCGCTAAGCTCCGCCCACTTGCACTGCCAAGTCGTCACGCAGCAAACCCTATATACACAACCTAAAAATAGGACAATCACATGTCTTTCACATGCATTTCCGTCACAATACAAAGTGAAATCTTACATCTATACTGCAAAATAGTTCCTTTATTTCGTCCAGGGTAATTCTGTATGTCACATTTTTCGACACCGTTCACATTTTTGACGAAACTTACCAAAGAACGAAGTCACTGGCCGTGCTGCAGCCCACAATAATAACAGCAATACTGTTGTGAATGAGCGATGATCAATGCTGCACACAGTACACAGCTATCACATGACAGGCACTAGTCTTTATTGAACAAGTCATTTTTTCTATGTTATCGTGAATTTCGCCAACAGAGGGCGTATGTTCCTAATGTGAAAGCATTATTAAGAAAGCGCCCTCTAGCGTTCGTTGGTTCTTGCATGTATTGTAGTATTCAAAATAGCGAGTTAGCAAAGACTAGCAGCCAATTCATTGAGAAACGTTGGAAAACGAAAAACTGCAAAGCTACGGTTTTAGAAAAGATCTTTAAAACGAACATGGACAAAATAATAAAAAAATAGCAGTGATGTTTTACTCGTCTTCGTGATAAAAAAATTACGATCCCTTTGCGCTGTGGTAAGTATGCACATCACAATGAGCCCTGTATGTGTTGATGTACAAGCAATATGTGACTACGCGACCGTGTACAAAGTGTAACTATCTTGCGCCCTATGCGGCGGGGCGCCTTATCTGATAACCCTTGAATCTTATTTTGGTAATTTGAGGTACTGCACCGAGCGCCTTTATCCGCAGGAAATTACGGTAAATAAGTAAGTAAATAAATAAATAAGTAAATAATAAAACGGAATGAGCGAATGAGGGTGGAGCATGCAGGAGGGGAACACAACCAAAAAACTATGACAGAAAACACGAGCAAACAAAGACAAGTCATGTGGGTCAGGGACAACAAAAGTAAACTGAAATACTGTTGCTCAGAAGCATGCTGCCCCTACATATATAACAGAAGGATTAACTCAAACCTCCATGTTAAACACAAAGGACAGGAAATTGGAGCCAACAATGGCTGTATTCATGACCTGCATGCTCCCAAGTGAACATCTAATGCAAAACTGGGTTTAAACATACGTCTTTTAGATGTGGGAGAAATGTCGAAAGAGGATGTAAAACTGTGGGGAGGAAAAGTGTCCCACAATCTGGAAAAACGATTGGAAGGAGAATGGAATAGCGTGTCAGTGCAAGCAGAAAGATGACGAGGATTAATGGAAATACTAGCAAGAATTGATTCGCAGTGACAAGTGCCATGTTAGACCTTGAACACAAAGGAACTGAGCAAATAGTCACGATCATGCCTGTTTGTTAGAGGATATGCCAGTTAAGGTGTTGCAATCTATCCTCGTAAGACATTTCTCCACGTCTTTGTTTCAGAGCAAGTTGGGTAGCTGTTCTTTGAACCCTTTCAAGCTGATTGTGTTGGGCTGAAGTGTATGGATGCCATGCTGGAAGACCATACTCTAGGATTGGGAGAACGAGAGATTTAGTAGTTTCGATATGAAGTGTACCTAAGCTGTATACTTGAGGGTTGAATTGCCTGCATCTAGTGATATGCATAACTTTGGTTTTACTGACATTGAATGTCATTTCATTGACATCGGACCAGTTTTTGAGCCTATTTAGGTCCTGAGGATTATCTATTGTGCGGTACAAAAGAATGTCGTCTGCAAATAAAACACAACTGGAGGAAATTGAATGGGATAGATCATTAATAAAAAGATTGAACAATAACGGCCCTAGAACACTGCCCTGTGGCACGCCAGAGGTAATGTCAATCCAAGAGGAGACTCCGCCCCCGAATAGAACCCGCTGTCTCCGACCCATCAGAAAAGATCGAACCCAATGCCACAACTTGCCCTTGACATTAAAAGATGTAGCAAGTTTTTCAAGTAGGATTTGATGTGGCATTGTGTCAAATGCCTTCGACATGTCTAAGAAAACGGCATCTACTCTGGAGGGTAGGCGTCTATCTACTAGGTTGGATGACCAAGAGTGCATAATGTTTACCAGTTGTGTAATGCAGCCCCTGTGTTTAACAAAGCCATGCTGATGTGGATTAAGAAGACCATGTTCAAGTGATTATTAATAGCAGCAGATATAATGCGCTCGAGAACTTTGCATAGTAGTGATGTAAGGGCTACAGTCATTGGACAACAATGACTTATCGCCTTCCTTATACACTGGAGTAATGTTAGCGTACCGCCAAGCATCTGGCAGTTGACCAGTGCTTAGTGATGCGTTAAACAACAAAAACAGAGGATGAGATAATTCTGATGAAATTTTATTAAGAACACTCGGCAAGATACAATCAGGTCCAGCAGACTAGAGGGAAGTTTTGTGAGCAAAGCAGCAATTTGGCTAGCAGAAACTGAGATATGAGATAACTCGGGAATATGCAACATGCAAGCAAGGCGGGGGACTGGGGAATAGGACCTGATTGTTTACAAACAGAAGCAAAGTAATCACTAAATGCAGAGGATATTTTGTCTGGGCTGGTCAGTTTACAATTGTTATGAATAAATGAAGGAGGAGGAGGAGATTGTTTACGGCTTCTAACAAAGGACCAGAAATTATGTCTGTTATCGCTTGATTCAAATAACTTATTAACATAATTCCAGTAAGCCTTACAGATGGATTTTTTGAACTACGTTACGAGCAATCTTGTACTGAATCCAGTCAAATGAACGACCAGATTTACGAGCTAAATTGAACAACCTATGTTTTTTGTTAATCATGTTCTTCAGTTCTGGAGTAATCCAAGGTGTGTGACGGGATTTTGATTTAGTGACCTTTGGGATGGAATCACAGATAGCAGCATCAAGTAAATCATTGAAGTTCTCTGTGGATTCATTGATGTCGTTGGTATCTATGAAAACAGACCAGGGCACAAGATGAATTAATTGACGTAGATGTTCGAAATCACCGCGACGGGTTTGTAAAAACGTTCGAAGAACCGCTGGACTAGGGGTAGGTCGAATGGAACGGAAAGTAGTCTGGACGGCAAGATGATCGGAGTTGACAGGGTTTTGAACAGTACAGATGGCTAAAATGAAATCTGCTCTGTTGGAAAAGACTAAATCAATGATTGCCCCTATGATAGGATTGTTATGACAAGGTCTTGTAACTGAAGGGACGAGCTGTTCTAAGTTGTAGTCATTGGTGATATCAAGGATTCGAGTTTGATGTGGGTTGACCGTGATCAAAGGGGAGAAATCAACGTTAAAGTCGCCTAAAAGGAGACAGCCGTCGAATGTGTCCACGTTGAGGGTTTCCATTGCCTCGGCAAGCTTAGTCCAGTAAGCCACTGTAGAAGAGGGTGTTCTGTAGAGTAGGCCCAGTAGGAAGGATTCCGTGCTGAGCTTCATTGAAATCCACACAAGCTCAAGGTCATCACGCTCATGAGTTTAAAGCCTGACCGGGGACAGTGATGTTTTGATCTGCTGCCAAAACACCACCGCCCCGGCGTCCATGGCAACGGTCTTTACGTATGATGACATAATCATCAGAAAAGCCAAGAACACTATCAAGATCATAAGAGGAAAGCCAGGTTTTGGTGAGACACACTATGTCGGCAGGTGAGGAGTTCAAGTAAATTTCAAGTTCTTGATGTTTGTTGTGAATACTGCGGCAGTTACAAAGTAAGCAGGAAATGTTCTTGGAAGGGTTCTTTGTAGCGTTGGGACCAGGATTAGGGTTTACAAACAGTATGTCACCACATGCCAGGATGGGTATGGAGAAAGTAGCAACCGAATTATTATAGTAAGGAATGCGAGCCTTTGAAAATCCTTTGATGACAGCAGAATGAGATATTATTTTTGGAGAGTGGATCTCAGATGTAGCTGATGAAGAAATACTTAGTATGGCAATGGTCAGCCATATTAGCGTTCTTTGGTTAGGTTGCATTGTGTGCTTATATTGTTGAAGTGTATTGTGACATACAGTACCGGTACGTAGTATGGTGCTTACACCTATTGATGTGCTAGCTATGATGAGCTACAGATTCGAACGAAAGAAACTAGACTCCCTGCGTGGAGAGTGTGGAGATTATTTTTTTTCAACAGTATGGGGAGTCCTGTCCGCGCGTGGAGAATGTGGAATGCATACCCATTGTGTAGTGTAATCTGTGTACAAACTGCCGCCCCATATTCCATGCATGGTGAGATTGCCCAACCAATCACTGCCTGTCAGTGGTCTCCACGCACTCCCCGCAAGGAGAGTGTGGAGATCATTAATATTCATTGTGCAAAACCAAGCGCTGAACGCAGTAGTATGCAGAATTGCCTCCGCGCGCTCCACGCAAGGGGGGTGTGGAGATAATCATTGTGCAAAACCAAACACTGCATCACATACGTAAGTGTGTGCAGAATTGCCTCCGTCCGCGCGCTCCACGCAAGGAGAGTGACGTATGCAGATAATAAATATTAACTGTGTGAAAACCAACACAATAATGCCTCAAAGCGCTCCATTCACACATGGTGGTAGGACAAGGAGTGTGTGGAGATCATGCTGATAACAATATTGTGTTGGCGTTTTTATACCCAATACATTGCACCAAAAAAGAAGTAGCCAACTATTATTTCATGTGAAGAAATTTGTCCAACATTTATCTAGAACTCAAAAATACCTGTTTTCTTCTTTTATTCTTGTTTGAGAAAACGAATTTAGATCTGTACCGTTACGCTGAAAACGGCAGTCCTATTTTCCAAGCGGAGACTTCATCTATGGTTAGACTCTCGGTAGGATAGGCTAGGCCCAATAATAATGTCCAAGGTTTTTCACTTTCCATTCAAACCATCAGTTCCTCCTTTTTCGTTGCCAAGTTTCAGAATGACAATTCAGATCTTAGATTAACCCGAAAAGAAATACAAACTTGGGCTGCAATAATTTCCATGATTTTGTTTGCCGAGATCATACATCGATCAATCATCGAATGCGATGCGGTTTTATGGCAAGGCTGCATGTACTGACTAAACACATACATACACTGGAGTCGCTAATCCGGCCACGTGGAAGCTAAATGGACGTCCGTGTCTGATTCTCGCCTACACAGACGATCCTCACTGTTCAGCAATAAAGCTGGGCCGCAACCAGACTTTGCACTTGTATAGAACACTTTAGTGGAATGTTTTTTAGCATGTCTTGTGTAGCGTTGCCGCTACGTGAGAAAATATTCAGAAGTATAAGCCTATTGTTGCGTCTTGTTGCGTCTTGTTGCGTGTCGACAAATAGATGTAATTTGTTATTGCAAGTAAATATTCTAATTTGTTTTGAAAGAACTTGTGGAATGTAAACAATAAGTCAATGGAAAAGTTTTAAGAATTTTCTTTTTACGTACAAACTTCAATTTCAAGTTGTTCCTTTTGTCAATGACTACATTTATCAAGGGGTTACACTAGTTTTATGCTTCTTGAATACAAGTGCTGTTTACAGGACCGGCATAATCCATAATTTAATTTAATATTTTATTTTGTTGTTATGCCTGCAATATATGTATTTTGAATAACCATTGAAACCCTTCACGCAAAATCAGTTTGCAGTCTCTGAAGCCGCGCACGGAAAACATGGAATGTCATCAACTTGTGAAAAATATTTTTGGTATAAGGTGATCAATAAGATTGGAGTAGCGGCTTTAAAGTCGTTGAATTTATTAAAAGTAAGAGAACGAAACTATTTATTAAGTTACGGCCGATACATGTGTTACTGTTATGTCTTCATAAATTGAAGGGTCCTACAAATAATTTGTTTTATCATAAATTGCATCAGTATACTCAAATAGCACAACATCTGTGAATAAATATACCTTGGCCAGCCATATTTTAGCCTGGCTACCATCTTGGAATAAGTAGCTAAACATTGAAAAATAGTAATTAAATAGTAAAGTGCTGCCTCCTCTCTTTTTTTTAAAAGTCCGGACGAGAAATTCTTTACTCTTTTAATTGGCCTTCAACCAATGACGGAAGTGCGATCCACTTGCTCCTTTTTAATTTATGTTTTTATTTCACTTGTTTCTTTTCTTTGTGTTTTCTCTTTTCTCGGGTTACCCTGATAAAAGAAAGGAATTAAAAAATAAATAAAAATCTAGTTAAGCCCGTCTTTACTCGGACAGCATCGGCTGATTTATTTGAAAGGCTTGTTACAATAAAGAAATTCCAAGAACCATGTTTAACAGTCCGTTTGAGCGCGGCAACCGAGGTAACAATCACTGACAATCTAGCGGGGATAAATTAAATAGACATGGCCAGTTTTTTAAGACTAAACACTTGAGGGGATCAATTCGAGAGAAAACAGAAAAGGTAACTTCCAGGGAATAATTTCACAGGGAATAATTTCCCAGGGAATAAAAAAAGAATGATTGCTAAATAATTGAGGCTCAAACATGTAGGCCTAATGATCGTGAATACTTTTTAAAAAAATAAAATAATCTCGATTCCAAGTTCAATCAAGTAAAAAACAAACGAAAGTTCGAATTAAGTTATGCATCAGTTGAAGACATTGTGACATTACTTGAACAGTGTTCGAAACATCCAGACTATTATTTTCTCAACTCTCCTCTCAGGAACACTTCTGTAACAATTTCCACATAAAAGACAGATTTTACCCAACAATCGTTTCGGCTTAATTCAATGCGCCGACCAACAGATGAAATTTTGAATTACAGCATTAAATTTGTTATTATCTTTTTTTTTTTCCGAAGATAATCAAACTTTTGCACATTTCAATCAGTATAAAGAGTACAATTTAATTTTAAGTGAAAAATATTTTTGGTATAAGGTGATCAATAAGATTGGAGTAGCGGCATTAAAGTATTTATTAAAAGTAAGAGAACGAAACTATTTATTAAGTTACGGCCGATACACGTGTTATGTCTAATACATTTTGCATTAATTGATCTCTACCTCATGAACGGCTGAATCGGGTCTGGATTGTTCGGCAGCCACAACTAAACACACTTGCCCCAAAATAAACTCTGCTTGCACTTAATATTTTGTGTTGCGTTGCCGCTACGTGAGAAAATATTCAGAAGTAAACATACTTCTTGTTGCGTCTTGTGTCTTGTTGCGTGTCGACAAGTTGTTATTGAAGTAAACAGTCTAATTTGTTTTCAAAGAACTTGTGGAATATGATACAATAAGTCGCACTATACCTGAACGAAAGTTGATTGAATAATAATAGCATGGCTCTTGAAACGAAAGCCAGTCACAAACGACTACCGTGGCCACGGATACCTTGGCAACACTGTTGCTAGGCAGGGCAAGAAATCAGTGTCAATGTGATGCGGCATTTGTCATTTTGTGTAACCAATGACGGAGTGCGATCCACTTGCTCCTTTTAATTTACGTTTTTATTCTACTTGATTCTTTTCTTGGTGTTCTTTTAATACTCAGGGCCCCGTGGGAGACCACATTGTTTGTGAACAGGTTACCCTGATACTAAGATAAGGAATAATTAAAAAAATAAGAATCGACCAATGATGTCTTTACTTGGACGGCATCTGCCGATTTATTTGAAAGGCTTGTTACATGTACATTAAAGAAATTCCAATATCCAGCGGCAGCGGCATCACAAAGGAATAACGTTTCTTTGAAGCTGAACCATGTTTACCAGTCCGTTTGAGAGCAGTACAACCGAAGTGTCAATCACTTTTGGAAACTCTAGCAGGTATAAACGTAATAGACATAAGACGTAAAAACTTGGGGGATCAACTTCGAGGAAAACCGAAAAATTTACAGGGAATAAAAAAAAATTGTTGAAATCTATTTTTTTTTTTTAAGGCTATCATTGTATAAGGTTATGTAAATGTCGCAGTAACTTGCATGACCCGATTTAACATAATTTCGCATATGGCACGGAATACGGCTGATGGACAACATTTAGTTTTTAGATTCACTTACCAGTGACGTATTTTTGTTCAATAACTTGAAATGAAAACTTATACTTAAACTTAAACTTATAGCTTTCTCAAATATATTAACGACAAAACCTCAGAAAACTCCCCCAAACCAACAATGCTTTAATTCAAATTTTCTGGCGATCGGCCAAATATTTGACCAACCTTTTAACCAACGAACGGTCACATGTTTGTATATGAATATTGCGACGCAACACGAATAATAAATAAGTTTATAACAATGAGTAAAGGTGGCGCTTGTGGAACAACATTAAATAATATGATTGAGAAAATAATCAAGCGACCTTCCTTGCCTAAAATTTCCCACTTGAAAACATTTTAAGAGCAAAATTAATTAATAAAAGGCAACTTGTCACTCGGTCATTACTATTTAAATAACAACAACAATTTGATTTTTAAATCGAATTTCCAACCTTCCGTCTGTAATTCGGACAAACATCAGACAAACTACAAACGACCCATTAAAATAATTAATAGCAGACACTTTTAACACTAAGTTTGACAACTCTTAACTTATTTTTCTAAACATTTTTGTCGGTAATGCAAGTATTCTGTCAAACTACGAAACAGCCTGTCGCAACTTATTTAAATTAAGTCTTGTCTAAAATCACGCTCTCTCGGATCGATTATGTCTGCAGCTAGCTGTACACACAAATTGTGGTACTTGCCCTGGCCCAATATCATGGCTCTGTTTACCGCCGAATTCTGCGCTTGCGATCATTCTCCGCTTATTGAGCAAGCACTGAATTTATGCGCTAACTAGCCGTGTGTAAGCGTAGAATTCCTAGCTACGTGGACTACGCAAGCGAACAAGGAAAAATTCCCTGCTAACCCGTTAAATACGCTTGACGTAATCGCGGAATTCCCTGCTTCTGCAAGTGCTGATTCATTGCTTATGGTATAGCATAGCCATGAAATTTGGCCCGGAACCGATGGTCTGCGAATCATTTCTCGAAATTTATTTTGTTATAACTATAATTTTGTTTAAATTCATTGTAGTCACAACCACAGGCAATACATAATATCAAAAGTTACCGGCAATACTCCATGGCAACACTGTTGCTACGGAAGCGCTAAAATTACTCCAATTCCAATTGATGGAAAAGGCGCCCAATTTATAAAAACTAACAGATAAAAATAATGTTGTCCATCGGCTGTATGCAATTTTGGATGTGTAACGTACTATGTCCATGTCTATTATTATGCGAAATTAGGTTAAATCCGGTTGTGCAATTTTACTAACTGTGGCATGGCATCGACCCTATTGCAAAAACTAGGTATACAATAATTTTATAAGCAACAATTTCAACCAGGTGTTCACGCGCTGGCTAGTTGGTGTTTTGATACAATGTTTTACTTTACCTCTCCGATCCTCCCTGCAGGCAACAAGTTCAAGTACTGCATGCACTGCGTACACATGCGCGCGCGCGTTCGTCCCGTATGAAATTTCATTATCGATTTTTTGCTGTAAGAGAGAAAAATAATCCTACATTTTAAAATAATTGTGTGCAGCAGAGAGATATAGGGAAACTTTACACATACATCAACCATAGGTTTGTTTCATCATGCTATGTGTACATGTACATGTACTTTGCATAACAGTGCATAACCAATGGCTTGTATTTTAAAAAGTATAAAGCATCATCCAATAATTAAAGCCAGTTTTGTCCCTTTCTTTGACAAAAATAATTGTTGATGGGGTTTTTTAATAATTAATTATATGTTTTTGTTTATTTAAGACTTGTTGTTCTTACTAAATAAAATATTCTGACCCCAAAAAATACTGTACAAAGCAAGATGTGCATTATTTTGCCGCCAGAGACAGTGGAAGTTCCACATGATCATGAGCACAGTTAAAATGGACAGTGTGCTTGCTTCGGTTAGCACAGGGGTGGCTTCCATATTGAAAAGGGGATAAGGAAAAATTAAATTGTACTCCTTATACTGATTGAAATGTGCAAAAGTTTGATTATCTTCGGAAAAAAAGAAGATAATAACAAATTTAATGCTGTAATTCAAAATTTCATCTGTTGGTCGGCCCATTGAATTAAGCCGAAACGATTGTTGGGTAAACTATGTATGCTTTTCTGACTCGGGAATGTCCACCTTGATCTTGTCGTTGCGCAGTTCATCTCATCACTAATATTGCATCATTGCATCTCAGCTGCACCATCACATTTAGGGTTTGCGTGGATGGCTACATGTAAACAAAAGAAGCCTAAATACCAAATCGGGCTTTGTGGACTTTGAACCCTATAGGCACAATAAACAGTCATGTGCATCAGTCATAGATATGCAGATTTTGCATTGAGCTATTCATTACAGTACATGTACAGATAATGTATGCAATTAAAATGTATCCGGTTTAAATGTGGGTCAATCCTACGTGGGCTTCAATGTCCAATTCAACCAGGAGTCTTGTTATCTCTGTGCAAAAGTTTGAACAGGCTCAAAAACCTACAATCTGTACAATTGTGAAGAAATTATAAGTATGATTTTTTGAAATTTTCAAACATAAGTTTTGAACCGGAAGTCAAGGTCAATTGGGGTCACACACTGTGTAGCGTATGTTTAGGTTTTTTATTATTATTATTTTATTATTATTTATTCGACCAAAACAAACAACAAACCAAAGTTACAATAGCACAAGAAAGAACATTAACGGAAAAACAGTTATAAAAAAGCAAGTAATAAGGAAAATAAATACAAAATTTGAAAAATAAAATTTAATTAATAAATAAAATTAAATAAATAAGAAAATAAAAGCAAAAACAAAAAATATATAAAATATATAAAATATATGAGGGCGACTGAGGGCAGAGCATGCAGGAGGGGAACAAAACCAAATGGGAAGGACAACCAGAAGGGATAAAAACAAGGACAAATCATGCGGGTCAGGGGTAACAAAAGTAAACTAAATTACTGTTGCTCGGAAGCATGCTGCCCCACGCATGACCAACAAACACAATGAACACAGAAACAACAATAGGGAGAAACCAAACAGGGGCTCGTTCACGACCTACATGCAACCAAATTGAACATCTATTTTGAAGACCTTTCCAATTATATATATTTACAATGATTGTATATCATTTAAACCTCAATATGGAGACGACACATTTGTCCTGACGTCATGATGACATGATCAGTTAAAAGATTAATGTTTGAAAAAATAATTACTCCTGAGAACCACACATTGTATACACCTTCATCTGTGTACCTGTGTCCTGTATGTGGTTCTGTCACTACTCTGCTGATTTACTGTATAAATTTCCTTCTATACATTGTTAACATGCAAGCCATAATTGTGTTTACAAATGATAAAAGAAGTGCAGACTGTAAGATGCATTTTGTTCAACCTTATGCATCATCATTGCATCAGTATTTCTGTTAATTTGCTGATACAATAACATTGTTTATTTGTGGGCTTACCATGCTTACTGTGTTGAGAAGCCTATCATCAGGATTGAGATCTGGATTGTGTGCAGCCAGTAATGGCTTTTTGTTTCAGAGTTGAAGCAATTGCAATATATGCAAATATTTTCCCCCAGTGGTGTGATGTAATTATAGCAAGCTCCACCATACATCTCTGATCTATGTACTTGAATTATATAATCCACCCCGGTCTGGTTTGCGATCAGCTGCTAAATTACTCTTGGTTGTGCCTAAATCATCTAGGTCCTGGGGCGACAGAGCTTTCTCTGTCGCAGCTCCCCGGTTATGGAACGCAATTCCCTACAATATTCGTACTTCTCCATCACTTGAGACATTCAAAAACAGGTTAAAAACACATCTCATGCAAAGCACTTATGGTCGGGATCATGTGTAAATGCTTATTTCAGTTTTTCCATTTGTAAATCATGATTGCATCCTGTTTACTATTATGTACACTTGTGTACGTTGCTTTTGTTTTTATGACCATATGTTGCTCTGTTTGCACCATGAGCGTTTTTTGCGGATTTGTGCGCGTTATAAATGTTCTATATTATATTAGCACTGTTTTGATTCCTACTTATGGGGCTTTTTGTGAAACTTAGCATTTCTGGCCATCAAAAAAACAACATTTATTGAGTGTAACTCAAATCATTACTACATGTATGCACTCATTTGCCTCTCTGTAACAAAATTGTTACAGAGTTACAAAATTGTTACGGTCAGGAGAAACCGTGGGAACAGTAATTCTAGGACGTGGTTTAACAATCGTTTGTTTTACGACAATTGTTTGTTTAACAAAATTGTTGTCACATTTGTTCACATTCATCTTTAATTTCCATGGTAAATGCATTTAATGTACATGTACCCGACTAGTTTATTAAACAAATTTGGTCCTTCCTTAAAACCAGGCTTGAATTGTCACCAAAAGTCAACCATGTGTGTCAACTTAATTTGACTTGAATTCCCAGTATTCCTGATTATCTGTCCATGCAGGGTGCACCATTAGTTCTGTATGTATGTACATGTATGAGAGTGCAATGCGACTCTAAGTAGTGTTGTAGTCGAGTCACCTGTGTCGAGTCCGAGTCCGAGTCTCAAGTCACTTGGGTCGAGTCCGAGTCTGAGTCCCGAGTCACTTGGTCCGAGTCCGAGTCACGAGTCACTTGGTCTGAGTCCGAGTCACGAGTCACTTGTTTTTTTTTATTGCAAACCAAATATCGTAAAATAAGAATTGGAAATGACAAAATAAAACACATTTATTTTAAACAAAGTTCTGTTAAAGTTTTTTGTTAAAGTTGGTATAACCAAAATAAAACAATACGGGGCGGAACGGCAGATGCCATGATTAAAAAAATGTTGTACTAGTTTTTACTAGTGACGTGACCAAACTTGACGTCGTGTTTGTGTGTCGACCATGTGTAGAAACTGGTGCAAACAACACACAGCCATCACAGTGCAATATGCAGGCTGTGTTTTACATCAGGTACCAGACATGCCATTTCCCTGGCATCAAGCACAAGCAGTGGCTATGGTGTTAACGTTGACAGAATACCAGCATAATACTGCTGGTGTCGTGCATCCCAGTGTTAATATGCGTACTGAACATACGAATCGAACATACACGCGCTGTACTTAGATGGCCATCTACACAATAATCACGAACACTATTACTTGCAACACCATATACGACAGTACTTATTTATTGTGCTAGACGTTAACTGTATGACATGTGCACTCCGGGAATGACGATCGGATCGTCGGAATTGTTTTTAATATTTAAAAAAGGTATTGTTTGTAAAAAAAAATATGTGACTCGAGTCACGAGTCCTCGGGGACAAGTCCGAGTCATGAGTCGAGTCCGAGTCCAGTGCAGACGTGACTCGAGTCAAGTCCGAGTCACCGAAATTGTGACTCGAGACGGACTCGAGTCCGAGTCCTGGACTCGAGTCATACAACACTGACTCTAAGACACACAATGTCAACTTATATTTAAAAAAAAACTTTTTCTTTGTGTGTTTATTTCAGACAAGAGCTGATGCTTTCACAAAACACCCAACAAAAGTAAGTTTTCCTAAGCACTTTGTGTAGTTTTAAAAAAGAAAGTTGAGGGCGTTCAAAGTAATATTGCAATTACAGGAGATGAGGATTGATGTGGACATTGTAAATAATGTGCAAAGCAGGGGAAGGTCCAGGTCCCCCCCCCCTCCCCCCGGACTGTTTAGACCTTAATGCTAATCAAGGTGAAATATCTACATATTGACAATATCTGGGTTAACAATAAGTAACAATATCTGGGTTACTTTTCATTTATACCATGCTTTTGGTACCATGCAGAGCTTGATCATTGTTTGATGAGCTCCTCTTTAATGTGATTTTTGTGTCATAACTTGTAGATTAAGTGGTTATGGCTTTATGGATATTGGTCTGCCACCAGCTTCTCCAAGTGACAATGAGACTGTGCCAGAGGTAAGTATATTAGATCATGATATCCTCTATAGTCTATAAACATGATAAAGGGACACGTTGCCGTGGATTGGGCACTTTCGGCTAGAAAAAGTGTTTGTTATGAAAGGAATATGGCTGTAAAGATGGTTTAAAAGTATAATATAATGATTCACCCAAAACTGCTTCCAAATTGTGTGGTTTTCCTTTTACTTCATCAACTAAAACAATTCACCATTTTGTTGAGTCAAAATTTGGTTCTACAAAATGGCAGGCCGTGTTAGTTCACAAAGTTAAAGGAAAGCCATACAATTTCAAGTTATAACTTGTTGTGACCACACTGTGTGTTCTTCTCTGCCATGTCTGCCTTCACACGGACAGTGACTACACCGTGTGTTCTTCTCTGCCATGTCTGCGTTGACACTGACAGTGACTACACCATGTGTTCTTCTCTGCCATGTCTGCATTGACAGTGACCACACTGTGTGTTATTCTCTGCTGTCTGCATTGACACTGACAGTGACTACACTATGTGTTCTTCTCTGCCATGCCTGCATTGACACAGACAGTGACTGCACGGTGTGTTTTTCTCTGCCATGTCTGCATTGACACTGACCGTGACTACACTGTGTGGTCTTCTCTGCCATGTCTGCCTTGACACTGATAGTGACTACACTGTGTGTAATACTGCACTCTTATCTGCCTTGTCTGCAGTGATAATGACAGTGAATAAAATCTTGTGTAATTCATAACATTCCTTTTACAAGAATGAACCTTAGCATAATAAGCCTAGTGTTAAATTACAAGTTTATGTTTTTAACAGGAAAACTTCGCTGTTTGCTTCCTCAAGCTCTTCATGTACATTCTTTAGGCTCAATAGACATAGAATCATAGTTTACTTTATTAGCACGAATATAGGTGATTGTAGTAGTAGCTACATTGCTTTCTTGAGAAACGCACACTTTACCTTTGGTGCAGACGGTCCGGACAGATTCTAAAAAGGTTATATAGGTCTTCGTTTTTGATTGTATATGTGACATTACATGACCTCTACCTCGATTGAATTTAAAAGTGTCTGGTAATTTAAAAGTGGCAACTGTTTTGGAGTTGCTTTCAACGATGTTGTTGGATGGCAAATGTCTGGTTTAAAAAATAGGCCCAATGATGTCACCAAATTCAAGAGCACTCTCTAGCGGCAGGTTAAAAACATTTAAAAATACAGTTCACTAGATGTCTGTGGAAAAGTTTTTGATCATTGTTTCAAAATTGGTATACTTATTACTTAATGACCTTCATGCAGACAACTTTTTGTGTGGATTCGTTGATTGATGACGTCACCATGTGTCATGTGGTATTGCCTTAAAGGTGCACTTTTTAAAGCCGTGTATCTAGCAAACCACAAATCTGACTGAGTTGAAACTTGGTGTATTTTTAGCAACTACAATGACTATCAACATTTGAAGTGACATCGTGATGAGGGCATCACATTATTTCTAACTAATTTTTAAAATTTTGACCACTTATTACATATCTTGAAAACAAAATGAGCTGCAATCAAATTTTATTTTGCATCAGGCTTGGAAGGTCAAATATGGGTAACATATAGAGTGACGTCCTCAGGTCGTCATCAACTGTCATGTTATATCACCACCAAGGTAGTGTTTTACAGGAACAACTTGGGTACTCAAGATGAAACTTTGCATACTCATAAGCTGAAACTTTGCATACTCAAGCTGGGATGTGTTCCATAAAAAAATTTAGTTCACATCTCAGTGACTAGCCCTGGACAGTAACGTAAATTTTGACTGGCGATTTATCGTTGGGTAAATATCAGATATGACGAAACATCGTGAAGATTTTTAGGACGCGGAAAAACGGTTTTACCGCAGGAAGGAAATGAGCAATAAAATAAACAAACAAGACATGAATGTATGGATAAACCGCTGAGATGAAATCACTGAATTTAATATCCATATTCCATGAAAACAGAATGTCCTGCGTTTTTGTGTGCTTTTTATCACTGGTTCCGACTCAATTAATTCATGATTTCTACCCTCCATGATTGAACGTTGCGATCTCTAAAAGCTGGTGCCTCGATTTTTATTCCGATACACAGGCACATTACGTAAATACATACTTTTCAGTGCACCTGACATTTCCCAACCATGCGATGATTTCTCACCAAGGGAATTTCCCCTGCAGCTTCGCTCCCACTGCTACACACCCTTCCTTCATCCCCTAACAATAAAGTATAGCATGCTAGGAGCAAGTACATGTACATCCACAGGATCGAAGTGATGAATACTATTGGATGGCAGCGCTGTGAGAAGAATTACTTCATAAATATTCACACCGATCTAGTGCGTTTCGGCCAATCGGAAAGCGGCCAGTCAGAAATCAGCCTATGCCAAGCACGTTCGTACTGCTTTGGCGATACCATGAAGGAAGACAACCATGGCTCACCAGGCGCGGATCCAGGGGGGGGGGCCCCAGGGGGCACGTGCCCCCCCGGGTAAAATTTGAATATATATTTTTTTTTTTTAACCATCTGCCTGCTTAAAACTTAGCCACAAGTGTGTGTGTGTGGTGTCTTTTCCCCCAGCGGCAGGATGGATTTCTTTTACATCCTTTTTTTACATTTCTTTTTTTACATTTCTTTTTTTACATTTCTTTTACATCCTATGCCTATCTATGCCAAAATGAATCTTTCATGATATGTCACTTGTAATTGCTTAGATTTGCACGATAACATAAGCGTTTGAAACCTGACGTGCCAATGGGGGACTTTTGGGACGCTAGGTGGCAGCAGACTTACCAGGTAAATTCATTGTTCTTGGTAATGTGCACATGCTCAGAACTACGTAAACAATGGAAATTTACCTGGTACATGTAAAGCCCGTTTCACACGAGCGCTCTAAACGATGGTCGTTTGCAACGAAATCGCATCGGTGTCATGAAATCGCAAATTTGCGTCGTGTGAAAGGAATCCGTGTGATGAAATTACCTGGGACCCGCGTTATAAACAACCGGGATCAAGACCTCCTCCAAAAAACGCATCCCTGTTTAGAATCGCCAAGATCGGTCGTGTGAAACGACGCACGTTATGATACCAAGGTCCCATGCGATCACACAACGATCACACAACGATCACGCATGCGCAGCGGGAGAAATGTCGTTAGTTTGTTCGAGCATTCCTTCCTCCGTTAAAATGGCGTCAGTGGAAGAAATGTTCGTGTCACAAATTATGTTAAGTTACCTTTGTTTTTGGATTTGGCATTTCCACTTGCCATCTCTGACAAAACACTTTCCGCTACATTCATCTTCGAAGTTCGTCAGGAAACTGAGAATTCGCACGAAAAAGCAGAAATGTCGCACCAAGAAAACGATCGATGGTACCCTAAACGCATTTACGTAACATTAAATGGGACACCGACAGAGAACCAGCGAACTAATAAATAACCAATGACCCAATACGTAGCGATCTCACGAAAACGAGGGACGTTGGGAACGCGAAGTATCATCGTGTGAATGTTTGTCATGATATCGCACGCAACCTTTGGGACAGACAACTGGCGCCCAAAACGATGGACGTAAGTTTCTGATTCTCGTGTGAAAAGGGCTTTAGTCTGCTGCGTTCAAAAGTCCTGGATAAAGTTCATTTGTCCTGGATAAAATATATTTCATGTCATTCTGGCATTCAAGTGTAAAGACTACACTAAGCTTGAACTATATTTTTTGAATGGATATATGCATGAAACCAGATATTGCAGCGACCAGATCCAAACGCGAGATTTGTGGGATTAAAATTTTCTTTGAGTAAAATTAGAAGATTGGTATGGATCAGAAAAGCTTAAAAAGTGTGTCTATTTCTCGGTTTCAGGCACACAGAGGCTTGACTTTTTCACCCCTCAAAATGCCAAAAGATCAGAGCTTCCGGGGGATTCGCCCCCTGCACCCCCACCAGGGCTTCACCCCTGAACCCCCACCATCGATGTTACAGAAAATTTTCCAGTAAATTTAGAAGATTTATATGGATCTGATTTCCTATAAAAGTGTGTCTATTTCTCGGTTTTAGGCACATGGAGGTTTGATTTTTCACCCCTCAAATCGCCAAAAGCTCAGAGCTTCCGGGGGCTTCGCCCCCTGGACCCCCACCAGGGCTTCACTCCTGGACCCCCCACCATCGATGTTACAGAAAATTTTCCAGTAAATTTAGAAGATTTATATGGATCTGATTTCCTATAAAAGTGTGTCTATTTCTCGGTTTTAGGCACATGGAGGTTTGATTTTTCACCCCTCAAATCGCCAAAAGCTCAGAGCTTCCGGGGGCTTCGCCCCCTGGACCCCCACCAGGGCTTCACTCCTGGACCCCCCACCATCGATGTTACAGAAAATTTTCCAGTAAATTTAGAAGATTTATATGGATCTGATTTCCTATAAAAGTGTGTCTATTTCTCGGTTTTAGGCACATGGAGGTTTGATTTTTCACCCCTCAAATCGCCAAAAGCTCAGAGCTTCCGGGGGCTTCGCCCCCTGAACCCCCACCAGGGGCCGTAAGGCCGGCCCCTGGACCCCACCCATTTTGTTTAACCCTCTAATACAAAATCCTTGTAATACAGAGCTTCCGGGGGATTCGCCCCCTGCACCCCCACCAGGGCTTCACCCCTGAACCCCCACCATCGATGTTACAGAAAATTTTCCAGTAAATTTAGAAGATTTATATGGATCTGATTTCCTATAAAAGTGTGTCTATTTCTCGGTTTTAGGCACATGGAGGTTTGATTTTTCACCCCTCAAATCGCCAAAAGCTCAGAGCTTCCGGGGGCTTTGCCCCCTGGACCCCCACCAGGGCTTCACTCCTGGACCCCCCACCATCGATGTTACAGAAAATTTTCCAGTAAATTTAGAAGATTTATATGGATCTGATTTCCTATAAAAGTGTGTCTATTTCTCGGTTTTAGGCACATGGAGGTTTGATTTTTCACCCCTCAAATCGGCAAAAGCTCACAGCTTCCGGGGGCTTCGCCCCCTGAACCCCCACCAGGGGCCGTAAGGCCGGCCCCTGGACCCCACCCATTTTGTTTAACCCTCTAATACAAAATCCTGGTTTCGCCGTTGTGCCCCCCGGTTTAAAAAATCCTGGATCCGCCCCTGTGATGGGATGAGGTATACAGGGTACTAATTAGTTTTCTTCTAATCTTGAAAAATGCTGCGATCCATTCAAAGTTTGAACTTCAAACTTTGTACTCTGGTTTGGCGGCATTCAAACCTAAACAAGACTGGTATTTACGCTGTGTAGGGCTGGTCGCCGTCCAAACTACTGAATGGCTAACGCTAGTTAGAAACCCTAAAGAAGGCAGTCCATAGATTACTTACAGTTAATAGCAAACAACACATTATATCGGCTATTTATACAAAATATCGTCATTATCACGATATTTCAATATTTCTAAAACCAACATCGATATTAACGATAATGTCCTAATATCATATCATGACAATATTATCGTGATATCGTCCAGCACTATCAGTGACATCATCAATTGGAACATGACGCCTACTTAATGGTGCAATCTATACACAAAGTAATGAATGTTTGGTCTCGCTAAAACCAAGCTTACATGTATTCAAGTTGAGATGTGTTACATCTAAGATTTGAATGTCAGTTGTTACACAACTGAATAATTTGGTTGAGAAAAACATGAACCAAAGCCTTTGATTATTTGCAGTTGCAACTCTCTTGAAATTAAATGCTTCCAGTTTGAATTTGAAATTCCCCACATAGCAACTGTTTAGCAATCCATAAATTAAATTTGCCCCCATACATACTAATATGTACATTGTACACACATCTGTCATAGCGGTAAATCAAGGACTATTCTTTTTGGCCCAGTGTAGACTGAAATAAAAAAAAATAATAAAAAAATCAAGAACATTCTCAAGTTTACGCAACACATACATTGTACATGTGCATTGAACTAGACCCAAGTTACTCTAAACTTAGACTCTGGACTCGGACTTGACCGAAGTTACTCTAAATTTGGACTCGACCCAAGTTACTCTAAACTTGGACTCGACCCAAGTTACTCTAAACTTGGACTCGACCCAAGTTACTCTAAACTTGGACTCGACCCAAGTTACTCTAAACTTGGACTCGGACTCGACCCAAGTTACAGTATTTGAATTAATTAATTTTGTCAATTACACTTGAAAAAGAATAGCTGTGGAATGTGTAATCAACAATATTTGATTCTTATTTTGCAAATCACAGATATGCAGAGGATGATAAAGGGTAATTTTGAAAAGTGATCGTACCAAAAATGTGTATGTTTTTATTTGTTATTTGAAAGGATAGTAAGTCAACCATGTTCCTGATAGCAGGCTATTCTCGTTACTCCTGCCCATATGTTTGGGTTAGAATTAGTAACCATGAAAGACTCGTCAAAAGAAGTGATGACCATGGTCCCACAACACGGTACTCAAAAGATAGCCCTCTCAAACTCAAGTCAACATCAGCTTGGCAAGAAAAAGGTATGTGTGCATCAATCATGGAGAATCATTTCGCACCATCACAGCGTGGTAAAGAAATATAAACAGGAAACTGAGATCAAGTAAAAATATTCAATCCATCTTGTGCAGGCTTTTAGCCTGGATTTGAAACAAAGTATGTCCAAATTTGACTGGATTGAAATACAGTGTGTCCAAATTTGACTGGATTGAAACACAGGATGTCCAAATTTGACTAGATTGAAACACAGGGTGTCCAAATTTGACTACATGTAGATTGAAATACAGGGTGTCCAAATTTGACTAGATTGAAACACAGGTGTCCAAATTAAACTGGATTGATAAACAGGGTGTCAAAATTTGACTGGATTAAAACACAGGGTGTCCAAATTTGACTAGATTGAAATACAGGGTGTCCAAATTTGACTAGATTGAAACACAGGGTGTCCAAATTAAACTGGATTAAAACACATGCCATTGCACGAACACCTAAAAAGGCCTATATAAAACAAACGTGAGAATTTGATGACTTTAAAAAAAAAAATTATTGTGTGACTTTAATAAGCAACTTTGAATCAACTTGAGCGAAGAGCTAAAGGATAACATACAACCTTAAAGTTAAATGTCCTTTCTCTATGGTTGTATCATGGAGGAACTCTTGGTTGTATCTTATACTATAGCTCCATGGAGGAACTCCTGGTTGTACCTTATACTATACATGTAGCTCCATGGAGGAATTCCTGGTTGTACCTTATACTATAGCTCCATGGAGGAACTCCTGGTTGTATCTTATACTATAGCTCCATGGAGGAACTCCTGGTTGTATCTTATACTAACTCCATGGAGGAACTCCTGGTTGTACCTTATACTATAACTCCATGGAGGAACTCCTGGTTGTATCTTATACTATAACTCCATGGAGGAACTCCTGGTTGTACCTTATACTATAGCTCCATGGAGGAACTCCTGGTTGTACCTTATACTATAGCTCCATGGAGGAACTCCATGGTTGTACCTTATACTATAGCTCCATGGAGGAACTCCTGGTTGTATCTTATACTATAGCTCCATGGAGGAACTCCTGGTTGTATCTTATACTATAACTCCATGGAGGAACTCCTGGTTGTACCTTATACTATAGCTCCATGGAGAACAGTACAACTGTGGAACACCGAATCAGTGGACAGACTCCAAACGGCCTTTGAAATCACTGACTGGGATGTACTTTTGAGTTCAGGTGGAGATATCAATGAACAAACTGATGTGGTAAATTGCTATGTCCGTTTTTGCGAAAGTCAGCACATTGCAACGAAAACTATTACAGAATACCCCAACAATAAGGCTTGGCTGACCAAGGAAGTCAAACTTATTCTGCAAGAAAGAAAACAAGCACACAGAGCTGGGGATCATGCAAAGGTTAAGGATCTTAATCGGATCTTTAGACGAGAGGTTAGACTTGCCAAAGTAAAATATCGTCAAAAACTTGAACATTGTTTCCAAAACAATAACCCCAAAGGAGCATGGAGGTGCTTGGAAATGATAACAGACTATAAAACGCCAAAAAATAAGGGGTTTAAAAACATTGATGATTCAAAACAGAAAGCTGACGACTTAAACGAGTTCTATTGCAGATTTGACAATATCGACATGTCGACTACACTTGATCTGATTAGTGATGATTTACGCCAAATGGACGACACGCCAATCTCGATAGATGAGAGGGAAGTCGTCAAACAGTTCAAATTAATCAACCCAAATAAAGCTACTGGACCTGATGAAATACGGGGAAGAACTCTCAAATGCTGTGCACGACAACTCGCAACTCCATATAGAGAGTTGTTTCAGATGTCAGTTGATCAACAAGCATTGCCACTATGTTGGAAAACAGCCATCATAACACCAGTCGCTAAAAAACCACGTGCGTCGGAGAACAACGACTACCGCCCTGTAGCAATTACATCTGTGGTGATGAAATGCTTGGAGAAGATTATTCTACATAACCTCATCCAGCCTATTCAGGAGAAACTTGACATCTACCAGTTTGCATATCAGCCAAATAAATCAGTCCAGGATGCTGTTCTGAGTTTCACGCACGAAATTTACCAACATTTGGACAAACAACAGTGCTATGCAAGGGCTCTGTTTATTGACTTCTCATCGGCTTTCAACACGATACAACCAACTTTGTTACTGGAGAAACTCAAACACTTAGGCGTAAAACCATCTTTAATTCTCTGGATAAGGGACTTTCTCTCAGCAAGAGTCCAAAAGGTTAAAGTCAACAACATTCTTTCCGACCCTATAGTTTGTAACACTGGTTCACCTCAGGGCTGTGTCATTTCACCCATATTGTTTATCATTTACACAAATGAATGTACATCCAACCTTAGTTCAGTGAAAATTTTCAAATATGCCGATGACACAGTGATTCTTGGACTTATAAACAACCAGCAGGAGGGGGAATATAGGAAAGCGATACAGAATTTTAGCCAGTGGTGTAATGATAACTATCTCATTCTGAATCCTCAAAAAACAAAAGAGATTGTGTTTGATTTCAGGCATATTAAGAGAGGTGAACCTTCAGCAAATAGTATTACCCTCATTGGACAGGATATTGACATTGTGCAAAATTACAAATACCTGGGTACAATAATCGACAATAAATTGAATTGGAGTAACCATTGCTCAGCTCTCATCACAAAGGGCTGTCGGTTGATGTATTTTTTACGTAAATTGAATTATTTTCATGTCGACAAGGAAATTATGTTTCTGTTTTACTCATCTGTTATTGAAAGTGCTATTACTCATGATTGTGTGGTTTGGTACAATGGAGCAAGAAAACAAGATACTGGTAAAATGAAACGGGTTGTGAAACAAGCATCAAAAATCCTAGGGATAAACATCGATCTTGATGAAACTTGCAGAGATAAGGTTCTATCCAAAGCAGAGGCAGTTGTATGTAACACCAACCATCCTTTAAACAAATTCTTCATCAAACTTAGAAGTGGTAGGAGATGGCAGTCACTTAGGTGCAAAACAAACAGGTACCTCAACTCCTTCATCCCATACTCCGTCCGTCTCCTAAACCGTGTTTAACTACTTTGTTTACTTTCTGCTTAGATGTAGTTTTCAGTATAATTTAATTGTGGTTTATTAGTAATGTAGTTTTCTGATAAATTAATATTTCCAGTAGTTTTATTTATGATTGTGTGTTATTTATTTATTTTTCTTTCTGTATTGCATGTATTCAAACAGAGTTTCCTACATGGTGGGACAAATAAAAATTGAATTGAATTGAATTGAATTGAATTGTATCTTATACTATAGCTCCATGGAGGAACTCCTGGTTGTACCTTATACTATAACTCCATGGAGGAACTCCTGGTTGTACCTTATACTATAACTCCATGGAGGAACTCCTGGTTGTACCTTATACTATAACTCCATGGAGGAACTCCATGGTTGTACCTTATACTATAGCTCCATGGAGGAACTCCATGGTTGTATCTTATACTATAACTCCATGGAGGAACTCCTGGTTGTACCTTATACTATAACTCCATGGAGGAACTCCTGGTTGTACCTTATACTATAGCTCCATGGAGGAACTCCTGGTTGTACCTTATACTATAGCTCCATGGAGGAACTCCTGGTTGTACCTTATACTATAGCTCCATGGAGGAACTCCTGGTTGTACCTTATACTATAGCTCCATGGAGGAACTCCTGGTTGTATCTTATACTATAACTCCATGGAGGAACTCCTGGTTGTACCTTATACTATAACTCCATGGAGGAACTCCTGGTTGTACCTTATACTATAGCTCCATGGAGGAACTCCTGGTTGTACCTTATACTATAGCTCCATGGAGGAACTCCTGGTTGTACCTTATACTATAGCTCCATGGAGGAACTCCTGGTTGTACCTTATACTATAGCTCCATGGAGGAACTCCTGGTTGTACCTTATACTATAACTCCATGGAGGAACTCCTGGTTGTACCTTATACTATAACTCCATGGAGGAACTCCTGGTTGTATCTTATACTATAACTCCATGGAGGAACTCCTGGTTGTACCTTATACTATAACTCCATGGAGGAACTCCTGGTTGTACCTTATACTATAGCTCCATGGAGGAACTCCTGGTTGTATCTTATACTATAGCTCCATGGAGGAACTCCTGGTTGTACCTTATACTATAACTCCATGGAGGAACTCCTGGTTGTACCTTATACTATAGCTCCATGGAGGAACTCCTGGTTGTACCTTATACTATAACTCCATGGAGGAACTCCTGGTTGTATCTTATACTATAGCTCCATGGAGGAACTCCTGGTTGTACCTTATACTATAGCTCCATGGAGGAACTCCTGGTTGTACCTTATACTATAGCTCCATGGAGGAACTCCTGGTTGTATCTTATACTATAACTCCATGGAGGAACTCCTGGTTGTACCTTATACTATAGCTCCATGGAGGAACTCCTGGTTGTACCTTATACTATAGCTCCATGGAGGAACTCCTGGTTGTACCTTATACTATAGCTCCATGCTTGTGGTTAATTTTGAAAGAGCTACAATTGTGCATACTGGGAGTCATGAAATACTGACTAGACCAGTCTCTGCACGCTTCACTGGTTAAAAAGTAGTGCCAGCTGTATAATTGGCAGTCTATTAAAAAGGATTAAAACTGTGTGTTTGGCAAAGGGATTAATCTGAGATTAGAGGTGTTTACAAAAAGGATGTGTGACTTTGGAAATTCTCCAGAATGGGGCATTCCCATAGTGATAAATTGTTTATGTAGAGTTAAAAATAGAGAAGTTAGGTAGGGATTTTTTATTTTGTATTCTTTCATTTTTTAAATCATCACATTCTTTGTTATATTGACTCCTGAACAATTCTCCGATTTCATTTAAGTCTGTTTATGTTTTCCCTGTCAGTAGAAAGGGTTGGTTGTACGCATGACATTTTTTCCAACTAAAACATAAAAACCTTGGATGTCACAAGAACATTTATGTAATTACACTAACTGGCTGTTCATGTTACAATAAGGACATAATAATTTTTCCTTTTAAAATTATTTATGTTGTTCACCTAGTATTATTTCAAAAACAGTTAAACTGTTTCTACCATTCCAACCAAAACTATAAGCCAGCAGAAATCAACACACTTTCCAGGTTTGATAGAACCTTATACCCAAAACCAGGTCATAAGACCACAACAACACAGTGCAGGCGGCTTTTGGGCGAAGCAAGTGTTTTACAAACTGAAACGATGTATAACAAATTGTAGAGGATTAAGAGACAAGTATTTGGATCTCAATCATTCTCCTAGGAGGGACAGGACTGGAGATCGAGTGTCTGGGGCTTACAGAAAGGAATTAAGTATTGTCAGACTTTTTTTTCCACTTTCAGCAAAAAAGGACCGGTCGGCAATGTTGTAACATTGCATGAGTGCTGGTCTTTTTTTAGAACTGGTTAGTACTGAACAGCTCAATCAGTGTAGTAACAACACTGGATTCGGATGTAGTATTTTTGTGTATATTCGTGTGCAAAAAATTTACTTGGCAAAATAAACAGGGCGTCTTCAGTTTTTCAGGTCGTCCCCCCAAAAAAATTAGGGCATCCATAAGACACATTGCTGGCTAATACCTTGATCTTGTGCTGACATTTGAACACTACAGGTCAAAATTTGAACTGTATATGGGTCTAGATCCAACATCTTTTGAGAGGTAAATATATTGTGCTAAAAACATTGATATTTTCCACATTTAAACTGTAAAAAATGTGGGGGTTTGGTGGATCAGTCATGTATACATGTACATCCATTGTACAGCAGATGATCAGTCAGGTGGGTTGTTAATTCTTGTAATGTTGCCTCATCCTTGATCTCATCAGCACTTTCAGCTATGGTTTATGTTAAGAATTTGTCAAAATGCTTCATTTGATGTAATGTTTTCTCTGGTGCAAATTGTAGCTTTTGGGATTCCTTATAACACACCATTTCCTCTGTGGTTTTTTCTTCACAGATATAAAGGTGTGGGACATTATAGCAGAGCTGGTTAAACTGTGCACACTTCCCTCTCCTAGAAATCCATTTGTTGTAGACATGGAGTATTTTGATGCTTTACCACTACAAGAGAGAATCATAGCATTGGGTGCAATGTCACACTTTATGCAGAATTTTCTAAATAATGGACCAGACAAATCCTACAGTGGACTTGGTAAGTCTAACTCAAGAAAACCACTGTGTAATGGTTGCTTCCAACTTGCAGTAAAACATTGTTTTACATGTACACTAACAAGATACAGGCTATTTGGTATACTCTCATGTAATATTCATGATCAAGAGCTAAATTCTTACTGGTCCTTTCACCATCATGTGCCAGATGTTACTTATGTGCACGTATTCACACACTTGGTAACTACACACGTATATGAAGTAATCATGTAGCATGCATGCGTGAACATTACCCTGCATATTGGAACCTCCAGACCAAGTTTGTCCCAACCATATTAAGGTTTTAAGTGCGCGTGATTCTATTCCTTCAGGTATTTAGTTTAATGTCGTTTTAGCTGTAAAAGTTATATTATATGTTGGGAAAGTAAAATTTAGCCATATGATATGAAAGGAACATAAATTTAATACACCAACTACACCAACAAACAAAGAAACGAGAGCGAGTCTTGACCTCTCTTTCCAGTTAATTATTAACAATTAAGAATGTTGCCCAACTATCAAAGGTCATCATTAAACCTATGTAATAGTTGCGCGTATTAGGGCATCATTAAACCTATGTAATAGTTGCGCGTATTAGGGCATCATTAAACCTATGTAATAGTTGCGCGTATTAGGGCATCATTAAACCTATGTAATAGTTGCGCGTATTAGGGCATCATTAAACCTATGTAATAGTTGCGCGTATTAGGGCATCATTAAACCTATGTAATAGTTGCGCGTATTAGGGCATCATTAAACCTATGTAATAGTTGCGCGTATTAGGGCATCATTAAACCTATGTAATAGTTGCGCGTATTAGGGCATCATTAAACCTATGTAATAGTTGCGCGTATTAGGGCATCATTAAACCTATGTAATAGTTGCGCGTATTAGGGCATCATTAAACCTATGTAATAGTTGCGCGTATTAGGTCATCATTAAACCTATGTAATAGTTGCGCGTATTAGGTCATCATTAAACCTATGTAATAGTTGCGCGTATTAGGTCATCATTAAACCTATGTAATAGTTGCGCGTATTTAGGGCATGATTGGCAACTGAGGTTCCTTAAAAATAGAGCATCCTTGTCCCAAGTTTTAATTTTGTTTCAATGTTAATTTCAACAAATTATTTGTATTATATAAAAATTGAAACTGTGTTTATAAAAAATGAAAGGTAAAGTATACCTTTGGCTATTGTAACCGTCCGATTGTTTTAATAAATGTAGGTATATACAATAAAACTAACCTGTGAACATTTAACTTCAAAAGGTGGTAACGTTTTTGAGATATCACCGAAATTCTGGAGTGGTTATGTCCATGCAGCAAGAATAGTCCGTTATTGGAATACACAATCTGAGAAACGTTTCTACATGAAATGTTTCTCAGATCCCTTTCTCTAAAACCAAATTCCTTAGAAGGGAATCGCTTTTTTACCAAGTCAGTTTTTTGGGGTCATTAATTTTTGGAGTAATTACCAAAGGTGCAACCTCCCTTTAATATGGGTGCGTGTATTTTTATTTACATTAATAGAATTTGAAAAGAAGATTTAATTTTATAGAAATATATAGTCTAGTTTTGAATTGTTTTCTTGTTTCAATATGCATGAGGCTTGCAACATCACTATGAATAGGCCCCCTATAGAATTTCAGTTGATAAAGTTGATGCCATTTTCAGATAGATTTACCAATGTATTTTTATCTTATGCTTTGGTCTGTCTTTGCTGAACTATTTGATTATATAACATTTATGGGTATTTTTTATTTTAATCTCTTTCTTTTGTGCTACAGTGTCTGATGACCTCAGAGAAATTACCAAGCGCCATTTGTGCAATGAGAGAAAGGAGCTGTGCAACACATAGGCATACAATGTTTTTATTATTGACATTCATTGTGAAGCTTTTTTAAGATGTTGACAATGTTGTTTCAAATTCTATTATTGAGGCAATGAAACACATGGATTATTATTTTTTTGTAGTAAACCAATAAGCTGCAACCAAAGATCAACAATGAAACATTTAGTTGTACATATGCATTCCAACAAGTTTGGGACTACATTAAGTGCCTTAATGGCAACACATTAATGTCCATTCATATTATCTGCCATTAATATTATGAGCAAGGATTTCAAGAGGGCTTAGGTATAATGAATATAAATCCTAAAGTCTTAATTACTGTTTGGCAAAGCTGTGTTGTAGAGTGAGCCTGGGTAATGATTTCTGTCTCTCCATCTCAGTCTTCATCACATTCAGTATAAAGGTTAAAGCATTACAATTAATTTGACCAAATAGCTGTCTTATGGAATCTGAAAGCACCATGCGAGGACATTAGTGACAGCCACTCTTTGTTGTTCTACTCTATGTTTTTAAGGAAATGTTTAAAGTTTTTTAAATAAAAATATGTTTAAGTTTGTATTAGCAATGTTAAACATTGCCCTCAGGACGTACAGCCCAACTGAGACAATTAATGTTAAAGTTTTGCAACTGAATTGTAACATTACATCAAAACAATGTACAAGCTAATAACAAAACAAAAGGTAACTAGAAGCAAATGTTAAACTGGGTCAAACAAATTGTATGTAAAACACCTCTAGATTGCACCGGAGAGCATCTGTGTTTAAATTTTTCTCCCAGGGCCCCTTAAGTAGGCTCTGAACCCCATGCCTTAAAGGCTGCACTTTGCGATATTGCCTGTTTGGTAGATTTATGCTACAGCTTCATCCTACATGTACACGGCAAGCATGTGGCACTCGAGATCACTTTCAGGTAGCCCTTGCTCACACAGGCCTACGTACATAAACCAATCGAACATGTGGATCTTGGAATGGTATTATGTTTTGGTAAACATTTACAAAATTAAGGTGTGCCCCCCACTTTGAAAAAAACCTGGATCTAGGCCTGACAACAATCACTCCTTGTGCAATCAGTTGTCAACAATGCTAATTTGCTACAAAGTAACACAGAAGGTCCACGTTATTGTAAACTCAATGCAGATCTGGTCACCAATACTCAGTGTCAAAATGTCATACTTCCAATCATTGATCAGTGTAAAATAGATGAACAATGACAAGCCTCTGGCATGACACCAAACATACATGTATGGAATTATTGGCAGTGATATAGGGTCATTAATTGCAACTTCATGTTCATAAAAATAAACGGACGTTAAAATTAAAAATGCATATAAAGTTGAAAGAAAAAAAAAATCAAAATCCACTAATGCATGTTTTTAACTGCGAAAATGATTGTTTCTATTTGCCAAATAATTACTTTGAAGATCGCTCATGATCAAATAACCAATGTACCAGGAGCTCCAAAAGGTGATAGGCGAAACTAATCATATGAAATTCACACAAACTGCATTAATGATCTCACAGTCCTGAGTTGACGGTATATATTGAGACATTGACAACTGGCGGTCAATAAACCAGTGTTGCAGGCCTCGACCAAGGTCTTGGTCTCGGTCTCGAGACCATATTTTTCAGGTCTCTGCGATTTTAAGGTCTCAAAATGTTGCGGTCTCGGATAGTCTCGGTCCGAGACCTTGCCAAGACCCAATAAAAACTCTAGAATGTTTGAAGTTGGTTTGAAGTGTCCTTGTGAGCTGCAATGTATGTTTGACATTGCCACGACGCAGGTTGTACATGGTAGTATTAACAGGACGTACAATGAACCCATCGCTCAAAAAGTGTTTATAATACAATTTTAAGAAAATTAGTTTGCATTAATCTTTTTAAAATTTGTATTTTACATTGCTGTCTTGTTGACAATACAACATATATAATGCCAAGCAAATCCTTTGTCATTCAATTTGCTTTTTAAGGAACCGAGTTTGTGGACAATACAACAAGAAAATTGAAAGTATTTGGCCCTGAAGTTTTGCTTTCAATCAAAAAGCGCCACTGAACAAACAGACCAGTTTAGCCTTTATCAGATTTGTGAGTTGTGATCACAAAGTACATGTATATGCAGGCAACTTTACTTATTAGTGAAATTGATGTTTGTCATGTTCGCAATATTTTATTTACATGGTTTGAGCAGTTAGAACTAAGTTGAAATGGATTGGAACTCATTGTTTTCCATGTTAAAAAGAGAATCAACTAGTATGAGTAGGACATTGTTGAGGGATAGTTAGGTGTTCATACAGTAGCGAGAAAACCTCTCATTATTGTTCTGTTTCATCCACTCAAACTCATCCACTCAAACTCATCAGACATTTGAACCTCAACATTAAGACGGCACCCGAACAATGATGATGTCATCAGGAATCAAATTATTAAATCATTCAATATTTGAAAAAACTCTTGAACCACAAATTTGATTTTTACAATTCATACATCGTCAGAAATGTCTTTGGAAACTAAGTCAATGTTTCACAGATATGACCCTGATTTGACATTGTCTTCCAGTTCAAACCAAAAGTTGAAGCAAAACAACTATGAAAAAGCCATAGATTCAGATTGAAAAGTAAAAATGATGTCATTATTTGATGACATCATTCAAGAGCTTGTTTTTTGTAAAAACTGAAACTCTAGTGTTACTTTGATTTTCGCTAAAAGTTTTAACAGTACAAAGGCACACCCCTCGTCAATTTTCTTTGTCAAATTGTTTTACAAAGTGTTCTAATTTTTGTAATGAGGTCTCAGTCTCGAACAGTAAGGCCTCCCCCTCGGTCTTGGAAGATGAGGTCTCAATTTTGGTCTCGGACTTTGAGGTCTTGACTCCAACACTGAGAACAAGTCTTAACTTTGATTATAGAATCTTTACTACTGGACATAACTATTAAAAAACCAGTTAGAAACAAAACATTTATTTAAGTAGTAATTCTAAATTATTATTTATTGTTTTTTAAGAATGCATACATGTGGGCAGTAAAAATATAAAAGCATTTATACAAAATATATATACATGTATATATCAGTTGGAAAGTGTGTTTAGTAAACAAACAAATATGGAAAAGTTAATCAATCAGTTTTCCCTACGAATTATTGAATTAGAATGAATGTCTTTTGAACATGTCAGCTGAGTCTTTCAGAGGAAGCAAATGTTAGCAGTGAAGATGAACTGCTATATAAGGCTCTTAGAAAATCAACACATTCTTTGTTTTCCCTCTTCAAGGGTTTAGATTTGACATGCAGTTAGCACCTACTTTGGTTTTACATGCTCTTCATTCAAAAGTGTTGGCCTTTTTAATTTTGGGGTTGTCCGATTTCTTATTTTGTTTGGTCAATAATGCTGAGCAATGTACAGTCGGTGAATTCTAGACACATACAGCAAAAGAACCCGAGGTTATTATTTTTCAAATTCTAAAAGAATCAGGTAATGTTTGTTAACAATATGCTTGAAAAGGATTTCAAGTTGTAAAAATGGTCCTTGAATGGTTTGTATGAAGGGGTCACCAAAAAAGTTATTTTATAACAGCTTGACTGTAGATCAAGGGTTGTTACTACAGAACACCTCAAAGGACATGTGTTGGGAAAAAATAATGAAAACAGAAATCATTTAATTTCACTTGAAATAAATTATTTTGTGTGCTTGAAATAAATTATTGCACAAGATCGATCGAAATAAATCAATTAGTGTGAAATCATTACAAACTCTCAAAATGATTTATTTTGTGCGCTCGAAATAAATTATTTTGAGACCTTGAAAAAGATTATTGTGGAAGCTCAAAAAAAACTATTGCAAAATCACTTGTATGTTTAGTAAGCTTGAAATAATTTATGGCAAAAGCTCAACAAAAATTGTGAAATCATTTTGTGCTCTCAAAATCATTTCAAATGTTCAAAATAGTTTCTTTTGTGCGCTCGAAATAAATTATTGTGAAAGCTCAAAATAGGTTAGTGTGGAAAGCTCGAAAAAAAGTCATGCAGTCAAAATTTATTGAGTGCAAAAATGACTTTGCAAGCAGTTATTTGTTTTGAGTTCTAGCAATAATTTGAGAGGGCACAAAATGATTCCTTTGCATTCAAGTGAAATGATTTACAACTCAATGATTTTGTGGAAATAAAATTATTTTAAGTGTACAAAATGATCGCGAGTGGATGACAATGATATATTTTGAGTGCGTAGAATGGTTTCAAGCACAGGAAAATCTTTAAATTATTGTAATTAACTAAAATGATTTAGAGTTGACAAAGTAATATATTTTGAGAGAGCGAAATGATTTATTTGTCCACTCTCTCTTATGGACAACTTCCCTGGACAGAAAAAGTTCTTACCTACACTGTAATATTCTCCCGAAACACAGAAAATTATCATTTTGTGCGCACAATCTTATTTATTTTGAGTTGAAGAAATTATTTTGTGAGCAAGAGTTTGAGTGCACTGGTTACACGAATTCAGTCTAAAACAAGAATGGTGTGTCGATAAACACAAATGCCTCGCTGAGATTAACTTTCTCATTCTTGAACGCTTGGACATTTCTTTTGTTTTAGTCATAATGACAATGGGGTTCAAAAACAATAGGCTTCTTGTGGATCCCAAGACCAATTTACTCACCAAGTTTGGAGTTGATATGCCAAGTACTTCTCGAGTCATACATTGTAGCTTAGACAACATTTCTTTGTTTTAGCCAAAATGACCTTAACATATTCTTGAAAGAAAAATACAGACCAGTGCAAGTAAAGAATGCCTACCAAAGAAACGGGTAAAACTAGACATACATTTTTGTTACAAAACAAAAACAAGGTGTTCGGCATGACGTTCAAATCTGGGATGTTACTCATTGCAGCTTGAATACATCTGCTTGGTTTTAAGCTTGACCAAGTGTTTAATGCTGTGTATACAAATCTGGTAAAACTGCAACTTTAAGGTGACGTCATTTTACCAGGAAAACAAACATTAAATTTAACATATCTTGCAATGTACCCATGTCTTTTACTATAGGAGCACAAAAATAATGCTCCAGTACATATTATTAAATTGGGCTCCACGAGTGCAAAACACAACAATGCAAATTCATTGTAAACTTGAAAACGCGCCGTTAAACGTTGTAGCATGTTTTCTGCTAGTATTATTTTAAAATGCCGATTAAAATATATACGTTGGCTTCATTTTGAAAAGCGAAGATGATCACACGAAGCTTACCGTTGTATTCACCGTGTCGCACCGATAAACACTGCCGTGATCTTGTGCCGGTGAAACGCCCTTCACGATCCGATGACACATCCTTCCTTCTCGGAGTGTGATCAAAACATAACCAATGTTTGTCTTTTTCTGCTTGCATTTTCTCACATAATTAAAAGTCATAGGAGTGAAATTTCGTCATCAATTCCATATTCACCATTAAGCCATCAGAAGGGTGAATATGGGAACAATTTGACGCCGAACATGGCACAGGTTGGGCGGAATTCAATTCAGCAGTGTTGCGCCATTGAAATGGTTGTTTAACCAAAAACTAAAAATTTGATAAAAATAAATTACATTTAATTTTATACCCAATAAATCATTGGGTGACGTCATTATGTTATCCATACTTCTGTTTCATCTATTTATCAGGTGTAATTTTGTTTCATGACCTTGCGAGCCTGACATTTGATTGTTTTAGAGACTAAGAAAGCGTAATAATAATAATAATAATACGCAGTTCTATATAGCGCTTTATACTCCTGATGGGTGTCTCAAAGCGCTCAGTATTTTTCCTACAAGGTATGTGGAGTTACGTGTTGAAGTATGAGACCTATTCCTTTGCATAGCACCATGTAATGGTTTACAAGGTGCTGTGGCGCAATATGCAGCCAATCAAACCAGGAACACCGGGGTGAACCCCTTCTCTTTACGATAAGTGCACTGGGTTCTTTTACGTGCATTACACAACACACGGGACCTACGGCTTAACGTCCCATGCCAAAATCAGCTTGCGTGAACCTTGAACAGAGACTAGACTACAAGCATGTTTGATGGACTTTGTGGTCAACGGAGCTCAACAGCCACGGGTTTTCAGTGCAGTTCTATTTTTGTGTGGTTTACATGCGGGCCAGATAGTTCTTGAGATATGATTTTGAATTTTTCAACGCCCGTTTTGGACCAGAAGTTAACGATATCATCTCTGTGAGTGTTAAAAGGCCTTTCCGATGATATATAGATTGTAAAAATCCATCGTGTGGTTCATGAGTTATGTTTTTTTCAAATATTAAACTTTGATTTAACGTAATTTGACACCTGTTGATGTCATTGTAACGGTTTCATCTACTAATGATTATTTAACTATATCTAAAGTTTGAAGGTTGTGTGAGCTTGGGAAGTGTACTTTTGTTAGCGGACAATCGCGGGGGATAAGAAGAAAAAGAAGAAGTACTGCACATAAATTTTTGTTGAAACAAAAACAAGGTGTTCGGTGTAGTTACGTCCGAGTTAGCAGACCTTGTGTTTTCAAAGAAGTTGTTCTGTACGTATAGATCTTGTAAAACACTACCTTGGTGGCATAACATGAAAATTGATGACATCGTGAAAACGTCACTCCACATGATATCCTTGTAGGACCTTGCAAGTCTGATGCAAAATAAAATTTGACTATATAGCTTGCTTTGTACTAAAGATATGCAATAGTTGGTCAAAATTTCAAAAATTTGTAAAAAAAATTATGACATCAAATCGCCACTCTAGCTTTAAGTAGTCAATATTACTGTCTATCAACATGCCAAGTTTGAACTTAGTCGAACTTGTGGTTTTGTAGATACACAGCTTCAAAAAGTAAACCTTTAAGGCAATACCACGTGACACATGATGACGTCATCAATCTAAAACTTCACACATATGTTGTCTGCATGAAGGTCATTGTGTATACCAATTTTGAAACAATTATCACAAACTTCGCCACAGACATAAAAGTGTATTTTGAGCTGTTTTTAACCTGCCGCTAGAGGGCCACTTTTAAATTACAAGGGACTTCCGGTTTCGACCGAAGTAGAGGTCATGTCATGTCACGCACACAGTAAAAAATTATTACCTCTATATAATTCCGCAAAAAGCAACTGACAGTCTCTTCTTGATTTAATATGGATTTTCAGTGATTAAAATTGTTAATGTTTAAAAACCTTGTAACTTGACAATGACGTCATCATGACGTAACTGAAGCGGTTTCATCTCCTAATGGTTATCTAACTACATCAGGTAAAGTTTCAAGTTTATATAAGCTTGGGATTGTGTGCTTTTGTGAGCGGACAAGCGAGGGCGAGCAGCAGAAGTAAAAAAAAAAAAAACAACTAGAAATGTAGTGTTTGTAAGATTACAAACACTAGGTGTTCGGGTTTTCGTGTGTCACAATGATATGACGTTCACAAAGCCTTAAATACTTCTCACGAGAGGACGCTGTTGAAATTATTAAGTCATTTTTCCTAATGAAAGGTCTAGGGGTCAAACTTTATTTCGTACAAAGAGACCTAGTCTTAGTTGTGGATCATTATATTTTCGAATCACAAAACGAGGCCTGGGAATATTTGTTTTCACTTCTACTTCTGGTTTCGACCGGAAGTAAAGGTCACACAGGTCACACTTTGTGTAAGTGTTCAAAGTCAAGTGGAGCCACGCACTGTGTAGCGTTTGTGAATGTGTTAAATACTCTTCCAATGATGTATAGATCCAATGTGTGGTTCAGGAGTTATGGTTTTTCAAACATAAGACTTCAACTTCCGGATTGAACCGGAAGTCAAAGTCAAATGGGGTCAGGTTCTGTGTAGCGTTTTTTTTCTTTTCACGACCTGTCCGATGATGTGTAGATTGTAAAAATCAAACATGTGGTTCATGAATTATGATTTTTCAACTTCCATGTTTCAACAGGAAGACAAGGTCAAATGGGGCCACACTCTGTGTATCGAATATTTAGTTTTCGAAAACCTCTGTGATGATTTGTAGATTACAAAAATCCAATGTCTGGTTCAGGAGTTATGATTTTTTTAAAGTGCTAAGCTTTGATTTTATAAAAAAAATAAAAAAATAACTGGATGACGTCATCATAACGTCACTTCACATTTCATTAGCAATAGTTGATTTCTAACAGTACACCAAGTTTCAACCCAGTTGTCAGCTTTTTGGTTTAGGAGATACACGGCTTCAAAATGTGCACCTTTAGGCCCTTACCACGTGCCACATGATGACGTCATCACTCTACTATTCCACAAATATGTTGTCTGCATAATAGTCATTATGTTTACCAGTTTTGAAAAGATTCAGACATCTAGTAAAAGTGTGTTTTCAACCTGCCGCTAGAGGGCGCTTTTGAAATGTGTGACGTCACCGGTACTATTTTTTAAACCAAACACTTGCCAGATAACAACATGGTTAAAAACATTTCAACCAAAAATTCAACTTTCAAATTTTAAGGTACTTCCGGTTTCGACCGGAAGTAGAGGTCATGTGAGGTCACGCCTCCCCAAAAAATAAAGACCTATGATCTTAGTATGATCCCACACAAACCAACCGCCGGCCTCTTTTTTGTGATTTGTTACAGATTTTCAAAGATTAAAAAAGCATGTTTTAAAACCTTGTACATTCAACACTTGATTACATTGTACGTCATCATAACGTCACTCAGTGGTGTCTTCAAAGAGTAAAGATCTAACTATATGTGACCTTGAGAAGTGTGATTTTTTTTGCGGACAATCGCGGGGGGGAAATAAGAAGTTTTTTTTTTAAAACGTACAAGAGGTGTTCCTAACCTCTTCTTTATCAACACTGTATTGTTCCCAAGAACTGGCACTTAGATGCTTTTTGTCAAACTTTTTGCCCAGTTTATTACTGATCAAAATGTATTTTCTTGAGGTACACTCATGTAAATGTAAACAGATTATGCACCCTTAACTTTACCTTTCTACAACAAAGTTCGTCTTAAATTGATCTTACATGTATTAATCTTTTCAATTACTTTTAATTAGTAAAATATGATATATTAATTGTGAGCACACTGCAATACTTTAGAATAATAAACTCTCAAAACAACTTTTATATGTATACCTTCACAAGACTTGGAATTTGTATGTCTGGTTTGAAAGATGTCCAAAATGTCGGACAATCAAGGGTTTTGAAATGCGTGGTACAGTATAGTGTACATAATAAACTCTAACATTAACCAGCATGTGCCATAAACTGAAATTATAATGTCATTGCAACATAGCAGTCACAGACTGTACTGATCACATCTCTGTCTTGTGCAGTAACACTAAGAAACAAATGTTTTCTTTGAAGTTGAGTTTGTAGAACCAGTCCACACATTGTATATGTTATGCATGTACAGCTTCCTCAATGGTGCAATTAAACTCCTTGGCAAATGCCTTTAAAAACACTGGTAATACTTCGTGTACAGTGACATCCCGTTGGAGTTCACGAGCAAGAGATGTGATACCTTTATCCTTGATTCCACACGGAACAATGTTGTCAAACCATGAAAGGTCTGTGTTACAGTTTATACCAAGTCCATGGGTGGTGATATACCTGCTGCACTGTATTCCTGTTTGGAAAAAAGAATCAAACAAGTGAAATAGTTGTGTTTCACATTTTAAAGTCATGTAACATTATAAGACATTGAAACATGCTTCCTTTTTTAAAACTTGGGAGATCAATCCTTAAAATGCAGTGTTTACTGAAAAAAGTGATGCTATCATGACGTCACACTAAAATGACATTTTTTTTAAAATTCAAACTTCTACCACTTAAATTGAGAACTACCGTAAACAAGCTACAAACAAAATATTCTTGCATCACGCTTGGAAGGTCGTTTTGCATTATGGAGGGACGTTTTCATGATGTCATCGATTATTACATAAACATGCATTAGAGTTTTACAAGATCTATTACACAGAACAACATTGATCATCAAGCTGAACCGTTGCATGTATTCAAGCTGGGATGTGTTACATTCAACAATTTAGGTAATGTCACGATGGCGTCATGCATCTTTACGTCTGTGTCACCTTAAATTCACACCTACAGTTTTAAAGGCTTTAAATTTAAATCTACACAATTACAAACCCAAGTATCAGGAGAACCATACAAGGTTTTTGCACCATGTGAAAGCTCTTTAAGTGTTGTACAATTCATATAACAAGTGTGATCCTATGTGACCTTAACTTGTGGTTGAAATCGGTTTTATTTTAAAGTTTAATTTCATAACTCAAAATTTCATGTCTCTTTAACCAATTAACAAAATATGTAACGGCCGGTCATCGATCGACCCACTCCCGGTCTCTCAGACAGCATCCCGGACATGTCGGGGATAGCTGAAAGGCCTCATGACAATGAAGTATAATAAATCTTTTCAAAATATTGGCTGGTATGTGAAAGGAAGAGGTTTTTAACAAAGGTATTATGCACGAATCCATCCATTGTTTGCAGTAGTGCCTTTTTACTGGGGCCACTGAACCATGACGACAGGGACTCCATGAAACAGTTGCCTGTGCATTATGCTCAACCTGCCAACATGTGGCGTGTTGACATAACTATACACACACAGAAACGTGCCTGTGTTGCACAATGTGTCCTCCAAAGTGAACTGGTAAAGAGAGGGATAGCTCACAAAAATGTAAACAAATTTAAGACATGAGTTTTTGTCAGAACATAAAAAAAGTGTTTGGATACAAACTAAATAAATAGTTCAAATCATCAGATGTGTGGTTTTCAGACCAATTTTGTTTTTAATTGCTTCTCTTAACGCAGGTGTATGGGACCCTGAGAGGGCTGAAACAGTCTTGTGCTGAATTAACCCTTAGTGCTAATTGAAGCAGCTTGGGGGTGTATACCCCCAAGGGAGTTGAGAAAGTTTGAGGAATTGTGTAAAAGTATGCTCGATGAACAGGGATAATAATGTTGTAAGCGCCGTTATCAGCTAGAATATGTGTGCTATCAGAACCAATTATTATTTTATTGTTATTCGAACTATAAAAAATAAATAAAAACTTAAAAACAACTAGAAATTCATTTTTTCTTACATCACAAAAAAGAATGTGTTACTGTTGATGATCCTTGCATTGGTTTTTATTCTGCAAACCTCATGGTTCATGATTCAAGATTCAAGATTCAAGTTTCTTTTCTTCAACTTCAAGTTTGAACTGGAAGACCGGGAGGGTCATTATATCTGTGTAATTCTTGTTCAGTTTATGCAGAACCTTCTGGTGATGTAAAGATTGTAATAAATCCATTGTGTACACATGTGGCTCAGGAGTTACATGTACAGTACATGTACGATTTTTTCATTAAAGTTTAATTTTGAAATGTAAAATGACACCTGATGATGTCCTCATGACGTCATTAAATTTGTGCCATCTTCATATTAATTGGTTCAACTGTCTGTTGAGTTTCAATGTTCAATTCGATTTCAATCTTGAGTTATGCTGTAGATAAGCCCTAAAAAAAAAAAGGCAAACTTTTACCTTCTGGTACAACTGGAATTTAAGGTCAAACGATTTTGGCGTTAACTTTTCAAATGTTGCCCCATAAGTCTTGATCTATCAAATGCCCAATTATGAACATCATAGAAGATGAAGAAAAAAATAGACAAACATTTTTGTGTTATTGAAAAGTAAAGATCCAAATTTGGTTAACATTTCTTTGAAGGATTATTTGATACACCTGAAGTTATTTTAAAAAAAATTGAAGTAGATCTTAAGGTCACACCGGGTCACACTTTGTGCAAGTACATGTATTACTTTTAGTGATTTCCCATGGTGCAAATATCCTGTATGTTCTACATCAAAATCTGTAAATTTCTATGAGAAAAGGTCTTTATATGCATGGGTGGCCAAACAGAGTTTCATTAACAAAACAAATTATTAAGGGGGCCTATTTGTCACCCCCAAAAAAGGTTTCTGATTGAAAATAAAATCCCGCTGCCAAAAGGTGTTTTAAATCCAAAGCGAACTGGTCAAGCTTAGTAATATTGATGTGCATGTTGAGCCATTTTCCGGCTTACGTGTACTCTCGCTTGGTTAACAAACAGTTTTCCAATACCCCAAAGTACTGTACAATATCCATATTTAAATCTTTAAACACCCTTTTTTGCTTACCTATAGCAGCAAGTTTATTGTTCTTCACCCAGACACCAGTCTCACATGAAGTACCAGCTTTAACACCTAACTCTTTACATGTGTGAATAACTGTTCTCTCAAGCTGAGAAATGTACCAACGTACACTCTTCTTGAAATGAAGTAAGTTCAAAATTGGGTATGCAACTAGCTGTCCAGGTCCATGAAATGTAATTAAACCACCACGATTGGTTCGATGAAAATCTGCTCCTAACTTCTTTAATCTCTGTTCCTCAGAGACTAAGAAACCTCTACTCCTTACACCAATTGTGTACACCGGTTCATGTTCACATATAAGAATACTGTCCCTTGGTTTGGATGGACCCAAACCAGGGACATTAAGGTGGTCCAAATAACGCCTTGCAAGAATTTGTTGAGTGTTCCAGGCATCTTGGTAAGCAATACGCCCCAAATGAATGACAAAGACTTGGCGATGAAATGACACATGTCCAGCCATGACAACTTAGAGTTCTGTGGTTGGGAAAGAAGAGTGGATAATTATTCTACAATGTACAGTAGTACTGGAAATCAAATCCAACAATCAAAAGATGTATGCCCGATATTTGGTAGAGCGAGGTGTCCCCCCCCCTTTCATATGTTCCATACTCTAATAACACACTCTTCATCTATTGTATAGAATTTTTAAACCTCCCCCCCCCAAAAAAATGAAAAAATTAAACAAACACACACAAACAAACAAACAAACAAATAATTAAATAAATAAATAACTAACTAAATAAATAGAAATTTAAAACAATAATAATAAACAAACAAAAACACAACAAACAAAAGAAGAAAATAAATAAATAATAAATCATCTTAAGATCCAGAGATTCCCCGAACACGTAGAGGGAGGGGAGGGGGTACACCATGCCACATATCGACCACCGTGACAACTGTTATGCAGCCGGCTAGCCCATCTCCGTCTCCAAAATTGGGTTCAAGTTGTTTTGAGGTTAAAATACACAAACTCTTGAAAATGGCAGTGCTTGAGTGTAGTAGTAGACAAGGACAGTTACATCAAGTAAAATCATCCGCAATGTATGGCTACATGTATAGCCGATAGAAGCGGTGATAACATTAAGTAAGGAAGGTCATGACATAATTATATTTTGCTGAATGTATGTTATTAGATCTCCTCTATGAATTATGCACTAAACATTGAAAAACAATGTTTAGAATTCATCTTCAACTTCCCCTATTTTTAAAATGAACAAAATCAATTAAGAATTGATCAAACTACAGCCAAAACTTCATTGACTTAACAGGCCCCTTTGCTGTTATGGGCCAGGCATTGCTGCAAGCAGTGGATACAAAAGACGTTGCAGATGACGCATTTTACATGCAGGTCTCTCTTTCAGTGTTTATGGGCGGCATGTTGCTGCATGCAGTTTATTGTGGTGTGTGACTGTGCATGTATGGATGGATGCGGTCTGCAAGGTCTGGTGAGGGCATGTGCAAAAAAATCACACAGGTACCTATAAAGCCGAACACACAGCCACTCCCAGACAAGCCAACCAACCCCACCTTCCTACGATGCAGACTGACTATATGGCTTCTCAAAAGGCACTTACAACCTATCATCCCCAAGCTAACTGAAATTGTCAACACTTCATTCTCACAAGGGGGTATTCCCGAAAGCCCTCTGTCATCATGCCATCATTACACCAGTGTTGAAGAAACAATCCATAAGGATGAGCTAAATAGCTACCGACCTGTGTCCAATATTCCAACTATCTCAAAATTAATGAAGCACCTTGACGAATTCAATCTTAATGGATCCTTTTCAATCAGCCTACAGACTGCATTACCGAGACTGCATTACCGAGACTGCATTACCGAGACTGCATTACTCAGTGTTCAGGATGATTTCCTACAGGCTGTATAGATAGAGGTGAAGCTACACTTCTCCTGATGTTGGACCTATCTGCGGCATTCGACACGATCGACCATAGCATTCTGCTGCACCGCCTTGAACAAAGATTCTGTGTAACTGGGAATTAGCTCTACAGTGGCTTTGTTCCTTCTTGTCACATAGAACTAGCCAAGTCCGTGTTCTCGATGCGACATCTGAAACTCTGTCATCCAAGTATGGTGTCCCACAGGGATCAGTTATTGGACCTACAGCATTCTCATTATATATTGCTCCAATTGGGGATATCATCCGTCATCAGGGGTTGCAGTACCATGTTTATGCAGATGACATTCAAATCTAAGATTGCTTTGCATCATGCTGAATGTGCGGCTTTCAGACTTAAACAGTGTTTTACATTCATTCATACCGGGAAGCTTAACCAAGAAAAAGACAGAATTCCTCATTGTTGCCTCTCCTCATAACCTCACTCGACTGAGCAGTTTGAGATTAGACATCAACAACACACCTATCCGCGCACCCATCAGTCAAAGTGTGCAATCTTGGTGTCAGTTTTGATCACAAACTAACCATGGATTCACATACCATCAATGTGACCCGCATTGCTAATTTCCACCTCCGAAACATTGGGAAGATACGCAGGTATATCGACCAGAAGACTTGTTATGCCGTGTTCGAGCCCTAGTTTTGTCCAGACTGGATTACTGTAATTCCCTTCTGTATGGCATATCCAAACGGTCTCTGACCCACCTACAGAAATTACAGAATAAGGCTGCTTGTATTGTTCTCATGAAGCGTCATAGTGATAATACTACCCCTCTCTTGAAGAAACTCCACTGCAGGTTACCTGTTACTAAGCGTGTTATCTACATATCTTCAAGGCACTCATGCTGAAATACCCAGTAAACATCTGTGAAAGGCTTCAGCAACATCAACCAACACGCATCCTACGTTCTTCCTCAAGCAACCTTCTCCTCGAGCATCGGACATTCACTAATGCAGGAGACCGAGCCTTCTCCAATATGCGGGCCCGGCTCTGTGGAACTCTCTTCCTGATAGCTGCAGGAAAGCAAACTCACTTGATTTATTCAAGAAACTGCTGAAGACTCACTTCTTTGGAATTTGATTCTGATTTTGATTTGTGTTGGACATTTATCCAAGCGCTTCGCAACCTATGGAAAAAAGGCGCTCTATAAATGTTCACTTATTATTATAGCTGTAGAATGAGCACATTATACACTTCTATGTTATTGTCATACCGCCCTCTTGTGACCAGTTTTGGTTAGTTGTCACATGTTTACACTTGGTGTCTGTAGCCATCTTGGATTTAGTCTTGATACAATAAACATTCACATGTATCCTACTCCTACTCATGAGTATCAGTCTCTTACCTATAATATTACATGGTGGCAGCGGTGATCTCAACCTAATAAAACATGCCAACAACCCCACAACAAGCTGGCCACAATCAGCCACAGGTCACAACTCAACTGCCTCTTCTGAGTAAATTTGACGGCGGAAACGGACCAATGTGAACTGTGGCCAAAATGGATCAGACGTTTTGAGCGGTATCGTGTGGCTTCGGGTCTGACAAAGAAACTGGACCATGAACAGGTTAGCACTCTCTTGTATGCTATGGGAGATTGTGCCGACGATATCTTAATAACTTTAAGGATCCTGGAGGACACCGCAAAATATGATGAAGTGGTACAAGCATTGAACACTACGAAGGTCGCCGAAACATTATCGTGGAGAGGGCTCGCTTCAATAAACGCAAGCAACAGCCAGGGGAACCAATTGATACATTTATTCAAGACCTATACAGGCTAGCAGATCACTGTGAGTATGCAGAACTCAAAGATAGCTTAATCAGAGACAGGATTGTCGTTGGTGTCAACAATGATAAACTTTCTGACAGTCTCCAATCAAAATCTGACCTCACTCTTGAGAGAGCTGTTCAGCTTTGTCGTCAAGCCGAGTCTCGTAAACAAAACCGAGATATTGTGAGAGGCGACACACAAGTTGATCACCACCGAACCACTGGCACTGCATCCCAGCGCAACAAAAAGGGAACAAGTACTCCTAGAACTATGAGCCAGGACACTTCATGTAACTGGTGTGGCAGAGAGAGCCACCAGCGCTCAAAATCCCCAGCAAAAGATTCAACTTGTGCTAACTGTCAGAAAAGGGGACACTAAGCTGTGTGCCGCAGTTCGAGGTACACATCAACAAAAGTTCACGAAGTGCAGGATCACGAATATGATGATGACTTGCCATGCCAACATATCTGTCAACGGACATAACACACTCTTTAAGTTGGACACAGGAGCGACAGTTTCCGTTGTTAGCGACAATGAGCCTTGGTTATCTGGACTTACACTGACTTATCTCGACGAACCAATCACTTCGCGGGCCAGGTAACACTCAGCTCCAAGTGCTAGGCATGCTGCAGTATCGTCGTAAGCAAATCAGAGAATGAGTATTCATCATCAAGGACCAGAAATGCTCATTGCTAAGCAAAACAGCCTGCGTTGAACTTGGCCTCATACAACGAATCAATGAGGTTCAAACCGGGTCAGCATCATCCATTTTTCGGTCAGAATTTCCTAAGCTTTTCACAGGTTTGAGACGATTAAAGAATGAGTACCATATAACGCTACGCCAAGATGCAAAGCCTGTTCGACTGTACTCACCACGGAAAATCCCACATCCGTTACTTCCAAAGGTGAAGTCCGAAATTGACAAAATGCTAACACAGGGAGTAATTTCTCCAAATACAGTGCCCACCGTGTGGTGCTCCGGAATCGTCCCTGTACCCAAGTCTAATGGTAACGTACGGATATGCGTTGACCTCACCCAGCTGAACAAAGGCATGGAACGCGAGATACATCCTGTCTTCGGTCGACGAAAGTCTCGCTAAGCTCGGCAAAAGCAAGATTTTCACCAAGTAGCGGTTTCTGGCAACTTCCACTGCCATTCGGTATAAGCTCAGCGCCAGAAATTTTCCAGCGCACGTCAGTAATCCTCGAGGGTCTCGATGGAGTCATCTGTCATATGGATGATGTCCTCATACACAGTACTACTCAGACAGAACATGACAGTCGGGTGAGAGCAACCCTACAACGCTTACAGGGCGCGGGCCTGACACAATAACGATAAATGTGAGTTTTCGCAGAGAACAATCAAGTTCCTTGGCCACATTGTCAATGCAAGACAACAGCAATCGCTCAATACCCAGTACCCACTAACATTAAGCTACATGTACAACGCTTTATGGGTATGGTAAACCAGTTGGGTAAATTCATCCCAGCTCTAGCTGAGATTAACGAGCCACTGAGACAACTGCTACGGAAAGACAATTGCTGGTATTGGGGCGATATGCAACAGAAATCGTTCCAGCGAGTCAAAGACATGCTAATTTCATCTGAAATCCTCGCTCACTATGGCCCAAACCGCCCAACGATCATCGCAGCCGATGCATCTCAGACAGGTATCGGTGCGGTTCTGCTCCAAATACAGGATGATGGCAATCACCGCCCTATTTGCTACGCGTCGCGATCCCTGAGTGACACTGAAAAACGATATACCGTCATTGAAAAAGAAGCTTTGGCAACAACTTGGGCATGTGAGAAATTCAACGAATACGTTCTGGGATTACACTTCACAGTAGAGACCGATCATAAGCCTCTGGTCCCTCTACTAAGCACAACCGAACTTTCCAAAATGCTTCCACGCGTTCTACGGATTCTTCTCAGATTGATCGTCATGTATGTGCCTGGCAAGCATCAACTTACTTTCACGAGCTCCAGCCGGTATGCCAGAAAATTCCGACATCGCACTCATTGCAGAGATTGACAATTTCGCATCCTCTGTAATACATGCACTGCCTGCAACCTCGCAACGCCTCTGTGACATCGGCCAAGCTCAGCAAGCAGATGAGAAATGCACGCAAATCAGACAATATTGTACACAAGGATGGCCTACATACATGCCCCACTCACCGTTGCTTCGACAATATTGACAGAGCCGAGACCATCTCGCAATCGTTGACGATTTGCTCCTGTGTGACAAACTCATCGTGATCCCCAGAACATTGTGACTAGAAATCCTCGACTGAATACATCAGGGACACCTTGGCATCACAAAATGTCGAGCACGATCACAGACTTCGGTATGGTGGCCTGGACTGTCAAAAAGTATTGAGCAAATGGTCACAAATTGCACCACGTGTGCAAAGGAACGACCTGAGATCAAAGAACCGCTGATGCCAGCCTCATTTCCATCACATCCATGGGAAAGACTAGGTACAGATCTTTTCCAGCACCAAGGGAAAGTTTATCTCGTACTGTAGTGATCGACTATTCTCCAGGTGGATGGAAATCAAACAGCTCAAGGAACAAACATCAGAGAGCGTGATCAATGTACTGAAACAGATATTCGCAGTACATGGGATTCCAGACGTCGTAATGTCCGACAATGGCCCCCAATTTAGTGCTGAGACTTTCCAACAGTTCGCAGCAACCTATGGATTTACGCACGTGATCAGCTCGCCACGATATCCACAGGCCAATGGTGAGGCAGAGAGAGCCGTCTGCACTGCAAAATCTCTTCTGAAGTAGAACTCTGACCCATATCTTGCTCTCCTCACTTATAGGTCTATCCCCTAGTGAGCTCCTGATGGGACGACGATTGCGAACACAGGTTCCCGTCCTACCAAAGACACTCGTGCCAGGTGTGCCAAATCACTCTAAAGTACGAGAAAAGGAAGATGCCTATCGATCTGTCCAACAGCACTCTTTCAACCGCAGACACAATGCACGAGAACTACCCACTCTCTGACCAGGTGACCCTGTATGGATTCGTGACCAAAAACGCCCAGGTCAGATAGTGGAAAAAACTTAGTCACCCCGGTCTTACATTGTTAAAAGTGACCAGGGTACAGTACGACGCAACCGTGGTGTACTAGTTCACACACCCAACGCAACACCTGAGACTCCAGTCCCTATGGAACATATCATCAGCAAACTCAAAACACTCCAAAAATAACTAATGATAACACTCCAACTCCAACAACTCTGGACAAAACGCAAACAAACACACAAGTTACTCGCTCAGGGCATATTGTAAAACTCCCTGTCCGTTTGGATCTGTGAACTTAAGAACTGTGGACATTGACTTTGTTGTTGTTCTGGATGCACCCATGGTCAGGTCATTGGCATCTTATTGATTAATTGATTACCGCGACATCATGTTGACTCGCTTAGTTAAGGGCACCGAGCCTTAGTCCGATCATCGCCTTGTTAGAAGTTCTTCTTCACTTGTAATCAGGCCGCGTCAACTCGGACATCGTAGCAAGCCTGTCAAGAAGCATGATGAGGGAAAACTCAAAGATGCAGGAGTAAAAGCCCAATTTCAGACTTGTCTTGACACCAGTCTCAATCAACAGGCTCGGACTGCTAAGAGTGCAGAAAATATATGGTGCATCATCTGTTCTGGGGTTCAAAAAGCGTAAGAACCAGGACTGATTTGATGAAAACGACGGAAGAGTTTAATTGCTGCTTGATGAAATGCATTCTACTTACCTCTCATGGATCAACGATAAGAAATCATCTTTCTAAAGATTTGCATATATCAACATGCAAGAAAGGCTGCACAAAACAAGCTCAGGCAGATGAAGAAGAGCTGGTGGTCTAAAAGATCTCAAGACCTCCAAGCAGCCACTGACCGCAGGGAGATGAAAAGCTTCTTAAATGGCCTAAAAGCTGTGTGCGGTTCCCGCAGAGCAAGCGAGACGACACATATCCACTCCGAGGACAACATCACTTTGCTCACCGATGAAGCTGCTATTCTTGAGCCTTTGGCATCTCACTTCAACTCAGCTCTATGTTGCCAATTAAACATAGACAGCACTGCAATAGATGAGCTTCCACAAATCACAATTCAGGAGGAACTGTGAGAGGTTCCAAGACCAAATGATATACACAAAGCTATCCAGAAAATGCCTTGTGGTAAGGCTCCAGGAGCAGATGGCATTTCAGCTGAAATTTTCAAACAATGCTTGAATCACCTCTTTGGTGCCATCTGGGAACAAGAAATGGTGCTACAGGACTTTAAAGATGCAACAATTGTACACCTCTACAAAAGAAAAGCAGACCGTGCATGCTGCGACAATCATCAGGGCATCTCCCCAATGTCGGTAGAAGGGAAAATCCTGGCCCAATCGACTGAACTGTCACGCAACTCAACAACACGTTCTTCCTGAGAGTCAATGTGGCTTCCGGGCATGGCAGGACATTGCAAAGTGGACATGATTTTCTCATTACATCAACTGCAGAAAAAATGCAGGGAAGAAAACCATGACCTCTACCTTGTCTTCGTCGACCTGACCAAGGCCTTTGATTCCATCAACCGTGAGGGCCCCTGGAAAATTCTTGGTAAGGCTGGCTGCACAACAAAGTTGTCAACCTGGCTAATACGTTCTTTTCATGACGGACTGATTGCACATGTTCTCAACGGAGGAGAGAGATCATCCCCCTTTGCTGTCACCAATGGTACAAAACAAGGCTGTGTACTGGCACCAGCTGTGTTTGGGATAGTCTTTGCTGCTATGTTACATGTGGCATTTGCTGGCTGTGACCTTATTGTAACTATCGTATCCAGATGTAATGGTGGCATCTTCAACCTGCGGCGTCTCCAAGCATGGACATAGGTCACAGAATCCACCCTACGTGACTTCCTATTTGTTGAGAGTGTGCCCTTGCCACCCACAGCCTCGAAGACATACAGCACATAACAGATCGTTTTGCTAAAACGCTTTGGACTCACTATCAGCTTGAAGACGACTGAAGTCCTGCTTCAACCAAGGCAAGCTCCCCTTATGTACAGCCGTCTGTCACAGTGGATGGAAGTCCCTTAAAAGCAGTAGATAAATTCTGCTATCTGGGTCGGGTGTTGTGTCTCAGAAAGCCATGATTGATGAAGAAGTCAATGCTCACATTGCTAAAGCTAGTGCAGCATTTGGCAATCTGCAACAGAGGCTTTGGAGTGATCATGGTGTACGGCTATCTACCAAAGTAGCTGTCTACTGTGCAGTCGTGTGTTAACCACCTTGCTGTATAGCTGTAAAAGCGGGACTCCTTACCGCCGTCATGTGAAGCAACTAGACCAGTTTCATATGCGCTGTCTTCAGAGAATTGCCAATATTAAGTGGCAAGAAAAAGTTCCCAACACCACTACGTTCCCAAACGATGCAACACTAGTGGTTTTTTTTAATCTGCGGTCTGCTGTTACCATGGCAACCATTTATTTGAACATGGGCCAAATGATTTTAATATTTGTTAGTGGGTTTTTTTCTTTTTCAATAATATTTCCACTACTGGATGTTTTCCCAAGGAGGTGGAAGTGACTGATGTGTCAAATGATGTATATGTAAGAACTCAAAATGGCCACCATATCCTGCCGCCATCTAAGATTTTTCTATTTTCAGTCTGTACTCTGCATTTAGGGGTTCAAATTACATCATTTTTTTCTTTATCAATGAATTATTTTCATCATGCTAATTTCAAACTTTTCAGGCAAAAAAATCCCCAATATGCCTTGATGCCCTCTAATGGTATTATATAGAATTTTTTTTTTAAAGTCGTCTTGTAGACCTTTGTGAAATAAACATTTGTGGCAAGTTAATAAAAATCAGTCAAGAACTTATGGAAAATACGGGAGGGGGGGGGGAACTAACTAGCTAAAATATCTCAATCAGATGAAGCGTGGAGTAGCAGAGGAACGTTCCTTGTTGAAGACCAGAAAGACAGTTCCAAGTGGAATCTAAAGAATATGTAAAGTTTCTCAGCACCAAACTGAAGAGTACTTGACTAAAGCAGCATGTAGGACTTAAGTAAATTGCACACTGTAACACCAGCAATGCTGTTGAAACCCAATTAACCAGTATACATTGTAGCTTACAAAAAATATCAACAAACCATGATCCTACACAGGTCTGAGCATTTGACCTTGATGCTTGACCTGTGTAACTGAACCCACCACCATGCCATAGACCAAGGATGGTCATTGTAACTTGAAAGAGGTATTAAGGTTGAAGGTTGCATAGAAAAATGAGACCATGACCTCTGACCTTTTTACCCAATAATCCTCACCACAAGAGCAACTCCCCAACCGCATTGCAAGTGCAAATATCACTTGTAAGCAGAGATACTGTTCCAAAAATCATGAAAAACTCACCACTGTGACCTATGACCCTTTCACCCCAAAAACAATCCCAACTTTCCTTTCCGTCTCCAGGGGCATCCCCCCAAGTTGCCATTCCAAATGTCACCTGTAATTGGAGTTACAGTTCAGAAACCACTTAGCTCAACTCACCTTACCCTTGACATTTTCACCCCAAAATCAACATATCCACGTCCACGAGTGCTTTGAACATCCATGACTAAAACTGTCGATCTACCTCTGTCCAGGGTATAATGGTGGGTGGTGTACATGTACCAACCTTGCAACCCAATGTGTAATGAATGCACAAGACACCGTCTCAGCGGTGATGTCTGAGATCAGAAAGGCTTCTGGCCAGCAGGTGAGCAAATAGGTCATTCCTTCTGATGGAGGAAGGGGCCAACCATACAATTGTATGAGTGCTATTCTTGTTTCTGATATCTAGAAGGTATCCAACAGTGAGTGGTATGGCATTCAATCTTGCACTGGTTTCTTTCGACAGGTTTTGTTCAAGTGGCATGCATTGTAGTGGTTAATAACCTGGCCACACAAACGCGCTGTGATCAGTTTCTGCATTGCCCCGATACCTGCACGTGATGAGCCATGCAATACATCAAACACTGACCAACAGAAAGGGGTGGGAATGTAGGCGCGGGCAGTCCAAGTGGAGGTGTCACAAACAATCGTGCCTTGTGATGTTGGTACCCGGGACAGAATTTTTAGTTTATTATCAGTATCGTGAGCAGTCTTGGTTCAAGACCCTGTTATTGATATCTTCCCACAATCCATCACCTCAAGAAGGCATGCTCTCACCCTAGACCGCTATCACGGCGGTTCTTGGGGTGATAGCAGTTTGTGATTAATAGTGCCCTTTATCTTTCTAGATAACAAATGACAGGAGTGTCACTAAATCGTGAGCTGCAGCAAGTGCATTCAAATCGATAGTCGTATCTGCATGAGTATGAAGTGTATTCACCCCCAGAGGAGAAAGTGCGTCAACAGTTGTGTTGTATTTAGTAACCACTGATATGTTGTATGTCTGAGGTAAACAGTGCAATGGAGTTAAGTTGGCGGATTTCCTGAGGTGAATGGCAATCTGCTTTTGATTGGAGCGCATTATAAGTACAGAAGTAGGGGTGCTTATGATTGGTGTAATCACACAAAAAAAAAAAACACCAGCATGTTGCGAAAATGCTGAATGGAAAGATACACAGCTAGAAGCTCTCTCCCAAACATGCTGTGTACCAAAACTGCTGGTTGCAACCCTTGGAGTAGGAGAGAAGTTGCCAACCCCTTTACCTGCTGTTGTAGCTACCTATACATCTTACAGGGATGAGATTATGAACAAACTAAAAAGTCGGAAATTTAACATCACTCGCCGACCGTGAAATTTTTTGCACTAGCCTGCACGTACGCATGCACACAATTTTCGAAACATCGAAAAGAAAAAGAAAAAAAACACGAAAATCGTGTGTTTTGAAATCTTAATGCCTAATTTCTGCCTAAATATTGGTAATTTCTTCGACACAAATGATTCGTGATTTGAGGATTGGTTCTGTATAGCTTCTTTTTCACTGACATCTTCGTGATTCAAGGTGGGTGGGGCGTGATTCATGGGTCACATGATCCCACGCACAAGATCCCACCCACTTTGATGCGCAAGGTTACGGAGGTGCGAAAAAATGGAAAAATTTGACCTTTGACCTCAATTATCTCTCTGCGCCAACAAGATCCCACCCACTTTGCACTCAAATTTGTTTAAGGGCTGCGAGTTCTTTCGTCTGAACTTGTTTATGTCATGGGATCTTATAGGCGCATCGAGTTATGAGGCGTTGAAAATGGCACGAGGGCGCTGTTCGTCAAAGGTTCAGGTCAGCATAACATGACGCGCCAACGAGATCCCAACATTTTTTGTTACTTCTGTTATGTGCCCAACTGGAGGTTTAAAAAAATGTTTTACTTTGGTTTGGACGAGCTTGGCACACGTTTTTTTGTTTACTGGGAATGTACTATTCGTTTTACGAGGGTTCTTTGGCTGAAACTTTGATAGTTTATTACGCCCAAACCGAAATAGTCAGCAAGCTAAAATTTTTGATGTATTAGTTTGGTATGATGATGTATCACTCACTTTTTAGAAGAAGATCTGAGAACCCATGAATCACCACTTGGTACATTCTTACAGGCAGAGACTCGCAATGCCCCGCAAGCAAGTTTCTTAACATTTGACCTAGGTGGTCGAAAAACAATAGGCTTCTAAATCCTAAAACCAATCCAAACGCCAGTTTAGAGTTTATATATGCCAAGTCTTTCTGAAAATGTCACTGGGACCTTCTAATAATATGCCAAGTCCTTCTAGAGTTATCGCACAAGCAAAATGTCTTTGTTTTAGCCATAATGACCTTGACAATTAATCCAAGAGTCCAAAAACAATAGGCTTCTGGGGGATCCCGAGACCAATCCACAAACCAAGTTTGGAGTTGATATGACAAGTACTTCTCAGGTATGTAATGCTCAGACAAAATTTCTATTGTTTTAGCCATAAGCTTGACATTTGGCCTCGGGTCCAAAAGCAATAGGGTTCTAGGGGACTTGACGGGGTCGTTTCCTACTCCACGCATTGAATAGAAAAATCTCCCCGAATGGGGAAATGTACAAAACCAATGGGAGCGTGGAAGTGCCGCCCCTTTCATTTAGTATTAATCCTCTGTGATGTTTGTATCATGTATCTACGGACGTACATGTAAGCATCTCCAATGGCTGCCGGGCGGAAGAGGGGGTGGGTGTTTTAAGTTGCTGAATTACATTTGTCAACAATTCAAAGTATGCATTGCAAACAATACCAATCCCAATGTATACGTAATATTAACTTGAATTCAAATAAATTTGTAGTTTTCATATATATTAATGCATTTCGATCCTCGACAAAGTACTTTACCCCCCCCCCCCCCCCCGCAAATAAAAAAATCAACGAGTCTTCTTTTTGAACGCGTTTGATTGGACAACAAGTAATGCGCCATAACTTTGCATAAGTGAATAAATTTACATATTCAGAGACATACAGGCATTGGCATATGGTCACTTTTTGAACTTAAATGGCTTGTAATTTTATACCTGATGACGTCACAACTTACTCAGCATCTGCTATTTATGTTCTAACTTCACATGAAGTTTCAAGTTAATCCAAGGTTCGCAAATATGCATTTGCTTGCGGACAAGGCCCGGTCAGAAGAATAAGCAAAACAAAGAAGAAGAAGAAAACCGAACAACAACAAAGAGTTGTTCGGGCTTAATGCCCGAACACCTAATGAAATATATGTAAATATGAGTCTAGTGCTACTGGTAACCGTTTTCTCAACTCTGAGTTCCAATAAGAAAGACCCTGTACATGTAAGTCTCTGAGAAGATTGGTTAAAGAATTTTCCCACAGATGCATTAAACTGTACTTTGATAATGTAACATAGCATGAATGAAAACGAAAGGCAAAATAGGAGAGTAAAATTGTGGATGGTCTACCTCTATAGTAAAATCACAGAAAAAAACAAATCATAAGCAGAGCAAACAAAACCATACATTATTCACCTGTTACACACTCCCAGGATACTTTGCAGTACATTTGACACTTTCTTGAAAAGTCTCACAATTTCCTGTGCAACCTCTTTCAAAACACCCAAAGCCTTGTTAATGTTAGATTTTAGCTTTTAAACAGTTTGTCCAAAACAATCTGAGATAATGTCAACATCACTCGGCCTTTCATGTTCACACTAATCAGTAAACATTCTGATGGGTTCACGCATATTTTCATATTAACTTTGATTAAAAAATGAGACCTACATGTAAGCTTTTGTATGTCAATCTTACATGTATGTGTAGAAACAACATTTCATACTCAATTAAGACTTTGTTTAAAAAAAATATCCAGACCATAGGCATATCTTAGTTTGTAGGCCTATTAAGTTGCAAGCCTGAAGCATCATTTAGTTTCCGCATTAAACACACAATCTGTCAGCTTGATCATACAAATCTACGCAATCAGAGCCTTATGCTGCTTTGAACTATTCTAATTGCTGACCGGTTTTTACAACATACAAGAGTTTCAACAAAGATTTTGACCAGTCATTCAGCAAATTTTCAACTGGGAAAAGTTGGTTTGGAAATATTCTTCCATTAAAAAAGATTGTTGATCTTTTGAACCAACTACATTGTAACTATATATTTCTATACATTTAGTCATTTATTTATTTATTATTTTAGTTTAACAAAACTTGCTAATTTCTTTGCTTATTTACCTATACGTGGATTATATATTAATTAATAACTTGACTCATTTTCAATGCTATGCCAATACCGATTCTTTCCACATTCTTAACTTGAGATGCCTTGTGCATTTTATTTTCACATCACAATGTTTTCAGTTTTCCTTTTCCCCTTACCCCCTTTTTCCAGTCTTAAAAACTGGTTTTTCTCTCACATATTTCATGCTTTAAATGTTTTGTTCGAAAATTAACCTTTGATGTACATGTAGCTCATTTCTTATCTTTTATTTTTCACATAAATTGTTTATATTTTTACTCTACTTGTTTACAACCAGATGTGGGGCAGCAGGTCTAGGCCATACGGTATAAACGAAAAGACGCCTAGAAAGAGAGTTTCGTTCTGACCCCCGTGGGTCTACTTTTTAAAGGTATATTTTGTTAGTTGTAGACATATTAAACACTACACTATACTAAAAGTTCTCAAAAAAATATCCAGTCAAATTTGCACAACACACAAAGTGTGAAAATGCACGCGCGCAATGTGCGAACTGCACGCGCGCAATGTGCGAACTGAAGTCTGCCGACACACACAAATCAAATTGCGCGGCTGAGACACGGAATTGACCATGGGCAGCGCGCCGTAACGATTCCTCTCGTTGGTGTGCGCCGTAAAAAAAATTATATATTTTTTTTTTAAATCTATAAAAAAATCAAAGATTGCGTCGCGTCCAACAATGTCAATTGTGTTGTTTAGGCCATGTTTAAAACTGTACTTCTCAAAAACTAGACTGTCGTGTCTTTTCAAAATCACTGAATGGTTAGCCATCAAAGTTTTGTGCCAAGAATAAACAGCTTACCAGTAGTTAAAAAAAATGTATAGTCATTGAACAACAATGATGAGTCGCTCCAATTATTGTCAACAAAATTAAGGAACTACATGTAACAATTTTTTCTTCTTATTCTTTTGACCTTTGATTTCTAATAATAGGATACTTTTCCCCTAAAACACCAGTACAAAATGATATCACTGTTATTGCAAATTCTTTTTTCATAAGGCCTAAGGTAAAATAAAATTTTAAAAAACAAGAAAAAAAAAAAAAACACGAAAGGGGGAAATGTTTGTTTTAGAGTTAAAACATTCCCCTTTACCCCCTTTTCTGTGAGGATGCATGCAATCATCAAAGAAAAAGTACATGTACATGTATATATTTAACCATCGCCTTTTGACTTTTCGAGGGAGACCATTGTCTCCCACTGAAAACAACATCCATAGGATGGTTTACAACACTTTTCTGACCATTTTCTTTCGATGTCTCTCGCCGGAACACTCGCTAATTCGTTAAAGATTAATGGGCAGTAAAGTGCCTAGGCACACTGTCTCCTTTTTTCTCATATCCTCCCTCCTTTCCGTCCCCCCCTCCCACACACACACCCTTTTCTTGTGGATTTTCCCTTACCAGGCCCGTAACTAGGGGGTGAGGGCCGCTTTAGTATAATTTTCTTTGTTCAACCCAAAATCATTTAAAATTTACCCAGTCAAATTCCCTTGTAATAAACCACAAGGGAAACTGACTGGGTAAATGTTTAAATGATTAAACGTTAAACCGGAGGTCGTTGGTTCAAATCCCGCTCTAGTAAATTTTTCTTTGTTCAACCCAAAATCATTTAAACATTTACCCAGTCAGTTTCCCTTGTGGTTTATTATTTGATATCTGATATAAAAAGTCGCATCCCCTTAAGGTGATCCCCTGGCTGCCGCTTCCCAGGTTGTATCGTATACTTGGGTGTGATCCCTGGCTACACGGCAGTTTGCGGTTGTATGGCTTCTGACTGGCACCCCCCGAACAAAGATATTGACAAAATAGGGAGACCGCCAACATAGGGCTAGATAGCTCAGTTGGTAGAGCGCCGGCACGTTAAACCGGAGGTCGTTGGTTCAAATCCCGCTCTAGTCAATTTTTCTTTGTTCAACCCAAAATCAAGAATAATTCCTTTTACAGGCCTGCCCCTAACAATTGTTTTTGTCTCCCCAACCCCTCTTTATAGAACAAGTGTAGGTTATTATGATGACGCCTCAAATTTCTACAAGCTTGCCTTTCAATACATGATTCTCACTCGACACGGGGAGAAGCTACATAATAATTTACAAACTTTAAGCCTTATGAACATTTTAAGTGTGTTATATCATACGGTCCTATTTTCTTTGCATGTCTTATGTATGGGACTATAGCGCATGAGGTCCTTATGCACTGTATGCTGCGTAGGCCTATATCGAGTAGGGGCCTCTAACAAAAGATGCTGTGTTTTTCGTGATCTCACACACATGATCTCATCTCATGACGCGCTTGAACACGACCGGGTTCATGCATGATTTTACTCTTCCCTAAAAATATTGTGCTTTCTCAGTGTAACAGGAGTAGAAAAACCTTTGTTCAGGACTTCAGTAGGAGACCAAGTGTCTATGTTAGAGTTTTATTACCCTTCTACTGTTTATACTTCCCCCTTATTAAGCTCTTCTAGCACCCCCTTTAGTTAATTTCTTAGGAATCCTCTGTAATAAACAATGAACCCTCTTGCATAATCCTTGGTAGTGTGGTTTAGTCACCCCTGTAATTGACTTCAGATAGCAGCCTGGCAGCGCAAGGGGAGCACTCCACATTTTGTGTGTTCTCCCACCATCACTTATTTCTTCAATTTTATGTACTACAACTTCATGTTTTAAGATTTGCCTGTTTCAAGTATTACTGCTGTGGACTCGGTTTTAAAGCCATTTTGATTTTAATTTGTAACCTTCTTTGGTACTGTGTTTTGTTGGTTTTAGTGGTTTCTATAAATTCTGTTAGTTCAGTAGTGTTTAACTATTGGTCTTGGTTTAGAATCCACTTGATTTATTGCTATATTTCGATCACTGGTTTTGCTTTTGGTCATTGCTTTATAATTGTTGGAAACCTACATTTTGAGTCCCTGTCCCACTTTTTGCATTTCCTCGCGTCTTAACCCTATTCGATCCTTAGATTAATTGAGTTTTTCTGAAGTGAGTTTCCCCAGAGCATAGTTTTATTTAGTTTTATTCAAGTGATCCGTTTTTCAGGGTTCCATCAGCTTTGACAGATTTTAGGTGAACAAAACACTTCAGATTTATCACGGAGTCTTTCTCACTCGACCGAGGCATGGGCGCCGCAGTGTTTGTTTTGGGGTGTCACATGACGTATGACCTAGGATGTGATTGGCGAATTTGGATCACATGGTGTCTGTGCGCAGGTATTTCAAATAAAATCTAACAAGCCGACGTATCACAACCGTAAACAGTGTTCAATCGCTGTCGATTATCTAGTGCAATGTTTGGTCGATAATTTCTCAAATTTGACTGGCGTTTTTGTGGAGAACTTTTCAGAATCGTAATCTCCAGCAATTACTCTGTTAAAAACTGCAGAGTTCTCTTAGACCCACAGGGGTCGGAACGGGATGACAAGATACAGTTTACCCCGTATGGCCTAGTCTACGAACCACAGTAATTACTTTGCTTTTGTTTCTCCAAGCCCATCTGGAAGTATTTTTGTAATGTTTTGTAAGGAACAATTGGCTTTCTGTTGGGATTGTGAAATGTGAGCTCGTTTTAAACAAAACAAGTGTTTTGCCAAATGCCTAGGGTAGAAGAAAAAAGAATAGAATTTAGTTTTTTACCAATGTGTGTTAAGCACTGTATACTCAGTACTTTCCAGAGTTCTGTGAAAAAAAATCCGCCTAGACAAATCACTTGGGTGGGATTTGAACCCACGACCTTTGCATTGCTATCTAGAGCAGATTACTAGTTGCGATAATCGTAACCCTCTATCATCCCGACCGTCGAGAGGATGGAGGGTTATGATTATCGCAACTAATGTCTTACCACTCAACCACTGAGCTCGCTCGATGGCTAGCTATAGGCAGTTTGAATCCTCAGCAGCGGGTCCTGCATGATTTAATATGTTAATTTGGTTCTACCCCATGCAAGCTGAGTAGTATCTCCCTCAATTGCCCCATGTATACAGAAAATGACTACAGCTGGATGCTTTGTTTTAAAGCTACATGTACATGTACATACTGTAGGGGATCGCAGCAAAATGTGACAATCAAAAAAGGTAACAAAACGTGTTTGCAATTATCATCACAACTTGAACTAGAACTACAAAACGTGGTGCTGTACTAAAACTAACATCAAATTTTGTTTAAAAAGTGTGTCAATTAACGCACAAATCTAGGGTGCTAGAGTTGAAAACGTCCAAAATACCCCTTCATTCTATTGGTTTTTTGGAGGCGTGGCAAATTACTCAAGGACTTGACAATTTTGTATCCGCAAACACTGTATCTGGGCTCTGTCTGCAAGAAAATTCGTCTTGGCCATTTGAATTCTTCATGGTAAAATAAAATATTTTGTAAGATGCGTATTTTGCATTATTTGTAGTTCAAGTCAACACTGTAGCCCCCCCCCCCCCCCCCCCCCCAGTCTTTTTGGAAAAGTTTTAAGTTAAATTTATCCTTCAATTCACATACCCTGAGTGTATCCATGCTACTCAGACTAATGTTTATGCAACCAATGTTTTTATTGTCCCAAAACAAAGTTTATTAGACTTTCAATTGGCCTATATAGGCTATACCAAATGTACACAATTGATATCAACAAGGGGATAGTTGTGATTCCTATATCCTCCGCTGTCCGGTTTTCGATGTACTATGCCTTTTTCTTTGAATTGAAAAAAAATAAATTTATTCCATAATCAACTGATGCCCTAATTACCTTCCTTTGTTTATAAGAAGTATGCAAACATATATTAAAACGTGATGGACATTGAAACTTTCACACCACGCACCGATCTTCGATGACTTCAATAGCGTCCCATTTGTTTTGAGTTTGACCTGTTTTCGATGCAAACAAGAAAGTATGGTGTCCGGGTGAAGCCATACGTGGAAGAAACATCTGCAGTGACTACAAGTGTTCTGTGAGACTTTGTGTATGACTCTATAGCCAGCAGTTGTCTTCATTTTATTCAACATATTTTTTATTAAATTTTAAAAATTACCATGGTAATTTGCAAAAACTATAAAAAAAATATATAAATAAAAAAATGTAAATAATTCTTGGCTTTCAAATCTTATTTTTATTTAGTTTTGTGTCTTTTTATGTTTCTTAACATTTATACTAAAGCATATATAAATAAACAGTGATAATCGAATCACAAAGCCGATGTTTAAATTTTAATATTAATAACAATAATGATATGAGTGTTACAAAAAAAATTCTCCAGACTATTAGAAAATGATATAAGGCACATGGCTTCTTTAAACCTCTGTATTTATTTCCCCAGAATGCTCAGCAGAATGTTCAGTCACATGATTTGATCATCATGAATTGTGAATTGAAAAAGTGTTTGATGAAACTTTTTCGGTGGGGAAATTTTTTGTTATGGCCCCGACAGTATGACATATTTTTGTACCTTGTAGAAATGCCTAAAATACCACAACTTTTTGCATTTACAAGTGCAACTAACCAGTGGAGCCTTACATGTTTCTAAGTTTTGGTCAAATGAGAGGAGACTCTTTGCTTGGCAAGTCAAACCACAAAAATTGTATCTAGGGACTGTTTACATCGCGCGCAGAGAGGTCAAAGGTTTGCCTCGATTTCAGAGACCCCCTGAATACAGGGCGTCCTACGATACCAAATATTTTCTTAATTCTGTGTTTGGACTGTCACTGGGTCAGATCCAAAACCTGTCAACCAAAACTGGAAATAATCAACTTTTTATTGTACATTGAATTAATAATTTTTTTCTTTGTGTGAGCCATATAGATATTGGAGTTTTTAGGGACAATTCTTTTTTGGCTGAATCTCGTCTTTTTTCCCAAGATATACACCGTGAAAGACAAAAACGGTGCAATCTGAGTGCGACGGGACGGAATTTTAACACAATTGATTCTGATATAAACAAAGCTAGTCAAATCAAACTTTTTGTGATCAGTCTGTTTGGCTTGTTCCTAGGAACTGATTTAAGCATTAAGGTTTTTTCAAATTCTCAGTGAATTGCCTAGGGTTCGTTTTAAACAAGTCCGCATTCCGTCCCGTCGCGTTTTGACATAATTTTTTATAATTTTTACTACGATAAAGTAAATGGATATGAATGAAACTTTGCAAAGTATCATTTTTTGAAGTGTTGAAGATTAACAACTTATGTGTTTTCATAGTTTTGGACCCCAGGTTTATACAGGACAATTTAAAATTTTCATGACGGGACGGAAATTTAGTGCGACGGGACGGAAAATGGTGCAATGGGACAACAATTATATTGTAACACCATATCTTCTGGAGTATATTCTGACTCTTTTATGAAATTTTTACTGTAATGGGTCCTTGAGCAGTTGTAACCGAGTTTACCCTCCCATCCATCATTACTGGTTCCTCAGATACTTTCAGATGTGCATGGTCAATTGCAAAAATGAAGCTCCTCAAACTTGTGTACCCCTCTATGCAAAATAGTGTACTCCACACTGACCTACATGTAAATTAATACATGTAGGCCTAACCTCCATGGTGTATGTTAATGCATGGAGGAAGGAAGAGATGGTACTGTTACACACAACATGTACATGTACATGTATTAGTATTGTTACACATTATTGTAACACAGTATGTACCTTTTGTAGTCAAATTTAGAAGGTTCCATTATTTTGTCCAATGCTCTGGTCTGTCCCAGCAGGCTCCAAGGCTACCAGGTCAAAGTGTCATAATTTGCATAAAACTTTGGCAAGTGAAAGTTCTAGAAAGTTCACTAATGCTGCTTGCTTGCTTGCTACATTATTGTTATACATCAAACATGTTTGTACATCTGTGATCCAACTGTAGAAAAGGGCGGGTGACAAGGTTGCTGATGACAATAATGATCTTTCTTGGAAAGTGGGAGACTGGGTAATTGTAGAGTACGACTCACAAATGTACCCCGGTGAGGTCCTTACAATCAAATCAACCGATACTTATGTACACGCAATGACCAAATCTGGGGGTTATTGGAAATGGCCAGAGACAGACGGGAAAAATATGGATACTGTGTGGTACAAAAAAGAAAAGGTCATGTGTAAAATTTCACCTCCTGTACCAGTGGGGTCAAGGGGACAATACAAAGTAAGTGACTTTTCTATGCATGAGCAGCCATAGCTAATGTATTAATAAGCAGGGTACATGTGTACATTGCTTTAAGATGTTGGTTATGGGATCTACAGGTACATGTACATATACTTGTTAAATGTTCTAAAGATTTAGGGCCTAAATCTTTTGGGCCTATCGTTGAAAAACCCCACATTTTATTAATTAACTAAAATACCATTAAAGAAGAAAACAATGGTTTTTAATGCTAGTATTTTGAAAGTTTAACATGCAGATCAAATTTGTTAAAGATCTACAGATCCAAACCAAACATTTACACATATTGACAAATTTCCGTCCCGTCACTTTTCCGTCCCGTCACACGACCATTTTGTTTTTAATTAAGTGTTTTTTATTTACAGAAAGAATCAAGCTGTGATGTCTATGTATAGTAAGAAGGCCAATAGTTTTACTTTGTATTGGCATGAAAATTGTTGTTGACTTCTCATTAAATTTGATGAAAATCAGTATTGAACACAAAGTACAAAAGTTTCATTATTTCTTCATTCCGTCCCGTCACTTTAAAAAAAATATTCGCTACCATGGCAACGTTTTTATGTTGAGGGTAAATAATTTTTCCAATAATAGAGCACAACTTACTTGTGATTATAAGTACCTAACTAAAATTGTTTAACATTCCTTACAAAATATATGCAACCAATTGTACTTCATTTCCCGTCCCGTCACGTAGAGGTAGTTTTGGATCTGACCCCACTGTGCACAGGTCCATACAGACACAATTTATATAAACCCATTTGAGAAGTTTTGGTTACAAGTCCAGTATATCATGCAATCATAGTGTCAATTGTGATACTAATTTGGTACAGAGTCCCACCCATACTGGTAGGGAGATCAGCAGATCGGCGGGTTGCACCATCCTATCTGGTATCTGTAGTGTTAGCGTGTGAAAACTCGAAGAAAAAAATGGACTGAAAAAAACATCACTTTGAAATATTTTACCTTCTTTAAAAGACCGTGTGGCAGCCAAGAAGTTGCTTTTTCAATATATCATATTTTTTTGAATGAAATCTCTGGTAAAACACCTTAATTCTTTTCTCGAAATACGGCCAGTTGGAGAGCTAGTTGGAGAGCTAGTCGTTCGCGGTTTCCCTGGAAGTCGCCATTATTTTTTTATTTTTTTCAGAGCGACCGACCCTTGTACTCTAACGTCAGTTCCTCACCAGTAGAGGGCGCAATCGTTCAATTGACTGTGTGGTCAAATTCTCGAGAGTCAATGCCTACCAAATATTCCATATTATTTTCTTTTTTATTTTCTCAGGGAAATTGATTACTATATAAATCGAAGACTTTTAGCAACATTTTTTCATAATTTTTTGTGTTAAAAACGTCCAAATAGATAATTTTGGAAAGCAAAAAAGGTAGGAAAAACTAGTATTTTCTGAAAGATTAAGTGTTGTGATTGTTTTGCACTGCTTTTCTGTTGCATGGGTATTTGCGGTTAGCTGCGAATTTCAATTTTATAAAAGTGTTCATTTTCAGAATTCCCGAAATTTTACTTAGGAATTCTAACATCTTGATTCTTGATGAATGTTTGATTATATTACTTCATTATTAATTTGTGATATCTCTGCCAAATTTTAAGATATCAATGTCATTTGAAAACCATTGTATTCCCTTTTTTTTAAAAGCTTTCCAGTGATAAATTTATTGGGGTGCAGGGATGTGAAGATATCTGATTTGTGAAAGTTTCAAGGATAATTGTAAATACGCATTACACTCTCAAAATTTACAGGACAGAATGCTGGAAAAATAATACTAAAAATTACATAACTCGGCCAAATGTTAAGATTTCAAGCTGATTTAAACACTATTAATTTACAAGCTTTCCAGTGATATTAAATTTATTGGGGTTCAGATATCTGATTTGTGAAAGTTTCAAGGATAATTGTAAATACGCATTGCACTCTCAAAATTTACAGAACAGTGCCGGAAAGATAATACTAAAAATTACATAACTCGGCCAAATTTAAAGATATCAAGCTGATTTAAACACTAAATTGTATTTCTTTTTTTACAAGCTTTCCAGTGATACCAATTTTATGGGGGTGCAGTAGAAAAATATCATTTGTGCCGATCTCCCTAATTAGTATGTATGTTTTAATGCAGCGGCAAAATTTCAACAAAAATTTACCTGAAAACTCAAAAATTGATGGACCTTCTTGAAGACTGAAGAAGCAGCATCATTCAAGGCACTACACAAGACAATGTACTAGGCCTACTCAGAGTAGCCTACTGTACTACGTTCGTCTTGAGGCTGGAAAATTTGGAAATGATGAACAACACTATACTTCAATCAATCATCAGACATGACCATTCTTCTTCAACATCATGTACATGTAGTTCCAAAATTCAAATTGAAATAGAAAACGGTTGGTCCTTAGCCTACTGATCACTGATCATGTGATACATAGCATTTCAAGATCCAGCTAAATTATATAGTATTACTATTACATTAGTCGCAACAACACTGGTTCTTGACGCCATTTTCAGCAAGTACCTATAGTATAGATATAGATGCTCTTTATATAACGAAACATCCTTATTTCACCCATTTCACCAGTACTCTATTCAGTAAAGTCGATTGCAGTGTGTATATAGCGTACGGAAGCCGGATAGTACGGAAGCCGGATAGAGCCAGGAAATAAGAAGTGAAATATCATTTTTTCATGAGCGCGATAATATTTTTGTTGTACCATTTATCTGGCGGCCGCCACTTATTATCCGGCGGCCGCCACTTATTATCCGGCGGCCGCCACTTAATTATCCGGCGGCCGCCACTTAATTATCCGGCGGCCGCCACTTAATTAAGTGGCGGCCGCCACTTATTATCCGGCGGCCGCCACTTAATTATCCAGCGGCCGCCACTTATTATCCGGCGGCCGCCACTTAATTAAGTGGCGTCCGCCAGATAATTATGTGGCGGCCGCCGGATAATAAGTGGCGGCCGCCAGATAATAAGTGGCGGCCGCCAGATAAATGGTACAAAAAAAATATTATCGCGCTCATGAAAAAATATTTCACTTCTTATTTCCTGGCACTATCCGGCTTCCGTAATCCGGCTTCCGTACTTTAGACCTAAGGTTAAACGTAAGAATTTTTTGTCGCAGGGATTTTCTGTAACATTTGGATTACAATCGTGATGCCACTTAATACTATAAAAAATACCTTCAATTCTAGAGAACGGAGCTTTATTCGTGAATTGTTCCATAAAGAACCTCGCTATATCTTCCGTATTAGCTGGAAGGGCAGCAGCTTTATTTTCCGTGCACCAAGCTTGCCAAACGGCGAAGCATCTCTCGTATTTAAGTACTGTATTGGATGCTCTCGATGCTTTCAAAACCCCTTGTAGTAAGTGCTTATAGCTGTTTTTTCTGTATAATATGAACAAATCACATATAACTTATTAAACTTTATGAACAACAAACTTCGTGCCCACTATCTGAAAAATTAACCAACAGACTTTTCCAAACACTTATTTTCCGAGTCCGTGTCAAGCGACTATACCAAGAGAGCTACCAAACGGAATTATTACTCTCATTATAAGCCATGCGGCATTGTTAACCTCATCCAGCCCTCTGGCAATAATGGTTGAGATGTCATAGTTTTTTAACCTTGAAGCATCAAGCACAAACACTGCACTCTTCATCTTGGAACAACCGAAGATAGATCCTGGATTTTTCCCATGAATTAAAATGTTGTCAGATTCACCAAATCGCAAGACTTGAGAGATAATCCCTTTAAAAGGACTATAATTTGAAAATAACAAGGGCCAGAAAACTGCAGAAGGCCATTCGGGAAGCACTAATGTACCTCTATCTTTGCACACTTGGATGTGATTCAAAACAACAGGAATTAAGTGAATTGGTGGCACTAACCAATTATTGTCACCACTCCAATCGACACTAAAGGCATCCACATGACTGGAATTGGGACTCGGCCAGTATCTTGAGTTGAAAACAGGTAATTTCGTGTTGTACTCGTTAGCAAATCTATCCACAGAATGTGGTCCCCACATACTATCTATAAATTGAAAAAATTCCCTGGACACACCTCAATCATCTAAGTCGTCCTGTCTGCTTAAACAATCTGCCTCTGTATTAGCTAACCGAGGAATCCATTCCACTTTCAATTCTATTCTGCTATTGTTACAGAATAAGTTGAGATCCAAACTCAATTCTTGTAATTCCGTGACCATACTTCCTTTAATAGCTATTATTGCTACGGTATGCAACTTTACCCTTTTGCCTCCGAGTACTGGAGCAAACGCTCTGAGTGCTAGGGATGCCCCTTTTAACTCACGCCAAGTGGAACTTTTGCCTCTCTTCTGGAGACCAATTCTGTTGGAACTCATTTTTCTCTGTAGAATCGATAACCCATGCACCACATCCTGAATTACTTGCATCAGTGTACACCATAACCAGGGGAACAGAATACTGAAACAAACGTTTATTCAATTTTGATAATTGTGCTTTCCAGAAAAATAATTCCTCTATCGCTTTACTGTCTCTCTCTGAAGAGAGAATTCATAATCCCAATGTTTTCTGTTAACAATCTCCATGTGCAAGTATCTTGACTTGAGCTGTGCTATACACCCAACGACACATGAAAATGATATTATTTTACCAGTGATAGATGCCAGACTTCTGGCAGTAACCTTGGGTAGTTTTTGTGTCAAGTACTGAATTGATAACAACGTATCTGAAACTCTTTTATCTAAAACTCGGATGGACCCTTCTTTGGAATTCCATGTCAGCCCCAACCAATCCAGTTGTTGCGTGGGTAACCATTCTGATTTTTCTTATAGCCCAGCAGCAAGTAAGACAGCCTTTACAGCCTTAGCAGTAACTTCACACTGATGCCGAGTATCTTCTCTACCCCATCCATCATCTAGATACACAACAATATACATACCTCTACTTCTCCAAGAGGCCACCAAGGGTCTTAACATCTTAGTAAATATATAAGGAGCTGAAGTTAATCCAAATGGCAAAACATTAAACGTAAAGTATCTTGTTACACCCTCAATATTCCAAGCAAAACCTAAAAACTTGGTTTGTTCTGAAAAGATATCAATATGATGATAACCAGAACGAAGGTCGAAGGAAAACATAACTTGATCTTGTCCTTCCATACAAACTGGTTAACATATCAGAGATCAAGAATTAACCTTTTCTTTCCGGAACTTTGCACTGATAGTCAGTTAGTGGGTTTACAACATAAGGCGGAGAATTGGACTCTGAGATGAGATCCTCAGATTTTAGATCTGTTATTGCCTCCAAAACAAATGCTGAATGTGCCAATGCTGAACGATTATTCTTTGAATACTTTGTAGGGGGTGTGTTAAGGAACGGAATTTTGTAACCTGTTCGAATTATATCCAACACCTCGGGATATGCTTTAATGTTCTCCCAGAACTTAAAAGAGACTTTCATACGTCCCCTGACAAATGGGTTCTGCAGAACCTTGTTCATAATCAAAATAATTATCTGAATAGAATTTTTTGTACCCTGTCCCTCCGTCTTGGTAAAGCAACTCGCTGCTTCTCGAAACTTTATCGGTGACTTCACCGCTGACCTGTGTTGTCTTTAAATCCGATTGACGACTGTACTCCGGTACATCCTTGTCTCCAATGGCCTGTTTTCCCACATCTAAAACAGCATCTGTGGGTTTTGGGCTTGATCCATAGCTGTATGTACCCGTGTATGAAAATCGAGATGACGGTCTATACTGCCCACTATAGCGACGAAAAAGACTATCGGGATTAGCAGGTGACTCAGATGACTGTCGTCTGTTCTGCTGATACGGCTTTTGGCGTTGAACGTCCTTTGCCTTTTTTCGTTTTGCCATTGCCCCGCCAGGACTGAGCGGAGCGAATCCGCTTCTCATCTTCAGAGTCATCAGCTAGCTAATTCGTCACTTATATACTCATCCACTGCCGCCCAACCTACAATGAAATCAAATATTAATGTCGGTCCAAAAACAATTTTACCGTGACCACAACAACCGTGAATTTAATCATATGATATGCAAGCCACACCTATTTAATAAGGCAAATGCACTTAGGAATGTCACGCCATAAATAAGGCCTATTGATATGGAACTTTTGTTGTGAGCGTCACAATGAAAACAATAGCCGAGTTATGCACGAAAGATAGAATTGGTTTAGAATTGGTTTATTAGTGTATATTATCAATTAAACACAAACCCGCTTCAGACTTGTCTGCAAGGCGTATCAACTTGTTTCTTTTTCGTAGATCTTTAACTGCCTCTGATAATTTCTCCTCTGCCGTTGTTGGTGAGCCCTCCTTCATTAATTTCTTGGATGTTTCGAGGTTTTGAACAATTTTTTCGTTGAACTCAAACTGTGTTCGGTTGCCTTAAGTTTAAACCGAAATTGTACCTCGTTTGCACGTTTGAGCGACTGTACCTCTAGCAAGGCCTCCTCATTCTCGTGCTTGCGCTCTGCAATAACCTTATCAAACCTTGTTTGGAAACCTTGTAGGGCATCTGTTACTCCGGCCTTGACTATAGCTGAAACGTCACTGGCCGTTAGGGATAAGGGGGGGCTGATTGGGTTGACCAAATTGCCTTCCCAGGAGATGAGACCCGGTATCGGAATCGGACATTATAATTTGCGACCCGAGAAATAATTAAATGATACGTCTGCCGTATAGCTGTGCTGAAAACGATCAATGATAGGCACACCCTAACCGTGTGCACTCAACCTGTTACTCTTGCGTAATATGCAAAACCTGTCACACTTCTTGGCTAACGTTAGAAAATGTAATTCCTCTGTGCTGTACACTGTAGTGTAATACGAAAGTGAAAGACCGCAAGGGCTAATGCAGTACATCATGCAATGTGTGTGCGTCAGTAGAAATATTCATTGACGGTCGTTTGCGGTAAACTTACCGATATCAAAATATGTTGCCAGAATCAAATTTGTGACACGGGTCCAATATTTCGTCGGGCTGAAACATAATTATTGTCATTGTTTTGCTATTTTGCTGACTGAGTGAGGGTGACTGTTTGTGTCATGCTGAGTGTCCTCGTCACTTATGTCCTCACGTCCACCAGGCGTTCCATCTTGTCTTACAATCAATAATGGACATTGCACTTGGTAATATTGGTGAGCAGATTTGAATTTGTGTGTGCGTACACGTTAACATGAAAATAGCTTTTAAACTGGTTAGCAATAAATTAATAATATTTCGTGAGTCAGTTCCGGATCAACTTTGCAATTTTGGTCGCGCGTTGATCTGACTATAATCACCAGACACGTCTATAGCCATGGAGGAATATGTTCTTATTCCTCTATGCTATAGCTAAGCCTTTTCATTGCATTCATGGTTATTTAGGCGTCAGCGTCCTCTTGGGACACACCGGCTTCGTTGGGCTATTTTGGCTACAAAAATAGACTAAAACATGACTCCAAAGGTCTTCCAGCATGTCCAGGAATGGAGAAGAACGGTTCCTAAAAGAAACCATCAATTTTGGTCGTTTTTGAGCATTTTTCAAAAAACGAATGTCACGTGGGTTATCCGAACCACATTTTTGGTTCGGATAACCCTCGTGATCTTCGGAGTTAGTTTTACTTCCAGCTGTACTATAAAAATTAATTACTGCACCGAAATCAACTCTGTTTTTTAAGAAGAATTCATGAGTATTTGACACACAAAAATACGTATCGTAGGATGTCCTGTATTCAGGGCGACCCTGAAATCGAGGCAAATCTTTTACCTCTCTGCAAAAAAGAGTCTCCTCTCCTACCAAAACTTAGACACATGTATTAAGGCTCCACTGGTTAGTTGCACTATATTAGTGAGTCCGACACTTTTTCCCTTTTTTTAAACAACCCTATCAAGTTTAGTATCACTGGAAAGAGAATTTAAAATGAAATCCAATGGTATTAGCACCTTGTAAACCCTTATAAGGTGCTAAATAATTGGGTCTCAGATTTTCATCACTGCAATAACCTATCTTTCTGAAAGTATGTATATACTCAGCGCCTTGAGTACCTTGTTTGGTAGATACGTGCGCTATATAAGACTTCGATATTATTATATAAATCAGCCCAATTGGTTGAAGTACAGTGGAGTTACGCCCTTTTTAATTTGAAAGTTGGGCGATTTTCGTCTGCCGTTTTTTATTCCTGAAAGGGTTACCTCTTAAGTGTCAATTTATTTGTAATGGGTTTTTTTCACAACAAACCAAGCAAGTTTGGTATCATTGAAAAGAGGATTAAATGAGAAAGGCATCAGTTAGTGTAAAAATCAAACATACCCACTTGCATATAACCTATAGTTCTTTGTCTGGATGAGCATTTTGTTTTATAAAACATAAATGTTGGTTATTTTTCAATTCACTATGGTACGTTAATGATGGTCAGATATTTCATAAATATAAAGAAATAAAATTACCTAAGTAAAATGAAGGATGTAAGTAATTCATTTCGTGATTAAAAATAACAATAATTAGATTTTAAAACAAAAATCACAAATTAGAAACTGGAATTATTGTTGGGTATGTCAATGAAATTTGTGGGTGGAAACAGTTCCATAGAATGCAAGTGACAGCACTTGTCACTGTCAAAGGTTTTGCTTCAACAATATACCACCCTCTGTTTTCCAGTTGGTACTATTGCCATCGGAAATCTTCGCTAGCACTAGACATCCTCTGCTCTGTGGGTATCGGATTTTGATATACTAACAAGTATTCATATTTTACTGAACTTCAAAGTTCTATAGTTCAATAATAAAGAATTAAACACTTTTTACTGACAATGATGAACAGAACAATGATGATGACGATGGGAATGAAGAGAATCAAATTAATTCAACGGGCTTACATTAGCCTATCAGTCACTAGTGTATCATCCGACATCAGTCTTTTTTTTCATTGTGTTTATTTACTAATTTAGGCCTAAATAAATTTAGGCCTAAATTGTGAAAACAACAGTTTTATTTCAATACTCAGATGATGTCCAAGACTATAACATTCATTAATACATGGATCATCACAGTAAAAGATATGTTACATAACTTTACAACGAAAACTACTGCCAACACAGGTGTCTTGGGGACGGCTCAAGATGGAGGGCCGTGTGAAATTCCTTGTTGTGCTTCTATGTGCTATGATTTATTGGGTTAAAATCTTGTCCAAAATGTTCCTCAAAGTCCATATTTTCACAAAAAATGGGTTTCATATGGGTGTAATCGACTCCTTATAAACAATTTGGAAGCTTTTTTACAAAACAAAATTAGTGAAAATTACCTGAAATTTTGTCTTGTCGGAAAACAGCCGCTAAAACACTAAAACTTTGCTTTAAAACCACGCACTTGGTATGACTGGAAAGTTTGACTTGTGTACTACACGGTCAATGCACTCATTATCGCAAGAGGTCAGGGTTTAGAGAGATATGACGTAAATAGCGTCATACCGTGAACCGACATTTTCCAAAATGGCGACGCACAGTTCAGACAGATGATCGGACTCTCCAAAAGTACTCCAGTTTTGACACATTATTTAAGCAATATAACGCCTTTCATCATAAAAAAATTATACTGTTTAAAAGATCCGTCTTTTATCTTCCATAATATCATCTCAAAACTTTATTTGAAGTTTGGAAATAGTTGTAAACAGAAGTTATTTTCACGCACTAAACGTGTTATTCCAGATAGGAATTACAATATAGCGATTTCATCGGACTCACTAACTATATGCAAAAAGTTGTGGTATTTTAGGCATTTCTACAAGGTACAAAAATATGTCATACCGTCGGGGGCCATAAAAAAAAAATTGCCCACCGAAAAAGTTTCATCAAACACTTTTTCAATTCACAATTCACCATGATCAAATCATGTGACTGAACATTCTGTTGAGCATTCTGGGGAACAAAATACAGAGGCTTAAAGAAGCCATGTGCCTTATAAGTTTTTCTAATAGTCTGGAGAATTTTTTTTGTAACCCTCAGGCTCATATCATTATTATTTATATTAAAATTTAAACATCGGCTTGGTGATTCAATTATCACTGTTTAATGCTTTATAAATGTTAAGAAACATAAAAAGACACAAAACTAAATACAAATTAGATTTGAAAGCCAAGAATTATTTACACTTTTAATTTTTTTATTTTTATTTTTTTAGTTTTTGCAAATTACCATGGTAATTTTAAAAATCTAATAAAAAATATTTTGAATAAAATGAAGACAACTGCTGGCTATATACACAAAGTCTCACAGAACACTTGTAGTCACTGCAGATGTTTCTTCCACGTATGGCTTCACCGGGACACCATACTTTCTTGTTTGCCTCGAAAACAGGTAAAACTCAAAACAAATGGGACGCTATTGAAGTCATCGAAGATCGGTGCGTGGTGTGAAAGTTTCAATGTCCATCAAGTTTTAATATATGTTTGCATACTTCTTATAAACAAAGGAAGGTAATTAGGGCATCAGTTGATATATGGCATCATTTATTTTTTTTTCAATTCAAAGAAAAAGGCTTGGTACCTCAAAAACAGGACAGGGGAGGATATTCAAATTATGGAAACAACTTACAAGTTGTAAATAATACAAAAAACTCGAACGTAAGATTTTATTTCAGAGAGTTCGAGCAATGGAAGCGTGTCTTACAGTGCACAGCGTGGGGACTACATGTACATGTACATAGCTACACGTAACACAGGGGCAGTCGTGTCGCTTGCGAGCAGAGTATCTCGGCAGTGCTAGGGCGACGGAAACCCACTAGCCAAGAGATAGCAGCTGTACCTGGAAGCTCATGAACATGTGGGAGGGGTAGGAAGCCAGACCACCAACTACATGTACGTTGTTGTTATTGCGGGTTTGCTAGTCGGTACACCTCGCTGATCGAATCCGTTGTTTCAAACTCGCAACTTTTCAATGCTCTGTGTACGTTCCTTGACCCGATTTGTACCAAATTTCTTGGTAATTAAATAAGATTTATGTCAATAGGCCTACATAGGAATAGCACTTTTATATTGACGGTGCAATTAGTTTAAACAAATTATTATTTGTGACAAACAATTCCAAAAAAACGAGCCCCCCCCAAAAAAAAAAAAAAGCAAAACAAAACAGAGCCCCTGAAGGGACAAGTGAAAAAGAAATTAAAAATTAAAAGGTGGAAGAAAAAACTCACTCGAAATTTCTATTGCATCCCTCGACACACAAAATTCCAACAAAATCATTTCGTTTCCTCAAAATATTATTAAATTAAATGAAAATATAATTTTGTCTCATGAAATGTTATTTTTCATTTTGTGAACGCAGTGTGTTTTTCTAGGTAACGAAATAGATTATTTCTATAAAATAGGTTCTCGTTCCCTTGAACACACTTTCTTTCCCCCGAAATACGATTAAGTTCCCCAGAAATACGCTTTTCGTTCCCTGAAGATACGCATTCGTTTCCTCGAAACATGATTTTGTTCGCAAGAAATATAAATGTCCGTTGTTTATACACACTTTCAGATGGATAACGTGGACTGGATCCTCATGCCTTGAGCACCAGTCTACTTGCAACATTGCACAGCATGTATCCCGTAAATTTGACACTTGCAACAGCGGGTAAAGCGTATACGGTGACCTTTGACCATTTTTTTTGTTTGGGGTCATTGCTCGTTAATTACGTGATATTTTTGTATAAAAAAAATATAAAAACCATCTAGAAATAATTTTCTTTGATTCTACATGACTAAATTACGTAAACAGGTAACCGGTGTGTCCCTTTAAACTGCGTCACACGTTAATTCTACGCCCGTGCGACCATCGCGCGTCTGCGTATAAACCAGCTTTTAGTGATCGCACATTTTTACTCAGGTGTAGATTTACAAGAGGGTTTCCTAAAAAGTTAAGATCACATTAAGCATCCATTCCTTGTCCCAGAGGTTTTCACTTTGTTTGTTTCAACAAAAACTAATAATGGTTTGTGTCTTTATTATGAAAGCTAAAACTCATTTTATAGCGTACAAATTGTAATTAGGTGTTCGGGCTTAGAAGCTCTTTGTTATTGTTAGGTTTTTTTTCATTTTTAGTCTTCTTCTGAAAGTTGTTTGTCCGCAGGCAAAAGCATAGTTGCGAACCTTGGATGACCTTGAAACTTTGCATGTAGTTAGAGTATAACTAGGAGATGCTGAGTAAGTTGTGATGTCATGATTACGTCATCAGGTGTCGAGTTACAGTAAATCAAAGTTTAATATTTCAAAAAATTATAACTCAATAACTACACAATGGATTTCTACAATCTATACATCATCGGACAGGTCTTTTAAAACCCAACAAATGCTACACAAAGAGTGACCCCAATTGACCTTGCCCTCCGGCTCAAAATGTACGTTGAACATTTTGTTAGTATTAGCCCGCAGAATTACGGGGCTGGCTGATCCGCTCTATTGATCACAATGTCCAAAGTCTACGAATACTGTGTGTAGCACACATTTAACCTGAAACGTGCAAGGTTCAAAGTCCATCAAACATGTTTGTAGTCTAGTCGCTGTTCAAGGCTCGCGCAACCTGATTTTGGTGTTATGCTTTGTTAGTCTCTAAAACAGCCGTCTTATGCAAACCTAGCAAATAATCAAATGTCAGGCTTTTGATCGTGTGCTTTTTAAAGACTTTTGCTTAAGTGTGTCGCGGGATCACATAAACTTGAAATTTCACATACATTTAGATAATCATAATGAGATGAAACAGCTTCAATAACGTCATGATGACGTCATCAGGTGTCAAATTACAAGCAGTTTTCTTTTGTATTAGAAATTTAATCCTTGAAAATCTGTATCAAATCATGAACAAGAGACCTTGGGTTGCCTTCAGCGGGATTATATAGAGGTAATATAGGTCTTCGTTTTTTATTATGTGCGTGACATTTCATGACCTCTTCTTCCGGTCGAAACCGGAAAAGCCTTGAAATTTAAAAGTGTCAACTTTTAAAAAGTTATTTTTAACGATGTTACAGTCCGACAAAGGTCTGATTTACAAAAACAGATCTGATGACGTCATAACATCTAAAGGCGCACTCTAGCGGCAGGTTAAAAATAGCTCAAAATACACTTCTACTAGATACATGTATGTCTGTGGCAACATTTATGATAATTGTTTCAAAATTGTAGAGTTTTAGATTGATGAGGAAGTTTGTGTCCCATCATAGTGGCGTCTTGCTTTCCACAGCAATAATTTGTTATAGTCTACGTGTAGGTTAACATGTTTGATAAAATATATTTAGCTAAAGGTTCACAAGCACTGACAACCTCGAATTTGTTATCAAACAAATTCTTATGTCTAGTGAGTATTTTTGTTGTTCAGATTTTTTCATCTAATTTAAAACAATGATTTGATTTCAGAAAAAATATGTTCTTCGCTTGACGTGTTTTCTCGTTTTGATACGCGCGAGATTTGTACAGTTTATAACCACAAACATGTACACTACACTACTCCTACTACTAGAACTATGAGGTTTGTTCAGCTATCGTCAAACAAACCTCATAGTTCTAGTAGGAGTATCTTCTCACATGACCAACTTCTGTTGATAAATGTTAAGAATAACATGCAATAAACCTAGACCCTGGGGCGCTGTACTTGTTTTTTCAAAATTTTGACATCTGCGGTTGAACTAGTGCCCCCGAGAATTATCGTATGGTAGACATCACGATCCACCTCTCGCTTGTATCGACGGGTGCCCTTCCTCACCCGCGTAGTCGTAACGGTTGAGGCAGGGCACCCGTCTAAAATTTGACGGGTGCCCTGCCTCAACCGTGTAGTCGTCACGTTTGAGAAAGGGCACCCGTCTAATCGATGGGTGCCGTGCCTCAACCGCGTAATCGTCAGTCAAGGCAGGGCCCCCTGTCGTGCCCTGCCTCAACCGTGACGACTATGCGGTTGAGAAAGGGCGCCCGTCAAATTTTAGACGGGTGCCCTGCCTCAACCGTTACAACTACATGTACATGTACGTGGTTGAGGCAGGGCACCCGTCGATACAAGCGAGAGGTGGATCATGATGGTCTACCATACGATAATTCTCTGGGGCGCTAGTACGACCGCAGATGTCAAAATTTCGGGGAAAAACGAGTACAGCGCCCCAGTTACTGGGTCTACAATAAACCAACAAACTCCGACTTAAGTGCCAAACATCATATTTGACAAATAAATTAATTACAATGGCAATTTTTCTGAAGTTTGTCTGCAATAATGGTCTTTAAACAAAAAATTAATGTTGGTAGAAAAACACTGTCACAAACTTCTCATATATGTCTTACCTTTCAAATCTGAACGCCATGGCAAATAACATCAATATAAAACACTAAGAATGTTTACTTGTTTTCTGGATGAAATAAAATTACAGAAATTTTATTTAGGTGTTCAGGCAATCCGTCCGGAACACCTTGTTTTTGTACGGTTATTTTTTAGGTGTTCGGGCTTAGAAGCCCGAACAACTCCTTGTTTTTGTTCGTTTTTTTAGGTGTTCGGGCAATCCGCCCGGAACACCTCTTGTTTTTGTATGTTAAAAAAAAAATACTTCTTCTGCTTATCCCCCGCGATTGTCCGCAAAAAAACGCACACTTCCGAAGCTCACACAAGCTTCAAACTTCACATATAGTTAGATCGTTACTTGTAGAAGACACCGCTGGAGTGACGTCATGATGACGTCATCAGGTGTCGAAATACAGTAAATCAAAGTTTAATATTTCAAAAAATCATAACTCGAAAACTGCTGAATGGATTTGTACATTCTATACATCATCGGACAGGTCTTGGAAAACCCAACAAACAATTCACAAAGAGTGACCCAATTTTACCTTGACTTCCGGTCCAAAACGGAAGTTGAAATTTCAATAATTTATATCTAAAGAAATTCTCGTACTTAAATCGAAATTTTTACACCAGGTTGTAGGATCTTGTGCCTTCTCAAACTTTTACACAGAGATGATACTAGTTTGACCTTACTTTCTGGTCGAAATCGGGTGTTAAAGGTAACGTACATGTAGGCCTAAATGTATATATTGAACCGCATTAAAAGCACGTGAAAAGATCTTCTACTGAGACACGTATAACCGTATCTAACCCAGTGGCACGGTAGCCGTCTGTTGCGTTCCAGTGCACCACGCGGCTGGCTGCACAGGGTCCTGCATGTAACCTGTGTATACACGATACACTAGCACAAATTCCGCGCCACGAAGACAGTGTATACATCCACATAACGTGAAACAGATTGTTGATGTCATATCCACTGGTGGCGCTATACCGTGTTAATGGTCGTTTGTTAACGTACTGCGCTTTTTATAATGCAACAGACTCAGAAATGTACGTCGTTCGACGGTAGTGGTAGTCCAATGAATAGCTCAGTGCATATATCCTTCGTGTTAGCCTTTTGTTGGCTTGGTGGTAAATATCAACTAAAACGAGTGTATTTTGCTGAACTCTTTTGGTGATTTTAATAAATTTTGATAACTGAGAAAATGTGATCGGAAAAAGATCAACATAAATTTGACTCTAATCAACACCGGTTTTTACAAGATTTTACTTTTAAATCCTGTTGAATACTTCAAAGAAATACAATGTGAACAACAAAACAAATTCAACATAAATTGCACATCGTGTAAACTGTAGGTTCTTATGCCCTTATCATAATCATGACAAATGATATTGCTTCAGTTATCGGCACCACAAAAAGGTAGCAAGCAGGCGTAGTTTGATAAAATTTATTTTTGAATTGTTAGTGATAGTCTTTTAAACTATCAGTTCAGTTAGTGACTATTTACAAAAAAAAATTATACATGTGTATCTAGTACACATTCTGGAGTTTCAATGCATATCCATCGAAAAATAAATAAACTTCATTGAATGGGAAAACATAATACTTAATAGTTGTACTTGTGAGTCATTCAAAGGCTCGTTTCAAGATCTGTAGTCAAGATGAAGGGGAAGTGGGGAGAATGTTTCTTCTGTATGACTATGAAATGACAATGGACCCTTGGCCCTTTCAAATAATCTAAATAATGTACTCATTTGCTAAATTATTTTTGTAAGTTCACCTTTGTTTTTCACTTGGCACATATTTAAATACCTATGTCTCGATAAATAAATTCTAACTTCATAATGATGCCATCGGTTTTCAATTCTGGCTAAACAAAAGTTTATTATTTAGAAAATGTTATATTTCGAGTAGCCTTTATTTCCTGTGTATAACTAACGTTTAAACGTAGAAGATTTACACATTACTTTCTTTGAAATTTCAAAAGCTATCAACATTGTTTTCAGCGATTCAATGAAATAGCTAACGCATCATACCATGCCGCATTGGAGATGGCAATCAACATGGGATAGCGGTTTGGTTAGAAAGGGAAAGACAATACTACCAATATCCCGTCATTTGTCTGTCAATTGGTAGATATTAACCAAGTTATAAAAACTAATTAATTATGCAAACAAATCTGATTAATTTACTCAGGCAATAGATATGTAAACAACACACTTAGATAAAGAAAACGTTGAAAAAATGCAAAACAAACCATTTTAACCTACTGAACAACTTGTCAGCAGGTGCTGACAACGTACCGGACTTAAGCTTGTCCAATTAAGGTGCCGTGTTCGAGGGTCAAAACAAAAATCATTAAACTTGCCAAACTCGCCTTCTGGTTCAATCTTCAATTTCAAGTCAAAAAACTTTTCACAAACCCTAGTTTGCAAAGTATTAGAAAGACCAACCTTCTTCCGCCATCCTTCTCACTATCGGAATGGGATATAAAAACAAACTTTCATGGCACCATACGGTCATAAGCCCTACCACTAACTTTCATTGAAAACCCGAACACCTAGTGTTTGTAATCCTACAAACACTACATTTCTAGTTTTTTTGTTTTTTTTAGGTGTTCGGTCTACAGACCGAACAACTCTTTGTTATTGTTCGGTTTATTTTTAGGTGTTCGGTCTACAGACCGAACAACTCTTTGTTTTTGTTCGTTTTTTTTTTCTTCTTTGTTTTGCTTATTCTTCTCAGTGAGCTTTGTCCGCAAGCAAACGCATACTTCCGAATCTTTGATCAACTTGAAACTTCATGTGAAGTTAGAACATAACTAGGAGAAGCCGAGTAAGTTGTGACGTCACGATTACATCATCAGGTGTCAAGTTACAAGCCATTTTAGCTCGAAAAGTGCCCTCATGCCAATGCCTGTATGTCTCTGAATATTACAACTACAGTATTCATATTTGGGCATATGATAGATCAAGACACGGGCAACATTTGAAAAGTTAACGCCAAATTCACATGACCTTAACTTCCGGGTCGTTACCCTAGGTCGAAGTTCGCCTTCGTTTTTTTCCTTCAAAAAAACACTTTCGAGCTTATCTACGGAATAACTCAAGATTGAGATTGAATTGAACAATGAAACTCAACAGATAGTTGAACCTCACTATCAAGACGACACAAACCTATTTACGTCATGATGACGTCATCGGGCATCGAATTATAATAAATCAAAGTTTAATATTTGTAAAAAGCATAACTCATGAACCATTTGTTTGTTTTTTATAATCTACACATCATCGGATAGCTCATTTAAAGTTCGACAAACGCTACACAGAACCCGTCCAACATTTGAACTTACATACTTCCGGTTAAAATCGGAAGTTGAAAATTTCTTATTATCCTATCTTATATATATCTTTAAAACTACTGATCATTTCAGCATAATTTTTGTATCGGGGTGTAGAACGTTAGTCGTGCTCAAACTTCTGAACACAGACATGACAACATTTTGACCTTAATATATGGTCAAAACCGGACAATGAAGAGCAACTACCCACTCGTACCCCCCCCCCCCCCCCCCCCCACTTTGATTGACAAAACATTGTACACATAACGTTGAAACTGATGCAAGCTGCAGTTCAGTGTCGTCATTGTTGTTTCATGTGGCGGGAAGCTAGCCTTTAGTCAAGGCGCACCGCGGCACCCCCGTCCCGGATATCACGCACGAAAAAAGACCAGCGCGAGCGGCGAAGCGCCTTTACCAACTGGTTTTTCTGCTACCGTATGTACAACGTAGTTCAAGATTATCAATGGCGTACTATTAAGATTATAGATCTACATGTAAATACCGCTTATATTCAGCGTCTAATTGTTCCCCTATTCGCCCTTCTCATGGCTTAATGATCAATATGGAATTGAAGACGAAGTTTCACTGAGATGACCACCTGCTTCAGTGATTCGTATGACTTGTAATTGTTTGAGAAAATGCAAGCAGAAAAAGACGAACATTGGTTATGTGTTTATCAAACACCGAGAAGCAGAGACTTGACATCAGCTCATGAATGGGTGTTTCGGACGGCGTCCACGGCAGTGTTTATCGATGCTATATCGGTGCCACACGGTGATAAAACGGTAAGCTTTGTGTGAAAATCATTGCTTTTCAAAATGAGTATTTATTTAATGCACAGTTATGTTATAAAGTTTATCTTTTATCATCAAGTGGTGGCGTTGATGATGTTTTTAAAACTAAAGAACGTTTAGTGTGATCGTCGAGGAGTAGAATTGGGCAATGGGGGATTGGTATGATTGTTGGCTGTGTCACTAAAGTCAGAAAATGGTCCGACTGAAGAATGTTTGTCGGCAACTTTGATGACGTTTGTGTTAAGTAGGTTTTGTTTATAAGTTGTTCACTTCCAAAACAATATGTGCACCTTCCACTAACCTTTTCTTGTGCAATTTCCTAAGTTTGAATGTTGTTACTGTTTTGACCCCCCCCCCCCCTTTGAACAGGTTGGTCATTGAGAGAGCGCAATATAAATTAAATAAATTAGTAGTATTATTATATAAATATGAAACGTTTTAAGTCTTGATTTTTGTTTATTTTAACAGTTTCAGCTTGACTTAATTTTCCTAGAGTCATACTTTGTTTATTTTGTAGTATTGTTTTTTTCTTCTTCAGAATACAGCACATCCACCGGCATGGTCTTGGATCCAGTGACAGATTTTCCACGTGTTGTTGTGTTGCATTTCTCATTTCCTGTATGATGCACCATACAGGTAGAAATAGAACTTATAAATCATTATGTTATAAAAGTCAAAATTCAAGAGAGGCTTAGATTTGCCGTCTTCATGATTTGCCTTCGTTTTGCATTATGATTTAAAATAAGTGCCCTTTCAATAGTCTAAAAATTAACAAACTGTTCTGTAGGAAAATCAATATCCAAAAATCAAGCAAATTAAGCTTTTTAAATAATACAACTGCCAGCTCAGAACTTGCTTGACTTATTTTAGCGACATCATCATCAGTGTTTTTGTATTGAACAATCAATGTTTCCTGAACCGAGTATCCACCTCATTGGATTTGAAACCCTGTTAAAAACTTTTCTGAATTGTAACCTAATAATGTCAACATGTATAGTGTGGTTTTTTATCAATACAAAATCGATAACCATCGAAAAATAAATAAACTTACTTTCTAAGTTAATCTTTGTTTTCCACTAGGCACATATTTAAATGCCTATGTCTCGCTAAAAACTTTCTAACTTCATAATGATGTCATAGGTTTTCAAATTTGGCTAAACAAAAGGTTGTTATTTATAAAATTTATAAAATTTTTAGCAGCCCTTTATTTCTTGTGTAACCTATTTATACTTTACTTTCTCTAATATTTCAAAAGCTATCAGGATTGTTTTCAGCGATTCAATGATATAGCTTACGCATTAAAACAGCAGTGAGCCCACCAGCGATACCCGAACACCTAGTGTTTGTTGTCACAAACACGTTAAGTCTAGTTTATTCTTTGTTTTGCTTATTCTTCTCAGTGAGCTTTGTCCGCAAGCAAACGCATACTTCCGAATCTTTGATCAACTTGAAACTTCATGTGAAGTTAGAACATAACTAGGAGAAGCCGAGTAAGTTGTGACGTCACGATTACGTCATCAGGTGTCAAGTTACAAGCCATTTTAGCTCGAAAAGTGCCCTCATGCCAATGCCTGTAAGTCTCTGAATATTACAACTACAGTATTCATATTTGGGCATATGATAGATCAAGACACGGGCAACATTTGAAAAGTTAATGCCAAATTCACATGACCTTAACTTCCGGGTCGTTACCCTAGGTCGAAGTTCGCCTTCGTTTTTTTCCTTCAAAAAACACTTTCGAGCTTATCTACGGAATAACTCAAGATTGAGATTGAATTGAACAATGAAACTCAACAGATAGTTGAACCTCACTATCAAGACGACACAAACCTATTTACGTCATGATGACGTCATCGGGCATCGAATTATAATAAATCAAAGTTTAATATTTGTAAAAAGCATAACTCATGAACCATTTGTTTGTTTTTTATAATCTACACATCATCGGATAGCTCATTTAAAGTTCGACAAACGCTACACAGAACCCGTCCAACATTTGAACTTACTTCCGGTTAAAATCGGAAGTTGAAAATTTCTTATTATCCTATCTTATATATATCTTTAAAACTACTGATCATTTCAGCATAATTTTTGTATCAGGGTGTAGAACGTTAGTCGTGCTCAAACTTCTGAACACAGACATGACAACATTTTGACCTTAATATATGGTCAAAACCGGACAATGAAGAGCAACTACCCACTCGTACCCCCCCCCCCCCACTTTGATTGACAAAACATTATGTACACATAACGTTGAAACTGATGCAAGCTGCAGTTCAGTGTCGTCATTGTTGTTTCATGTGGCGGGAAGCTAGCCTTTAGTCAAGGCGCACCGCGGCACCCCCGGCCTGGATATCACGCACGAAAAAAGACCAGCGCGAGCGGCGAAGCGCCTTTACCAACTGTTTTTTCTGCTACCGTATGTACAACGTAGTTCAAGATTATCAATGGCGTACTATTAAGATTATAGATCTAAATACCGCTTATATTCAGCGTCTAATTGTTCCCCTATTCGCCCTTCTCATGGCTTAATGAAGATGAAGTTTCATGAAGCGTACATTAAAGTTGATGCGTTATCCATGGTGGCGCTATACCAAGTTAATGGTCCTTTGTTACTGCACTCGTCGATAAATGCAACCATCCTTCGGAAATCTTCTTCAACCATCCTTCGGTAAATATCAACTGAACGAGTGTATTTTGCTGAACTGTTTTGGTGATTTGAATAACTTTTGATAACTGAGAAAATGCAATCGGAAAAAGGTCAACATAAATTTGACTCTGATCAACAACGGTTGTTACGCGAATCTAACGTTTAGATCCTGTTGAATACTTCAAAGAAATACAATTTGACAAGCAAAATAAATTCAACATAAATTGCACATCGTGTAAACAGTAGGTTCTTATGCCCTTTTCATAATCATGACAAATGATGTTGCTTCACACATAAGGTAGCAAGCATGCGTAGTTTGATAACATTTATTTTTGAATTGTTAGTGATAGTCTTTTAATTTATCAGTTAAGCATGTTAAGTTTGTGACTATTTACATGAAAATTGTTATACATGACTATCTAAACTACTTTATGGAGACTCATACAGCAACGATATCACTTTCCCCCGTGTACACTAAAAGTATAAAAGTAATAGGTTTGCAAACGACCTTTTTTTGAAAATTAAAAAACTTTCAATATAAATCTGCTTACGCATTTTAGTAACACAACAGTGCCCCATCGATACCTGAACACCTAGTGTTTGTTCTCACAAACACTAAATCACTAGTTTTCTTTGTTTTGCTTATTCTTCTGTTTCTAGTTGTCCGCAAAAAAAAACCATACTTGCAAACCTTTGATCAACTTGAAATTTAATGTGACATTAGAACATAAAGAGCAGAAGGTGTGTCAGCAATGACGTCATGATGACGTCATCGGGTGTCAAATTACAAGCCATTTAAGGTCAAAAAGTGCCCTCATGCCAATAGACTGTGCAAGTCTCACGCGAACTTCCGGGACCATCGTGGTCCCAACCATATGGAGTTTTACCTTGGCAAGATTTTATTTCGTCTATAATTTTAGTTTAACGTACTTTATGACCATGAAAATTAAATATGTTGTTGGGAATGTAGTACTAAGTGATAAAAAATATGAAATTAAAATCAATTCAACAATGCAACGAAGAAAACCCAATAATTAAACTTGACCTCTGCTTCCGGTTACTTGCAAAAAATTAAGAATTTGTGCCCACCTCCGATCACCAAATTTGTTTTGGTCGCGCGATGATAATCACCAGACGCTGTAATTGCCAGACGCTAAGCCTTTTCATTGCAGTCTACGGTTGTCGAGGCATCAGCGTCCTCTTTAAACTGCGTCACACGTTAATTCTACGCCTGTGCGATCATCGCGCGTCTGCGTTTAAACATGCTTTAGTTAAAAGGGTTTCCTAAAAAGTTCAGATCAAAAAAGCATCCTTGTCCCAGAGTTTTTAGTTTGTTTCAACAAAAACTAACAAATGAATTGTGTGTTTATTATGAAAGCTAAAACTCATGTTATGCAAATTGTAATGAGTATTTTTGTTGGTCAGATTGTTTCATAGATCTAATTTAAAAACAATGATTTGATTTCAGAAAATATATGTTCTTCACTTGACGTGTTTTCTCGCTCCGATACGCGCGAGACTTGCACAGTCTATATGCCTGTATGTTTCTGAATAGGAAAGCTATAATATTCATATTTAAGCATATATGATAGATCAAGACACGGGCAACATTTGAAAAGTTAATGCCAAATTCACATGACCTTTACTTCCGGTCGTACCGGAAGGTCAAAGTTTGCCTTTCTGCAATTCTTAACAAAAAATCATTTCCTGGCAAAATTCTTAAATTCTGTTTGTCTGATCAACTTCAAATTTACACCATGTTAGAACCTTGATGAAACCTCCATCAAGTTATTGTGACGTCATGATGACGTCATCAGGTGTTGAAATACAGTAAATCAAAATTTAATATTTCAAAAAATCACAACTTAACTAGACATTAAGTGTTTGTCGACAAACACAAAGCTGTTCCGTGTTGTTTTGCTTCGATTAAGTGCTTCAAAGCTTTAAAGTTGGTCTGATTTCAAGATAGAAGACTCTTGACCTTTGACAGGCCCTTTTTCACTTAAGTGTGCCTAAAAACCTAAACCTGGTCTTCATTCTGATACTGATTCGAAAGGAGCTTTTAAACCAGAAATAAGGGTCAACATGGGGTCATGGTAACCCTTGTCTAACATTTAATGCTCAAAGGGTTTATAACTGAAAAGAAATTGAAAATCGGTTGTGTAGTTCTTGAGATATGGTCTCATTTCCGGTTGACCCATAGGTAAAGGTCAACATGGGGTCACGGTTACCCAAGGCTAATCTCCAATGCCCAAGGAGTCTTTAACTGAAAAAAGTTTGAAAATCGGTTGTGTAGTTCTTGAAATATGGTCCCACTTCCGGTTGACCTGGAAGTAAAGGTCAACATGGGGTCACGGTTTCCCGAGGCTAATCTCCTATGCCCAAGGAGTCTGTAACTGAAAAAAGTTTCTAAAATCGGCTGTGTAATTCTTGAGATATGGTCCCACTTCCGGTTGACCCATAGGTAAAGGTCAACATGGGGTCACGGTTTACCCAAGGCTAATCTCCAATGCCCAAGGAGTCTATAACTAAAAAAAGTTTGACGATCGGTTGTATACTTTTTGAGATACAGTGGTCTCAAGATTGGCTAATTAAATATTCACCTCGCTGTAAATGGGCTAATTAATTAAGAATTAAAACAAAAATTTACGTTGAGAGTTAATTCATGTACTAAGCTTCAATTTGATATAGGATCTAACTCTTTCATATTTACGCTTTAGGATATTAGGTCACATGCACGGTTGTGTAAACAGGTTTTTTTACTTGAAATTTTGTTTATGAAACTGCTGTTACACGGGTCACCAACTGTTTCAGAAACGGTATGTTAACAAAAAATAACCGTGAATGCTCAGGCTTATACGTAAGCCTGTGACGGTTACACGGTTAAGTGACAGATCTTACGGTTAAACGTTTATGTACGGTTCGGATAAACGTTGAAGAATTCACTTAAAAAGTGCCGTGTAATGCTGACCATAATAACTGATCACGATTTTCACAGCAAACGATCCCATAAAACACACACACATATCATTCCCAATTTACAGACTCGTAGTCTTTGCTATTTCAATACAACTGTGCGTGCAGCAATATTTGTGAGAAACATTGAACGCTAGGGGGCGTTCCACAACAATTCAATTGCGCATGCTCGCTTTTGCAGGGTGATTGCGCAAAGTCAAAATGCTGCAAAGAAGAATGAAGACACAATGTTTTTGATCACAAGCCGGTTGTGTAAACAGGTTTTTTTACTTAAAATGTTGTTTATGAAACTGCTGTTACGCGGGTAAAAAATTTCAGAAACGGTTACACATTTAAAGAAAATAACCGTGAATGCGCAGGCCTGTGACGGTTACATGGTTAAGTGACAGATCTTACGGTTAAATATTCACATTTGTACGGACCGGATAAACGTTGAAAAATTCACTTGAAAAGTGCTGCGAAATGCTGACCATAATAATTGCGATCACGATTTGCACAGCAAACGATCCCATGCCACACACACCCATATCGTTTCCAATTTACAGGCTTAAGTCTTTGTTATTTCATTACTTTGCGTGTGGCATTAGTTGCAAGAAACATTGAACGCTAGAGGGCGTTCCACAACAATACGATTGCACGGTTACCCGGTTAACCAAACGATAATCCTGTTAAACATTTAAATGTTTACGGTTGGGATCAGCGCAAAAAAATTCCCTTGAAAAGTTCTGCGAAATGGTGACCATAATAATTGCAATCACGATTTACACAGCAAACGATCCCATGCCACACACATCCATATCGTTTCCAATTTACAGGCTTAAGTCTTTGTTCATTACTTTGCATGCGGTATTAGTTGCAAGAAACATTGAACGCTAGAGGGCGTTCTACAACAAATCGATTTCACGGTTACCCGATTAACCAAACGATAATCCTGTTAAACATTTAAATGTTTACGGTTGGTATCAGTGTACACAAATTCACTTGAAAAGTGCTGCGAAATTGTGACCATTACTTTGCGTGCGGCATTAGTTGCAAGAAACATTTATTTTTGAATTGTTAGTGATAGTCTTTTAATTTATCAGTTTAGCATGTTAAGTTTGTGACTATTTACATGAAAATTGTTATACATGTGTATCTAAACTACTTTATGGAGACTCATACAGCAACGATATCACTTTCCCCCGTGTACACTAAAAGTATAAAAGTAATAGGTTTGCAAACGACTTTTTTTTGAAAATTAAAAACTTTCAATATAAATCTGCTTACGCATTTTAGTAACAAAACAGTGCCCCATCCATACCCGAACACCTAGTGTTTGTTCTCACAAACATAAATCACTAGTTAATACTTATTCTTCTTCTTCTTTTCCCCCACGATTGTCCGCATAAAAACGCACACTTCTCAAGCTCACACAACCTTCAAACTTCACATATAGTTAGATATTTAATTGTAGAAGACACCACTGGAGTGACGTCATGATGATGTCATAAAGTGTCGAATTACGAGGTTTTAAATTATTTTTTTTTAAATCTTTGAAAATCTGTAACAAATCACAAATAAGAGGCCGGCTGTTGCTTTCTGCGGGATCATACTAGGGCCATATACGTTGTACATATGTAGTTATTCACATGACCTCTACTTCCGGTTGAAACCGGAAGTAACCGGAAGTGCCTTGTAATTTGAAAGTGGAATTTTTCTTTTTGAGTTGTTTTTAACGATGTTGTAATCTGGCAAGTGTCAGGACCGGTGACGTCACACATTTCAAAAGCGCCCTCTAGCGGCAGGTTGAAAACAGTTGAAAACACACTTTTACTATATATGTCTGTGGCAAAGTTTATGAGAATCTTTTCAAAACTGGTAAACATAATGACCTTTATGCAGACAACATATTTGTGGAGTCGTAGAGTGATGACCTCATCATGTGGCACGTGGCAAGGCCCTAAACAGGCACATTTTGAAGCCGTGTTTCTACTAAACCAAACAGCTGACTGAGTTGAAACTTGGTGTACTGTTAGACATTGACAATTGCCAATGATGACGTCATCCAATTATTTTTTACAATTTTTTATAAAAACAAGGCTTAGCACTTGAAAAAAGACATTAGATTTTTTGTAATCTACACATCATCAGAAAGGTTTTCAAAAACTGAATAGACGATACACAAAGTGTGACCGCATTTGACCTTGTCTTCCTGTTGAAACTGGAAGTTGAAACTTAGTAATGGAAAAAATCATAACTCATGAACCACACATTTGATTTTTACAATCTACACATCATCAGACAGGTCGTGATAATTTCAACAAACGCTACACAAAACCTGACCCCATTTGACCTTGACTTCCGGTTCAATCCGGAAGTTGAAGTTTTAGGTTTGAAAAATCATAACTCCTGAACCACACATTGGATTTTTACAATCTATACATCATTGGAAAAGTATTTAACAAATTCACAAGCTCTACAAAGAGTGTGGCTTCACTTGACGTTGAACTCTTACACAAAGTGTGACCCTTTACTTCCGGTGGAAACCAGAAGTGGAAGTGAAAACAAATATTCACAGGCCTTTACACAGGTCTTTACTTGTTTCCACTGCTAGGTGTAGTAAAAAATGACAAGATGAATTATTAAATGGGATATATTTCTAATAAGTACAATAAATAAAACTAATACACAACAAGTTTAATTTATTGTCATATTTTAAGAGTGTGGGTGTGTGTACAGTAGGTGAAATTGGAAAAAATTGGAAAAAATTGGGGGGAAAAAAGTTTTAAAAATTGAACGTAGCAGCTTTTGCCAGTATCACTATTACATGATTTTTATTACGGTAAAAAAATAAATTTGATTTATTTTTATTTGTTAGTTGGTATGTATAAGAACGGTTAATTACACAATAATAACACATGTAACATTCTAGAACATCAAATAAAAAACCACAAGGGAAACTTGGGTATATTTTAAATAAATTGACTGGAGCGGGACTTGAACGGATTAACGTACCGGCGCTCTACCAACTGAGCTATCTAGCCTTATGTTGGTGGTCTCCCGATTTTGTCAATATCTTTGTTCGGGGGTGACAGTCAGAAGCCATTCAACCGTTAACTGTCGTGTAGCAAAGGATCACACCCAAGTTTACTATATTTCCTGGGAAGCAGCAGCCAGGGGATCACCTTAAGGGGATGCAACTATTTATTTCAGATATAAAAATAATAAAGGAAAGCTGACTGTGATTTTTTTAAATAATTTGGGGTTGAACAAGAGGGAGACTGCCAACACAGGGCTCGATACATGTAGTTCAGTTACATGTAGTAGAGCACTGGCTCCTTAATCCGGAGGTCGTTGGTTCAAATTGCACTCTTTTATAACCCAAAATCATTTTAAAATTCTCGAATTAATGTTAATATTTGCTCAGTAGGGGTCTCGGGGTAAAAACGCCTGGTAGCATCTTTGATGTACAATGTACATGTGTAAAACTTTATTGTAGCCTCATTTATCTCCAAAAATCTCAATGTTAGGATTTTCTACAGCTGTATGCTTAAATACGTTTTAGCTACTACATGTAAGTGTTGAAGTCCACCACATTTATATTAAACATCGTACATATTCTGACATTTTGTTAAACACTTTGATCAATTACAGCACGTTCAACACTGGACTTACATGTAGGCCTACATGTACATGTACATGTAGGCCTATTTCTACCCACCTGCCAAATACCCAATGAAGCTGTGATACTGATATAGGTCTTTCCTTGGTTGGGGCACTCGGGTACATGTACATGTATCGTGATACTGATAGCTCTTTCCTTGGTTGGGGCACTCAGGTACATGTACCGTGATACTGATAGGTCTTTCCTTGGTTGGGGCACTCAGGTACATGTACCTGGACACTAACCATATATACAAATATTATAACCAGCAAACTAAAATTTCTTTTGGGCACAAGGGGGTTAAAAATCACCAATATTCCCTCAGGTCAGTAGATTTGTAGGTTTTTGTGGATACTTTTTACCCACCAAAAATCAGTCTTAACCAATTTTGACAACATATTATGATAATTTGGGCAGTGCATGTAGATCAATTAAGGGGTATCTTTTCTTGATTTTGAGATGGGCCTCTGAAATTGCCCCAAACTTGCAGATACCCTAAGGGATGAAAAAGAGGTCACAGCTAAATTGGTTAAGGGGTCATTAATATATACATTGTGGTTTTTTTTTTTCTTTTTTTTTTCCTTCTGATTTAAATACATGAAGAGTAGACCCATCATATTTAGGTAGACAAAATGTGTGTGTGTGTGTGTGTGAGCGTGTCTATCCATTCAAACTATGGACTTTAACAAAAGGGATCCGGGTGTTTCACAGAGCGAGGACGTCCTCGCTTCGTTTTCGTGTACAAACCCAATGGGGACGTCGCTAAAAAAAACTATGTTCAAACAATGGGAGAACAAAGAGAAGTCCTCGGTAAGCGGGATTCACAAACGTCTGTGTGTGTGTGTGAGTAGGTAACCACATTCAAACCGGGGACCTATAACAAAAGAGGACAATAGGTCCACGGTTGCTATCACAAAGGAAAGCATTGTGGTCCACGGTTGCTATCACAAAGAGTTGAACAAAGGAGGGTGCACGATTGCAGGCTGTTACATAGTCCGGCAGCCAAAAGGCACTTTTTACCTGAACCTTGCAGCGGAGGATATATAACAGGTTTTGACTGATTTATGTTCAGTAGACCTTGTACAAACAGAATCTGCATGATGACACCCTGTGAAGTTTGGGCAATTCGAGATATAGGCGGAATATTCCTCCAATTTTATAATCCAGAATAATCATGATATCAGGCTAACTATTGGTGGCGCTGTTTGCTTTTTATGTAACTTTAAAGTTAGTTGAAATATTGCAAGTACAAAAACATATTTGCATCACTTTAAGTCGTACACAAAAATATTTGTATTAAAAAATTGTTTATACTTTCCAAATATGTTTTAAAACATATTTTTAAAGAACAAAATACTCTAAAATAATTTTTAAAGTTGTAGAAAGAGCCTGCAGTAGCTTGACACTAATCAGACTGGTACCATTCTGGTGCAATGTGTGAAATAATATTTGATAAAGTCTGGGTACACGCTGATGTAAACAACAGCACACGTGGAGAGAAATAGCCACATGATATAGCTGTCTCGCTGAACATTCGATTGTTAGGGCATACGCGTAAATATTGTTTAGCGGCTACATTTTAACACGAACTTCCAAAGATGTAGCATTACATTCATATAATTAACAAGTATTGTGACTTATTTACAGAGCCAGATTGTCAGCATTATTTGCAATAAGTTTGGATTTATAGAACGTTTACATAAATTATCAGTAACCTAGTCTGAGGTGACAAATGAAATAATTGTATTATTATAAATCATGCTATCACATTGAGACCTGCCGTGTATTATAAGGACCAACAAAGGAGTTTTAGTAAATTACATTTCCATCACATGGATCAGGACACAATTGTATCCTTACTGTGGGCATTGAAATTTGCATTCATGATGATAAAGTACATCAAGCAGAGCAGATTCTTCAGTTTTTGTCTGATTAACTGCACCTTGTTTTGTATGATTTAGATTTTTTCTTGTCTGAATCAAAGCGACGGACATGAACAGAAGAATGTCTTCTAAGATGTAAATATGATTCAAGCAACTTGTCTGATGCAGAGCCCGAAAGAATAGGCCATACATAACCTGATAATCTGAAACCTCCAAACCGGAGAGGATGTAGGTTTTTGGTTTTCAAAGCAACTTAAATGGCAAGCAAAACAAACGGAGCTACAGGGACCCAGTCAGCCAAAGAAGCAACTGAGATGCTAATGATAATAAAGAAATGTTGATACTATCCCATCCATAGACACTGTATCTGTTTACTTGTAAATTGAAAATTGTTTTTGTGACAAAACAAATCCAATTGATGGTAACTGTGCTGGGCTATCTCTACTTGTGTTATTTTATAACAGGGAAGTGGTGGGGAAATGGTTAAACCGAAATTCCGTGACCCTTTTGACTGTGCGGGTCAGTAGTGATGGGGTGGTGGGGGTTGGGGTGGTGTGGGGTGTGGATTTTCAGATCCTTTGTACGCTTCTTCATCTGTTGCATGTGGGTCGATTAAAAGAATCGGGCAAATCTCTGTACATTTTTAAAAGATGTGGGGTTGCAACAAGTGTATGGGAAATAAAAGAATAAACGTGGGTGATGTTTGTGTTTAGGAGTCACACGGCGTTTATCCTTTGTTGTCTTCAAAGAAAGGTGGACCAAAATAGCACCAGAATGTAGGTCATTATCAGAAAGGTTCAACATTATAGGATTTGTCGATAATGAAGAGGCTTTTCATTTCTTGGGGCTGGACTCCCCCTCCCCCACTTTCTCCCAAAACTCTATCTCCACAGAAATCAATGTAGAAGAGGGTACATGTACGTATTTGTACTTCAGAGTTTCTTTAGTCGTACAAATACGCAGGTTGGATTTACTCTACCTTGGCCACACCCCTTGATGGATCGTACCCTACCCATCATCCATCATCCCTAAATACATTTATTTCAAAGATTTATTACAAGAAACTCTTTCATAAATAAATGTACTTAGTTTTCTAATATTATGTGTGTTTGGATACAGTTACCGCCTCCTCCCACTAGCCACGCCCCTTCAGCACCCTGCACCCTCTTTCGCCCATTTTTAATTTTTTTAATTTTTTTTACATTCTTCTTCTAGGTAAGCTAATTGTATGTTTTTAATGCCATTTTGGGGGTTACAAGCTTGTATTGGTTGTATTTACATCATAAATATCGATAAAAACATTAAATAATCGATATAAAAAATTGCCCAACCCTGAGGAGGGGTCATCACTCAGATTCTTAAACAGTATGACCTTCTTGTGTGGAATCTGCAAAAAAACATTATATATCCAACAAAACATGGTTCACCCCTTTGGCTGCCGGACTAACGCACTTGTGTGTGTGTGTTCTTACACACACAGACTGAAAAATGCATCCTTGTGGAGCACTCTTTTGTTCTTTCCTTTGTCCCTGCACTTAACAGTTTCCCATAGACTTTGTACACAAATTTCCTTGTGGAGCACCCCGGTCTTTAGAAATTCCATGTGGAGACCTTTTATTTTCCCTTTTTTGTTTTGTCCTTGGTCTCCATAAGGTACCGAAAGTGAGAGCACGCCAACTTATGGGGTACTTTTAACAATGGAACAATGGACCCCACAAGGTAATTTCAATAGGAACAATTGGGCCCCACAAGGGAATTCTTCAGAAAAGGGAATAATAGAACAACAAGCAGTACCCCACAAACCGGATCCGTACGGCTGGGTGTGTGTGTTTAATAGAGAATTCTTTAAAGAAAAAAACTAAGAACGAGTCAGACCTAGTTTTAGAATGAAATTGGTCTCTCTGGATCTTTAAAAGCATTTCAGAGATCAGGAGCTTAGGGGTAATGTCCCTGGACCAGTAGACCCTTGCTGGACCTATGGGTGTTCTCATTTTAGACTTTGCAAAGTTGGTTGGTCATTTAAAGCCTACAAATTTGTTGTGTGCGAATTATGTACGCTAATGTTCGACTTCCGAGCTACATAAGAACACCCGTTTTAATTGACTAATTTGTAAATGGTTAACCAGCTGTGTTTGAAAGTTGTTTTGTAATTGATGTACATGTACTTGTAGTACCCTGAGTATTAAACTTAAAGCAATCTTTAGACATCAAAAATATGAGTGGGCATTTTACCCCTGAGACCCGGGTAAACACCCAGCTGCCAAAATTCCTCCCCAAAAGTGTGGAAAATTTCCCCTTATCAGTATAATTACAATAAGTTTAGATGCACACAATAGATGAGTCATGTATTGCATAAACAATGCATTTATTTCCTAATATCTCCTAGCAATGCTAAGATATTTTGCAAAAACTTAAAAAACTGACATTTTTTCCCCAGTTTACCCTTGTTTGTAACCAAACTAAGTTGCATTGTTGTCTACAATAGTGCAGATGCTTTGTCGTGTACATTTGACTTGTGCATGTTCTGAACCGAATCTGGCCAAGCTGTGAAATCGCTTTCTCAAAGAAAGTAAAATCCTCAAAATCCAAATCAGTTGGAAATGGCCTTGCTGCTATGGTCAATTAATCACTTCACGGATGTGTTGATTGGAATTCTTGAAGTTCAGAGTGTATTTGGGTCAGATGTAGCTCCGTATAGGGTGATTGCACAGCCATCGGGGTCACGTCGCTGTTGCAACTGCTTCTGGAGGACAAGCAGTGTTCTAGAGGTTAGCTGGTTCCGCGAAGCTAGCTACCGTGGTAACAAACGCGCTTTGTACTGTGATGCAGTACCTGCACAGTTTCTGCAAACTTGCGTTGCATGGCTGGCCTGGAATGATGGCCACAGCCAGCAAAATGTTGAATGTAAACATGCAGTTGTCAGCGTATGCCAAAAAATTGCCACCTGGTGAACGTGCCCGTTATATTAACAAAGTCTCTCCAATCGGCAAGGACCCATATTTGGTAGCTAAAAGTGACAAATCATCCGACGTTGACCGTCTTCCTGACATAAATTCAATGGACATCATGTCGTATTGCAGGCCCCCTACACGACAAAGAACTTCCAGGCATACAACTACAACCCCCATCAGAATCTTATAATCAGTTCGTCAGTGGTTGGTTGTATGGCACAAGTGTTTTCATCCCACCCAAAGAAATCAAATTTTGAGTAATCTTTGGACAAGTAAGTTTTTCTCTTCTCTAAATAATAATAGTTGTGAAGTTTGTTGAAGTGAAGTTTGTTTCTTGTTCATCTGACAAGGACAGGTACAAGGACAAGGTGGGTGTTGTGACAAGTGACGTGTAAGGTGTAGACCTCAGTGCATCAGCCCTAGACCTAGGGCATAAGGGGGCCCAACTGTTACTGTTAGTGTTAGTGCTTCATTTTTGGCAGGGGTTAATTGTAAGTCAGTATGGTCAGTGGTAGGTGAGGAGGGAGAAAAGCAACAGTATACACACCAAATTTTTTTTTATTTAGTATCTTCTTTTCAAAATTTAATATTACTTAGCCCGTGTAAATGTGCACCTTTTTGCTGACCTGGATCTGCCCCCTGCCTGATGGGCTAAGTTAACGTCAATATTATTATTACTTATTAGTCACTTCAGAAGTTCAGTGTGTGTGTGTACAGTACACTATACACATGTACGTACATATGTATGTGTGATTGGATATTTAAACTGAATTTTCTTATTTAATTTCTGTTAAATACAGGTGCTCCATTCTCTTCGAGATAGATGCAGGAGTTCGTATTTTGAGAAAAAAAGACTGTGACTCAAGTCAAGGCATACTGGATGGAGCCAACTAAGAAGAAGGTTGACTGCCCCTGTAAGTAAGGTGGATTTCACATCTACTGCAAATTGTAAACGGAAACTTGACGCAGCTATTGAAGGGGCTCCAGATGAAGTGCACAATGTTGGATGTGACAAATGGGATGTCTCATCTGCTTCATGCGCAGCATCATCTTTGGTGAAAGACAAGGAACTTTGTGATCTTTTGCAAGGACTCGCATTGACCGAACAACGTCTGCCATCTTAAGTGCAGTAGACCCCTATGCAAATGATTTCATCCCCCAGAGACTGTAACAGAATTTCCACCTATCCTGCCTGATTTAAAAGACACAGGTACATTTGTCCTAACATATGCGGATTTGCTGGACAAATGTGAGAAAGTAACATGTGACATGTGTGAAGTGACTCCACAGGCTGCAACAAATGTTGAGATGTACACACGGAAGCAATCCAAATCGATCCTGTCGTTTAGATACAGAGCATGTAGAGCAAGAATGTATAATAGAAAAAATATATATACAGGACGATGTATACAAAAATATATATACAGGACGATGTATACAAAAATATATATACAGGACGATGTATACAAAAATATATATACAGGACGATGTATACAAAAATATATATACAGGACGATGTATAAAAAAATATATATACAGGACGATGTATAAAAAAATATATATACAGGACGATGTATACAAAAATATATATACAGGACGATGTATACAAAAATATATATACAGGACGATGTATACAAAAATATATATACAGGACGATGTATACAAAAATATATATACAGGACGATGTATACAAAAATATATATACAGGACGATGTATACAAAAATATATATACAGGACGATGTATACAAAAATATATATACAGGACGATGTATACAAAAATATATATACAGGACGATGTATACAAAAATATATATACAGGACGATGTATACAAAAATATATATACAGGACGATGTATACAAAAATATATATACAGGACGATGTATACAAAAATATATATACAGGACGATGTATACAAAAATATATATACAGGACGATGTACATGTATACAAAAATATATATACAGGACGATGTATACAAAAATATATATACAGGACGATGTATACAAAAATATATATACAGGACGATGTATACAAAAATATATATACAGGACGATGTATACAAAAATATATATACAGGACGATGTATACAAAAATATATATACAGGACGATGTATACAAAAATATATATACAGGACGATGTATACAAAAATATTTATACAGGACGATGTATACAAAAATATATATACAGGACGATGTATACAAAAATATATATACAGGACGATGTATACAAAAATATATATACAGGACGATGTATACAAAAATATATATACAGGACGATGTATACAAAAATATATATACAGGACGATGTATACAAAAATATATATACAGGACGATGTATACAAAAATATATATACAGGACGATGTATAAAAAAATATATATACAGGACGATGTATACAAAAATATATATACAGGACGATGTATACAAAAATATATATACAGGACGATGTATACAAAAATATATATACAGGACGATGTATACAAAAATATATATACAGGACGATGTATACAAAAATATATATACAGGACGATGTATACAAAAATATATATACAGGACGATGTATACAAAAATATATATACAGGACGATGTATACAAAAATATATATACAGGACGATGTATACAAAAATATATATACAGGACGATGTATACAAAAATATATATACAGGACGATGTATACATGGTTGTATACATGGCTCATGGTTGGCACCATACATGGCTCATGGTTGGCACCATAAGTTTTTTTTATTTTTTTATTTTTTAATAAAAAGATACAGGTTCCTCATGATTTTATAGGTTGGTTAGGGTAAACAAAAACAAATGTTTTTGGTTCGGCCTCATTATTTTTTTATCAACACTTTTTGTAGTCAATCTTATAGGTTGTCCTTTTCCTTCATTATCATTATACCCCAGGGATTTGTTTTATTTAATACAATGATGTCTCATTCACAAAGCTAAATGACACTTAAACTATTTAAGAGGGGGGGGGGGGGTACAAATACATACCAAGAACAAGTTAAGGAAATAATAACAGATTTTATCGAACAGAATAAATATTAATCACAAGTAAGCTGACTGATTTCTTATGCTTTATTTGTTGTTTGCTTGTCAACTTGTTTGTAATGTGACATTTTCCCCATACACGTTTCAAAAATATGTATCGTATTTTATACTGCACCATGTTGATAAAGAAACACATTTTGGTAAATAATCTTGCATATTGAATCTTTTTGGCATGTGTATATTATCTTTTTGGCCTGTGTAAATACATGTATTTTGCAGTGTCAAAACAAAAAACTTAACTTATCCTTTCATGCATAGATTTTTTACATCTGCCTGCTGTGATTATAGTTTAAATAAATTTCATTTCAAAGTATACTTTATTTATTATTTGTCTCTAGGAATCTAATAAGAGAGACTCACTCAGGTTGAATAAGGCACAGCAGATTCTTGCTACATGTACATGTACATGTACATGTATCTTATCAATTTTTTGAACAGTATTATTTGAAGTACATGTAGTCCCTCATAAATTGTACTGGTACAGTGTGACTTAGAATTAAATACTTTTGTCGTAACCCGCCAATGATTCGTTCTACATGTATTGCAAAATACCTTGAAACAGTCAATAATAACTGCAACTCGTTTACCAAAAGTCCTACGGAATTGCATAGGCATGGTTTTTCTGAGCACCTCTCTATCTGGCCAAACTACAAGTCTTGATACATGTAGACGGTACAGAGCATCAATCCCAGTGTTAACAATCCACAAAATTGTAGACTCACTAACAAAAAAGCAGTAGGCCAAGTCTTCATTAGGCACAGCCAGTCTGAGTTTCATAAGAACAATCAGGAGTTGCTGGAAATGGGTAACAGAGCGTCTGGTGGGCAAATTACTCTTTACATAATTAAAGACAAGCATTAAATTGCATAAGTTGGCAGCCCTGTAAAAAACTTAGTTTTCTTGTCATCATTTTCAAAACTGTCTTTGGTTAGTTTTCCTTCTTGTCTTGCCTTGCCTTGCCTTTTCAACTTCTACATTATTGCTGCTACTGCTAGCCTGGACCTCCAAAACTGTGATGTCAGCTGCAAACATCTGTGTCTGGGTTGTTGTTGATGTTGTTGTAACAGAGTAAGTTTGCGATGACTCGGTCACAGTATCTTGATCAGCCGAGTCTTCAGGGTTTTACTGACGTTGATCTTGTAGGGCCAAAAGTTCATGTACTGCACACGTTTGCAACTTTTGACTCTCTCTTCGCACTGCCCTCTCATATCTCTTTTGAGTCTGTTGTATTGATGCATTACCTACATGTACTGCTCCACCATCATGACCCATCTTCTGAGTAGGGGCCCAATCAGGATTGCTTTCATCCTTCAAATCTGCTGGCTTTCCTAATACGATCAAATAGGACCAAGCAAAATTATTGCACTAGTTTATTAATTTGTATATACTTTAGTACATGACCTTTCCTAGTGTTTAGGATAGGACAAGGAGGTTGTGTATCTTTAATAATATTCAAGCTTCTCATGTTTGGTGGAATATGTGGGGGCGGGGGGATAGCTATCATCAACCCTATGCCTCAAAGTTGACACACACACAAAGGCCCCCAATCTCCACACAGTTTTACTGTTACATGAATGTATGTTTACTGCAGTAAGGGTGAATTGATTCAGGAATCTTACACTTTTCACAGTTTTAATAAGTTAAGGATATGAATTTATGATCTACATATTCCTAAATATTTAGGTCTAGGAGCATGTCCTACCTACTTAAATTACATGTACTTTTGTACATACCTCTGATGAAATGTGCAGAACAGACTCGATAATTTCCAATTTTCTGTACTACAATGTCACCCCTGTTGATATTGGCCAACCATTTGCACTGTCGTCTTTGCTAAACTTCTTGCTTTTCTTTACTGTCTTTCACGCGAACTTTTGGAATTCTGAAGAATGACAGATGACCATCTCTATCTCCACGATGGCCACAGTTTACAACTGCACAAAAATTCACAATTTTACCAGCTTCATAGTGGAAAAATAAAGGGGAATGTCGCTTGTGTAGACGTGAAGAACAGTACGTGTGCGTGATATACAGCATGGATAGAGCTTTGCTTGTCCTCCACAACGCAAACACGACGGCAAAGGTCACACAATTTGACCTTTTGACCTTCTGTGCAAGCGCCCTATAGGCTGTGCAAGTCTCGCGCGCATTTGAACTTCCGGAACCATTGTGGTCCCAACCATATGGAGTTTTACGTGGGCCAATTATTTTAGTTTAACGTACAGTAGTTTATGACTATGAAAGTTATATGTTGTTGGGAATGTAATACTAAGTGATAAAAAATATGAAAGTAAAACCAATTCAACAATATAACTAGAAATTAGTGTTTGTGAAAACAAACAGTACATGTACGTGTTCGGGTATCATTTGGGGTCAGTGCTGTGTAAATGCGTGAAAAGATTGTTTGTAGTTTTTGAATTTTCAAAAAAAGTAGTTTGTAAAACCATTATATTTATCGTACACGAGGGAGGGGGTGCTATCGTTGCTACTACTGCATTGAGGCTCTAGAAAGTGTACTAGATACACATAATTATAATATGACAACTTTCATGTAAATAGTCATAAACTGAAATGATAGTTAGTTTAAAAGGCTATTACTTGCAGTTCAAAATTGCCTTTTATCAAATTACGCCTGCTTGCTACCATCTACATGTATTTTTAATGGTGCCAATATAATGAAGCAACATTATTGTCATGATTATGAAAGGGCATAAGAACCCATTGTTAAAACACGGTGTGCAATTTATGTTGACTTTATTTTGTAGTTCACATTACACTTCTTTAAAGTATTCAACATGATTTAAAAGTTGGGTTCTCATAAATACCGGTATTGATCAGAGTAAAACTAATGTTAATCTTTTTCCAATTGCATTTTCTCAGTTATCAAAAGTCATACAAATCAACCAAAACATGTCAGCAAAATACCCTCTTTCAGTCGCTATTTACCGCCAAGCCAACAAAAGGCTAACACGAAGGTTATGCACTGAGCTATCAATGGACTACCATTGAACGACGTAGATTTCCGAGTCGGCATTTGTTGCGGAGCCAATATTTATTGAATGACCACAAATTTGATATAGCGCCACCATGGATGTGACATGCAGGCCTAGTGGGCTATACACAGTCTTCGTGGACTTTGAACCTTATGAACAATGGAGCGGAGCAGCCAGCCTCGTGGTGTGCTTAAATGCGGGTCATACTAACGAAATGTTCAACTTCCAAAGCGTTATGCCAAATCAGGTTGCGTGAACCTTGAACAGAGACTACACTATGCAGGTTTGATGAACCTTTTGGTCAATAGAACACATCAGCCAGCTACCGTGCCACTGGGTTAGATACGGTTAACGTGTTTTCAGTGGAAGTTCTTTTCATATGCTTTAAATGCGGGTCAATATATATGTTACCTTTAACGTCCGATTGCGACCAGAAGTTAAGGTCAAACTAGTATTATTGTACATGTATCTCTGTGCAAAAGTTTGAGAAAGCTCAAGGTCCTACAACCTGGTGTAAAACTTTTGACTTTAAAAGTACAAGTAGTTCTTTAGATATAAATTATTGAAACTTTTGAAATCTTCAACCTCCGTTTTGAACCGGAAGTCAAGGTCAAACGGGGTCACTCTTTGTGTAGCGTTTGTTGGGTTCTAAAAGACCTCTCCGATGATGTATAGATTGTAAAAATCCATTATGTAGTTAATGAGTTATGAATTTCTGAAATATTAAACTTTGATTTACTGTATTTCTGAAATATTAAACTTTGATTTACTGTATTTCGACACCTGATGACGTCATCATGACATCACAACTTTTGGATCATCTGCTAGTATATTCTAACTACATGCAAAGTTTCAAGTGCATTCAAGGTTTGCAACTATGCTTTTGCTTGCGGACAAACGACATCGAGAAGAAAAATGAAAAAAAACAAAAAATGAACAATAACAAAGAGTTGTTCGAGCTTAAATGCCCGAACACCTAAAAATACCGAACAATAACAAAGAGTTGTTCGGGCTTAATGCCTGAACACCTAACAAAGAAAACCCTATATATCTAAACTTGACTTCATCTTCTGATTGTGATCGGAGGTGAGCACAATTTTAATCGCCAGATGCTGTAATTGCCTTATAACTCCAGTCGATCTGGTTTTCGTTCAGCAAGTCAACATCTTCTGACTGAACAGAGATCTTATCGCTCCTGGGGAGATAGATCTTTCTGTACTGCCTCCCCTCGTCTTTGGAAAAGCCTTCCTCACAAAATTCGCTCTATTTCTCTCTCTACCTCATGGTAGTTGCCTACAACGGCACAGTATAATGTACATGTATTGTTTATTCTGTAAATTGTTCTTTATTGTCACGCCTTGAGCGCCTACTTGTTAGGTGGATATGTTTGCACTACATGTATACAAGTGTTATATTATTATTATTATATCCCCCGTCCTTTTAACAGTTTAAAGCACTTTCCCATTCTCCTGTTCTCAGAAGGATCCAAATGTGTTTAAACATAAAATATACGTGTACACATTTTTATGGACCCCTCAAATCAAGGACCTCTCTTTGTTCTTCTATTGTTTGCATGATTTAGTTGTATTATTTTTAGCAACATTCCCGAATGGTTTCAACTTTTCAAGAACGAAAGCAAAGCAAAGACGTCCTCGCTGTGTCAAATTACAGGCTTCTTTTTGTTAAAGTCTGATGTTTTAACGGGTAGACACCCCCCATCAGTGTTTGTTTACAATGCACACAGCAATGCGCGACCCGTAACAAGTAAAACAAGTCCTGCAAAATCCATTGATTTGGGTTTTTTTTGCTAATTTCTTAGTCAATATTGAACAGATTTTGTTCATTGTTTACCAAGGTTGAAGATGAAATCAATACCCTTTTCCTGTGCAAAATTTGCAAGGTTTAATGCAGAATTCAGAGAGGAGTTCCAATAACATACACAGACACACAGACAGACAGACCCCGTTCGGCAAATTATATAGAGATGCAAAACTTGTACCCACCCATACATAAATTACATGTTATTACCGTACTTACTCTGCACATTACATATATCCCATTTTGCTACAGCATGTGTTACATATGAAAGCGGAATGGTGTCCATAGAAGACTTCCCAACAGATAAAGGTCCCGTATGGATTTTGGGCAAGAAATATGACATGAAACGACAGCGCCATGAGGCAAAGGTAGATGTTATCTCCAGATTGTGGATGACATACCGCAGAGGTTTCGCTAACATAGGTGGGTATTTTTGATATGATTTTGATCATGTTTATATATTTGAATGGAGATGGCAAAATTTTTGAATCAATTGTTCCAATCATGTTTTTATATCATTCATAGCCTTTATTATGTGCCTAGACATTGGTTAGCCTCCTTCTGTTTACACATTTTGATGATGCGATCAGGTGTCAAAATGCATTAAATAAAAGTCCATTATTTAATGGTGCCATCCAGCGACAAGTTTAATTATAATTTTTTTCATGCTCAATATATGTTCAACCAAATCTTACCATTTCACTCATGATATTACGGTGCAGAATACTAAATACCATCAAAAGTTTATAAGCATAGTTGTAAACTTTGAAAAATATTGAAGGTGTCAAATGGATGTGATGGTATAGAAAGTGCCATTTTCTGCATGATCATGACAATGGAAAGAGTGCAAGTTACAATGTCTTGGAATGGGCAAACATACCAACCAAAAAAGTGTGGACGTTTCCTTTTGAAACAAGTTTTCTTCCATCTACATCTAATGTACGTTTCCAATGAGTGGTCTCTGACTTTTCCGTTGAGTGTTGAGACTTCAATTGGGTCAATCTACATGATCTGGTTGCATGTGGCCAAGCCAATGAATCTTGTTGAATGTTAACAATTTTCAACATTTTCACGAGCGTACAAACCATACGCTGGGGGGGTAAATGCCCGCCTTACGTTTTTTTGTTTTTTTAAAAATGTCGATCTGTTTTCTCGCCCGTCACCACAGCCGACATTGCTCACATCCCACCCACGCCGCAACTGATGCCGAGCAAGCACTGGCCGAGCCGGTCGCGCTCCGAGCCAGGCCCCGCATCGCATCCCATGAACGTATTGTGTACAGCATGCACGGCATTGTAGTCCTACACACGTACATGAAAATGTACGGTATGTACATGTATAGTCCGTATCCACTGCATGCTTTTAACGGCCAGCCACGTCCACACACCCACACACACACCACTGATCTCTATATACTGTGGTGATAGCGGGTTCGTGGAGTGATAGCGCCCTCTATTGGCGGCAATTCGTGATGGGGTGGATCGCGGACTTTCATGGGTCGTGGAAATACAAAACAGGGACGTTTGCACCAAGACTACACACACACAGCACACACAAACATGTTCCACACGCACAAACATGACTGCATGGACAAGTTCATTTTATGTATAGGGTAGAAATTATTGTGAAAAAAAATCAACATTTTTTTCGTACACCTTTAGGGGGGAGGCGGGGGGTCTTGAAAAAGTGTACAGTTTGTACGCTCGTGTTGGTAATTGTGAACGGCCCCTAAGGGTCATCCATAGAATAAATCTGGATCTCTAATTCTTTTAATTAGGAACTTTTGAACTTTGCCTCGCATCAGCGAGGCAAATTTCAATATTTTGTTGAATTTATCTCAATTTTGAACACCTACATGTACATGTACCGTAGAATCTTAAAGATGTCGGTGCAAAATAAGTTTTTATAAAACCGATCCCCAAACAAGTCCATCGAAATGGTTGATGATGGAAAAACTGTTATTGCAATGTTGTCAACCCCGCTTCCATGTTTTGTTTTGTTTTTTGTGTTTTTTCTTGAAAATTATGTGTTTTACATTGTACAACTTACATGCAAATTGCAAGCCCCTGACTTAACACTGTGGGCAATAATGCTTAGTTTCCTTGCCGTATTTCCAGACAGTTGCATGTTGCCCAAATCCAGATTAATTATTTTTTATGTATTTCAATAGTGACTTGCATCTCTGTACATGTAAGTACATGTAGGGGTTGTGGTAGCCCCCAAACCCTCCGCAGTGTTTCATTGACTTTTTTGTTTTTGGTCCAATCTCATTCCTATTAATACCCCACTGGCAAAGCCACTGAAGGGGAAGGTTGGTATTTGCCTTATCCGTGTGGGTAGATAAACATACCAGGGACTTAATTACAATAGGGACAACAGGGTCCCTGGTTGAGTGAAGGTCCCCAGTTGGAGAGTATATGTGCAAAACCATTGGGAGTACAAACAAAAGAGGGCAAAAAGAGGTCCCAGATTGTAGGTGTTTTCATGCTTGTGCAGGTGTGCAATCATTGTTTGAGCAATAACTCAAGAAGGACTAGGCATTTCAACTCCAAACTTGGTGTGTGGATTGGTCTTGAGATCTCCCAGAAGCTTATTGTTTTTTGGACTCCTGAGTTCAAAGCCAAGGTTATTACGGCTAAAACAAAAGAGATGTTGTCCAAGCGATAACATCAACTCCAAACTTGGTTTTTGAATATCTTGGCATATCAACTCCACTGTTCGAATTTGCCAGTAGCCCCTACATGTAGCCCAGGACTACCAGATTTACAGCCGGGCAACTCATTTTTCCAGGTTGATAGCCTGGCGGGCTAGTGGAAAAATACGTACATGTATGGTCACATTTCTTGTGTTCAACAACTATCAAAGAATGAGATTAATCTCACTCTCAGTGGGGCATTTGTATCTTATTTGTTTAACTTTTTGTATTTACAGGAGGTACAGGGCCTTCTACAGATCAAGGATGGGGTTGTATGCTGCGATGTGGTCAAATGATGCTAGCTCAAGCTCTCATCTGTAGACATCTTGGCAGAGGTACAAATGTATAGAAAAATATACAACACTGTTATTTAGACTGATATAAATATTTCCGGATAGGTGTTATCTTTATGGGCAACTTGGGCTTTGGTTTTGACCTGCATCAAGCATTTTAAGTCCTGTTCCAGAACAGCTCTGTGGAGCTGGACCCAGGACCAAACCAACTCTACAAGTTGAAGCCTGATGTTGTACTTGGCTATCCATATTCATAAAAAAGTATATATACATGTATATGCACATCCATAGCACATTTTGTTTGCAGTACACAGCATGTACTGTACAGCAGGTCCAAAGTCCAAGCTTAAACCAACAGACAGCATGTGATTGGCTGTTATGAATATCCTTATTCATAAGAAAGCATGAGTTAGAATGCTGTCGCTGGGTTACTGTATGATAGTGTACAGTAGTGTAATGCTGTGTACTGTTTGATAGTACCGGTACATGTAATTCATTATACATCATATACAATGTACCATACATTATGTACCTTCTGTTATACATTGTACATGTACCAAACCATACACTTGTTTTGTTTGCAACATTGAAGGGATAACCGGTGCTCAGTGCATGTTCAGCTGAACTTTGGGAATTTCTAGTTAAAATAGATCAGCTCAATTGTGTGTGTGTGGGCTCGGGACCGGAAATGCTGTTTTTTATTTAATGTAAATTGAACCGAGTCCGACTCAGAACCAAGTCTTTCTGAAATTTCTGGAACCGCCCAAGCTTACTGTCGAATGAATTGTAGTTCCAATAAAACCTGAAATTTTGAAGTCTTGGACGCAACATATATGCAGTCTTACGGATCTAGTAATATATTTTTCTTTACAGATTGGAGATGGACCCGCTCCAAACCAGAAGAAAACTACATAAGAATACTGAAAATGTTCTTAGACAGAAAAGACAGTCCTTATTCAATACAGCAAATAGGTAAGCATAACTAATTTAATATTATAATGAGTCATGGCTGTTACAATTAGCTATTTCAATATTTTAATAGGCCTTGTTCATCATTTATTGTCAGGATTATTGGTCTGAACATGCAAACTAAAAATATATATATATTTTTAATTAAATAAGATTTGAGGTATGTGACTAACAACAAAGCTCATACAAGTGAAAAAGATGACATGTACATGTGTATTCATACAGGTTTTGAGGCATTGCATGGTGAGGTGGTATCAATCTATATTCAGTTTGCGGTAACAGCATGTTTAATAATCTACTTTGCTGTGTAGATTTGTTCTTTGTGAACTTGTCTTGCTATAATATTCTACTGCCGCAGAGTAGATTTTGGAATTCCGGAGACAATCTAGTTCTGAAAAAAACTGTCCTACCTTTTAGTAAGTACTACCTGGGGAGGTAGGAAATCGGCCAGAACTACTGCAATTGTGCAGAATTTCGTAAAATGAAAGAAAAAATTACCTTTGGACTCTTTTTGCTGATTCTGGAATCCACCGACAGCACATTTGCTACATGTATGCAATGGATTCATTAGACATTGAAGATCAAATCTATGTTCTTAGAATGTGTGTCATGATTTTCTGAAAGTGGTAAAAATTTGGCAAATCTGGTGACTAGTCTGGCACAAATGGTTGAAATTGCAAATACGGATATTTTGTACATGAGCTTTCTCGTAACACTCCGGTGTGCGACCATCGGGAGGATGGAGGGTTACCATTATCGCAACTAGAGGAACAGTATTGTTTTTATAGATCTCAATACATGTAGCTTCTCTACGGGTGTACCAGTGTTTGTTGGGAGCTATGATTCCAGATTGTTTCTAATCTATGACAGATCTAGATCAGTAGAGTGTTTGACAATGGCAGATTTGTCATATTCTCACCAATGTACACTTTGAAATTTTTGGGTAAGAATTTCCTACAGGTGCATGGCACTGCAATGGGTACACGGATGGCACCATCAATGGCCTGCCTGTTCATAAACCAACTTGAACAGCGTATGTTGGCTTCAGCTCTGTGCCGTCCCTGGGTCTGGTGGTGCTATATCGATGACATCTGGACCAGTGATGAAGCAAGCCTCACAGTTTTCATTAACCACTTAAATTCCTTCCACTGGATGATCAAATTCATGTAAGATTACTCAACCAAGGACGCCCACTTTCTGGATGTCAAGGTTCTAAAGACAGATGATGGCCACAGATAAACATCAATACCTCCACTCAACCAGCTGTCACCCCCGACACTGCAAAACCAGCATAGCCTACAGTCAGGCCCTCAGACTTTGTCGAATCTGTTCTAATATTTTTTATTTTATCCACCACTCACAGGAACTTAAGAAACACCTCGTTTCCAAGGGTCATAGCTCTCTAACAGTCCTTTAATCAATCCAGAAAGTTAAGGCTCGTTCTAGGGAGTCAGTACTTTCTAAAAGACCCATGCAGCAACAGAGTTCCAAGGGAAAAGTTCCCTTTGTTGTCACTTTTCACCCCTCACTTCCTCCCATTCGCAAAATAACCAGTTCTAACCAATGTGCTGTACAGGAAGAACCTAGCCCTATACAGGACTCTTCCTCTGTGTGCTGTACACAGAGGAAGAGTCCAAGATATGAGGGTCTGTTTCTGGGGCGGACAAATTTCAAAGCTTCATATCTCAAATCTTACCTGCAAGAAGCCAGTAGTTCACTGGATTCACATTCCATGGCAGCATACAATTTTCTGCGGTGGGTTTTGGACGTCATATATTCCTAATAAATTTGTAATTTCCGTGAAATAATGCAGCTCTCAACATTACAAAATACCTTTTATCCCCGTATTCTCACAGTTGTCTGTCGTTTGTACGGATACATTCGCGTGTAAGACGCAGGACGCAGGACGCAGGACCCACATATCCTGCGTTGCATTTTTATGTTAACGCTCTGCAGTCAAGATACGGTGACCAAGAAGTGCGATATGTTGTACATAAATTTGTTTTTATTGTCTTCACCATGTTCACTTGTTTGAAACTCGTCGTCTGTAATGTCCTTCTTGAAACATTTACGTAACTCATTTTTATTCAAAATGGCATACACTGAATACCGTTTGTAGCCCTTGGCTTTCCTTGTAAAAACCACCCCACTGTTTACACACCTTTCAGCCAATGACTTGCTCTTTGAGGACACAAGCGTCACGTCACGTTCACATCACTTTTTTGGTGGGTGGGGGGGGGCTCGTTTTGTGGTTTGCGTGATATGCTCCCAAGCAGACATACGCGAACACACACAAACACACGCGTCATAGGTTTTTGTAATAAACTGTGTTTAAAGTTTGCAAACAATTTTAGTGTTGAGAGCTGCAATATTTCATGAAAATGACGGATTCATGAGGAATATATGACGTCCGAAACAACCGCAGAAAAATGCTTGTGCCCATAGAGAAAGACCATGGAAGTGCAGCTATTTGTAAATAAAACTGGTATGTTTTAGGGGAATACTGAATTGAAGGGAATACAGCTAGGAGTTCGTGCAAACAACTGAGCAATCCTGAGTGACGGCCGCTGCATAACAAAAACCAGCCAAAAAAATGAGAAAAAACAGTGACTTGCTGGTCACGCAAAAACAACATTTTTGGCAGAGCCAGAAGGGTGACCACGACAAGGTCTGGATTTTTCCCTACATGCATTAACCCCTCCCAAGCTATAGGACCCAGCTGTTCTGGACCTATGTGCGACAAATTTGTTTAAACTTTGCTATTATTACATTAGATTTCATTCATAGCATGGTAAATTAAATACAATGCCAAGGGGGACCAGACCCTCCGACCAGTTAAGCCATATTTTCTTGTTTTCTTGTGCAGGTGTCACTGTTGACAGTTCTAGGAAGTAACCATACTAAAATGATGAATTTTTATTTTAATTTTAAAATAGCGCAAATGGGTGTTGGTGAAGGCAAATCAATTGGAATGTGGTTTGGACCAAATACTGTTGCACAAGTTCTTCGTAAACTGGCTGCATTTGACATTTGGAGCAACCTAGCAGTACATGTAGCCCTTGACAACACTGTGGTGCAAGAGGACATCAGTAAGTTTCATTATTGTTTAACTGTGCCACATACATGTAACTTTAAAATCCTAAAGATAAAATGGCTATAAGTCACTTTTTTAGATAAAACCTGTGTTTAGGAAGAAACCAAAAGAAGTTTGCATGGTGTCCTATAATAAGGGGAGCGCTTACTGCATGCAGTTTACATACAAAAGTGACTGTTAAACTATAGACATACACTGTAAAGTGACTGTTAAACTAGACATACACTGTAAAGTGACTGTTAAACTAGACATACACTGTAAAGTGACTGTTAAACTAGACATACACTGTAAAGTGACTGTTAAACTAGACATACACTGTAAAGTCTTACAGATTTTAATGTTCCCTCAAGTTGGTTTAACACGTTTAAAATGAAATTGTGTGGGTTGGTTTGAATATCTACAAGAAGAGTGTTGAATTAAGGAGCAAAAACGTCAAAGTAACACCAGCAGAAATATATATTTGTTGGTTTTACTCTTACACAGATGAATAATAAGCACTGTATACATCTATACTGTCTGCTTTCCAAGTCTCGTGGGGAAAAAGTTTAGGGTTGGAACTACTTAACTGTTTAACCCATTAGCACTTACGCACAAATTCAACATAGGTCATTTACTCACTGAACAGGGCAGGGAAAGTCACTGAATTAATGCAGTATCTGGAAGTCGTAACATAACTTTCATTGTAATTATTTTGTTGTGTTACAAGTTTGGTTTATTTTGTAGAGGATAAAATTATCTTTTGAATGATTCACACATGTGTTTATTTGCTTTTACTGAATTGAAGCCGTTAGATTGTAAATATGATGACACATCAACGAAAATAGAAAACTCTTAGTTTGCATTGGGTTAGCATTAGTGTTTCACGGAAAGTTTTGCACACAACTTTTTCAACTATGCTGTCGTTTCAAACAAGAACAAAATGTGGACAAAGTGATTGAAATAATATCAAAACATACCTTTGGAAATGAATTTTTTTGTCTATATTACTTATGGATAACAATTAATTTCCTTTACAATGTAAATTCCTTTCAATAATGTATGAAAAACATGGCGAAAGCCCAGCGAAACATCGTCGCTTTTGTAGTATACATTATAGTGCGTAAAGCATTGTACATACGATACGGTATGCACTACACAGAAATCAATACACGATGAATTAGATTTCCGACCTTTGAACTTTTGGAAGTAGACAACTATTTTTTAATAAACGTGATATTTTTAGACTGTCGCAATCTAATCTTTAGATCACGCTCTTGCGACGACTGTTTGGTGTGACCCGATAGCATGTATAAAACCCAAGATACAAAGTGTTGTTTAATCTCGGGCGGTACAGTTAGTAAATAAATGGCTGTGCAGTTTCGGGCGGTACAGTGACTGTAAGGGGTTAACTGTAAAAAAAAAAACTAACAAAAACAACATTGAAATCCATTTCATAAATTTCTTAGTGGTTAACTGAAGCAGACGGTAACAAAAAAAGGGAGACGGTAAAAACAGCAAGAAATAAATTTACCCCAAAACGACCTTCTCTGTCTTAAAAATGTTAGCCCAACTGCTATCCAGGGAGAAAAATTGACATCTCTTTTGTTGGTGGAACTATCTTATCTTAACCCCCTACATATTGTAAAACATTGTTTTCAATCCCCTACATTTTGTTACACATTTTTCTTTTTACCTGCCATACCTATAGACTATGTGACCTGTGACATCACATGTTTACAGAGCCTGGACTACCTGCAGGCACAGTTTGTACGCAGCTCAATGGAAGAATACAATAAATCTGATGTTTTATGGAGATTACACTGTCTGATTTTTCTCAACTTTTGACATGATGAAAGGGGGGACATCTCAAAAGCTATAAAACTTGCTTTTGTAACTCTTCAATTTACGTGAAAATTATGACACAAAATGTTATTTTTCCCATATGGCCTGTGTAGTATCTTGCCTGTCAGGAAATGCAATAAATCTGATGTTTTATGGAGATTACACTGTCTGATTTTTCTCAACTTTTGACATGATGAAAGGGGGGACATCTCAAAAGCTATAAAACTTGCTTTTGTAACTCTTCAATTTACGTGAAAATTATGACACAAAATGTTATTTTTCCCATATGGCCTGTGTAGTATCTTGCCTGTCAGGAAATGCATTAGAATGTACAATGTACAAGGTCACTATTTCTGTAAACAAAGGTAACATGGTCTATAGGTTGTGGTTTTGTGACTGTAAATACTGGGTATAATGTTCCATCCTGGAAAGTGTTTTGACATCTGCTCCATTTACATTTTGGCTGATTGGAATCCATAAAAAAATTGTTTTCTGGAAGTCACAAGTCCCGCTTAACTTTGTAAGAAATTAAACGAAGATGCACAACTGTTAACAATTACACATGCTACTAGGGTGGGATTTGAACCCCCCAAAAGTATACAACAAATGAAATGTTTTGCACTATATTGGCTTAATTGTATTATCATTGTTTTTAGCAACTGTGGTGGCTGACTTATGAATCACCGTTTGATATAAGCTAGGATTCTTATTCTTTGTTGTTATAAATTGTGGTTAACAAAAACGTTGTCACTCACATGCTTAATTCCTTAATTTTACAGGAAAGGTATGCCTGGCTTCATCAACAGACACTGTTAAAGCACCTTGTGAAAGTAGTCAGTGCAGGAGACTACTTCCAAATGGAACAGTAGAAGATAAAAACTGTGTTGCAGGAGCAGAGTCAAAGGAAAGGTGGCGACCTGTGCTGATATTCATACCACTTCGACTTGGACTAAATGAGATCAATGCAGTTTACATACAACGTCTGAAAAGATGCTTTACTCTCAGTCAATCTCTTGGTGTAATTGGAGGAAAGCCAAATCATGCACATTATTTTATAGGCTTTGTTGGTGAGTATTGACACTAAATGGATTGAACAAAACAAATAAAAGCTTGAAGTATCACATTTCTCAAAAATAAACTGATAACAATATTTATTCACAATCTTGACAATTCTTAAGGTGTTACTAGAGCGATTTTTAAGACAGCAGAAACAATTATATACCTTGCAGACATTATATCAGACTACTGTTTTATGAATTACTTACATGTGTAACTTATTTGGGTTCACAATTTTTCTGTAATATCGCAATTTTTCTGTACTATCGCATCAAAAAAAGGTCATTATTGGGGATTTGGCAAAACTTGAAAGCATTTGGCAACCAAGGGCATTTGATTGGTTATAAAATTAATGACGTCACAAGGTGGAAGAGGTTGCTGATGATATTGCACAATCACTGACTAAGTGCGTGTAAACAATGCAACGAAGGACTGCAAAAGTACAGACCTCAAGCAGGCGAAGTGTAAATAAGACTAAAAATACCGAAATCCGGTGCATTGGAGTCTGCATAAGGAACAGTGAAAAAATTCCTAACCTCGGCTTCCAAAAACGTCCGGCTGATTCAGCTGTTTAGGAAGAAATGGGTACATTTTGTAAACATAAACGCGATCCAACTTCAGCGTTTCGATTGAATGTGTAGTTAGTTGACCGAAGATGACTGTTAGTGTCTGGATACTTCACCCACACTCCGGAAAAAGGGTGCAGTTCCCACACTGAAGGATCCACATAAATGACACAACGCGATCAAGGAGACGAAAAGCCAGACGTCATGATGACGTGACGGGTAATGTTAGGCCAGAACTGACATCTACAATACAAGACAAGTCCATAACTGAAAAAAGTTTGAGGATCGGATGTATACTTCTTGAGATATGATAGACACAAGATTTGCTAATTAAATATTCACACCGCTGTCACGTGAATAATTAATTAAGACGTTTTATCTATGACATCTAAGAACTAATTCTGGGCGACCCGAGTAAGTCCCATTCTAAATAGGCTTCAAACCATATATTATTTCAATCTATGACACAAAGGTGACTGGATGTATTAAAAAAAGTACGACGTTGTAGCCACGGTGCCAGGACTAATTTTGATTAATTATGGCAAATTATAGCGGTCCTTTGGGGTTTTTTTGGCTTGGAACATCACTTATATAAAGTATTTCACTTTTCAAAACACTTTATGTAGATCAGGAAACTAACAATTAACTTATTTTGAAAATATAGTTTTAAAATGGTGTTTTTGTTACACTTGTAGCACAATGCGGTTTGTACACAGATATAAACGCGCAAAATATGATGACGTGACGGAAAATGTTAGGCCAGAATTTACATCTACAATACAAGACAACTCCATAACTGAACAAAGTTTGAGGATCGGATGTGTACTTCTAGAGATATGATGCGAACAAGGTTGGCTAATTAAATATTCACCTCGTTTAAACGTGGTTAATTAAGTAGAAATTTTAATCTAGCAACATTTTAAAAACTAAGTCAAGCCTTCAGCTTTCAAATGGTAAAAAAATTGTCTGGTGTTTTGTTTTCCTAAAAATGAGATATGGCATTCGAAAAATTCACTGTAGTTAAGCCAATGGGATTTTGCTGATTATCATAATTATAATAAAATTCTCGGCGATTACAATAACTGTGTTGACTGGAAGGTCGGCGGAACAGCTAAAAATAAAAATCTCAACGATTACAATAGCTGTTCCAACTACAACATCGGAACAGCTAATAAAATAAAAACTAGTTGACTTTATGGTTAATTTTTATTGTTTTCAATTAAACATTTTGCTTTTGTTAATGATGCTAATGGAAATCATCAAGCATGTCAAGACTGGAGAAACAATTGATCCATCAACAGCATGACTGTCCACGGCTGGACCTTCATGTGGCTGAACCCTCTACATCAACTGCACCATCGGATTATTCGAAAACATGAAACGTTCTCCTAGTCTGGACCAGAGTTTAGGGATTAAACAAAATTGGTTGTGTAGTGTACAAAAGGCTGAAAAAGACAATCTAAAGGAATACGTCAATTATGAAACAGTTTCTGTGGCTCATGACAAATTTTGTTTACTCTTTCAATTTGTTAATTAAAAGTTGATCACAACACTTTTTTACATGACTTTGTGTAAAAAGTGTACAAATACAAAACTCCATATTCATTAAATGAGGAGCTGTAACAATTTGACTTGACTAGCAATGTGGGCTAATACTGTAAAGTTAAAGATAATTTCAACCTAAACTAGACTTAACGTGTTTGTGACAACAAACACTAGGTGTTCGGGTATCGCTGGTGGGCTCACTGCTGTTTTAATGCGTAAGCTATATCATTGAATCGCTGAAAACAATCCTGATAGCTTTTGAAATATTAGAGAAAGTAAAGTATAAATAGGTTACACAAGAAATAAAGGGCTGCTAAAAAATTTATAAATTTTATAAATAACAACCTTTTGTTTAGCCAAATTTGAAAACCTATGACATCATTATGAAGTTAGAAAGATTTTAGCGAGACATAGGCATTTAAATATGTGCCTAGTGGAAAACAAAGATTAACTTAGAAAGTAAGTTTATTTATTTTTCGATGGTTATCGATTTTGTATTGATAAAAAACCACACTATACATGTTGACATTATTAGGTTACAATTCAGAAAAGTTTTTAACAGGGTTTCAAATCCAATGAGGTGGATACTCGGTTCAGGAAACATTGATTGTTCAATACAAAAACACTGATGATGATGTCGCTAAAATAAGTCAAGCAAGTTCTGAGCTGGCAGTTGTATTATTTAAAAAGCTTAATTTGCTTGATTTTTGGATATTGATTTTCCTACAGAACAGTTTGTTAATTTTTAGACTATTGAAAGGGCACTTGTTTTAAATCATAATGCAAAACGAAGGCAAATCATGAAGACGGCAAATCTAAGCCTCTCTTGAATTTTGACTTTTATAACATAATGATTTATAAGTTCTATTTCTACCTGTATGGTGCATCATACAGGAAATGAGGAATGCAACACAACAACACGTGGAAAATCTGTCACTGGATCCAAGACCATGCCGGTGGATGTGCTGTATTCTGAAGAAGAAAAAAACAATATTACAAAATAAACAAAGTATGACTCTAGGAAAATTAAGTCAAGCTGAAACTGTTAAAATAAACAAAAATCAAGACTTAAAACGTTTCATATTTATATAATAATACTACTAATTTATTTAATTTATATTGCGCTCTCTCAATGACCAACCTGTTCAAAGGGGGGGGGGTCAAAACAGTAACAACATTCAAACTTAAGAAATTGCACAAGAAAAGGTTAGTGGAAGGTGCACATATTGTTTTGGAAGTGAACAACTTATAAACAAAACCTACTTTACTTAACACAAACGTCATCAAAGTTGCCGACAAACATTCTTCAGTCGGACCATTTTCTGACTTTAGTGACAAAGCCAACAATCATACCAATCCCCCATTGCCCAATTCTACTCCTCGACGATCACACTAAACGTTCTTTAGTTTTAAAAACATCACCAACGCCACCACTTGATGATAAAAGATAAACTTTATAACATAACTGTGCATTAAATAAATACTCATTTTGAAAAGCAATGATTTTCACACAAAGCTTACCGTTTTATCACCATGTGGCACCGATATAGCATCGATAAACACTGCCGTGGACGCCGTCCGAAACACCCATTCATGAGCTGATGTCAAGTCTCTGCTTCTCGGTGTTTGATAAACACATAACCAATGTTCGTCTTTTTCTGCTTGCATTTTCTCAAACAATTACAAGTCATACGAATCACTGAAGCAGGTGGTCATCTCAGTGAAACTTCGTCTTCAATTCCATATTGATCATTAAGCCATGAGAAGGGCGAATAGGGGAACAATTAGACGCTGAATATAAGCGGTATTTAGATCTATAATCTTAATAGTACGCCATTGATAATCTTGAACTACGTTGTACATACGGTAAAGGCGCTTCGCCGCTCGCGCTGGTCTTTTTTCGTGCGTGATATCCGGGCCGGGGGTGCCGCGGTGCGCCTTGACTAAAGGCTAGCTTCCCGCCACATGAAACAACAATGACGACACTGAACTGCAGCTTGCATCAGTTTCAACGTTATGTGTACATAATGTTTTGTCAAAGTGGGGGGGGGGGGGGGGGGGGGGGTACGAGTGGGTAGTTGCTCTTCATTGTCCGGTTTTGACCATATATTAAGGTCAAAATGTTGTCATGTCTGTGTTCAGAAGTTTGAGCACGACTAACGTTCTACACCCTGATACAAAAATTATGCTGAAATGATCAGTAGTTTTAAAGATAGGATAATAAGAAATTTTCAACTTCCGATTTTAACCGGAAGTAAGTTCAAATGTTGGACGGGTTCTGTGTAGCGTTTGTCGAACTTTAAATGAGCTATCCGATGATGTGTAGATTATAAAAAACAAACAAATGGTTCATGAGTTATGCTTTTTACAAATATTAAACTTTGATTTATTATAATTCGATGCCCGATGACGTCATCATGACGTAAATAGGTTTGTGTCGTCTTGATAGTGAGGTTCAACTATCTGTTTAGTTTCATTGTTCAATTCAATCTCAATCTTGAGTTATTCCGTAGATAAGCTCGAAAGTGTTTTTTGAAGGAAAAAAACGAAGGCGAACTTCGACCTACATGTAGGGTAACGACCCGGAAGTTAAGGTCATGTGAATTTGGCGTTAACTTTTCAAATGTTGCCCGTGTGTTGATCTATCATATGCCCAAATATGAATACTGTAGTTGTAATATTCAGAGACATACAGGCATTGGCATGAGGGCACTTTTCGAGCTAAAATGGCTTGTAACTTGACACCTGATGACGTAATCGTGACGTCACAACTTACTCGGCTTCTCCTAGTTATGTTCTAACTTCACATGAAGTTTCAAGTTGATCAAAGATTCGGAAGTATGCGTTTGCTTGCGGACAAAGCTCACTGAGAAGAATAAGCAAAACAAAGAAGAAAAAAAAAAAAAACACGAACAATAACAAAGAGTTGTTCGGTCTGTAGACCGAACACCTAATTATTTCAAAGCCAGTAGGGGGGTGTTAACAATACGATATGATCACAATGCACGATGGTTTGTTTCATGATGACTAAAAAGATTTGTTCACAAAATGTTACACAGGGAATAATTCCTCTATAAAACAAGCACACACATTTCCTGTGTTTACATTTATGTTGGTAAACTAAGTAGCACCATTTTTTTTAGAAATACATGATCATGAAAAGTGCAGCCCAGGGGTAAAGCAAGACACATTTTAATCCAGTTCAGGGTAGCTGAAGACTTTATGTACCATCTGGGTTTGGGTACAGCTGTCAGATTGTATTCATTACACAGGACGAGAGTGGAACGCAGTTGAATCTTCCCAAATATCCCCAACACCATCTTTTGCCTGGAGATTTCCTGGAGATTAATGAGAAATAAATATATGGCACAAATCAGTACCAGGTGAGGAAACTCAGTATACACATTTTCTAACCATTTATTTTGCGGTCAATCCATGAAAGATTAGTCTTATCTACTTGTTCATCATACAATAATTAAAACATGGAGAGATAGTTGAAGGTTTCCCTCAATCTGTGTAATGGATTTTTTTCTGATCACATTCTATGTTCAATTTAATCTTATGCAGTGCACTTCTATAATCATTTGGTTTAAACTACATGATGAAGGTGGAATAACACAAACTAAATGTCTTTTGTTTAACCTGATAATAAAAGTTCTGAGTTTTTTAACAATAACTTTTGTCTTGCCACACACTTACTGGTCAACTGTTCCCTGTGCACCCCCTTCTCCCTTATTGAGCCTGATACTGTCTGCAAAACGGCTGGATGCACAGCATGCTTCAAATCACTCATGATGGCTATAATAGTACATGTCAAATTCAAAAAAGTTTGGATTCGCTGCACGAGTGGACCAACGATAACAAACTCAAATTAAATCCAACTAAGTGTCAGGCAATGCAGATTTATTTTGGAAAAAGACCAACACCAACACTGGAATTGAGTATCTAAGACCAAACAATTGCTGTTGTGAACAAAGTTAAGCTCTTGGGTGTTATAATAATTCAAAAGGATTTAAAGTGGGATGGACAAGTTGAGAGTATGATCAGTAAGGCCAGTAGAAGAATGTTTATGCTGTGCAAACTAAAAGAAGCGGGTCTCAACGCAGAGGAAATTTTAAGTTTCTTATTTAGTAGGCAAAGGAATTACACAGTCTTGCATGAAAATAAATGCACAACTCGACTCCTATCTGTTCTGTCTACTAGACCAAACACTACACACTATCGTACGTGTACATTGATGTACATATATGTATGTACACACGTACATGTGCATGTACAGGCAGCACCCACACAAATAAAACGTAGTCGGTGTGATTGATAGTAAATCGGCGATGTTCACCGCGGCAATGACTTGAATGAGAATTGTTTTGGTTTCACACACGAAAATTTTTCCAATGGAATGAAGTCAAAATGTAAACTTTACTAAATTCAGACCAGGCTGTACGTGTATTATGATTTCCTTATCGTTCATAAACAACTCACCGGTCGGTGTTTAATACGATAGTTGTCCTGTTCGGCTTCGTCTTCCCTGCATTGGCATACCGGAGCGTGTTAATGACTCGAGCCAGTAGGGTTCTGCACCGCGGATGACCTTGCCATCCTTCATGTCTTTGACTTCGTCGTCTGACGACTAAAATCGCTAAACCTACTAGCAGACTTACTGCTACTGTCATAAATGACTTCCGCTGCTATGCAATGATCTTCCAAAGAATGGTCACTTTCAGCAATGGTGGAATTTGTCGGAGTGTGCAGGGAAGTATATGACAACACAAGACCTCTTCCACTCTGTGGCGTCATGCAGTTGATCGCAGAAGCTGTGTGCACAGAGACTCTACGCTGGGGTCTTTTCGCGATTGCGAGTTGCAGTGCAAAAAAATAGGGTCTGTAAAAGTTGTTATTTTGGCATGACCAAAAGGGCCAAATCTTTGGTTTTTTTAATGTGACATAATGAAGTATCATTCTACAGTTTTATTGAAAAAGGGAACCGCAACGAAATTCGCTCTAGTAACACTTTGAATGAACTGTGTCTAAAGGTATCAATCAATAATGTTTTTGTTTTTATTACACAGGAGATGAGCTTGTTTATCTAGATCCCCATACAACCCAACCATCAATGAGTACTGACAAATGGGGTTTCCTACAAGATGAAGGATATCACTGTGAACATGCTTGCCGTATGAGCATACGCAACTTGGATCCTTCTATTGCATTGGTACATATGAAGATGCATGTTCGCTTTTGTTTACATTTATTTGACTTTTGGGTTGAACAAAGAAAAATTTAATAGAGCGGGACTCGATTCTGCCACCTCCAAATTAACAAACCGGCGTTCTACCAACTGAGCTATCTAATCTAGCCCAATGTTGGCGGTCAACCTTTTTGTTCACCCTTTTTTGTCAATATCTTTGTTCAGGGGTGCCAGTCGAAGCCATTCAACCTGTAACTGCAGTACAGTTGGGGGATATATAACACCCAAGTTTACAATACAACCTGGGAAGCGGCAACAGAGGGATCATCTTAAGGGGATGCAGCTTTTTATTTCAGTCAATTTTTCTTCTTGAAAATTATTTACCGATTCATTTTCCCTTGTGGTTTATTTATCTTTTTATTTTGACTGAAGACATCTTTAGTAAATTAGTTTTTTGCATTTATGTACATGTAAATTTCAGCACTCAAAATTGTATTAACATTATTATTCCATTAAGTCCTGTTTTCAATGGTTATACAAAAGAAAGATCGCATTTTCTTTTGTGCCGGTAACTCCTCGAGTCTTTCTTAGGATCCTTGCTGTTCCCAAAAGCGCTGCCTTCTGTAACAGATCTACCCTCACAGTTGGCCCTATTTCATCTAGATGTTTCCCCAGTGCTTTTGGAATGGTGCCAAGTGCTCTAACCACCACAGGGACTACTTTCACTTTCACCTGCCAAATCTTAAGAAGTTCCCTCTTCTTGGTCTTGGTACTTTTGGATCTTCGAAATAACCCTTATATCACCTGGCACAGCTATGTCAATGAGATGACACATCTTCTTTGTCTTATCTAAGACTACAACAGTCGAACACCTATGTTCTATATAACATGATCAGTCTAAATGTTAAATTCCCAGAGGATCTTGACCTGGTCGGTCTCTACAACTTTCTCCGGAACATGGTTGTACCATTTCGCAGTCACTTGGACACCATATTTCTTACACAGATCCCAGTGGATCACCTTGACCATTTTGTCATGCCTTCCTTTGTACTAATTGTCTGGGCCATCATACTACAATCGCTGACAATGTGAAATGCAGTCTCCTCTGCTTTATGACACATTGTACTCATAGGAGAGACTTTTGCTTTCTCTAGTGTTGGTGTTGCCTTCATTAGGTTTGTCCCTGGAGACTGGTCTAGCGCCGTAGTAATCAAGTCCTCGGTTTCCTTCTTCAGTTCTCCGCTCTTTAGCCAATTACAGGACTTGTCAATTTATATTTCACATCTCAATTTATATTTCACATCAGTTAGCCATTCAGCTTGTCAGTTGTTCTGACCTGGTTGGTGTCCCAGTTTATGTGAAACTGCCTGACCCTGTCATCATACCTGTCATCATACCTCTTCACTTTTGCAGTCTTACCCTTAAAGGCCCTGTACACTATTGGTAAGATCGAAAAACACAAATGTTCACAGATTCACACATAACTTACATGATTTAAAGTAAGTAATGGTAGAAAGGGTTCCTTAAAATATTTCTGCCTAAAATGCTATCGTTTCTGAGAAATGAGTAAAACAATAGTTTTTATCATGCGTGATAATAAACTTGATGTTTGAAAAACAGAAAACACATAAGGTCTCTTTTCACTATTTTCTCGTGACCTCGATGACCAATTGAGCTCAAACTTTCACAGGTTTGTTTGTTCATGCATATGTTGAATCACACAAAATGTGGACACTGATTTTGAGCTGTTACCAAAAGTATACAATACCTTTAATCCTTTGCTTAGCTTCCTCTGTGACAACATTCACCCCCTTACTTTTGACATTGTACTTTGTCAGGATTGTATTCCTCAAGTCTGAACCTTTTATTAAACCCTTATTCATTTGTTCTACATGTATTTTACTAAGATCTTTTTTCGATTTTGTACACCATGGTGTATTGTTTTACAAATAGCCTTGGAATCAGGAAAAAACCTAGAGGCTGTAGAGCTGGGGCCAGTAAACCAAAATCAAGTCCTATCACCCCGCAAGGTACTGATGCTGGCTCCACCCAGCAAGTTAAATGCTGTATACTCAATGCACTATCTGTGCGAAATAAAACCACTGAGTTCCTTAATCTTGATGTAATTGCTATATGCGAAACATGGCTTCGACCCGAAGACTCGTCTACTTATTGGTGCAATTACCTCAACTGGCTATAACTTTCATCATGTGCCTCGTATAAATAGAAAGGGCGGTGGTGTCGCTTTACTGTCTAAGCTCGGCCTCCCAGTGAAAGTGATCAACCAAAGAACCTTTCAATCATTTGAATCACTTGAACTGTCGCTGTCATCCATGAATTCATCCATATCTTTCATTATCATTTACAGACCTCCAAGGACAGGCTGTACCTTCACTCATTTTCTGACTGAATTTAATGATCTCATCGACTCATATATTTTACAGTCATCAGAACTCATCATCACTGGTGATTTTAATGTACATGTCGACAACCCCGCCGATTCTGATGCTGCTCGGTTTTTAGATTTATTATCATCTCTACCAACACATCGCATCCCTAACTCACAAACATGGTCACACACTTGATTTGTTGATAACGAGAGCCACTGCTGTTTGTTCTGTAGAAAACATACTTGTACAAACAGGTTTGTCAGATTATCATGCCATCACCTGCAATCTTTCTCTTGTTAAACCTCGACTTCCTACCAAGACAATAACGACAAGAAATGTGAACAACATCGACATCACTTCATTTTGTGATGATATCCATAACTCCAATGTGTTCTCTGATTCATCATCTACTGTTTCTGATGATGTTCAGAAATATAATTCAGTTCTTTCATCAATGCTGGATAAATATGCACCACCAAGAAAGCGTACAATTAATTCGCATACGACCCAACACCCCTTGGTATAATAACAAAATCACCGATGCAAAACATAAACGACGTCGACTTGAACGTAAATGGCGCCTCTCTGGACTTGAGGTCGACCGCCAGCTATATCGTGATCAACGGAATTTCGTATTTTATCAAATTCGCGAAGCCAAACGTAGTAATTTTTCAGCTCTAATACAGAATTCCTCAGCAAATCAGAAGCAGCTTTTTCAAGTCGCCGATCAGCTCCTTCATCGCAAAAAGGCTTTCCCACTCCCTTCGTCCAAGTCAGATGAACAAATAACTGTCGATTTTCCACTTTCTTCAGAGAAAAGATAAAAATCCATTCGTGATCTTTTTCCGAGTCAAGCAGGCCTACCTTCAATTGTCGAACCCAGGGGTTTCACATGTTCATACCCTAAGTTTTCATCTTTTGGTCCCACAAACGCAAAGTTAATCCACAAGATTATTTCCAAATCTCCATCTAAGAGCTGTGACCTTGATCCAATTCCAACAGGTTTATTGAAAGGCTGCATCAACACACTCGTTCCTGTCATCACCTGCATCGTGAATAAATCACTCACAACAGGACCCGTCATCAATGAAATCTGCTCTTGTTCGCCCTCGTTTGAAAAAAGTCAATCTTGATGTAGATACTTTGGAAAACTACCGCCCTGTGTCCAACCTTACTTTCTTATCTAAGTTATTAGAGCGTACTGTTCTCGAGAAAATATCTCCATTTTTGCATCTTAACAACCTGCTGGATAAAATCAATCTGCTTATACCGTGCTATAGTGTTGAGACTGCTTTACTTAAAGTACAAAGTGACGTACTTGATGCTGTAGACAAAGGAAGGCTTGTCGCACTGGTGCTTCTTGACCTATCGGCAGCGTTTGACACCATCGATCACCAGATCTTACTTCATCTACTTAAATATCTGGGTTTTTCACGGAATAGTCCCTGATTGGTTCAAGTCTTACATCACACTCACAGATAGATCTCAGCGTGTACAAATCAACAGCATGTGTTCTACACCATCAACTCTGCTGTCTAGTGTCCCACAAGGTTCTGTTCTTGGACCTGTGCTGTTCTCCATCTATACACGCCCTCTCGGACAAATCATACGCAATCATAATCTTCACTACCATCTTTACGCCGACGACACACAGATCTACATATCCTTTAAGCCCACCCAAACTGAAGCAGAGTCTGCAATACATCGCGTTGAATCCTGTATTGACGAGATCCGTGACTGGATGTCCAGCAACTTCTTAAGACTTAATAAGAAGTCCGAGTTTATCATTCTCTGATCAAAACTGCAATGCAATAAAGTCCATATTCCTCATCTTCGCATTGGCGACTCTCAAGTCAAACTGCCATTAGAGTTCGTAATTTAGGCACCACGTTCGACAACAACATGTCCTTTAAGGACCACTTATCGTCTGTTGCTAAGAGCTCCTCACTCCACCTACGCAACCTTGGTCTCATTAGAAAGTACCTAACTCAAGATGCTACAGAGCAACTCGTTCATGCCTTTGTAACTTCCCGACTTGACATGTATGGTCTGCCTAATAATCAAATTTACCGCTTGTCTCGCCTTCAAAATATTGCCGCTAGAATTGTAACCCGGTCCAACACTAGAGCACACATCACACCGATCCTACAAGATCAGCTCTGGCTACCCATAAAGGACAGAATCATCTTCAAGATCCTTGTGTATGTCTATCGCTCATCAAAAGGCACTTTACCACCATATCTCTCAGAAGGACTCCAACCCCATCTTTCCAACCGCCAGTCTATGCGCTCTAATAACAAACATCTTTTAAGGAAACCCCTGGCCAAAACATCATGGGGTGAAAGATCATTTACTTCTGCTGCCCCTTCATTATGGAACGACTTGCCGGATCATGTTAAACTTTCTCCATCACTACTTTGTTCAAAACTTCCCTCAAGACTCACCTAATGAGGACTGCATAAACATTCCCTTTTTCTAATGTGTCACTGCGCCATGAGCATCTTAAGATGGATACCGGCGCATTATAAATGCCCATTATTATTATTATTATTATTACTGTTTTGATTGTGAAACCTTCACACCTAACATTTCCCCTACTACAACTGTCAAAGCAAAAATACGACATTTAGTTTCCGATAGAGTATTTGTACTAACCGATCCAAGGACTTTACTTACCACAGATGACATTTCTGTCGGCCTTTTCCTTGTGGCCTTGCGCAAGGCTGGGATACCTGTTTTAACCCTCAGCTGCTTTCATCACCTCTTGAATCCTTGTCTTAATCTGCTTCTCCTCTGTAAACGCTCACTCTCCTTTTCATTTACACAACCTACACATGTACTTTTATTTTAAACCCAAACACCTAGTGTTTGTAATTTTACAAACACTACATTTCTAGGTGTTACCATTATTATTTTGCAATATCATAGCATGTGACAGTTACTCCTCAAGTCGAGCTACATACTGTACCGCAGCCTTAGATCTCGAGAGTCTTTCTTAGGATCCTCGCTGTTACCCAGAGCAATAAACATTGATGTAAAATGTCATACATGGTCATCAGTTTTCTTGTCTTCCTGTCAGTGACATCTGGATCTTCCTTAGTCCACTGTACCTCGTCAAAGACATCTAATAAGCTATGTTGTAACAAACAACGTGCAAATAGTCACTGTATTTTGGAGTTGTAATGGTTCTATATACAAGGGTGGCGTTTTCAATGGTGTTACTACATTTCTTACTAAACTGACAGGTTGTTTTGTTTTGCAGGGCTACTATTGCCAAGATGAGGCTGACTTCCAGGCCTGGTGTAGGGATATCCAACAGGTAATTCTCTTTTACTTATTGGATATCTTAGCTGAAAAGTATCCCAAGCCCTATTACTTAGTGGGAAATTTTGCTTAACTTTCAAAGACCGGTTGCAGACAAAAAACTATTTCATAGTCGGGCCTTAATATTCCTTTGCAAAACTGTTGTGTAAGTCAAACCCAGAGCTTTTTTTTTAGGGAGCATAATTCCTTCAAGAAAACTTTGTTATGCATTTTCCAAGGGAGTGGTTTATGATAGCATTCCATCAATTGGACAGTTTATGATTATGACACGATCATAATTTAAAAACCTAGGAGCCTTTGAACAAAATAGACACCCTGATCAAGATGTGAAGGTCTGAGTCTAAACATCAGTACCTAATGTTTAAATTACATTGGCAATAATTTAAAAAGAAAATCTTTAGCATGTACATGTACTTACAACTAATAGTCATTACCGTAATCTTCGGAATATAGGCCGCGGCTTATACATTGATTTTGGCCCTTTTCAACATTTCGGCAGCTTATATGCAGGCCGGCTTAAAAAATTACGCCGGCCGGCTTAAAAAATGACACATAAATCTTGTTTTGAAAAAGATTGTTTGTAAAATATTTCTGAAACGAAACAATTTTCTGAACTGAAAAACAAAACAAAACAAAACAAAACATGGCCTGTGTGATGTGATGGTTTTGACGAAATGTTGTTGAAAATCCCAGCTCATCTTTCGAGCTGAGGGGTCGTGAAACTTACGCCCACCGTGCTTGCTTCGATTATGACTTTCGCTGGTGACCGCTCATTTGGCCGAATGACGTAATGCTTCTCACAGCACTGCCATCCCATAGTATTCATCACCTCGATCCCGCGGATGTGCTTGCTCCTAGTTGCTATACTTTATTGTCAGGGGATGAAGTAACGGCATGTAGCCATGGGAGCGAAGGTGCAAGGGAAATTCCCTTAGTGAGAAATCACCGCGTGTTCGGGAAACGTCACGTGCACGTGTATAAGAATAAAAATCGAGGCAGCAGCTTCAGAGATTGCGTGCAACGTTCGGGGCTGGTCGGCACTAACCAGTCCTAAAAAATCCCGACCGGCTCTCAAGCAATGTTACGACATTGCCGACCGGTATTTTTTTCTACTAAATAAGCTTAAAATAATACTAAGGAATTCTTCTTACGTAACTGAAAACTATCAAAATTATATTTCAAGTCGAATGTTTGATGCAGCGATGTTCCCCTTTCTATGCTAGTAGAAACAAATATATTCTCACAGCGTCTGTTTGCTGCCGCATCCTATGAGTAAAACAATAGAAAACCTAGGAGCCAGACTATAGTAGAACGTACAGCTCTACGTTATGCATCGAGTATGTGTCTAAATGGTTTATGTATTAGTGTATCACGTAGCCAGACTTCCTCCTGTAAGACGTTCTGTTTTCATGGAATATGGATATTAAATTCAGTGATTTTACCTCAGCAGTTTATCAATACAGTCAAGTCTTGTTTGTTTATAATTGCTCACTTCCTCCCTGCGATAAAACCGTATTTCCGCGTTTGAAAAAACTTAACGAATATCGAAATATCGGTGATATTTACCCGACGATATATCGCCATTCAAAATTTACGAAAAGAAAATAGACCCACTTGACTGCAGACCATTCTAATACAATGATTTAAATAACGATCGATGGTGTTAACTTCAGTACATTTTTACTTAAATGCAATGCAAGACGCAGTTTGTGGCGATGTACAATGACTGTCGTGCCGCCCGCTAGTCACTGTACATCACCACAGAGGACCGCAAACACGCACAGCCCCTCTGTGTGTGGTCACCACTGCGGCTTATACGCCGGGCGGCTTATACACTGACGCATAAATCTTGTTTGACAAATTCTTGGCATAGCGGGTAGGAAAAAATTTCTTTTTTCCATCTGGCGTCGTTACCCCATCTTTTGCAGTGGTCCAGCGAAGAGGTTCTACCTTGTTTCTGGACTAGGCGAAGTTCTGCCAGTTTTTCCCCTTTCCTTCTAATTCCTATCTTTCCTTCTAATTCCTATCTTTCCTTCTATCTCTTCTCAGTTAGTCTAGACCCTATTTACTTGAAACTTGCCCTGGACCCTCCCTGGATCATCTGAACTCCGCCTCTCCAAGGGTACCGGAAATAAACATGTTGCAGGGCATGGCCGATATATCAACAGGTTTAAAATGTTGAGGTGGTTGTACTGCCATGGACATGCATGGATTGGTGGTCCGTGCAGCCACTTTCGGTTGCATTCCTGAGGCCATCGGGGTGACATTGTTACGACAATGTGTTCGCACGAGTTCAATTGGTTCCTCTGAGTGTTTTGGGCGGACTTCAAACCGAAGACTAGCTGAGACTCTTTTTCTCCAATAAATGCAAAAATCATGACTACACAAACAAAGAATAAAGAAACCTTACCTGCTTGCGCAAATCCACCTGCCCGTGTGCGGCGTTCAAAGCCTCTTGGTATTGCCTTTTCCAATATCAGGGGCTTTCGTTCCAACTTCACTTCCGTTCAGTCTTTTGTTCTTAACAACTCTCCTGATTTTCTAGCTCTATCTGAGAGCAGACTGAATTGTGACATTTCTTCAGACTCTTTCAAGTTACCAGGATATATCTTTCATCGCCTTGACCACCCTCCATCACATGGTCTGGGTATCTATGTCAAAGAAACTCTCCCCTTAGCCCGTGAAAGCAATTTGGAATGTAACAACCATGAATACCATGAATGTGCTTTCGTCTTTCACTTCTCCATTCAACAACCTACCTGTTTTTCCTGTATCGTTCACCTTCATCATCCTGCGCTGTGCTTGATGCTATCTCTGATAGCATTGACTCTGCTATTTCTCAGCACCCTTCTGCTCAAGTCATGGTATTTGGTGACTTTAATGTCCATCACAAGGAGTGGCTGACCCATTCTTGTAATATTGACATTCCTGGTATAGCAACACATAATTTTTCAATCTCCCAAAATCTTACTCAGATCGTTTCATCACCTACTCACATTCTGGATCGTGCTTCCGATGGAAGGTACTTGCTTGACCACTTCTTGTGTTCTAACCCAGATGAATGTGTTGCCAAAGTCTTGCCTCCAATTGTTAACTCAGATCACTCGATTGTCTCTGTTTCCGTCTCATATTCTTCTCCAACAACTACATTTGAGCCTTTTCATCGTACTGTTTTTCAGTTTGGAAAGGCTGACTGGGATGGTTTTCGATGTTTTCTCGCAGATGTGCCGTGGTCGTGGATTCTAAGTCTTGGTCCTGATTTGGCGGCAGATGAGTTATCCCAATGGATTAACCTTGGTATGGAGATTTACATCCCCTCATGTACCTACCAGATCAAGGTCCATTCTCTTTCGTTGTCCCTGTCTTTAAGGGTGCTGGTGAGCATTCTGAAGCTACTAATTATCGTCCTATTAGTCTGCTTCCCATAATAAGTAAGATCTTTGAATGCTTCGTCAATCAACAGCTCCTTGGATACCTGGAGGACAATGACCTTCTAACTGACTGCCAGTTTGGGTTTCGCCATTCCCGCTCAACCGGTGACCTGCTTTCCCTAATTACCGATCATTTTAGTAGGGCTTTAGATCGCAGGGGTGAGGCTCGTGTTGTAGCATTGGACATCTCCAAGGCCTTCGACAAAGTATGGCATACTGGCCTGCTCCACAAGCTTCAGTCATATGGTGTGTCAGGAAGAATGCTATCTATAATCTCTGCTTTCCTTTCCAATCGCAAGTTGAAGGTTGCCCTTGAGGGTCAATCTTCTCCTACCTGTTCTATCAATTCCGGTGTTCCGCAAGGCTCAGTACTTGGTCCCACTCTCTTTCTTGTTTACATTAATGATCTGCCCGATGAAGTTTTGTCTCAGCTCGCCATGTATGCTGATGATTCAACTCTCTTCTGTGTTTCCCCTAACTCTTCCAACACTTCTCGCTGTGAGGTTGGTGTCTCACTAAACACTGACTTAGAGAATGTACTAAAGTGGGGGAATGATTGGCTAGTAACCTTCAATGCAAAGAAAACTAAACTTCTGTCTCTGTCTCGCTCAAGAGATGTTACATTTCCATCTATTCATATGGGTCCATTGACTTTGCCTGAGGTAGCAGATTTTCGCCTTCTTGGACTTGACATCTCCACCAACGCCAGTTGGGAAAGGTATATCTCAGGCATTGCAAAGAGTGCTTCCATGCGAGTTGGCTGTCTTTACCGAGCTCGGAAGTTCTTACCTCCTGATGCTACTCTCCACCTGTATAAGACAACTATACGTCCCCTATTGGAGTACTGTTGTCACATCTGGGCCGGAGCTTCTGCCTGTTATTTATCTTTACTAGATAGGGTGCAGAAGCGTATTGTTAATCTTGTTGGTGAAGTGTTGGGATCAACGTTACAACCTCTTTCCCACCGTAGGTCTGTAGCCAGCCTGCGTCTTTTCTACAGATATTTTCATGGTAAATGTGCCACCAGTGTGTCCGACCTAGTTCCTCCTGTCAAAGTGTTTGAGCGTGAAACCAGACTTTCTGCTTCTTCTCACCCATACACTCTTAATTTGCTGAGATGTAGAACAAAGAGCCATTCCAACAGCTTTATTCCACGTACTGCATAATAATAATATATAATAATATGGATTTATTTCGCGCTTTATCACACCCAAGGGCGTCTCAAAGCGCTTCTTAACATTATTACCCCTGGTCACTGGGCCATTTATTTCCTTCCTTAAACCATCTCAGCTCCCTGGGGAGTATATACAGCCTGTGCTGCAATATATGCGCTACTAAGCTAAATCAATCACAAGAACCATCTCTGCCCTCACAGGTACCCATTTTACCCCTGGGTGGAGAGAAGCAATTATAGTTAAGTGTCTTGCTCAGGGACACAAGTGTCACGACCGGGACTCGAACCCACACTCTGCTGAACAAGAGCTTGAGTTCGGTGCTCTTAACCACTCGGCCACGATACTCCAACTCTTTGGAACTCCTTGCCTGGTGCATGTTTCCCTCCATCCTACAATCTAGAGGAATATCAATTCCTACCTCCAGCTCTCCTGAGTTCTTTTCATGTTTCATAATTTTCCTCTTATACATTGTAGCCCCTTACCAAGAGTGGCTTTTAGCCTTGTTTGGGGCGAACTTGCATAAAAAAAAAAAAATTAAAAAATAGCGGCTTATACAGCGGGCGGCTTATATTCCGAAGATTACGGTAGTTTGTTTTGTCTGCATCTTATCATAATTTTTTCCCTGGCTTGGAAAAAAGAAGAAGACAATAACAGTTGAAGGCGAGGTTCATTGCCAGTTGCCAGCCACTAACCAAGGTCATTACCACACAGTGAAGACCGGCTCCGCTAACTGTAATTGCCATTAATAAATACCTGAACTAAAAGAACAAACATGCTAAAAAACATCAGAATTTCTTAACTTTCTTTCGCCGATATTGTTTACCATAATTTCCTGCGTATAAGACCCGTCTTATCTGACTTTCAAAGGTCAAAATAAATCACTGCGTCTAATCTACCGAGTTCATTGTGATGATTACTATGTGAAATCTTACATTTAATACAGTAAAATAAATCCTTTATTTCGTCCAGAGTAATTCTACTTGTTATAATTTTGTGAAAATAATTACCTACATCGTTCACGTTGTGTAGTTTTGACGAAAAGGTCTGAGGAAAGGTCTGCTGCTGCCCACAAATAACAATAATACCGGCGCGAACCACTAGCGATGACCAATGCTACACACAGTTTACACTGCTACAGCTCGCACACCAGTGACAAACTGGTGAAAGTTACTAGTCTTAATTAATCATATCGTGTAATGTACTGTTGGATTTCATCAATATGTTCTTATTGTGAAAGCATTTATAGGTTACACCACACTAAATAAACTCCCATAGGAACCAATGCTAAATGAGAAATATTCAAAAATACTCAAAAATCGTGTAAGTCTCTCAGCCTCTTGAAAACCAATCAAACATATTTTCGGACGACTGAACTTCAGAATTCTCTTCAATTTTTGGCAGGTCAGCCGTTTGGAATTTTTGCTAACTACCCCAGAAGAAAAAAACACGAAAATGTCCAAAACCGACTTGCTGCCAGTTTTTGTGAAGCACTTCTCCACTTTCCCGGTCAAATAGGGCCAACTTTAACGCCTAAATTTATCAAGTCTCCTCAAAAGTTGAAGCACAGAACCCCCAGGTTGTGATAAGATTCTTATATTTACACAATCTATTAATTGCACGACCCCCAAAACGTTGTAATTAAAAATAAGTTGTGGGTTTACAAACTACAATGTATGACAAGTAGCTTGGTGCATGAATTTTGGCTTATTTAGCGTGGTGCACCCATTAAGAAAGGGCCCTCTACTATCGTTCGCTGGTTCTTGCATGTGTTGTAGCATGCAAAAAAGCAAAATAACAAAGACTAGCAGCCCATTCATCGGGAAATGTTTGGGAAAACGTGTGTGTGTCCCCCAAAACAATGCCCCCATCTCTCTTAAAATGTTTTAAATGACCAAATGGAAGTCAGGTAACTTTCAGCTGATTACCAAATACTGCCGTGTACACGGGTGGCTGAGTTGTGCTGGAGTATCAGAACTTTGGCCATTGAATACAGGTATCTAAGGATCAGGTATTCTGATAACCAAGTACTAAGTCCAAAAACTGAGAACCAAGCACTTGGATCTCCAAGTACGAGTAGGTTTACAACTACTTTAAAATATAAAAGGAAATATACTTCAAAATGAGATATAAAACATTTTGTAGTATATTTTATTTAAAGTATAACAATGGCATAGACTAATTTTTTAGTGGATGACAATGTGTGTTTGATTTTACCTTTAAATAATGGATCCATCAAAGGTCTCCTGTCTTACTTTTTTTCACAGAGCTATGTCCTCTCATTCCAGGCATATCATTGTGGCACAAAAATACATGTACATTAACAGCATTTTGACAATCTTACAATCTGGTCTCATTTTTAATACAAAACTTCTTGGAATTTGGTTCTGTTAACCATGTACAAAAGGAAGCATTTTTTTTAATCGGTGTCCTACTTCAGTCGTACAGACCGGTGTTATACACAGCTTATTGTGGAATACAAAACTTTTATAAATTGATAATTGCTTACTCATTGCCTGAATACCAACAAAATTAATCAAGACAACAATATTAGGACAATATAGAATAGTAATCATGGCCTGCATTCATGGTAGTAGGCCTAAGTACAACCAAGTTTCCAAGCAATAAAGAAATAAAGAAACAAAGGCATAGGGAAAACAAGAAATAACGACATGAAGAAATAAAGGGAAAAGGGACAAAAATAAAGCCTCCTCCAAATAAACATATAAATCAAAACATAAACTGCAGACAGAAAAGCACAAATAAAGGAACTAGGAAACACACAAATTATTATTTATTTCTTTTCTTTTTTAATTTTAAATCTTGAGACATACGATGAATAAAATTTGATCAGCATCTGTCAAGTGTCAAGGCAAATATACAAAAGTTTACAAAACCATCAACAAAATATGACAACCACTCCCACCCCTGTAACAATACAAATATTATAGTCAACAACTTACAAAATCTAGAAGAACGAAATAAAGAAATACAAAAACACATAAGTAGTTACACAACATCAAGAAATTTCTTTTTTAACAAAGTGATATAAAAACATTAACAAACTAGACATGATTGCATTTGTGCACAAATGCAGAGCTGTTTCGCTAATAATATTTTCAAATTACTCAAGTGAATATGAAAGTCTTTTTGTATTCAAAGCAGTTATGATGTATCAAGCCTGTTTAAAAAAGAATTTTGATTATAGCATGCTCCGTTAGCAATTTCTGACTTAAAGGTGCAAAAAATCAAAAAAATCATAAACAATCATGTGATGACGTCATCATGACGTCATTTCAAAATTTACAAGAACTTGCCAATATCAAACAACCTACCAAGTTTCAACATGATCGCACTAATACTTCGGGAGATATACGACTTCAAAAAAGCACCTTTAATGCCGCGTCATGTGACCCCCGATGATGTCATTGATCTTAAACTAATTATTTACTTTTCTTCCAACCTTCCACTTTGTCCTGTGGGTTTCCAACTTCTTGTGGTCAAGCCATTCCCTTCCCTCCACCCCCCCCCCCTTGTCTCCATAACCCCTGCTTTTTCTGAATGCTTTATGCTTTTCTCTCTCCACTCTCTCTATTCATGTATTTCCACTTGACTGCTCTTGTCACCCTTGTATGCCATGTATGTGTGTTTTCTGGTCATTTAGCCTTCAAGAAAGACTCTGCTAGGGTCGAAACGTCAGGCCACTTACTAATTTTTTGCATTGATCTGAAACTTCACACATATGATGGCTGCCTGACGATCAACATATGTGTAAATTTTGAAGTGATTACACAAAACCTCTCCACACACATCTTCAAAAAGTCCATTTTGAAGAGTTTTCAACCTGCCGCTAGAGGGCAAGTTTAACATGAACTCGCCAGTATCTAACATTATTATTATTATTATTATTTATTCGACCAAAACAAACAACAAACCAAAGTAACAATAGCACAAGAAAGAACATTAACGGAAAAACAGTTATAAAAAAGCAAGTAATAAGGAAAATAAATACAAAATTAGAAAAATAAAATTTAATTAATAAATAAAATAAAATAAATAAGAAAATAAAAGCAAAAACAAAAAATAAAATAAATATATAAAATATATGAGGGCGACTGAGGGCAGAGCATGCAGGAGGGGAACAAAACCAAATGGGAAGGACAACCAGAAGGGATAAAAACAAGGACAAATCATGCGGGTCAGGGGTAACAAAAGTAAACTAAATTACTGTTGCTCGGAAGCATGCTGCCCCACGCATGACCAACAAACACAATGAGCACAGAAACAACAATAGGGAGAAACCAAACAGGGGCTCGTTCACGACCTGCATGCAACCAAATTGAACATCTAATGCACTGTGTGATATAAACAATGATCCTTAAGGAGGCGGAGAAATGTCACAAGAGGACAGATTACAGCAGCTTCGGGAATGAAGGATGGAAAAGTGTCCCATAGTCTGGGAAGTCGATGGGAGGGTGAATGGTACAATGAGTCGGTACGAGCGGAAAGATGGCGGAATGTGAGTGATTCAAGATGACGAGGATTAATGAAAACCCCGGCAAGAATGGATTCGCAGTGAGCAGTGCCATGTAAAACCTTGAACACAAAGGAACTGAGCAAGTAATTACGCCTGTTAGTTAGAGGATGCCAATGAAGACGCTGCAATCTGTCCTCATAAGACATTACTCCGCGCCTTTGTTTAAGAGCAAGCCGGGTGGCAGTTCTTTGGACCCTTTCAAGCTGATTTTGTTGCGATAACGTATACGGATGCCATGCTGGGAGACCATACTCTAAAATTGGGAGAACAAGAGATTTATACAGTGAGAAAATTGCGTTAGTGGAGGACCCCCTAGCAACTGTTCTGATGAAACCTAACATGCGGTTGGCTCTAGCGACAACTGATGAGGTATGTGTAGCCCATGAGAGCTTGGAGTCAAGTGTAAGCCCTAAGTACTGAAACGACTTGGTAGATTCTATTGGAAGAGTACCTAGGTTGTACAATATTGGGTCAAGGTGCCTGCATCTAGTGATATGCATGACCTTGGTTTTACTAACGTTGAATGACATTTCATTGACATCGGACCAGTTTTTAAGCTTATCTAAGTCAGATTGAAGCACATGTTCGTCATTAGCGTTTTCTATTGTGCGGTACTGTACAAAAGAATGTCATCTGCAAACAACACACAACTGGAGAGAATTGAATGAGATATGTCATTAACAAAAAGATTGAACAGTAACGGCCCTAGCACACTGCCTTGAGGTACACCAGAAGTAATGTTAACCCAGGAGGAGACTCCGCCCCTAAAGAGAACCCGTTGCTTGCGGTCAGTCAGGAATGACCGAACCCAACACCACAACTCGCCCTGAACATTGAAAGAGGTTGCGAGTTTTTCAAGTAGGATGTGGTGTGGCATTGTGTCAAAGGCTTTTGACATGTCCAAGAAAACGGCATCTACTCTTGGGGGGGCGGCGTCTATCAAGGGAGGATGACCAAGATTGAATAATGTTCACCAGTTGGGTAACGCAACTCCTGTGTTTAACAAAGCCGTGCTGATAGGGATTTAGAAGACCAAAGGTGTTTAAGTGATTATTTAAGGCAGCAGTTATAATGCGTTCAAGAACCTTACATAACACTGAAGTCAGAGCAACAGGCCTATAATTAGTTAACAATGCCTTATCCCCTTTCTTGTACACTGGTGTAATATTAGCACACCGCCAAGCATCAGGCAGTTGACCAATGCTCAGCGATGCGTTAAACAATAAACCAAGAGGATGAGCAATTTCAGAGGAGATTTTGTTGAGAATATTAGGCAAGATACAAACATATGTTGGCTGCCTGACGTTTATCTTGTGTATCAATTTTGAAGCGATTACAAAAAACTTTGCAACACACATCTTCCCAAAGTGCATTTTGAACAGTTTTCCAACTGCCGCTAGAGGGCGCTCTTGTGTATCGTGACGTCATCGGTATTTTTTTTTAACTGCACACCCTTGCCGGACACTAACATCATTGAAAGCATTTTCATAACATTTAGCACTTTTGAATTACAAGGCACTTCCGGTTTCGACCGGAAGTAGAAGTCATATGAGGTCACGCACACTGAATAAAATGAAGACCTAATTTATCCCTACCCAATCCCACAAACAGAAACCTACGGTCTCTTGTGGCTGATTTGATATAGATTTTCAAATATTTAAAATAGAAACCTTTAAGATGACGTCACGTGACAGGTGATGACGTCATCATGACATCCTTGTTTTAGGATCACTGAAAGTTTCATTGCAATTGCTCATTAGGAACTATGCAAAAGGCCGCATAGAACTAATTGTGCGTTATTTCAATGACTTCCGGAAGTCTGAAACATAAAAATAAAAAAAACATAAACTCTAACAAAAACAAGAGCTGTTTCGCTGCGAAACAGCTAATAACAAAAACTTTAATGAAAACAAGGGCTGTTTCGCTGCGCTGCGCTGCGAAACATCTAATAAACGTCAACTTAGATATCAGGAAACACATATATCAATGACATATTAAAGGCCCCACTATGAAATAATGAAACTAAGAAATAAACAAACAAAGAAATACTAAGACCGTACAGAAAGATCGAAATAAACTGAGAAATTCAAATTAAAAGTTCATACGGATACAGAGAACCAAACGGCGAAACTTGGATATATAAAGAGAAAGTATAGAAACAAAGACACATTTAAGAAACAAAGAAATAGAGACATAAAGAAATCAAGATAATAAATAGGGAAAAAAGGAAATCAAGTAATAAATAAATTCAGAATGTTAAGAATTCATGAGCACAGAAGAATATGTTCCACTAAGAAACCAATGGTTGCTTTTAGGCCTATGTTAGTCACACGTCCGGACATTATCATGCCAAGCATGCGTCATTGCTAAGTTTATCCTTCTTGAAGCTCAAGCCTAAATTATGCTTCCGAAGTTGGAGAAAAAAGAGGCAAGAAGGGTGGGGGAAGGCGAAGTTTCGACCACACTCAACCCTTTTGCATGCTCACAATTTTATCATAGTAAAAAACAACATTGCGTACCGATTTCAAATATATTTACCAAGCCAATTCTGACAATGATAACCTAAAGGACGCAAGAATCGCGCCCTCCTAGCAGGTTGCCGCCCGCTAGTGTTCTTATAAATAGAGTCCTTATGAAAATGGAGAAAACAATAACAAGTCTCCATTCTCATGTTAACATGCTGTAAAATGCCACTTTGTTTAATACCCTTCAAGTGCAATTTTTTGTTACAACCAAAACTGTTTGATAACGTCGTATTTCAAATATATGATCTGTAAATTTGTGTACAATGAATTTTTGTATATCAACCAACGAAGTGAAGACTCCAACGTGACCTGTGAGGACATAGGCAACTGAATGCTGGACAGGAACATTTGCAAAGCCATCACAAATATCACAATTAACAACTGAAGCTGGAGGGATGAGCTCGGACTCATACAAAGATTTGATAAAGGACTTCACACTTGTGGTTTAAAACAAATTATAGTTAAAAAGAAAAACAGTGGCCCCTTCGTTGGACTCGTGTAGATTGACTGCTGTAATTAGTCCTGAAATCTATATATAGTAAAGGAACAAATTCTTGTACGGGGACAAGGACTTCATGAGTTAAGCCCGGCTCATACTTCTTTCTGCGAATGCAAATGCGAAGTGAATTTTGACATACAAATTCGCAATGAACATTACGCAACAGTTGAGATGTGCTCAACTCCTGTGAAACATTCGCAGCGAAAACAGAGGTGTGATGTCCAAAATTCACTTTGCATTCGCAGGATGTATGAACTGGGCTTAAAGGATGTAAGCCTACATTGACTGGGAGTATATATTAAAAGGTATACTCTAGCCAGAATGGGAAAATCCCTTTCAAATTACAAACTTCTAAAAAGAGCCTGCCTAATCTATTGAAATGTTATGTTAGGTGGATGGTTGCCATGGTTGCAAACTAGAAGATTAAAATGAAACCTTTCCAAAAATTCATGTCTGTGTACAAATACATACATGTATTACACGGAGCACATTGTAAAATAATTGCTGTTAAAGCATAGACCATCTCTAGTTATCTTCATTATAACAAGACTGTCTAATCAAGAAATGTTCACAATGTACGAGTTGGATGTGTGTTTATTATAGACAAGATGGAAATAAATGTACTCACTGAGTGTTATTCCTTTAATATTCAACTCTTTAATGTGCTTGCTTTTACAGGTTATTAAAGAGCAAGATATGAGTCCCATGTTTGAGTTGACAGAAGAGCGACCATCACACTGGCCACCCTTTGACCCAGGTCATTCCAGTATGGAACCTAGTTTTGGTATGTTTGTTTGTTGTTGTTAATATAAATGTTAACATTTGAGTTGACCTTCAACCTCATTACCCTGCAAATCGAATAATAGTTTTGGATACTACCAGTCTTTTAATTTAAAAATCCTTATAAGAACATTTCTTCATTAAAAACACTGGGCACCCTTGAAATTTTTGTTAAAGGAGATTTAGCTAGCACACTCAAATGTGTGTCTCAAATAAGAAGGCACTCTCTATGGTCATTTTTGGTTTTTCAGTTTTTGCCACCATGATGTACTTTTAAAAGAACAGAATGTACTTTAGAAAAATGTTGATTCAGTTCAACGGGTGTTGTATGAAGTACATGACACAGGTGTTTACCACTTAAACTACTTGGATTCGTAAACGTGTCTGTACTCACAGGCGGGATACATTTTTGAAATTCCAGGAGTATTTACACGTGTATGTATTGTTTTTAGGGGGGGGGGGGTATCATTGTCACAATGAAAACTATGACTTAATCAAGTAAGGATAACAAACTTTCTCAAAGATTGTTTTGGGAATTACTTTTCTCTTTCGAGAAAATACGGCCGTGAACAAGTTGCATTAATTACTTTGTTATTATGTATATTATTTTAATAGAAATAAGAGAACTTGATGAGGAGCCCACATATGACTCCGATGAGGAGTTTGAACTGGTATAATGGCCATTGAAGAGACACCATACTGTTTTTCAAGCTTTGGGAGCCACCCCATACATGTCATAACCTCACCTAAAAATGAGATGGAACAAAGTCTTGGAAAAGAGTGTTACTGTGCACACCTGATAAAGAGTTTGAACTCTCACCCGGAAACCACTAAGAGTTGAATTCTTAAGGAACCTGCCTTGGAAAGCTACGCTGAAGAGAACAGTATCGCTGGGTTTTTTTCCCTACATGTGTGTTGGACATTTTAGCTAATAAAGAACACATATTTATGTCCAAATTATCACTGCTAGTATCCTTGAGACTGCATGAAAATATGAACTCTGTGTTTGGAGGAAGACCAATAAAACATTCACATTATTTTTTCCCAATTTGAAGACATTGAATCAATACAAATCAAACTGTAGCGCTGAAAAGTGGTAACACTTATTCACAACAAGTTATGTATAAACCAATCCGGAATAGATGTTTTCACTAATTTTGCAATGATTTATATATATGTAATTATCCAACATTCTCAAAAATGAAATACTAAAAATATTATAATCAATGGTTGTACAAGATTTACATTTTCAGAAGCGTCCTTTGTTGTGTGATGCAGTAAACAAGATGTTTCTTCCATGGCTTTCACTTTTTAAAATTTTAAATACTTTTTGTTGATTTTATGGCAATAACTAATCTTTTTTTGTTTGCCCCTTGAGTAGTTTTGCTCAAGTTGTTGGAGGAATAATAGTTCATCCTTACATGTGGGATTAAGCCAAGGAAGCCACATTGTAGATTGTACCTCACCATTACCTCCATTGGGAAAAATGTGAGATTGTATTGTCCGATGAACAAGAATGCCACTCTTCAAATAACAAATGGCACCATGCTCACTGTTGGTGTATTTTTGATGTTTCACCACTGCATCATTGTTCTTATTCAGAGCAAGTTCGATCCATGATTAACTAGTGGTTGATTAGTAAAATATAGGGCATGCGCATTGAAGTTGAAGTGTGAATGACTCTAGTCAAACTATTTGTCATGTCAATGTGACTGTGAGAAAATGGCGGTGGCCAATTTGTTTACCTTTTTTTGACGAGTTCATAGATGATAGCAACATGATATTTGCTTAGCATATCAGCATCATTTGCAAGGTAATTTATGGAGAGAAAGGTGGTAGTTAACAAACAAGGGAATTTTCTAAAAAAGGTAATAAGCTTTCACTGCTGCTGATTATATACTAACTTTATCTTTTGTTTTTCCGCCATTTTCCTGGTAGGTGGTCCTCTCTGCACTACTATTTCAAACATCTGTTGGTAACTAGCGATGCAATCTGCCTCCATCAACCATCGTTGATTAGCGTGCGTTTGATCAGATTTATTTAAACTATTATTAATTAGCTGTTCTGACTAATCCTGTCGGAACAGCTATTGTAATCGTCCAGATTTTTATTTTTTTGTATTATTATTATTCTTTCTTTCCCTAAAATCGTATTGACTTAACATGGGCATTTTCAAAGACCATTATGTCAATTTTAGAAAAACAAACTGTAGTCAAATGTTATACCATATTAAAGCTTATGCCCTGACTTAAATTTTTAGATGTAATTAGAATAAAATTCTTAATTATTCACATGACAGCCGTGTGAATATTTAATTAGTCAATCTTGTTACCACCATATCTCAAGAAGTATACATCCGATCCTCAAACTTTTTTCAGTTATAGACTCCTTGGGCATTGGAGATTAGCCTTGGGTAACAGTGACCCCATGTTGACCTTTACCTATGGGTCAACCAGAAGTGGGACCATATCTTAAGAACTACACAACCGATTTTCAAACTGTTTTCAGTTAAAGACTCCTTGGGCATTGGAGATTAGCCTTGGGTAACAGTGACCCCATGTTGACCTTTACCTATGGGTCAACCAGAAGTGGGACCATATCTTAAGAACTACACAACCGATTTTCAAACTGTTTTCAGTTAAAGACTCCTTGGGCATTGGAGATTAGCCTTGGGTAACAGTGACCCCATGTTGACCTTTACCTATGGGTCAACCAGAAGTGGGACCATATCTTAAGAACTACACAACCGATTTTCAAACTTTTTTCAGTTATAGACTCCTTGGGCATTGGAGATTAGCCTTGGGTAACAGTGACCCCATGTTGACCTTTACCTATGGGTCAACCAGAAGTGGGACCATATCTTAAGAACTACACAACCGATTTTCAAACTGTTTTCAGTTATAGACTCCTTGGACATTGGAGATAGCCTTGGAAAACCGTGACCCCATGTTGACCTTTACTTCCGGGTTAACAGGAAGTGGGACCCTATCTCAAGAATAACACAGCGATTTAAAAACTTTTTTCAGTTATAGAGATTAGCCTTGGGTAATTGTGACCCCATGTTGACCTTACGTCCAGGTCAACCGGAAGTGGGACCATATGTTAAGAACTACACAACCGATTTTCAAACTGTTTTCAGTTATAGACTCTTTGGGCATTGGAGATTAGCCTTGGGTTACCGTGACCCCATGTTGACCTTTTCTTTCCGGGTCAACCGGAAGTGGGACCGTATCTCAAGAACTACACAACTGATTTTCAATTTCTTCTCAGTTATAGACCCTTTGATCATAGAAGATTAGCCTTGGGTTACCGTGACCCCGCAGTGACCTTTACTTCCGGGTCAACCGGAAGTGGGACCATATCTCAAGAACTCCTCAGTCGATTTAGTTTCTTTTCAGTTATAGGCCCTTTGAGCATTGAAGGTTGAACTTGGGTTACCTTGACCCCATGTTGACCTTTACTTCCTGGTCAACCAGAAGTGGAACCATATCTCAAGAACTACACAATCGATTTTCAATTTCTTTTCAGTTATAGACCCCTTGAGCATTGAAGATTGAACTCGGGTTTAATCAAAGTACAACAAACAGAACAGCTCTGTGATTGTTAGTTACAATCACTGATCTCTAGTTATGTATGGTCTTTCATCGAACTTGCTCTAAGATGACTGATGTTTAGATTGAACTCGTGTAAACCCATCTGATGATGAGGCAAAAGTTATTTTTGCAGCTTGATCAAGAGTTTTCTGTTGTGCTACAGCCTTGACTCCTGCTGGGAAGTCCATGCTAATTAGGAAGTGCAGCAAATCAAAACTGCATGCCTCTAGTGCAATGAAAATTTTAGTTTCTGCTGCCAGTGTTCCAATAATAGCTCTAGCAGCTCACCAAAACCAACTCACACTCATAATAAAAAATACTATCTAAAAATTCAGTTTTTATTACAAAATCAAGGTGTTTATAAATAATGTCAACAAATGATGACGTCTTTTTATCTTTTAACCTGAAATTATGGCTTTTTAATAGTGTTTTGCTTGAACCAGAAGACAAAGTCAAATTGGGGTAACATCTTCAGTTTTTAAAGACCTTTTCGGTGATAAATAGTTGAACAAACCAAAAAACATTGTGTGGTTCATGAGTTATGATTGTTTTTCAAAAATTAAACTTTGATTTAACATAATTTGACACTTGATGACGTCATGTTCAGGTGTGGTCTTGATATGCTAAGCCTAAACAGTTTTTTCACAAGACTTGGGAAGTTACTGAGTATACATGTACAGTACATTATTTTCAATCCCTACAATATGTAATACATTTTGCTTTGTATGTCATCACCACACCTGTGGTTTGTGGTTTTGCTTTGTATGTCATCACCACACCTGTGGTTTGTGGTTTTGCTTTGTATATCATCACCACACCTGTGGTTTGTGGTTTTGTGACTGTGAAGACTGGATATAGTGCTCTGTTTATAATAATATTGTGGAAACTAGGGGATTCTTTTAATTGTAAATTATCATTTAGGATTGGGACATTTAACTGACCAAAAGAAGAAGTTGAAATCCATTTCCAAATTTCCTGAAGCTTGAAACCAAGCTGACAAGCAAAGACAACAACAAAGCAAAGGTAATACAAAATTAAATATCTTTAAAAAAAATCATTCCTTTTCTTTAAAATGTTAACCCTAGATAAGATGCTATCCAGGGAAAATCAGCCAGATTGACATCCCTTTTGTTGGTGGAACTGTGTTGTCTTAATCCCCAACAATTTGTAATACATTATTTTCAATTCCTACAATTTGTTTTACACTTTGCTTTGTATGTCACCAAACCTGTGGTTTGTGTTTTGGGGACTGAAGACTGTATAGTGCTCTATTTTTAATATCCATTCTGCTCCTTTTACATGTGGGCTGATTGGAATGGTATAAATGGTTAACCATAAGTCACAAGTTCTGTCTAACTGTTCAAGAAAATAAATGTATGAACAATCCTAATTACATTGGTGGACTGCAAATTTGCCTTTCCTTCACAACCAGTACTATAGACACTAATGTTTTTCACAACATCATATAGTTAGCTGTTCCGACCTACTGTCGGAACAGGTATTGTTTCCGTCAAGATTTTTATTATTTTTCTATTTCTTTGTTTCCACCTAAATCCCATAGCATTTCTTGTACACGTTTTTTGTTGGTTCCTAATATCCTAATGTGTAAATATTAAAGAGTTGGATCCTTTATCAAATTGAAGCTTAGTACATGAACTTAACTCTAAATGTAATAAATGTTAAAATTCTTAATTAATTAGCCACTTTACACGGTGTGAATATTTAATTAGCCAATCTTGTTGGCACCATATCTCAAGAAGTATACATCCGATCCTCAAACTTTTTTCAGTTATGGACTTGTCTTGTATTGTAGATGTTAGTTCTGGCCTAACATTACCCGTCACGTCATTATGACGTCACTATTTGCGCGTTTCCATCAGTGTACAAACTGCATGGCGCTATAAGTGTAAATATTTTGCTGGTCAAAAACACAATATTTTCAAAATAAATTAAATTGGAATAAGTTGCATATCATCGTGTTCGTCATCAGGTGTCAAAGTACGGTAATTCGGAGTTTATTACTCAAAAAATCATATCGCCTGAACCACAAGTCATAAAATTGTAATGTTTGTTTTGTATGGTAGCTTTTAACAATTGCGAAATTTTATTAACTTAGATAACCCCACTTTGACCTTTACTTCCGGTCCAAACAGGAAGTTCAAATATTGAAAACATCGTATCTCCCGAACCACATGTCATAAAATCGTAATGTTTGTGTTGTATTAGTCGGATGCTAGCATTGATATTTTGCACTTAAAGAGGAAGGGAAGTGACCTTTTATATTTTGTTTTGTACTCATTTTCTCATAGATTGAGCCCTTAAGTGAGTGGGGAAAAAACTACAAGTCTCTAACCTCACATTAAAATGGTGTAATTTGCCATTTTATTCAATACCCTTCCAGTGCAAAAATTTGTCAACATCCAAAACATACGATGACATCATTCTGAGAAAAATGGACCTCAACATTTTTGTACGGGGATGTTTGGTTCAGTCCTGACTTTCAATAAAATTTAATCAAAACAGCCTTGAATGCGACATTTTGACTGTCGAAAAACTCCTGTTAGTTGACTGACGTCATGTTTCCAATTTCGCTCACAAAAAGTCAGTTATAAACAAAAAACATCCCTGTACAAAAATGTTTTCTCAGAATGATGTCATCAGATGTTTTTGTTGTTGACAAATTTTGCACTGGAATGGTATTGAATGCAATGGCAGTTTACACCATTTTATGTGAGGTTAGAAACTTGTAATTTTTCCCCCCGCTCACATGAGGACTCTATCTATTGGAAAATGAGTACATCACAAAATTGAATCAGTCACTTCCCTTCCTCTTTAACTTTCAAACAGCATTAACGCAACAGCTGCTATTTTTACTGGAGTTTCAAAATATTTGCAACTTCTGTTTTCATTTGTGCGGAGGGGACAGGTAAAAAAAGTTTAAAAGGAAAAACAAATATATATCAAATTTATTAATTTTTCCCCTCAATATTATTTTATTCCCTCAAAATACTATTTCTCTCCCACAAAATAATTTCTTGCCTCGAAATATTATTTCATTCCCTCAAAAACATTTCGTTCCCTTAAAATTTTTATTTCCCTCCCCTCGAAATGTTATTTGAGGGGGCAAAATAGCTTCTTTTTTGATAAGGGAAAGAAAAAAGTTTGCGATATGCCATTTAATTTCCATGTATCATGAGATCGCCAGACAACCAACTGCCTTTTAATGAGTTTCTTTGTTTTTGCTGTTTTTTTTTGGGGGGGGGGGTTGTTAATAATTTCTTAATAATTTAATTGAAGTCTCATGCTCATCGCTACACTCATACACATGAAAAGCAGTTTCATTCTCTATGGACAACAAGAAACAAAAACACATTTTGTTTCAGATAATTTAGTATCCGCACCCCCTGAACAAAGATATTGACAAAATAGGGAGACCGCCAACATAGGGCTAGATAGCTCAGTTGGTAGAGCACCGGCACGTTAAACCGGAGGTCGTTGGTTCAAATCCCGCTCTAGTCAATTTTTCTTTGTTCAACCCAAAATCATTTAAACATTTACCCAGTCAGTTTCCCTTGTGGTTTATTATTTGATATAATTTATTATAAAAACACTTAATTTTTTATTTTATTTTAAAAAAATGATCTACCCATCAAGGGAACATAAACACCAAGCTAGCTACAGCCAATCTCTCTCATACAAACATTGGTTTAACATCTACGATTATGAATTGCACAAATCAAGAAATTGTGATTCAGTAACTAGACGACAATTCTTACTCTAGTTGAAAATCAGCGGTTAGCTTGGTAGGATTCGAACCCACAATCTTGTGATTGCAAGTCCTGCAGTCTGACCACAATGATTGTGCGGAGTTTGGCCTGAACTGACTGACTGAACCTCCGCTTATATACGCATACGCTTTATTGATTTCAACTTTCTTGCGCGCAAAATCACGTGACCCTGACGATTGAATTAGATGCGCTTTCAAGTCGTCCCATCCAAACAAAAATATATTTGCATTATAGTCTCAAGAAGAGAAGGGTTGATAAAGAAATTCAATAAGTCTTAAATTTTTGATGTACATAGAAAAACTGTAAATTAATATGGATCGAGATAAGGCCTCCGTAGTGGTTTAATTATTTCAAGGGAACGAAATGATATATTTTTTTATTTCCTCGAATTTTTTTAATTTTATTCCATCAAAATAACATTTCGAGGGGAGGAAATAATATTTAAAGGGAACGAAATGTTTTTGAGGGAATGAAATAATATTTTGAGGGAACGAATTCAGGGGTTTGAGGGAAAGAAATTTTATTATGAGGGAATAAAATAGTATTTTGAGGGAACAAAAGGGCTGTCAATCATTCTGCTTGGCGTTGCATTATTTGCTTCGCTCGATTAGGAAAGTCAATGAAATGTAGCTGTAAGAGGGTTCGGAAAAGATACACTTGAATAATGGCTTTAATATCCCAGAAATTCTCTAGGCATACCAAGGACTTTATACCAGCTAAAAGATGTTGTTTTCTGGAATGATTTTTTTCATTCGAACAAAATGATTATATTTCGTTTCCTCGAATTAATATTTTTAGGGAATGAAATAATATTATGAGGGAACAAAATAATATTTCAAGGCAACTTATTAATATTTTGAGGGAACAAAATAATATTTTTTTGTTCACCCTTTACCGTACATTTGAGCTCGAACTTGTTAAATTTGTTAGCTTTGGAATCTCACATGATTCTGAATGGAGGTTAATGATGAGTAGAATCTACCACTTAAATGAGAAAATTGAACCTTAACTAAATCTACTGGCTCTTTGGTTTGATGTCTTCCTTTGTTGGTGAAGCCACTGTTATGTAGATAATAAAACTGAAGGTTAAGTGCCAATGTACTTTAGATATTATAACCTCTTGGTTGACTTCATTTTTCTCCAGAAGGACAAAACTCGAAGGGGCATGCTGAGCCAAACCGGTTCGAACAACTGGCAGCACATTTTGTGCTCTCAAATAATTTCAAAATTATTATTTTGTGAACAAAATAAGCAAAATAATGTAGAACTCATAAAATAAGTTGTTTCGAGTGCAAGAAATGATTTTAAGCGTACAAAATGATCATGAATATGGAAATGATTTTGAGCTCAAGAAACAATTTATTTCAAGCACATAAAATACATTTTTTGAGTGATCAAATTGATTTGAGTGCGCAAAAGAATTTTGTGAGCCTGAAATGTTTATGAGTGCACGGAATAGTTTGTACTTTTGAAATCCATTTGAGTGCACAAAATGATGTGGTGTGGAAGAACTCTTGCAATACTTTTTTTGAAGCTCTCGCAATAATTTATTTTGAGCGCATGATATAACAACATTTTGAGCGTTCACAATTATTTCGAGCGAAACAATTTTGTGTGAAAATTGCATTAAAAACAAGAACCTGTAAAATTTTGTGGATTGAAACCTGCTCTTTGGTTAATAAATGATGGCAAAAATAAGTTTACAAAAATAATTTTTACAAGTTTTATTGGTGGGGTCCGTATCAGTTGAATATCCACCATGTTTGTTATTGTGACTGGAGAATGTGGTGGGCTAATATATTTGGGGTGACCAAAGGAGCCATTTTGACGATTGCGTCATTAGAGGTGTGGGTGGTAGAGGGAGACCGCGATGATATTTTTTCAGATCATCTCGGGCAAACTCAGGTCTGCCTTTATTGGTAAATTTCTGTGATGCTCAAAATACTTTTTTAGAGCTCTCGCAATAATTTATTTTGAGCGCACAAATAATAAATTATTTTCAGCGTTCAAAATTATTTAAAAAAATTTATTTCAAGGGCACATAAAGATTTAGGAAGCACAAAATAAATTTGGAGTTAAATTAAATTAGTTCTGTTCATCAATTTCATCAATGGGGTAAAACATTTCAAATGTTTGCATTTAAATTTGTTTCTATGTTATGTGCTTTCTGTACTTGCCTCGGCCTATACATGTATAAAGGCAGATTTTTTGAGGAAAATTAATTTCTACATTAGTTTTACTTTATCTTAAAGTATTGCGATTTTGAACAAAAAGATAGTCAGTAAAAAAAAGAGTGAACAATTTAGATATAGGAGAGGCTTATTGAATTAATTTAGAACCAGGGCTGACTACCTACAATTAGCAGACACCTTTTGCATAAAGAATGTCAAGAGATCCACTGCAAATTTTAGCAGAAGTAGAGAAAACGACATAAAAACCAGGGCAAATAATCTCAAGGCTGTATAGCAAAAGATTTGTTTGTTCATTTCAAAATTATGACCGCAACTTGTCAAACTTGACTTGACAGTCTTCTACGCGTAGTAAAGTTTGATATCTATTAGGTACAGAGTTCAACTATAATCATGGGGAAACAAAGCAAAAATGCCTCTTATGAAGAACAATTCAAGTGGCAGTAAAGGATTTATTACTTAGGGAGCCCTAACTCATGTTTAATTTGAACGCACAGACCATGAAAATCATTGCCCATGAACGAAAAAACAAATGATAGCAACAAATTCATGTGCGTTTCAATTAGTCAAAATTGATTTCATCTATTGTAAATAAGTAGTAGAAATTCAACAAAATAGAATGACTGAAATGAATCTAATTGAAAAAAAAAAAAAATCATGCATGCACAACAATAAAACTTAATGCATTAATAGCCCCCCAAAAATACACTAGTTTGCGCAGATTATGCGAAAATCTGTGAATTTGATTGCGTGTTAATGAAATTGTATAAATTTTTGCTGAAATTTGCCATGAAATTCTGTAATAATAGGAAAATCTGTAAAACTTGTCGGGTGTGTAAATTTTCAATTCCTGTCCTCGGGCTCTGTATTAAAGGGGTACATGTACATGTACAAGTCCATGCGGTGCTCAACGACTTTGCGTATTTACATTACGCAAACTAATTTATTTAACATTAGGTACTGGTATGTATTGAATAGAATTGCGTTACACATTATCGCCCATGCAAGTTTGCATGCCAACATGCGTATGGCTATGAGCACTGAACATGCATTAGACAAGCTCTCCAGCTTCTCTTTAATGATGACTAAATATGATCATGTGACAGATTATCAACCAATAGGGTTGCTTAAACTGTCCAGGGTATTTATGAATTTAGTTTAATATCTTAAATTTTAATTTGAAAGGTATAAAATATGATTGGTAATTAGTACAAAAATATTTCTTGCTTATTTTTATAATCAATATACACCAGTACAAACAATTCATAGAAATAATTGTATTTGAAATTGTGTATTTATTTAAGACTAAAGGATAGGAATGAAAGAACAAAAACCACTGAAGTATTTACATATGTATACCGGTACATCTACTCTTTCCCCTTTTTTCACAAATGATGGTCTCCATTCCGTTTGCATCTTATAACTTTTTTTACTAAGTACCATGGGAAATCATGACTATGCTTTTAACTTAGTTTTACATGTAATCTATTTCGCCTGCACATGTAGTTTGAACAAGTTCATGTAAACTGCCTTTTCGACATTCTGTCAAGGAATTAGTTCCTTGACCTAAGTGTGGGGTCAGTAATTTTCAATGCTAAAAATTTATATTATTGGTAACACCAAGTTAGCAACATACATGTACATGTATTAAACTTTTTCCACCAAGACATGGCATTATATGCACTCTTGTTACACAAAAAACATCTTTAAAGACATGAACTCAGTTTTGTAATCATGACCTGGAAATCCGAAATACTTAGACCAAGGCATTCAAGATCAAGAGTGGCCCTACGAGACCGAAACTTCAAAAAAAAAAAATTGAGATGATAATAAAACCAGGGCCCAATTTCATAGAGCTGCTTAATCACAAAAAGTAGCTAAGCACATCAAAATGTTGCTTACCAGAATAAAGTAACCAGCCAAACTACCATGTCACATGTACTTTTTGTGACTGGTAGCCTGCTCATTTCTGCTTAGCAATATTTTCTGCTTAAGCAGCTCTATGAAATTGGGCCCTGGTCTTGAGACCTACCACACTGGTTGATTATGGAGATTGTAATATTTTCCTCTGAACACGTGCATGCTGTTGTGTACGAATGAGTACTTCACCCTTGAGGGGGGTCAAATAATTTGGTTACCTGGGCTTGTTCATAATAGGCTGTGCTAGTCTCGCGCGCATTCGAACTTCCGGGACCATAGTGGTCCCAACCATATGGAGTTTTACGTGGGCAAGATTTTGTTTCGTCAATTATTTTAGTTTAACGTAGGTTATGACCTAGAAAAGTATACATGTTGTTGGGAATGTAATACTAAGTGATAACAAAATATGAAAGTAAAACCAATTCAACAATATAACGAAGAAAACCCAAGAATTAAACTTGACCTCAGCTTCCGGTTATTGCAAAAAATTAAGAATTTTGTGCTCGCCTCCGATCATAAAACTTACGTAAACGCTTGTTTTGGATGCGCAACTATAATCGCCAGATGCTGTAATTGCAAAGCAAACCCTTTTCATTGCAGTCTATGGTTGTTAAGGCATCAACATCCTCTTCAAACTGCGATACGGGTCCATTTAAGACCCGTTTGACATTCACGAATCCGCGTAAGGGGTTTCTAAAATGTTAACATCAAATAGGCATCCTTGTCCCAGAGTTTTAATTTTTTTTCATTAATAATATACACACTATTGTGATTTTTTTTCTTCAAAAGCTAAACCTTTTCATAAAATTGTAATGATTAATTTTTGTTGTTCAGATTTTGTCATGAGATATAATTTAAAACAAAGATTTAATTTCAGAAATAAAAATGTTCTTCGTTTGACGTGTTTTCTCGTTCGGATACGCGCGAGACTTGCACAGTCTATTATGTCAAAACAATTTGGTAATGAGAGGGTTAACACACATTGGCATCACAAAATTATCCTAATAGGTTGGATTACTTTTTACACCCATAATTTAGCTATTTGCTTAGGTAAGTCCCCATGTATTGTATTTTCAGCAATCTGAAGGATCTGTCGATGAAGATCATCAATGCTTTGACTAGCATCAAGAACCTGTAGGATATGACAAGAATACACAAAGTTAACAGTTTCCTATTGACAACAAAAGAACCTAACAATACATCAGCCATTCTTTTATATTCAGTTTGCGGTAACACCATGTGTACATATACTTAGCTGGGTAGATTTGTTCTTTGAGAACTTGTCTTGCATTTATTCTACTGCAGCGAAGTAGATTTTTGAATTCAGGAGACTACTTCGTAGTTCTGAAAAACCCGTCTTGTTTACTAACTTCTACCTGTGAGTATGGGGAGAAATTGGCCAAGACTACTACTTTTGCTTAGTTATTAACTGCTATACTGCGGAGTGAGTTCTATTTGGACTCTTCTGAAAAAAGAACTGTGGCTGGAGGGCTCATCAGGTCATTGTGTGTACTGGAGCATGTCAGTAGACTGTGGGACATCAGTGGAGTAGGGTGGTAGGAGAGTGTGCAGATACTGCTGATGAAATAGCTTGTCTTGAAGAACAGTGTTGTAATTATGGATTTCAATAGCTTCTCTGATGCGACGGGTGTACCAGTGTTTTTCAGGAGCTATGAATCAAGCTCGTTCCCAATCTATGACATGGTTTAGATCAGCAGAGTGTTTAACAATGGCAGATTTGTCATATTCTTGTTGACATCAAACTGCAGTGAAAGTAACTAAGGCTTTTGGCACAAAAATATTTATCATGAATTCAAGAGTTTGTCCAAAGTTTTTAAAAGACTCACCCTCCAATTTCCTTCTTTTAATAAGGTGAAGTTTTTTTTCACTTTCGCCTGAAAGCATGTAGATTCATAACGTTCTTCACCAAAATTTTCTCGTTTCTCAGCTTCTTCAGGTTTGACTTCCAAAAAGAAAATTAGGTCTGGCTTTGGTAGTCCAACATCCGGCTGTTTGCACCAGTGTAGGTCAAAACTCTGCAATTAAAAATTGTTAACCATTGACATAAATGTGCACAGCTTCGTGCAATGACATACTCAAGCTCAGTGGAGTAACGTTGTCACAGAAACTGTACATCTCCATTCTTGTTATTACAGCACTGATTGGAGTATCACACCTTGGTGTACACTGCCAACCTTTCCCATGGACACTGGGTACAAGACAATTATAACAGTTTGTATATCAGCATTCCCTATTTTTTGAAAGGTAACAAGCTGTTGGAATCATTTACACTGGCATTGAAAGTTTTACTGATGCATGATTTGCCATTGTATGTGTACTTTGTAAGATTTCAGAAAGAATTACATGCTAGAACATAGATAAACATATACACTGCAGTGTATAAATTTCATGTTTAACTGAAAACAAGTTTAGGTTTTATAAGTTCTCAGCAGAGCCCTCCAATGACTGTTACAATTCTGCAAGCCTCCTGACCAATTCCATTCTGCTCACTTAATATTACTGTACAAAATCATGTACATTGTGTACATGTATGTGTACATGCACATTAACATGTTGTTTCTCTTCTTTTACTTTTTCACAGAGTCCTACATTGTACAGGGCCTATTGATAAAAACAGAATACTTAGGACTCTTCGCAGCGATGCTTCAATTTGCAACTTCATTTGTCCAAATTGCCTCCCTATGGTACTCCCATAACAATAACTTGGCATATGATTTATATTTCATATATTAATTTGTTTTTAATCAGTTTGCTTCGAAGGACCCAATAACAAACAGCGGCGGGCGTATAAATACGCTTTCAAATTATTGTGCGTGATGGGTTGCATGCACACAGGCCATTGTTCCAAGCAGTACATGTACATGGGGTCATGGTGTATTGGCCTTATAGGCCAATGAATGGATGAACTCTTTGCATGGATTTGTGCCCAATGCCTTTAACAAAGACCCGTTCCTTTCAAGTACTAGCCAAGATTTTGTGAAGACGGAAATACTTGACATGACATGCATGAGGCCTTTCAAGTCTCTCTGGGTTGGGTTGCCATCTGCTTGACCTAGCCTGGGTCAATGATGGACTGTTTAATACATAACGGCATTCAACTGTCTGATTGTGCTTCAGAAACACATTCTATATATGGGTTTCCAAACTGAGTTTCATTGACCCAAAAAAATATATTAAAGGCTAGGAAAAAACTGAAAATAATCCTCCATGGGTAACAGGAAAAATATTTTAGTTCCCCCCTCCCACTCCGAAGCAAACTGATTAATAATGTCACCATTGGTAACAAAAGGAAACATGATTTTTTATTTTATTTTTTTATTTATAGGATGGTTGAGAGATGAGAGACAAATGTTTGACAAAAAAGGTATTTCAAATCGAATGGTGCACAATGAGATACTTTTAAAACATTGAAGCACTTACATCTTTTGCCGCTGTAAAAGCTACTCCCGAGTAAGCATATCTGTCAACCACCAAAGTTGTGCCTTTATTTAGCTGTTTCTCCATATATGGCCTATTTGATTGATTAAAAAACCACACAAACATTTCAGTTTGATTAAAAACAACTTTCTGTAATTCAAAATGTTCAAAATAATGCCCAAATAGGCACGCTTTAGCATCATGTAAGCATTGTTACCTCACCTGATGCATGCTATTTCCATGCAATACAAGCATTTCCAATCCTGTGCAATGACAATAGACTCAAACATGTATATTAGAAACTAAATCATCAAACACCATGCAAATTAAGAGCATCTACGCAAAAAAGCTGATTACGATGAAACCAATTTGCACAATTTTTGGGGGACTACAATGAAATATTTTAGTTCTACTCAGATTCAAATTTGTGCAAGAACTGAGTTTCCAAATACATTGCTTTACATGTAAAGGAAAACAAATTGCACTTTAACTGGGCCCAATTTAATGGCTCTGCTTACCTTGGAATTCTGTGCTTATGGCCCATAGCATGCACTTACATGTACAGGGCTCCGTAAGCCTAGAATTCTGTGCTTATGGCCCATAGAATGCACTTACAGGGCTCTGTAAGCCTAGAATTCTGTGCTTATGGCCCATGAGTGCACTTACAGGGCTCTGTAAGCCTAGAATTCTGTGCTTATGGCCCATAGCATGCACTTACAGGGCTCTGTAAGCCTAGAATTCTGTGCTTATGGCCCATAGCATGCACTTACAGGGCTCTGTAAGCCTAGAATTCTGTGCTTATGGCCCATAGCATGCACTTACAGGGCTCTGTAAGCCTAGAATTCTGTGCTTATGGCCCATGAGTGCACTTACAGGGCTCTGTAAGCCTAGAATTCTGTGCTTATGGCCCATAGCATGCACTTACAGGGCTCTGTAAGCCTAGAATTCTGTGCTTATGGCCCATAGAATGCACTTACAGGGCTCTGTAAGCCTAGAATTCTGTGCTTATGGCCCATAGAATGCACTTACAGGGCTCTGTAAGCCTAGAATTCTGTGCTTATGGCCCATAGAATGCACTTACAGGGCTCTGTAAGCCTAGAATTCTGTGCTTATGGCCCATAGAATGCACTTACAGGGCTCTGTAAGCCTATAATTCTGTGCTTATATGGCCCATAGAATGCACTTACAGGGCTCTCTAAGCGTAGAATTCTGTGCTTATATGGCCCACAGCATGCACTTACAGGGCTCTGTAAGCCTAGAATTCTGTGCTTATGGCCCATAGAATGCACTTACAGGGCTCTGTAAGCCTAGAATTCTGTGCTTATGGCCCATAGAATGCACTTACAGGGCTCTCTAAGCGTAGAATTCTGTGCTTATATGGCCCACAGCATGCACTTACAGGGCTCTGTAAGCCTAGAATTCTGTGCTTATGGCCCATAGAATGCACTTACAGGGCTCTCTAAGCGTAGAATTCTGTGCTTATGGCCCATAGAATGCACTTACAGGGCTCTGTAAGCCTAGAATTCTGTGCTTATGGCCCATAGAATGCACTTACAGGGCTCTGTAAGCCTAGAATTCTGTGCTTATGGCCCATAGAATGCACTTACAGGGCTCTGTAAGCCTAGAATTCTGTGCTTATGGCCCATAGAATGCACTTACAGGGCTCTGTAAGCCTAGAATTCTGTGCTTATGGCCCATAGAATGCACTTACAGGGCTCTCTAAGCGTAGAATTCTGTGCTTATATGGCCCACAGCATGCACTTACAGGGCTCTGTAAGCCTAGAATTCTGTGCTTATGGCCCATAGAATGCACTTACAGGGCTCTGTAAGCCTAGAATTCTGTGCTTATGGCCCATAGAATGCACTTACAGGGCTCTCTAAGCGTAGAATTCTGTGCTTATATGGCCCACAGCATGCACTTACAGGGCTCTGTAAGCCTAGAATTCTGTGCTTATGGCCCATAGAATGCACTTACAGGGCTCTCTAAGCGTAGAATTCTGTGCTTATGGCCCATAGAATGCACTTACAGGGCTCTGTAAGCGTAGAATTCTGTGCTTATGGCCCATAGAATGCACTTACAGGGCTCTCTAAGCGTAGAATTCTGTGCTTATATGGCCCACAGCATGCACTTACAGGGCTCTGTAAGCCTAGAATTCTGTGCTTATGGCCCATAGAATGCACTTACAGGGCTCTCTAAGCGTAGAATTCTGTGCTTATGGCCCATAGAATGCACTTACAGGGCTCTGTAAGCGTAGAATTCTGTGCTTATGGCCCATAGAATGCACTTACAGGGCTCTGTAAGCGTAGAATTCTGTGCTTATGGCCCATAGAATGCACTTACAGGGCTCTGTAAGCCTAGAATTCTGTGCTTATGGCCCATAGAATGCACTTACAGGGCTCTGTAAGCGTAGAATTCTGTGCTTATGGCCCATAGAATGCACTTACAGGGCTCTGTAAGCGTAGAATTCTGTGCTTATGGCCCATAGAATGCACTTACAGGGCTCTGTAAGCGTAGAATTCTATGGTAAGCAGGGTCCTGAAATTGGGCCCTGTCCATCATAGAAATACTTCCAGTCACAACAAATGGTAACTCAATTGACTTACACCATTTCCCATCTATTGGCTGAGAACAACAAATGAACAGCATTATCTTGTATTTCAGATTTCTTCTCCAAGTAAGATCCAATCATCTTGCCAATAACTGTACTTCGATCTGAAAAACAATTTTAAGTACTATTGTAGTTCTCAGGATCTGAAAATTTGTGTAGAATGTGTGTACAGAATATTTAACTTGGTATCCATGTAAAATAAAACAACTAATAATCCCAATCATGTAGCCTGTCATGATACATTGAGCTGAAGTCTTCAGAGCAGCAGGTGCAGGGATTGAGTCTTACTTTTACATTCCAAAAAGCAAACTATAGACCCCTTGCACAATGCGGAACACACCTCCGCACATGATGTGTGGCCTTCCATTTTTGGAGTCAACTCTATGATTCTTATGTACAGTTTGACTCCCAAAATGGTAAACAGGACAGGCGCGTATACATGTACGTGCGGTGCCATTATGCAAGGGGTCTATACTCTTCTTTTCTATCGATTCCCGTATTTCAATGGATATTAAAAACAAGTAATTTTTTCTTCTAATTTGTGGCTCCAAAGGTTTTTTTTAAGGGGGAATAAAGTCCAAATTTCATAAATGGTCCAATTCCCATCTCGTGACTACGAAGTCACAAGGACAACATTTATCACAGTAAAATATTTATGTCCCAAAAAACAGTCGCTGTTACATGTTCAGTGCCATTCCGTAAAATAAACGTTTGCTAAATTATATCCTAGTGCCAGGTGTATACATGTATATCCACTGCCATTGTTATTTATTAGGTGTTCGGGCCGCCCGAAACACCTTGTTTTTTTTCTTTCTTCTCTATCTTTTTCTTCTTACATGTAGGTGCTCGGTTAACAGCAAAAAACCTATTGTTATTGTACTGTTTGTTTTGATGACATCATCTGTTTTTCTTGGAGGCAGCACGATTCAGCGAAGCAGTCTAGATTAGACTTTTTTCTAATCTCCTTGAAGATGAAAGTCACCAGTTGTGATATTAAGCCAGGTTATCGTACAGATCACTCCCTAATTGACATTCAGTTTGACCTCAATCAAATGAAAAGAGGGCCTGGTTACTGGAAATTCAACAACCTTTCCTTCTTTCGTCGATCAAATTAAAAATACTATTAAAGAGGTTGTAGAATCATATGCAGCTCTCCCCTATCTGCATTCCAACTTGGTCCACATTCACCCCGAGGACATCCATTTCACCATTAATGATCAGCTCTTTTTCGAAAAGCTATTGCTGAAGATTAGATCAAAAACTGTTTTGTATGCTTCGTTGAAAAATAAAAGCAACAGTAAGAGAGAGTCCCTCATTGAGAATGTGATTCAAAATTATCTTATAAAATTTCTCAGAGGGATTCAACAGTCACTGCAGAGCTTAAGTTAAAACAAGCTGATAAAGAAAATGGAGGGTGTTCTTATTCGATCTACATGCAAGACTCGCTGGATAGAAGAGGGTGAAAAACTCTCGAGGTATTTTTTTACCATGGACAAAACGTAAAACCAAAAAATATCAGTTCTATTGTCAGAGATGATAACAACCTGTGCTAGGTATTCGAATGAAATCCTCCATGAGGCAAGACTTTTCTATAAAAAACTTTATTCCGAGGCTGAAAACTTGAACAACAGCAATTTTTATTCCATTTTTAATGGCATTCCTGTTCTCTCAGATAAACTGCGGGACAGTCTGGAAGGTCCGTTGTCATATCATGAACCTCTAAATGCCCTCAAAAGGAGTAAAAATGACAAATCTCCAGGTTCTGATGGTTTCAGCTTTGAATTTTATAAGGTTTTCTTACCTACTGCGTTCTTTAAATTATGCTTATAATTCAGGGAGTCTCTCAGTTATGCAACAGTATGGTATTATTACAATGTTGCCAAAAGGGGATAAGCAACGCCAATTTCTTCAAAAATTTGAGACCTATTTCACTTTTGAATAACTCATAAACTTGCATTTCTGATAGACTTAAACAAGCTCTTCCTTTCATTATTCATGAACACCAAAAAAGTTTTCTTAGTGGCCGCTATATTGGAGAAAATATTAGGCTGATGTATGACTTACTTAATTTTACAGAAAACAACAATATTTCTGGTATGTTAATTGATTTTGAGAAAGCCTTTGATTCAGTTTCCCACAGTTTCATTTTGAAAATTTGAAATTTTTAATTTTGGCCCTTCAATTCAGAAGTGGTTTAGAGTTTTCTATAGCGGGGCGAAGGCTTCCGTCCTTGTGAATGGTTTTCTTTCCGAAGCTTTCAAGATTGAGAGAGGTTGTAGACCGGGTGATAGTTTGAGCCCATACCTATTCCTTTTGTGTGTAGAAGTGTTCGGATGATGATTCGCAAAGATAAAGTCCTCAAAGGAATCATGACTGGCGGTTGTGAATTCAGGCTCTCTCAATATGCAGATGACACAGTTCTCTTTTTAGACGGCTCTGAAGGCTCCTTTGAAAGGTTCTTTCAAAATAATTGCTGCCTTTGCCAGAATGTCTGGCTTAAGAGTCAACATTGACAAAACAAATGCGGTTTAGATTGGTAGCAACAAAGGGCGGCAAAAAGAGATATGTGAGCACATTAAGGTTAACTGGGTTTTGGCTAGTAACTACTTCAGAGCCCTCGGTATTGATTTTAACACCAATCTTGCAAGTATGGTGAATTTTAACTACAGAAGGTCATTTCTTCTATTAAGAGTTTAGTTGAACAGTGGTCCAAATGTAATCTTACGGTGCTCGGGAGAATTACTATTATTTCCAAGTCGCTCCTGTTATCTAAACTTAGTTTTCTTATCTTAACACTCCCAAACCCGCCTAACAACGTTATTAAAGAATTAGATTGTATCATATATTTTATAATTTGATAAGGAGAGGGAAAGACGGTGTGTCCAGGAACCAGATGATTAAAAGCTATAGTCTTGGAGGAGTTAAAATGATTGACATGCATTCGTATATTAAAGTCCTAAAAGTCACCTGGATCCGCAGATATCTAAATGCAGAAAACTTGGGTTGGGTTACTTTAATTTCGAAGATTTATAATATTTATGACTCTTTAGCACTCGAGGGAGGCCACCAGGCAATAATGATTTACTTAAAGGGTGCCACCAATCAAAACAACTTCTGGATTGATGTTCTTAACGCTTGGTGCAGCTTTATTAAGTGCCATGTACATGTACCTGCCAGTCAAATCGGCGCTTTGAAAAATGTGTTAATCTACATGTAAGGCATAATCACAATATTATGGTCTGTAACAATTACATTCACTATAACCACTGGGCCAAAAATGGTGTAAACTTCGTGGGTGACATTTTTGACTCACAAGAGGTAGCTCTTTCTCTTGGGGCCTTTCAAAGGAAATTCAAGGTCAGAACTAATTTTTTAGAATACGGTGGGCGTGGTTTAATGCAATAAAACATTCTTTCCGTAAGGTACTGACTGGAGAAACTTTAGAAATTGCTCGCCCTTTTTTGCCATTTCATTTTGAGACTCTATTGTTGGACAAAAAGGGCTCGACTCGTCTGTACATTATTTTCACTTCCACCAAAAAAGTTGTGCATAATTTTATTTACAAATTGGAAGAAAAACTCGGTGTGAATCTTCCGACTCCAAAATTGTTAATTTTTTGGGTGTTCATTCCTTTCTGTCAAAAATTGGTTGGAAGGATTCTAATCTGTGTAAAACTGAAGAAGAAACGCTAGTTCACTTATTTTGTACATGTAAGGAGACACACAAATTCTGGGGTCAAATCAAAAACTGGTTAACTAATACACTGAACATTGATATTAATTTTGACAACATGACCAAGCTGTTTGGAGTCCTTAATAGGAAATGGTCTAAAAAATTAGAGTGATACATCATCATACCAAACTAATATATCAAAAGTTTTAGCTTGCTGACTCTTTTGGTTTGGGCGTAATAAATTATCAAAGTTTCAGCCGAAAAAACCCCTAATAAAACGAATAGTATATTCCCAGTAAATGGAAAAACAGGCGCCAAGCTCGTCCCAACAAAAGTAAAACATTTTTTTAAAACTCCAGTTGGGCACATAACAATTTTTTTTTTAATTGTTAGGATATCGTTGGCGCGTCATGTTATGCTGACTTGAACCTTGGACAAACAGTGCCCTTGTGCCATTTTCAACGCCTCATAACTCAATGAGCCTATAAGATCTCATGAAATAAACAAGTTCAAATGAAAGAACTTGCAGCCTTAAAACAAATTCAAGTGCAAAGTGGGTGGGATCTTGTTGGCGCTGAGAGATAATTGATGTCAAAGGTCAAATTTTACCAATTTCTTGCGTTTTCGCTCCGTAACCTCGCTCACCAACATCAAAAAACTTTTAAAATGACAACCAGGTGTAGAAACGTTTTTTGTCTAATGACAAATGAAAAAAGAATCTTGGGATCTCTACAATTTGCATGTAAAAAGATTTTGTGAAATTTTCTGTAAGTATTGGCATTCCACGCATATTAGCCTAGAATTGGCACAACATTCACTTTTCTCATTATTGTAAATACCTGCGCCAACAAGATCCCATCAATGTTTTCTTGTATTTGGTTTAGTTTAGTGTTCCTAAACAGATTTCAAGTGAAAAACAATTGGGATCAAATATAATAAATGTCAAAGGTCATACAATACGTAACTAATCATTTTTACTATTTCGCACAATTTTGCGTCGGGAAGAAATACACGCGCCAATATAATCCCATTAAATTGTCTGTGTTTGATGATTAGGTTCTCAGCATGCAACACATAAAGCAAAAACCAAATGGGATTTGTATGGCGCTAAAAAATATTACAGGTCAAAGGTCACAACAGCATGTTGTTGCTTCGTGCAAATCATGCAATGTTGTACACTTGTTAACATTAAATTCCAAGTAAAAGAACTGTGAAACAATTCAATCAATAGACCCCTTGCATGACGTCAAAAGCCCAAACAGCACCCTCACCGAGGTCAAAGGAAGACCTATCATTGGCTGAAACTTGTGTTGCGCGTACATGCGCGCACATATCCATTCCCTTACGAAAATTTCCAATTCATTCCAATTGGATATCCAGTTGGAAAGAATTGGATTGAGTTGGTATTGAGTTGGTGTGAGTTGGTTTATATTTTTTATTGGAATACTGAATTTCCATTTAGAATAAAATCTTAGATCAACTCAGTCCAGTTGGAAATCCAATTTGACTCATATGGCTTGATTTAATTGAATTGGAATTAGTTGGAAATTTTCGCCTCCCAATATATTTCCAATTGGAAATTTTATTTCCCATCAGTGTCTAGTTAGAAAGCAATTCAAACTAAATCCAACTGAGTCCAATTGTGTCCATTTTGCATGTTTTGTGCCAAAACACAACAATGGAAAAATTCCAAGTGGTTCCAAATGGAAGATTTAATTGTAAATTTTGGTAAGGGTTGTTTGACCTCAGTGATGGCGGCCAATGCAAGGGGTCTATGATTCAGAGTTGGTAAGAGCAAATGCATGATACTTTATAAAGAGAAACTGAGAACAAAATAAAAATATTTAAAGACGAACAAAAAAGCCCATTACTGCAGGGTTTCTTTTACTTCAGCCAATTCCTGAAAGGGGGGGGGGGGTACAAAACACCTGAAATGTCCATGAATGGTCACAGTAATGGTAAAATTAAAAACATTATATAAAAACATAATACAAGTTGATGAAGTTAAACTTCACACATTTAGTTCATGACTTTATAGACTTGTATACAATGAAGACCAAGTATTATGCATGTGTTTCATAACTAATGAAATTTACTGCCAATTGATGCACAAACTATCCCTCCTCAATCATGTCAATACCCACACCAATAGACCCCAATTACAGGTTGCACAATTTCTGTTCATCCATCTGATTGTTACAGTTCTGACTATCTGCATCAAAGAAACCAGTCATAATACACAGTTGTTGATACACATTTGCATTACACATACATGTACATGTACATGTACACTGCCATTCTGTATAATTGCACCAGTGTTATGAGAATATAATAATAATAATAATAATACTACAGCATTTTTAAAGCGCACTTTATCTGTGTGACATTCAAAGGCGCTGGTCAAGAACAAGAAAATAATTTCACTCGATATGTTTAAAGGCTAATCTGAAGAGATGGGTTTTGAGAGATTGTTGGAATCGTGAGATGTCATGTGTGTCCTTGAGATGTTGAGGCAGAGAGTTCCAGAGGCGGGGTGAAATGTTACTAAAGGCCCTATCCCCATAGCTGGATAAACGGGTCAGAGGAACATAGAGCATGCTGCCCGATGACCTCAGACCCGGCCTGACACTACGGGACTGAAGCATGCTCTGTAGGTAGGTAGGGGCTAGTCCATGGAGAGCCTTGAATGTCAGAAGGATGATCTTATATTGAATTCTGAAATGAATGGGTAACCAGTGGAGATTATGTAGAATGGGAGAGATGTGTGAAGATATTTTGGTACCTGTCAGTAATCTAGCTGCGGCATTTTGGACAGATTGTAGGCGATGAAGTGTGTTTTGAGGAAGCCCAGCCAGGAGACTATTGCAGAAGTCAAGCCTACTAGTGATGAAAGCATGAATAAGCTGTTCTGCTGCATAATTAGTTGTGAGCAAGTGCCGAATTGCTGCTATACGCCTGAGGTACATGTATGAGGTCCGACAGGTATTAGAGACGTGCTTCTTGAAGTCCATACTTTGGTCAAAAAGCACGCCGAGGTTGCGGGAATCTGAGCTTGGTTGAACATGAGCATCGCCAACCTGTATGTCCTGTAAGGCACTCATCAATAAAGGTACTATATTAACCATGTTGACTGAAGTTTTTAGGCAAGTGCATTACAAACAGACAAACTGCAAGTGTAAAATGCACAAAACATGCACCAACCCCAATGTAAGGCAAAAATACCAATCAGAAACAAACCTTGCTACTCACAGAATACACCACGATAAATGAGTTTAGGTAGGTCTACTTTGATGCACTTGGACTTCTTACTACATTAAGTAACACTTTTGAACACATGTACAATAAGATTCTGGTTAGAAGTTTGATCTTTAATTTTATAATTGTCATACAAATCCCATGCTGCTTTTGCTCTTACTGTGTGGCCGAGTACCTACATGTACATTATACAAAACTGAAAAGTTGATGGGATTATATTAGTGCGTGTATATATTGATGATGCAAAAACACCTGAAATGGTAAAAATGTAATTTAGTACGACCTTTGACCTTTATTATAATTGTGCGCCAACATGATCCCAATTATTTTTCAATTGAAATTTATTCAGCTCACAAAACTGGGCTGGGCGAAAAAATAATAGAAAAAATACCAAAGGCACACTGATGGCTTCTAAAAATGCATGTGAACTATAGGCTGACATATAAAAATCTATGTACAAAAGAACACACCACTTACGTCGCTTCTCTCCAGCCACCATGCAGTGAATGTGCACTTCGGCGCTAGGGCTATGCCCAAATTCGCACAACGACCATTTGTTGACAAAAACAGTCGATATTGCATTAGTTTTGGTTGTGAGTACACATAAGTAGTAGTTGGTTAAGTAGTAGTCTATAAACGGACTCACAATTGTGTATGTGATTCATTGTGAATGCATGGAATTGGTCTAGTTTCCATTGCCTAGCTAGCACAACATGGCAGTGTCAATACAGTTATGGTATGGACTGTGCATTTGAAAGTATTTAATTTGAACACGATCGGTGGCATTCGTAAGTGTTGCATTTTTTTTAAATGGCCTTTGACGGAAAAAAAAAAATCGATTGTCTGATTAAATCTGTCCACAATGTTTTTGAAAGTGTGCATGCGCCCAGACTGATTCTAGAGGTGAGCTTCATATTACCACGGTAATTCAAAAAAAGGACAACTTCAAAGATTGCGCCAAACAGCACCAACTTATAAATCTTAATGTCCAGATAAGAAATTAATACATATTGTAAGCTATGTGACGGTTTTCAAATCGGGCTGGATCAAAGTTTTATGTTTCAAAAATGCAAATAATTAAGATGATGGTCGCCCAGACATACAGAGAAAAGATTGAAAGGTGGCCATTGATAAAGTATGGAGACAGCAAGGCACTTCGAAATCTGACTAATTTCATGCATCATTGTGAGACAGCCATGTCTACCCTAAGCCAACTGAAAGTTCTTGATGATCCATCCGAGCATAAGAAAATTCTTTCAAAACTGCCACGTAGCATTCAAGAAAAATTGCTGCGCACCATTGATGGGTGGATATGGCCAGGATTCCCCATCCGAAAAGAAGCATGATGATTATCCCCCATTTACTGAGCTGTGTAAAAAAACAATTAAAAGAGAAGCCCGTGTTGCCTGCAGCCCATTCAAGATTAAATTGGAAGAAAGCAAGAAGGATGAAGCCAAATCGACAAAACCACACGGAGTAAGAAGTTTTACTTCCAAGACGGATGAAGTGTCATCTAGCCCAAGCACACTTGAAAGCACAAACAAGAGTTCATCAAAATCATTAAATACCAATCGTGCTTGCATTTTGTGCAAGGCTCATCATGATCTTGAGTCTTGTAATGACTTCATCACAATGACACTGACCAATAGGCAAGACCTTATCAAGAAACGTGGTTTGTGCTTCGGATGTCTCAAATGGGGACATAGACAACATGACTGCAGAAATAAAAAGCAGTGCGCCAACTGTGGACGACTTCATCCAACACTTCTACATGACTACTCAAAGACACAGCCAGCAGTGGAAAAGATAATCATCACACCTAACAAAGAAGTGAAGTCAACAACTGCACACACAGTCCAGACGTTCAGTACCACCGATGAGAGCTGGTCACATACACTGATAGTACCTGTTATACCCCATGGTTTATAGATGTTGAGCATGTCTAGGATGTACATTGGTGCTTGCTCATTGAGTGCTTTGAAAACAATCAGCATCAGCTTGTAGATGATTCTGGATGATATTGGGAGCCAGTAGTAGGGTCAATATACAGTTTGACCCCAAAAAAATTGTAACAAAAGGTTTTCCAACGGTTTCAGGTACTATTGGACATCAAAAATAACATATTAAAAATCTAAGAAAATCAGAGTACCGGAAAGCCGTTTTTTCAAAATGGCGTCCAAGATGGCCGCTATACTATCCTAAAATGACTATAAGTCAATCATTATTCACCCTACAGACGTAATGTTGGTGCCTATCCCCAGGTTTTAGGGGTCAGAGAACTCATTGAGACCAACAAAAGAAGCATTGAGTAATGAGGTAACATACAATTCCAAGATGGCGTCCAAAATGGCCGCCAATACACTAAAAATGCTATAAGTCATTTAATATTCACATTGGGAGTTTAATTTTTGGTGTCTACATCTATCTTGTATGGATCAAGAAACTCACTAAGACCAATAACAAAAATAGTGAGAATCAGGTAACCTAAAAATCCAAGATGGCGTCCAAAATGGCTGTCTAATTTGCTAAAAGCTATTTGCTGAGAGTTTATTTTGTTGTGTCTAATCCTGTGTTATAGATGCCCGGGGAGGGGGTTGGGGGAAGTTCTTGCATCGCGGTTCAACCTGGGGCGATGCGAATGTGTCTGCGGACTCCGGCACGGTGGTTTGTTTATGTGCTTACGACCCTCCGGCGGACAAGGCCCGGGCCACGTGAGACCCGGGCCGCAATGTGCGTTCGAAAGGCCGATGATCACTGCAGTCTGCAATTCACACTGATTCACGCAGCTGGCTGCCTTCTTCATCGAGTGATCCACCGCCAAGAATTGTACAACTCTTGGATTTCACTCTCGGTTACCGTCGGTTCCATCGCCAATGATGGGCTCTGCCGCGCCCCGTGGTCTCGGGCGCAGATGATTTGGGTCAAGATCTTGCGGGGCGTTCGAGATATCTGCGGCTGCTGGCACCAGACTTGCCCTCCAATAGATCCTCGTTAAAGGATTTAAAGTGTGCCCATATATTCCAATGGGCCTCGAAAGAGTCCTGTATTGCTAATAGACCTTATGCATATGACGTCATTTGAGTAGGGCGTCCTCGCCTAGAGGTCAAAAGGAAGATGCTCATTGGCCAGTCCTGTGCGCCGCGCGTACAAATCAGCGCGTTTCCATTGTTTCATTATCGGTTTACCTCTAAGATGGCGGCTTGGTGACGTCAATGCATAAGGTCCATTTTCGTCACTACCCCCCCCCCCCCCCCCCCCCCCCCGTGTCGGGAGTGGGTAATTTGCGCGCCTGCTGCCTTCCTTGGATGTGGTAGGCGTATAACGGCCAGGCGGTGGTCGCACCAGTGGTCCGGTCCTGTCGCCCTCGAAGCCACTCTCTCTCTCTCCATCCCTTCTCTCATTCTAATCGCCGGGGAGAAAAGAACAAATCAACCGGGGCGTGTGTCGTCCGCCTCCGTCCCCCATCATTCGCCCAGGTTGGGTGAGCCGTGGAAGCTCGCCCGGCCCGTCTGGTTCCCCGGGGTTGGGCAAGGGCTCAACAAATGCTTCGACGTATCCCGGAGGGATGGCAATCAGGATGCCAAGAGGGGGGTCCCGCTAGCGCAGAGCTGAATGAGGCCGGGCTCTACAAAAGGTCTCGGTAAACTCACGCTCTCGCGCCCATGCGGGCTTCACGAATTGCCGTTGGGTTCGGGATCCGCCCCCGCCCCGGGGCGAGACGGCACTGCCACTCCCGCTGCAGGAAGAGGCAGCACGGTCCAACACCCCGCTCACTGCGTCGGACCAGTCCGGTCGTGCCATCAGGGCCCCCCCGGGGGTCACTTAAGAAGCCAGGCCCGCTACCCACTGCCATGCACGGGGAGAGGGGCATCCACCGGACCGGCAGCCTCACGGAGAAGTAACTGGTTGTTTTGGACGCCATCTTGGATTTTCAGGACCTGATTACTCAATGAATTTTTCATTGGTCTTAATGTGTTTCTTGACCCATAAAACATAGATGTAGACACCTAAATTGAAATTCTAAGGTGAAAAGTAAAAGACTTATAGTATTTTTAGTGTATTTTAGTGTATTGGCGGCCGTCTTGGACGCCATCTTGGCTTTTTAGGTTACCTGATTACTCAATGACATTTTTATTGGTCTAAATGGGATTCTTGACCCCCAAAACATGGATGTAGACACCAAAATGATGACTCTAGGGTAAATAATGAATGACTTATTGCCATTTTATTGTAATGGCGGCCATCTTGGACGCCATTTTGAAAATAACAGCTTTTCTTTGCTCGGAATTTCTTAGATTTTTAATATGTTATTCTTGATGGTCAATACTACCATAATCCGTTAAAAAACCTTTTGTTACAATTTGTTTGGGGTTAAGGTGTATTTTTTCATAAATTGACCCTACTACAGTGTAGATTTAGAAGGACAGGTGTTATATGAGACTGTTTTTTCGTTAAAGTGACCAAACGAGCAGCAGTATTTTGTAGGCGTTAAAGACGAGAAAGTTGGACATCTGGAAGGCCAAAAATTTTTTTATTTCCCATGTCAAGACGAGACGTAACAAATGAGTGGACAAGCTGTTCTGTTGAAGTGCAGTCAAGATATTTTTGGATCTTTCCTATGTTGTGGATATGAAATGAGGCAGAACGAACAGTGTGGGAAATGTCATTCTTGAAAGACATTGAAGAGTCAAAAATAATACCAAGGTTACGGGCGTGGTTGACCGGCTGGATTCAAGAGTCACCTACAGGAATAGTTGGCTGCAACTGCACTCGTGCAATTAGACCTAGAGATGTCGTGCATGGAAACGAAGAAGATCTGTACGCTGTTCGCACCGCTCTTGGATGGGGTGTCGTTGGTATGATGCATCGAGGCCTTGTTGGTAATCAGAACCGTGCCTTTGGATTTGCAACTAAAACTACTGAAGGACAATGTCACTTTGCCTTTTGCACTCAAGCAAAGGAGATAAGCCCTATCCAGGTCAACAAGATGTTTGAGTTTGACTTCCACGAGAGAGTCAGTGAGGAGAAAATGTCCATCCAAGATAAAAAATTCCTAGAGAAAATTAAAGATGGAATTCATACCAGAGACGATGGCCATTTCGAGATGCCACTTCTGCTGAAAACCAAAATCAAACTTCCAAATAACAAATCGCTAGCAGCCAGACGACTCGGCAGACTGAAAACGAAGTTGATCAATGTTACACAATACAGAGATGACTGCAAAGTCTTCATGAAGGACATTGTTGATAGAGGCTATGCTGAGCGAGTACCTGAGAGCGAACTTTCACTTGATGATGGAACCGTCTGGTACATACATACCACACCATGGTGTGTACCACCCTGGAAAGATCAGAATAGTTTTTGATTGCAGCGCAGAATATGGAGGTGAAGTGTTGAACTGTCATTTGCTACAGGGTCCTGATCTTACAAACAATCTTGTTGGTGTCCTGTGCCGCTTCCGTCAGGAACATGTGGCCTTCACTTGTGACATAGAGGGTATGTTTCACCAGGTTGGTGTTGATGTGAAGGACCGCAACTTTTTGAGATTTCTGTGGTGGGAGAACGGCCAAATTGACAAGCCACCAGCGGAGTACCGGATGACTGTTCATCTGTTTGGGGCAACTTCGCCTCTAGGATGTGCGAACTTTGCTCTAAAATCTGCTACACTGACGCACATGAAGACACTCAAGACAGCTGTGGTAAGAGCGCTGCTGATTTTGTAAGGAAAGATTTTTACATCAACGATGGCTTGAAGTCAGTAGCTACCCATGATGAGGCCTTACAGCTGATAGAGAATAGCAGGGAGATGTGCAAGATCTCCACAAGTACGTATCAAACGACAAGGATGCAATTCCTCCTTCACAGCGTGCCAAGGACATTCAGAATATTGACATATTTTAAGAAGGCCTACCTATGGAGCGTACAGTGGTGTGTTGAATCTGATGCATTCCAGTTTCGAGTTCAGCTCCAAGATAAACCACTGACTCGTCAAGGAATTCTGTCCACTGTTAGCTCTATATTTGACCCCCTTGGCCTCATATCCCCTATGATGCTTGTGGGAAAATGCATACTCCATGGATGGATGTGGCTGGGATGATCCTGTACCCGAAAGTGCTAAAGTCCAATTATGTGTAAACTAAGAGTTTATTAATGGCCTTCGTGCCTTTTTTAAAATTGCATTTTTGGCCTTGGGGCCCAATCTACTGGCCTTGTGCCCTCCAAAAAAAAGTGACCTTGCCCTTGCTGTAATTTGAGGCCTGTAAGTTCAAAATTTCTTGTGTCATAAACGCAACCTCGTTCCAAGGGGTGATCGATCTCGCCGCGCCATTTTTTGCCAGCTTGCCTTGCTTGCTCATTACCCCCTCGAATTGGTTCAAACACTCCATGACACTATAGATCAAAAAAGAAATTACTCAATTACACCAACAGACACTTTTCAAGTGTACACTTGATATTTGCGTATAATACAATTGTTTTGAGAACACAATCACTTTTAAATCACCCAAACCACAAGATAAAGACCCTTGTGACTAAATAAAATCAATGTTTTGTGTAGACACTTATAAAACAGCAAAAGAGGCACATCTTACTAATAAGCCTTGTAACACATCCTGCTCAATCAACCATTTGTTGGAATAAAACCCTTTGTTTACACAACTCAGCTAGAATATTATAATCTCTTACATCTTCCTATAGGGTCTAACCAATCCTTGCAACACCATTCTACCCAATTATCCAAATAAACAACCAGGGCAGTGCAGGCCCTGTACTAGTCAAGACAAAAAGCAATCTGAAAACCAAATGGTTCATTTCACCATCACCTACATGTAGTAGTGGCTATTAGTACATGTAGGTCCAAGGCCAGTGCCGTCGATGCCCTTGTAACTGGCCGTGGTGTCCCTCAAAAAATTACCATCTTCACAGCCATAATTTCCGTGCCCTTAATCCCTATTGGCCGTCATGCCCTTTTTTTAAATAGAAGAATAATTATTTACATACACTTTGAGTGTTGTCCAGAAGCAGTTGGCAATGATAAAGAAAAAAAACCACTTTCCTACCCAAACGAAGCCGACAATAAAAAAACACAAAAACTTGCGGTCCTTTCCTTTACCCCAGACACTATGCGTCGATTTAACAAAACTTTACGCAAAAAAACTGCGTAAGTCCATTTGCGCAACATTTATTGCATAAGTTGTGCACCACTGATACAAGAAATCTTGCACATATGTGGACTTGCCCAGTTGCGTAAAGTTTTGTGAAATCGGCTACTGTCCTGGAAGAATGATTAATTGACACTCCTATTGTGATCCAATTACGTCTTATCTTAATTGCTTATCTGCAGATTGTTATACATTGTTTTAGTTTGTAATACTCTTGCTCAAAAGACAAGCCACATAAAGTGAGGTGCCTTTGTGGTTTTATGACCTGGTTTTGTGACCCTTAGGAGTGGTAATTGCATTCAATTAAACATAGAAAGTGTGTTGACATGTGCTGGCTTTGAGTTACTACTACAGTTTGTTTATGAATAAGCTATGATTCATCAATATCTTCTTCATGCAAATTATTTCATCGGGTTTAGAATTTTTGCTATTCTGTTTTATTTTTTAAGGGGACCTAAACTTATTCAATAAAGTTAGAAAATAATACAAAAAAGGCATGCATTATGGTTTTATTTATAACTCATAATTTAATGGCCTTCTATTTTAACATTTATGGCCTTGGTGCCCTACTACTGGCCTTGGTGCCCTTCAAATTTGGCCTGCTCTAAGGCCAAAGTGGCCTTGCCCTAAAAATTGTGTCATTCGAGGCCTGCATGCTTTACGACAATTTTTTGGCAAAATCTTCACAAGAAAAAACTTTAAAAAATTTACGATTTGGACAGATGGCTGAACACCTAATCTAAAAAATAAAAAATCAGCAACATTTCACATGTTTCAGGTAGACCCAGTAACTGGGGCGCAGTACTCAGTTTTTTTTCCTGAAATTTTGACATCTGTGAGACCGCAGAGGTCAAAATTTCGAGAAAAAAAATCGAGTACGGAGCCCCAGTTACTTGGTCTATGTTTCAGGTGTTTTTTTTTTGCCACATACATGTACATCGCGATGTATCGTATCGTTAGAAAGCTCCGTTACCCCGATTTACTCCTACATGTAGAACTATGAGGTTCGATCCGCTATTGTCTCCACGAACATCATAGAGTGACATGTACAAAATCCTAACCTGAATGGATTCATTAGACATTGATGATCAAATCTGTGTTCTTAGAATTTGTGTCATGATTTTCGAAAGTGGTAAAAATTGGGCAAATCTGGTGACTAGTCTGTCAAAAATGGTCGAAATTACAATTATGGTCGAAGCTTGCGTTAGTTGTCTCGTAACCCTCCGGTCTCCGACAGTCGGGAGGATGGTGGGTTACGATTATAGCAACGGGGGTGTTTCAAAATAATGTGAAATTTCCAATAAAGGCCTCGTAACAGGCAGCCCCCGACTTACTGTGACTACCTAGTTGTACTGTAAGTTTTATGCATTTTCTTCCTTCTTAGACATTGTCTAGGTTGTGCGCACTTCAAAACTTCATCTCAGAATGGACAATTTCTCAAAATTTGCCAAGATGTGTCCCATACATAACGCTTTTGGGGCTTTTTTGTGTCAACCAGGAAGGGTACATGTACATGTATCATGATTTCAACAGAGGATTTCTCAAATGTAGTGGAGGAAGAGGGAGATGTTTCTAATCTATTCCTTAAGAAAAAGGTCTCAAATTTATGTCAGTAGCAGCGAGCATTCGACTTATTTACCCGTTTGTTATTTTTGGGGGAGACAGTGAACTTTGAGTGTTTTCGTAACACTTTTCTTGCATTTTCTACTAATTCTTCATAATTCCAAATACAATGTAAGGTGAGCTGTTAAACCTGGATAAAATTATCTTTGTTTGGGAGACGGTTACATACATGTACCTCTACTTTGATAAAAAATAATGTACATGGGTGAGCATATCACTAATTGCCAGCAGTCGTCAAGTAAAGTTTGCCTTGGTACATGTCCCATGCGTAACGCAAATTTAGTTTTTTTACGTGCTTACATTACTGCCTGAACTATTGGTAGTTAATAATAATAATAATATCGAAGTCTTATATAGCGCACGTATCTACCGCATGTATTGCTAAAATACACTTTGCAACATAGCTTTGTATTCCCCCATCCACATAAAGCCATTTGGGGGTGCTGGTCGAGACTTTTGGTCTTCTACTGAAACCATCTGTTTACCTGGTCCTGTTTGTCCCATGCGTAACGCCAGAAATCTACACATGGCGAGCAATTTTGACATCATTCTAAGAGTTAGTAAGAATGTAACCAGTTCTAACCAGAGCTGGTTACCTATACTTTATTTTAATAGGCACTTCTTGTTTGATTTACACTGGAATCACTAGGTGCCCTAAGTGTAAAGCCCTGTTTTAGGAAACATTGATTTGTCCCATGCATAATGCTATCTTTAAATAATACATGTAGGTAGGATCTTCCAGATAAAATGTGATCATGCTGTTATGTAGCACTATGGCAGACATGCCAACCTCTGGGATCACAAAACTGTATTCTGAAACCCCAAAACCTGTATTTTTCCTTAAAAACCTGTATTTTTGAAAAAAAATGCATAAAAGAGTTTAGCCCCCCCATAAGGGTGTTCTGTCATGTCTGTTTCGGTTTCCCGTGCCACGACCTAAACTTTTTATTCGACTTAAAAAAAAAAAAATTATCAAAAAAATAAAAAAAAAATTAAATGTCAGACTTTGACCAACCAAACATGTTTTTAACAAAATTGAACTAAAAAACCAGAACACATCCACTGATATCTCTGTGATTTTGGTCTCATGATTTTGTGATCCACGGTCGGTCGTCGCGTCGTGTTTCGTGGAAGTACACAGCGTGCATGGTGTACAAGACAATGCGCAATCTGAAAATTGCGCAAACCTTTACTCGATAGGCAATGGGAGCTGCCGATTCTGCAAGGCGCAAACTGCAGATTGCGCAAGAGTTTGTCCAATTTGTTGTGCAGCTGAACGAGAGTGGACAAGAGAAGTCGCAAGCGGACGATTTGGGGCAACCTTTTAGCCGAAAATTTAGTTTTTGAAAGATATCTTACACAATCATACCTCCATATTAACAAAAAACATCTGCGTACCTCCATCCATTCCATATTGTGAGGGATGATGCTGCTTACAAATTACATAACAAAATAACATTATTGATAAATTAATTATTTTCTCCCTTTTTTGGACGCTTTTATGAAGTCCCACTTCGCTGAATATTCTCCTTTAAATGACTGCTTCCTTTTATTCGACGAGGTCGAAGCCATAATCAGATATTTATATTACAATTTCATGCAGGAGTGCTAAAAAAATTCCCCAAAACAGCGTGAACTGACAGCTCTCGAAAGGCGAACAATCGTAACCTTTTGCATGCAGTGTTCCGATTGGTTAATACAGGTTTGTTTACATACCATGCACCAATAACTGACGCGCTTACGAATAATTGGTGATAAACGAGCCTCCGCTGCCTCGTGCCCACAGACAACCTCGCTAACATGGGTAGCGCGTGCGCCGTATCGATCATTCTGGGAAAGAAAATAATTGCGCGGCGAGATTGTACACCATTGGAAACGAAGTTGTACCACATGGCTTAATAGCACTAGCTTTAGTTAGTAGAGTATTTCTCGCAGCCGTTTTGGGGGAATGGAATTATTTTTGCGGTGGCGCGCGGTGGTCAAAACCCTATTTTTTTTGGAAAACCTGTACACCCGTATTTTTAAAGAAAACCCGTACGAAATACGGGAAAAACGTACTAGTTGGCATGTCTGCTATGGTATAGAAATAGAAAACAATTACTAACTTGGTTTGATACCATTCAGCTTGTTTGTGAGGCATGATTCAAATTTGATGTCCCACGCATAACGCTTTTAGCCTTAAACGTTATGTATGGGACATTTTAAAACCTTGAATTTCAGTCTTGATTCTGGTCTAATGGTATGTACATGTATGTAGTGTACATTAGAAATAGTAAAGAAATAATATCATGGTTTGATACCATTACAGCTTGTTTGTGGAGCATGATTAAAAACTGGTGTCCCATGCATTAACGCTTATAAGCCTTCAGCGTTACACGTGGGATATAACTTGAAAAAGCTAGGATTTAGTCTTGTCTTTGGTCCAAGGTTATGTATTTAGTGTAAGAATATTTGAAAACATCCTTTTGAACTCTTCTCCATATAAAAAATGATTGTTGCAGAATTATTAGAAGAAATCAGACAAAAGTTCTTTTTTTGGCAAAACTTTAAGAATTAACGACTGAAAGGGGAGTTTCATCTGATTGGCTATTGGCTCTGAGGTACATGTACATGTACAGTACATGTACTACAGTACATGTACATGTACCTCACTGCCTCAAGGAAAGAGAGTATGGTGACATGATCTTGAAAACCTAGGCTAGACTAGTACCTTTTTAAAGTTCAGTGAGACGGGTTTTAAGATTTTTACCTCGTCCAGGACAATTCAAAATTTCACTATTAATTTCTATAAAACACCACCTTACATGTAAATATAAGCCCTATTGCGAATTTTTTGAACAAGTAGCTATCAACGGACCATGCAATTTGTTTAGCCTGCATTTCCTGGCTTCAGCTGTTAATCTTTTGCACTATGATGTTTCACTGTCTGCCACATGAACTGGGGTAAGCAAAACGTGCTTTTGTTTTCCAATAGTTATTCACCGAGGGTTTTACTGCTTACCCCAGTCCTGAGCAGTGGTGGCTATTCCCCTGGTACATGTATGCCCAATTGCTATGGTAGACCAGGGGTAAAGCGATCCAATGAAAGGGCCCACCATTATTCCCTGTGGATGCTCCTGGGGAATAGACTAATGTAGTGGGTTATTAATATGGAACAATCCTACCTGGACAGGCTTAATACTTTGGGAAAGAGATTTCTAAACGTAGAGCGTTTTTAAACCTATCTTTTATTGCTATAAACAGAAAATTTTGAACACCTAATTTAATTGTAAGTTTCTGAGCATTTTTAAGGTTATAGCAGCAAGCATTTCGATGTTCTCACTTTCATCATGGAAAACCTAGAGCAGAATATTTTAAACATTCTGCAGCTATACATTGTACATTTCCCCAAAGGGTACGATGACCAAAGCCAATCCATACAAAACAACTTACCAGCACCCAAATCTTGCCAGCCAATGTACATTACATGTATGTGGCAATGGATACTTCCCGACATTTTTCCCATGCCCAACTCGTTTCTCCCATGAACAGTGATGAATATTGCTATAATGCAAAGTCTTGTGTTTTTCATTTTATATACACTGAAAAGATTTACCAGTAGTCATGTAGTACTTGTGCTATTTGTGTGTTACATGTACATGTACTTACATTCTTATGATGTCTACATGTGGGTAGGACTTGATATGTAGTTAGCCTTCTGTTCTTTCTGTAGTGATTGTTCACCGAAGAGATCCATGTGTAGCACTATATGTAAGCTAAATGTCTGATTGGTGTGTGGATAAACCAGAATTTTTTTTGTTTATATGGTTAAACCCTGTAGGATTGTTTATGGATGACTGACACTAGACCATCCACCAAAAACAAAATCAGCATAGAAATGAATTGTTCTTGACATTGTCCCATGCATAACAGGGCTGTTCTATGCATAACGCTATGCAATGTCTTAAGTTTTTATCTGCACAGTGAAAAGTTTAAATCAATTTACAAACATCATTCATGTCATTTATTTATGTGTTATTCCAAATGGTGTCTAGGTAAGATTTGATGAGATAATGAGATTTTTGTTTATTCTGTAGTGATTGGTCACTGGAGTTGCCTTTGTGCCCAATCTACTGGCCTTGGTGCCCTCCAAAATTTGGCTTGCTACAAGGCCAAAGTGACTTTGCCCTAAAAATGTTGTAATTCGAGGCCTGTAGCCTATACTTTACTTGAATCACTGTCATGATGAAGTTTAAAATAACAGACTTACATACCTGAAAATACATAACAAAAATTCATAATTTGGGCAATTCCACAGGAGAGTGGACATGACCTTAAAAATTCATATTTATGATATGACAAATTTAATGTTCTACCACTGTCGAGTACGAACTCTTGTTCATTGGGAAGAAACATATTGAAATTGGTCAAGTACTTTTCAAAATACACTTGGAGTTGTAATCGATACATTTTGTGCTCCAAAGTTAAGGGAAATAGGTTATTTGTGAAAAAACCTTACAATGTATAAGAAACAAATTGTTTTCTGATCATTGATTCATCTGATAATTAGAAGAGAAGTGATCATTCAACTCATGTGAGAAAAAAAATCAATGTTCCATTCCTAGTAAGTCACATGAAGACCTCAGTTTCTTGTAACGCGAGTTACCAAAACAATGTTTTTTTCTCCTTTCATAATACATGGATTAAATTAATCCTGTAGAGTACATGTATGATATTTTCTAAATTTCATTCACTCCTGAACTGTCAGTAAAAGAAAAAAGCATGACACCCTTTACAATATTAGGTAATACCCTCACAAAATGTGTAACGCAAGTTACCATGTAACGCTAGTTACTCACATGTAACGCGAGTTACCATTTCTGTTGTTTTTGAGTAGGCTGCAATAGGTGAAAGTGTTTTACATGGCTTTTGCATCCTCTGTTGACCTACATGTAAAACAAAGGAGGGTAGCCTTAATCAAATTACCCATAATGCATTCTGCGTTTCTTAAAAACATGCTGTCAAGTGTCATGCTCAATGCATTGTAGCACAGGTCAATGAGCTTGCTGCACCAACGTACATGTACATTTGTACATTTGTACATGTACATGTACATGTATGTCTTCCTGTGCAAAATCTATCTGAAGCCGAGTATAGAGAAATAAAACCAGAAACTGAACTTGAAATCTGTGTTTGACTATGCCGACAATGTTGCTGGCATCACCAGCTAGATTTCCTGAAGTAGGATATCATACTGTTGATCCTTCCCTCTCTCCATGGACAACGTGCCACCCAGTTCCAACCAGTTCCACCCAGTTCCAACCAGAAGATCATTCAGGTCATTGATACACATGTACATGTAATAAGCAGTTTTAATATTGCGCTCTATCACATCTGATAGGCGTCTCGAAGAGCTCAGTATTGTCCCTGCAAGGCACATGTGGAGCTACGTTTTGAAGTATTAAACCTTTTTCCTTTACTATAATACTAGCACCATGTAATAGTTTACAAGGTGCTGTATCGCAACGTGCAGCCAATCAAGCCAAGAACATCAGTGCAAACCCCTTCTTTTTAGGATTTAAGTGCACTGCCTTCTTTTAAATACTTGGGCAGGTCCAAGCTAATGTCCCCCTGGTGGCAAAATTTCATCTTTATCCCCCCCCCAAAAAAAAGGTGTCATTTTGAAGCTAATTAATTGAAGTTTATGATTCTTAAAAAAAAATGGGGGAAAAAGACATTGTTAATGAATGACAAGGTCAACAATCACTTATTTATTTGTTTACTGAGACATACGGGACATTTTTTAATTAGATGTGGGGTAAGTATTGCAAGGACAAATTTCTTAAATAGTGGGGACTAAAGAATCAAGAGTAGTAACACTCAAACAAAAATTTCAGCTTGGTCAACTAATTATGTATGCAAATTAGGCTCCGTCATAGCATGACATGTCCCGTACATGTACGTCACAAATTGACTTGCATTATTTTAATTTTAACATAGAAAGAAGTAACATTTGAAAAAGATATTTTGTGAAGTTCTAATTTATGTTAAGCCCCAACTACATGTAGGGCTAGGCATAAAATAAAATAAATTAATTACTACTGAATCTCATTAAAAAACTTAGGTAATGAATGTGACGTACGGGACATGCATAGTGCATTCTAAAGGGCCCCAAGATGAGGCACCCCTTGTAAATTTTTGTCCATGTTGGTACTTCCCTTTTAAACAATTCATTATTTGTTTCCACACATTTTTTCTTTGATAACTAATTTCTAATGGTAGAATCCATCTGGCCAAGCTGGTTGGAGGCCATGCTGGCTAGAACCCATGCCTTTTTGGTATGAATATTGACCTCGTACTTTGGGAACACATGAAACCTACCAGAACTACAAATCAACTGTCAACTAGACTTTTTATTCCATCATATACATGTAAATGTTCTCCTTAAAGAATATTGTCATTTTATGTCAAATATTGTAAAAGAAATAGCTAAAAATGAGAGTATTTCACCAATGAAAAAAATGTCCCGTACGTCACTGTTCCGTACGTCACGGTGTGGAAGTTCAGATTTCTTGCTACTAAGTAAAAAGGACTTGATATATTTGTTCAACAATTTGCCATTAGTTAATCAGATATATACAGTATAATTACAGTTTATTGAGATAACTACACTCTTGGTACTTTCAGAGCATTTTGCACGCGAACTTGTTTTTTTTAAACTCAATTTTTCTCTGGTCCCGTACGTCACAGTTACAGTATAATTAGAAAAAAACCTTGTTAACCCTCCTACTGTTCGCAACATTTTCAAGTGAGTTGACCAACCATTTGAAACCATTCAACTGCCAAAGTTGTGTATGGTGGTACAACTGTGCACAGAACTAACTGTGTACTGTGTATGTATGCATTCCCTCATGGTATCATATTGCAAGGCTGGCATAGCTTATCTATCATTCAAAACCACAGTGAATGGTATTGAATGGTCAGACAGCAAGAGGGTTAATGAAGATAAACTTGTTAATTATTTTCAATTTAAACCAGCATAAGTACATGTTACATACATAACAGACTCAAATATTTGTCTTCTTTGCTTCAACTAGAATCATTTAAGTCTCTGATTGTCCCGTACATCACATTGTCAAATAGCTTGGACCTGCCCATTTGCATTACACAACAAACAGGACTTTAGGCTTTACATGTATGTCCCATCCGAAGGACGAAGCAAAAATTGTTAAGTGTGTTGCTTTTAGGATGCAAGTGTCGGGACCGGGAATCGAACCCACACTCTGCTGATCAAAAATACCAGAGCTTCAGTCCGGTGTTCCTATGTATTTGCTCGGCCATGATGCGCCATTGAGATTGGATTGGGGGCTGTACATGTACATGCTACTGACTACATGTACAAGGGTGTCCTATCCCTGCTGGGTAGGTCAGTAGGTACAATGTAGTGGCTCTTTGGGGAGGAGGGGGACTACCAAGTATCAGTGATGGAGCCAGCTCCACAGAACTGGAAGTGGGCAAACCCAAGGGACATGATTTACTACCCACAGAAGGCTATGATGCTGAAACTAGACAAACCTAAGACAAGTTTTAAGAAGATGAAAGGAATGTAATACACATTAATGAAGTAGGCCTAAATATATGGGCCTACATGAAAATATGAAATTGAATGAATTCAATTGATTTTTCCCAGTAGGTTGTCAAGTACGAAAGGTACATACATGTAAATGTATGTTGAAGACAGATTTTTTTTACATGCAAGCATTCACTTTCATCATGAACAAAAGCTTTTTTGACTATTGGTTTTTTTACTCTGTTTCTTACTTAAAATTGATTTTCATCATCACACTTTTCATTGGCTATACACCAATGTCAAGAAAGATGGATTAAAAGATCATTGCCCCTTTCAACCCATACAACCCATGCACTTTCAACCCATACATTGATGTATTTGCTGTTTGGCAAAATTGACTTATTTTTTAAAATACTAAATTCACACAACGGGCACAAATTCTGCATGCTTTGTGGCTTGTTCTGTTGTTGTGTGCAAGATTACTTGAACTCAAACAAAAAATCTATTTTAAAACCATTATCACTGTGTAGTGTTTCACTTTTATTCATCGGACAAAGTGTAACGCGAGTTACCGTAACGCGAGTTACCAACAATTATGCTCTCTGTAATCTAATGATTAAAAACCACATTAATATTTGAATCTAGTGTTGTTACTAACACACCCACATTGTGAAAAAACAGAATTGTTCAGCTTCTGATATGTTGGTATGAGGAGAATTTCAGATAAACTGTACTCAGCTTTATAACTTTGTCCCATTTTTGTAACGCGAGTTACCGATATTAAATGTCTCGCTAAAATTAAACTACAATTGGTGGTCTTTCTTTGGCTATTCAGTAACTTGAATTATTAACATTGAAGCAGAGTAAACATCTACCCTCAGGGTCCCTTACTAAATAACAGTAACCTGCTAACAGAATACCAGCATGAAAATTATTTCCATGTCCCATTAAATGTATTGCGAATTATTGTGGAATTGCTCATTTATGTCTCAGGAAACCCACACAAATCCATTTTTAAAGCAGTAAATCCAAAAGCTTTGTTTTAATTTGATTGTAAATTAGCCGGCACTCAAACAATTCTAGCTACAACCCAGTCCCTGCCCACGATAATCAATATGACTATGACTAGTATGACTATGAGTAGGGACTGCACATGAAAATTGAGAATTCCTTTGACTGGTTTCAAACAAAGCTTAATTGAAAGAGTGAGAGAGTCTTATTACAGTACTTTTGGAATGGGGTCAATACATGTAGGTGGTCCGGTTGTGGAGTTATGACAATTTACGGACTTATGAATTACTGTAATTTTGTATCTTTTTCCCAATGCAATCAACTGTGTTTTTAAAACCTGATTTTGACTGTTTACATCTAGTTTTAATAGTAAACAAATTGATAAACAAATTGATAAACAAATTCAAATTGTTATAAATCATTAACCATAAGTTGTATGTTACCCAGATTTTGTGTACAGGTAACTGTTGAATTGTTCTTCACGATGGCTTATTAACGCAATCCGTCGCAAATATTCTCGTTGTCATGGAAACGAAGAGAAACATGTTTGTTTATTGGGGAGTTTTGCGTAATTAACCATATTTTAAGGTAAGGTATCCATATTTTAAAAGTAAAAATTGTTTGTACATGTCTTGAAACCTATTCACACACAAAAAAATCAACTCACTATTCTTAATTTTTTTTAAATCACTTGTTTTATTTGATTTTGGGTTGAACAAGGAAAATTGACTAGAGCGGGATTTGAACCAACGACCTCCGGATTGACGTGCCGGCGCTCTACCAACTGAGCTACATGTATCTAGCCCTATGTTGGCGGTCTCCCTATTTTGTCAATATCCTTGTTCGGTTTATTTGTTTACATCTTTTTATATTGTATATTACAGGAATGGAAGCAGTAAACAAAGTAGTAAACAAATTGAAATAGCTATGGATCTTGAAGTACCAGTCCGAAGACCACCAAATTGTGTATACATGTTGCTGATGAGTTGTCCTGTGCAATGAGACATTTATAAACTATGTGGCAAATACAATCGCTGTCATGGTAACAACAATAAACAACAATAAACAAGTTATTTGTTTATCACTGAAAAACTGACGTTTCAAGTCAAAGTATGTAACTGTTAATATTACGACACTGTGTAAACATGTTATTAAACTTATTGAAACAAATACATGTATCTAATTATGCTCTTTGGTCTATAAATAACACAATCAAATTCCTACAAGTATAGGTCCGAAGACCACAGAATTTGATCTCAATGTTAGAGGTGAATTGACCTAACATTTATGAATTATATAGCATCAACAATGATGACATAGTTTAACATCTCTTAATATTGAATATTATATGATTGAAAGCTGTAAACAAAGTAGAAAACAAATTCAAATGGCTATGATTTTCAGCGTATGGAAGAAGAAGGGTACTAATAAACACTAAAAACAGGATTACGCAGATTTATGCCAAATACTGGAGATGATGGAGGAAACATTCTGCGGCTTCTGCGGTAAGCTTGTATGGTTTCTAAAGACTGCCCCTTACACAATCTGAAAACAATAATAATAGATAATACATTAGTTTACACAAACCAAAAGAAAATAAGCATCGGTTCAGTTCCACCCTTGGTGCAGACTCGCAAACAAAATGCATGCGATATACATGAAAATTACTGACAATATAAATATGGCCAGAGTGAAGATAATTACGAATGAAAAACTGGGCATAGGTTCCCCCTGACGGCGCTGGCTAGCAAACAGTTAATTCATGGACAAAAAATCGGACCATGGATTTTCCATCCACAATCAGAATTTATTGCCATGATTAACATTTTTGTTAAAAATATAAATTTGTATTTAAATTACTGGTAAAAATAAAAAGATTCCTAAACTGATGATACCACTTTAATTTAATTAATAAGCTTATTTCAAACACGTTTTTCTGACCATTTATACCAGAAAAGAATAAGTATGTGTCATTTTAATGGGTAGACAATGTCAAATATGGTCAAAATTACAACCTCAAAATCTACCATTTCCGTCGTAAAATGACAATCGCTTCTTATAATCTTAGCGCTGCCGAATTCTGCGCCGTCTATAACGCCATTAACCTATTTCGGTATTGATCTTTCCATTTCCGACATCGTATTTGAGCCTCCCCCTACCTATGTGTCATAAAATTACGTTTCAAAAGTACTTACGGTAAACTCGTCCATAAATCAGCCAAAATACGGTAGAATTCAATGATGATTTTTTTAACTGGAAGCTACGACTGTTTAAAAATGGAGTCGGGTCGTCATGTAAAGCTATCCCAGCATGCATCGCGAAAAAAGCCGAATCTGATCTGGGCCCAATTTCATGGCTCTCTGCTTGCCGCCGAATTCTGCGCTTGCGGTCACCATTCTCCGCTTACCGAGCAAGCACTGAATTTCTGCACTAGCTGTGTAAGCGTAGAATATCTAGTAACGTGGACTACGCACGCGCAGAAGCAAAAATTCCCTGCTAACCCGTGAAATACGCTTGACGTAAGCGCAGAATTCCCTGCTTCCATGAAATTGGGCCCGGGTCGCAGCAAACGGAGGATTGCGTGGTAAAAACGATGTTCGGAATGTCGATACTGTGCATGCGCAGCAGTCTGTGTTGCGGTCCCTACTATGAGTAATAGTATGACTACTTCTAGAAACTATAAAGGCTCCCCCGTGAGCCTTTAGTTAGGGGTCTAACATTTTGGACCTCCGTAACGCTATACATGCTATACGTTTTCAAAATGGTCGTTGATCGGTGAACATTTTACGGTGGTTTGCCATCAATATCTACATCGCGGCACTTGCGCGGCACTTGCGCGGCACTCGCGCGGCGTTCGCGATTTGCGCAAAAGAATTAAGACTAAGCGGTGTGCGCGGAGCCTTCCACTTGGCTTGTGGCGCACACCGCGCTGTCTTTAGGCTCTGCGCAGTCTTATTTTTTGGCGCAAATCGCAAACGCCGCGCGAGTGAGTGCCGCGATGAGGGAAAAACAACCGTGAGTATTGCGTGGTAAATTTCATTTTTTAAAGATATTTTTGAATATAACTCAACAAAAAGGAAATGCATTCATTATGAATGTATATTAAGTGTATGGGGAAAGTTGTTGTGTAGTGCAAAGGAAACTGAAGTTATTGATGGCAAACCACCGTAAAATGTTCACCTATCAAAACGACCATTTTGAAAACGTATCGTACAATGTAGGACGCCCTGTATTCAGGGCGTCCCTGAAATCGAGGCAAATCTTTTACCTCTCTGCGCGCGATGTAAACAGTCCCTAGATACAATTTTTGTGGTTTGACTTGCCAAGCAAAGAGTCTCCTCTCATTTGACCAAAACTTAGAAACATGTAAGGCTCCACTGGTTAGTTGCACTTGTAAATGCAAAAAGTTGTGGTATTTTAGGCATTTCTGCAAGGTACAAAAATATGTCATACTGTCGGGGCCATAAAAAAAAAATTCCCACCGAAAAAGTTTCATCAAACACTTTTTCAATTCACGATGATCAAATCATGTGACTGAACATTCTGCTGAGCATTCTGGGGAAAAAATACAGAGGCTTAAAGAAGCCACGTGCCTTATATCATTTTCTAATTAATAGTCTGGATAATTTTGTTGTTGTAACACACTATCATTTTTGTTATTAATATTAAAATTTAAACATCAGCTTTGTGATTCGATTATCACTGTTTATTTATATGCTTTATTATAAATGTTAAGAAACATAAAAAGACACAAAACTAAATAAAAATAAGATTTGAAAGCCAAGAATTATTTTCATTTTTTTTTTTTTTTAGTTTTTGAAAAATACCATGGTTATTTTTAAAACTAAATAAAAAATATGTTGAATAAAATGAAGAAAACTGCTGGCTATAGAGTGATACACTAAGTCTCACAGAACACTTGTAGTCACTGCAGATGTTTCTTCCACGTATGGCTTCAGTACCCGGACACCATACTTTCTTGTTTGCATCGAAAACAGGTCAAACTCAAAACAAATGGGACGCTATTGAAGTCATCGAAGATCGGTGCGTGGTGTGAAAGTTTCAATGTCCACCACGTTTTAATATATGTTTGCAGATTTCTTATAAACAAAGGAAGGTAAATTAGGGCATCAGTTGATTATGGAATATTTTTGTTTTTTTTCAATTCAAATCAAAGAAAAAGGCATAGCCATAGGCCTAGGCCTACTACATCGAAAACCGGACAGGGGAGGATATATATAGCGTTACGCCTTACGGAGGTCCAAAATGTTAGACCCCTATATAAATAAGGCTCTCGGCGGGGAGCCTTATATAGTTTCTAGAAGTATAGTATGACTATGACTCTGCTGAGACGTCTACTTCTACAAGTTCTGTAAGTAGGCCTACTTTTACTTCCTCTAGTTCTACTTGACTATACCTGGAAACTTCACCGATTCAGCAGCGACACCATTCTGATTCAGTGCTTCGATGAGTTTTTTACATTGTGTTGTTTTACCAGCTCGATCACAGCCCTCGAGAACAATCAAAGCCCCTCTTTTCATATCGATCAAGTCAAAAGTGGCTGTTGGAAGAAAGCATAGACTAGAATACAGCGAGCAAGGGATGGAAAACCTTTCATACCCTCATACAGCAGGCTGCTAATGCTAACTTACATGACTTAGGTAGACGTTGACTGAATAAATTTTGCGCGCGGTTCACAGTTAAATTTAACAACACACCACACATACACACAGACTGGGGCGCCCCCTCGTGACCAAAAACACTGGAGATCAATGAGCACTTTAAAGGAGCTCTATACTTCTGGTAAGATACAAAACAAAAAAGCTCACAGATTCACACTAAACTTACATGGTTTAAAGATATTGATAGTCGAAAGCTTCCCTTAAAATATTAGTGGCTGAGGTGCTGTAGTTTTTGAGAAATTAGTAAAACAATATCACGAAAAGACTTTTCGTCTCACGAGACGAGAAGTCTTTTTTGAAGACAATTCGTTGAATGCTGCCCTCACACACTCGATAATAGTTGTACATTTTTAGTTGGAAAGATTCGCAAATGGTTCATGTTTATGTTACCTCGTACCCACTAAAATAGGAGAATATCTATTTTGTGTTTGTCGTGTATAGTGTTGAGCACAGTTTCTGCGCGTGCGAGGTTGTTTGGAGTTGCTGTGTACACACTCGCGTTGTCGATAACAAATATCTTTGCAATCTTCATAAGTTATACCACGGCTTTTATCGATGTTAGAGTCTGAAAGGTGAATTTACTAGATCTAAACTGGATTCAACGGTTGCCAATAAACCCAGGAAGAAAATTGGGAGGCCAAAGTTGACAGAATAGGCCCTAAAACGATCAAAGAGTGCGTCGGTCAAACGCCTTGTCAGGTATAGAAAACTTCAAAAGTTGTTATGTTACTTCCAAGTTCCATCCAGCATGAAATTGAAAGGGTCCTGTGTCGTCGGTGCTTGGACCATCTTGGACGTAGGACTAGGACTAGGAAGATACCTGGAGAAGTAAAGCCATGGGACTGAGTCTTTCGAACGCTGACCTGGCGAGATTGCTGCTAGATATGCACACACAAGTGAGTTTTCTTCATATAAATCTTGATTATTTTAATACCAATGTCGATGTGACCACTCTGTTCTGTAGGAGGCATTTTGGTTTGCCAGAAATCGTGGGCCTATTTTGATAGTGTCAAAGTGTGCCATTTGATTGAATGAAAAGGCTCTCTAAGTATTCATACTTTTTAACAGTAAAACAATCACATAATCATCCTCCCATGTATTTTAATTTATTTTTATTGATATATATTCTTCATTAGGTCTACTTCTTGATTAAATTTAACACAAACAAAAATATTTTTAACTTTTATAGATCTGCTGTCCAATCATCAGTGCCACTGCTACCCCCCCCCCCCTTTTGAGCCACCGGTTACGTCAACACCATCGTGGAGTTGGACCAGAAAATGTTGAAGGGGGACATTTCAGAATCTTCCAATGTGTAAGTTTATGGTACCAATTAAAAACTTTTAAAAAGGCGAGTTGTTGGCCAACAGCCAAGCACCTATAATTTATTGATTTAAAAAAATGTTTTATGAGAACATACAATGATACATGTACGTACAGATGTAACCATTACCAGCTGTCCATCAATTACAGTATACCTGTAGTCCCGCCGTATGTAGATCCAGATGACTTTGCAGTTTGTTTGAAAGGATGCAATTTCAAATTCTTGTTTGTGTTTATTTACATGAAGTTAACGTGCATTCAACAAGAAGTACCATGTATGATGTGTACGTGTTAATTTTAGACATGTTGTACAGATTCATTACTTCAACTATTTTTATTTATTTTGTGCATCTTCTGTAGTTCTGTTATTTCTGGAGTTGCACCATTTGAATCACCAACAGAAAAGTGGTAGGTGCACACATTTTTATTTCTGTTAATTTCAGCTCTATTAGTATTAAATGTAAACTAGTTAACTGGTAAGTTGAACTCGTTTCTCGTTTCATGAATTTGGCCAATATTCATGTCAGAACATACAACGCAATTGAAAAAAGGGATGTATACTATGCCAAGCCAATGAGGAGGAGGCAGAGATAGCAATTATGTGAAAAGGGCACCACAGCATTTTTGTCTGAATTAGGGGGCATCATGGCAAAAACAAAATTTAACGAGACAGGTGAAAAAACTAAGGCCCCCAAAAAGTTGTACACAAAAACAATGCGTCTTAATAGGGGGGCGACTTTGTAGTGGGCAACTTTGGAGTGGGCGAGTTGACAGTAACGACACTGTAGCCAATACGTTTGTTGTAAACACAATCCTTTGGCTGCTTTTTATTCGTTTTGTCTTGGTGTGATCATGCTGAATTTTGTCATTACAACAAGAGACAATTATTGGTTTTTTTTAGTCCAGAGATAGTAAAACATTTCCTTTATCAGAAATGCATGAAATACAAGTGCGCCCAAGAAGTTTACCAAACATTCATCATTGCTTTTATGTACACCATGTATGATGATCATACGCAAAGTGATTTAGCCTTTTTTTTCCTCTTATTATTTTAGGTATGATAGTATATTGTGCAATACAAGTCTTTTATTCGAATTGCACTTGGTTTTATTGCATTTATAGTACATTTTGGTCTTGACTTGTCCCAACTGGGTCCCAACTGGGTCGCTGTACTCAATTTTTTTTTAAATTCTGATATCTGTGCAGATGCAAAAATTCAGTCTTTAACTTGACCATTTACGTTCAGGTTAAGACATTTCTGTGCACAGTAACCCTGGTTATTTCAATAACCTTATATTATTTTGAGTCCATTTTTGGTAATTATGTTACCTAACCTGGTACTTTTTTTCCCCCTCAAATTTCAGGCCTCTCTGTGACTGACCTACCGTTGTATCACGTTAAAGTTTTGGAGGATTCTGTCCGGAGGTACTTGCAGCAGGAGAACTTGACCAGTGTCTGGTGTCTTCCTGATATTGTAACCTGGCCAGATTTCTGCAACCAGAGATATCCGTCACTTCGCTAAACGTGGATGGATTTTGCGTTCTTGTGTAAATACCACGAAAGTTTTTGGCTGTTTTACCAGCATTTTTAGACACTGTATTCAGCTGAAACTTTCACATGTGATTTTATAGAATCTTTCTGTATAATTTTGCCTATAAATAAGCCTTTACATAGAAAAAAACAAAAACAATCTAAGACCCTACCTTTTCGGTCATTTATTATTTATGTTGTAACAAAGTACTGCTAGGTAATTGCCTAATTGTTTGTTTATTAGGTATTATAGAGGATTGGTACAGCCAACAAAAAATAGTTGCAGACAATATTGATGTTTTGTGTGATCAACCGTATACTTGAAAAAACAAATCTGTGAACATTTTTGCTCAATCCGTTGTGTGAGTCAGGAGAAAATAGTGAACAAGTATGCTCAGTTGTCAGCACGTAAATACATTGTCGTTATTTTGGGTTCTAACAACCGAAATCAGTAATATAGTGCATTTGTTTTAAGAGTTTCAGATACAGTTTTCTTGATTATGAATTCATATTTCACAGAAAAAAAAGGTTCCAGTGTGAACTTCATAAAGTTTTCAATTCTGTATAATGACTGTAAGATAAAGAAAAATCAATGTTCATTGTGGATTTAAGATAAAGAAAAAGCCACGTTAATTGCTTTCTGTGGCTTCCGTTTAGTATCAATAGTAAACTTATTTTAAGCAATACTCACGACCAAGTGTGCCAAATGCTGTATTGCAAATGGATCCACTCCAGAGATAAGAGGGAGCATACAACAAATATTTCAACATTGATGCTTTATACCAGTCTACTAATTGCCTGGGCGTCCTTTAGTTGCTTTTAATTATACTTAGCATTAATATTTAAGCATTAATATTTAAATGTTTAATATAATTAATTTGTACTAGTGTACATGTAAATGTGGGTATGTGTTGAGAAATTCATACAGCTGAAGGAAGAAACTTAAAATAAATGAATGTTTCCATAAAACAAGAAAACAAATGTCAAAGTGTTGTCATTATGGTGGTAAACATTTTTTTAAATTGGTTAACTGATCATAGGTTCCCTAGAGAGAGGGGTAAAACAATATTATCTACTTATATTGGAGGAATGGAATTATGCTTAAAAATATTTGTTTATTTTGTTGTATTATATTTGTTTATAGTGGGCTTGCGGGATTAGGCCTCTTTCTTTAGACGAATGCACCAAGCATTTGGAGAGCCAAACGTGAGGAAGCCACAGTGAACAGTTTGTAAGACCAAAAATGCAATCATTGTTGGTTTTTCCTTCTCAGTAATCTAGAGGACAAGTGTAAAAGTTTTTCAAACAAAACAAACGAAACCTTGATGAAATTTTGTTATAATAGCAATGACTCGTGTATATAATTATACTGCATCGTGAGTGTTCTCACAAGATACTAGTCGGGCACCTCAATGTTTACTCAAAACCGCATTCAGTTCTGTGTAGTAAGTAAGGAGCCATACGTTTCCTTACGCAGCAGCTGATTGGTTACATAGCAACATATCACACTCAGTTTGGTTCACGGTTTTACCAATCAAGTAAGGGCTCTCATTTACAAACGAAATATGGCGGCCATTTCGATTCTGAACGGTATAAACGCTGACGAAGACGAATTCTTAAAGTATTCTTGACTGTTTCGAGAATCCTTAGAAATAAAGAATACAGTGAAAGACTAGATCAATAGTGTAGCTAACATTTTATGAGTAAAATTCTTCTGCCCAATTCCGTTAACTATCATAAGCAAATGACTTCCGGAGACACTTATTTCTAATTCTGCACACGGATGCTTTGTTTTTGGTCTTATATTTCTTTATTTTGAACACAGAAAATTATGTCATAGTTTTTGTAGGTATAATGAAACATTGTTGCTTCGTTATGTGATGTTTTTGTTTTGTTACAATAATAAATTTTCCCTAAATGAATTTTTGAAAACGTGTCCTCCAAGCTCATTGTTTATGGAAAACCGTGGCGGTCATGCAAATAAAAGGAAGCACTTTTCTCCATGCACTGACTGTTACAGAAGTGATTTGAAAACCGAACAAAAGTAATTACTCCAGCCCACAAAACCACCCTCCAACATAAAGTGTATAACACTGTACAACTATTGAAAGATTTGTTTGAATGCATTACTTATTACGTGAAGCGCAAAGCATGTGTAATTATAAATCACAGAGTAAAAACCAGTAATCTTTACACACAGCTATGCCGCGGTGTGTAGTTCATAGCAATAATCAAACATCAGAACCCAGCTTCGTTGCAAGGAAGTACATAGTACATGTACAAACATACACTCCTCTAGCAGTGGTTTCCGCGCGCCACCAGTTTACCCGCTCCAACCACTGCTAAACTTCACTTCATATCCTGCGAAGCCAATCAGCACACCGCTTACAAAATCGTTAGGCTTGTTGCACGGATAGCCAATCACAGTCGGGTATCGCGCCGCGCCCCCTAGCGTCATGCATATGCATATCTGCTCTGCTAACAACATTAGCATAATTGTGAAACCGCGGACAGTTTGGGAAGACTGTTTGTGTTTGTGCCAAATTTCATTGAAGAAAACATTGAATTTGCTAGTTGTTTTAAGCTCACAAAAATGATTAATGGCTCGTTTGTAGCTTTTTGCAAACTTCGTCGAATATGTAGTCTTGATTCAAGGTGTGTACTATTTATACACATACAAAAACATTGCACACACTCACGTGTGCTACATACCCTGCTGGATTTAAGTCCAGGTTTCATGACAAAGCTTAATTTAGTTTAGCACAAAAGGATACATCGTGTTGAACTACATGTAAGACGGATCAGACTTGGAGAATCTTCGCTGGCGCAATATTTGTCACTGTGCATGGGCATTGTGGGGCCGCTTCATACTGCATCGCATTTATCGAGCTCTTTTACGTATACATTGTAGCCTACCTCTTGCTCAATTTACGCGATGAATGTCATTTTGGAATTATTTACAGGAAGTAGGCCTAGTCTGCAACGTCTGTAATGTGAAATGACATTTTAAATCAAAATCGAACTGAAATTCTTTTTCCAAATTAAGTAGGCTGGGCAGCCAGAACTTATGCCTTTTTTCATGATTTCGAATAATTTTTTTTAATTTTTCACTCGTAAATTTAATTCCCTGTAAAATATTAACAAGTTTCGGTGGTTATCGAGTCATAAGGAGAATAAGTGGTGACCAGTAAACGGAATTATTTCCCTATATAGGCATAGCTGATTATTATTTTCAAAAATCGAGACCTTTTTATGTTTTTTAAACTCGAACTAGAAGAAGTTTATGTTTTTCCATCTGATTTCCCACCCGCTGAGGGAAAAGTGATGTCCGTTAAACAAATACTTACTGTGTAAAACAACACTGACAAAAACCAGGACGAAATAATACTGAAGTCGACGCAACATACAGTAGGCAAAGCAACGTTGACGTACGTGCTTATTGCACGTACAGTGTGGACATGGGCGCAGCCATCTTTACTGTGCCAGATGAGGGTCATGTGACAGACCCAACGTCAGGTGACAGAATCTGGCCAATCATGGCAAGTGTCATCCAGGCTCGGCGTTGGGTGACGTCACACCCACGCGCTTCGCAGGATATGAAGTGAAGTTTAGCAGTGGTTGGAGCGGGTAAACTGGTGGCGCGCGGAAACCACTGCTAGAGGAGTGTAGTACAAACATTACACGATGACCGTGTGTGCAGTTCAAAAACCGCAAACATTTATAAAAGCTATTATTAGCACACGGCGCGCACGGTGGTGGTGTTATCGATCGCTGGCCGGCTATGGCAAGTGACCTTTCATGACCTCGAACCCGATCTCTCTCTATTTTTAGACGGGCGCAGTCAACTTTCGAATTCATACACAAGTAAGAATCGCCGGTTCACGAATCATGAGTCTCTCGCTGCAAGAGGGCGCCATGCCAATAATTGTAATCTGCAACGGATTTACACAACTTTCCTGAAAAACTTCCGTGTAATTTTCACTTTTTTCTGAAAAACCTGACGACTTATGAGGCTGAAACTTCTACAGGTAAATTGTATTATATACATCTTTATTCACAGTGAGTAGGGATTCATTCCATGGCATAAAACTAGAAGTATAGAGCTCCTTTAATGCCTGACGTGCGTACGTGTACTGACTGCGCAAAGAAGAAGTGGCGACGCGTGTGTGTCGATTCGACGTCTATGTTATCAATAATTCAAAGGGACGAAATAGCTGTGTGTGTGGTAGACTTGTGGACAAGTCGTTAAATGTCTGTCGCGGTGATAGCGGAACGGCTTTCTCGCAATATCCCGCGAGAGGGCTGCTCTGTGCGAGATTACTGCTCTCAAGACTGGTCACATTTACCGACTTGTGAAACCCGCTGGCGGTTTGTGCACGGCCTATGGGCACTTCAGCCGAATTTGTACGGACGCATCTGATTGGTCAATTTCGTTATATCTATGAATATTCAAACAGTAGATGAATATTAAACATCAAATCCTGTACTGGATGGAGTTTTATGTTGCTTTGATCATGCACGATCAAAACCAAACACTGAGTGGTGAGAGTGATTGTGTTCATGAATATTTTGACACAAGAAAATACGTATTCAAATTATGGGTACAACTTGTAAATAATTACAAAAAATCGAACGTAAGATTTTATTTCAGAGAGTCCGAGCGTGTTTGACAGTGCACAGCGTGTGGGGACATGACGTAAAACACACGGGCAAATCGTGTAGCTGCATGCCATGGCGCGCAGAGTTTCTCTCGGCCGGGGCTCAGCACGACGGAAACCCCTACCCGGCCCTAGCTAGCATGCCAAGAGATAGCTGTACCTGGAAGCTCATGAACATGTGGGAGGGGTAGGGAGCCAGACCACCAACTACCTTGTCATTGCGGGTTTGTTAGTCGGTAAACCTCGCTGATCGAATCCGCTGTTTTAAAATCGTTACGTTTCAATGTTCGGTGTACGTTCCTTTCCTCCGATTTGGAAATTAAATAAGATTTATGTCAATAAATAGGAAAACCACTCTTATATTGACGGTGCAATTAAGTTAAACAATTTGTGAGACAAAAACGAGCCCCCACCCCAAAAAAAAACCACACAAAACCAGAGCCCCTGAAGGAACAGGTGAAAAATAAATTAAAAATTAAAATGTGAAAAAAAATTCTCACTCTGAATTTCTTTTTCCACTCTCGACACACAAAATTCCAACAAAGTTATTTCGTTTCCTCAAAATATTATTTAATTCAATCAAAATATAATTTTGTCACATAAAATTAATTTTTTTTAAATTTGTAAACAAAGTTGTGTTTTTCTAGGTAGCACAATAGATTTTTCCTAGAAAATACATTTTTGTTCCCTCGTACACGCCTTCTTTCACCCGAAATACGATTTTGTTACCCAGAAATACGCGTTTGTTCCCTGAAAGATACGCATTCGTTTCCTCGAAATATGATTTTGTTCGCACAAAATATAATTTTGTTCGCTCTAAATATGCTTTCGTTCAATAAAAATTATTTTTTCCACCGAAAGGAGATCGGATTTCTTTCCCTGAAAACAAGCTTTCGATTCATCAAAATATACGACTTTGAATTAGTTGCCCGAAACATACTTTCATTCGTCCGAAATATGCTTTCGTTCAATAAAAATATGGTTTTTTTCCACCGAAAGGAGATTTCTTTCCCTAAAAACAAGCGTTCGTTTCATCAAAATACGACTTTGAATTAGTTGCCAGAAATATACATTCATTCGTCCGAAATATGCTTTCGTTCCCATAATATACGCTCCCGTTCCTTCGCAATGAGATTTTGTTCCCCAAAATTCCTCTTTCGTTCCTTTAAGATAGCTAGCTTTTGTTCCCTTAAGATAGCTTTCGAAGCCCTGTAGTCCAATCACACAAATTTGTTAAATTCCGTTGTGAGGGGCGACTATGAGAGGGGACGAGTTTGTTGTCAGGGGCGACTTTGCTAGGGGCGACTTTGTAGTTGGTGACTTTGTACATGTGTTTTTTGAAATTGGCGACTTTGCTAGGGGGGCGAGTTGACTGGTTTCCGTGTCTGTTGTTTATACACACTTAATAACACAATCACTGTAGAACACATCGGGTTAAATGATTGGAGCGTATCAGTAACTATTCACGGTAGGCATTATTTATTTTTATGAGGCAAAACACACATCTTAAAAAATTATTATAATAATGAATTTTAAGATAAGTTTACTTTATTTCTTTAGTTACTAAATTAATGAAGGAGTTAACACCCACAAAACACACCCACAGATGTCTCAAGCGCAAGCATTCAGTACATTTACAGTAACTAAAATTAGTACTACCCTTAGATAAAATGGACTCGTCTTCATGATCGTCGCTACAGCAACCGTAATGTACACTGCGTTCGTACATGAATAAATGAATATGAACCGCCGGCGGGTTTCACAAGTCGTTAATGACGAAGAGTCGGCAGCCAGCAACTTCGCGCGAGAGCAGTGATCTCGCGAGAACATTTTTTATTAGGCTCCAGCACTACACGCGACTCCACTCACCGCGACCATCATTAACGACTTGTCAACAAGTCTATGTGTGTGGACGTGTGTGTACTTATTCTTGATTTGTATACAACGCCGGCAGGTAAGAACATGAATGAAGGCATAAAGGATTGTTCTATGATTTTTCTCATTTACCACAATTAATAGTACTTATCATAAATGTTAATCCTTGGTGGCCCGGCGGCCTAGCACCATGATGATTGCAATCCTATTTTTGTGCCCGACCGATGTTATTTTTAATCGGGGTCGGGGATGTTCTCGGTCATAAGGTTTATCGCGATTCAGAATCGCAATGGATCATGGGAGGGCAGAGGGGGCAAATGCTACAGTCGGTCGTCGTGCGCGAGTTCCCGAGTTGCCCCCTTTCACTACACTATCTAGCCCACCTTGTTGGGCTGTAATGGCTCTCTTTTAACATCGGTCTCATAACACTCACCATTACAGCCCACCATCCATACATGTCTTAAACGCGAAGTTTTAAAGTACGAGCAAGTCGTACCTCTTTGATCGCAAATTTCTCCCGTTTATAAACATCCCATACTACTCCAACCTACCTTACTTTGTTCCTTACATCTGAGGAATTTTTATGATACATTCCATGGGTCACCAAATGATGGCTTCATTTAAATATGATTTTTTGAAAATGGCAAAAAAAAACGGTGTACAAAAATCGCATTGAAGTTCGTCGTGCCTGGGGGCCGCCATCTTACTTATGATTCGCTGCCTGTTAATCATGAGAAAGTCAGGGCGCCCGGCTGGTCTGCCAAGTCATAAATATGTATGAGGTGACGTCGCGCGGTACTGTAGCTAGCTTGAGACTTGCCCATCTAATGAATATGCAAGTGACCGTGACGCTGCATGTAGCTTCACAAGTTGCATGTTCATTGGGTGAGCGACATAAGTTAGCCCGCGACGTCATCTTATGCATATTAATGACTTGGTAGATCAGCCGGGCGCCCTGACTTTCTCATGATTAACAGGCAGCGAATCATAAGTAAGATGGCGGCCCCCAGGCACGACGAACTTCAATGCGATTTTTGTACACCGTTTTTTTTTTGCCATTTTCTAAAAATCATATTTAAATAAAGCCATCATTTGATGAGCCATGGAATGTATCATAAAAATTCCTCAGATATAAGGAACAAAGTAAGGTAGGTTGGAGTAGTATGGGATGTTTATAAACGGGAGAAATGTGCGATCAAAGAGGTACGACTTGCTCGTACTTTAAAACTTCGCGTTTAAGACATGTATGGATGGTGGGCTGTAATGGTGAGTGTTATGAGACCGATGTTAAAAGAGAGCCATTACAGCCCAACAAGGTGGGCTATACACTATCATGCGCGGCAAAACAGCGCCCTCTCTTGGTATTTTGCTATTCGCGATAAACCGTATGAAACTTTACCGATCGAATGCTACTCCTGTCCTTACTCTACGTAGATACTGATAGCCCTACAGCTACATGTAAACCTTTTTTTAAAACATATATGATTTTTGGGGAAAATTGATTGCCTTTCGAGTCGCGAGTGTGAATTTTTTGATCACGTATTTAACAACTTGCGCGAGAACCCAGCCTCGCTACCATGGGCAGCGTGCCATATCGATATCTCTCAAGTCTCGTCACTAACCCCTGGTAGGGATGTGTAGAAAAACAACGCTGATTGGCTATCTAAAGTGAATACTTTGCGTCCACTTTCGAGCGCTTGCATGGCGCTTAGAGGACGCGATGGTACGCGCGTGTAAAAATGCAAGTATTTTGATGCGTTTCGATTTCTTGTTTTTACGCAGTCACCCTAAACTGCATGCAGTTAGAAATGTCACAAGATCAAAGAAGAAAGAGAGGGTACAGTTGCTCTGTGACTTGATGCCGGCGGTTTGCGGGCTACCACACTAAAGCGTGCATAGAATGGATCGACTACAGGCTTAATTTAAAATGTGCTAGATTCTAGCACATTTTAATGAACCAATTCCAGGGGGATACGAGGGAGCAAGGCATGCTGAGAAAAAGTGGCGCGGCAATATCGATCCTCCCTGGTGTGGCGGATTTCCCGCGAGTCTCATTTAGATTCGGAATCCTGAAAAAGAGGTTCACCATCTGTAGTGAAAGTCTCGCAAACACCAAACATAAATTAAGCCTCGGACCTAGGGAATACTTTGAGCAATCTCAGGTTCAGGGATGTGAGCTCGTTTGGAGGAGATTTACCGCCGATTGGTTACTGATCGTCTGGACACTCTAGGGCAGGGCAGGATAGATTACTGGGGGAAGACACACAATTAACGGACACTGTTGTAATAGTTACAAGGTTGGAGACTTGATGTTATAAGTTGAAACACAGTGATTTATTAGCAACTTCAGAACGTTGGTTGTGAGACATACAATAGCTATAATGTGTCCTGGGTTACATTAGACTTGTGGACAAGTCGTTAAATGTCTGTCGCGGTGATAGCGGAACGGCTTTCTCGCAATATCACGCGAGAGGGCTGCTCTGTGCGAGATTACTGCTCTCACGACTGGTCACATTTACCGACTTGTGAAACCCGCTGGCGGTTTGTGCACGGCCTATGGGCACTTCAGCCGAATTCGTACGGACGCATCTGATTGGTCAATTTCGTTATATCTATGAATATTCAAACTGTAGATGAATATTAAACATCAAATCCTGTACTGGATGGAGTCTTATTATGTTGCTTTGATCATCATGCACGACACCGAGATTGTGTGATTGTGTGTGTGTGTACTATTACTAGTTTAATCGGGGAACTTCGAAGTTATAGTTTTAATAAAGAGAACAATTCATCTTAACTTGGCCTGTGATTATGGACGTGGCGGATAAACTTGAAGATCTAGATTTAGAAGCAGCTGTCAATCAAGCCAAAAGTTCTCAAGGGATCTCTCACGTGTTGACTGTCAAGCAAATAGAAGCTATTCACAGCGTGTTGAACGGCACGGATACTTTTGTAAACCTACCTACCGGCTATGGAAAATCAATGGTGTATCAGTTGGCACCACACTGTGTTGACTTCATCAAATCAAAACAGGTGAGGTTGCTCTGAAGTTTTCAATCACTAATCACTTAATCAGGGCATAATTTTAATTTTAGACTTGTTACTATTAAGAGCTGCACAGATTTCTTTTGTATGGAGTAATATCATATTTATTAGTTTACTTAAGATTACTGATTACAAATTACAATGGATTTAGGGCATTATATGCATGTAGTCCCGGCTGCGGGGGACCCGCGACTTTCGGAAGAAGTAGCCAGGACACAGTATAGAAATATTGACTGCTATGAGGGGCACAGTTAAAATTATAGGCCCAAGGTGATGTCAAAACCATGACTATGCCCGAAGCGAAGCTGAGGGCATAGTCATGGTTTTGACATCATGATCACCGAGGGCCTATAATTTTAACTGTGCCCCGAATATTAAGCAGTTAATATTGATGCCTGGCTAATTTTACGTACCTACGTAGCAAAGTTCCCGCTAGGCCCGGGTCCACCAGGGCCAGGAAAACAATTGATAAGTGCATTACTTGCCTCGCAACTCTTTAGTCACAAGCAATAGCACAATCGGACCCAAGTCACTGTTATTTTTTTTTTTAATACAGGTAGACCTACATGATTTTACTATGTCTAGTATTAACACCAATTTCCTTTCATTCATATGCCAATTGCATCTGTGGGAAGTTCTTTAGCCAATCTTTTAAATGCACCCCAGAGACTCTTTTAAGGTCATTGTTTATTTGAAATGAGCTGAGTTGAGAAACCACAAGTAGCACTAGACTCATTTCCATAATGCTGTTTTCCTGACTGTATTATTTTGAGCTGGTTACATTTGTAATAAAATATTTATTTATTTTTATTTTGTTGATAAAAAACAATCAATAACAAGGTGTGAACACTCTTTCTGTTCTACTATTCCTTCCTCCATGATAATACCCTCCCTGTTAGTGTTACAATTTGAATATGTCCCTTATACTCAAAAGTTAGAATAACTTAGACCTGAACACAGAACACTTAGCAAGTTACAAGTCTTTGTTGGTGCTGGTGTTGCCGCAAACCTCACACTAGCATGTAAATAATGACGTGTAGTGTACTACTACTACTACAGTAGTAGTACTACGTACAGTTCTACATGTGTATAAACTGTATTCGGCAATCAAAATAAGTTCAGGTCAACATTGTGTGTTTCTTTTTTCTCCAAAGGGTCACAAGGCAAGTACCTCGGTTGCCATGGTAATTTCACCTTTAATTTCACTTATGAGGGATCAGGTGAAAACATTGAGGCAGAGAAATGTGACTGCAGGTTATGTCACTGATGTCCTACAGCAACCTGTGGAAATGGCCCTCCTTAGACAGGGTAAACTGTCCATTGTATTTGCAAGCCCGGAGACACTACTTGGTCCACTGGGAAGAGAGTTGCTTACATCTTCAGTGTACCAGCACAACCTTTGTGGTATTTTTGTGGATGAAGGACACTGTGTCGTTAAGTGGTAAGTGTGTGTTCAGGATATACATGTAGGAAGTGTTCCTTTTGAAACAGTTCAAGGATCAACTTGATTGGACTTGTCCTTCGAGACAAATACACAATTTTGTATGTGTACTTACAGTTCAGTTGCAAGAATTGGTTCTTCATGTTCCTCCTTGAGGTCCAAACTTGATGAATTGCTTACATGTATATTATGAGAAGCTACCATGCAAGGCATGCAATACATACATGCACACAATGGTTTATATCATTACAAAAACAAGACTTGTGACTCCAATAAAAAAAATAAAAAAAATAATGTCTTTGAGAGTTTCCTAAATTTAACAAAAACGGCAACTTGCGTGGTTTAATCATTGATGATTAAAAACATGCTGTACATGCTGTATGAAACAAAAGGGATAAAAATAAAAACTTTAATATACTTTAAATTTTAAATGTTTGTGTTTGTTTACAGGGGTTTTAAGTCCGGCAAATTGGATGCTTTCAGGAAGAGCTATGGCTGCATTGCTGAGGTGAGGTCCCTGATTCCAAGCACCGTGCCAATGATTGCCTTGACTGCAACTGCCTCACCAGAAGTCAAGAATATCATCTTGACATCACTGGGAATGTCAAATGTGCACACCGTTCATGTCTCTCCCGAAAGAACAAACATTAAGTATTCTGTCACTAGCACCCTCGCAAAAGACCACGAGACACAATTTCAATGGCTGTTCAGAGAAGTTAAGGAGAACCGGAAGCAAACTCCAAAACTGATTATTTTTTGTCAGACCCATAGGCAGTGCAGAGAGTTGCATGCTACATTTGAAGATGCTGTTGGAGATGATTTAATAAATCATATTGCCATGTTTCACAGTTGCACTGAAGAAAATCGAAAAGATATGGTAATGCAAGATTTCACAAAGGCCGATAGTTTTATTAGAGTTCTCATAGCAACTGTTGCATTCGGCATGGGTGTTCATGTTGAAAAGTTGTATCATGTGTTACACTATGGCCCAGCACGTGATATAGATGACTACTTCCAAGAGACTGGACGGATTGGTCGAGATGGTAAGCAAAGTTTTGCAATTCTTCTGAGATACCCAGGATGCTTTGCCACTTGCAGAGTACACCAGAGAATGAAAGACTATATGGAAACAACACAATGTCGCCGGCAACTTCTTCTAAACTATTATGAGGTTTCAGTACATTCTCAAGTTGTCAAGCATCTCTGCTGTGATAATTGCAGTGACGAATGTGAGTGCAGCAGTGACACCTGCAATGCTGAAGTAACAAAAGGATGGCTAGCAAAACATATGATGAAGCCTTCAGCATGTATTGAGCCTTCTCATCATGTCCACGCCCAAATGAGGACAGTCATAGATAGTCAAAGGGTTGAACTCCAACAAAAAGTTGAAGCATATAGGGACAGTTTGTTGCAGGGCCAAGAAAATGCAATGTACACTGGTATTGACATGAGTAGTGGCATTTCTGTGTCACTTATTAGCACAATTGTGCACAATTGTCACTTGATATGTTCTTATGAAGACCTTTTGAAGTACCCCTTTTTCAATGATACTGATGCAAAGGAAATTTGGAAGATCATAACAGAGACCCTTGGCACTGAATTCTCCACGGATCTTGTCTGTGACACTGATTCAAACAGTGGATCAGAAGACTCAGTTGAGGACGAGCAATCACAACATTCCAGTGAAGAAAACAATTCACGACCAGTTTTGTTTTCAAACAGTAGTTCTTGTAGTGATTAATCAGAGAACGATTTCATCAAGTAATTTTACACAGCAAAATAATTAGACTGAACATGTTTTTGTGAACACTGGATGCCCATTTTTGATGAGCAAATACATGTATAATGATTTTTGAGTAGCAACTTTACATTTTGTAGCATTTTGCTATGGTGTAAAATGGAAATCGTTCACTGTTAAATTTTTTATGGGCATTTAACTTTGGTCTAGATAAAAAGGTTTTCCACAAATAAAATCAATTCCCCATATTTAATTGTCCATAACGTAAAACCATGCAGATATTATAATCACTGTTGACACAATCAGCCTTGAAATCTTTTCACAAGAAGACCAGAATCAAAATGAGAAAGAACTTCCCGACACAGTTAAGTATGGTTGAACTGTTTTTATTTTAACAATAGCACTAAGGCATGAAAGTCAAGAAGATTCATGTTATCTGACATTTGGGGTATTTCGCTTCATTACTCAATGTCATCAGTTGAATATTGTTTGTGTCTGCTAAAGATATTACACAGTGAGGTTTTATTTTTCAATTAATAGTCAATACAACCCAGGACTAGTCCAGTCATGATGTAGTTTAGTGGCCCGACCATGCCGACACTAAAACCATGGTCCAGTGTAAAATTCAAACCCTGTGTACAGCACTATTTCTAGAAGATGTAGGCTTGCTTACATGCACTTCTCCTTCAGTGTATTACTTTTCAGGAAACAAAACTGAAGTATTGACATTTCATCCAAACATTGCTTGTACATGTAAACACTTTTCAGCTTAAAAACAGTTAAATGTTATGTAAAGTACATCAAGTCATGTACATGTACTTTTGTTTTTATTAAACTAAATCAATTGTAAAATATGGATGTCAAGGAAATTGGTGTATTAATTACTACCTGTTGTTATGGACTTTGCTGGAATCTATGATGGTTTGGATGCAATAACTGTAATGATTTTTAACAGAAAAGGAAATAAACCTCTTAGTATGCTCTTGTACAAGTTATACATTCATCATGTGTTAGTGACCTTGAATGCTTGAAATAAAGTTAAAAGGACATAAATTAATAAATATACATGTAAGAAATCTTACTCTTTACATGTGTACTCACAGCTAAATGGTTATTACTTTCATACCATCTAAAAACCTTTTATCCAAGGACTTTATTTGGAAGAAATATGAGCGAGACCTTAAAATAGATACTATAGACCTTTTACAAATTTGCGACATGAGACTGCTCCAAATTATTTGTAGATAAAATGCGATTTGTTTAAATAAAACATTTCTGAACAATAATAAAGTTTTTGAATTGTATGGCTCTTGAAGGCTCCAAAACATGATCTGGACAGGCAGTATTTCTGATGGACAGAATTCTCAGGAATGAATGCTGCTTTTTTACACTCGCATTTGTTATTGGTCATTACCTGATCATTACCAACGCTCTACATGTAGCTGTTTTTAAATAGATGTACAACAGTATAATTGTACTTTTTGGGAAAATAAAACTCAATGTTTGTTTGCTTAATGATGGTATCCCAAAACAAGTTATTGTTACAATCTTAAGGATGTGATGTTAAACAACTTAACTTTGCCTATTTTTTGTACAGTCTTGGTCATCCAGTCGTGGATTTCCATCTGATCAAGTTGGGCTAGAGTGTTAGAGGGAAAGTCCGGAAAGGAATGAAGTCTTCTTCCTGCTTTTAGTTTGAAGATTTCCTCCTTGTGCATGAGTCTCATCAAAGCCAATACATCCTCTTTAGCTTTGATCTTTGTGTGTTTCCCGGATGCTTTCTTGACTTTAGCAACTTTGTCTGCATTGTATAAAATCTCATCAAGTGCTTCAGCAGCTTGTCCCACCCTTGCCACTGACTTTTGTGTTACTTTACCATGGAATGACCGACATTCCTGTTTGAACAACTTGTTTCTATGTTCAATGGCCCTATCCATTTCTATGTTAGTGTCTGGTTTTCCCTTCAAATTGATGAACCTGTTCCAGGTAAGCTGATGTGACATTTGAGGTGTTAGTAGACATTTTTGCATGGCAAGGAGTCGAAGAACTTGGTATGCATACTTAAACTTTCCAGCGACTTTGAAATGCAACAACAGAAATTTGTAGAGAAGCATGATGTGTGCTCCATCTCTGGCCTCCCGAAAGTCACGTGCCAGCAAACAGAAACCAAGTGCAACGCTGCAGTAGTTTTTCATTGTGTCCTTAAGAGGATCTGGTTCCTCACCAGTCCTGAAAGCAATGCCCTTGTGCTTTTTACTGAAGTGCTGCTTCAGTGTAGACATTTGCTTGTATGTCTTCACACATTCTGGGCATGTCAGACGTTTCTTTTCTGTGGATAATGGGACTGAGCAGATAGCAAACCTGTCAATCAGTTGACCAATCTTATTCTGGAAGTGTTGCTGCTGATCACCAGGGGATTCATCTAATCCATGACGGGTCATTTCACCTGTGGGTTCATCCATTCCGAAGAACTCAAGGGCAGCACTCAAAGAGCATCTGTATACCTGGTGATGGAACATGAACACATAAAAATTTAGCTTGTCAAATAATTATAGTGTAAGATCAGTGGCATAACTAAGGGGTGCATCATGTACCCCCCTCCATGTCTGTGCCCCCCTCCCCACTCATTTTAAATCTTGTCTTTTGAGATTGTTTTGTTCCATATTAAAATATTACACTTTGTAAGCTTCAATGTGATAATTGGAATGTTTTCCAAATTATATTTACATTTACACGGAGACAATGCAATTCACGTCAAATTATCGTTCAAAGAAAAGTATGGCATAAAAAGTGCGCTGAAAAGTGGCTGGATAAACGTAATGCAAACAGAAAATAGTTTTAATTTGCATGAGTGTACCCTCTTGTGCCCCCCCCTAAAATTTTTACCCTAGGGTTATGAAGTGTCATAATTGTCATCAAAAGTACACTTCTATAGTAGCAAGGCCCAAATGGAGTGCCACATTGCTCCTCCCCGACTTGTAGACAAGTCTTTAAATTTTTGCCATGGTAACATCTCATGTGACATATTGTTTTCGCAAACTAATACTACTCTGCCATAGTTGTGAGAGAAGACTCGCATGAGCAGCAGTCTTGCAAGGGTTTAGTTGTGTGAGAGCCGCTACGCTATCACTTAGACAAACATTTAACGACTTGGCCACAAGTCTACACCCCAATACCATCTGTCAGTAAATTAACTTTTTTGTTTGGCATGCCATGCTTTATTTATAACCCATATTACAAAAAAAATAACAATACTTAATCTAATTTGTTAAGCCTGGCTGTTGTGATTTGACCCCCCCCCCTACAGACCCTTCTTTAAAAAACAAGGCTCAGTCCAAAGAATGTTTATCAATATATGTGTACCTATCCAGAAATTCTTCAGAGGCATTGAGATCTTTCATGGGATTCACAGGAACATTGTTTGCTCTGAGAAAGTTCCGAGCAGCATAGAGAGTACCAACATCCCTGGATCCTGTTGGGTCAGTTGAGTACAAGTACTTCCATATTACCTGAAGTAAAACAAAAATAACCAAAGGTTTGGACAAAGATATCAAATGATGTGTGTTGGGAGACTGAAATTGTTTGGGGAGAGTTTGAGTGGGAAGTGAGGGCTTCTTTTCTAAGCTCAGTTGAAACAGGTCTTGTCTAATCTAGGCCACCCCGCCCCCCACCAACAACATCGAATTGGAACACCTCTTGGAACAAGTATAATTATTTTAAAAATCTATTCACAAAACACTCGGTAACATACAGGCTGCAGTGGGTTGCTCGGAATATTCAATTTTATCAAAAGCAACGCAAATGCAAACATGTAGTGTACAGTCATTAACCAACCTGATAAAAATTGCCAAGAGCATGAAAGTCCTCAAATGTTGGTATTAAGCCTGACCAACGACCTGGTGCGGGTGAATCACGCCTGTCTTCCTGTATGTTTTCCTGTCTTTCACAGGTTAGCTGGTCACCACCACTAATGATTTGGATGGGTTGCTCAGAGTTTGCATCAGGAACATATTTATTCAGATACTCCATGATGTTCTTTATACCTTCATTGGTATTTTCATTTTCAGTGATGACACCCAGTCCAACCTAAAAAAAGAAGTAACAAAATCATTGATGTAGGATATTTGTCTACATGTGATTTAAAGTGTTCAGATTTCAAAGGATAGGGGCCTAAATTCACACTATCTATTACAGTTGTTTATAATAAAAATATAATATGTTTGTGTTGATTGGCACATTCATTGCTTTCATTTCTTTTATTCATAGATATTTTTTCAAAAAAAATACTCGTCACAATAAAACACATCCAACAAATTTACAAAGTTGACACCCATAATTAAATTTGAAGACAAACTCTTACCACTTCTGATTTTTGACTTGTTACATCACTATATAGGTGAGATGGACGGGTTGTGTTAAATCCGGAAAAGGTTGGAAAATACTCTTGAAGCACTTTTTCAATTATATTTCTCCAACTCTGTCGCAGCTGAATGTTCTCCTCAACAGTTGGCAAAAATGCTGACAGATTTAAACTTTTAAGGTCCCCAATGGGAACATCATTGGGCAGGTGATTTCCGGACACCTACAATATTTTAGAAATAACATTTTACAGATGTCATTTAATACAATCCTTTGAATTGAATTTTGTTTACTGTGTTACTCTAAACTTAAGAGAAAAATTATCATATATCGCATTGAGTGAGTCAAGACTCATTGTAATAGGCTTTGGAGAATGCAACTTAGTTGTAGTGGGCTCTGATTCCAAATAAAAAGTTAGTTACCATCACTAGGAATCAACTAAAAACTTGCATATACAAAAGTAGAAACTGCTGACTATGTACTGCCAACATACTGTATATAATACCCTTCACTATAAACAAACTTAGTGTATAGAAAGCAGGTTTTTTAAAAGCAAAATAAGGGATAACAAGTGGAGGAGAAATCCCAAACAAGGTCAAGGCTTCAATTTGATATGCACTTGCCTATTTTTAGAATTGGTTTGATGAAACATCGAATCTCAAACAATACTCCCAAAAATGAATCATGATTTTGATTTACAATTCATAATTGGGTGTAGCAAGTTGCAACATAGAAATGGTCCAAGCCTACCATTTAATGTTGTAACTGTCTTACAGTATGAAAACCAAAAAGAGAATATCATACCTTATTCCTGACCGCCATAGCATTACAGTAGTGCAAGTCCTTATTCCCATGCTGTCTGGTCATCTGTCTAGGAGATATTCTTAAATCAACATTGTCTGTTACAATTTTGAACCCAGGATGTTGTGTCTCTCTATGCTGCCTGAGCCTATCCTCCTTTTCACCCACCTCAGATGCATCTTCTGCCCTCAATTCTTGAATTTTTGACTTCATGTCTTCTTCCGTCTTCTTCTCTTCAGACATCTGGTTTGACCACTCTTTAACAGGGTCGTCAAAATCCTTGCCCAACTCAATCTGCCGACTGAGGATTGCGTTGTATGAAATACAAAGACCCCTGCCATGAAGTCTGCTAATCGCCTGCTTCGTGACACCTCCTCGCTTCAATTGTAAACCTGTCAGAGTTAGATGACTATTCATCCCAATGTTATGGCAGTGTAATAAAATGGATGCACCAGATATAAGACCAGGAAGAACACTTTCCTTGGATTTGTGTTTGTCTTTTTTAAGTGCATCTTCATTGAATGCCACTGCTTCCAAAATTTGAAAAAATACAGGGGACCTCTCTTTTAGCTCCTCTTCTTGGTTTTTGTAAGACCAACTCTAATAGACCAAAAAAAAACATGTGTGAAAGATGTTACAACATTTTGGTGCCCAAACAACACTCATAAATAATATTGGTGGTAACTCTTTGAAAGATAGGATCGGATGCACAGCTTAAAAGACCAATAAAACACACCACATTCCCTCCTTTAACAAAAATTTAAAATAAATAAACCAATCTTAAAAATAGCAAAATTAATGATAAGAGCAAGAAATAAAGAAAATAAAACGTGTACAAATGCTATGGGATTTAGGTGGAAACAAATGTATAATAAAAATAATAGAAATCTCGACGAAAACAAAAGCTGTTCCGACAGTAAGTCGGAACAGCTAAAAAGAAACAATAATAAAGTAAACAATTGTCAACAAATAAGCACATGGACAAGGTAATAAAAATACTGTACCTTGAGAGCCTCTTTGTCTGTCCTTCTGAAGAGTGATCGGGGTTCAGATTTGCAAAGGCCTTTTACCTCATTTTGCAGAACTTTGAGGACAGCCTGAGTATTAACAGTGAATAACTTTACATCAGTATACAAAGTAGCCCAATGAATAGGACAAATCCACAAGGGTACGAAGTGTGGGCTATTCATGGGGGATATACAAAGCTGAATTTTTTATGATCAAGTAAAATTAAATAAATGGACCCTTTTGTATGGAAGGACATTAACAACAATCAGCACTTTTATCAACAACAATAGTGCACAAGCCAAAGAAATGTATTATAATAGAAATTGTTATTTTTCTGTGCTTGGCAATTTCATCATATCTTTCGAATTGCATGTCTGATTTTGTTTAGCCCTTACATTTTACAAATTAATAAATAGTGCCCTTGCAATGTTTAACACTTCTGAAATATCAAACAATGTCTTTGTTATTCCAGAAGTGTTGCACATTGCAATATCTGTTTTTTTTGTCATATACACTATTTTTGAAAGATTACCTGAAGTGATTGTTTATGCTGAGAGACTGGTTGGTAAACATTCGTCGTGACATCACATTTGGATTTCACTGGTGATGAGGCCGATGCAAACGCCAGCCTTTTTCGAGGTCTTTGAATTTTAGTTCCTGATGGTGACGGACTTGCCCTTTGTCGTTTAAGGCGACTTATTTTTTGTTTTGGAGTTTCACACTCGGTGGATTTTTCAAACGTGGTTTGAAATGTAATAAGCGTCGATTGTAGTTTCTCAATGTTGTTCAACTGTGTATGACAACCTGAACAAATGCGCCCCGTTTGGTCTGTCACAATGATCTGTGTGTCGAGAACTTGTCGAAGCCGAAACTGAAGGTCTGATCGGGCCAAACTATAGTACTTTTTACAGGTTACAATTTCTTTATTACAAATTATACACACTCTCCTACAGTAGGTTGATTCGCCATCATCGGTGATTAACAAGTCACATTCCCTGTTTCAGCTATACACTTTAACGCGCAGAAACTTTGTTTAACTTATTAATCAACATCTGAAAAGAGTTACTGAAAACTTTTTCCAAAACTCTGCGATCACATGACTGCCCTGGAAACTTGTCCACAAGACACCAAATTTCCGCATGTCGATCATGGACTTCAAAATACTACGGTTTTAATAACCCTTAGTTGAAAGCTAAAAAATAGTGTTTGCTAGTAAAATTACTAAATTTTATGGCTGGCAGTAATATACAAACGTGTTTTTTTAATTGAAATTTGTCTGGCATTCACAATTAAAACATCTTAATGAGTAATTGGACATATCTACTATACAGAGACTTGTATCAAGTTTAATATACACAATCACTGTAGAACCCATCGGGTTAAAGGACTGGAGCGAATCAGTTACCATTCACGGTAGGCAGTACTTATTTTTATGAGGCCAATCACACATTTTAAACAGATATATTATAATGCGTTTTAAGATAAATTTATATTATTTCTTTAGTTACTAAACTAATGAAGGAGTTAACACCCACAAAACACACCCACAGATGTCTCAAGCGCAAGCATTCAGTACATTTACAGTAACTAAAATTAGTACTACCCTCAGATAAAATGGACTCGTCTTCATGATCGTCGCTACAGCAACCGTAATGTACACTGCGTTCATACTTGAATAAATGAATATGTACCGCCAGCGGGTTTCACAAGTCGTTAATGACGAAGAAGAGTTGGCAGCCAGCAACTTCGCGCGAGAGCAGTGATCTCGCGAGAGCATTCTTTTACGCGACAGCACTTCGCGCGACTCGACTCACCGCGACCATCATTAACGACTTGTCAACAAGTCTAGGGTTACATATGAATAAACATGAAGTGTAGACTTGTACCAGTCCTACGTAAGTATTATCACAACATCTTCCCTCTCGAGATAGAACTTTCTAACAAGGGCTACAAACTTTTCAAACAACTGATATGGCAAGGTCAACTTAAACCACAGTCTAAACTTATTTTTGGTTCATGAATATATCCAGAGTTTAAATGATGACGCATAATATATGTTTAACACGATAACATAGTAACACAACATTATGCTTAAATGTCAACAGAGTTAAAGTGTCTCAATCAAACGCTTTGGGTGTCTGATGGTGCGCGAGGATCTCCTAAAAGTCTGTTCATGCGGTGACCCAACAGGAGTGGCAATATCCTGTTATGTCTCAGTTTGTTCAGGATGTTCCCTGGCAAGCTGAAGTGTCAGTTCCTCCTCCAGCAGTTTAGGATCAACAAATCTCTGCTTAGGAACAGTGTCCTTTCGTATGGCACCTCTGTTGCGACGTAGGATCCCACCACCTTCAGCCTTGATTTCATAGGATCGGGGTGCCACTTTGCAGAGAACAGTGGCTCTCACTGTCCATAGACCTGTGCGGTAGTCTTGCACCCTGACTCGATCCTGCGGGTTAAGGGGTTCCAGAGAATGTGCTTTGCGATCATGCAGTTGTTTCTGTTGAAGTCTACTCTGGATCTTGTCGGAGACCACACCTTGTTGTACCTCTGGTTCCAAGCGTTGTGGGTGAACAGGCAGTGTTGTTTTAACGCGCCTATTCATTAGCATTTGACTTGGGGACAGTCCATTTTGAAGTGGTGTTGAGCGATAGACTAACAGGGCTTTGTGAAAATCCTGCTTTGTTTCCTGACACTTCTTGATCATTTGCTTTACAGTTTTCACAGCACTCTCTGCTAATCCATTAGATCGAGGGTAGTGCGGGCTTGAGGTCTGATGTTCAAACCCCCAATCTTTCGCGAAGTCTGCGAATTCTTTGCTTCCAAACTGTGGGCCATTGTCTGACATGACCACATCAGGCACGCCGTGTCGTGCAAACATGGATTTGATCGCGTTGATCACAGCTTTGCTCGTGGTGGTGGTTAGGGTTACCACCTCTGGATATCCTGAGTAATAATCACAGACTATCAAGTAATCTTTTCCTCCATTGGTACCGATATCTGCTCCAACTCGTTGCCAAGCTCTGACTGGTATCTCATGTGGATTGAGTGGTTCCACAGGTTGTTGGCTTGGTTGATGCTTTTGGCACGCGTCACATTGGCTAACCATATATGTATTACTGATTTCGGCATTCATGCCGGGCCAGTAGACAGTATCACGCGCACGACGGCGGCATTTCTCTATTCCCATGTGACCTTCGTGAATCTTGAGCAACACATCCTTACGAAGCATGCGAGGGATTACAATTCTAGTACCCTTGAAAATCACATCCTCGGCCACTGATAGCTCGGCTCGATTATTCCAGAAGGGGCGAACGTCACTAGGACATTGGTGTCGTTCCTCTGGCCATTCCTGTATTATCATGCGCTTCAGGTTGGTCAGTTGGTCGTCGGCTTTTTAACTTTTAACTTTTACTGAATCGGCTTTGTCCTGGTTTCCATCGTGTCCGTCTGCTTCTTGTGTTCGTCTGTTCTCTGTTTTTTGTTGGTCTACGTGTGTTTCTTGTTTTGGCTGTCATTGTCGCTGTTTTTGAGGGTCGGAGTGACACACCTCTGTGGTGATAGTGTTTTATTTCACTTTTGTCTTTCTCCTAGGCAGCCCTTTTGTTTTGCCTGTTTTCCCTGGTTTGTTGTTCTTTTATTTGTTGTGATCCCTTTTTGTGCGCTCTATCTTTGCCTTGCTTATTTTGTATGTTTTCACTTAAAATTTTATCCATGCTGTATATTGGGGTGGGGCGGGTTATTTAATTTGTATTCTTTTTTTATCTTGCTTTTTGTGATATTTTGCTTGTATTGTTCTTATGCCTGAATAAAGTATTATTATTATTATTATTATTATTATTATTATTATAGCTTGAGTTGCATCACGTATCTGATTAAATCTGTTGTCAGACACGGGCATTGTCTCAATGATCATATCAACGAATGCTTCCACGACATCATCAAGACTTTGCACTCTCGCAGCTTCCCCTTTGTCAGCGTTACAGTCTGGTACACGGGATAGGGTATCTGCGACGACCAGTTGTTTCCCAGGGGTGTAGAATACATGTAAGTCGTACTTCTGTACCCTGAGCAGTGGCCCGTTTTTGTGACAGCACAGGCTAATTTGACGAGACCCAACCGTTCACAAGCTTGTCTGCCTAACAATGCTTGTTTGTTTCCAGGGACCACAAAGACCAACATTTTGTGTTTGCGTGCGTTATAGTCCACAGTGACAACACATGACTATGATCTGACTTTGATTGTAGGCTTTCAGTGTTTCTGTGGCCTGTCTTAGCTGTGGCTTATTTTGCAGCCGATTGTAGTCAGACTCTGGCAAAATGTTCACTTGCGCACCTGTATCTAATTTGATGGGTATGGTTGTTCCATTCACTATGAGGGGATAGACCCAGTCATCTGTTTGTGTGTTTACTGAGTCTACCGTGACAGTGTCCAAAACAAAATCACTCGTGTCCTCCTCGTCCTCCTGGTCTACTGTGTGTACTTGGCGTTGTCCACTTTTCTTGAAGCAACACTTGGCAAAGTGATTTTTGCCTTTACAGTACGCACAAATTTCACCATACGCTGGGCATTTTCCAGAAACATGCCAGTTATCACAGCGTCTGCAGTGATGTTTATCACCAGTTTGTTGTTTCCTTTGACTTGTCTGGTCATTAGGTGTATTCCAAGGCTTTTTTGCTTTTGTTTTCGCTGATTTTTTCTGCACAGCATTGACTGTCGGTGCTGCGGACTGTAGCTCTTTGGAACGCTCTTTCACTAACTCAGCAGCCTTGCAAATTTTGACTGCTTTGTCGAGATTTAAGTCTTCACCTCGAAGAAGGCGTTCTCTGGTCACATTATCAACAATGCCACACGTATACTAGTCTATCCTTGACCAGTGAATCTTGTAGTGTGCCAAATTCACACTTTTTACTGTGTTTTTTAAGTCTAGTGAGGTATGCATCTACATGTATTCCCTCACCTGGTTGCTGGCAACAGTTGTTGAAGTGAAATCTCTCCAGTGTCAAGTTGGTTTTCGGGGTACAGTACTTCTCCAATTTGGCCATTACCTTTGCCATTACCTTTGTGTCGCCCTCCTCATCCCATTTGAATGTATTGTACACATCAAGGGCTGGCTCACCAATAACATGCAGTAGGATTGATGTTAGTTGATTGTCATTGTCAACTTTCTTTGATACACCAATGGCACTTATGTACAACTGGAAACGTTGTTTAAATCTCTTCCAGTTTTCTGCAACATTACCGGTAAGTTCAAGTGCGCTCGGAGGTGGCAGTACATCCATATTGTCTGCAACAATGTATCAATTTGCACACACAGAGTTCACACAGAGTTCACGTATACGAGGGCAATGGAAAGTTCACTCCACTGTACAGATTTGTATGCTACGTTAACAGTGCACACATGGACTGCATGGATTTTTTGGCAGACCAGCAACGGATTGTCTTCCACTTTGCAACTATTTTGCTGTACATGTAGTTTTTAAGCAATATTTTCGTTACAGTACCTGTCCAGGAGAGTCCTTAGTACATATGTACTTCTGACACCATGTTATAATAGTTAAAAGGTTGGAGACTTGATGTTATAAGTTGAAACACAGTGATTTATTAGCAACTTCAGAACGTTGGTTGTGAGAAATACAATAGCTATAATGTGTCCTGGGTTACATATGAATAAACATGAAGTGTAGACTTGTACCAGTCCTACGTAAGTATTATCACAACAGACGCGGGCAAAGTTCTATGTGTCAATCCTCTCTTATTGCCTCATGGGCAATTCTCTTTAATGCCTTCTCTGGGCAACTCTCTTAAGACTCCTTCCTTTATTTTTAACCCTTTCCTGACCGAACTGTTTGGACATGTAAACAACTGCTGGTGACCGCATTGTTTGACCACTCAAGCGTGAAGCACACATTCTTACAAAACAGAAAGCTTTCGTTCAAAGGCCATTTTTACAAACTCAATTATCTCCTTAAAGATATTGTTTTACAGCAAAATGAGTAATGAAAAAGTTCTCACTTATGAATTCCCTTTCATATATAAATCAACAAATCATTGAGATCGGTCAATAAATGTCAAAGTTCTTTGTCTTTCTTTCCTCTGTGTGATCTGTAATCTCAAACACTTTTTTGTACACAACTGTATGGCGCTCCGTAGGTGTTTTGCATTTCGGATCTTTCAACTGCAATTTGAAGAGATTGCAAAATAGCAACCTTATTTTATTTTACCATCATTGGAAAGATCCGATCTTTCCCTTTCCAATGATGGTAAGCTTGGGTATGGAGGGCAAACATGGACAAAACTGCAGCTTTATTACAAATGGCCTTTGTGCTCAGGCTTGAGTGCTTTTTTGGGTGTAAGCTTGGTCGACTAAAGTCGCCAATGGTAAGGAAAGGGTTAACCTTTTACAAACCTTACACAATCCTTTAACAAACCTTGTCTTACGTGAGTGCACCCCTCGCGGAACCAATCCACTCAGCAAATTTGGCAACCAAAATGCACACGCTAGCACGCCGATTGTTTCACAGTGTCTCTATCTGAGCTTCCTTACAGTTGGACTACTCGACTAATAATGAATGGCCCGCAGTCAACCTCTATGGTCAACTGTCTAGTAGGTTAATCTCTATGATCGACCCACTGTGCCGTACAAGTTCTATGTGAACTCAACTACATGTACTAGCCGCTACTTCATCACAACTATTCTGAAAGGCTACTTTTAATCACTGTAACACAATCGCAAAGCAACAATTTACGCAAGAAATAAACCTACCGGCACGACTCCCACTGGATTGCAAACAATTTCCCCTAAAAATCTGTGATGTTTTTGAAAAAAATGTCAGCAGTAGGGCTTTCTACAAATTTGTGTACAGTAGCATTCGATCAGTAAGTTTCATAACCCGGATTAAAAATTAAATCGGGCACTTATGCTCAGACTTCGGGCACTTATGCTCAGTTTTCTGATTTTCTGTCACAGTCTAAACGCTGTTTTTATTTAAAATGCCGGCTACCCTTTGGCAAACTGACCACCTCCAAGCCCAACACTGTCTAGCCAAACCGGCATAACATTAAAAGTGTACTTTTAATATAACTGAATGATTATCAGAACAAGCAACATGTGTAATCACACTGTTAATTATATACTAAGTACAGTTGCATTTCCACCGATGAAACATTATGTCGGAATTATAGCTTCCTGATACTCGTGAGCGCTATGGCAACTGTAACACATAATAACAATTATACAATAATAAGTAATGGCTCATAAAGCCGCATTACAACAACTGGCTTAATGATCACAAAAAGCGCCCACAAGTGTGTGTAATGACTGTCTGACCGAATTGAAACTGCCACACGCGCCAAGCGCGCCCACCAAGGAAAGACAGCAAAACAATACACAGTGAAAATCCATTTAGCAACGAGATATTACTGCCCAACAAAGGAACTAATGCACTGGCGCAAATTGTAAACAAAAAGCTGGTTCCCGCGGTTGATGCACACCATCATATTGGTACAGGGAAATATCTGACCACACATATTGCGGGTGCTGCAAGTAGTGAGCGTGATTTGCTGCGCACTGTGCTTTCGCCCAGCGATTAATGGTTCGGCGCTTTCGCTCCAAAGCAGGTTGAGACCGCACACCAAAATAAAAAACGCGCGGCAGAATTTCCGACCACACCAAGGCGATCTGTGGATAGGCAGCACCAACATCACCAATGAGTACCGCAATTTGCTGACACATGGCATATTCATCTACTGAAATTAGGTCATTAGTGCCAAGATGAAGAATAAGTGAAGCTGGCAGATGTCGCCGCTTACATAACCAAGTCGGACCATAAACCATGAAATTGCGCAAGACCAGCCCCGCCTTTCCCTTTCCAGAAAATTCTTGCTGCCAAGCCTAAAGGACATTCCGCCCTAAGAATGAGTGAATTGCCTATGATCCATATGGAACCTATAAAGAATAAAAGACCAACTGTAGACGAACTGGACAGCGACTTATTTATTAAGTGCACATACCGGGATCGGTCTGATGTAGCTTAGAAAAGCATCAGAACGCCATCGACCCATTTGGCGTATTTCACTTTGAGAGCTACCCAAACTGGCCGTGGTAGATGCTGCACCTATTCGAAATGAATGACCGCGAATATGCAACCCCGAGAAACCCGCAAAGTCCACCACCTTGCGCAACACTGCATTGAATTGGTACCGAGTAAGAGGGCGGCCATCAAAGTGGCAAAACACTGGGCTTTTTTTGGCATGCCGAAAAGCAATTTGAACGCAAGCGTTGGGAGACCCCATATCACAAAAACGCACATCTGGCATAGCCAAAACATCGCCAAAACATCGCCAGTAAAAGACTGTGTCCCAGCAACTGCAAACTCCCAACACGCATGAAACCAAAAAAGACGCTTCATGAAAAAACGGTTCGGAATAAAACAGCGTCAAAGCACGAGGAACAAATGTGTGGCAATGCACCAACAATTTGCAAGAGTAATGGCAAGGAAAGGGGCACCCGACTATCTTGAACAGGGGATTCACGCTTCGCACCCTCAATAAGTTTAGCAACCAGAAAATCTTTTGTAGGATCATAACCACCCGACATTTTATGGTAAAACCCTACCCCAACCACATACATTGTCCCAGTTTGGACATCTGTAAACACATCAACAGTGCAATGCCCTTGAACAACAGCAGAAAAGGGCATGCAGAATCATACTACATGTAGGATCTCAATACAATGGATATGAACAATCACTAACTGTACTGGAACTCTGTACCCTTGCTAATAGAAGAGAGGAACTTTGTTATCAATTTGTATGTAGCCTTCTTAAAGATGATTCATTTAGTAGCTGGCTTCCTGAGCAAAGAACACAAACTCATAGTCATAAATTAAGAAACAATAATCACCTCTCCATTCCTCGCTGCAAAACTAACCGGTATAAAAACAGTCCTTTTTTTTTTTTTTTTTTTTTTTCCCCCCCAAGTGTTTATCCAGCTTCCTTTAATGTGTTTATTTTTTTAGTTTTATATATATATATTTTTATCCATGTATTTTGGCTTACAATTTTTTTTTTTCTCTGACTGTTGTCTATTTTTAGATGATCTTTACTCTTCTTATTATTGTACAAATTAAACTCAATTCAGCCTCCTTAGGGCTGTGAAGTTTTTATTTATGAAATAAACCAACAATATATATATATATTGTGGATGGTGCGAAACCACGTACATGTAATAAAAGCCAAGCGATATAATGGCGAACGTCTGCAACTGATGCCGTTGCCGATCCCGTCAGGGGCTGCTGTTTGAATTGACAAAATGATTTCCATGCGTCTCTATATTTCTTATGCGTGTTCTGTGCAACTGCAGCATTCAACAAGCGACCAACTTCGGCAACTACCAAAGCTGATGGAGGTCCGGAAGCAGAGTCATCACCACGTCTGCATTTAGGCGTAATTTGTACGATTTATTTATCAAATTACGACAATACGATCCTCGCTTCGTTCTTTACGATTTTATAAATATCTAGTAATAATCCATTTAATGTACGTGTTGTGTCTTGACTTCTATTTATTTTCATAGCGCGTATCACTAAAATGTATTCGGTATCTGACTGTTTGTGCGAATTGTAGCGCATGAAACAGCGCATACGTAGTAATGTGTCAGTGAAAACAACGCGCCCACGGTAAAAGAGCCTAATTGGGCGTAGTAAGTATTAGGCTGGTGTCCTCGTTTTACACGTAGACAATGTGTTAGAAGACTGGCAACCAGCTATGTCAGTTGCTAACCAAGTCACCCCAGGTACAATGTATAGTGACGTTGATATCGGGGCGATGAGAAAACAGCGTGTCGTCGCGTCTTGCATGCTCTCGTCGTAACAACAGGTTAGTACATCATGTATACATGTATGTAGGTCTGTTTAATGCTAAATTGTATGGACAATTCTGAGTCTGAGGGCAAATAACTCTTTTTGAATTTGAAATGTTGGCATCTCTGCACTGGGAGCTGCCATACGGAACCTGTGCATCTGAAAGCGTGATAAAGCGTCTGCAAGAACATTTAATTTACCAGGAAAATGCATTGCCCTTATACATGTAGAGATGTTAAACTTCAAGCATTGCAATACGAATATACGAACAATACGCATGATACGAGCGCAACGAGAAGATTTCTGATTTCTGATATGCACTACTGCCAGATTGTCGGAATGAAATTGAACCCTCCTACCGGCAAGCAGCGAAGCCCAACACTTGAGAGCAACAACTATTGGAAAAAATTCCCAGAAAGCAATGGATGGGGGATCAAACAGCCAAGTCTGAGGCCACCGACCCTGCAACCACTTGCCCTGGAAATAGGCTCCAAAACCAATGGAAGCAGTTCAGCATCAGTGAAAAGGTCATGCGCCTCATTGGACTGCCATTCACGTCTGGCGAAGACGGAAACGCCGTTGAAATGAGCAAAGAATTCCAGCCAAGCGAGCAGATCAAGTCTAGCACCCTTTGAAATCCGCACTAAATGATGGGGCCACGAAAGTCCTTGCGTTAACCCAATTAATTGGCGCAAAAAGGCTCGGCCTGGATCAATCGCCTTGCACACAAAATTAAGGGACCCCACAAAGGACTGAACCCCCAAGAGTGAATTTCTACGCTTGCTCAAAGCCTGTCTTATCTGTCCTACAATTGCGCAAACCTTCCCTTGGGGAACACAGACCTGGCATGACACTGAGTTAATTTCTAACCCCAGAAAGGTGATGACTTGAACCGGTCCAACAGTTTTTTCACTCGCAAGAGGCACACCTAGGGTCTTACACATGTAGCTTGAAATGCATGTACCAACTTAGCGCACTCGTCCTGAGTTGTACCCACAAACAAAAAATCATCAACATACATGTTATGGGTCACAAACTTTGACCCAGAAACATGTTTTACACGAAATTCTAAAAAGGAACTAAATTTCTCAAACAATGAGCATGGAAATGCTGCATCCCATACATGTAGGAAGGCACTTATCATAGTAAAACATGCCATTAAAGGTAAAACCAAGTAATTCATAATCAGACGGGGCAACAGGAAGTAACCTAAACGCTGATTTTATATCCGCCTTTAGCTAGCCAAGTGCCCGGCCTCAACCACCAACTCAACCGCCCTATCAAATGAAGCATAATGCACGGAACAATGATCCTAATTGTTAATAAAATCATTCATTGACTGGCCACTGGGAAAAGATAGATTATGAATAAGCCTAAATTTGTTAAGCTCGTGTTTAGGCACCAGACCTATTGAAGAACATTGCAAATGTTTAAACGACCGCTTGACAAATGGGCCAGCTACATTGTATTTTACCATTCGCAATTTCCGTAGCTAACTTTTCCTGCACAATTTGTGGCTGAGCTCAGCAGACGGGAATGGGTGCTTTTGCAAGAAAATAGCCATGAAAGTATGAAAAGCAGATTGCCATACCTCAACCGACTAAATTTTCTTTCTGGAAACCCCAGGTTTTTTCACAACAAGTTTCCCTGCTCAATAACCAGAGACAAATCAGAAGTGGTCGGCTCAGACTTATCAATAACAATCGCAGAAACACTTGTGTCATGACACAAAAGCGACAAATCCACAAATGCGCTCTGCCAAATGTTTTCTTTGGTTTGCTGCGAAACATGCGACCCCAGAGGCGAGCCAACCCCCACCTGAAAAATAGCCTGCGGTTGACCTATGTAGCGTTACCCATTAAAACTAAGCCCGGAGGCCCAGCCCCAGCAGATGTCTGATTCTGCTGAGTAACACTGACAGAAGGTGGGGTTGAAGAAAAGACACCTTGAACAACACCTGCTGAAATATCAGGCCTTGTGGCCCTTGGAACCTGCGGTGCACCAATCATGCCCATCATGTTGTACCCTTGAGATGTTCCCGGTGTCCCTCCAACTTGGGCATCACTAGCAGTAGGAATGGTAGGCCTGTAAACAGCTCCAGCACTGCCGCCAGTAGCAGTCCTAGCCACAGCCGAAAAATTGGCACCTGGCCGCTCAGTGACGAAGAAGGCGGCTGCTGGATTACAGCCACAGAATTTGGGTGAGCTGTGGCCGTCGGTGGCTGTGCCCGACCGCACGACTTCTTTGGTGGCGGCTGACTTGTTGAAGCCACGGCCTCTCTGCCTTCATCACAAAATCTCGCCGGGCGGCGACGAACTCTAGGCATGACGGGCCTCAATTAGCAACAGCAGTGAAATAATTTGTAGGCCTACTATTAATGAGCGTAATGTCTAAAAAACAGAAATGAGATTTCGAAAGACTGAGAACAAAATATGTTGAATATCGCAATCAACTTACTTGTCAAAAGCAAAAAGGAAAAATGTTTGACCTAGATGCGTTAGTTGACTGTAGCGAAAGTGACAGCTATCCCGCCAACTTAAAACTGCTGCCGTTAAAGCGAGAGACATGATTGGCTAAAGGTATTTAAATTGTTGTACATCCCGCCAATACAAAATCAATACTTTTATAGCAACAATGCTTGACCTTGAAATCAATGTTTATAGCAACAATGCATGACCTAGAATTTGCTTTCAAGGTCACCACTTTGCGCGCGTGCGTACGTGACGTAATACTGATCTATAAAATAAAAGTGGGTCAAGGCCAGTCCGGCGACGCAGCCGCAATAGATGTACCTCGCTGAGCCTAAGGCAGGGGTTTTCTTTAACTTTTTTTTCCACTCGCCGGCCGGGCGAGTCAACCAAAATTTTGGATCGCCCGCAGGTTTTTTCACTAGCCTGCATGTGACGTGACGCACACAATTTTCAAAATTTCAACAACAAAAAAAGCACGGAAGTGAAATTCGCAAAATTTCGTTTTGGGATGATTTTATCCCTTAATTTCTATCCTAAATTATACTTTTACCATCATCAACCATTTTCATGGATTCGTGATTTGAAGATCGGTTGTTTTGAACTTCGTTTGCAATAAAATCTTCACGAATCAACGTTCGGTCGACAACGCACATTGAGAAATAATTCAATGAACTTTGCCCTACATCGCCCTCTATCGGCAAAAGTTGTCGATGTTTGATTAGACTTCATCCAAGGCTGTGTATTGTACTCAAGCTGCAGGCGTGCGGCACACTGTGCGGCAAATCTTACTCCGTTCGTGAACGTGTACTGCCATGACTGCGTTGAAGTCTAGCCAAGCTCTTATGGTAATTATCAACGGCCATCAACAACCAATCACAACGTGTGGAATGTTGGTTAGCTTGGACTTTGGACCGACTGTGATGTACCGCTGTACATGTACTGTGTGTTGTGTATGCGCTATGCATGTACCGTACCGGTGGGCGACCGAACGTTATGTTGGGCCGATGCACGTGCTGTGGATACTCGGCAGTACATGTACATGTACATGTGTAATGTATAGCCCGCGGGTGCATGGTGTTTTAACGTTTGTATACCGAAATGAACGATCGCTATTCCGTTCGCGGTCGCAACCACATTAAATCTAGCAAATATCCAGACTTATCAAACTAAAAGCTTTAATAAAAACTTTCTTTGGGATTTTACCACCGTATCCTCATTTATTGTGAAAAAGAACAATTACATGTACATGTATTTGACTCGCCCGGCAGGCTAGTAAAGGAAGGGTTTCGACTCGCCCGCCGCTGTTTTCACTCGCATTTGGCGACCGCTAATTTCGAACCCTGTAAGGCATTTTATCATTAATACATGAACGATAAAAGGAAAAAAATAGGATTGCAATGGTGCTAGGGCCAGAATTACCCTAGGGCCAAGGATACGAAGTGGATTGGCCCTATTTTGTATTCAAGGATACGAAGTGGATTGGCCCTATTCTGTATTCAAGGATACGAAGTGGATTGGCCCTATATAATCATGGATACGAAGTGGATTGGCCCTATTCATGGGGCTATAGGGACTACTGCACATTTTGACTAAAATTCTGCATCCTGTTCTTTATCTTCCTTATTTTATTTTATTTTTTTATTTTTCCAAATTATTCTTTCTTACCAGCAGTACCACCTGTCCATGGGGTACCAAATGTCATGACTCTGCTTACATTCTACACAATGTACATGTACATGTACATGTAATTCTACCTCCATGCTAGCCCCACTTGTGCTTGTCCCACTTGTGCTTGTCCCACTTGTGCTTGTCCCACTTGTGCTTGTCCCACTTGTGCTTGTCCAGCGTATTTCACAGGGTTAGCAGGGATGTTTTGCTTGTGCGCGTGCGAGTACCACGTTACTAATTACTACATGTAGGCAAGGCATTATTTGCACACAGCTAACGCAGAAATTCGGCGCTTGCCCTGTATTAAGTGTAAGCGGAGAATCAAATATGTGGTTCAGGATTTATGATTTTTGAAACATTCAATTTCAACTTCTGACTTTTTGAAACCGGTAGTTATCTACATGTAGGAGTTTGTCATCAAACTTATCAGAATTGTTTTTTAAATGCAAAAAAAAATGCCTTACATGTACATGTAATATCCTAACCTACGAACCATATTTTAAGATAGCATGTTATCCAATTTATGCAAAATATGTTTCAAACTGCTTGTTTTGGGGGGATTTTGACTTGCTTTAAAACCTGTTATATGTATTAAGATTTGGTGTTGAAAATAAAGTTAAATATTTCACTTCAAATTACAAATAAACTGGACAGTTTGTTTTATTTTCCTTGCCCCCAACTTGTTTGCTTGTCTAGAAATATGTTGTATTTTGCCTCATAAATAGAAGACTGAACTTGTTCCAGCTACATGTACAGTATGCACGCCATTTTGAAAACATTGCACCATGGGTGGTTCATCAATGGTGCTGTAGTACCAGTGAAATTGACATGCATGTGAATAGTATGCATTTTAAACAACTCAGCGTCAGATCCAGTTTAACAAATTAGTAGCAACACTTGACTTTTTGTATCATGAATTATGCACGACATGAGCTCGAAGTCAGAACCATTAACCCATCCCAATCCAGACACACCTGAGTTTACAAGTTTTTGATAGGAGGAAATAAAAGGTTTACTAGTGGCTTGTTTTTTCTAGTTTTACTATTCATTACTGTAGCTTCAGAAATTGGCTAAAGTCTGTTCTGGGGGTAAAAGAACACTTCATAATCTTGGAAATAAAAACCACAATTAACATTTTTTATAATGAAACTACACAAAACCATGGACACATGGTTTTTTATTCTGAGGTTCAACAAATTGAATCAAGATGAATTGGATGATTACATGTTGTAGCATGCAATGTTCCCAATTAAATTAATGGTTTTACTGACTTTCATTAAGGTGTTTTATTCTATTATAACCACAGGTCTACTTTTAAAAAACTTATGGTTTTGTGGTTTTTTTTTTTGTTTTTTCAGTGAACAGGTGAAGTCATATTTTCAGCACAGTTCCCAGTGGTAGTACATGTATGTTGATGACTCTGATGATAAACAGTGTTTGTGAGATTCACCAGTGATAAGCTGATTAAGCTACATGTACCAGTCAATGCTTTATGCACCCTGCTTCGTCAAAAAGAACCATCAGTTTCATGTGTATTGCAGTTCTTGAGCATTAAGCAACATCTTGTGTACTTGTGAGCTTTGATTTGCCTGAAACTGTCAAGGAGGCAGATCCTGCTACTGTACATGCATTCACGGTGTAGATGAAAATCAAAGATGACATCCAACTCAACAAGATATGACTGCTTAAATGCTCCAATGATAGCAGCCAGTGACAATGAACATGACGCTGTTGGGCTTAATATTTGCAAAACCCAACAAGAGGCTTCTTGTACTGTTCAAATGGCAAATCCACTTTCTAGAAAGTTGAACAAGATACTTGAAATAAGATTTGATAATGACAAGGTAAGTTTAGTAAAAATCATAGATTTTTTAACAATGTTTTTTTGTAATGTTCTTTGGATAAGCCTTCATGGCCTTCCTACTGTCTGACTAAGCAATACAATCTACTTTATTTTTAATGTTACTCGAGTTAGTTTCACATGCAAGTGTGCATATTTTTCATGTTTATTTTCATTTCAACTTGGGTGGGGAATGCCCTTGGGAAAGGAAGGTTGGGATTGTTTTCAGGGTTAAAAGCTCAAAGTTCAAGTTCCAGTTTCGACCCAACAGCAGAAACGCCTTTTTCACCATTTCTATTTTGTTTAGGTGTTAAAGTCATATGCTGAAGCGCCTTTTCGTCATAATTTTTTTACAAATACATGTAAATATCACCCTCAAAGTGGATATTGATGTTTAAGCATGCGTTGCAGACTCATAAAGAACAAAAGTTTGAAGCTGAAATTCATTGTGTGTACATGTAGGTTGACTTGACTTCTGTTATAGCATTGTTTGAAAAAATTAACTTCAGCACTTTTACTCGCAGGTGATACTCGAATTTTCCAAGACAAGACTCAGGGTTTTGCACACAGATAATAAAAACAAATCAAATTTGATTGATCTACACTGAGCGATTTATCACATTGTTAGGGATGTGATTTCTCTGTTTTTTCTTGGAATTCCATTTTTTTTGCCCCCCAAAAAATTAAATAAAAATAATAAAAAAATATTTTAACATTAAGATCCAGTTCATGAAATTATGAAGATAAAACCATATACATGTAGAATGCCCCAGATTGCAGAGTAGGGCTTTTAAAACCAAAGATAAATGTATATTAGTGGGATTCGCGCTCATGGTTCAGGTTTTTTTCCTCATGCCTGCATTGTTCAAACGATATTTATAACTAAATTGAGCCGAATTGTTTGAATGTTCTACATACATGTACACATGTACATGTACTTTGCACACACAATGTACTGTACAGGGGCATTTATGGGTAAGGTGAAAAATGTTGGGCAAGGCAAATGGATTTATTTATGATATTGCATTCTAATTTGAGGCATGCATAAACTATTTGCAATTCTCTTAAAAACCTCTGCATCTTTTGAAACACTTTTTACAGGATATTTTGGAAGCATTAAAAGCTTTGTCCGAGTTTTTTAGTGAAAACACACTCAGGAGTCGAAGAAATCTGCGAGGTGAGATTGAAAGAAGAAGCCTTGGAATAAGTGAAGAATTTGCACAAGCATTTGAGATAGTGAAAGAGGTGAGCATAAAATAAAAGAAGTTTCATCAATTTACTTGTAAAATTTTAAGCTTAACATTTATTTGTTTGTTTTGGTTCAGTTTTGGTTTGGTGTCTGAATTTTCTTTGAGATTTATAAGTTAAAACAGAAAAGTTTTTTAATATTAGTCCCCCTTTTTAAATGAACATTTTATTTATGACAACATTTATAATAAAATACAAAGCAATGTTAAACTTGGTTTAATACAAAAAAATTATTGCACTCAATGTTGCCTTATTTGCAACTGCAAGTGACAATGTTAAGCACGAGCTACAATCCCGGCCATATCTCGTTGGGGGCCCCCCGCACCACGGCCCCCGTGCCCCCTTTCAATGTTGGCTCTCATTGCGCGGTCTGCGCTCCCATCAACATTGAGCGGGGGGACGGGGGAGAGAATGTTTATTATGACGGGGGAAGGGGAGAGGGAATGTTTATTGTCACGTTGCGAATGGGTGGCCCAAGCATTTTGGTGGGGATTGTCTGAAAGTTCGCTTAGTTTATTTTGTGGAGTTGAGTGCACACAGATATACTGCAATCTTTGGTGGAGCAGAGGAAATTCATCAAAGTGAAGCAAAGCATTTGATAGATAGAACAGAAAGCAAGAGGCATATTGTCAACATGGTGTTTCGTGGTTTAATTTCAAACGAAAATCGTGCATATATTCGTCTTTTGCGGAGGAGCGGAAAATCACAAAGAGAAATAGCGGCAACGTGCAAAGTATCGTGAAGTTCGGTTCAACGCATTTGTGAACGTGACGGCAAGTTGACCGCTCTCGCCGTAGTAGAGGTGGGCGAAAAAGACTTCTGTCTAAAGCCCTTTTCACACGAGAATCGAAAACTTACGTCCATCGTTTTGGGCGCCAGTTGTCTGTCCCAAAGGTTGCGTGCGATATCATGACAAACATTCACACGATGACACTTCGCGTTCCCAACGTCCCTCGTTTTCGTGAGTTCGCTACGTATTGGGTCAAAGGTCATCATTGGTTATTTATTAGTTCGCTGGTTCTCTGTCGGTGTCCCGTTTAATGTTACGTAAATGCGTGTAGGGTACCATAGATCGTTTTCTCGGCGCCACATTTCTGCTTTTTCGTGCGAATTCTCAGTTTCCTGACGAACTCCGAAGATGAATGTAGCGGAAAGTGCTTTGTCAGAGATGGAAAGTGGAAATGCCAAATCCAAAAACAAAGGTAACTTAACATAATTTGCGCCACGAACATTTCTTCCACCGACGCCATTTTAACGGAGGAAGGAATACTCGAACAAACAAACGACATTACTCCCGCTGCGCATGCGTAATCGTTGTGTGATCGCATGGGACCTTGGTATCATAAACGTGCGTCGTTTCACAGGACCGATCTTGGCGATTCTAAACAGGGATGCGATTTTTGGAGGAGGTCTTGATCCCGGTTGTTTATAACGAGGGTCCCAGGTAATTTCATCACACGGATTCCTTTCACACGACGCAAATTTGCGATTTCATGACACCGATGCGATTTCGTTCCCAACGACCATGGTTTAGAAAGCTCGTGTGAAACGGGCTTATGCGTCAGGAGCGTCTATTGGTGAGAAATCTGCAAGACCAAAGTCTGCATGCGGACTGACGCATGTCTCAGATAGAACCATCAGGCGTGCATGGGGGGAACACTAAATTAATCATTTCATTTGGGTTGCTTCTTGTCAAATCTTCTGTTTTTTCAAACTATATATTTCTTCTTTCTCAAACTGTACATGCTTTTAATACTGTCAATTGTGTATGTTCGCTATGAATGTTAATAAAATAACACAAATTAACCCTGGTGTCGCTCCCCAAAATGGCCCGTCCCGATATAAACTCCATTGCCTCTTCACTCTGAGGCGTTACAATGACGATTCCTGGCATGGCCGTCTTGCGCTTGCACGAGAAATACATGTTAAAACTTTCTTGTAGCGTACTTGTAAGACGGTTCACCATGACGCTTAACCATGCCATTTTGGCTCCCAACTTCCCGAAAAACAGGGGTTTTTTTTCAACGTGAATTTTAAGTGCATTACAGTACACAAACAACACATAACCTGTTCACTTTCTTTTCAATCACCTCATTCAGTTATTTGGCAGAAAAACAAACGGTTAACCATCAACACCAAAATAGAAAAGAAATTTAGTGAATCTCCTTCTTTAATCTACTACTGTTAATCGTGGGCATCACCATCCAAAGTATATCAAACATCTCTGCCCCGAGTGTTTATGTGACTCACATGGTGTACTGGTTAAGACATCCACTTATCAAAGTATCTGACTCGAGTTCGAGTCCAAACTGGACAAAATGATATTTTTTCCCCCCATTTTTTATCGCCTTACTCTGCATACAATGAATACTCATTGCATATGCCCATTCTTGAAGTTTTTTAAAGCCATCTTTTCTATTTTTTTATTATTTATTTTGTGTTCATGCTCACAAATGTCAGACAATCCTGGGCATAATGTTGTGGTCCCCCCCCCAACAAAAACATCCTTGCTGTTTTGTATTTTGTTTTAACGCCCTACTCTGCAAGCAATAAAAATTCACTGCCTGTGCACATTCATAGTATTTTTAAAGCCTTCTTTTGTAATATTTTGTTAATTTGTTCACGCTGAAAATTTTCAGACAATCCCGGCCATATATCTCGTTGGGCCCCCCCCCCCCCCCCCCGCACCATGGCCCCCGTGTCCCCTTTCAATGTTGGCTCTCATTGCGCGGTCTGCGCTCACATCAACATTGAGCGGGGGGACGGGGGAGAGAATGTTTATTATGACGAGGGAAGGGGAGAGGGATTGTTTATTGTTGCGAATGGGTGGCCCAAGAATTTTGGCCGGGATTGTAGCTATACATTAAATCTTTTGACGCAGGCGCTCTGTGGTTAATCATATCTTTGATATTTAAGACACTGCAAATATCTTCAAGAGTTAACGAAAGATGGGGGAAAATAAAGGCTGGAAAATGATGTTCTGTATTTTCTTTACCCCAGAACCCAGATACAAAAGATCCACATGGATCACCAAAACTCTTCCCATAAAAGAATTGGGCCAAGAAAAATTAATTTTTTGAGCCCAATTTTTCTAGCCGTTTTAAAGGATGCGTCGTGGCAGTGTCGTTATCACAGCAGGATCGTTCCTTGGCTTGGCTTTGGCTTAAAGGCTTTGTTTGTCCTGTTTGAAGCCCAATACCAAAAGTGCATGTTTTCAAAGTTTACAGTGTAACTGATGGAGCCTAAGTCAGACACACATGTCAGAGCTGGAGCAAAGGCTGTGATTTTGAGAAAGGGCTGTACATGTACATGTATGTATGAAATTTGGTATGCACTCTTGAAAAACTGATTTACTGTGCATTCTTTTTCATGGGTTGTGATTGGCAAGTGACACCTTTACATTGTTTTGTGTTGCTTATCTAATGTTTTTATGTAAACACTACCAAATAAAAAAACATCAGACACCATACATGTGTGAACAGTACTGGTATCTATCTAGTCTGATATCCTGCTGTTTTTTGCTGTGATGTTACATGTATGCCACCACCTATTTGAAGACAGTTGTTTTGCCCCATCGGCAAGGCAAGCCGAAGGGACATACATATAGTGTTTGCCGTGTCCTTCCGTGTGTGGGTGGGTAGGTATCCACATTCAAACCGGGGACCTATAACAAAAGGGACAATAGGTCCACGGTTGCTATCACAAAGGAAAGCATTGTGGTCCACGGTTGCTATCACAAAGAGTTGAACAAAGGAGGGTCCACGATTGCCGGTATTTACACACGTGTGTGTGTGCGTGGGCGATAACCCTAAAAGGACTTTGCATATCAACTCAAAACTTGACTTGTGGATTGGTCATGGGATCCCTAAGAGTCCTATTTTTTGGACCCCCCCTACGAAAAATATCAAGGTCATTATGGCTAAAACAAAAGAAATGTTGTCCAAGCAATAACTCAATAATGGGATTAATCTCAGCGGGGCATTTGTGTTTGTCAACACACCTTTCTTGTTTGACTACTGAAATGATAGGTCAATTTACTAAAACATGGTGTGCCTCAAAAATGCTGAATGCTCAGCATGTAAGTTCATTATATTTGTTTCAGTATTCATGACTTGACATTCTTGACTTATACAGTGTATGTGTGTTGAAATTAATTTGTTTTTCTCCAAGTTGATATAAATCTGTTGAAAATATGATTTCTTTTATGTAATTTCATTTTTTAGGGTTTGGACAGTATTCAGGATGATGTAGAATCAATGAGATCAAGCTGCCATGATATGACAAAGAGATTGAAGGTACACTACATGTACATATAACTGACATAAATACTTGATATCTGTGCCAGCCAAGGGATGGGGAGTAAAGAGCATAGATATTGAGTGGCTCATTAACAGGTTTCTGTAGGATGTGTCCAACCCATCTAGTTGTCGTTTTTGGGTGGTGTGTATTAACGCATTTTGCTGGCTGATGTTGTGCAACTTGGTGTTTGTAATCCTGTCAATACGTTTTATGCTGAGTATGATCCAAAGGCAGCTGTTGAGATATGCAGCAAGATCCTTGGTAAGGATCCAAGTCTCACAGCCATAGCAGTATAGGTAGGCAGGCTATCTTGAAGATACTCAGTTTAAGCTCTTTGGTCACAGTGGAGGACTCCCATATCCATCCTAATTTCCAGAATACCCCGCCATGCAACAGATCTACATCATCGTACATGTACATGTATGTCACTCTCTGATGATGCCATCCATCATTGACCCAAAATATTTAAAGTCTGATGTACGTTTGATGGCTTCTCTGTGGAGTGTTGGGTTTGTACATGGTTGAGTAGTCATCAGTACAGTTTATACTAACCCCCTACTGCTTAACCATTCAACATCATCCACTGTGGTTTTGATGATTAATGAACTGTGCCATGATGTGGTAGCTACAGTACAGCCCGAAATTTAGTAGACTCCACGCGATAACACCCACGCGCCAAATGGCGTGGAGGTTAACGCGCCAAGCATGTTTAAAAAAAGACTAAACAACCGTCGGTATGTTTACGCGCTATCTCACGCGTGAACCTCCACGCGCTAAACTTGTAATACCCGCGCGACATTTCGCGGGATTGCCCGAGAATGTACAGTGCTTTGATAGCGCGCTGCTCTTTACGGATGGAATCAACATTCCTTTGTTGTAACCGGTCAACTCACGCGTGAACCTCCACGCGCTAAACTTGTTATACCCGCGCGACATTTTGCGGGATTGCCCGAGAATGTAGAGTGCTTTGATGGCGCGCGGTTTAACCGATGCAATCAACATTCCTTTTCTCACCGGTCCATGCCTTACCCCAGGTGTTTTTGTTTTTGTTTTCCTGTAATATTTGTTGTGAAATGAAAAGTGAGTCGGCCGCGGCAATTTGTGTCTGCGACAGAAAATAATAAAAGGTTCTTACTTTCCCGCATTATCATTTCGGCATCTGCCTGAGTCGTCATTGTTAAGGCATGGTCGATGTTATGTTCTCGGGAAAAGATCGTAGGCAGTTTTGTTGAATCTTTGTGCCTTTTGGTTTGAGAGGTTCGCGGCCCCTCTGTTAAAGTAAATATTATTTCCTTTGATGCATACCATCCACTTGACTGTACTCACACCCAAACACAGACATCAATGCCGCCCTAAAAGATTGAGAACAGAATAACTTGTAACATTTTCCCACCAAAGCTGCTTCTGGCGGCAGCCTACAAAGGCCTTTGCTGCATTTGCCTTCATAGGTCGGCCAGTTTTAACCGCAAACAATAAGTCGCGGTTAGAAGTAAAATGAAAGGCCAAGCCTTCGGATTGCATTCTTTTTCTCCAGGGGTACTTTTATTAGTGGCATTAGTAACGCTGTCGCCTAACAAATAAATTGTCCCTCTCGAAAAAACGAAACACCAAAATTAGGCCCTTCAAACAAAAATTATATCTCTCGGAAAATCTGGACCTTATGGCTTGCCGACAGAAAATGTATCAACAATTTGTTACGTCATTTTTATATTAAAGTTGTAAATTTGTCATAAACATTGGTGTCGATATTTACAAAAAGTTTGGGCCGCACATTGCGAATCTATTGGAAATAGTTAGCGTCAATACTCAAGACTTCTGTAGGGCACAAATCGACGTATACCTTTGGCCAATCATAACAAAACTCAAGTATTGCATTTTGACGACAACACAGTTACGATAAAACTCGGGACTTTTGGCCCAGTCATAAAATATTGACGCATTTGCGTTCATTCCTGAATGTTATATTAATCAGTCATTGAATATGCCCCTTTTATTGACACAGAAATTCCTCTCAGGAAAGTACAGACGCAGTTGTTCATACCCAAGACGTCATGTACAAAATTTCGGAGTAAATAAAATGAAATTTTACACCATTTTAACATGCGTGAGTTTAGAGACTTGTAATTTATTTCACCTGTACAAATACAATGACTCTATCTCTTTTGGAAAATGGGTGCATACTGCATAACAAAATTTGTTTGGCAACCGTCTTTAAATAAAAAGTAGGAAGATGTGAGGACTTAGTAGGCCCTAACCTTCATTATGTTTTTGAACTTACTATGTGGTGGATTTCATTCGTTTGCTTCCGTGGTACCAAGTGATGTCTATGATTTTCTATTGAACATGAGGAATATTCGATATGACGATAACACTTGATAGTCGATTTAGGATATATCAATCGTCGACATGCTGACGGACCATATGAAAAAGATAAATGTGCGAACCAAGTGCCAACAAATGTAGAAGCATGGTAGAAGTAACCATAGGGCACACAATATTTGAATAAGAATGTTAAAGAGGTGAAATTAGGTAATATTCAGCGGGTGACATCATCTCGGGACAGCAAGTCGATAGTTTGATCAAAACGGAAGACTACCCAGAGCTACTGATGGGTGAGCTTAAAAGCAATATGTTCGTAAGTTTGGTTTGATGAGGGAACGCCAAAGCTACCGGCCGTCTGGAGAGGGTAGTATCATAGTATGTCGCCCCTTGGGTATTGTTTAATTCTGTTTCTGTAAGTAAGTTTTGTCATGGCAACTTCTGAATATAAAGGCAACTATAGTCATGTTTTATGAGGGCCATGGGTGGATCTATGAGGGCCATGGGTGGATCTACGAATGAAAACGAAACAAAAATAAATTCTACCACACAGAGATCCATGTAGTTTGATTGGTGGACACACGTTATTTTCCAGACCTGTAACCAAGGAAGGGGGCGACCCCCCCCCAAAAAAAAAAAATCCGTAAAATAAAAATTAAGAGGGAAAAAAAGTCCGCCCAAAATTAAAAACACTTGTGCGCAAAAAGGAGGAAAAGAGAGAGAGAGACAAGTTTGCACACAATTTTTCCAAATGGCTTGAATATGATTGAGACTTCATTTAAACAAAATAGTAGGAAGTTTGGATTTAACTTCAGCTTCATTATCAGCAGTCCAAATTGTTGGTAATGGGCAAAATATCCGCCTGTGAAGTAAAAAATAATAACATTGAGTTAAGTTATTGAAATGCTAAGAAATAACACGATCGAAAAAGCAAAACCCAAATACACAAGAGAAAAGTAAAATAACAAAATACATAAAAAGAATCCAAGTATAAACTATAATTGGGACCCATGTAAGGAAAATATATATAATAGCTTTGAATAAATAAATAATCTCATTTTTAATAATTTACAAACACAAATTCGGGTCCTCCCGAATCCAACGGCTAATGGGATCTGTTAACCTATTATAGGGCCTACGTTATTTTTTGATTAATAAAACTTTCCTGTTGTGCCCTCTCCCGAGCCTTGGGTCTCCATATGCCTACTACACGATATTTTGTTTGTCTTGTACCGGAAGACAAGTAATCCATGAGCCAACCACACTTGCCGCAAGTAACTTGAGGGACTAACTCTAATATCACTTTTGTGTTGCAAATAATTTACAACTTAACATAAACGCAATGGTTGGACGTAGTCTTTGAAAAAATAATTGTTCATTTATATATATGTGTTTACGGCCCACACATGTTTCATTGCATGGTTTAAAATGAAAATTGCGCAGGATAGATAGCTTGGGAGCAAACTTTGAACGCCGCACGATATTTGTAGTTCACCTTGCTCGATCGTAACCCCTGGCTGGATGGTGACTTTCAGCACTTCATTTCCACCATGGGTTAATGACAAGAGGTGTATCGATTGATGTTGATCATTTAAATGTTTTTTGTTATAAATATAGTCACAACCACATGCAACAATATATCAAAGGTTAGCTGCAATGCTCCATGGCAACATTGTTGCTAGGAAGCTCTATAATCATTCAAATGCAATATGCACATTGTTTGTCCCCTCCCCCCCCCCCCCCCCACCCCCAGCCTGATTAAATTCCAACTGATCATAGTCCGACACTTAACAAACGAAAAATCTTTAAAATTAAAAAAATGAACTGTTGTCCATCGGCTGTATGCAATTTTGGATGTGTGACGTATTCTGAGTCCTATGCGAAATTAGGTTAAATTAGGCCGTGTAAACTTTAATAACTGTGCATGGCATAGGGCCTATTGCAAAAACTATAGGTATACAGTGTTTTCAGCAAGGATTTCAACCAGGTGTGTTCACGCGCCAGCCATGGACATTTGATACAATGTTTTACTTCTCTCTGTATCTGCACATAGTCATGCAGACGCGAGTATGAACTATCATTATCGATTATTTTGCTCTACATACAAATTATTGTGTGTGCAGAAAGAGATAGGGACATTTTTTATACATACAACATCCACCCAGTGTTACAAAACTCAGTGCATCATTAATTTGTATTTGTACTTTGCACAATAGTGCACGTAAAGACTACCTAGCCAATGGCTTGTAGTTTAAAACTATAAACAAACAAAATAGAAGTATGAAGTATGGAAATAAGGAAATAATTGTGAGTTTGAAGTTGAAGAAGTTGATGTATAAATCATCATCCAATAACAAAAATAATTGTTGGTTTAGTTTTTTAAATAATTTATTCTTCTCTTTTTCATTAATTTTATTATATTTGTAAGAGTTGACTTTTTGTTCTCACTAAATAAAATATTCCGACATAGACCTGTTTCTGATTATATAAAGAAAAATTATATGTTTTGTCTGAAAGCTGTTTGGTGATGTTTTTGCTGCTCCTCCGTAAACTACATTGTATGACATGAATAATTGACAGCTTCACAGTGTTGTTAGTTGGGTCCGGGGTTTCTATTAAGCGAAGTTAAACCAGCTACTATCTGCACATACGCTAGATTTGTATTATTTTACCGCCAGAGGAGAGCGTGGACATTGAAAAACAACAGTGCACCAGTAAACCTGAATTGGGGGTGGGGGGGGGGGGGGGGTGGTATACACTGGTGTACGCAGCAAACGGACAGTGTGCTTGCTTCAGAAAGGGTAGGGGGAAAAATAAAAAATTACTCCTTATTGAGATTGAAATATGACAATTATCTACTCGTTCGAAAAAACATTAATTTAAAGTTGTAATTCAAAATTTCATTATTGTTACAATAAGCCGAAACGATGGTTGGGTAAAATTTGTCTTTTATGTGGAAACGAAGTTGAGAAAATAATAGCTTGACGCTTCGAACACTGTGTTGAAGACATATCATAATGTCTTCAATTGATGCATATAACTTTATTCGAATTGTCCTTTGTTTTTCACTTGCTTGAGCTTGGAAAGGAGATGAATTAATTGTTTACATACATTGACGTTCATTACCTGTTTGAGCCTCAATTAGTCAGCCATAATTATTTATGTTTATTTCCTTGGAATTTATTCCCTGTTAACTTTTCTGTTTTCCTCGAAGTTGATCTCCCAAGTTTTTGCGTCTTAAAAAAAACCCATGTCTGGCCATTCTATTAAATTCATCCCCGCTAGAGTTTCCAAAAGTGATTGACACTTCAGTTGTACCACGTTCAAACGGACCGTCCAACACGGTACAGCTTCGAAGAAACGTTATTCCTTTGTGGTGCCGCTGGAGTTAGTAACGAGCCTTTCAAACAAACCAGCCGCTGTCGTCCAAGTAAAGACGCCATTGGTCGATTTCAGAGGATCGCCTTCAGTCATTGGTGACACCGCAATACTGAAATAAATGCCAAAGGCACGAACAGCACAATGTTGACAAGTTTCTTGCGCTGCCTAGCAACAGTGTTGCCAAGATATGCGCGGGCGGCCACGGGGGAGTCGTTTGTGACTGGCTTTCGTTTCAAAGCCTATGCTATTTTAATCAACTAAATATTGTTCAGGACAAAATCCTACAGCAAAGTTTCTACTCTACCTATGCGTGTACGTTTTAAACTTTAATAGTTTTTGATTTACCTTGCTGTTGAGAACGAACTTTAAAATGACAATAAATGCGTGATTGCGTAGGGTGGAAAAAAACCTGTCTGCTTCCGTAAACAAAATATCATATCGGCCTCCTTTTTAGGATTTTTGTCTCTCTACTTTTAAAAATATTTTTATTATGCAATAACTATTTAAATGAAAAGCTTTTAGCTTTCTCGAAATATAGTTATACGAAAGCAAATAACAAAACAAACAACAAACGTAAAAACTAAACACTAACAAACCAACAATACTTGAATTCAAAATTTCATGGTTCATTCGCCAAAATTTGACCAACCTTTCATCCAACAACAGTCACAAATGACTCAGCATGTCTGAGCCCTCCCTTGTCAAAAATACTTTAAGAAAAACATGAAACAATATCATTTACAAATTTTGTGGTAAAATTTATATCAGAGCTCTAAAAATAATGGATGTGACTTCTAAAGCTCCATTTTTTTAGAGCCTGATATAAATTTTACCACAAAATTTGTTAATGATATTGTTCTCATGTTTTCTTAAAGTATTTTTGACAAGGGGGCTCAGACATGTGAGTCTTTGTGACTGTTCGTTGGTTGAAAGGTTGGTCAAATTTTTGGCCGATGAACATAAATTTTGAATTCAAGTATTGTTGGTTTGTTGTGTTTGTTTTTGTTTGTTTGTTTGTTTTGTTATTTGTTTCGTTAATATATTCGAGAAAGCTATAAGCTTTCATTTAAAATTATTGCACAAAAAATATGTCATTGATATTAGTGGTAGATAATTAAAAACTGAAAATTAAATGTTGTCCATCAGACCTACACAAATAACGTTGGATGTGTAACGTATTCCGTGCCATAATTATGCGAAATTAGGTTAAATCGGGTCATGCAACTTAACTGTGGTATCGGTCTATTGCAACAACTACATACAATTTTTATACGCAGCGATACATGACCCGCAAACTCTGCACTGAGGAAATTTCCCAGGTGTTCACGCGCTGGCTGGCGTTTTGATACAATGTTTTACTTCACCTGACAGATTCATGTACTGGTTTTAATACTTTGTACCTACATCATACTGTACTTACAAGCGCGTATCATTATACACACAGCTAAACTGTCATTATCGATTAGTTGTTTCTATCTTAAAGCATAGAGCAAGTTATGCTTAAAGAGAGTAAATTAATCCTACATTGTGTGTGTGCACGTATAAATAGGGAAGTATTTATTATGTACAATAACACGTATACATTCCACCACCCGTAGTTTGTTACGTTAAATTAAATGCATCAATTTATTTGTACTTTAGCAAAACAGTGCACGTCTTAGACTACCTAGCCAATGGCTTGTAGTTTAAAACTATTTTAAAAAGTAAAAACATCATCCAATAACAGAAGCAAATGTTGTCAATTTCTTTGACGAAAATATTTGTTTGTTGGGGTGTTGGGGTGTTTGTTTTATTATTTATTTCTTCTCGGTAGTTATTATTATTAAAGGCCCTGTACACTATTGGTAAGATCGAAAAACACAAATGTTCACAGATTCACATAACTTATATGATTTAAAGTAAGTAATAGTAGAAAGGGTTTCTTAAAAAAGTTCTGCCTAAAAAAAATGCTTTCGTTTCTGAGAAATGAGTAAAACAATAGTTTTTATCACGCGTGATAATAAACTCGATGTTGAAAAACAGAAAACACATAAGGTCTCTTTTCACTATTTTCTCGTGACCTCGATGTTTGTTCTTTCTGAATAAAATATTTTCTGACTATTTAAACAAAAATATATGTCTGAAAGCTGTTTTGTGATGTTTTTGCTGCTCCTCCGTAGACTATGACATGGAGAATTGACAGCTTCACAGTGCTGTTAGTTGGGTCAGGGGTTTCTATAGTATTATTAAGCGAATTCAAACCAGCTATTGTTCATAAGCAATACTTTTGCCGCCAGAGACAGTGGATGTTCCACACGTAAAACACAAAATAACAGTGCACCAGATTAATCGGGGGTATACGTACACTGGTGATATTTTTCATGTGAGCGCAGTAAACGGACAACATTCTTGCTTCGGTAAGCAGAGGGAAGGCTTCCAGAATAAAAGAGGGATAGGGGGAAATATTGTACTCCTTACTTATTCTGATTGAAATATGCAAACGTTTGAAAATGATAAATATCTACTCATTCGAAAAAACCCCATTAATTTAATGTAGTAGGCCTAATTCAAAATGTCATCTGTTGGTCAGGCCAATGAAATAAGCCGAAACGATTGTTTCCAGTCCACAAATTAATAATAATGATAAGAAAGCAATAACTGTGTACTGGGTAATATCTGTTTTTTATGTAGAGGAAACGGTGTTGAGAAAATAATATTTTGGACGTTTCGAACACTGTTCAAGTAATGTCAAAATGTCTTCAATACACCGATCCATTAAGCCCCGCCCATTTATCATTGACCAATCACAGCCGTGAAATCTGATCACTATTTGAGCCGTTTGGTGGTCTTTGCTCTAATGGTGATCAGGTTTCGTGGCTGTGATTGGTCAACTCGTAAGGAGGCGGGGCTTAATGGATTGGTCTATTGATGCATAACTTAATTCGAACTTTCTTTTGTTTTTTACTTGCTTAAGCTTTGGAGTGAAGATTATTTTATTTTGTTATTGTAGGCATAGGGCATACATTGATGTTCATTACATGTTTGAGCCTCAATCAGTCAGCAATAATTATTTTGTTTATTCCCTTTTTTACGTCTTAAAAACCCCATGTCTGGCCATGTCTATTAAATTTACCCCCACTAGATTTACCAAAAGTGATTGACACTTCAGTTGTACCACGTTCAAACGGACCGTCCAAAGTGGTACAGCTTCGAAGAAACGTTATTCCTTTGTGGTGGTGCCGCTAGAGTTTGTAACAAGTCTTTCATACAAATCAGCCGCTGTCGTCCAAGTAAAGACGCCATTGGTCGATTTCAGAGGATCGCACTTCCGTCATTGGTTCCGCTTAATACTGAAATAAATGCCGAAGGGCAAATGCGCGTCAGTGCAATGTTGACCCATTTCTTGCGCTGCCTAGCAACAGTGTTGCCAAGATATGCGCGGCCACTGGAGCCGTTTGTGACTTGCTGTCGTTTCAAAGCGTATGCTATTTAATCAACTAAGTTAATATTGTTCAGTTTACTGCGGCTTGAGAACAAACTTAAAAATGCCAGATAAATGCGTGGATGCGTGGGGGTAACAAATAAAACTGTCTGCTCCTTAAACAAATAGTATGGGCCTCTTTTAGGATTCTGTTACTTAAATGTTTGTTACTTATAACATGCCATTAAAAACAAATTGTTTCAAACCCTCTAAAAGGGTTTTTGAATGAGTGTTTGTTCAACAACACAAATGGGAATATATCTACGTGTGATAACAAGAGAAATATTTTAAAGCAAATGATTTTGATTTTATAAAAAAAATAAAGGTTTTTCTGGTTCATATTCCCTCGATTTGCTTTATAAAAAGCAAATAACAACAAATATACAATTTATTTGTTTAATGTTATTTTTTTGACAAATGCAAGACTCAACAATGCTCTGGAACTGCCATTTATGAAGCTTTAAAAGTGCATCCAATTGTTGAGTGAGGTCCTGTTACAATTTCTTGCAGGATGAATACATCGTAAACGTAAGATTACGACACCAGGAATTGATTTATCTCGGGATGAAGACTCCTTGAAAAGTAGAATGTATTCTTCCAGATATGTTTTGTCGATCGGTATTTTGTTGACGACGTTCTGAAAGTAGGTTGTTGTCTTCCCAAGATAATTCATACTTGGTTCTCGACATTTTCAGGATGTTATCATCCCAAGATGGATCTCGGGAAGTTGACATCCTATGTTCAGGATTTTGACATACATGTACAAAGAATATTTGACAACTTTCGTGATGTTGACATCTGTAGGTAAAATACATCTGGAAGATGATATCTTACTTAAGCAAGGATGTCGTCATTCCGAGATTTAATCATGCAAGATGTCGTCAGCGTACTGTCTTTGATGTCATCATACTGCAGTCAATTATCTCATAGGATCTCAACAAGTTGGATGGAAGTTGCTGAACTCCGTAGAAACGTATCTGAAACGACATTCCACTTTCAAGATGTCGTCATACTGAGATAAATTATCTCGGGATGTCATCATCTAAACATTTATGATGTCATCATCCTGCAAATTTTGCTTGTTATTTTGGAGCACTTTACATTTTAAAAAAATTAAAAAAATTGGGGGAAAGGCACGAAAGGCCAAGACTACCTGTATAGGGACTGTTTTTAAAATAAATTTATCCCGACTAAAATAAGGACTCGCCCTTGGCCTCAGGGTGATTGACAGCTCTATTGTTACAACGTGTCCTTTGTTGTGCCGCTGGAATACTATGGAATAAGCTTTGCTTAAAAAGAGTCGTCTTTTATGTGTCGCACTTTCCATCAATTGAAATTAATCTGGGTGGGGACAGACCATGTGCCAATTGGAATGATTCAAACTACCATTATTTTTCAAGAATAGTGCAGGCTTGAAAATAATCTGATGCCACTGTGTTTTTTTTTGTTTTTTTGTTTTTTTTCTTTTCGTTAGGTATTTACAATTACCTTTTGTATGAATTAATTTGTTCCTATAAATACTTAGACATGTCTGTTTTTAGACCTTTCGAATAATGTCCATGCCTGAAAGCTCTTTTGTGATTTTTCTTCGGTCCCGAGTTTCTGCTCGGCAAGTTAAACCAGCGTAACTAAAAGCAAGACTATTTTCATTTCTCTGCTGCCAGACAGCGGACGTTCCTCATAAAAAACTAAATATAAATATTATTATTACCATAGATTTCATTGCCATGTATAAAACAAATGTTTAGGCTGGCGATATTCTTAAAAATTATGTTTTAACTCCGCAAGCAAATTATTCTGTTAATTTGCCGTCCGGTTGCCCCGAATTTTCCCTCCAGTACATTATGGTTTGGTTTTTTAATGTCTGTTGTGTCTAATAAAGTTGTCCCGGCTTACGGTTTATTAACTTGTATTATTTCTTCTGAAAGTGATTGACAGCTGAGTTGTTTAAACCCCTTTGAACAGGCTGATTGGGTTTGCCGGTATGCAACATTGCCTTTGTGATGCCGCCAAGTTTCAGACTTCTTTTCAGTAACAAGCTCTTCCAATCAAACCAGCTGATTCCTTCCAAATAAAGACGTAATTGGTCGCCTTTGATATCATCGCTGGACGGCCAGGCGGTAGGCCTATTTTATCAATGAATTTAAATCAAGTCTTAAGCACTTGTGCAACCTTGCAAGAAGAATCGTTACGCGTGAAGACTACCGCGTGGAGATTATCGCGAAAGTGTACAGCCTACGCGCGACAACTTACCGACGGCTGTTTAGTGTTTACGCGTTTTTAAGCTCTTGCGCGATAAACTCCACGCGCTAGGCGGCGCAATTGTTAGCGCGTAAAGCCTATTTTTATTGCGTGGAGGTTATCGCGCGGAGTCTACTAAATTTCGGGCTGTACTGTAGTTGATTCTTAGATTCATAGATTCTAATTTAACTCATGGACAACAATACATATGTGTATATTATAATTGGTACATGTAATGCAGTATCAGACTAGATGTTTCCATGCTGTGACTCTTAAACAACACATCTCCAACATCACTTGCTCTGCATGTTATCACATTCGCAACATCAGCAAAGTTAGAAAATACCTGGATGGTGACTCAACTGTGCAAATTGTTCATTCATTCACAGCACATCTCGCACAGACACTTGTAACTTGCTTCTATTTGGTTTACCATAGAATCAACAAAATCGTCTCAATGGCTTAAAAAACATTGCAGCTCAAATTGTGCCAAAGCTATTCACATCAACCCCATTTTTAAAGACCAGTTCTGGCTTTCACTTTTATTTACAATCTAATGTTGATTTTGTTCAAGTCTCTTCCTTGGGCATGCTCCTACTACAGGAGCCCTTAAAACACATACACTCCTTCACAGAACTTAATGCTTTTAAGTACAAAATCAAAACTAAAATCAAAACACACTTTGGGTGACAGGTTATTTTAAATTGCTGCACCACATTTATGAAATTCACTCCTACATCACTTAACATCCTATTATTATTATTATTAAGTATTATTTATACAGGGTAGCCCCATCAATGTCAAAACACTGTTCTCCCTGAGGGCCCTGTAGAAAAAGCAATACACAGAACAATGGGGAAAAACATGAAAGAAGAAACCCCATATAAAGCAACAACAGCAATCTAAGCCACCAGGAACAAATCAATGACTCCGTAAACGGCAGTACATAGAAGTGAAAGAAGTCAAGGTTGGCTCATTACGCAATCGCTCAGGTAAACCGTTCCACAAAAAAGAACCTTCGTAAGAAATGCTTCTTTTGCCTTTCTCAGTCCTAACTCTAGGCACACACAACCCATTACTCTCTGCGTTTCTGGTGGAATAATTATGCCTTGTAGCCGTAGGGGAAAATAGTCTCGCTGATAGTTGGGGGAGTTACCATTGATAGCATTGTGAACTAATTTGATTTTTTGAAATTTCCATCTACTTTCGATAGAAACCCATCTTAATTTCAAGAAGACAACATCAGTAGGGGTCCGAGGGTCAGCTTGCAGTATAATGTGTCCCATTTTCTTCTGCAATTTGATCAGATTATCTTTGAGGTTGGCGTTACAATTTGACCACACAGAACTACAATAATCGAAATGTGGTTGAACTAAGGAGTTGGCAAGCAGTTTAGAGCTTTGTTCAGTAAGAAAGGGTCGTAGTCGCCTTAATAAGGCAAGCTTTGATTTAATCTTTCTACTAGTAAATTCAATATGATCGTTTCAGTCTAGAGATTGATCCAAGTGAACGCCCAAGTATTTAAAGCATTTAACACATTCCAGAATGTCATTATTAACTTTGATTTCCAAGGGTATGTTAACTGTAGCAAGTTTTTGCCTAGTCCCTGTTAACATACTTAGTCTTGGTAGTGTTCAAAAGTAGTCAATTTTTTTAAACCTAACTCTATCCAGGTCAGACATGTTTCGATTTCAGCTGAATTCATACTGCTGTACATAATTATCGTACCATCAGCATACATCATTACTTGACCTGTAGCTACAGAATTGGGAAGGTCGTTTACAAAAAATGTGAATAATTGTGGTCCCAGGATTGAGCCCTGTGGTACACCTAACAGGACGGTGGCTGGTTTAGAAACATTGTTACCAATACAGATACATTGAAGTCGGTCCTGTAAGAAGTTGGAGAACCAAGACAGAGCCGAATCAGAGATCCCATAAGTCATCTACAAAAGCTTCACTCTTGAACTTCCTGAAAGACCGAAATTTAATCAACTTATCAATCAGAGATCCCATAAGTGGAAAGTTTACTAACCAGTAGATCGTGGCCGATGGTATCGAAAGCTTTTTTAAGGTCTAAAAAAACAATTCCCATCGTACGACCACGATCCATCTGCTTGTACAAGAAGTCAGTGACATAGCACAACACTGTGTTGGTTGAGTGGGCTTTCCGAAAAACAGATTGTTGAACGGCAAGAAGATTATTAGTCACAAGAAACTCATGCAGCTTGTTATGGACTGCCCTTTCGAGAACCTTCATAATGACAGGAATAACTGATATCGGCCGATACATGTAGTTGTTCATTTGTTCCTTTTCACCTACCTTGAAAATAGGAGTAACTCTGGATTTTTTCCATTCAAGCAATTATTTTAGCTGTCCTTAAAGAAAGATTATAAAGATGTGTTAAATGGGAACAAATGACCGGCAAGGCTGCTTTTAACCCTCCTACTCTTGGTAACATTTTCCAGTGAGTTGACCAACCATTTGAAACCATTCAACTGCACTGGTTGTGTATGATGGCACAACTGTGCACATAACATGTGTGTACTGTGTAGATGCATTTACCACATGATATTACATTGCAGGCTGGCATAGTTTATCTACCATTCAAAACCACAGTGGATGATATTGAATGGTCAGACAGTAGAAGGGTTAACAGTCAAACACTTATACCATCCAGACCAGTGGCTTTACCATTGGTCATTCCATTTATTTCTTTTTTCACAAACTCTTCGTCGAGTGTGTCTAGAACAGATTGAGATTGGGCTGCTTGACTGATTGAGTTTGACTGAGTAAAGTACTTTTGATGCCCGACACACTTTGTGGGCCAGCTGTTACAAAAAAACGATTAAACTCATCGACGACAGCCTGCGGATTAGTAAGCACAGACCCGTTGACATTGATACAGTTGAATGAGCTGAAACTTTTCTTAGCAGGGTAGAGGCTTTTAAGCATTTTCCATAGCTCCTTCGGTTTGTGTCGGTTTTCCGTTATCTTGTTGTGAAAATATTCCCTTTTTATTGTTTTTCCCAGATTATTCACAGTGTTTCTACTGTCTCGATATTTACGCCATATTTCTCTAGCGCCAGTTTTGTGAGCTTTTGTTTTAAGCAGATCTCTTTCATGAGACAGTGAGATAAAATCATCTGTAACCCATGGTGTTTTAACACCACGGGCCCGCCTTGTAACAGTTGGAGCATGCTTATCACAAACACGTATAAAAGCCCCTTTCCAAAACTGCCAAGCAGTTTTCACATCTGTGGTAGCCACTAGGTTAAATCCCAGTTAACCAAACGTAAGTCATCTACAAAAGCTTCACTCTTGAACTTCCTGAAAGACCGAAATTTAATCAACTTATCAAGCCACTGCCAGACCATTGACTTTATTAATCACTTCCTGTTGGTATTTTAACAATTCTAAGCACCCACAATGCTATTTTTTATCTGAATTCTTTGGACTTTCTGGAATGATAATTTTCCTTCAAAAATATTGTTGCCACAATGAAACATTGACTTGAAAAAGGAAAGAAAACAAAGATGCTCATAATTAGTTCCGGGTTTAATGTGTTCATGTGAGAAAATTGAGTAGGCACTGTTCATTGGTTGTATTATCATGAATACTTAAAAAAATGCTTTCATCTTTGATGTTAATGTTCTATCCCGATAAAAGCCCCCTTTTCTTATCAAATTCATCCTAAATTTTTAATTTCACTTACATATGAACATTATTTTTTCCCCCATATAATAACAAAAAACATATTTTCAACTATAAAAAAGACAATGTACAAGATCATAAGTTTTTATTGTGCCCAAATATATCCTGAATTACATAAACAATTGATGTTAGACAAGTTTTTATGAGAAAATAGAATTAGCTGATGCAAACTGCTTACAAACCAAGAGGACTAGCTATGGTATAAATGCAAAAAATAGATAATGTTCTGACTTTTTTTACCCTAGCAGAGCCTTTCTCGAAGGCTAAATGATAACACAACAAACATAAACAGGTATACATGAGTAGGTAACCACATTCAAACCGGGACCTATAACAAAAGAGGACAATAGGTCCACGGTTGCTATCACAAAGGAAAGCATTGTGGTCCACGGTTGCTATCACAAAGAGTTGAACAAAGGAGGAAGTGAGGGGTTGAAAGGAACAACATGAGGAGCTTTCCCCTTGGTGTCTCCCTAGAACGAGCCTTAACTTTCTGGATAGTTCGATGGACTGCTAGGGAGCTATGACCCCTGGAAACAAGAGTTCCTGTGAGTGGTGGATAAAATCAGAATCATTTGAAAAGATTTGACGAAGTTTGAGGGCCTGACTAGGCTGTGCTGGTTTTGCAGTGTCTGGGGGTGACAGCTGGTTGAGCGGAGGTTTTGATGTTTATCTGTAGGTTTAACAAAAAATCTGTGATTATGAATTTGATGGTCCTTTGGAAGGAATTTATGTGGTAAATGATTGCTATGAGGCTTGCTTCATCACTAGTCCAGATGAAAAAGATCATATGTCCACGATTTAGCGCCATCAGACCCAGGGACGGCACGGGGGCTGACGCCAGCATGCGCTGTTCAAGTTGGCTTATGAATGAGGCAGACCAATGATGGTGCTATAGAAAGAAAAGTTGTTTTTAGTTAGAACATGTTGCATGAGGAAATGGGCTGTGAGGTGTGACCAAGGCAATGGCTAGGGTGTGAAGACAGTTTCTGGTCTGCAAACCATTCTTTAGGATTTACAGCACCCCTACAAGTTTTCTTTTTAGAATATATGTTCTGATATTAACTTTTCTTGTCTAAGAATAATTTCTATAAAAAAAACACCTTATTTTCAAAAAACCCTTTGAAGATCTCAGCTACATGTATATTAAGCATGTTAAGCAGTGAAAATTAAATTTGATGGAAATTACAGAGTATTTTTTTAGGAGACCCTGGTGATGACCATACTTGTGATCTGCTTATCAGTGGAACATACAGTCCGCCATTTTGTGGTGTCGGGAAATTGCACAAAAACCACACAATTTTAAGGGATATTTATGTGAACCATTATATTCTTATTTGAAACATTTTCCAACCATATTCATTTCATAATAAATGCATTTAATAGCTCATAGCGAAGGCATGGTGCCCCTTTTTGAAAATAATTTTTTTGAAAGTTCTTTTTTAGTTTTTGAAATAATCTTCTGCTTGCTGGAAAAATCACTCTTGGATGACTCTGAGGTTGACACACCGGTCTTTTTGAACATCACATTATCTCCTATCACCCATGACATCTATTAATGGATGGTTGTGTATTTAGTAATAAAGGGCGACAAGAAATATATAATAAATGGAAATTGTGTTGTTTAACATGTTTAAAGTCCCTTGCAAACATTCCAAATTGTATATTGTAAAAAAAACTACATGTATTTGTCGCATCAAGTCATTTGCATGATGTTCCAATTTAAGACTATCACTTTTTTGAGAACTGAAAGATTGGTAATGATGATTGTACTTACTGTAATTTCCTGCGTATAAAAAGGTAAAAAAAAGTCACTGCATCTTATCTTCCGGTGCGCCTTATCTGATTTTGATTGAGTTCATTGTGATGATTACTATCTGAAATCTTACGTTTATACTGCAAAATAGTCCCTTTATTTCGACCAGGGTAATTCTACATGTCACATTTTCCTTAAACCTACACCGTTCACATTTTTGACGAAACTTACTGAAGAGCAAAGTCACTGGCCATGCTGCTGCCCACAATAATAATATTCCGTCGCAAATGAGCGATGATCAATGCTGCACACAGTACACTGCTATGGCGCATGACAGGTACTAGTCTTTATTAGACAAGTCGTTTTTGTATGTTATCGTAAAATCCGCTGTTAGATTTCGCCAACAAAGGGCGTTTGTTCTTATTGTGAAACCATTATTAAGAAAGCGCCCTCTAGCGTTCGTTGGTTCTTGCATGTATTGTAGCATTCAAAAAAGCAAGATAGCAAAGACTAGCAGCCCAGAATTGGGAAACGTTGGGAAAACATGTCAGCGCGTGCTCGTTGTGTAAAAAAACAAACTGTAAAGCTTTAAAAATCGTTAAAACTAAAATGGAAAAAATAATAATGAAATAAAAGTATAAGTGATGGTTTTACTCGTCTTCGTGATTAAAAAATTACAATCCCTTTGCGTTATGGTTAGTGTGCTTATACATGTACCATCACAATGACGCTGTATGTGTTGACGTACCAGCAGTATGGGACTTGGTGAGCGTGTATGTTGTGTAAGATATGTTGTGCCTTAAGCGGCGATGCGCCTTATATGTTAACCCTTGAATCTTATTTTGGTAATTGGAGGGTACTGCGCCTTATATGCCGAGCGCCTTATATGCAGGAAATTACGGTATACAATGAGTTTTTCAGAAAAAATATATGAAGACTAAGTTTATTGTTTTTTACAACAGCACTGTTCATCTTTCGTTGGTTTAGTTTCAAAGATAATTTGAATCAAATTCAATTCAATATTCCCCCCCCCCCCCAATTTATTTAGGTTGATTATGCGACTCAAAAAATACACGACAGTAGAAAAAAGGCTAAGGTTGTCGCGTTTATGGGTTTTTTATTACGACAAAATTATGTAAATTAAAAAATATATTATTTTCTTTCCATTCTGTACTCTATATTGTTTAAACTAATATCAAAATCTTATGGCATGTATGGGTACTCTGTGTTTTTGAAGTAGCTTAACCTACAATTGTACTTAACTTGTTAGACAATTTTGGGGCCTGTGAAAAAACAAGTGATTGATGTCAACACACCTCTTGTGGTAAGGCACTGTGTCAGGTTGGGCGTACACATGTAACTGTTTCACAGATTCCCTGTGGTCACAGGCTGGTTGCACCATTCAAAACACACTGCAAACAAAGAATGAATTAATCCTTTGGACGGATTTGTGCCTAAGGCCTGTTCCTTTCACATACTGGCTAAGATTTTGTAAATATATACATGTATTATACTGCTTCGGAATGACCTTTGATCAATCTGGGACGGGTCGATGATCAGACATTACATGCATCATGGCTTTCAAAAGGTCTGATTCTGCTTCGGAAACATGGCCATAAAAAAACTTATGAGACACCATTAAAATCTGCAAATGTTAATGAGAAATGTCTTGATATGGATGTCAATGTAGAAATTCATTAACAAAACAAATTATTTGACTTGACTGAAAAGGTCCTAAACAGGTAACAGGAGAAAAAAAATTAATCCCGAAGGGAACTGGTTTAAACCAAACAGCATGCTGGGGAGATGGCTCTTTCTTCCTCTGCTCTAAAGCTCTGGAATAATAATACCACAGCCTCCAAAGAACTCCATTTCTGAGTTTAAAAAGAACTTAAAAGCTTACTTATTCACCCATTAAGGTTATTCTTTTATGCATCCTTGGGCAAAGGCACTTTATTAAAACCTTTGTGGTTATTATAAATGAACTTTTTAAATAGTAATTTCTATAAATCTACAAATTAAACCAAACTTACAGTGACTGGAAAAAACAGGGAGTTTGAATCTGACACTGAACAGGGACAAAGAAAGTACTTGTAATCTTTTCTCTTTTTCTCTCAAATTTGTCAACAGGCAGCCAGGGAGCAGACATCTGACTTGATTAGTAAGACAACAGACCTTCATAAGGAAAGGTAATACATCTGACTTGATTAGTAAGACAACAGACCTTCATAAGGAAAGGTAATACATCTGACTTGATTAGTAAGACAACAGACCTTCATAAGGAAAGTTACTACATTTGACTTGATTAGTAAGACAACAGACCTTCATAAGGAAAGGTAATACATCTGACTTGATTAGTAAGACAACAGACCTTCATAAGGAAAGGTAATACATCTGACTTGATTAGTAAGACAACAGACCTTCATAAGGAAAGGTAATACATCTGACTTGATTAGTAAGACAACAGACCTTCATAAGGAAAGGTAATACATCTGACTTGATTAGTAAGACAACAGACCTTCATAAGGAAAGGTAATACATCTGACTTGATTAGTAAGACAACAGACCTTCATAAGGAAAGGTAATACATCTGACTTGATTAGTAAGACAACAGACCTTCATAAGGAAAGTTAATACATCTGACTTGATTAGTAAGACAACAGACCTTCATAAGGAAAGTTAATACATCTGACTTGATTAGTAAGACAACAGACCTTCATAAGGAAAGGTAATACATCTGACTTGATTAGTAAGACAACAGACCTTCATAAGGAAAGGTAATACATCTGACTTGATTAGTAAGACAACAGACCTTCATAAGGAAAGGTAATACATCTGACTTGATTAGTAAGACAACAGACCTTCATAAGGAAAGGTAATACATCTGACTTGATTAGTAAGACAACAGACCTTCATAAGGAAAGGTAATACATCTGACTTGATTAGTAAGACAACAGACCTTCATAAGGAAAGGTAATACATCTGACTTGATTAGTAAGACAACAGACCTTCATAAGGAAAGGTAATACATCTGACTTGATTAGTAAGACAACAGACCTTCATAAGGAAAGGTAATACATCTGACTTGATTAGTAAGACAACAGACCTTCATAAGGAAAGTTAATACATCTGACTTGATTAGTAAGACAACAGACCTTCATAAGGAAAGTTAATACATCTGACTTGATTAGTAAGACAACAGACCTTCATAAGGAAAGTTAATACATCTGACTTGATTAGTAAGACAACAGACCTTCATAAGGAAAGGTAATACATCTGACTTGATTAGTAAGACAACAGACCTTCATAAGGAAAGGTAATACATCTGACTTGATTAGTAAGACAACAGACCTTCATAAGGAAAGTTAATACATCTGACTTGATTAGTAAGACAACAGACCTTCATAAGGAAAGGTAATACATCTGACTTGATTAGTAAGACAACAGACCTTCATAAGGAAAGGTAATACATCTGACTTGATTAGTAAGACAACAGACCTTCATAAGGAAAGGTAATACATCTGACTTGATTAGTAAGACAACAGACCTTCATAAGGAAAGTTAATACATCTGACTTGATTAGTAAGACAACAGACCTTCATAAGGAAAGGTAATACATCTGACTTGATTAGTAAGACAACAGACCTTCATAAGGAAAGGTAATACATTTGACTTGATTAGTAAGACAACAGACCTTCATAAGGAAAGGTAATACATCTGACTTGATTAGTAAGACAACAGACCTTCATAAGGAAAGTTACTACATTTGACTTGATTAGTAAGACAACAGACCTTCATAAGGAAAGGTAATACATCTGACTTGATTAGTAAGACAACAGACCTTCATAAGGAAAGGTAATACATTTGACTTGATTAGTAAGACAACAGACCTTCATAAGGAAAGGTAATACATTTGTAAGTCAATGCTAGCACCAACACTTTACTTGAACTTCTCCAATCTAAACTTTATAAAAATGCCATATCTGTGCCATATTTCAGAAGCATTTTTTTATTATTCTACGCTTAAAATCCAAGCCCACAATGCAGTCTTTTTCCTGTTTCTATCTCCTTGATAAAGCTATGCATCAACTTGCATTGTTAACATGTCACGGGAAAGGTTAATTTGCATATTCACTCAAGCATGCTCATATTTCTCCACTCCTGATAATACCAAACTTGATCTCAAAGAGCTTTAGGTTAATTGCTAGGAACATCTGTGCTTTAATCAGCTACTACTCAATGAACTTTTTTAGACAACTCATCTGCATTTGACACCATCAGTCACATTTCCCGAGTTATAGTAATCACCACAAATAGCCCAGTAGTTGCCACTGCATGTACATCCTATGGTTCTCGCTATTTTCCTACATAAACTTATGACCAATTCAGAATACTGGTCAAAGCACATTTGTCCAAGTGTAGTTTTCATTGATTGCCTTCTTTTCTCTAGTGCATCAGGGACCTCTTGGTGATACATGTTATGATGGAGATAATTTACTCTTCTAAAAGCCAATAATGTACTCACGTTTTACTAAAGACGTGCCTCCTACAGAAATTAACATATGACAGTCCATTATTCAACCATCCCGTGTAGTCAGAAACCTTGGATTCTTCGATGAGTATGATCGACCAAGTAACCAAAACCTGCAAATCTGCTCTTCTACAAGTTCGAAAAAATAGGTAGAATCCGACGCCATCTTGATGATGATTCCACTCTTCTACTTGTTCATGCCTTTGTCACTTCTAGACTTGACTCATGCAATTCTCTTCTCACTGGAGATAGAGAACTTTCTAAAAATTAAACAAGTTCAAAACACTGCTGCTCGCCTCATCTCACGCACACCTCGTTCTCAACGTATTACACCCATCTTACAAGAACTCCACTGGCTCCCGATCAAATTGCGTATCGTGTATTTGTTAAATCTTCTCACTTTCAAAGCTCTATCTCCTGACTATATATCTGATCTTTTCCATAAATATATTCCTGTTTGTCCTCTCCGATCTGCTGGCCAATCCCTACTGATGCAAACTACTTTTTCCACTAAATTCTATGGTCAAAGGGCCTTCAACTTCATTGCTCCTTTGTTATGGAACGACTTACCTCTTCATATTCGCCAAGCTTGCTCTCTTCAGATTTTCAAGGGACTTTCAAAAACTCCTTCGTTTGAATCTTGTAACTTGCTTTTATATTCATTTCATTGTTTTATGTTTTGTGTTGCGCATAGAGGCTCCTGCATTATGCACTATATTATTATTATATTATTACTTACACCTTATAGTTTTCTAGCCATGTATGTTTGTCTTTGCAGTCACCAACTTGACATCAGAGCAAATGTTACTGATGCATTTCTAGCAAAATTCCAGCTAACGTCTGAGGAGATAAAGGCATTGAGGGGACCTAGAAATGGTCAGTTGCTACAGGTAAGTTAATCATTCTCAGAAGGTCCCATTTCTTTACTGTTGGTATGAGCAAACATTTAGTAAATTTAAAAACGGTTGAGCAATTAGAGGGACATTTTGTCTTTAACTTTTCAGTTAATGCATTTAGATGTCCTTGTGCACATTGAGAGAACCTATTTAAAGAATCTTTCATTAAAATATAATTAAAAGTTAATCCTCATTAACGAAAAATAACTAAGAAACTCAACTATAGTTCAAAAGTCAGCTGTACGAATAACCAGCCATCGCTCCTGCCACAAAATCACAGACATATCACAAATGGATTGGTCGTCTGTTTAGTGATCTTCATCAAATCATTGCATTGTTTTATGGTGATACAGGGGTCCAGATTGCTAGGTAAAAGCATGTCAAGTTATCTAGTTGTGAGACACATGGATTAGCCAACTGGATAATTTGCTGGTAATCGGCAACAAATCTTGAGAAAGATTTTTGTTCAAAAGTGAATTCAAACGAAGGTCGTATGAGCACAATAACTTTGTCCCAAACTCATGTAGTCTGCTCCCAGACTGAGTTCACTTGAACGTATCATATGGCTTCTCCCTATACTAGCCCCTGTTTGCTGTGCATGGGCAAAGTGACGCCTGTCTTTTCAGGAAAGAGACATTTAAATAAATTAAAATCCAAGATTCAAAACAATTTCTTTAACTAGTATACAAGTATTGATGTAGTTGATCAAGTTCTTTCGTTCTCAAGAAATCATACCAATTGAGTTTGTCTTTTAACCCTTTCAATGCCTCACGCGCAGTGTATGCTTTCTTACCATTGTCGAGTTTACTCACGTTAAAAGCCGCGGTATTTGGGGGGAAAAAACGCGGTGTTTGGGAGCCTGTATTTATTTTATTTAGCGCCCTCTGTTGTTGAACCTTATATGGACTGGTAGCTTGTTTACCATGCTTTACAATGGTGTGTGTTGTATACATGTAGGGGGTCGCCATTACGATTTTCCGAGAATAACAACATTGCATGCAACAGTACGTCCAGATTTCACGCTTCCGTTTTCCCGGCAAATAATCGTTACCCAGAGGTTTTGGTTGAAATATTTGTCAGTAGAAACTCTGAATTGGAATCAGAAATATCTGAAGAAGAACCTAGTGAATATTCGGATGAAACTCGTGATGTTTCGTTGCAAGGCACGTCCGATGTTGACAGCAATCCTTACGATATACCGGTAGCTGGACCGAGCACTTCAACGCCGTGGTCTTGGGCGTGGGCTCGGCGGGCCTTGACCCATTCGTGCCGACTGAGGTGGCAAAGGACATGAAGATAATATAAATTGGACATCATATGAAAGGTCATTTCATAAGCTACAAATTGTATGTACAAAGTTTTTCCACTAAAATATGTCTTCACAAAGAAAATAAAGATTGGAAAAAGTGAACACCACTGCTGAACATTGCACGTTGCTTTTTGTGTGAAAAAATGCGGTACACAGCAGCATGACCCCTATAAAAAATGCGGTATTGAAAGGGTTAAAACAAACTGAGGTATATTGGATGTTGTTAGTGGGTCTTCAACATGCTTAAAATCCCCTGGATAACACTGTCTGAGCAATGCTTTGTTTCTCAGACTTTCAGAATTTATAATTTGAGTTTTTTTATGGTAATTTTAGCAAGTGCATTTTTAAGGCAATTTAAAGTCATGTACAGAAGTAATGACTCATATATTTTGTGGCAATTCATTCCATAGTGAAGGACCAGCGTGTTGAAATGACCAATCCCCATGAACTATTATTCTTAGTCATAAGAAACAAGGTAGTTTGAAGATGAAGGCACCTAGAAGGATTGTAGTGCATTATTGGTATTGTATATTATATGTGGGAGCAGAACCTTTTTTGTTTTTTCTTTTTTTTCCTTCCTTTTTTTAAATGGCTTCACCTAAATGATTTGGGCTGTCGACCAAAATCAACTGTCACCAGGGGTACAGTGTTACCTACATGTACATGTACTCCTTGGGCTGAAACAGGGTTACCCCCTTAACAGTCAGTAAGGGTGTAGGCGCTAGGGTATCATCCACTAGGGGCCTGGCTGGTAGAGCAGAATGCACTACCTTCAAAAAATTTTACAAAGCAATTATGGTTAAAAGGACACACCGGTTAACTGTTTACGTAGCCTACTTCTCTCAACTTACCCGTAGAGCCACTACTAATGCATTTTCCCTAACGCAAGGCTCTCGAGGGAGAGATCCAGTCTCTCTTGCTCAAACAAGCCATTCGCGTAGTGCCCTCAAGTCAAGAACTCTCGGGCTTCATGTCAAGTTTTTTCCTGACACCCAAGAAGGAGACCGGCGCCTGGCGGCCCATTCTAAATCTGAGACCACTGAACAGATTTATAAGACCAAAGAGTTTTCGGATGGACACCCTCAGGGTAGTTCTGGACTCGGTACCAACACCTTCATGGGCGGCATCCATAGACCTGAAGGATGCGTACCTACATGTACCGGTCGGCCCCGATCAGTCAAGGTTCCTCCGGTTCCGCTACAAGGAAAGGACTTACGAGTTCGTAACCCTTCCCTTTGGTCTATCAACCTCCCCTAGGGTTTTCACAAGAATTGTGAAAACCCTGGGGGCAAGGCTCCAAAGACAAGGTTGTACAATTTTCATATACCTCGACGACTGGCTCGTCGGAGGTCGGTCGGAGACAGAGGCACGCAGCGCTCTGAACGCCACAGTGGGGCTAGCAACTTCCCTCATGTCCCTAGGGTTCATCATCAACGAAGAGAAGTCGCACCCGATCCCGACACAATGTCCAACTTATCTCGGGGCATGGATCGACCTCCAGAGGGGAGTCTCCTGCCCGATGGCGGAGCGTCTGTCAAACTTATGGCAATGTGTTCGTCTCTTCCTACGGGAGTCGACGGTACCAGCAGTAGCGTGGCTACGATTACTGGGCCTTATGGCCAGTATGGTGGACTTGATTCCCTTTTGCAGGCTCCATATGCGCCCACTCCAGCTCCACCTCCTAGCTTTTTATCGACAGAAACGGCACCCAATAAACCATCTGGTCCATATTGTCCACCATATACTCCCGCACCTCCGGTGGTGGCTACTAGAGGAAAACCCAGCCCCAACCCACGATCACTGTCACAACACAGATGCCTCCCTGACTGGCTGGGGTGCATCACTGCCTCCCCGCCAAATCGCAGGGTTATGGCCCAATGACCAGGGCACTAATGTAAAGCGCATTGAGACGTTATTGTGAAATGCGCTATATAAGAACTAGTTTTTATTATTATTATTATTCTTATTACTTCCATTCCCCCACATCGAGCGGCCTCGACAGACACGATCGCCCGCTGGATAGTGCAGGCAATCAAGGCAGCTTCCAGCTTCAACAGATGCTTGGCCTACCCCTCTCGAAACCCCTGTCCATGCTCATGAAGTTCGGGGTATGGTAGCGTCATGGGCATTCTTTAAGGGCGTGCACATCAACGACATTATCCAGGCAGTATGCTGGAAGACGTCGAGCACCTTTACATCTTGCTATTTGAAGGATGTCCTCCAACAAGATGGAGCAATGGGGAGAGCGGCGTTGGCAGCACCAAGGCCCACCACCAACCGAGAGGACAAGCCGGCTGAGAGCCGATAGACCTGCAGGCCTTTTCAGACATACAGTGAGTACAATATTGTGTATTTTATGCTCTAGGCTTGTAATTTGTTGCTACAACAAGATTTGTTTCTTCCATTTTATGGGTAGCTTAGTTCTTACGCAACAGCATCTCGCGTCCCACCACCTTCTCACAGTGCGAGTCGATGCATTAGTAGTGGCTCTATGGGTAAGTTGAGTGAAGTAGACTTCATACCCACAGTAGTGTGGTAGGAGTCTACGAACGATACTTGCCCGTAGAGCATCCCTCCCTCCTCCCCACGGCAGCTCGATCCTCTGGAGGTACCTCTGGGTGGCCTTCGAGAAAAGAGGAAATTATACAACATGGCGGCCAGGCCGCGGGGCTTCGTGGCTGGGACAAGAGAGGGCTCTGTTGCGTATACATGTATATGTAAACTCTTAATAATTTAAACCTGTCCGTTAGGGAAAATGCATTAGTAGTGGCTCTACGGGTAAGTATCGTTAGTAGACTCCTACCACACTACTGTGGGTAAGAAATTTAGTGATGTAGAATCATAGATAATTATGTCTAGATAATAATAATAATAATACGCAGTTCTTATACATGTATAGCGCTTTATACTCCCGATGGGTGTCTCAAAGCACTCAGTATTTTTCCTACAAGGTATGTGGAGTTACGTGTTGAAGTATGAGACCTTTTCCTTTGCATAGCACCATGTAATAGTTTACAAGGTGCTGTGGCGCAATATGCAGCCAATCAAACCAGGAACACCGGGGCGAACCCCTTCTCTTTACGATAAGTGCACTGGGTTCTTTTACGTGCATTACACAACACACGGGACCTACGGCTTAACGTCCCATCCGAAGGACGAAGCATGTGGTTAAGTGTCTTGCTTAAAGGCCCTGTACACTATTAGTAAGATCGAAAAACACAAATGTTCACAGATTCACACATAAGTTACATGATTTAAAGTAAGTAATGGTAGAAAGGGTTTCTGAGAAATGAGTAAAACAATAGTTTTTATCACGCGTGATAATAAACTCGATGTTTGAAAAACAGAAAACACATAAGGTCTCTTTTCACTATGATGACAATTGAGCTCAAATTTTCACAGGTTTGTTATTTCATGTACATGTATGTGGTTGATTACACAAAACATGAACACTGTCTGTGATTATTTTGTCAGCTCTACCAATCCTGTATAATACCTTTAAGGACACAAGTGTCACGACTGGGATTTGAAGCCACACTCTGCTGATCAGAAACACCAGAGCTTGAGTTCAGTGTTCTTATCCGCTCGGCCACGACAGGCCACGATGGTTTTTATACTTTTTAAATACAAAAATATCAAGTAATTAACGAGAAATGACCGGAAAAAACAAAAGCGGTCAAAGGTCAGCGTAAACGCTTTACTGGCTGTTGCAAGTGTCAAATTTACGGGATATTGCTGCGAAATGTTGCAAGTAGACTGGTGCTCTGTTTATGTAGATGTTTTACTATGGCAAGGCATGAGGATCCATTCTATGTTATCCATCCAGATCCAGCTCATAAAGTGTGTATAAACAACCGACACATGCCCCTAATACGTGTACACGCGCCAGTCCAATCTACATTCCTAAGACTTCCAAAGATCGCCCCCAAAACACAGAGAAAGAAACCTAAAATATGGTAGAACAACAAGAAAAAGAAACACAAAATCTTAATCATAATTCTACAACAGGTACATGTACCACACTACGCCTACGACTTTTAGATTGCCAAAAGTAGGTGGAATACGATCGTAACCCTCCATCCACCCGATGGTCGTTGTGACGACCAGGTTTTACTTTTGGTACGGGGAGCCCCTAAAGAGACAGGTGATTTTTTCTTTTTTATTTAAAGATTAAAACAAAAAGGAAAATATATTTGTTCCCTCTAAATAACATTAGTGTTACCTCGTAATAATATTTGGTTCCCAGAATTGCTATTTCATTTCCTCGAAGTGTTATTTTGTTACTTCAAAATATGATTTCCAGGTAGAACCAATTGTTTTGATTGGACTTCAGGGGAACGAAAGCTATCTTGAGGGAACGAAAAAGGAATTCTGGGGAACGGAAGCATATTTTGGCGAACGAAAGTATATTTCGGGCGAACAAAATCGTATTTCGACAAAACGAAAGCATATTTTTAGGGAACGAAAGCGTGTATATCTGTGGAACGAAATCTCATTTCGGGGCAACGAAAGCCTATTTTTAGGGAACAAAGCATATTTCGGGCAAACGAAAGTATAATTTGGGCAAACACAATTGAAAGCGTATCTTGAGGGAACAAAAGTGTATTTTTTGGGAACAAAACCGTATCTTGAGGGAACGAAAGTGTTTGAGGGAACGAACGTATTAATCTATTTTGTTACCTAGAAAAACACACTTCGTTCACAAAATAAAAAATGAAATATTGTGTGTGACAAAATTTTATTTTGATTGAATAAAATAATATTTTGAGGAAACAAAATGATTTTGTTGGGATTTTGTTTGTCGAGGGATGCAATAATATTTCGAGGGAGGTTTTTTTTTGCACATAATTGTTAATTTCTTTTTCACCTGTCCCTACAGGGGGCTCGTTTTTTTGTGTTTTTTTTTTCTTTCTTGGGGTGGGGGGGGGGGGGGATTCGTTTTTTGTAATTTTTTTAAGTGGTACATGTATTCCTATGTATTGACATCAATCTTATTTAATTACCAAGAAATTCAGTACAAATCGGTGGAAGGAACTTACACAGAGCATTGAAACGTTGCGGATTCGATCAGCGAGGTGTACCGACTGGCAAACCCGCAATGACAACAATGTAGTTGGTGATCTTGCTCCCTACCCCATGTACATGTGCTTCCAGGTACAGCTATTTCTTGGCTTGGGGGTTTCCGTAGCGCTAGCCCCATCGAGCCACTCCGCCAGCCAGCTACACGATTGCCGCTGTGCATTGTAAAACATGCTTCTGTTGCACACACTCTTACTTTGGATTTAAAAAAATTATTTACAACTTGTATCCATAATTTGAATATGTATTTTCTTTTGTCAAATACTCATGAATAATTTCTAAAAAAACAGAGTTGAATTCGGTGCAGTAATTAAATTTTATACGGCTGGAAGTAAAACTAACTCCTAAGATCATGAGCGTTATCCGAACCAAAAATGTGGTTCGGATAACCCATGTGACCTTCGTTATTTGAAAAATGCTCAAAAACGGCCAAAATTGATGGTTTCTTTTAGGAACCGTTCTTCTCCATTCCAGGAAGACCTTTGGAGTCATGTTTAAGTCTATTTTGTAGCCAAAATAGCCCAACGGAGCCGGTGTGTCCCTTTAAGTGCCTTGCTCAAGGGCACAAGTGTCATGACTGGGATTCGAACTCACACTCTGCTGCTTACAACAGAGCTTTGGTCCGGTGAACTAGATCACTTGGCCATGACATGCCATGCATAGACACATTTAAACACAAGTAGAAGTAATTTAAACATAATATAAAAATTGACAGGTAGCCAATGAAGAGAGTGCAACACAGGTGTCATGTGTTCTACAATTTGTAAGCATAACTATGCGAGCTGCTGTATCAAGCAATTTTTGTAAATGTGCTTGTTAAGAAGTGAATTACCAAAATCTATATGGGAAGAAACAAGGTTGTGAACATGACATCAAGATTTCTACAAGATTTAGACAGATGAATAACAGATGAATAACAGATGAATAACAGAATAACCTACATTATAGTTATGAAAGGAAAATCTTCTTAAGCTGCTGTAACTGCTGTTTTCAACCAGTGAGTAACAACTCGGATTCATCATAATTAATCACTTCACGTACGTTTTCAAAATTAATACTATGCCTCTGTGCATTACTATTTTTCGGAGCGTCCTGCAAAAATGAGTAATAATTTTCTTTGAAAATATCGTTTCCACAATGAAACCTTGAGTTGACAAAGGAAAGACGACGACAGTTCTTATAATTACATGTACCACCAGGATTTGTTGTTCTCATTTGAGAAAATTTGAGTATGCATTCACCTTGAATCATAAACCATGGCCGATAATCTGCCATGGTATACTGGAATCTCAGAACACTCAGACTTACCTCTCATTGAGCTGAATACAATGCTACAAAACGGCGGCAGCTCATCCATTCTTGTAAGCCACATTTGTATAAAAGAACTTGGACAAAGGTCTTGAATCAGGGATTACACAATAATCCCCGGAAAAGGGGGATTTCAATCATGATTTCCAGTACATTGTACCACCTCTAACTCTTTGTATGGGTAAAACGAGGCATGCATGTACATGTAGCATGGTAGTTGGTTGCCTGTGACAACGGAATATCTAGGTGAATATACAAATCAGACGTCTGACTGTTGTAATAGTTTGGCATATACACATGTAGTCAAGTGATCTGACCCGAACTGATTGTTTCAGGAGCTGTGACATATCCAATAGACCTTATGCATATGGCGTCATTTGAGTAGGGCGCCCTCGCCTAGAGGTCAAAAGGAAGATGTTCATTGGCCAGTCCTGTGTGCCGCGTGTACAAATCAGCGCGTTTCCATTGTTTCATCATCAGTTTACCTCTAAGATGGCGGCTTGGTGACGTCAATGCATAAGGTCTATACAAGCTTCAAGTTACTGAATGTTATTAACTGCCTCAACTTGGTTGGGCAGAAATGAAACACGAATTTGAATATCATCAGTATAACAATGATAACTAGAAATACAGTGTTTGTAGAATGACAGTAAAAATAAAGGCATAAATATGAACATAAAAACCAGTAAACAGTTAAAAAGAGCTTCATGTGCAACAAGGTCGTAACTCCACTTGCAGTTATGAGTAGATATCTTTTAAAGGTTTGGGGACGTTTTAAACAATCACTGGTTGAGACAAGTCCATTTGTACTTAAGAATTACATGTACATATATGAAGACATTTATAATTTAAAAAACATGTGATATACACACTTAATTACCTTTGAAACAAGTTTTATCCCTTAATTACCATGAAAATTGTACATGTAGATAAGACCGGTTTTTGACTGGTCAAAAGGTTGTACATGTATCTTGGAGTTACGGCCTTGTTGCACAAACCTGCATCGCGTGCAATAAATGAGGAAAAACGTCATAATTCTCAGTACATGTACATGTATGTCTGAGATACGACTTTGTTGCACTATAACATGTTAATGGATTATTACGTCATTAGTTGTTAATGACCTGTATCTTTTTAATTACTTTTTTTGACAAAATTGAAACTGTTACAGTTTATTTAGACAAAAATAAAGCACCTTTTATATATATTCTTACTCAATTTTACCAAAAATATGAGATTCAACCTTGTTAAGTTGTTGCTGACCCGATGATATACATTTTTCAACTTCTAGTTTGGACAGGAAGCCAGGTCAAATAAGGTCACAAACAGATATAAAGAACTTTCATACATCAAACATTCACAGACAATTAATGCAAAGATTTAATGTTATTGAGCCAGATTTGAAAACCGATGACGCCATCATGGCACCATTGCTAAGGCCTAAAAAAAAAATTTTTATGTTGCGTAACCCGACCTACCCTAAAACAGGGGCCTACATGCTGTACATGTACCCTGGATATTTTTATTTTTTCAAGGGAAGAAATTTACTAATTAAAGTCTATAGAAATCAGTTATAAATATGTTTGAAACCGTTTCTCTCTGTTTCTCTTCAATTGTATTAAAAAATAAAATAAAAACACTACCTACCTACCCTATTTTTTTAGGCTTAAGTTCTTATCTAGACATTGAGATTTAACTCTTCAGCACTCAAGCATTATCAAACATAGCGTCATTCACTCATCACCGTGCCTCGGAAACTCACACTATTTTCAGCCGTACCTAGAAAACCTCAGATACTGTAACTGTTGTTGTGATTTTATGTTGTGAGGATGAAATTATCTTTTAAATAATTTTCACAGTTGATTTGTTTGCGTGACTAAACTGAAGCTTTGAGGTTGGAAACATAAGAGATATATCAAAAAAAAATTGAAAACATTGTTTGCGCATGAAGTAAATGCTTGTTACGTGGAAAGTTGTGCAAACAAGTTTTCTCAACTGTTCTGTCAAACAAAGCTACAAAATGATTGAAAATAATCACAACATACCTTTAGAAATGAAAACGAATGCCTCTGTTACCAACTGATAAGTTTTGTACCTACATGTAACACCCTTTGTAAAATCCTTTCAGATCACAGTATTCCGTAGGTAAAAACACCAATAAGTTTATCGCGAAACAAGCAGAAGGTCGCGGTCGCCATTTCTGTGCGCGCGTGATAGGTAACACCTAATTAATTGAAAAATGTGTGTTAATCCAGACAAATATATGGAGAAAAGAATTGGGTCTTGCAACAGAACCTTGCGGGACTCCGCAATTAAGAGCAACTGGATCTGATTTTGCTTCATTAACGCATACTTTTTGATAATAAAACATAACCATAATTTAAACCAATCAAGTGTTTGTTCTTAAATATAATAATACCAAGTGAGAACTTTTCAAACTCCTTTAAACTCCTCTGTTACCAACAGATAACTTCTGTACCTAACACTCTTTGTAAAATCCTTTCAAATCACAGTATTCTGTGTGTAAAAATAGAATACTGTGATAAGTTTATCTCGAAACAAGCAGTCACAATGGGACCTCGATAGGAATATGCAGGTTCACGACAGAAAAGAGGAGGTTTCGTGTCGTATTTCTTTGATGTTTTACGACAACAAATCTGTCCTGTCTTAAAATTAGAACTACTTTATTTTCACTCCACGAATATTTGTTGGCTTTTTGTCAAAGTAGTGTCGTGTTATGTCGTGAAACCTTCGTACAAATTTCCTACGACAGTTGTGCGAAACTGACCTGCCTATAGGAGGGGAAAAGTTTGGTGTTATTTGTACGACTTTACCACGAAACACCACGACAATCAGACAACATTCGTGTGATACGTACAAAATGAAATTTCATGCGAATGTAGTACAAATGTTGAACGAATTTCACATGACATTTGCAAGCTAATCGCAATTACCTTGTGCGTTATTCTCCCATATCTGGAGGGGTGTAAAAGCTGGTTTCTTCGTTGGTGCCATTTGTAAATTTAAAGCTTGTCTCTGACATGTGGACTGTACAAAAACTTGAGTGAGAACGAAACCGAAACACGCTGGCACCGTTATATACCTGGCAAATTTTATACGAAATAGCTGCGACAGTATCACGACTGTAGTACAACAGTAGTACGACTGTCGCACGACAGTATCATGACAGTAGCTTGACTTTTACACCTGATAATGGACCATGAAAGGTCATGTTTGTCGCACTACTGTCGTGGGATTGTCGTACGACAAGTTTGCGACAACACCAAGAAATCTTTTCCTATGTCTTCATATTACTGTTGTGACGGCTTCAAAATTTCATTTGACCACTTCCATAAAAATTGTATTGTCCTACGAAATGTCACCATGACAGATATATTTATATTTCAGACAGAAAAAAATCAGGGATTTCATTGTGTGTGGGCAAACTCTAAAGTGTTTTATATGTAGAAGAAGTGATTTGTGTGTGGGCAGTCAATAAAATTGATACAAATACATGTAGTATACAAGTGTTATGGTCAGCCACAGCTTAATGCATAGTCTTTAATGATCCATGCCTCTCTGGTGCAGCAATAAATTGTACCCTCTACAGATTTTCCAGGAGAGGCCATATTTGCATCGTATCATGTAAAAAAAGGTCGACAAGCTTTGGGTTCTGGGTTCCTTTGTAGTTTGCAAAGCAGTAAGGTCATAAGTTTTCTGTGTTGTTTTGTGGTACTTCCTTACTTGTTAATCATACAAATGCAAATTTTTCTGAGCCCTAAGCTTCCACACTCAATTAAAATAATGCATACATTCAGATACCACAAAAAGAGCAAGAGTTAGTGAGTGGGTCTGCCTCAGCTGGCACCTCTTCTGGAATGTCATCGGTGAGGCGTCAGCAAGAACCATACCTCCTGTGTCAGTGACCTCTCACACAAAAACACTGGAAGGGCTAGCTTCACTTTTTGGGGTGATGCTTTCAGGATTACTGGCCTCCAGTTACACATACGTACCAGTGTTGTAGTCAAGACCTCAAAGTCTGAGACCGAGACCGAGACCTGATCTTCCGAGACAGAGACCGAGACCGAGACCGAGACCGAGACCGAGACCGAGACCTTACAGTCCGAGACCGAGACCGAGACCGAGACCTCATTAAAATTCAATAAAAACTAACTTGTCAGGGGGCCCTCAATCCAAGAGTGATTTACCTATGTACTGTTGAACCATTGCCAAAACCAAAATAAAACTAGAAATTCAATTTTTATTATGTTAAAAAAACAAGTAGTTCTTGAATGATGTAAATGATGACATAATTTTACCTTTCAACCTGAAACAATGGCTTTTTAATAGTATTTTGTTTCAACTTCTGGTTTGAACTGGAAGACAAGGTCAAAACGGGGTCATATCAGTGAAACATTTACTTAGTTTGTAAAGACCTTTCGAATGATGTGTATGAAGAAAAATCAAATTTGTGATTCAGGAGTTATGATTTTTGTGAATATTGAACTGTAGTGAAATTCCATTAACAGCTGTTGCCTTTCCTTTTTGTGTAACTGTACTTGGAATGTCAACTGTGAATAATCACAATGGACTCTCTACTTTAGCTAGGAAGAGCCCAAAAACCCCAAGTGTTACAATGTATATAAAGGCATTTAGTTAACTTCTTTTGTGTATGCATAGAGCATACCCTAATCCTTTATTTGTTGTACATACATGTAGGCATATAAAAAACCCATGGAGGCAAAGACTCTCTCACTCTTCTCCAGCTTTCAAGAGAGACAAGTTAGCTCCTCATGTTAGCTAGTTGTAATTTATTTAGGGTTAGCTTTTAGATGGTCGTCCAAAGGATGGTTGGGAACTGAATTGGCAGTAAATCACTCCTAGACAGCAACCTTGAGGACACCATAGTCTTTTAGGTATTTTCTCTAGGCATAATTACTATAGATAAGTTGTAAATAAATTAAACCACATTATTTTTGACTGGAGTGTAACGGACCAGCGTAATAACATCGTCAACAGGAGGCCAGTTAGTCACCCAAGACGCAGAAGTAGGGTAAGAATAGTTAAAGTAACCATTCACCCTATAACTGGTGATCCCGACATTCAAACTAAATTGTACTTGTATATTTATTAACTGTAGTCATAAGGAAGAAATATTCTTCATTAATAATTGGTGATGATTCGATGTTTATTTCTGGCCGATTCTAGAGCACACAATTTTATTAGATACCGAAGTATCCTAAGTTACCAGATTGTTCATTCACTGTTGATATAATTTCAATTCGTGGTGCTAAGATTTATAACCTTGTTTGTCCAGGCATTCGTAAACTCCACAGTTACAATACTTCTGATCAAATTATAGTAAGATTAGCCGCTGGAGTAAATGATTTAACATTTGTTGATAAGTTTGTTTAGATAATTATGGCTAAACCACCTGAGACTTCAGTGCCACTGGCAGCCGTAAGTCTCAAATTACCACCTTTCTGGCCGAAAGATCCAACAATATGGTTCGCCCAAGTAGAGGCACAGTTCCAAACCAGAAATATTACTAGCCAATCTACTAAATTTGCTTATGTAGTATCGTCACTTCAACCAGAAATTGCACAGGAAGTAAGAGATTTACTTATAGATCCCCCTACGGTTGATCAATATGATATAATAAAGTCAGAACTTATCAAACGCACTTCTGAATCCGAGCAAAAACGACTACATCAATTGCTAATTTCTGAAGAGCTTGGCGATAAAAAGCCTTCCCAACTTCTTCGACGAATGAAGCAACTTCTAGGGGAAAATAAACTAGAAAATAGTATTTTGAGACAATTGTTCCTGCAACGTTTGCCTCAAAACGTACACTTAATTCTAGCATCCTCAAGTGATGATGTGGATCTTGAACAATTAGCTGTAATAGCTGATAAAATTGTCGAAGTGGCATCCCCATCACCTGCAGTAGCCGCTTGTACAGTAGCCGCTTGCTCAGATACACAACCACAAGCAATTGAGGAAAAATTTGGCAAATTGCAAGCACAAATTAACCAACTAACGACATTAGTGCAAGACCTAGTTACAGGTAGCCAACAGAATAGGCATAGTCGTAGCAGAGATCGCTCTAAAAGGAATAAAAAGTACCGAAGTCCATCCAGGCAGTCTAGCGACGTGCCACGGGCAGGTTCGGAATGTTGGTACCATTGGCGATTCGGAGACAAAGCAACCAAATGTGTCAAACCATGTTCATATCATGAATCAAACTCAAATAGACTAACTAATGAGGGAAACTAAAACGCCAGCATCTAGGGACGACGAGTTTGTCTGGCCAATCCAAAAGCCGTCTATTTTATGTAACCGACAAATTCACTGGTACTAAATTTTTGATCGACACTGGTGCCGAAGTGAGTGTTTTACCACCTAGCATTAGGGATAAACAGAATAGTAGCCCATATACATTGCAGGCAGTTAATAAGACTCCAATATCAACTTACGGAGAAAGGTCAATGACTTTAGACATAGGTTTAAGGCGATCGTATAAATGGATTTTTATCATCGCATCTGTGCCTATACCAATACTCGGTGCAGATTTCCTAAGGCATTTCTCTTTAGCAGTCGATGTTAAAAATCGTAAACTAATCGATACAGTAACTGCATTAAACGTTTCAGGCTGCAAATCGTCAATAGTTTCACCAAGCCCTGTATTTGCCATACCAGATAGCAATGGCGTCACTCTTTTACTTAGAGAGTATTCAGATATAACTCGGCCGAATTATCAAGAGCATCCTGTAAAACACAATGTCACGCACCATATTACCACCACTGGCCCACCAGTGAATGCACGTCCCAGACGATTGTCCTCGGACAAGTTACATATAGCCAAAGCAGAATTTAATCACATGCTGGACTTGGGAATAATTCGTCCCTCAAAAAGCCCATGGTCTTCACCTTTGCACATGGTACCTAAGAAAACTGGTGATTGGAGACCTTGCGGTAACTATCGTGCTTTAAATAATGCCACAGTACCCGATAGGTACCCAATTCCCCACATTCATGATTTTGCATCAACCTTACATGGCAAAAAGATTTTCAGTAAAGTTGATCTAGTCAAAGCTTACCACCAGTCTACCTGTTGAACCCGAAGATATACCAAAAACGGCAATAACTACACCCTTTGGACTTTTTGAGTATTTAACTCGTTGACTGCCGCCTACGAGTATATTCGTAGTAACAGGTGTAACGGATTCTGCCACTACGAGTATACTCGTAGAGAATGAAAGGCTTTTGTATAGTGAAATGAATACACTGGCATCGCTGAGAACGCACCGAATACGCTTCTGGCAGTGGTGAGGACACATCAGAATTTGTATGCTACAACATGTAGACACCCAAAAAAATACCTATTTGGTATGCGCGCATGCGCACCACACTTAGATGCTTGGCAAATGGGATGCCCCTACGAATTTATGACCGGCAGTCAACGTGTTAAGAATGCCTTTTGGGTTGAGAAATGCTGCACAAACATTTCAAAGATTTATTGATCAGGTATTATACGGCCTTGACTTTACCTATGCTTATATTGATGATTTGTTGATTGCAAGTGAAAATGAGCAACAACATGAATATCATCTCAGGTTGCTTTTTGACCGTTTACGAGAATACGGAGTTGTAATTAACCCTAGTAAATGTGAATTCAAAGTTAGTCTTGATTTCTTAGGCCACCATTTTGACTGTCATGGTATCAAACCTTTGGAAAATAAGGTGAAGTTTTAATCCAAGATATTCCAGTACCCAATTCACTCCGCAAATTGAGAGAATTTCTGGGATTGATAAATTTTTATCGACGTTTCATCCCACATTGTGCTGATATTTTGCAACCCTTGACAGACATGCTGTCTTGCAAGTCAAAAAACAAAGCAATTTTACTTGCTGAATATGAATTGTCATCTTTCCAAAGAGCAAAATCTACTCTAGCAGAAGCTACTCTGTTAGTGCACCCAGCTGTAGACCTACCTCTATGTCTAATGGTAGATGCATCCAACCTTGCAGTTGGCGGTGTATTACAGCAATGTGAAAACGGCGTAATGAGACCAATTTCATTTTTCTCAAAACGTTTACAACCAGCAGAGACTAGATACAGTACTTTTGGTCGTGAGTTGCTGGCTGTATATTTAGCCATACGCCATTTTAAGCATGCTTTGGAAGGTCGTCATTTCTATATTTTGACTGACCATAAGCCGCTTATATATGCTTTTAATGCAAAGCCTGATAGATACTCGCCAAGAGAAGTACGTCATTTAGACTTTATTTCTCAGTTCAGTACAAACATCCGTTACATTAAGGGTAAAGCAAACCTTGTAGCAGATGCTCTATCACGATATGATGTCAGTTTAGTTACTCATTCTAGTCTTCCTGGTAGTGATGTGAATTTTGACCAAATCGCCCTTCAGCAAAAGACAGACCCAGAGCTATGTAAGCTACGTGAAGCGTCTAGTCTTCAATTCGAAGAGGTGCCTATTCTCACTTCACAGAATACCATAATTTGTAATACATGTACATCTACTGGACATCCACGTCCATACATCACACCAGAATTCAGACGTAACATTTTTGATTCGATACACAATCTATCTCATCCTGGTATTAGAGCAACACAGCGTCTAATTACTCAAAGATTCGTATGGCCATCAATTAACAAAGATGTCAGAACTTGGACCAAACATTGTATTCAGTGTCAACGTGCCAAGGTACATCGTCACACAGTGACTCCGATAGGTACCTTTGCAACACCTGACGCTCGATTTAGTCACGTACACATTGACATTGTTGGTCCTTTACCCCCATCCAATAGTTGTTGCTACTTACATGCATAGACCGATTTACAAGGTGGCCTGAAGCAGTACCCATTCCTAACATTACAGCTGAAACTGTAGCAAAAGCATTCACTGAAAAATGGATAGCTACGTTTGGTGTACCCGCAATAATAACCACAGATAGAGGTAGACAGTTCGAATCAAACTTGTTCCAACAACTTTCACAATTAATAGGCAGCAAACACATTCGTACTACTGCGTACCATCCAGCAGCAAATGGATTAGTGGAACGTTTCCACTGACAACTTAAATCTGCTTTTAAAACGCAGAGCGAACCTAACAGATGGACTGAATCACTTCCACTAATATTACTAAGTATCCGTTCATCTCTAAAAGTTGATCTAGGTTGTAGCGTTGCTGAGTTAGTTTTTGGATCCACTCTTAGATTACCTGGTGAACTTTTAGTTCCTGTCAAAAATATTGATAGTCTAGATCCAGCCAAGTATGTCGATCGTTTGCGTCGACAAATGTCTGAACTAAAACCACAATCTACAAGGCCTAATCAACGCACAAGTCATATTCATACAGATTTACGTTCATGTACCCATGTGTTTGTACGCGTAGATTCTGTCAAGAAACCATTGCAACCACCTTACCAAGGCTCGTACCGTGTCATTGACAGAAAGAGTAAATTCTTTATAATCGAGAAAAGGGGCAAACATGATTCAGTGAGCATTGATAGATTAAAGGTTGCTCATATTGACTCAGAGTCAATACCGACAACAACCCCTAATGTTAAGAAACAACCACCAGCAACCAGTGCACCTGAAGTAAAACCAGAAAGAATTACTCGTTCTGGACGTCACGTTCGGTGGCCAAGTAGATATGTACATACTGTAGTAATTGATAAATGAAATTTTGTAATTAATTTTTGTGTATTATCGATCACTTTCTTGTGAAGTTGTGATCTTGGAAGGGGCTAGATGTAGTGAAATTCCATTAACAGCTGTTGCCTTTCCCTTTTGTGTAACTGTACTTGGAATGTCAACTGTGAATAATCACAATGGACTCTCTACTTTAGCTAGGAAGAGCCCAAAAACCCCAAGTGTTATATAAAGGCATTTAGTTAACTTCTTTTGTGTATGCATAGAGCATACCCTAATCCTTTATTTGTTGTACATAGGCATATAAAAACCCCATGGAGGCAAATACTCTCTCACTCTTCTCCAGCTTTCAAGAGAGACAAGTTAGCTCCTCATGTTAGCTCCTCATGTTAGCTCCTCATGTTAGCTAGTTGTAATTTATTTAGGGTTAGCTTTTAGATGGTCGTCCAAAGGATGGTTGGGAACTGAATTGGCAGTAAATCACTCCTATAGACAGCAACCTTCTGGTTTGAGGACACCATAGTCTTTTAGGTATTTTCTCTAGGCATAATTACTATAGATAAGTTGTAAATAAATTAAACCACATTATTTGACTGGAGTGTAACGGACCAGCGTAATAACATCGTCAACAGGAGGCCAGTTAGTCACCCAAGACGCAGAAGTAGGGTAAGAATAGTTAAAGTAACCATTCACCCTATAGAACTTTGATTTTAATTGGATACCTGATGACTTCATCAATAGTTCAGGTGCCGTCTTAATGATGAGGTTCAAATGTCTGATGAGTTTCAAGGGTCAATTCAGTTTCACTTTTGAGTTATGTTTTAGAGAAGAGTTGAGTGGAAGAAGAAGATAGGGGGAAGAGAAGAAAAAAACAAACCAGGACAATAACAAGAGGTGTTCGCACTACTGCATGAACACCTAAATATTCCTCAGCCTTAGTCCTACTCATACTAGCTGATTCCTTCTTTAACATAGAAAAACACGCCCCAAAATTTGTTTTGTTTCATCCATTTCAGCAAGTATGTAATTGTTCAAATCATGTAAGTAAAATACTGCGAACATGACAAACATCCATTTCACTAAGTAAAGTTGCCTGTACATGTATATACTTTATGTTGTGATCACAACTCACAAATCTGATGAAGGCTGAACTGGTCCCCGTCTGTTCAGTGGTGGATTTGATCGAAAACAAAACTTTGGAACCAAATGCTTTACACTCTCCTGTTGTGTTGTCCACAAACTCTATATCCTTAAAAAGCAAATTTAATGATCAATCATGGAGTAATTGCGTTACATTACACATTAGTGTCAACAAGACTGCAATGTATAATCAAAGTTAAAAATTCAAACGCAAACTTTTTTCTTAAAATTGTATAGTTTATAAACTCTTTTCAAGGTTCAATGTACATCCTGTAGTTGGCTCTGTCAAACCATGGTCAAACATCGTTGCCGCTCAGTGGATGCACACAGTACACATTGCATGACATGCGGTTTGTTAATGAATAAGGACACACAGTTCATGCTGCTGGTGATGAACTGCCTAGAGTGATACAGGCAATAAACCATAAACCAAAAATGGTTAATCGAACAACCAACTTCAAACATTCTGGAGTTTTTAATGGGTCTCGGCAAGGTCTCGGACCGAGACTATCCGAGACCTGTGTCCGAGATCGAGACCGAGACCGAGACCTCGACATTCGAGACCGAGACCAAGACCTGAAAAATATGGTCTCGAGACCGAGACCGAGACCGAGACCGAGACCTTCAACACTGATACGTACATGTACATGTATGTAAGTCTGGGTCAATCTGCTAGAGCTGTGCCTGTGAGGCCTGTGGTACCTACATGTAGACGTCAAGGTTCCAGAATTATTGGTATATATGTGGAGGGTAGTCGTTCTAAAATCAAACACCATGATTCTACCAATGTTTTCTTTTTACCACATTTATCTTTTAATTTGTTTATTTTACTGTTAGGAATTCTTTTCTACCCTTGAACGAGCCAAGCAAATACACAATGACTGCAAGATTCTTTTGCGAACCAATCACCAAACTGCTGGGTATGTACATTGTCAATTTATTATGTTTTGATAGAATCCTTTATAAATATGGGAATTCACTTTATTTGCCTTTAATATTTTTAAAACAAAAATGTTCCAGCAGGAAGGTGTTTGAGGGGCTGAAGACCCCCAAAATTGTGTGACCCCCCAAACAGAAGAAAAAAATAAATAATTACTTTAAAAAAAAATAGTAATAATAATAATAATAATAAAATAATAAAATAAAATAAAAAAATAATAATAATAAAAATAATAATAGTAATACAAAATATTCTCCCTAAAACCACAAATTTTCTCATAATTTGGTGACGTTAGTATAGAGAGTTAGATGTTAGCTATAGAGTATCAATTCAATGGTGAAAGAGTGACAAACTCACAGGTTTCACTGCTGGAGACTCTACTTTTTTAAATGACCACTGCAAGATGAAAACTAACTGAACTATCCTTACATGAACATTTTGGTAAACTTAAATATGTATACAATTATTTAAAATATCTTACAAGGTCAAAAAGATTTTTTTGAAAAATGACATTTGAGGTTGTAAAATGGTCCATATTTCCAAGAATATGCCATATACATGTACAGTAGGTCTATAACTTCTTGATATATATTTGCTTGAAATGCTATAGTTTTTGAGATATCTGGGTAAAAACAAGTACAATGTAGATTTGATCTCCCAAGTCCAAAATCTGATGTTTGAAAACTGTGAAAACATAAGGTTTGGTTCTTTAATTCTCAGGATTCTGATGATCAGTTGAGCTTAAACTTTCATGGTTCTATCATTTTATTTGTAAATTACGTCACGTACATGTACAGTGTGGATACTGGTGATTGACAATTACCAATGTTGTCTTCTGGCTTTAATCAAAGACACTGATACATGTAGAAGATTTGATGACAAAATAAATATATACAACTAAAATATTGCTGTCTGAAATAGTTAATCTTTAATAAAACTATATGCTGAACATGATTTATTAAGATTGGAAAGTATCATGATATAACTAACACTGTTAACTGATAGTCTGCTATGGCCTCCTAAACTTCCAAGGTTTCGCAAACAGTTTAATAATTTTACAACTATTTGAATAGAAATTTGTGGTTTGAATTTTGCAGGTTAGAGATAATGGAATGCATGGCTCTTCACGAGGAGACTGCATATGAACGATTGTATAGATGGATTCAGGGTATGTATATGATTACTTTTGTAAGTGCAACACTTTACTGTTTTATGAAAACCTTTAAGGCAATGAAAAGCAGAAACTTAATACAGTTATTCTCGGAATATTAGCCGTGGCTAAGATTTCATCGGCTTATTAACACTTCTGGACGACTGTGGACCACTGTGGTCCACAGTGTACACCTACCCAGTTCATGACATTATCAAGAAACATAAGTTTAACCATCATATATGCAGATGACACTCAGGTTTACATTTCTCTTTGAATCCTTCCCAAATTATAGTGTTAGTGAGATTTGTTTTTGGATGCTTGAAAATTTCCTTAAACTTATGATGAGAAAACAGAAGTTGTGATAATCGGTTCATGTCAACAACTCTCTAAAGTTTCCATCCTCATTAATATAAGTGACTCAGCAATAACCCCTGTTACAGAAGCTCTTAATCTTGGTATTATATTCAACTCTTCCACGACATTCAGTTTGCATGTCTAAGATTGCACGTTTTACAACATTTCTCATTGGTAATATTGGTGAAGTTAGAAAATATTTTACATAGAATGCTTCTGTGCGGATAGTCCACTCAGTCGTAGTTTCCAGACTTCACATATGTGCAACTCACTTTTATATAATGGTCTTCCTTGTACTCAAATTGTGCATTTTCAACGAATTTAGAACTCTGCTGCTTGTGTTATTACCTGGACTAAAAAGTCCTCCCATATTACGCCTTTTTTAAAAGAATTACACTGGTTACCAGTAACAGGGGTTTCCTTTAACTTTTTTTTCCACTCGCCGGCCGGGCGAGTCAATCAAAATTTTGGATCACCCGCAGGTTTTTTCACTAGCCCGCATGTATTGACGTGACACACAATTTTCAAAATGTCAACAACAAAAAAAGCACGTAAGTGAAATTCGCAAAATGGCGTTTTGGGATGATTTTATCCCTTAATTTCTATCCTAAATTATACTTTTACCATCATCAACCATTTTCATGGATTCGTGATTTGAAGATCGGTTGTTTTGAACTTCGTTTGCAATACAATTTTCGCGAATCAACGTTCGGTCGACAACGCACATTGAGAAATAATTCAATGAACTTTGCCCTGCATCGTTGAAGTCTAGCCAAGCTCTTATGGTAATTATCAACGGCCATCAACAACCAATCACAACGTGTGGAATGTTGGTTAGCTTGGACTTTGGACCGACTGTGATGTACATGTACCGCTGTACATGTACTGTGTGTTGTGTATGCGCTATGCATGTACCGTACCGGTGGGCGACCGAACGTTATGTTGGGCCGCAATGCACGTGCTGTGGATACTCGGCAGTACATGTGTCTTGTGCATGGTGTTTTAACGTTTGTATACCGAAATGAACGATCGCTATTCCGTTCGCGATCGCAACCACATTAAATCTAGCAAATATCCAGACTTATCAAACTAAAAGCTTTAATAAAAACTTTCTTTGGGATTTTACCACCGTACCCTCATTTATTGTGAAAAAGAACAATTACATGTATTTGACTCGCCCGGCGGGCTAATAAAGGAAGGGTTTCGACTCGCCCGCCGCTGTTTTCACTCGCATTTGGCGACCGGGCGACTGCTAATTTCAAACCCTGAGTAAGCAGTAGGATTCAGTACAAACTTATGCTTTTTGTGTATAAATCACTCACTAACAGTGCCCCTGCATACATGTATATTGATGATCTTCTCAAACCATACCATCCTCCTCGCAAACTACGGTCGTACGATTCTAGCCTCCTTATTGATCCCATATCCAATCATTCATGGGGAGACCAACATTTCTCTCATGCTGCGCCACGCCTATGGAACAAATTGCCATCACAAGTAAAATCAAACATTCTTTAACCCGATTTTGCGCACAGGGGGGCCAGCCATTAAAATGAGCAATGTAACACTGAAGCTATACTTAAAATAAGATTCAATAGCATCAATATTCATTTTGATATTTACAGAGCTAAAAACATTAAGTTATTACTTTAAATTTTTGCGAATATAATACAAGTTTTAAAAAGATTACAACAACAAATTTAAACTGTGATGATGCACAAAGAGGTCACATGGGTGAAACTAGAGACCAAAAGAGGGCGCACCTCATGGCACATCACAGACGCCACCTTAGAATAAGTCTTCACTTGAGACAACACAAATTGCTGTACTGATTGACCACTACATGTATACCGAACAAAATTCATGGAGCCTGTGGTGTTTGTTACACATTGTAGCAGAGTTCTACTGTACATGTACATGTGTTGATGGTCTATTCTAAGCTTAAACAACAAATTTTTTTTCAAGGGTCAAATACCATGCCTGCAAAAAGCCTACAAATATATTAATTCTATTACAGAAAATACGTCACCTCCGATACCTACAAATGCATTAACAATGCGCATGCGCAAGCAACTCCCCTAGCACTGCAAGTCCCAAGGATACACACGGAATACGCCCTTCTTTTTACAGCGTGCCATAGTGTCAAGTACATTGTAGTTTTTCTCTCGACCCTCGGTACAACGTAGCGTTACACTATAGTGCAAGCAGTTTGGTCCAGATTCTGGACACATGTCAGAATCATCCAAGGCAAAGAAAAAATCTTACAGGAAAGCGAAATGTAGATCCTGCGCTGGTCCTTCGTCGACCTTAGAATTCGACGTTCATCCAAGGTTCCAGAGATGTCGTGTGTGTTCACAGGAAAAACCCTGCGGGGTCTGCTCCGGCTGGTCTGCCGCGGAATGGAAAGTTTTTACGGCATGGCAGGATAGTCTGGCACGCAAGAAACCTACGCAGAAGGAAAATTTCCAGGATTCAACCGATAATCTTCAAAATACAACATCTTCTTCAAACCAAATGATGTTTTCACCGGTTCCCGCACCCGAGGTCAACGTGTCAATGGTTAACAGCAGTGCTTCGGAAGATTTGCCATCCTCTAGCCGCGTATTATGATCGTCCGATTCCCGCCTCTTTGGAACAACCAAGCCTACACCGGTTTCCGGGGGAGTTCCGGGCTTACCCTCAACGCCCCGCCAACTTCCAGGCCTCTCCTTGGTAATTTTTCTTTGACGATCCTTGCCAATATGAGTTGACACATCCTTCCATGGGTCCTTACACTTACCTTTTTGCCACCCATCAGACATTTTACCAACTACTATCCTCAGAAACGGCCACCAGATAACGGAAGTTTTTCTCGCTCTGGTGTTCGCCCACTATACCGCAAACCGCGGATTTTTCTCGGCGACATCTCCAAGGTGACATCGAGTTCCACCGCTCCCGCTCTAGACGTTCCCGTTCCCGCTCGCCGAAAAGACCCCACCTTGGGTCACCTGCAAACGATCCCTGATCATTCGGATGTTACTCCCCTGGGCATTACTCCCGTTCTAAATCCTCTCCAAGGAGCTCTGTTGGGTCAGATCTTGATTTGGTGGAGCCTGGGAACACATTCATGTTCCACAGAGGGAAGGTATTGATCCCTGAAGTGAGTAGTATTTTACAGTTCCCTCCTCCTCCCAAAGAGGCCTCCCGCTTGTCATTTCGCAGGGATTCCACCCAGCCCGCTCCTCCACCAAAGTTTACCATTCCTGTAGACAGCTTCTGCTCTGAGAATATTAAAGAGGTTTTCTCAATCTTTCAAAAGAAAAAACATCTGAAAATTCCTGCTTGTGAACCTTCTCTCTTCAAAACAAATACCGATGATACCGATAGATTTGTCACGGTCCCAACAATCTCATCAACGGTTACAGATAAGCTTCGATCTGATAAACCAACTGGGAAAAACATCTTTCCAGATAAACGCACGAAAGACCTCAACAGTTCTCTCGAGAAGCTAGACCGCCATTTACGCTATGGGGCCTAAGTTTCAACCTGTCAATTTTATTGTCGGATACTCTTGCTCGGGCTTCAGAAGATCCCGCGACAGTGGATCCAGAACTCCTCCCTGTTATGTTTAAATTTCTTGATGACTGCCTAGGTTCCTGCCTACGGACCATCGCTACCAGTTCTGCTAAAGCTACTTCCCTGCGTAGGTCTCTTATTCTCGACCAGCTCTTCTGGCCATCTCAAGTCATGCTCCAAGAAGCGAAGCGTCTGAAGACTGATGAGAAGATTAACCTGTGCCGCCCCTCAAGTAAATCTTCTTCACTGTCCTCTCGCACTACGTCAAGGGCAGGAAAAGCAACCGAGGGTCTTTTCGTCGCTCCCACCTATCCCATTTTTGTCAACCAAAGGCCACCTTCACTCGCCCGACTGCCAAACCCAGTTACCATTCTCAACCCTCTGCAGCCAATGCAACACCCTCTAGTTCAACCCACTCCTTCAAGACACAGTGGCCTAGAGGACCAAGGAGACAATGGCTCCACATGCCTTATACCTCATGTTCCACCTGCTCCTGGACCGGTAGGGGGTCGGTTGCTAGACTTCTCTCAAAGATGGACTTCAGTCACAACAGATTCTTGGGTCCTTCGGACCCTTTCCTCGGGTTATCAACTAGAGTTTACAAGTCCTCTTCCTCAACCTCTCAGTTACCCAACCGACCTACTCCGGTCCTAAAAGACCCTGCTCGTCGGAGCGCTTTGGAGAAAGAGATCACTTCTCCGCTAGAAAAGAAGGCTATACATGTAGTCCCTCTTCCTCACAACACTGGACCAGGTTTCATCTCAACCTTTTTCCTGGCTCCCAAGAAACTCGACCAGTGGCGACCAATCATCAACCTTCGGCCCCTCAACGCCTGCATTCGACCCAAACATTTCCGGATGGAAACGCTGAAAATTGTCTTACAATCTCTCCCTCGGGGCTGGTGGGCCACTTCCCTCGACTAGAACCGGTATAGCTACCGTCGAACGGTTGCCAAATGGTTTGAGGCACAAACGATTCAACAGCATTTGCCAAACGGTTGGGAGGATCTTTTGTATATCGCTTCAATGCCCTCAGCTTATTCGGTCCTCTGGAGTGTGAGGAGTCAGAACAATTGTGGCTACATGTATAATCGGATTACTTTCCATTGTATTTGGATTATAGCCCATGTTAAAAGAGCTCTGACTAAAATAATGAATTTAAAACTAAAACACACATACCTTTTACACTTGCATTCCGTTTTGTTATTTCCATAGTGCTTTACAAATGTTGTTACACATTTTACTTTATTTGTGACAGTGCCTTTTTCAATATTTTAATTTTTAATTTTTGGCGTGCCATATTTTTACGCAGGCCTCCATAGCATTTTTCATTGTCAAGACTTGACAAAGTCTAGTTCCATGTTGTATGTCGTTCCCGGTCGTGTGGTCCGCATCATCGTGTTCACTGTAATACATGTACGTTCAATCTCCAAAGATCAAAAACAAGAGACTAGCAGCTCGTCTGAGAATAGACGTTTTGCGTGGAGTGATAATCTTGTGGTTTATTATTTGATACATTTTACTTTAAACCATAAAAAATGACCAAGTATAACCTGAGATCAGGACTTAGTGCATCATTCAACCCCAGTGCCACCGCCAATAATGTCTTCAATACGATCACGAGCAATGGAGAAGCACACATTGCGATCACTATTGCAGACCTCCCAACATTAAGATTTCAGAAATAATTTTTTTTTTTACACTAACCAGTAAATACCAAACCTTTTTTTGTTCGACATCTTGCCCAGCTTAGAACGTTCCAGGTGTCGTGTAGCGTGTCAAGCATGTGGTTGTACATGATAGTACAAACTGCGTTTGCAATGAACATAAGTACATGTACATGTACATGTACATGTACGATACACTGTACATGTACATTACATGTACATACTGCACTAAGCAGCCATGCTTGCACAGATTATCACTCCACGCAAATCGTCTATTCTCAGACGAGCTGCTACATGTAGTCTCTTGTTTTTGATCTTTGGAGATTGAACGTATTACAGTGAACACGATGATGCGGACCACACGACCGGGAACGACATACAACATGGAACTAGACTTTGTCAAGTCTTGACAATGAAAAATGCTATGGAGGCCCGCGTATGGCGCGCCAAAAATAAAAAATAAAAATATTGAAAAAGGCACTGTCAAAAATCGTACAAATGAAGAACAAAATAATAAAAGTGTAAAATGGGTAAAAAAAAATTAAAAGTACGCCAAAATCGTACATGTTGGGAGGTCTGCTATTGCACATTCGTATCGCCAGCAATTGTTTGGTTTGGGTACGAACTTGGTATCTAACCCTGGTGCGTTCCGTACAAGAACATGAAACAACGGCTGCTGGTGAAAACTTAAGATTTGGGCCGAAAATTCATATGTCTGTCGAGCATAAAACGTAGTGCGCAATTCTGAAAATGCATGCCAAGCAATCCAAACATATTCATAATGTGCATTGCTTGGCCTTTACATGTTAATGCGTTGTGCACTATGAATTAGGTCAGAGATCTATGTGTCTGACATCCATTGGCTGTAATGCGCAGTGCACAAAAAAGAGAACCAATGGACATAATTCCGTGTATCAGTATTGCGTACTGGAGTAAAAGGATTGGGCACTACACATTATGCAAGATGGAAGCATGACGGACTACCCGCTATCTATATTCCTTTTTCTTCCCCTATATTTTCTTAAATTGCTTTTGCAAAAAAAAAACTTTAAAGTTGTTTCCCCTTTTATGTGAACAAAATTCAGTTTGGGTTTGGGTTGCTTAAATAAAAAAATGTCAAGGCGAGGACTTGTGAAACAATTTAGGGAGTTTTCAGAGTGTTGGTAACCGGATGTATCCCTTCTGGCACATCGTTAACACGCCCATTTGAGGAAAAGCAAGTATACCTGATATGGACACTTTAAAAAAGATACAGTCTGAGAAATGTTTTAAATTTGTCTACATTTACTTTCGGTTGTTTGAATAGAGTGTATCCCATTACATCAAGCGTTGGCTTAATATATCAATTTAATTCGAACGCATAATTCAGAAGTTCTGAGATTTTGAAAACGACAAACAGCAAAAAACTAAAAAGCTTAAATCATGGCATCCAGCCAAACACCAAACATTGTTCTGGACATCTTGGCCATGGAGGATTAGTAAGGATTAGTAACATATTAGCAGCAGCCCTGCATTGGTGTCCAGACTGCCTGATGCTCCTTTGTTAGGTGAAACCACAGTCAAGCATCAGTTCTTTTGTCCTATAGCATGGGTGTTAAGATTCACAAATGTTGAAGCTTTGAAAATGAACTGGTTCTATTTGGACCATGCCCCTTACCTCCATGTGCCCATTCATACAAATCACCAGGGGTGCCTCCAGTTCAGTTCACTTACCAACACAAGACCTACCAGTTTCGATGCCTCCTGTTAGGCCTCTCAACTGCTCCAAGGGTCTTTACCAGAATTACCAAAGTGGTGGCTGCAGCTCTACGTCATCAACAGATTCACATTTTTATGTACCTGAAAGACTGGATGATTGTGGGCCCCTCTTACGATCAGACACTCTCCAAAACTTATCAACGACCATACATCTTACACAGGAATTAGGGTTCATCATCAACACAGAGAAGTCTTCCATTAGTCCCATCCCAAAACCCAGTATTCCTAGGAACATCCCTCAACATGACGACCGGGAAAGCCTCCCCCAACGCTGCCTTGCCCCGAAAAAATGTATTCGACTCTTCCTTACCTCTTCAACGCTCCCAGCCAGGGCCTGGCTTCATCTACTGGGGTTCATGGCCAGTCTTGTAGACTTAGTACCATGGTGCAGGATGCATATGCGCCCTCTTCAGCTTCATCTGCTTTTTCCTTACCGACCCCGAAGGGACGTAATTACCAGTTCCAGTCAACTCCCTCATCCAATCCCATCTCAATCGGTGGCTTCGTCATCAGAACCTTCTCTGATGCACAACATTCCCGCAACCCACACCATCAGTGACTCTGACAACAGATGCCTCACAGTCAGGTTGGGGTGCTGACCTGGACGATCTTTCGGTGGCCGGAACTTGGTCACCCACAGAGAAGCTACATGTACTTCACATCAACCTGCTAGAACCTGCTTCAACGTATGACAAGCAGAATCATATATCGTACAGTCTTAATAAAGATAGACAATTCCACAGTAGTTTCCTACATAAACCGCCAAGGGGGTACCCACTCACCTTCTCTTGCATGCATACATGGGAACTCCTCAATTGGTGCATTCCCCGCCAGATCTCACTACAAGCACACCACCTGTCGGGGAAAGAAAATGTCATTGCAGATGCACTCTCGCTGGGTCAAGCAGTGCCCACAGAGTGGTCCCTTCACCGCCCCACAGTCCAACAAATTTTCAATAATCTGGACACGCCTCACATACATGTAGACCTCTTTGCATCCCATCTCAACCATCAACTTCCAACCTTTTGCACCGGACATGCTCATCCTCTAGCTTGGGCAACAGACTCCCTGAGCTTCAGCTGGACAGGCCTCTTGGGGTATGCCTTTCCCACAATTTCCCTGCTACCTCGAGTGCTACAAAAGATCAAACAGCAGAGTTGCAAGATAATTTTGGTTCCCCTCTTTGGCCAAGGCAAGTTTGGTTTCCTCAGCTTCTCGACCTTCTAATACGACCTCCTATCGTCCTACCGAAACATCCAGACATGTTGACACAACCAATCACAAAGTTCCTACATCCGGATCCGGACAGTCTCCATCTCTGTCAAATCTTACTTTCAAACAGCTGGCCTTTCGGACCAAGAGCAGACGTACTTCAACCAGAAGAACATATGACAATCGCTTACAACATTACATCAAATGGTGCAACAAGAAAGGCTTCAGTCCCCATTCTGCATCTTTAACAGAGGTTGGGGATTTTCTTCTTCATCTGTTTAACTCGGGTCTCCAAATTGCAACCATTCATGGCTACAGATCTGCCATTGCCATAATACATAGAGGGTTCGACGATAGCTCCAACCTTTCAAACAACACTGCCATCTCACTTCTCCTGAAGGGTATGTTCGTAGACAGACCACCCACTAAAAAGCTTACCCCTTCCGGGACCTTGGCAGCATCCTTCTTCAGCTGGCAAAGTCTTCCTTTGAACCAGCTGAATCCTCATTCGTTCATTTGCTGACGGTCAAAACAGTCTTTTTGCTAGCGGCCTCCACGGCCCGTCGTAGAAGTGAACTCCACGCCCTGTCCATAGAACCAGGCTACTTGAGCTGAGAACCAGGGGGCGTTCGGCTAATTCCGCAAATTGGCTTCCTGACTAAGAACCAGTCGCCAATTTTTTCACCTCCAGATATCTTTGTCCCAAGTCTTACGTCCTTTTCAAGCATCCAGAAGGATAAGTTATGGTGCCCTGTCCTTATTCTTAAATTCTACATTGATCGGACAAAAGGGCTGCGTGGTGACACAACACAGCTAATCATCATGACAGTTCGGCCATGCCATGCCATGCAGACTTGTCCTCTTAAGAGCACCTCAAGCACAGCTTACTGGTATGTCTTAACAGCTCCTGTTTTTCATTTGTTTCAGGCATAATTTAGTTAAGACATCTACTCTGGGGCCAACACTGCACTTCCTGTTCCCTCCCTATCTTGTGGTTCAACAGTGCCACTCTGCATTTGTATTGGTATTGGAGGTGGCGTATTTTCTGTAATAGAATATCCCTAAATCCGCAGGGATTTTCTATTCTAATAAGAAAATACTCACCTCCGATACCATCCCTCCCCCAAAATAAAGAATCAAAAATGTGGAGTTCAGGGACACACGCACGGACAAGGCTAAGGTAAAAAAGAAGGGCGTATTTCGTGTGTACACTCGGGGTGTGCAGTGCGTGGGAGGTGCTTTGTTTTTGTTCAGCGGAGTTGCTTGCGCATGCGCATTGTACATTGTAAATGCATTTGTACATGTAGGTATCGGAGGTGAGTATTTTCTTTTTAGAATAGAAAATCCCTTCGGATTTAGGAAGAATTTAAGTTGAAATAACCTTGTTGCAATAATCATAAACCCTCTTTTGTCACATTGCACTTTAGAAGCTTCGATAACATATCTTTTATTTTGTTCAATTAACAGGAGAATGCAGAGGATTTACTGGAGACACTGTGGAGGTTACTGCTCTACATTGCAAAGCAATGATAGCTCTACAGGACAGAGCTGTACTGTTTAGGTTAGCATCTTTATTTAAATGAGCTACTAGCATTTCTGAGCATACAAATGATGGAAAACAACTCTCACAACTGATAAAATAATAGTGTAATGAGCATTGAAAGACTCAAGCAGAAAGAAAGCTATGGCCCATAACAGGAAATAAAAAAAGAAAAAGGACCCTAAGAAAGCTATAGTCAACAGATGCTCAAACTGCATATTGTGGTGTTCTTGTTGTTGTAGGTGTTCGGCCATCAGCCGAATCCCTATTGTTATTGTACAGTTTATTTTGTTTGTTTTGTTTGTTTGTTTGTTTGTTTGTTGGGGTATTTGGTTGTTGGGTTGGTTGGTTGTTTGTTTGTTTGTTGGGTTGTTGGGGTGGTTGGGGTGTTTGTTTGTTTGTTTGTTTGTTGGGTTGTTGGGGTGTTGGGTTGTTTGTTGGGTTGTTGGGTTGTTTGTTTGGCTGTTTGTCTGTTTGGCTGTTTGTCTGTTTGTCTGTTTGGCTGTTTGGCTGTTTGTCTGTTTGGCTGTTGGGCTGTTGGGCTGTTTGTCTGTTTGTCAGTTGGGCTGTTTGTCAGTTGGGCTGTCTGTCGGGCTGTCTGTCTGTCTGTATGTTTGTTGGGCTGTCTTATGGGGGTTTTTGTGGGGGGGGGGGGGGGGTTTTGGTTTGTTTTGGGGGTTATTTGTTGGGGTTTTTGGGGGTGGGTTCCGCCTCTTCTTATTCCCCCGGAAACTTCTTGGCCAAAAGTAAAGGTTGTACAGACTTGAAACTTAGCATATACAACCTTAACATGAAGATGATACTTGAACTATGACCTCATCAGTTTTCAAATTACAATGTTTTAAAGTTTTGAAAATTACCGATTGCTATTCCCTGTATGTCATGAAAATGTTAAAGCTATAATGTTCATAACTAGGCATCTGGTAGACCAAGACTTGGGCAACATTTAAAAAGTTAACTCCAAAATCGTATGACCTTTACTTGTGTTTCGTAGATATGGTCTGGATGAGTATGGAACTGCAAGAAGAACTGCTGTTGTACGGGGTTTCATTGATGCCTTAACCAGAGGAGGTAGGTGTTATTGTTTTTGTTAATTGGATAATACAAAACCCTGATCATTTTACCTTTGAACCTGTTGGTTAGTTGTTCCAATTGAATTGGCTTATTCATTTTAAAAGTTGTTCTGTGATTTTTACTGAATATTTTTCTTTCATTTATTTATTCATTTGGCCTGTGTTAATACAGTGTAGGTTGTAGCCCTCCTCATGAAAATGTCATGATCTCTATTCCTTGCTGTTCTTTTCCATATTGTTCCTGCATGAGATCTAATGTCATCTCTCCATCTCCTTCTTCATATTGTTCCTGCATGAGATCTAATGTCATCTCTCCATCTCCTTCTTCATATTGTTCCTGCATGAGATCTAATGTCATCTCTCCATCTCCTTCTTCGTTAGTCTGTTTTTTTCCCCTGTCCTTGGATGCCACTCCATTAGTCTTGAGCTTTCTATCTGTTGTCTGTTCTTCAGGCAGAGTGTCTAGCCTATCTCTTCGCCCATTTTTTTCCCCCCATGTGATGTTTGTAACTAATGTTTTTGTATAATTATTATGTCACGGGAACCAGTAAAATGCCTTTTGAAATTTTTGTCAAAGTGTTTGTTTCCTTGGCTGCAAATGTTTGATTTCCAGACATCTTAGATTTTATCACTAGAAATGTGTAATAAAATCTTTGTGAGCACCAATCACAGCAGTTCCAGCTTCAGCAGCAAATTAGTAAAGCCACTTAATTCTCTCCACATCGTTCCAGTCTCCTGACGATGACTTATGTTTTATAAATATTTTAGTTCATTTGATGTTTGATTGAATACTTTTTGGTACTTTTGTACATCTAAATACTTGTTTAGGACCAGGTGGAACACCACGGCCAATAGAGCTTCACTGCCATGATCCTTTACGCTATGTAGGTGACATGTTTGCCTGGTTACATCAAACAACTGCATCAGAGAAAGAGAATATTCAGGGATTTCTCAAACTGGTAACCATGCAATGTAAGTATTATACAAGACACCATATCAGGCCTCGAATTACACAATGGCCAGTGCCGTCGATGCCCTTATAACTGGCCGTGGTGCCCCTCAAAAATTTATGCCATATTTTGAGAAAAACGGCTGCAATATTTTTGGAAATGGTGGCCTGTTTAGTAAATAAAATGTCTATGATTTGAAGGATCTCAATGCACTATTTTCTAAAATGGCTGAAATTTTGTACTATAGTAAACCACTGTACCGTATTTTCCTGCGGATAAGACGCGTCTTGTCTGACTTTTTAGACCCCCAAAACATCGGTGCGTCTTATCTTTCGATGAGCCTTGTCTGCTGATTGATTTTTTTTTGATGATCACTGCGTAAAATAATACCTTTATTTTGTCCAGTTCAAATCAACGGTCTTTGTGTGAAGAATCCTTACTCAATAATGCGGTCAAACAAGGCTCGACTATCCAGACACTGAGACCGTATTTTCATTTCAACAATGCCGCAATCCCCCAGACTGTCCTTTCATTCCAACAATGCCGCAACGTGTTGATCCCCCATGACTGTGCTTTCATTCCAACAATGCAGCAATGCGTTGGTGCTTTCGGTCCAACAGACGTCGGCGTTGTAAAAACGTTTTTCTGTGTGGCCGCGTAAAATGCTGTTGTACAAACGGCATTCACCCAACCTCTATTGTGTGGTGAACTTTGAGGGTTTTTATTGTACAGAATATCTCCGAAGTGTGCTTTAGGAGGCTTGACGTACTATTTAAGGATGGGATAATTAAGTACCAATGTTTGTTGGCCTACCTATACGAATTGCACTTTCGTTTGTTTGATTAAACGTTCAAATATTCATTTGAGAGATGGTTCATGTGTCTGTTTCGTTTATTTCATTTATCAAATAAAAAAATGATCCTTGAAAACAAAACTAACATTATTAAAGAAGAGGAGAGATGTTTTAAACAAATATCTTATGAACGAGATTATAAGTTTGAAATAAATAAAAAGAACTTTAAAACAAAATCTTATGAACGAGATTAACAAATTAAAGGTTTGAAATAATGGAAAAGAATTTTATATAAAAATAAAAAAAACATTACAAAAACTTTAACAAATTATAATGAAACATTTTGTTACGTCTTCCCGGGTGTGACAGGATTATTTGCATAAGGTAGGCCTATATGAAAAGGCGACGCTAGTTTTGGTATTAGTCACCGGTAGAGGGCGCAACATCTACTGGCTCGGAGGGACTTAGACTGGTAACCTGTCTTTATCAGCAAGGATCCTCGTTGTGGGACGTCGGATGTTCAGGCTAGGAGGGCCTGGGTTCGTGTTGCAATATCTTCAGACAGTGCGTGGACCATCGTTTCTGGCCGCTGATTGGGCCAGACTTCATATTATTAACTATGCACAGCGTTGGCTGAATGGATGGACGAAGGTCGGTATCAATTTACGTTGGTCTTTTCTGCATGGCTCTACACGCCCATGTGGTTACGGTTTCATTCATGCTTCAAATAGTGTGAACGCTCCAAAAGGCAACAAAATGACACCTTTGTGTCAATGTACCGACACCGGGTGGCGCCTGGTGTTCTTCTGTGTACTGTTAAACATGCGTCTTATGCGGCGGTGCGCCTTTTCTGTTGACGTTTGAATTTTTTGGGGGTCATTTTAGGGTCCTGCGTCTTGTCCGCCGAGCGTCTTATCCGCCGAGCGTCTTATCCGCAGGAAAATACGGTACTTGGATAAGTAGGAGTAGTGAATCTGAGCGTTTGAAATATATGGTTTCAATGGTCTCCAACAATTCAGTCTCTAACCATTTACAAATGAGTCAGACTATGGGTTAGAGTCTCTGTCTTGGCCCTTGTGTTCTTAAGCAATACAAACCATGTTTACTTTGTCTTTAATAAAGGATAGGGAGCTGTAGGTACCCAAGTACATTTACCTTGAAGAGAAGGGATTTGCCATGGTGTTTCTGGCCTAGTTGTGCTTCAGGTAGCACCTCATTGCATTATAAACCCATGCAAGGTGCTATACAATGGGTCTCATCATTCAAACCTAGTTTTGCGTAACTGTTTTACAAATAAAGATACTTTTAGACACTATGTAAGTACTGCAAATTATTATTACTGTTATGTAAATTGCGTTGTTATAAAATTGTCTATGCAACTTCCCTGTTTCAAGAGATCCTGTTGACGCTGGAAGGTCAAGTCAGTCTTGGATCTGAAGAAAATACATGTTAAAGCACGTGAATTTAATGCGCTTACTAGCCATTTGTTTGTTTGTTTATTTGTTTTCACTATAGCAAAGAACTCTGACATTGAAGATGTTCTGGCACATATCACTGAAGGCATTTGCAGACCCTTGAAGGTTGGTTTCCGTTATACATCCTTTTCCCCTTTATAGAAATGCATCTTTTAATTAATAATAAAATAATGGACACTTAGATTGCACAACACCTTTGATTATACTCTACTATGCATTGCAATAAATGTACAAACAAATACAGAGAGAAAAAAATATAAGTTTAACTAAACACTGCATTAGAGGTATCGGCCCCACAGTCAAAACACCTTTTACCTCGAAGTGTTTTAGGTGTTCGGAGGAACGCTCAGAACACCTCTTGTTAGGTGTTCGGGCAGAAAGCCCGAACAACTCTTTTTTTTATATATTTTTTTTCTTCCTTTGCTTATTCCTCTCAGTGGGCTTTGTCCGCAAGCAAACGCATACTTGCGAATCTTTGATCAACTTGAAACTTAATGTGAAGTTAGAACATAACTAGGAGAAGCTGAGTAAGTTGTGACGTCATGATTACGTCATCAGGTGTCAAATTACAAGCCATTTTAGCTCAAAAAGTGCCCTCATGCCAATGCCTGTATGTCTCTGAATATTAACGCTACAGTATTCATAATTGGGCATATGATAGATCAAGACACGGGCAACATTTGAAAAGTTAACGCCAAAATCACATGACCTTTACTTACAGTCGTACCGGAAGGTCAAAGTTTGCCTTTGTGCAATTCTTAAAATTTTGCCTTGGTACAATTCCCGGCGAAAATATTAACTTCTGTATATCTGATCAACTTCAAATTTAAACCATGTAAGGACCTTGATAAAACCTCCATCAAGCAGTTGTGACGTCATGATGACGTCATCAGGTGTCAAATTACAAGGTTTTAAAGATTAACAATTTTAATCTTTGAAAATCTATATCAAATCAAGACGAAGGGACAGTCGATTGCCTAACGCAGCATGGCATACCCCCTCGCGACTGATTCCATTGCGCAACGGTGGGTAGGCTTGCTAGTCAAGACGCTTGTTGGGGGACACTATAAATAATCAACACATACAGCAACCTTGTATTGGTTACATCATCGTGTGTGCGTCTTTACTGAAGGCTAGGTGTTGTGGCGTGTTTTCATTCATTGTTCAACGTAGTGCAATCTTATCAATGGCGTACTAACGTTATAGACCTGAATTCTGCTCAGATTCGGTGTCTAATTGTTCCCCTATTCGCCCTTCTCATGGCTTAATGATCAATAGGGAATTGAAGACGAAGTTTCACTGAGATGACCTCCTGCTTCAGTAATTCGTATGACTTGTAATTATGTGAGAAAATGCAAGCAGAAAAAGACCAACATTGGCGTTATGTTTTGATCACACACCGAGAAGCACGGACTTGACACCGGCTCGCGAAGGGCGTGTTGGACTGGGACTTTACGGCATGTGTTTATCGCTGCAACACGGGAATTTAAACGGTAAGCTTCGTACGATGAACATTATTGCTTTTCAAAATTATTCTTTTATTTAATGCACAGTTTTGTTATAAAGTTTACCCTTAATCATCAAGTGGCCACTTTGGTGACGTTTTTAAACTAAGGAACGTTTAGTATGATCGTCGAACGAAGAGGTAAAATTGGGCAATTAGAAACGGGTATGATTTTTTGCTGTGTCACTTTCAGATTGATGAATGTTTTCCGTCAACTCTTGTATTATGACATGAATATTTAAAAACCCTGCGATGAAGGTTTTTCTAAGAATTTTTTGTTTATAAGTCAACTTTAAAAACAGTATGTGCACCTTCCACTAACAAATTACTCTAATAATATTATTGGTCCTGGATAGAGTGGAATATAAATTCAATAAATTATTAGTATTATTATACAATGATAAAATATTTTTGTTAGGTCTTGAATTTTATTTATTTGAACAGTTTCCGCTTGACTTAATTTTCCGTCAGTCTTACTTTGTTTATAATTGTTTTTTTCTTCTTCAGAATACAGCACATCCAGTACCCAAATGGTCTCTCCAAGTGAAAGATTTTCTACTTCGTTGTTGTGTTGCATTCCTAATTTCCTCGCTGAGTATATTATGCACCATATACAGGTAGAAATAGTTCTCAACTAATTATGTTATTAGTCAAAATTCACGAGAGGCTTAGACTTGCCGTCTTCATGATTTGTCTTTTCTTTCAATATCCTAAATTTAACAAACCGTTCTGTATAAAGATCATAGCTAAAAGTCAAGCAATCTACATTGTATTTTTTAAAATGCAACCAATAGCTCATACTTAACTTATTTTTAGACATCATCAGTGCATCCAGTGCCTAAAAGGTATACAGTGAAAGTTTCACACCCGTTGCTGTGTTCCATTCCTTATTTCGTTTGCTGAGTGTATGATGCACCATAGAGGTAGTCTACATGTACCTCTATGGTGCATCAGTTAATAACTCATTATGTTATTAGAATAAATTCACAAGAGGCTTAGACTTGCCGTCCTCATGCTTTGTCTTTGCCTTGCATAATTATCATAAACAAAAGTCTTTTCTTTTAATATTCTAAATTTAACAAACTGTTCTGTATGACAATCAATGTCTAAAAATCAAACAAGCTATTTTAAAACATGCAACCGATAGCTCTTACTTGACTTATTTTAATGACATCATCATCAGTGCATATGTTTTGAACAATCAATGATTCATGCACTGATACTTATTGAGTATCCAACTCACTGTTTTTTAAACCCTGTTAAAAACCTTTCAGAAATGTTACTTAATAATGTCAACATGAATAGCATATAGTGTGTTTTTTTTTAATCAATAAAGAATCGAAACCCATTGAAAAATAAATAAACTCCATTGAATGGAATACATAATACTTAAACTTGTGAGTCATTCAAAAGCTCGTTTCAAGATCTGTGGCCAAGATGACGGGGAAGTGGGAAAAATGTTCCTCTGTATGACTATGAACTGACAATAGACCTTTTGCCCTTTCAAATCTAAATAATGTACTCTTTTGCTAATTTCTTTTAAAAAGTTCATCTTTGTTTTCCACTTGGCACATACTTAAATACCTTTGTTGATAAAAACTTTTCTAACTTCAGAATGATGTCATCGGTTTTCATATCTGGCTAAACAAAAGTTTATTATTTAGGAAATTTCATATTTTGAGTAGCCTTTACAAAAATGTATTTCCTGTGTAAACAAACGTATAAACGTAGCAGATTTACACTTTACTTTCAAAATTTCTTTAAATTTCAAAAGCTATCAACATTGTTTTCAGCGATTCAATGATATAGCTAACGCATTAAAACAGCATAGAGCCCAGCGATATCCGAACACCTAGAGTTTGTGGTAAAACAAACTCTGAATCTCTAGTTTTTGTTATTTAAAAAAAATTGGTTTTGGTGGGGGGAGGGGGTTCTTAATACTTCGTCTTCTTCTTCTCTCCGTTGATTGTCCGCTAACAAAAGCACTCTTCCCAAGCTCATATAAACTTGAAACTTCACATATAGTTAGATTATAGGGAGATGAAACCACTTCAGTGACGTCATGATGACGTCATCAGGTGTCAAATTGAAAGGTTTTTAAACATTAAATATTTTAATCTTTGAAAATCCACATCAAATCAAGAAGAAGAGACTGTCGCTTACTTTTTGCGGGATTATATAGAGGTACACATGTAATATAGGTCTTCAATTTTTATTTTTTATTGTGTGCGTGACATGACATGACCTCTATTTCCAGTCAAAACCAGAAGTGCCTTGGAATTTAAAAGTGGCAACTTTTTGGAAGTTGTTTTCAACGATGTTATAGTCTGGCAAGAGTCTGGTGTACAAAAATAGGACTGGTGGCATCATTACATCTAAATATGCCCTCTATCTAGTGGCAGGTTAAAAATAGCTCAAAATTCACTTTTACTAGATGTCTGTGGCAAAGTTTATGATAATCGTTTCAAAATTGGTATACATAATGACCTTCATACAAACCACATCTGTGTGGAGTTTTAGATTGATGACGTCATCATGTGTCTTGTTGTATTGCCTTAAAGGTAATTGACATGATACACAAAATTAAGTTTACAGTCAATAAAAATACCAAGGTCCTTTTGAATGCTGACACGAATAAGAACATTATTATTCACAGAGTAATTAAAAAGGCAGGGTTTCTTTTTAAGAGTAACACTTAAAATTGAACATTTAGCAAAGTTAAGATTAAGCTGCCAGGTTGAGCACCAGTTGGTGATCTTATGGATGTCTTCTTGCAACGAAATGCAATCAGATTAATTGTACACAGGTCGATAAACTTTCATATCATCAGCAAACAATAGAGACTTATTAGTAATACACTGGTAGGTCATTAATAAACAAAGAAAATAACATCGGACCTAGCACTGAACCTTGGGTGACACCAGATGGAACCGGGTGCCAGCTACATGTAGAGCATTGACCAACAACGACACGGTGCCCCCTATATATGTACATGTAAGATAGCTACATGTACTTATTAAATTAAGTAAATTAAAATTAACATTGACAGAGGCAAGTTTATGAATTAAGTGTTTATGACTAACCCGCGATCAACAGCGTTAGGGAAATCTGTGAAAATGATATCCAACTGCCCTCTCCGATCAACAGCACTATATGCCTCCTGAAGTAAAGAAGTGAGATTGGTGGTACAATCCCTACCAGCTACAAAACCATGCTGCTGCTCGGATATAGCTGGTTGGACATGTCACAATAAATGATTACACAGAATCCTTCCAAAAACCTTAGAAATGAGTGGTTAAAGAGAAACAAAGTTAAATTAGCAACATTTTGAGTCCAAATTAGTCGTTTGAACTTCTGGTAAGGTCAAGTCTGTGTTATCAGTAAGTGGAATATAAACAGTTTGGAAATATTCCATCAGGAGATCTGCTGTACTGTTCGAGTTGGCCGCATCTCTATGGATGTTGTTTCATTTCGTAGTACAGACGGAAGTGAATGTTTTTGTGAATTTGCCTTCACAAATCTCCAAAAACGTTTTGGATTTCTTCCCAAGTCTCCTGTCATTGTATAGATATTCGGCATATTTCTCTCTAGAAAGCTGCTTGAATGTTGATCTTGCTCGCTTGAAAGTGATGTGGCTTCATCGCAGCTATCCGTTGCCTCCAGTATACACCAAGGGATACATTCTAGAGTTCTATGTAGATCATTCAGGTCTGCCTTGCGAAAGTTGTAGTTTTGTCTCTTTGATGTTGGTTGTTTTGCCAGTGAAGGAATAATGTTTAGTGATATACCCAGTTCACAGTAAAAAAAATACTTGTTTCTAGATCTGAAGTAGCATTTAGATTCTCTGAACATATTACAAGATCAAGTATTCTTTCACCTCTAGTTTGGTTAAAGTTCAGTTGATATAAATTGTGGGCACCCATATTAGCATCCACAAACATGTCATCAATGACAGAGCTTGGGTCTGTTAACTGAGTGACTAAACTCCATTGCAGGATGGGTAGATTGAAGTCCCCCATGAGACATATGATGCTGTACTCACGAGATACATTAGTAAGACAGTCAGCAAGATTGTTAGTTGTTGAATGCCACTACCTGGGGGCCTGTAGACACACATATACCAATATTTTACTACGGTTGCATAATTTTATCCAACCAAGTAGAACACCACCACCTCTACCAGTCAATCTGTCTTTGCGAAACACTGTACAATCAGGAATTGATATTTATGCATTTGCTACCTCTGCTGATAACCAGGTTTCAGTTAAAGACTGACCAAATGGAAAAAGGCTGCTTACTAAAACACTATGGAAGATGTCTAATTTGTTGTTAAGACTTCTTAAATTCTGATGATAAATGTTCAGTCTTGGAAGATCATCGGAAGATATAGAATCAGATGTAGAATCAGCTGTCTGATTTACTGGACCAGGGCTGGGTTCCACATCTCCTGACACAGATCAATGTTAAAGGTGGCTACACAGTTTGAATAATAGCAGACTGATGCATTTCCAAACCTTTTCCTACATTTCCAAACCTTTTCCTACATTTCCATGTACAGTAGGAGATGTCCATTGTTGTTGATTAAGCTTGCTGATAGTCAAAGAAGTTGTCACTATATCTGGCAACACAATGGTGTGATCTTGCAGTCCATTGGATAGCATCTTGTGAATGGAGGCAGTCATCCATGTAAGGGGGCACCAAGGCATGTTTTTGTTCAATTTTTGGGGTGTTCAGGGCAATGCCCTGATGAACACTTCTTGTTTTTTCTTCATTTCATGCACAATGATGACCTAATTTTGACATTCAAACATGTTTTTAGGTCTGCAGCCAATAGTTTAGAATTTGAAAAGGTTTCTGTGTATGAAATTATCAATGAGTGGTTCACTTTCAGTATGTATTAGTTTGCTGATTTTACCCTGCGTTAGAACAGCCCTCCCCCCCCCCCCCCCCGTATTTATAAAATGTAGTGTGTATAGTAGCTAACAACTAACTTTAGTTCATAAAACAGGTTACATCATTATTACATCATCGGGGTTCAAATACATCAAATACAAGTTTCCTATGTACACAAATTCATGTCTACTAAACTAAACAAATTTAAATTCATAATCTTTGTGCCATAATAGAGGGATAACCAATAGGACATATTTGTTTTATTCTTGACCCTACTTGAACGATACATATCTTACAAAATGTACATGTACATACAACTACTCCATATTAATAGTGCCAAGAGCCTTCTGAAGGTGGGTGGTACACTTACCGCCTCCTCCACAGCAGTTAAAGGTATCTGCCAAGGCTGCTTGCTCTTTGGACTGTTATACTCCAATTGCCATTGAGAAATCATTTGAGCACCAATGAGTTCCCTCTCCCTGGAACCTAAATATATTGCCAGGTCTCGTCCTATGCAGACACGTTACAATCTTTGTCACCACCAATTCTGGTTTTAATAATGTACATGTACTGTAGATGGTGTGTATAAACTTCTCAACAAATCCTCTGCTGCCTGCCTCAATTACCAAAAATCTTGGGCCTTTGGGTCGGGTCCTTGACTGGCAGAACCGACAAGCCCCTCAACTTCTCCCAGAATAACAAGGGACTTCCCTTTCATTGAGTTCACTAAGGAAGTACCAATTGCTACCTCGAACAAAACCAGATCGTCTGTAAAACAAACTCTCCGACAGCCTTTCATGCTGGAAAGGCATTGCAGGCTGTCTCTCATACGAAGACAAAGTTCTCATTGCTAATGAAATTACGGCCTCAAACATCAACAACTTTCCGCTGTTTAGCCATCCTTTCTCACCACCCCCTCCCCAAGTGAACTCCAGGATATGCTCAGTAATTTTGTTCAGTCCAGCGAGAGGCACCTCCTTAAGAAAAACCTTCTTTATTGAAACCTGAGAGGGGAGGTCTAGGTCTAGCTTGCCTCCAAGCATGCATGCTCACTTTAAGACTCTGTCTCATCCAACGTTGTCTCAATCTCTGTCCACATCCCGCACACACCATAAAAATGCACAATCTTCACAGACACATGAACATGATGAATCTCAATCTCGACTTCAAACTCTTCCTTACTCACACTTTGTCCAAATTTTTTACAAACCTTCATCGCTTCTATGGTGAGCTTTTGCATGCTTGGAACACATCTGGAGCTCACATGATATACCACTGGACTCGATCAACCATGTTTTCAATCTTCCATTCTCTCTGTTAAGGATCCACTCACTTCTTCATCCCATTTTTCCCAATCTCCAACTCAACTTTGACCTGTACTGGACATTTATTCATTTGTCGCAGTCACCTACAACACAAAATCCTTTGCAATTACCTTGCCCGGTGTCTCAAGAAATCTTCCTTTAATATATCGCCATCTTAAATACTTAAAAATTTCTTCCTTCTGTATCTGGTTTAGTGTAAGGGAGTCTTGCACTTTGTGAGTGAAGGTTTCTGCCCTTGCCAAAGAGTGTCTGGCTCTTTCATCACTCTACTGTATGCTTATTGTCTTTATTGCTCTTACAATTTTAATCATTACCTTGTAATTATGTATTATAAGTGACATAATCTTTGATTCGAAGTAAAGATTTCACTGAAAAGCTCCAAAAAAGTCCTCTTCTTCCAATTTCTCTTCCTCTATTTCGAATTCATTTTCCTCTCATTCTTCTTGTAATTTCTCTTTCTCTTCTTCTTCTTGTAGTTCCTCTTCCTCTTCTTCTAATTCCTTTTCCTCTCCTTCTTCTAGTTTCTCTTCCTCTTCTTCTAATTGCTCTTCCTCTATTTCTTAATTTCTTTTCCTCTCATAAGGTGTTTGGGCAATAGCCGAACACCTATCGTTATTTTTCAACTTTTTTTTTATTTTAATTTTTTTAAATTTTTCTTCTTCATCCCCTTCAACTCATCTCCAGATAATAACTCAATATTGAAATTGAATTTAACCTTGAAACTTGGCACAAACTTGAACCTCATTATAAGGACGTCAGTTAATCATTGACGTCATCGGGTGTCAAATTACAAGGCTTTTAAGCATCAAATAATTAAATCTTAGAAAATCTGTATCAAACTACTAATACATGTAGGAGGCCGGTGGTTGCTTTTTGCGGGATCACACAAAGGTCATATAAGTCTTTATATTTTGTCTGGGGCATGACCTCACATGACATCTACTTTCTGTCGAAACCTGAAGTGGCTGTAATTCAAAAGTGGCAATTTTTATAGTTGTTTTTAACGATGTTGTAGTCTGGCAATTGTCTGGTTTAAAAAAATAGGACAGTGACGTCACACAATTCAAAAACGCCCTCTATCGGCAGGTTGAAAACTGTTCAAAACACACTTTTATTAGATGTGTGGCAAAGTTTAGGAGAATCTTTTCAAAATTGGTAAACATAATGACCTTTATATTAATTTATGACGTCTTCATGTGTCACGTGGTAAGGCCCTTAAAGGTGCACTTTTTGAAGCCAAGTATCTACTAAACCAAACAGCCGACTGAGTTCAAACTTGATGTACTGTTAGACAACGACCATGGCTAGTAATATTTTAGGTTAGAATTTTTTATTAAATCAAACATAACTCCTGAACCAGACATTGTATTTTTGTAATCTATATTTCATCAGAAAGGTATTCAAAAACCTAACAGACAATACACAGTGTGACCCAATTTGACCTTGTCTTCTGGTTGAAATCGGAACTTGGTTTGATAATAATAATAGTGGCTTCTCATATTCGTCACTCAGTGACGCTCAAGGCGCTTCAACAGTTGGTAACGGAAAAGATCATAACTCCTGAACCATAAATTGAATGTTTACAATCTATAGGCCTTCATCATCGGAAATGTCTTTAAAACCCCAACGAACGCTACAATAGAATGTGACCCCATATACATGTAATATCACATCAAATGTTTTGGGGAGATTGGAACAAAATCCATGGAGTTAAACAGTATCTATGGGGGAAAAGGTGTTGTTTCCATTTGTCGCGCGATCGAAAAAGAACCTTAAGACGAAAAGACAACATAACGTTTTGGCTTTTTTTTTTACAATTTGTTCTCGTTGCAAGTCTTTGCTCCTAGTCTTAGTTCCAAGACCGTGGTGTTTGCGTGTACACACAATCAGTACCAACGTTTGGATTACACTGTATATACGTTTGTATTGAATAAATATAGAGGGCGCTATAACTAGTGTTGTTTTCCCACAGACATAATACCTCGTTCCCAGTGGTGTAAGAACTTGCCGCGCCATTTTTCTTTTTCTTTCCCAGATTGCCTTGCTCGATTGTAACCCCTGGAAGTGTGACTTTGAAATATCCAAATATAATGGATATTTAAATTAGTCCATTCTGTGTTAGAGACTACGCAGTTAGGGCACTATCAAATGCGCATCAATTCAGTTTATTACTATTTTACATGAAAAAGGTCATACATGTAGATGTTCACTTAATACACCTTCTATTTAGAGGTCAATGCAGTCTTATGTAGTAACGTGAGCAATTATTTCTCGTGTAAACTAGGGTATAAACGTAACAGATTTACATTTTACTTTCTTTGAAATTTCAAAAGTATCAACAATCTTTTCATCAAATAGTTCACACATTAACACAACACTGACCTCACTGATACCCGAACACCTAGTGTTTGTTTTCACAAACACTAAAACTAGTTCTTTTAATTTCTCTTCCTCTTCTTCTTCTTTTACTAGTTCCTCTTCTTCTTCTTTTACTAGTTCCTCTTCTTCTTCTTTTACTAGTTTCTCTTCCTCTTCCTCTATTTCTAACTTCTTTTTATTTATCAGCATTTTTTTTTCTTCTTTTAGTTTCTCTACGTCTTCTTCTAATTCCTCTTCCTCTATTTCTAACTCCGTTTCCTTTTGTTCTTCTTTTAATTTATCTTCCTCTTGTTGTTCTTATTTCTCTTCCTCCCCTTCTAATTTCTTTTCTTTCCATTTTTCTAATTCCCTTCCTATTTCTATTGGTCTTCCTTTCCTTGTTCTATTTTATTTCCTCTATTCTTCTAATACCTCTTCTCTGTTTAAATTTTTTTATTTTGTTTTATTCATCCCTTCCTAATTCCTCTTTCTCTTCTTATTCCTCCCCACCCCTCCTTCCTGCTGATCTTCGAATTCCCCCCATCCTCCCCTCATCTCTTGCTGGTTTTTTTCCTTTTCCACCTTGAAACTTCGGCCTCTTTGGGAGATTATTGGGTCCGTAATATAAAAAGTATTGACTCGAGTGCATGACTAGAAAGATCGTCCAAAGGTAGAATATAAACGTCTATTACCCCCAAATTTGACCAGTTTCATTGTCAGGCCCCTCAACAACAAAAACCTCAATTTACTGCAGGACCCTTAACTTAAAATGAAAATAAGAAAGAAAGAACAAATTCCAGGAGAAAATGTATGTTTTTTACCAATTTAAAATGTTATAATAATGAAATAAAACCAAAACTAGAACACATCAAACACAATTTACAAATATCTCCATGATTTGTGTCTATTTTGTGATCCAGCCGGCCATGTTATCAAATATCCTACTATTGAAAAACACCCACTGTGATCTTTCAACAGTTTCTAGTCATTGTGATCATTATACTAATTTTGCTCATGGCAGTAAAGGCCTCATTACTGGACCAAATTAAACTCTGACTGTTTTCAACTGTTTGTAACTCAATAACAGAAGTGGACATACATTTAATTTGTAGATCAAAGTTATTAATAAAGATGGAAATTGAATTTCAATGTGTATATTATGAGGATCTTGGTAATAAATGATTGCTTGATCATTGTATTATTGTGGCTACACAATGTCAGTGTCAGTGATGTCAGTGAGTATTGATTAAAAACTCAAGCTTTGTTTTTAACAAGGGTAGAACTTAATCAAATAGATCTACACTGTATAATTATAATACTCAATTTTTCTTATTTTTGGAATTAGGAACTTTAAATTTGTATTGCCCCATTTACTTGAAAGCCATAGGTCTTTCCCAAAAGACCGGATGGCATGCCTGCAGCTGTGCCCATTGCGATCCAGCCATCCATGCAAGGCATGTTTGTGAGCTTTGCTATCAATGGTAAACATGGGCAAAAACTACAGATGTTTTAACAAATGGCCTTTCTGTTTAGTCTTGAGGTATTTTGTGTGTGATCTACATGTAAGTTGTCTACAGTTACCTACATGTATGAATGATACAGTTACCTACATGTATGAATGAGCCTGTTGTAAGGAAAGTGTTATGCCGAGGAGACTATCTTACACTGCATATTAACCACTCTATTACAATTTAAAACGGTGAACACTACATGTACTTAGTTTATCTGGGGCTAAACATTTCTAAACTGTCATCAACATATAACCATGCAGTACTGTGGGTTTTTTTCTTTTGTTTAAAATTCCTGTTTTCAGTGAAAATTTCTGGAAAATAAAAAACCCAGTTTTCTTCATTTTTGTTTAAAGAAATGAGGATTACTTTTGAAAAACAGGAAATTGTTAGTTTGGACATGCTTATATATGACCTTAGTGGATTAATTGAAGTAAGTCTATTATATCTTTTCAAGCACTACACAGATCCTTCGGGTCTAAAATCTGTATCCTTTTGGTGTCTTGAAGATCCAGTAATCACATTTTGTTGTGCCATTGTTTTTGCAGGTGAGAGTGGAACAGGTAATAGTTGCAGAACCTGCAACAGTGCTTCTTTACAAACTCACCAATCTGCTCAAGTTCTACTCATACACAATAGGGTAAGAAAAATAATTTTGAAAAAAAATACTTATTTGAAAGGTTTTGTTCTTCCTTTTGCTGCCTTGCAACGGTTAATAGAAATGAGCATCTAAAGTTTAATTTTGTCCTATTCTTGGACAAAGTAAATCACTTAAAAGTCAAACATTTGTTACTCAACATTATGTTTTAACAGCGGATTTTAGTTATGGTTCAATCAAAACAAACAGGATACCAATGCATTTGTATATTAATGGCAAACCATTTTATGCAATGGTCGGGGCACATCAAATCATGATCTGTAAATGATGCATCATGTTGATGGAGGGTTAGATGTGATATGAAAATAACTGTAGACAACATGCCGATAATCTCTCACACCTATTTTCAAACTACGTAACTCTGCCACGGATCTGTAATTGAAGTACAAAAATTATTTCATTTGCAAAGTTCAAGACTGATCAGATTCTAGTTCAAATCTAAGGGTTTTTTTTGTATTCATAAAAGAAAGTATAACCTTTGATATTTTGATTTTGTTCAGGCAGTTACTTGGGAAGGAAGCTTCTTTACTTGCATGTCTTGAAGAGCTGGAAGAGCTTTGCAAGAAAGTATTTTTGAATGCACTGAATGTCCTTTCTTCCAAACTCATGGAAAAGGTATGAAATGAGGTTACTGAGAGATCATTTAAAATCAATCGCAAAAGGATAACCCAATTGTGATAAATTGGCTGTTCAAAATGTCTTTCTTTTCAGCTTATTCTAAAAATATATATATATGAGTCTACTTCTTTCACTTATCCAAATAGTAATACTATTGCATGTTTGATAGCCAACAGGTAATTTTCTGTAAATGTTTTCTCAACCAAAGAGGACCCTCTCTTCGGGCCTACTCATCATGCTATGTGGTGACTCTATTTTGTACGATTTCTGGGGGTGTCAACCATTACTATTATCAGTATTATTACTAGTAGAGTTCTTATTACTGGTAGAGTTCTTATTACTGGTAGAGTTCTTATTACTGGTAGAGTTCTTATTACTGGTAGAGTTCTTATTACTGGTAGAGTTCTTATTACTGGTAGAGTTCTTATTACTGGTAGAGTTCTTATTACTGGTAGAGTTCTTATTACTGGTAGAGTTCTTATTACTGGTAGAGTTCTTATTACTGGTAGAGTTCTTATTACTGGTAGAGTTCTTATTACTGGTAGAGTTCTTATTACTGGTAGAGTTCTTATTACTGGTAGAGTTCTTATTACTGGTAGAGTTCTTATTACTGGTAGAGTTCTTATTACTGGTAGAGTTCTTATTACTGGTAGAGTTCTTATTACTGGTAGAGTTCTTATTACTGGTAGAGTTCTTATTACTGGTAGAGTTCTTATTACTGGTAGAGTTCTTATTACTGGTAGAGTTCTTATTACTGGTAGAGTTCTTATTACTGGTAGAGTTCTTATTACTGGTAGAGTTCTTATTACTGGTAGAGTTCTTATTACTGGTAGAGTTCTTATTACTGGTAGAGTTCTTATTACTGGTAGAGTTCTTATTACTGGTAGAGTTCTTATTACTGGTAGAGTTCTTATTACTGGTAGAGTTCTTATTACTGGTAGAGTTCTTATTACTGGTAGAGTTCTTATTACTGGTAGAGTTCTTATTACTGGTAGAGTTCTTATTACTGGTAGAGTTCTTATTACTGGTAGAGTTCTTATTACTGGTAGAGTTCTTATTACTGGTAGAGTTCTTATTACTGGTAGAGTTCTTATTACTGGTAGAGTTCTTATTACTGGTAGAGTTCTTATTACTGGTAGAGTTCTTATTACTGGTAGAGTTCTTATTACTGGTAGAGTTCTTATTACTGGTAGAGTTCTTATTACTGGTAGAGTTCTTATTACTGGTAGAGTTCTTATTACTGGTAGAGTTCTTATTACTGGTAGAGTTCTTATTACTGGTAGAGTTCTTATTACTGGTAGAGTTCTTATTACTGGTAGAGTTCTTATTACTGGTAGAGTTCTTATTACTGGTAGAGTTCTTATTACTGGTAGAGTTCTTATTACTGGTAGAGTTCTTATTACTGGTAGAGTTCTTATTACTGGTAGAGTTCTTATTACTGGTAGAGTTCTTATTACTGGTAGAGTTCTTATTACTGGTAGAGTTCTTATTACTGGTAGAGTTCTTATTACTGGTAGAGTTCTTATTACTGGTAGAGTTCTTATTACTGGTAGAGTTCTTATTACTGGTAGAGTTCTTATTACTGGTAGAGTTCTTATTACTGGTAGAGTTCTTATTACTGGTAGAGTTCTTATTACTGGTAGAGTTCTTATTACTGGTAGAGTTCTTATTACTGGTAGAGTTCTTATTACTGGTAGAGTTCTTATTACTGGTAGAGTTCTTATTACTGGTAGAGTTCTTATTACTGGTAGAGTTCTTATTACTGGTAGAGTTCTTATTACTGGTAGAGTTCTTATTACTGGTAGAGTTCTTATTACTGGTAGAGTTCTTATTACTGGTAGAGTTCTTATTACTGGTAGAGTTCTTATTACTGGTAGAGTTCTTATTACTGGTAGAGTTCTTATTACTGGTAGAGTTCTTATTACTGGTAGAGTTCTTATTACTGGTAGAGTTCTTATTACTGGTAGAGTTCTTATTACTGGTAGAGTTCTTATTACTGGTAGAGTTCTTATTACTGGTAGAGTTCTTATTACTGGTAGAGTTCTTATTACTGGTAGAGTTCTTATTACTGGTAGAGTTCTTATTACTGGTAGAGTTCTTATTACTGGTAGAGTTCTTATTACTGGTAGAGTTCTTATTACTGGTAGAGTTCTTATTACTGGTAGAGTTCTTATTACTGGTAGAGTTCTTATTACTGGTAGAGTTCTTATTACTGGTAGAGTTCTTATTACTGGTAGAGTTCTTATTACTGGTAGAGTTCTTATTACTGGTAGAGTTCTTATTACTGGTAGAGTTCTTATTACTGGTAGAGTTCTTATTACTGGTAGAGTTCTTATTACTGGTAGAGTTCTTATTACTGGTAGAGTTCTTATTACTGGTAGAGTTCTTATTACTGGTAGAGTTCTTATTACTGGTAGAGTTCTTATTACTGGTAGAGTTCTTATTACTGGTAGAGTTCTTATTACTGGTAGAGTTCTTATTACTGGTAGAGTTCTTATTACTGGTAGAGTTCTTATTACTGGTAGAGTTCTTATTACTGGTAGAGTTCTTATTACTGGTAGAGTTCTTATTACTGGTAGAGTTCTTATTACTGGTAGAGTTCTTATTACTGGTAGAGTTCTTATTACTGGTAGAGTTCTTATTACTGGTAGAGTTCTTATTACTGGTAGAGTTCTTATTACTGGTAGAGTTCTTATTACTGGTAGAGTTCTTATTACTGGTAGAGTTCTTATTACTGGTAGAGTTCTTATTACTGGTAGAGTTCTTATTACTGGTAGAGTTCTTATTACTGGTAGAGTTCTTATTACTGGTAGAGTTCTTATTACTGGTAGAGTTATTTTTTGTTATAGAGTAACAGTTTTGAATAATGGTTTTCCTGAAAGATGACTTAATTTCACTGAGTCAACAAAGTATAGGTTTTCCCGACCAACAAAAATCCATTCATTTTAACTCCTGGCTCATTCAATTTCGTTTTAAACGAATGCTCCGTTGAATCAGCATTCAACAGTCAAAAGGAGTCATTCAATTTCACCAGTTTAGCATTCACTGGTCAAATAAGATCAGTCAATTTCATTAGAACGCAAGACTCATTCAATTTCGTAAAAGCCAGCAGCAAGAGCTGGTCAACCATTCAATTTCATTAATGAGCAAACATTTTCAAAATGGTTGAATTCAAATTCAAATTCTATGTTATGTGCTTTCTGATTCGTAGTTGCCTGTATAAAGGCAGATACTTTGAGGGAAAACTCATTTGTACACTAGTTTGGCGTTATCTCCAAGTATAGGCCGAAACAATTTTGTAAGAAAAGATGGCTGCCCGTGATCGGTACAGAGCAGTGAATAATGTAGATAGGGAGAGACTCTTTGAAGCATTCGAGAATAACCAGGCTGACTACCTACAATTAGCATGCAAACACTCTTGGCATCAAGAGATCTACTGCAATGTCAATAGTGGCAACATAACATTATTTGCGTACCGGTCGTCACGAAAAGTTGCCGACTGGGGGAGCACACAACACCAAGATAGATCAGTAAATGCGAGATGAGCTTGAGCGATTACTGGATGACAACCCACATCTAACAATGAAACACATGAAAGATGAGCTCAAACATTCGCTACCAGACAAACCAACTGTGTCTCCCAGTACCATTGGCAGAACCCTAGACAGCATGCTCATGACCCTTAATTTTCAGAGGATGTGCCTAATGCCCGCAACTCGCCAAGGGTACTCGATATGCGAGTAGAGTACACGCAGTGGTTCATGTAGTATGGAGTTGTCGGCCACTGCGTATTCATTGATGAAACTGCCTACAACATATGGACAAGGCGCTCTTTTGGTAGAGCACCTCGCGGTATCCCGGCAAGGCGCATTGTACACGCTCAAAGTGGACGCAACTGTAACATGACATTTGCTGTTTCAGGGGAGACTGGCCGTGTAAACCACCGGATAGCATTTGAGACTGTTACAAGAGAAAGATTTGAAGAGTTTCTGGTCGAAACAGCCCGTGAGTGTGAAAACATGTTCCCAGGAGATGCACCAATCTTTCTTGTGTACGACAATGCCAGACCCCATGTGCATGCCCAGCTCCCAGCAGGAATCAACCAGCAGATCCAGTTGAAATGACTAATAATAATAATAACAACCAATGTTTATATAGCGCTTTTCACACCCGAAGGGCGTTCCAAAGCACTTCCAACATTATTACTCCTGGTCACTGGGCCATTATTTCATTCCTTAAACCATCTCAGCTCCCTGGGGAGTATACAGCCTGTGCAACAAATATGCGCTACTAAGCTAAATCAATCACAAGAACCATCTCTGCCCTCACAGGTACCCATGTTACCCCTGGGTGGAGAGAACAATTATAGTTAAGTGCCTTGCTCAAGGACACAAGTGTCACGACCGGGACTCGAACCCACACTCTGCTGAACAGAAACACCAGAGCTTGAGTTTGGTGTTCTTATCCGCTCGGCCACGACACCCCACCATATTCACTCTTCCTGAAATGGCCCATTCGTCATTCAAAGCTGGCATGAAGAGAGATCTGGCTCTCCCAGAATGGCAGCAACAATTAGGTGACCGGGAAGCAGCACATAGAACAGGAATGAATCTACAACAGTGGAGGGGTGATCTGCTGCTAGAAGTGCCTCAGCAAAATATTGGACAAATAACTCATAAAAAATGTGTGAGACAGTATAATCATAGCCAAACTTACATGCGAAGATGTTTGGCACGTCAGATCATTGAAGATTAAAGAAACCAACTTCAAATATAAATAAACGAATAGAAGAAATGTATAACAAACAAAGAAAAGCACCTGTGAAAAAAATCCACAGGAAAACAACAAGATTAATTTGTTTTTAAATTTAATAACGACTCCTTATAATTTTAAGCTTTTGTTTCCTTTAAAACATTTGTTAACTTCTAATTTGACATGGTCCGGACATTAGCAGAAAATAAAGGCAACTCCCTGATCCTTGGTCACCCACAGAAAAGATACTACATATCAACCTAATAAAACTAGCAGTCCAAAAGGCTCTTCAGCATATGACAGTGGGGTCATAAACTGTACAGTCTGAATAAAAACTCACAATTCCACAGTAGTTTTCTTCCTTAATCGCCAAGGGGGTACCCACTCGCCTTTTCTTTGCATGTAAACATTCAATTGGTGCATTCCTTGTCAGATCTACTCACTACAAGCAAAGCACCTGTCTTGGAGAGTGAACATTATTCCAGATGCACTCTCAAAGGGTCCATAGAATCAGGGCAACTTGCACTAGGGAACCAGGTGTTTGACCACAGGTGTTCGGCTAATTCCACAAAATTTGCTTCTTAACCAAGAACCAATCTCCAAATTGTTTACCTCTAGATATTTTCTTCCCATAAATATTGGTGCCCTGTCCACTTTCTAAAGTTGTACATTGATCATACAAAGGGGCCGTGCAGTGACACAACAATCACTCACAACTCTTGCTCAGTGGATTGTTGAGGCCATAAATGTGACATCTACAACAACACCTGAGCCTGCTCCTGCTCAGCCACTTGGGTCCTACAAGTCAACCATACAAAAACCAACCAGCCTCAACCTGACCAGGCAAACTGCTAATGGTGTGAAATGCGTTTCAGGTTCACAAATAGCCACTACATATTTTAATAGCATCTTCTTTGGTTATGCCCACTCTATTAGCTTAAGAAAAACCGTTATCGGCGCAAAAACATCTCAGGTTCACAAACAGCCACCGACATGCAAATAGCATCTCCTTAGAAAATATCGGAGGAGACATATTTTCTGCAATAGAATTTCCCCAAATCCAGAGGGACTTTCCAGTCAAGCAAGAAAATACTCGCCTTCAATACCATTCCTCCTAAAAATGGAGTTCAGGGATACCCACGTATGAAAAAGAAAAAGAAAAACAAGATATTTTGTGTATACACTCGGGATGTGCAGTGCTAAGAAGTCATGCTTTGTTTTTGTTCAGAGGAGATGCTTGTGTATGCGCATTGTAAATGCATTTGTAGGTATCAGAAGTGAGTATTTTCTTACTAGAATAGAAAATCCCTGTTGATTTTAGGAGAATGTGATACCTGCTGACATCATTATGAAATCATGACAACTTTCAATTGTCTGATGAGTTTCAAGGCTCAATTCAGTTTCAATCTTGAGTTATGCTGCACAGAAGGTTTGATGGTTATAAGAAGAAGATAAAGGAAAAACCTATAAATTTAGAAAGACAATGTCAAATTGGGGTCATATCTGTGTTTAGTTTATAAAGACCTTTACGATGTTGTATAGATTGTAAAAATCCAGTTAATGGTTCAGGAGTTATAATTTTTTTCAAACATCAAACTTTATTTCTAATGATGCTATCATAATGTCATTGTTCAGGTGCTATCTTGATTGAGGTTCAATTGTCTGATTGATTTCAAGGTTTAGCTCAGTTTCATTTTGAAGTTATGCTGCAGAGAAGAGTTTGAAGGAATACCACAGTGGCAGTGTGACAAGGTGGTCTTTCAGGGACACTGTAACATTTGTTTTTCTGATCACACATTCTTGTTAACATAACTTCCTTATGTAATGGTTGATTTTGTTTACATTTAACATTTAAGCTTTTATTGATATTATCTATCAGTTAATAAAGAAATTTGGGTTCAAGAAAGTTTGATTTGAAAATCAAGACAGTTTTAACTTGTCATAATAGGGCACTGCGTATTTTTGGTGACATCATCACTGGTATGTTTATAAAGGTAATGAAGAAAATGTAATTTCATGCATAATTTATCCCCCAAAAGGCAAGTTGGGTCACATGTTTGAAGCATTGTTAAATAGCTTTTTAAAAAGAAGAAAATCCAGAAGAGAAAAAAAAATGACAAAAACAAGAGGCGTAAACAATTTTTTTTTTTTTTTATATCAATAAAAACTTGGACAAAAACAAAAAAGGAGCCCAAGCACCTTAAAAAATCAAAAACAAATACTGTACATGTACATGTACATGTAACAACAAAATGGAAATTTTTAAGTTGCTTATTTTGGTCAATATTATCCACACAAGTCGAACAGAAGTGCCCAGAAACTGCAGGAAAAATAAGCCTGAATGCAGATGCAACTTGTCCCTGCAACATCTGACACATCGGGATACTTCCTACTGATGGCAAGTCTGGCCTTGCGCCATCCCTTCTATAAAACTTTTACTGGGGGGGCTAAGCCCCTCACCAGTTTTCCAAGGCTGTCAAGTTTCTCCCCATGGATGGCTTTTCCAAGATTAATCATTTGGTCTTTCAATCACTTACTTCTCAGAATGACCAGCACAGGGACTCCTTCTCTGTCATCTCAAAGTGATTTTATACTCATTTGTATGAGTGCATTCATTATCTTGGTTATGTTCTCTTCACGCAGGGAACAATGCATCATGTCCCTGTGGATGCTTGACTTATGCCGGTCTACCTTTAAGGGTGGGCAATGCCCCTTCACTCACCAAAAAGCATCTTGCATACCTTTAGTGGATAAGCAGTATTTTATTTAGACGCTAATGCTTATCAAAGAATTCTTTTTAAGAATATCGACTGGAGTGATAAAGGGATCTCGACAGATGGAGAACATCTCACCCATCTCAGATTTGCTGATGATATCCTCATTTTCAGTCACACCCCAGAGGAACTCCAGGGAATGATTCAAGAGCTTGCTGATGAAAGTAGTAAGGTGTGCCTCATAAACATCAAGAAAACAAAGGTCATGATGAGTAGCAATATTCAAAACTTCAAAATAGCTGCTCAGGGAAAAGATTTGGAGATTGTTGACCACTACATGTACATCTATCTGGGAAAGATCACCTTCAATAACGAAACAGGAGATGAAATAAAGAGAAGAATCCAGTTAGGATGGGTGAAGTTTGGCACACTCAGCCACATCTTTTGAGACCACACCCTTCCTATATCCCTGAAAAGGCAGGTATTCGATCAGTGCATCATACCTGTCCTATCGTATGGTGCCGAGACATGGACAACCACCAAACGACTTGAGAAAAAACTAAGGGTGACAGAGAGGGCTATGGAAAGAATAATGATAGGAGTAACAAAGAAGGACAGGGTGACGAACGAGGACCTAAGAAAGAGTGCAGGATATCATTAAGACCATCAAATCAAAGAAATGAAGATGGGCAGGTCACCTAGCAAGGAGATATGACAACTGGTGGGCATGCAAAACAACCAACTGGACTCCAAGAAACCGTACAAGAAAAAGAGGGAGACAAAACAGAAGATGGAGAGATGAACTAAGTACATATAGGGGCATTGCTTGGCAACAGACAGCGCAGAATAGAAGGAAATGGAGAATTGGTGAAGAGGCTTTCCTCCTGCAGTGGAGTGAAATAGGCTAGAAAGAAGAAGCTTATCAAAAAGAAGGAAAATGTTCGCATCTGCCGAACAGTAAAGAAAAAGTTTGCCTATGATTTCTGAGGCTTAAATGAATGACTATATTTACACACAAGAAATGCCCGTAGACTTCTGGGACTTGTTTAAGTGAAGTAACGTAAGCCTTGGTTACCTGGACCCCTCTGTTGTAAGGGGAAAACACCACCGAGCCAATCAGGGTCCACGTAACCTCAGCGTACACGATGCTAATTATGAAGACTAATAAGATTGAAGAAGTGCTGTAAACTAAGAACCTCGCTTGTTGAAGGTACATTGTAGGACGAAGAGTGGAGTGACGAAGGCAGCTCTGTAGCTTTTTGTTACCGCTTTCCGCACCAAGTATTACGATGATTAGGATAGTCTTCTAAATGGTAATATGGGGATCTTTGTTGATGTACACCTGGGCCGTTATTCACGAAACTAAACTTAGTGGAGCTTAAGTTTTCACTTAAGTCTTAAGCACCCCGCTAACTTAAGTCGGGTGCTTAAGTAGCTATTCACAAAACATCTAAGGACCCACTTATCTTAGTACCCCACTTAAATCTTACTAAGTTAAGTTGTTTAGATCAAGTTAGTGCACATGCGCACAAAACATACGTCATCAATGGTTACTATGATGACTCAGAGGCAATCAATCAATTATCATTACCCCCTAGTGCAACAGCGGTGCCACAGATGACGGGTGTGGATATTAATTTTTAATATAAATTGTTTTTCTTTTGTTTTTGTGCGTTGGCCTCACTTAGTATACGCGCGCGTCCCACGCACAATATGAATTTAGACATGCATTAATGATAGAAAAGCAGTATGTTTTAACACTGGAAAAAATGTTAGACGTGTGCGTTTTAACACTACATGGTCTAAAACAGTTGTAACGAATTGTAACACAACAATGGCCTCAACCCTGAAGGAGAAGACTGCCCGGAAACCTATTTTTTCCGAGAAGGAAAAGTTGCTCCTCTTAAGTGAATGGGAGAAGAGGGCCGATGTGCTTCGACCGAAGTTTTCGTCGAAGGTGACTTCTCAAGTCAAGCATGAAGCGTGGCGGCAAATCGCGCAAATGCACATTTCCCGTCAGTGCGTCGAGTTGTTCCGGAATTACAGAAGAAGTGGCAGAACATGAACAGTAAAATAAAGGAGGAAGCCTCAAAATGTCGAAAGGAATCAGTGAAAACCGGTATGCAATACTAATTTGTTTAATTGTTTTAAAAGATTGTACTGAACAAATAGATATTAAAATTATTATCAATAACTACATTTAAATGTGAAGAAATGAATAAAAGAAGAAAATAAATAATAATAATCATAAAAATTATTTAAAATTAATAATAATATTCAATAAATAAGTAAATAAATTGATAAATAAATAAATAAATAATTACATCAATCAACCAATCAAATCCGTCCACCAATCAATCAAATAATGGGTCAATTAATCATTTTGGAATTGATAACTAAAACCATTAATTAATGGGAAGTGAACAAGCAATTAGGTATGAAAATAAATGAAGTAAATTTATCATAAAAATAAAACCAATAGATAAAATAATACCTCCATAAAGAACACCCCATTAGTAACCTTAGTTATTATGTAGGTGTTCTTTGAAGATGCACAGTACATAAAATATATAATATTGACTTTTAAGGCTTGGCATTTTGGAAAACTCTCAACACTTAAGCTTTTCTTGCTTTAGCAAGTTATTGAAAAAGTGTTTGTAACTGATAATAGACCAATCCATTAATTAGGCCCGCCCCCTGTGCTTGATTAAAAGGCAAGGGGCGGAGCTAAAGGGGTCTGTCTATTAATGTGACAATTGGTGGCATGTCTAAAAGTCAAGGCTAAAATTACATGGTGTTTAAAATAAAACTATTTCTTTCAAGGAGGAGGACCTGCCCACCTGGAATTGTGTCCTATGGACCAAAGACTAATGACCCTGATAGAAGAGAACTCTCCAACTATAGTAGGGATCGTTGGCAGAATTGACAGCCTTCCTCCGGATGAGGAGCCTGCAGTCGCCACATCAGCTGCTCATGGTTCCATTGCGGAAACACCGGACGACAGGTAAAGGTAATTTTTTTTATATTGCTCATCGAAACTTATAAAAATGGCGGGGTAAATGACGGAGGTTGACACTTCATTTTGAACCAAACTATTTTTGCTGTTGTTTTTTTAAAATATTTTTTAAAAGAAAGTCATTAGTCCCAAAGTCTTTGAACTATGTTGAGCTGGCACAGCATTTACATCATACTCGCCAAGAAAATTTGTAAACGAAAAGTCAGTGACGTGATGCATGACAGGACATCCATACAATGTTAAATTAAGATTTAAAACAATAGGTTTGAAATTGATAACTGGTATAGCCGAATAGTTATTATACTTCCTAAAAGCAAACAAGAAAGCTAATTCCGTATTGAAATTATTTTAAACCTTTAGCACTAATATTGATGAGTTGGCAGACTCCAACACCGTCCCATCATCGTCAGGCACTCGTCATGGAAGATCAACGATGATGCCTACAAAAAGGAGGTCGGAGGAAATGAAGAAGAGTACGGAAAACTAATTATGCTGGAAAAAAGAAGATGCGAAATTGAAACGTAAAAAGGCAGAGGTAGAAATCGAAAAAACTTCAGTTGGAGAAGGAACTGATTCTCCTTCAAATAGCAGTTCTTCAACAGGGTTTACAAAACCAATAAATTATAATTATTTGTTGTCTTTTTTATACTATATTTGGTGATGCTTTTTGTTCTTCAGTATTTCCCCAAATTGTACATTTTGTATCTAGGTTTTCCCTGCGATTTTCGACAAATAAGTGGCCAATTTAAACATCGATATGTTCTATTTTGTGCGAAATTAAAGCTCATTAGAACAGTCATTCAATTTCACTTTTAATGTGTATTGGGTCCTCTGTGTTATAAAAACATTCAACTTTCAAATTCTCAGCAGCTTTTCGCAGCGTGCTTTTGGTCATTAAAACACGTTTTCGGGCAACCATAATTGTGTTATATAAATGAAAACGGAAGTTTAAAAAAATGTTTCTTGCCATCTTATCATTCTGTAACTTTATGGTTTCTTAAAGGCAAGGTATACCTTTAGGTAATTACTAAAACAAATTATTGACCATAATAGCTCACTTGTTACAGCATGATAATTGATAACATTTTGAGGAATGATTCCCTTCTAAGGAATAAGGTTTTAGAGGTAGAATTCAAAACCTTTCAATCTGAGAAACATTTCTGCATGAAATGTTCTCAGATTGTGTATTTCAATAATCGATTACTCTTCCATGTGTGGACATAACCGCTCCAGTTTTTCGGCAATTTTTCAAAAAATTGTATCACCTTTTAACATGAAATTTTCACAGGTCAATTTGATTGTGTATATTTACATTTATATGGGATTAAAAACAATCGAACTGTTAAAAAAACCCACTAAAGTTTACTTTGCCTTTGAAGAGGAAGGGAAATGTAAAATAAAATTTTGTGTTGTAGGCCCCTACTCATTTTCGGCTCATGTCACACAGGGCAATGTACAATGTAGTGTACATGCAGCCAGTATTAAGACAATCTCCATGAAGACAAAACATTGACTTGTCAATTTCCACAATGGAGTAATTGTTGGTTGCCTCCAAATTGCTGTGTGACAAAGACAATTGTTCGTTTATTTAAATCGCCTTGTTTTTGCACTCGTGGAGCTCCGTAACTAATGTATAGGAGAATTCAAGTCCTGATTTGACTTCTTTTTGGGATGAATAAATGTAAATTTTGTTCTTTCAATCTATTGAATGTGAAATAACTGTCATTATTATTGTCATAGTTATTTTTAAAGGTGATGTAACCGGAATCTAACGTTTTCCAAAATATAACGTTTTCCAATTAAGGAATTATGGCTGGTTTTTAATAATAAGTTAATCTTCTTCGTTGAAAGATTGCTGAAAGAGCATTGATCTAAAACATATAATTCTTCATTTGTGGCAATAATTTGTTTTTCGGTGTAAAGAATATTTGGAAGGTGGGTGGGCTCAATTTTTTTAAACAGATGGTACATTTTAAACATGTATTATTCTTTATAATCCCTAACCATCTAAACAAATCTAAAAAGATTTATATTGTTTACAAAATACATGTATTTCTATTGTTTACATATCGTTCCCCCCTCGTGCTTATTATTTGGTGACTTAAGTAGTTTCGTGAATACCGGCCCTGGCCACATCTTTGGGCCATTCATCAAAAGAAAAGGAAGAATTCACTACATATCCACTGCAGTGAGTCTCATTTCCCCCTTTCGGGGTACAACTCGTGCTACACCAGTCTACACCAGGCCCCTTTGTACCTACAGAAGCATCTCATGTACCTACCACCTTCTTATGGTGCTAACCTATGCTAATGTAGTCAACAGGTAAGTAGAGTGACGTAGACTCCCCCAGACTCCCCCATCACAGAAGTGTGGTTGGGGTATATAAAGGATATTTACCTGTAGAGCTTCCTCTCCCTTTCACCACTAAACTCAATCTTGTGAATGTGTTTAGCAGCAGAAGAAAAGAGGAAGCTAACAAGGTGTCTATTTCACAGGGCACTCTGGGGAGCCAACAGAGGGCACTTTTTGTGTTTACAAATTCTTTCAGGTGAAAATTTTCTCTTATTGCTGGAATAACATTTTCCTTTTTTTACACAGGTTGAATTACCACCTGCTGACCTGGGACCAACTCCAACCCTGGTCCAAAATTTGAATCTTTTGAGAGAAATTCTAATGTCCCATGATTCATCTGTGGTTCCATTAGATGCTAGACATCATGATTTTGCTAAGGTAACTTTTTTTAATCTATTATTTGTATGTTTCTGTGATGAAAACAGTTAAATTATTTGTAAGCAGAAACGCAGGTCCTTTTGGGGAATTTTTTATTATTATCATTATTATTTCATTTTATCACAGCATACAAAAGATTTACAGCCTTCTGTAACAGATCTACCCTCACAGTTGTCCCTATTTCATCTAGATAATTCCCAAGTGCTTTCGAAATGGGGCCAAGTGCTCCAACCACCACAGGTACTACTTTCACTTTCACCTGCCAAATCTTACAAAGTTCCCTGGCCAGGTATTGGTACTTTTGTTCTTTTTACAACCTTCAAAGCTTCAGACCTGCCAACCTGTACGCATTTTGCGTACCATGCACACATTTTCACATCTGAGTACGGTGGTACGAAATATATGCAGAAAGTACGCAAAAGACGCAAAATCTAAATCGCGTGTGTTAAAAACTGCAACACGAAAGGACAATTTTGTTCTCAATTTATTCAACTGTGATTCGTTCGACCCCAAGTGCAAAAACAACCGAACAAAGACACCCTGCATCTGAGTGATTATTATGCACGTCGATAAAAAAGAGGTTGTGCCTAGAAATTATATTTTAAATTCTTACTCCCGCTGGAAAACTAATAAACCAATACGTAACAAAGGGGGTGGGAATGGCGCAATCCAGTTTCGGTCAATCTTTTACAGTACATTGTTAGGCCGAATGTACATGCACATGCACATGCACACAACGCATGTGTTCGGCATCGCCGTGTGAATAACATGGACGCCGATCGAAGTGTCAGATTTATACATCGTTTCTGGTAGTTTTACTTTTATTAGGGGAGAATAATGGGAATTTAATGGCCTGTGATCTTTTTATAAGAGAAACAAGTGATGAATTGAAGTGGAACTGGAAAATTCTACTGTAGCTTTCGTTTGTCCGTTTACTGGACAACCAAAGAAAAGATGGAACCTTTCGCATTTTTATTGTCAAGTTATTTGCATGCCGAGTAAGTTACTAAGAATTTAGGAACATTGTTCAACAGTGCTTTTCATAGAAATTAATAAATGTTATTGGAATAGAAATCAGTCAAAACGGGCTCACCTCCCGTAGGGAAACCTCTGGCCATTTTTTTTTAAATATCAATAATTAGCTGTTTCGCAGCAAGCGCAGCGAAACAGCTATTTTATTTCGAAATCTCGCGAGAGATTCCGTGAGAGTCCGGCTACGCGCATGCGCAATCATATCGCTACAACGCATGGAAAGCGGTAACCGCTTGACCTTTTTCACAGTTTTTCTATCAACCATAATCGGGTTGAAATCCATCTTTAAAATTTAATTATTATCACAGTATAATTACTGGATAATCATGGATGCGGCTGAAACAGCCGATGCTGTGGAAAATCGAACGAAAAGTACAAAAAATACACGTTCTACAACACGAACGAACAATACATGTATGACTAATGTCAATGCGTGTAAACCTAATACTACTGGTAGTGTACCCGTACCCGCCGCCGCCTTGGTAGCCGAAGGCACCGAACAACAGCGTACAGCAACTGTACCAACTGCTGGCGCAGGGAGTTCAAAAACCAAAGGTGGTAATGACATGAATAAGCGACCTCCATGCCGTAAAACCAAGGAAGACGGCATTTTAGCAAAGGTCGATAAGCTTGAAAAATTGTTGGAACAACAGGCGATGAACGCACAAAATTTTCAAGAGATGATTATGGGGGCGATGAATGCCCCAGACATGAGCATGTGTGATAATCACACGGAGTCAGACGGTTGTTTTTCATCAACCTACGGCAGCTACGCTGACGACAACAGCGTTGTCTTAATGGACACCGCCACCGGCAGTACCGGGACTAATAATGATCAGGGACCAATGTCCAAAGATACATCGAATGACACCGCGGTCACGGTGAGCAAAGAGCAAGGATTTGCTTCAAGATTTACTGTCCCATCCAGTGTTGGTAATCCAATTAATGATGATGTTGCAAACAGCCTATCTTTTCTCATGAAGGAGAAACTGGAGGACAAACATATGACTGATACTGCTGACAAGTATCAATGCCCAAAAAATTGTGAGGCTTTGGTGATCCCGAAAGTCAACCCACAAATATGGGACAACATAACGGCAAAAACCCGTTCAAGGGACCTGAAATTGCAAAGAATTCAGAAGCCTCTCATTAAAGGCATCACAGCTTTAGCACAAGCATGTGGTTCGGCGGGTTTGACAACTGAACAAGAGGATGGCCTTGCGTTGTTAGCATCGGCTAACTTCGAAATGAATTGTCTTCGCAAGGAACTCATTCGGCCAGACATAAACCAAAAATTTTCACATTTGTGCAAACCATCCACCAAGGTCACCCAAATGCTGTTTGGCGATGACCTTGGCAAACAAGTTAAGGATCTCCAAGAGGAGCAAAAAGCAACAGTTGGGGTGATGCGTTTTGCACGAATGCAGAGAGGGAACTATCATCCTTACTCAAACCATGGATACAACCCCATGAACTTCATGAATAAACGCTATCAAGCTGCTGGCTGGAAAACTGGTGGCGGTGCTGGAAATTCTTTTTTAGGCGGACAGTACAACTTCAAAAACAGACCGTTTCAACAACGAAACTTCCGCAACCACACCAGGCCAAATCAACGGAAACAGTTTGGTGTCATGAACACAACTGCAAACCCGACCAAGAAGTTGTCCCAGACCTAACCGAGGCTGGTACTATGACAAGCTCTACCGCAGGTGAGGTAGGTCTTTCAAACTTGTTTGTAAACAATTTAGAATGCTTGGTGGTAGGTGGTCGTTTGAGGCTATTTCGCAATGAATGGGAAAAACTTACATCAGATAAGTTGATATTACAGGCCATTACAGGATATAAACTAGAATTTGGGGAACTGGGTCGGCCTCCACACCAGTTCTTTACACCATTTCCATATAAACTTACACGTGAGGAAAGTCAATGTGTCTCTGAGGAAATAAAAAATCTCCTTGAGAAACGGATCATTGAACCCACATGTTATGAGAATGGTCAGTTTATCTCAAATATCTTTACTCGTAAGAAGAAAGATGGTGGTATGAGAATGATCTTGGATCTCTCATTGCTTAATCAATATATTGATTATAAACATTTCAAAATGGATACGTTTGAAACTGCAACATATTTAGTGCAGCCGAATTGCTACATGGCCTCACTTGACCTTAAAGATGCCTACTATTCTGTACCTATTGCGGTAGAGTGTAGAAAACTGCTTAAGTTTAAATGGAATAATGCATTATACCAATACACAGCTTTACCAAATGAATTGAGTTCTGGCCCTCGCATTTTTACTAAGATCCTGAAGCCACCATTTTCAAGGTTACGTACATGTAGCATGGGACACAATAACTGGATATATTGATGATACTTTGATAGTAGCACCCTCTAAAGAGGAAGCTGAACAATCTGTTCAACTTACAGCCCAGACCCTGGAAAAATTGGGATTCATCATCCATCCTACCAAGTCGATCTTTATACCACGACAAAGCATTGACTATTTGGGATTTAATATTAATTCAGTAGAAATGAAAATTTCTTTGCCAGACTCGAAGAAACAAGAACTTGTAGAGGTGTGCCAGTCTTTGCTGGACACAAACAAGCCTACAATAAAACATGTAGCAATGGTGGTGGGCAAACTCGTAGCCTCTTTCCCAGCTGTACAGTATGGCACGTTACATTACAGACAGTTGGAAAAAGACAAAACAATGGCTTTGCGAGTTAATTGTGGCCATTTTGACAGACACATGCACTTGTCTGTACTATCCCAGATCGAACTAACTTGGTGGATTAATAATGTGTGGCAATCTTTCTCCTGCATTTGTCATGGAAATCCTGATATTGTACTTGCATCTGATGCATCGGGTAAAGGATGGGGAGCCACCAATGGTTCCACCCACATTGGAGGACGCTGGAATTCCAGTGAAACTGTTAGAGCGGGGGAAAATCAGATCAATTATCTTGAACTCCTAGCAGCTTTCTTTGCTCTGAAATCCTTCTGTTCATGAATGTTCATGTAAGGTTAAAATTGGACAACACCACTGCCGTAGCTTACATAACCCATATGGGTGGCATTAAATCTGAAGATTGTAACTCACTGGCAAAGCAGTTGTGGAGTTGGTGCATAGAGAGATCCATTTGGGTTTCAGCAGTGCACTTACCTGGTGCACAAAACACAGTGGCTGACAAAAAGTCTCGAGAATTTCAGGATGAAACAGAATGGATGCTAAATAAGAAAGTATTTAGTAACTTATGGAAGTATTTTGATAAACCAGAGATTGATCTCTTTGCATCCCGATTAAATTCACAGCTTCCACGATATGTGTCATGGAAACCAGACCCAGATGCAGAGGCTATTGATGCTTTATCTATGAACTGGGAATCATTGAATTTTTATGCTTTCCCTCCATTTTGTATGGTTGGAAGATGTATTGGGAAAATCAATGCAGACAAAGCAGAAGGAATTGTAGTAGTTCCAAAGTGGCCATCACAGTCTTGGTTTCCGCAAATGCTTAACATGTTAGTACAGGAACCATTGATATTGCCTAAATCAAGCACCCTCTTGACGCAACCTCATTCAGGGCTTCGCCACCCACTTAACAACAAATTGGAACTTATTTGTTGCAGGTTGTCAGGAGATCCATTGAGAGTACAGGGGTTCCACAGAAGGCTACAGACATCATCCTGTCATCCTGGAGGCATTCAACTAGGAAACAGTACAATGGGTACATTGCACGATGGCTTAACTTTTGCCGTATCAGGAAACGTGATACTTTGCAGGCAGATGCAGTCCTAATCGTTACCTTTTTAACTGAACTTTATGAGCTCGGACTCAGCTACAGTTCACTTAACGTTGCACGCAGTGCACTCTCTTTCTTTGTTGTGTTGGAGGGGGGTGCAACAGTGGGAACACATCCTTTAATTATACGATTTCTGAAAGGTGTTTATACTCTAAGACCGCCGGCACCCCGTTACAGTTTTGTATGGGATGTAAAAACTGTGTTTGACTATTTACGCAGGTTATCTCCAGCCGTCACACTTTCAATGAAAGATTTAACTTTGAAACTTGTTATGCTTATCGCACTGGTTACTGCACAAATGACCCAAACACTACACAAGCTACGTCTGGACTGTTTACAGCTGAAAGCAAGTACAGCAGTTTTTACGATCAAGGATCTTCTGAAACAGAGTCGCCCAGGCAACACAGGACTAACTGTTCGGCTTAAAGCTTATCCTGCAGATAGGAGACTATGTGTGTATACATACTTAAAACACTACATATCCAGGACTGAAATCTTCCGAAAACAAGGGAGTTTAAAGGAAGAACAGCTTTTTATCAGTTACAAACTCCCACACTCTGCAGTCAGTAAGGACACTATTGCTCGATGGATAAATGTGGTCATGACACAGGCTGGAGTGGATACATCAGAATTTAAAGCACACTCAACTCGCACGGCTGCTACCTCAGCGGCAAATAAACTTGGACTACCAATATCAGATATACTAAAGACAGCAGGATGGTCCTCAGAGACTACTTTCCAGAAGTACTACCAAAAACCTATCGTTATGTCCAAAGACTTAGGATGTGCTATTATTACTGCTTCGAGTGTTAAAAAGTGAACTGTTCGCCTTGCCTTTAACATTGAATTGTTAATGCTTCAACTAACGTGTATTACGCTGGACAGGCTCCCACCACATTGTCGTATGCAATGAAAAATAAATTCTATAAAGTAACTACTACTCCCAGTATACTTGCCAATAATGTTGTGTAAAACAACATGTTTTTAATTATTCAAGTTGCATAGTTCAAATGTTCTTGCTGCTCAAGGTTTGTTCTGAGAAGCAACTTATTGAAGTTCCTTACAAGTTTAACCCCTTTGCTTACTGGTTGGTTTGACCTTTTTAGTTTAAAACCTGGTCAATGCTAATAAATGTTACAGGAACAGTAATTTTGTCTTTCAAGAAATTGTTTTATTTACTTTTGATATACTTAGGTCTATACATGTACCTTACTTGACACTTCTGATCGAGATATGATGTCAGATGTCTTTCAAGTCTCACGGAATCTCTCGCGAGATTTCGAAATAAAATGAAAGGATTAAATGAGAACTTACCTGTTTGAAATTTAATCCTGATTTTATGAGAAAGGACGAGCGAGAGATTACGTGCCCACCTCTCCCTCCCTTGTCTCTCTTTAATCTCAGAATGGGTTCTCATTTACTCCTTTTTCTTGAGTATGGGGCACCTCATCAGACCTCATATCTCCTTTAAAGTATGATTGCGCATGCGCGTAGCCGGACTCTCACGTAATCTCTCGCTCGTCCTTTCTCATAAAATCAGGATTAAATTTCAAACAGGTAAGTTCTCATTTAATCCTTTCATTGTTTTACTTGGAGTTTTTGTTAGCTGTTTCGCAGCAAGCGCAGCGAAACAGCTATTGTTTTTGTGTTAGTTTTTATTTTTATTTTTTAAATTTGTCTGTTTCAGACTCCCGGAAGTCATTTAAATAACGCACAATTCGTTCTAAGCGGCCTTTTGCATAGTTCCTAAAGAGCAATTGCAACGAAACTTTCAGTGATGAAAGGCATTGGTGCAAGGAAGGTCCTAAAACAAATTCGTCATGATGACGTCATCACCTGTCACGTGACGTCATCTTAAAGGTTTATATTTTAAATATTTGAAAATCTATATCAAATCAGCCACAAGAGACCGTAGGTTTCTGTTTGTGGGATTGGGTAGGGATAAATTAGGTCTTCATTTTATTCAGTGTGCGTGACCTCACGCGACCTCTACTTCCGGTCGAAACCAGTCAAAACCGGAAGTGCCTTGTAATTCAAAAGTGCTAAATGTTATGAAAATGCTTTCAACAATGTTAGTGTCCGGCAAGGGTGTGCAGTAAAACAAAAATACCGATGACGTCACAATACACAAGAGCGCCCTCTAGCGGCAGTTGGAAAACTGTTCAAAATGCACTTTGAGAAGATGTGTGTTGCGAAGTTTGTTGTAATCGCTTCAAAATTGATACACATGATGAACGTCAGGCAGCCAACATATGTGTGAAGTTTTAGATTGATTACGTCATCAGGGGTCACGTGACGTCACATTAAAGGTCCACTTTTTGAAGTCGTATATCACCAAAAGTATAGGTCGGATTCAGTTGAAACTTGGCAGGTCGTTAGATAATGGCAAGTGCCTGTTAAACCTGTAATGACGTCATGATGACGTCATCACACGATTTGTTATAATTTTATCATTTTTTGCCCCTTTAAGTCAGAAATTACTAACGGAACATGCTTTAATCTAAATTATTTTTTAAACAGGCTTGATACGTCATAACTGCTTCGAAAAAAAATTGACATCATCATGACGTCATCATTCGCCATGTTATATTAAATTAAAGGTACAGTTTTACAAGATATATATAGACAATGAATTGGATCTCACAAGGCATTCAATATTGTATTTATTAACTTGATGATGTACACACAACAAACTTTCATATTCGCTTGAGTAATTTGAAAATATTATTAGCGAAACAGCTTTGCATTTGTTCACAAATGCAATTGAGCTCTAGTTTTTCTTTTTATTTGTATTTTTCAGACTTCCGGAAGTCATTGAAATAACGCACAATTCGTTCCAAGCACCTTTTTTCATAGTTCCCGATAAGCAATTGCAATGAAACTTTCAGTGATGAAAGGCATTGGTGCAAGGAAGGTCCTAAAACAAATTCGTCATGATGACGTCATCACCTGTCACGTGACGTCATCTTAAAGGTTTCTATTTTAACTATTTGAAAATCTATATCAAATCAGCCACAAGAGACCGTAGATTTCTGTTTGTGGGATTGGGTAGGGATAAATTAGGTCTTCATTTTATTCAGTGTGCGTGACCTCACGCGACCTCTACTTTTGGTCGAAACCGGAAGTGCCTTCGCAATTCAAAAGTGCTAAATGTTATGAAAATGCTTTCAACGATGTTAGTGTCCGGCAATAGTGTGCAGTTAAAAAAAAATACCGATGACGTAACGATACACAAGAGCGCCCTCTAGCGGCAGTTGGAAAACTGTTCAAAATGCACTTTGAGAAGATGTGTGTGGCGAAGTTTTTTGTAATCGCTTCAAAATTGATACACATGATGACCGTCAGGCAGCCAACATACGTATGAAGTTTTAGATTGATTACGTCATCAGGGGTCACGTGACGTGACATTAAAGGTGCACTTTTTGAAGTCGTATATCTCCAAAAGTATAGGTCTGATCACGTTGAAACTTGGCAAGTCGTTAGATAATGGTAAGTTCATGTCAAACTTGTAATGACGTCATGATGACGTCATCACACGATTTGTTATGATTTTTTCATTTTTTGCCCCTTTAAGTCAGAAATTGCTAACGGAACATGATTTAATCCAAATTCTTTTTTAAACAGGCTCGATACGTCATAACTGCTTTGAAAAAAAATTGCCGTCATCATGACGTCATCATTTGACCTCATATGACCTCTATTTCCGGTCGAAACCGGAAGTGCCTTGTAATTCAAAAGTGCTAAATGATATGAAAATGCTTTCAACGATGTTAGTGTCCGGCAATAGTGTGCAGTTAAAATAAATTACCGATGACGTCACGATACACAAGAGCGCCCTCTAGCGGCAGTTGGAAAACTGTTCAAAATGCACTTTGAGAAGATGTGTGTGGCGAAGTTTTTTGTAATCGCTTCAAAATTGATACACATGATGACCGTCAGGCAGCCAACATATGTATGAAGTTTTAGATTGATTACGTCATCAGGGGTCACGTGACGTGACATTAAAGGTGCACTTTTTGAAGTCGTATATCTCCAAAAGTATAGGTCTGATCACGTTGAAACTTGGCAAGTCGTTAGATAATGGTAAGTTCATGTCAAACTTGTAATGACGTCATGATGACGTCATCACACGATTTGTTATGATTTTTTCATTTTTTGCCCCTTTAAGTCAGAAATTGCTAACGGAACATGATTTAATCCAAATTCTTTTTTAAACAGGCTTGATATGTCATAACTGCTTCGAAAAATAATTGACGTCATCATGACGTCATCATTCGTCAGGTTATATTATATTAAAGGTACAGTTTTACAAGATATATATAGACAATGAATTGAATCTCACAAGGCATTCAATATTGTATTTCTTAACTTGATGATGTACACACAACAAACTTTCATATTCGCTTGAGTAATTTTAAAATATTATTAGCGAAACAGCTTTGCATTTGTTCACAAATGCAATTGAGCTCTAGTTTTATATATTTTTTTTAACAACTTTTTGCCACTTGAGTTTACCATCTATGATCTAGGCAATTGGAACATACAGTCGAACTGGTTATTTATTTTTTCTGATTGGGCTTCTGGGTTATCGCCGTGCACGGGCTTCTGGTTTTAATGCCGCCGCGCTAATGTGGTACTCAAAAAAAATTTACAAGGTTGGCAGGTCTGAAGCTTCCTTTATGTCACCTGCCCCCGATTTCACGAAACTCATCGCAAGAAGCGATGCATCGTATGGTTTGCGATGCGTCGCAACTCAAAACCATTTTCACTCTTAAAAAAAACAACCCTTTGGACGAGGATGAACTGCTAAAGTTGTGTGGCTGTTTTGTGTTGTATACAACTTGGTCATGAAACAGTCGTGTATACATGTAGTTCATTAAAAATGGCAGACACTCAGTACCGCTCCACGCACCATGGACGCATCGGCGAGAAATCATGGAAAATGATTGGAGAGTGAAATGTCGTCTGCTAAAAGTACTCAAAGTATTAAGTATTGTTGTTGATAAGAATTTCTGTCGATCTTTTGGGTTACATTTTTAGAAACTACATACTACAAGTATTCCTAGTGCAAATTATTACATTACAGCCATTTTGCAAGCATTTGCGCGTTTTCAAATGAAACATCGCTTTCTTAAGACGACCCTTTGGGTAGTCGTAACTTACGACGTGTTCTTCCTCGTAGTCAAGGAACTTGCGACGTATCCGACGCATCGTAACTTTGATGAAATCGTTTTTATACGCATCGCAACTTAAGACGTGTAACCGGTCGTATCTTGCGTTTACGACGCGTCGCAGCGCTTCGTGAAATCGGGGGCTGGCACTGCTATGTCAATGAGATGACACATCTTCTTTGTCTTATCTAAGACTACAACATCAGGACACCTGTTCTATAACATGATCAGTCTGCAGAGGATCCCAGAGGATCTTGACATGGTTGGTCTCTACAACTTTCTCCGGAACGTGGTTGTACTAATTCGCAGTCACTTGAACACCATACTTCTTACACAGATCCCAGTTATTATTATTAGCTGTTTCGCAGCGAAGCGCAGCGAAACGGCTCTTGTTTTTATTTTAATGTTTCAGACTTCCGGAAGTCATTTAAATAACGCACAATTCGTTCTAAGCGGCGTTTTGCATAGTTCCTAAAGAGCAATTGCAATGAAACTTTCAGTGATGAAAGGCATTGGTGCAAGGAAGGTCCTAAAAGAAATTCGTCATGATGACGTCATCACGTGTCACGTGACGTCATCTTAAAGGTTTCTATTTTAAATATTTGAAAATCTATATCAAATCAGCCACAAAAGACCGTAGGTTTCTGTTTGTGGGATTGGGTAGGGATAAATTAGGTATTCATTTTATTCAGTTTGCATGACCTCTACTTCCGGTCGAAACCGGAAGTGCCTTGTAATTCAAAAGTGCAAAATGTTATGAAAATGCTTTCAACGATGTTAGTGTCCGGCAAGGGTGTGCAGTTAAAAAAAAAATAACGATGACGTCACAATACACAAGAGCGCCCTCTAGCAGCAGTTGGAAAACTGTTCAAAATGCACTTTGAGAAGATGTGTGTTGCAAAGTTTTTGGTAATCGCTTCAAAATTTATACACATGATAAACGTCAGGCAGCCAACATATGTATGAAGTTTTAGATTGATTACTTCATCAGGGGTCACGTGACGTGACATTAAAGTTGCACTTTTTGAGGTCGTGATGACGTCATCACACGATATGTTATGATTTTTTAATTTTTTGCCCCTTTAAGTCAGAAATTACTAACGAACATGCTTTAATCTAAATTCTTTTTTAAACGAGCTTGATATGTCATAACTGATTCGAAAAAATAATTGACGTCATCATGACGTCATCATTTGTCAGGTTATATTACCTTAAAGGTACAGTTTTACAAGATATATAGACAATGAATTCGATCTCACAAGGCATTAAATATTGTAATATTAACTTGATTATGTACACACTACAAACTTTCATATTCACTTGGGTAATTTGAAAATATTATTAGCGAAACGGCTTTGCATTTGTTCACAAATGCAATAATGTCTAGTTTTTTTTATTTTTCAGACTTCCGGAAGTCATTGAAATAATGCACAATTCGTTCTAAACGGCCTTTTGCATAGTTCCTAAAGAGCATTTGCAATGAAACTTTCAGTAATGAAAGGCATTGGTGCAAGGAAGGTCCTAAAACAAGGATGTCATGATGACGTCATCACCTGTCACGTGACGTCATCTTAAAGGTTTCTATTTTAAATATTTGATAAATCATATCAAATCAGCCACAAGAGACCGTAGGTTTCTGTTTGCGGGATTGGGTAGGGATAAATTAGGTCTTCATTTTATTCAGTGTGCGTGACCTCACCTGACCTCTACTTCCGGTCGAAACCGGAAGTGCCTTCGTATTTCAAAAGTGCTAAATGTTAGTGTCCGGCAAGGGGGTGCAGTTAAAAAAAAATACCAATGACGTCACGATACACAAGAGCGCCCTCTAGCGGCAGGTTGAAAACTCTTCAAAATGGACTTTTTGAAGATGTGTGTGGTGAAGTTTTGTGTAATCACTTCAAAATTTACACATATGTTGATCGTCAGGCAGTCATCATATGTGTGAAGTTTCAGATCAATGACGTCATCGGGGGTCACGTGACACGGCATTAAAGGTGCCTTTTTTGAAGTCGTACATGTATATCTCCCGAAGTATTAGTGCGATCATGTTGAAACTTGGTAGGTTGTTAGATATTGGCAAGTTCCTGTAAATTTTGAAAGTTATTAATGTTATTATTATATTTCTTTACAGTTCAAACCTTATTGATTTAATACATAAAACTTGTGTGTTGTTGATCTCAGGAACTACAGTCATCAAAACTACCAGTCTAAACAGGAAGCTGTAAAAACAAAAATTAAATCATATCTCCTGAACCACATGTCATAGAGTCATAATATGTGTGCCATCTTACTGCTTATGACACATTAGGCACATTATTCAAAAACATGAACTTGCATTTGACCTTTGGACATACAAAGCGGTTAACAACAAAGATTTTTTTAGAGTTTTTAGAGTTTACAGTTATGTAAGTTTCAGTATGAAGTTATGAGATTTTATGTTTTTGTTCCACGAGCCCTAAATTTGTACTGTTAAATGTAGGTTCATAAAACATGTCAAAACTTCATATTTGAATAATTTTAAATTAATAGATTCTTAGCAAATTTTGAGGCATTTGTTAAAGTTTTACATTAATTTCTATACTTTCTGTATTATCTACGATCCTACTAAGTGAGGCCAATTACAGAATTTCTCTTGAGACAAATAATTACCTGCACATCACTAACCATGACTAGTTGGCAACAGTTTAACTGCAGAAAACTATGCCCAAATGCCATCCCACACAGGCATGCATAATGTTGACTAAGCGCATGTGCATGGAACTTTCTTGGTTTCTTAATTAAAACAAATGTACAAACAATTCTATTACAGAAAAAACTACCTACGTTACATGAATACATTTCCAGTTCTTGCAAATTTACACTTACAACCTGTGGTGGACCTCCATCACTTCTAGACTTGGACATCCAATCTACATGTCAGAGATGTTGGCACAGGAAAGTCGATACAGAGTCTGCTCCATCTGGTCTACCATGGAATGGAAAGCCTTTACAGCAAGGCAACATAGACTGTGCAAGTCTCGCGCGTAATCGAACTTCCGGGACCATTGTAGTCCCAACCATATGGATTTTTACATTGGCAAGATTTTTGTTTCGTCTATTATTTTAGTTTAACGTACTTTATGACCATGAAAATTTAATATGTTGTTGGGAATGTAATATTAAGTGATAAAAAATATGAAAGTAAAATCAATTTAACAATACAACGAAGAAAACCAAAGATTTAAACTTGACCTCTACTTCCGGTTACTTGCAAAAAATTAAGAATTTGTGCCCACCTCCAATCACCAATTTTGTTTTGATCGCGCAATGATAACTACCAGACGCTGTAATTGTCAGACACTTAGCCTTTTCATTGCAGTCTACGGTTGTTGAGGCATCAGCGTCCTCTTTAAACTGCGTCACGCGTTAATTCTACGCCTGTGCGATCATCGCGCGTCTGCCTTTAAACCTGCTTTAGTGGTTGCACGTACTCGGGCATGGATTTACAAAAGGGTTTCCTAAAAAGTTAAGATCAGATAGATATCCTTGTCCCAGAGTTTTCAGTTTGTTTGAACAAAAACTACCAAATGATTAATGTGTTTATTATGAAAGCTAAAACTCATTTTATACAAATTGTAATGATTTTTTCAAAGATCTTATTTAAAAACAATGATTTGATTTCAAAAAAAATATAAATTTTTCTCTTGACGTGTTTTCTGGCTCCGACACGCGCGAGACTTGCACAGTCTATTGTCACACATGCAAGAAACCTCTAAAGAATCTTTAAGATTCAACCACAACTTCATACCAAACCACAATATCCTCTGGTCCTCTACTCCTTGAATCAACAGTGGTGCATCAGAAAATTTGCGAACTCTTGGCTATGAATTATATTGTATGATCCCTGCCTCATCAAAACAAACAAACAAGCAATATACCAGAGGTCAACCTGCTGGCTTGCTCATGGGCACAAGTGTCATGACCGGGATTCAAACCCACTCTGCTGCTGACAACACCAGAGCTTGGGTCCGGTGATCTAGACCACTCGGTCACAACAGGTCAGAAACCAGTTGCAAGAAACCAGTAACTAATGTTCACAATTCAACCAAAATCAAGATCCTCTGGTTCTTCACTTTAGGTCAGTGTAATGAAAATTAACACAGCAATGCTTTGAAAAGTACGCCAGATTCCTGCCTCTTTATAACAACCAAGCCTACAAGATACAGGGTGGAAAAGGAGAGAAATTTAGACATTAAGGAAAATATTACTAGCTATACTGATGGATGCGCTACGATCTTTTTATCTAATCAATAGACAGGTAAAAGTCCACTTACATATTATGAACCATACTGCTGTTTACTCATTATGCACGCACAAAGTTGGCTGGGTGTACACCAGGCCACTGTTTTAATGTACCCCTAAAAAGCTGTAAATTGTCAGAGAATTGAGAAAAGACTCGACCCTTTTAGTCCTCAACCACCCACAAACACCCTGCCTACTACTCCTCAAACCACCTCCAACCGCCCTGCCTGTTACACCTTAAGCCACCTTGCAACCACCCTGCCTATTACTCCTCAACCCACTACCAACCGCCCTGCCTGTTACTCCTCAAACCTTCTGCAACCACCCTGCCTATTACTCCTCAACCCACTACCAACCGCCCTGTCTGTTACTCCTCAACCCACTACCAACCGCCCTGCCTAATACTCCTCAAGCCACCTTGCAACCACCCTGCCTATTACTCCCCAACCCACTACCAACTGCCCTGCTTGTTACTCCTCAACCCACTACCAATCGCCCTGCCTGTTACTCCTCAACCCACTACCAACTGCCCTGCTTGTTACTCCTCAAACCACCTGCAACCACCCTGCCTATTACTCCTCAACCCACTACCAACCGCCCTGCCTATTACTCCTCAACCCACTACCAACCGCCCTGTCTGTTACTCCTCAACCCACTACCAACCGCCCTGCCTAATACTCCTCAAGCCACCTTGCAACCAACCTGCCTATTACTCCTCAACCCACTACCAACCGCCCTGCCTATTACTCCTCAAACCTTCTGCAACCACCCTGCCTATTACTCCTCAACCCACTACCAACCGCCCTGCCTGTTACTCCTCAACCCACTACCAACCGCCCTGCCTGTTACTCCTCAACCCACTACCAACCGCCCTGCCTGTTACTCCTCAACCCACTACCAACCGCCCTGCCTAATACTCCTCAAGCCACCTTGCAACCAACCTGCCTATTACTCCTCAACCCACTACCAACCGCCCTGCCTATTACTCCTCAACCCACTACCAACCGCCCTGCCTATTACTCCTCAACCCACTACCAACCGCCCTGCCTAATACTCCTCAAGCCACCTTGCAACCAACCTGCCTATTACTCCTCAACCCACTACCAACCGCCCTGCCTGTTACTCCTCAACCCACTACCAACCACCCTGCCTATTACTTCTCAACCCACTACCAACCACCCTGCCTATTACTCCTCAACCAACTACCAACCGCCCTGCCTATTACTCCTCAACCCACCACCAACCGCCCTGCCTGTTACTCCTCAAGCCACCTTGCAACCAACCTGCCTATTACTCCTCAAGCCAGCTTGCAGGGTGCCTATTACTCCTCAACCCACTACCAACTGCCCTGCTTGTTACTCCTCAACCAACTACCAATCACCCTGCCTATTACTCCTCAACCCACCACCAACCGCCCTGCCTGTTACTCCTCAAACCACCTTGCAGCCATCCTGCATATTACTCCTCAAACCACCTCCAACGACCCTGCCTGTTACTCCTCAAGCCACTACCAACCGCCCTGCCTGTTACTCATCAAACCACTACTCCTTAAACCACCTGCAACCACCCACAACCCTGCCTGTTACTGCTCAAACCACCTGCAACTACCCTGCTTGTTAGACGCGTCTTCAAAAATGACTGTCCCCCAGTGGACTGTCTACTGAGTTGGCCAAATTTACTAAAAAGATACTACCCTAGATAACAAACTGGAAGGTCATTATCAGCATAGCAATAAATAGTATAAGAAAATGCCTTTTTGTGTGGTAATTTGTCCATGTCCTTGGACTCTGCAGACTGGGCTACCAATTGTACCATTTAGGATTCTCCTATTGGCTGCTATTGATTAGTGGTTTCTTCTCAAGAAGTTAGAGAAGTGCAATCTTGCTGTTGGCGAACCACAGCAAAATGTTTCACTTGTAATCACTGTTTGCAAAGGGAGACTATAGCTTTAGCCAACGATAGGAAAACTCCATTCTTCTTCTTCATATTGAGTGCAGCCTTAAAATGAAATGCCAGACACACCATGGCGAACCCCTTCTCTTAGAGATAATTGTGTACTTGGGTCTTTATCGTGCATTGAAAGTTTTATTTTTATAACACTACATGGGACCTACAGCTTTACATCCCATCCAAAGGACGAAGCAATTATGGTCAAGTGTCTTGCTGAAAGAGACACAAGTGTCAAGACTAGGTCTTGAACCCACACTCTGCTGACTTCAGAGGTTGAGTTTGGTGCTCTTAAAAAGTTAATTATTCAATGTGAAATTGCATAATTTTTGTTAATTGATTTTATTTAAACTGATTTCATATCAACAGATACTTAATTGCATGCTGGACCCTTTGCTTCAGATGTGTTCTTTGTCAGCTAGTCGACTCAATCCATGTGACATGGCTACATACTTGATCAACTGTCTCTATGCCATGCATTCAACATTAGCTTTGTATGAATTCACTGACCAGCGTTTGGAAATGTTAACTGCCCAGGTAAGTTATTTATGGCTCAAGCAGAGGTATAAGTTTTACTTGCTGAAAGATTTATACACTACAACATTGCCAAAGCAATACAGCTACCTACATGTAGTACAGTTGTACACATTAATAGGGCTGTCCATAATGGGACTAGGCTGCCTAACAGAATAAAACAAACCAATTCAGTGAAACCAAAAATAGGTAGCCTGCATGATTGGTCAAAGAAAATGGGCTTTTAAGGTTGCACAATTTTTAGAGCACCACTTTTCTTTAACACTTTAGAATGCTTTCAATTGGTTTTCTCAATTAGGACTTGTGATACTTTAACTTAATGAATACCATAACTTTTCTGACCATAAGTCACCTGGAATATAAACCGCAGTGGGTGTGTCAAAATCGTTCCCTTTTTAGTCGGCTAGAAGAGGAAAAATAGTTTTTTTGTTATTTCACCATAAATAAGGGGTATGGGTGGTTAAATCTGGTAGCAGGATTATTTAAAGTTAGTAAAATGGTTTGACAACTCTCTGTATTTGCTAGCTTTTTATGTTCCTGTAAAAGTTCACTACAAATAGACAGTACAAGTCTTGGATGATAAGGTCATCACTGAGCTTCCGCCACCTCTCAGCCATTAGCTAAAGGAGACTAACGTGGGTGAAATTTTGTGTGATTGTAATTTCTGACACGTCACTTTTTTCAACCCCCGAAAAACATATTGGTAGAATTATTACATTTAATACTCACAATGTTACCACTGATATATTTGAATCATATTTGAATCAAATCTGGAAACTTATCAGAAAAGAAAGAAAGATTACTCAACAGCAAATCGACTAGACTGTCTGGCAGAGTCAAAAGAAAGAAGTAAAAGCAGTTAACTAGACTGTCAGGCAGAGTCACAATAAATAAGTAGAAGCAATAGACTACACTGTCAGACAGAGTCATAATAGTTAGGTAGAAGCAATAGACTAGACTGTCAGGCAGAGTCATACAAGTGAGGTATAAGCAGTTGACTAGACTGTCAGGCAGAGTCATAATAGTGATCGAGGTATAAGCAGTTGACTATAGACTGTCGGGCAGAGTCATAATAGTGAGGTAGAAGCAGTTGACTAGAATGTCAGGCAGAGTCACAATAAAGAAGTAGAAGCAGTTGACCAGACGGTCTGGCAGAGTCATAACAGTGAGGTAGAAGCAGTTGACTAGACTGTCGGGCAGAGTCATAATAGTGAGGTAGAAGCAGTTGACTAGAATGTCAGGCAGAGTCACAATAAAGAAGTAGAAGCAGTTGACCAGACTGTCAGGCAGAGTCACAATAAAGAAGTAGAAGCAGTTGACCAGACGGTCTGGCAGAGTCATAACAGTGAGGTAGAAGCAGTTGACTAGAATGTCAGGCAGAGTCATAATAGTGATCGAGGTATAAGCAGTTGACTATAGACTGTCAGGCAGAGTCACAATAAAGAAGTAGAAGCAGTTGACCAGACTGTCAGGCAGAGTCACAATAAATAAGTAGAAGCAATAGACTACACTGTCAGACAGAGTCATAACAGTTAGGTAGAAGCAATAGACTAGACTGTCAGGCAGAGTCATACAAGTGAGGTATAAGCAGTTGACTAGACTGTCAGGCAGAGTCATAATAGTGATCGAGGTATAAGCAGTTGACTATAGACTGTCAGGCAGAGTCACAATAAAGAAGTAGAAGCAGTTGACCAGACTGTCAGGCAGAGTCACAATAAAGAAGTAGAAGCAGTTGACCAGACGGTCTGGCAGAGTCATAACAGTGAGGTAGAAGCAGTTGACTAGAATGTCAGGCAGAGTCATAATAGTGAGGTAGAAGCAGTTGACTAGACAGTCAGGCAGTCATATAATAGTCATAATAGTGAGGTAGAATCAGTTGACTAGACTGTCAGGCAGAGTCATAACAGTGAGGTAGAAGCAGTTGACTAGACTGTCAGGCAGAGTCGTAATAATCATAATAGTGAGGTAGAATCAGTTGACTAGAATGTCAGGCAGAGTCATAATAGTGAGGTAGAAGCAGTTGACTAGACTGTCAGGCAGAGTCATAATAGTGAGGTATAAGCAGTTGCAGACCTGCCAACCTGTACGCATTTTGCGAGTCAAAAGAAAGAAGTAAAAGCAGTTAACTAGACTATCAGGCAAAGTCATAATAGTGAGGAAGAAGCAGTTGACAGACTCAGGCAGAGTCATAATAAAGAAGTAGAAGCAATAGACTACACTGTCGGCAGAGTCATAACAGTAAGGTAGAAGCAATAGACTAGACTGTCAGGCAGAGTCATAATAGTGAGGTAGAAGGAGTTGACTAGACTGTCGGGCAGAGTCACAATAAAGAAGTAGAAGCACTTGACCAGACTGTCAGGCAGAGTCATAACAGTGAGGTAGAAGCAGTTGACCAGACTGTCAGGCAGAGTCATAACAGTGAGGCAGAAGCAGTTGACTAGACTGTCAGGCAGAGTCACAATAAAGAAGTAGAAGCAATAGACTACACTGTCAGACAGAGTCATAACAGTTAGGTAGAAGCAATAGACTAGACTGTCAGGCAGAGTCATACAAGTGAGGTATAAGCAGTTGACTAGACTGTCAGGCAGAGTCATAATAGTGATCGAGGTATAAGCAGTTGACTATAGACTGTCGGGCAGAGTCATAACAGTGAGGTAGAAGCAGTTGACTAGACTGTCAGGCAGAGTCATAATAGTGAGGTAGAAGCAGTTGACTAGACTGTCAGGCAGAGTCACAATAAAGAAGTAGAAGCAGTTGACCAGACTGTCAGGCAGAGTCATAACAGTGAGGTAGAAGCAGTTGACTAGAATGTCAGGCAGAGTCACAATAAAGAAGTAGAAGCAGTTGACCAGACGGTCTGGCAGAGTCATAACAGTGAGGTAGAAGCAGTTGACTAGAATGTCAGGCAGAGTCATAATAGTGAGGTAGAAGCAGTTGACTAGACTGTCAGGCAGAGTCATAATAGTCATAATAGTGAGGTAGAATCAGTTGACTAGACTGTCAGGCAGAGTCATAACAGTGAGGTAAAGCAGTTGACTAGAATGTCAGGCAGAGTCATAATAGTCATAATAGTGAGGTAGAATCAGTTGACTAGAATGTCAGGCAGAGTCATAATAGTGAGGTAGAAGCAGTTGACTAGACTGTCAGGCAGAGTCATAATAGTGAGGTATAAGCAGTTGCAGACCTGCCAACCTGTAAGCATTTTGCGTACCATGCACGCATTTTCACATCTGAGTACGGTGGTACGAAATATATGCAGAAAATACGCAAAAGACGCAAAATCTAAATCACGGTGTTAAAAACTGCAGCACGAACAGACAATTTGTTCTCAATTTCTTCAACTGTCATTCGTTCGACCCCAAGTGCAAAAACAACCGAACAAAGACACCCTGCATCTGAGATGCACTTCGATAAAAACGAGGTTGTGCCTAGAACTATATTTTAAATTCTTACTCCCGCTGGAAAACTAATAAACCAATGCGTAACAAAGGGGGTGGGAATGGTGCAATCCAGTTTCGGTCAATCTGGTACAGTACATTGTATAGCCGTATGCATGGATGTACGTCGTGCACACAACGCACGTGTTCGGCCTCGCCATGTGATTAATACTTGAGTGTACAATATGGACGCCGATCGAAGTGTCAGATTAAATAGTACATCGTTTCTGTTAGTTTTACTTTTATTAGGGGAGAATAATGGGAATTTAATGGCCTGTGATCTTTGTATAAAGAGAAACAAATGATGAATTGAAGTGGAACTGGAAAATTCTACGATAGGCTTTCGTTTGTCCGTTTACTGGGCAACCAAAGATGGAACCTGTCATTTTTGCATGCCGAGTACATGTAAGTTACTAATAATTTAGGAACATTGTTCAACAGTGCTTTTCATAGAAATTAATATATGTTATTGGAATAGAAATTAGTCAAAATGGGCTCACCGCCCGTAATTTTTTTCTATTTTTAAGAAGATTTTTATATATTATAATTTTTTTTTTAAATAGATTTGTTTGCCCCTTGAGTGGCATCTATGATCTAGGCAATTGGAACATACATGTACATAGTGCCAACAGTCGAACTGGTTAATTTTTTTTTTTGACTCGCTGTTGTGCCAACAACAATACATGTACTGTGTAGTTGGGCTTCTGGGCTATGCCGCCGTGCACGGGCTTTAATGCCGCTGCGCTAATGTGGTACTCAAAAAAAAATTACAAGGTTGGCAGGTCTGCAGTTGACTAGACTGTCGGGCAGAGTCATAAAAGTGAGGTATAGGCAGTTGACTAGACTGTCAGGCAGAGTCATATTATAGTGAGGTATAATCAGTTGACTAGACTGTCAGGCAGAGTCATAATAGTCATAATAGTGAGGTATAATCAGTTGACTAGACTGTCAGGCAGAGTCATAATAGTGAGGTATAATCAGTTGACTAGACTGTCAGGCAGAGTCATAATAGTGAGGTAGAAGCAGTTGACTAGACTGTCAGGCAGAGTCATAATAGTGAGGTAGAAGCAGTTGACTAAACTGTCAGGCAGAGTCATAATAGTCATAATAGTGAGGTAGAATCAGTTGACTAGAATGTCAGGCAGAGTCATAACAGTGAGGTAGAATCAGTTGACTAGACTGTCAGGCAGAGTCATAATAGTCATAATAGTGAGGTAGAATCAGTTGACTAGAATGTCAGGCAGAGTCATAACAGTGAGGTAGGAGCAGTTGACTAGACTGTCAGGCAGAGTCATAATAGTCATAATAGTGAGGTAGAATCAGTTGACTAGAATGTCAGGCAGAGTCATAACAGTGAGGTAGAAGCAGTTGACTAGACTGTCAGGCAGAGTCATAATAGTCATAATAGTGAGGTAGAATCAGTTGACTAGACTGTCAGGCAGAGTCATAACAGTGAGGTAGAAGCAGTTGACTAGACTGTCAGGCAGAGTCATAATAGTCATAATAGTGAGGTAGAATCAGTTGACTAGACTGTCAGGCAGAGTCATAATAGTGAGGTAGAATCAGTTGACTAGAATGTCAGGCAGAGTCATAACAGTGAGGTAGAAGCAGTTGACTAGACTGTCAGGCAGAGTCATAACAGTGAGGTAGAAGCAGTTGACTAGACTGTCAGGCAGAGTCATAATAGTCATAATAGTGAGGTAGAATCAGTTGACTAGAATGTCAGGCAGAGTCATAACAGTGAGGTAGAAGCAGTTGACTAGACTGTCAGGCAGAGTCATAATAGTCATAATAGTGAGGTAGAATCAGTTGACTAGAATGTCAGGCAGAGTCATAACAGTGAGGTAGAAGCAGTTGACTAGACTGTCAGGCAGAGTCATAATAAAGAAGTAGAAGCAATAGACTACACTGTCAGGCAGAGTCATAATAGTGAGGTAGAAGCAGATGACTAGACTGCCATGTAGAGTCAAAATAGTGAGGTAGAATTTGTTAAGCAGATTCTTTCCGGATGGTTACAAGATCCTGAAAGTACTTTTGATAAAGGCAATGTAGAGCTTTGAAGGTCAACGAAATGATGTTAACAATAATTCTGTAAAAATACACATTAACTGCACTTCTTTTCAATGGTACTTGCCTGACCGAAATCATGGTAGGTTTCAGACTGATGACCCATGTTTTTACCTCACACCTGAAATCACCTTGTTCCTTACATGATAGATTGCCGCCCATCAGGATACACTTGTCAATGAGCAAGCATCGTATGTTCTTTCCATGGTGTCTCTTGTCCAAGTATACAGTATCACACAGCAGCATAAGCCACAAGAGGTATGTACTTTAGAACCTGATCACTTACTGTAAATGGTGTTCTCTTGCATCAGTAATAAAGAACTATATGATGTTCTATTTCAGTGCTACATGTACATTGATGTACATCTGAGATAAAGGACAGTTTGAAAGCTTTGCAAGTACAGGGAATTCCCCAGAGGTTTGGGCTTTGTTTTGGGGGTTTTCGGGGTAGGGGCGGTTCTGCAGGGCTTGAAAAGTACTGAGGTTACAAAAAGTAAAGAAATTATTTCAATTGTTGCAAAACATACAAGATACATGTATCTCTATGAAAATGGAATGAACACACTATTTCATCGCATACTTTTAAAAAAAAATTACCGTAAAGTAAAGGTAGTCAGTGAAAAAAAATTCAATTGTTTCAAAGTGAAAGCTCAATAACTAAACAAAGTTAATACCTGTACCAATGTTTGAGAGAAATACTGTTAAGTGTAAGAAATATTATTTGAAAACCATGTCAAATCACCGTTACTTACTTTGATTGCCACAATCAAAATAAGCCTCAAATAAATGTAAAAAAATGCTATCTCTAAAATGCAACCATCAAATTTAATAGCAGAGTTTCAAGGATTAAAACATTTGGTGTAATCTGAGGACAAGATAGGTCAAAGATTTTACCCTGTAACATACAACCCATCTGTTTCCAGGGTCCAGTGGTTAGACTGCAGGACTTGCAATCTCAAGGTTGTGGGTTCGAATACAGCCAAGCTAACCACTGATTTCACAACGACTAGAATAAGTATTGTTCTCTGAGTCACAATTTCTTGATTTGTACAATTCATAATCTGGATGGGAGTGTCCAGGGATGGCACCCCAGACGGATCAGAGAGGCCATCGAGATCTACAAGCACAACACAGTCCCTCAAGACATAGGGTTCCACATCAGTGACATTTGGCTACCACTCTTCCCGACTAAAGGATCTCCTATATCCAAGGTCACATCTCCAACCCCTTAGACTTGGGTCTTCTTTACCCTCAGTCTCCTCTAGGTTCTCTCACCCTCCCTGTGCTTATCTACAACTGATTCAGTTCAGTGAGCACATACTCCCTACCCACTCCCAGTGGGTTTCAGTTTAGGTTTAGTCCCAGCTCCAGCCTACATGCTTCATTGAGCTAAGCCCAGCTAATCCAGTTCCTGTTCCCGCCTTCGTGCATCACCGAGCTAAGCCCAACTCCCAGTTAATCCCCTACAAGGCAGCACATAAGCAGCATCCAGCAACAGAGTCCAGCATTCTCCTGAAGACGATCAGAGCATACTGATCGAAACGTTGAGTCGTTAACCACCTGTTCTTTTCAGAACCAACAGTACTCAAAAGAGATTTTAACATGGTGTTACCGCAAACCTCTCTTAGTTATACTCCCACCATGCACAGCTTCAAATCCTTCTTATAATCATATGATAGAGATTGGCTGTTGCCAGCTTGTTGACGTTTGCTGATTTCCTTTGACTGGAAGATCATTCAAACAAACAAACCAACAAACATACATTTATTTTCTAAACTTATTAAGTGATCTTACATCACACCAGCTTATGGTTTTGAAATCCTTCGGTCAAAATAGCATAATTAAATGTGGATAACCGTTTTTGACAAGTACGTGCACACAAAGTCCACCCAGTTTTGTGGACTTACTATTGTCTTTTATCAAATAATAAACCACAAGGGAAACTGACTGGGTAAATTTTTAAATGGTTTTTGGTTGAACAAATAAAAATTGACTAGAGCAGGAATTGAACCAACGACCTTCAGACTAATGTGCTGGCGCTCTACCAACTGAGCTAGAAGCAAATGACTAGACTGTTAGGCAAAGTCCTGCCATTCCTATCTTCATGTATATAGAGTAGATCTTGTCATGGTTTTCCGTTCCCTGTCTAGATTTTGATAACCACACTATTGCTTAAATCGTGGGACATCGCCCTTGCGGAATTTGTCATCAATGATCCCCAGATTTCTGGGGCATTTAATAATAATGAAGACATTTATAATACGCAAAATCATATCCACCCAAGTAAGTGGTGTTCAAAGCGCTCACACAAAGAAAAGTAATTAAAAATGGACTGTCATAAGGTGTGGTTTAAGTTTGGTTTTGAAATTATCAACAGTCTCACATTTCATCACTGAGTTAGGGAGTTTGTTCCACAATCGAGGAGCGACAGAAGCAAAATGCTCGATCACCCCATGATCATTATCAGTCGAACTTATGGTTTTGTAGAAACACGGCTTCAAAAAGTAAACCTTTAAGGCAATACATGTACCACGTGACACATGATGACATCATCAATCTAAAATTTCACACATATGTTGTCTGCATGAAGGTCATTATGTATACCAATTTTGAAACGATTATTATAAACTTCGCCACAGACATCTAGTAAAAGTGTATTTTGAGCTGTTTTTTAACCTGCCACTAGAAGGCGCTTTGAAATGTAATGCTGTCATCAGTCCAATTTTTGTAAACCAGACCCTTGCTCGACTATAACATCGTTCAAAAAAACTTCAAAAAATGTTCCGCTTTTAAATTACAAGGCACTTCCGGTTTCGACCGGAAGTAAAGGTCATGTCATGTCAGGTACACAATAAAAAATTAAGACCTATATTACCTCTATAATCCCGCAAAAAGCAACTGACGGTCTTTTCTTCTTGGTTTGATATGGATTTTCTAAGATTAAAATGTTTAATGTTTAAAAACCAAAGCCAAACAGGCAGAACAAATAAACGTGATCAATGAGTATCATTAAAAACTTTTTCATTACGTACTAAACTAGAAAAATCAGTCATCAATTGGTCATCATGAGTAAAATTGGGCATCATTTGGTCATCATCAGTCATCATCAGTCATCATTTGGTCATCACTGGGCAAAAAGGTCATCAAAAGGCATCAAACAGTCATCAAAAGGCATCAATGGTCATCATTCAGACATCATTTGGTCATCATGAGGCATCAATGGTCATCACAAACTGGCATCAAAGTCATCATCAGTCATCACAGTGGATGACTGTTGCAAAATTGTCTAACAAACAGGCATCATATCCTCCAAAAACTAAGTTTCAGTCATCAAAGATGATGCCTCATTGATGACTGAAACTTAGCTTACTTTCCCAAAGCCACTATACATGCTACATGTATATGCAATGCAATGAACAAATGGACAGTTGGTGAAACGGACTTGTTTTGACTTTGTTGTTGTACACACTTGCAAAATGTACCCAGGCAAAATTAAAATCTTTAATAAACACCAACTTCAATAATGTCTCAAACCTTCTGTAAACATAAGTTAGTCATTGGTGCTCATAAATTAGTAAAAACGACTAATTTAGATTAGTCAAGTCTCAATGACTAATTAAATCAACGTACATGTAGGACCGTAAAGCCAAATCAGCAATGACCAGTAAAAATAAGTCATTGGTTATGAACAAAACATGATTATTTGAAGTTTAATTTATCTTTTTAATTATTTTTTGCTGGGGTTTGATTTTAATTCATTCAGACTTTTGATCTAATTCATATGAACATATTTTTAATCGTTTTTGCAGTATTAAATTCATATGAAAATGGTCATGACAATTTTTGTGATACTTTTGTGAACCATTAGATTAATTGTTGTATTTTTTTATTTATATTTTTTTTCAAATCGGTGAAAAATCACAAAACATTGCCTTGATGGGAACGTTAATGACTATAGGTCTCGTCGATCGATGTCATAATATTATACGCGACTCAGAAAATTAATCCGATACGGTTGCGCATCACGCGAGTTCCTATTGGTTGAACCGCAAACTGGTAGTTTGCGGTGCGCGTACTGTCCATGCATCCCATGCGGATTGAATGGGTACCATTGAAATGGAACCGTCGGGGGCCTTGTTTAAATTTCTGCTGCATCGCATCGACGTGTGTACATACTGTCAACGTATTGTTCCGTTTGGAGTAATTGTTTGCTAGAATATCGACACAATTCACTGCAATCTTGCATTCATCAAAGGGATCAAACATCCAAACACAGTCAACTACTGCAAGGTAAGTCCAGTTTTAATACGGGTCATTCTCGATCATGAAACTTACCGATCGAATGCTACTCTCACTCTGTACTGTACTGAGTAGTGAGTGTAGAGCGTAGTAGTACAGTAGCGTGTACCCCTGCCTATTGCTAGAATTTGTTGCAAAAACATAGCACATTTTGGTGGGAAATCGTTTGCTTTTCGAGTCGCGAGTGTGAATTTTTTGTTCACATATAACAGCTTGCTCGAAAACCATACTTTGTCTGGTTCGCTTGAAAACTTCACAACAACAATGATACGACCCACTGCTACGATCTAATGGGGACCAGACTGATTTACTCCGCGCGCCGAGCGCAATCTAAGTTTTGCGCAATCTAAGTTTTGCGCAATCTAAGTTTTGTGAATTAATTACGAGTGCGGTGGCGGCTCACGCTATTCTGCGCAATGATAGTGCTCAGCGCGATGCAGTAATCAGTCTGGTCCCCATTAGATCGTAGCAGTTGATCGTATAATTATTAATTGAAGTTCAGTCAACTGGATAAGAAACATTTTATTTATTTGAATAAATTTAATTCGAACATACATTGTACAGTCAGAGCAGATAACAATATTGACATGTTGAAGAGGTTTAAATGAGAAGCTGTTGACTATTGTCAATGATTAGTTCTAGTTGTAATTTGTAATGTATTATTACTATTAAATTTTGTCATTTATAAATAAACATTGTTTCAGAGGCAACTTCTGGGGTCGCACTAAAAGCCGACAAACTGCCAAGGCCTGACCTGCCGACAACAATTTTTAAATGCACTTTACAACAATGTTTGAACAAAAATAAACCGTAAAATATATGTGTAAGACTATAGAGTTATATGTATCCAAATCACCTTCAATCTGTTGAAAAAGTTTTGTTTTTAATTGTAAAAAAGTTTTTTTAAACCATGAACAATAGTAACGACAAGTACTGTTCGCCTTGTTGCTTTTGGACCGTACATAGAAGATACCATTATACTACAGGGCCCCAGGGGGTGCTGAAAACAGCAAGTTAAGTTGTCTTTATTTTAACAATGTCATTTGAAAAACTAACATGCTACTAGAGTAGTGTTAAATGACAGCCAGTAAATATTTCTATGTCTTAAGAACGAAAAAAGCAGTAAAATAAAAAGAAAGGGAGAAAAAAATAAATCCTTAGAACTCACTCTTTGCATAATGGTATCGTCCAAGTGCGTTCCAGATGCATCATGGTGGACACTTCTTTTCGTTACTAAATCGTTGTAATAAAACCTTTTTTTACAGTCAAAAACAAAACTTTTTCAACAGATTGAAGGTGATTTGGATACATATGATTTGGATGCAGATGTTTAGTCCTTTTAAAATGTTTGCTCTCTCTCATGAAAACTTGTTTAATAGATTTTCTTTCATATTTTTTTCTTTTCAAGGTTTCATCTCTAAATTTGCAGTGGAGAACAACATCCCACCTTTGAAGAAGAGTGATGACATCCGGATCATTAACAGTGCATGTTATAATGCCAGGCGTTTTTCTAAGGCTGAGTAGACAAGACATAGTACTGGTATTTTTCGCTCATATACTTCAGGTATCAACAATATCATCAAAATCTGGAATTATGAATTTCTTTTCATTCTTCCCTTCCACAAAAAAATTACCATGAAAAAGGGTTGAAATACATGCATGTATAGTTAACACACCAGGGGTCGATTTCACAAAGCACGAAGATTCATCTTATGATGAGTTGTCACTATTACCATAGTGATTTGTATTGTGACATCACACTTTGCGAAGCAACTGCCATGGATTTGCAGTTACGATCAATCTTAACTCTTTGTGAAATCGAGCCCTGAACACAAACAAAACTTCATAAAAGGTGTTGCTGGCATGTTTTTGCCTGACATTGCAGCATGTGCTGTGTTTACAATCCCAAAATAAACGTACTAAAAATGCAAAAATAAAACCACATTCTATTTAATAAAAAAGTGATCTGCATTTATATAGTGCTTTTACAGAAGAGAAGTACTTTTGTTATCCCTGCTCATTGGGTCAATAATCAATGGTGAAACCTACTTCTCAGCTCACATTTTAGCATGCAACGTTTTGTGCGCAACAGGGCTTATCAAATGCAATAACTACCTGTACCCTCATAGGTACCCATTTACTCCTGGATGGAGAGAAGCAATCAAAGTTGAGTGTCTTGCCCTGCAACACCCAATCGCTTAACCTCCAAGGCAACGACGCTCTACATGATGTATATGAAAATCAGTCAAGTTAAGTCCAAAAACCAAATACTGCAACCCTTCATTAATGCAATAAAAATATGGAGAATGCAACCAGGGCTGAATTTTTATTGAAATATAATGCCTGTAACTCTTAGTTAATGCAACAATAGAATAAAGGAAGCAACCAGGGTTGCATTTGAATTTCAATATTGTGCTTTTATTTTTTTATTTTTTTGGCATAATTAATTACTCTTTGATGACTGTTTGATGACTCTTTGAAGCCTGTTTGATGCTGGATCACATCTGATGACTGTTTGATGACTGTTTGATGCCTTTTGATGCCTGTTTGATGCTGGATCACATCTGATGACTGTTTGATGACTGTTTGATGCCTGATCCCAACTGATGACTGTTTTGATGCCTGATCACATTTGATGCCTGTTTGATGACTCTTTGATGCCCGATTACTGATGACTCTTTGTGATCAGGCATCAAAGAGTCATCGGTTGTGATGCCTGATCACAAATGATGACTATTTGATGCCTTTTTCATCAAATAGTCATCATTGTGATGACTGTTGATGACTAAATCCCTATTTGTTTCTTTATTTTGAGGGTTCCAAATGCTGCCCTTTTGATGCCTCTGATGCCTCTTTTGCATTGATGACCAAATTCAGTCATCATGATGACTGATGATGACTGATTTTTCTAGTAGGGAAGTACAGTTGCCTTTCCACCGATGAAGCGTTCAGTCAGAATTATCGCCTCCTGATACTTATGAGCCTGATGGCAACTGCACCACATACTAACAATTATACACTAACTAATGTCCCATAAAGCCCTCATTACAAAACTGGCTTAATGATCACAAAAGCGCCTTGAAGTGTGAGCATTGACTATCTGCCAAAGGAAAGACAGCCAAACAGCACACAGTTAAAGACCCATAAAGCAATAAGATTACCGTCTAAGGAACCAATGCACTGGCGCCAATTTGAAACAAAAGATGTTTGGATCCAGTGGTTTGATACACACAATGGTACACACAATGGTAAAGGTGTAGGAAAGTGTAAAACCCTCAAAATTGTGAGTGCTGCAAGCATGAGCGTGACCTGCTGCCAAACAATCATTGGTTTGGCACATGCGCTCCAAAGCAGGTTTACCACGCGCCAAAATAAAATACTCGCGACAGTGTTTTCGACCACACCAAGGCAGTCTAGGGAAAGGCAACATTGCAATTATCCATTAGCACTGCAATATTCCAAATTTAGCCATTGCTAATAGCACAACTAACAAAATGTTTGACATCCTTAATTCCTTTTTGCTGACTTTGTGTGTCCTTTACATTGAATATGTTACCAAGCCACACCTACATGGTAAAGAACCAATCGAGAAAGTAGCCGGTTACAAAAACTCAAAAAATGCTTTGGGAAAAAGAGAACGTAGTTTGGCCACTAGGTTGCTATCTCATGCCAACCTGATGATTGGAATCTTTACAGCACAGTTTCAGTGAACTGTAGTACACCATATACATGTATATACATGTGTAAGCTGTATAAAATTGTATTTTAAGAAAAACTTAATTATGACAATCCATAATAAATGAAAGGCCCACATTAGAGAAACAATTCTCTGGCCAACTAAATAAAAAAGTAAAGGACCAACAAATAATAAAGGACTCACACCGGAGGAATGAACATAGAGCCCAATCAATATAGGCCACCACTGAAGAAAATATTCTTGGGGCAACTAAAATTTAGTAATGGACTCACATTGGAGAAATGAACCTCGAACCCGATCGAATAAATTAAAGGCCCACACTGGACTTAAATAGTCTTGAGCAACATCAATTTACATCCCCAGTGCATAAGCCTCACGCGAATTTGCGCTAAATTGACTGAGGCCCACCACGTGATGCCAGACATGATCTACACTGTACCAAGGAAGATGAAGAGTAGTAAAAAAGCCTGTCAAGGAGGGAAGGCTTTCCAAACCAAACTAGCTCACCTCCCCCTTCCCATAAATTACACTTAAAGGGCCTATGCAATAATTATTTTTCACAATTTAGAAATTTATTTTTTAAAGTTTATTTTTACTTTCTGTATACAATTAAAAAAAAAAAAAATTTGTGTGAGTAGTGTAAAATGTTTAAAATTTGCAATAATTATTTTTATTAATTAAATTCCTTATTTTTTACGCCGCGCGGGGGCGCTGTTCGTGACGTAGACTGCGGAGAGTTCATGAGCAAGTCAGAATGGTCTGGTACCAAGAATATGTTGCGGGTACCATGCTAATGTGGCAGCTGATGCGCTACGTGTACATGCACACACGGATCGCGGAAATTCCTACAGTACACACAACGCATTGTACATTAACAATCACTACGACGGACGTGATATAAAAAGACGAACATGGCCGAATCTTCATCATTTTCAGCAGTAGATGAAGATTTTTCGGGGACTAATTCTTCGGATTTAAGTAGTGAGGCTGACAGTGATTATGAAAGAAATGAGGAGCTAGGGGTTCGGCCATACATGTACGAGCCAGAGAGAGGCGACGACGATGTCTCAAAATGCATGGAACAGATGACCGAGTGCTCGGTTGGCCCTGACCACTTTGCCCGAGTCAGCTTGACTTTCGCCATCCAAATTCTTCGAAATTTTGGGTCAGAGGGAAAAAGATGGAGACTGAAACCATCCTTAGTGGTGTTGCTGCAACCAGCAACAACACAGGTCGGTGGCATTCTGAATAAATGCCCTATTTTTTGATGAAGCAGCGACAAACTGAAGAAACTTTTAGAAACTTCACACGGTACAGTATGCGTGTGACGCACAACACGTAGAACCAGGAAGTGAGCCGATCTCCCTAGTCTACGTCACACATTCTTATGATAATGAGGGAATGGGCGGGGCGTGCTGGGCACCCCTAAAATATTTTTTTAATGGCATAAACGCAGTGAAACCAAAGGTTTAATTAAATGGGTAAATATTTGTTCAGGTAGGATCACTTTATGACTTTAACTAATAAAATAATGCATTGCATAGGCCCTTTAATGTCAGCGTTGAGCCTTGCTCACTCCATGGAAACCAACTCACTCATCTGACTTTCCATACAGTATGAGCTTGTTACAAACATTAACCACATTTAAGAACAAAGGATATTGTCATCGCACATCATCATATACTCTGAGATACTGGAATGGGGTTGACCAGACTCACTCCACAGCAACAGATCAGTATGACACCATGTTACTTGTTCATAGATCATGAAGGGGAGAAATAAAATAAATGAGGCGTTAAAAATGTGCCGATCAATTTCAAAATAAAAGTACCAATCTGGCTCATGACAGCACCCAACTTATGAATTTCAAGTTAAGTATGAGCCACATTATTATTGTTGGCCTTAGATCCTGTGTTACAGTAGGAAATGTCCTGGAAATTTGAACAAAATTCAATATAAAAACCAATTGATTCAATTAAAGGTTGGTATTTGAACCGGGTTGAAGTTGACACTAAATGTAACTAAAATAGTAATTAAACACATATTATTGTTCAAAAACTTCAACTTCAGATCGATAAACTTGCTGTCTGACTTATTTAAACTTTAGATTGAAAACGATCCTTCTCCAACAGATCAGCTATCCTAACATGCCCAATTGTATCTTACAGACATGTGACTTTTAGTAACATGCATGTTTGACAATAAACGAAGATTGTTCTTCCATGTGAAAACTATATTCCATCATGGGTATATGCAGAGCTTGGCAATGAAACTGAAAAGATTGTTTACTATGATGGATTTTATTCGCTCAGCTCTACAATTTATTATAGAACGTAGCAAATAAACAACATTATTTGTTTTTGTATGATGGAAGTTTTTGGTAGTTTCAAGCACAAATCTCACTTCCAATGTACATGTACAATGGGTTTAAATGTATAGAAGCAAGCTTACCCTACAGAATCACCAAAAAGAATTAATTCAGAAACGACTGATTTCAAAAGAAAAATTACTAATTTAATAAATTAAACCAAATTAAGCAATAATAAATGATACTAGAATTAAACGTTAGGGTAAACAAAAAAATAAAGATTACGAAAAAGAATCCAAAATAACTGCTTTTGGATACAACTATTGTGGTAAATAAATAAAGATGCCTTATAAGAAAAATGCTTGTTCTATTAGATTATAGTTCTTCTTTAATTTTCGTTGGATGGAGAATTATAATGTTTCAAATTAAATTTCCTTATAACAAATATACCGGTCCTCAATAACCTTAATCCCTCGATGTCGTCATTCCGTTTCCGGTGGCAACTTCAGGCCGAAAGTATTAATCCGGTTCAGATATCGGTCTCCTCGATCCCTTTATTCCCCCAATGTCATCGATCCCGTTTCCAGTGGCGACTTGGGTGGAAAGTTGTCGATTCCGGCGCTTCCAACAATATTCCCCCGCTCAATTATCTCACTCGGGTGCTGTCTGTTTTTCGGCGTCTCCGATTGGTGAGTTTCAGCCTTCAGGGTGGTTAGGAGCCCGACCAAATATTCAGCCTAACAGGCTTTCTGTCAAAATTACATTTTGAGCCATGGTAGATTGAGCAGATCTGCTACCAATTTAAAGGTAGAAAAACAGCATGTCCACTTAATTCAGGGACTCCCTTACCTGTTAAACCTACAATTGCATATTTGCCCTAGCCATAGGCTTTCACTAGATTCTTTTTTACCACACCACAACAGCGCCCTCAAGAGCCCATACATTCCCTATCCTGGCCCCATGTGTTGGATAACTCGACCTCTTTTTCTCTCGTGTTCGACGTGAACGGACGTGTTTGGATTTCTGTCTTCGAACGTATTGTATAAGCTTTCAGATTCTCTGTTATTTTGTAAAGTTTTATAAGGACAAGAGTATACAAAGTTTGTATCGTCTTTATTATTAATTTATCTTTACCGTTTTCGTTTTCTTCGCTCGTAAGATAAGGAACTTCGAGTGATAAAAAAAAAATATATAATAATAATTTTTTAGGAATGGCAGACCCTCGCTGTTCGAGACGCACTAGTCGGAGCTCCCTGTCCTCGGATGGGTCCGCTTCTTCGTCTAGCCTTTCGGCTGGTGAGCGACGCCATCGCCGCTCTAGCACTTCCACCCGCTCAATGCTGAGACAACTCACAGCTACTATGTCAGCATTAGTGCAACGTCCGGCTGCTACTGCTCCAGCGGACTTTGTTCTGCCTGCTTCAGTAGTTATTCCGGATCCCGGTCAGATGTCGGAGGAAATTGTATCTCTTTTTCCCTCTGATGAGTTCTCAGATAATTCTGATTCTCGTCCACGACAATTGGGCCCTGCTCCTTTGGCTTCCCTCTCTCGTGGGACAGAGCCTAATCCAGATAGGGCTAAAGAAGCTACAGCCCTCTTACCCCCTGGGGACGGAGAGTCTTCTCATCCTGATCCACCTGTTTGTTATTCTTCAGGCAATGAATCGGGGGACTCTGTCATGCTTTCCACAACTGACATTAGACTGCGCCGGGTTATTCAGGATATGGTTCGTGTCCTAAATATTCCGAAGGAGGAGGACCCTACACTTGATCAAGAAGCCCGCCAGTCATTAAAAAAACGCACTGGTCCAGCTGAGTCTAGGGCCCAGTCCTTCCCAGTCCTCCCTGTAGTCCGCCTCTGTGCTGACTGTATTGAGGTTATTGCAGGGGTTAAGAAATGGCGCCCTGTGGCTAAACGTGATGTCCGCCATTTTCGGTTTCCGAGAAATGATTTTGACAAGTTTCTTGCGGTTCCCACCTTACCTGATGCAGCACGTGACAAAATAACGGCAGACTCCGGGGGGGCGTTTCTCCCTCAGGTCTCCGTTCACAAGTAAGGAACGCAATACACTGGAAGACACCCTAGTCAAGGTAGACAAGGCCTCCAGAGCTGGTCTCCGTGTTACTTGCTTCCTACAACTGCTCTCTGAGTACTTGGTGTGCTCCTGTGAGGCAGACTCACCAGTGTCACCAAATGCAGTTGAGCTGGCTTTCTGCTGCTTGGACGACAGCTTACGCATGGACCAGTTCACCCGGGTATTCGCTCTTGCTACTTATACCCGGCGGGGAAACGTCCTTGATTAAATTTTTCTCCCCACCGAGGGGGCTCGGTCTCGACTCGAAGCCCTCCCTCGCTTGGGTACCGACCTCTGCGGGTAAATTTCAACAGACCCTCGAAGAAGAGGCCAAACGCATTAAGCAACAGACAAAATTAATCAACGCAAGTCTTTCCAGAATGTCTCTGGCCCTGGTCGTGGCGAGAAACAGGGATCTGGCCCCCGCTTCCCTCGCAAGCCCTTACAACCGTATAGAGCTGCAGGTCGTACTCCATCTGCTAGTCCAGCTAACCCCTATTCTTCCCCACAGCCGTTGTTGGCTCCCAGTGCCCCGCTCGGCAGTGGCAACCGGGGTTCACGGTTTTCATACACCCCCCGCCCCAAAGCAAATTATGGGAGCAGTCGGAGTAGGCCAGGGCGTCAGTGACGCCTCTCTTTCAGCGGCCCCCTACTGCGGGCCTGTAGGGGGCCGCCTCCAGTCTTTCGCAAAGACTTGGGCCCTTTTGTGCAACGACAGATGGGTGCTCGATACTGTCGCTCATGGATACAAACTAGAATTCACGAGCACCCCTCCGTCGTCGTACCTCCCTCGGCCTACGCCGATCCCATCCGATCAGTTTCAACGCTTGGCTCTCGAATTGGAGATTCTTGCCTTACTTCAAAAAAGGGCAATATACTGTGTCACCAAGGAGGACTCGAACCGAGGGTTTGTTTCTTCCTTCTTCATCACTCAAACAAACAGCGGAAAATGGCGCCCAATCCTGAACCTAAGGCCGCTAAACAAGGTCATTCGACCACGTCGGTTCAGGATGGACAGTCCCTCCGCACAGTCCTGAATTGCCTCACAGTCCCGTCTTGGGGTGCAACACTGGACCTGAAGGATGCGTACCTTCACGTACTTGTGTCAGAACATCACCGCCATTTCCTCCGCTTCCAGTATCGGGGAACAACATTCTAGTTTCGCTCGCTCCCCTTCGGCGTGTCCACGGCTCCGAGGGTGTTCACATGACTGGCAAAAACTGTCGCAGCACTCCTTCGCCTCCACAACCTGCAAATTTTGGTCTACCTGGACGATTGGCTCGTGGTAGGCAATTCGTAAGCCGAAGCCCACTAGGCGATGAATCTCACTCTCTCCTTAACAAGAGATTTGGTTCAATGTAAAGAAGTCCCATTTGACACCTTCATTGAACCCAACTTTTCTCGGGGCTGTGCTGGACCTTCAACGGGGCATAGCCACACCCACCGAGAAGAGGATTCACAATCTCTTGGAGTGTGTAAACCTCTTCATCTCTGCAAGAGTGGCACCGGCCTTGGCCTGGTTACGCCTCTCTTAATGGCAAGCCTAGTAGATCTAGTTCCCTGGTGCAGGATGCGCATGTGCCCAATCCAACTCCATCTTCTTGCCAAGTATCGTCCAAAACGAGACCCCCTGTCGTTATTGGTTCCGATACTTCCCCAATTTCTCTTACATCTCAACTGGTGGCTTCAGCGGGAAAATATCAGCTGCGGCAGAATTTTCCCCTCCCTCAACCTTTCGTGACCCTAACCACGGACGCATCCCCCTCAGGGTGGGGGGCACATATGGGACCACAGACCACCGCTGGGACATGGTCCCAAGTAGAGAGATTGTCCCACATCAATGCTCTCGAGTTGCTGGCAGTCCATCGAGCCCTGATACACTTCACTTCCAAAGTGGGGGGAAAACATGTTCTCATCATGTCCGACAATTCAACTGTCGTCTCTTACATCAATCGACAAGGGGGGACTCTGTCCCCACCCCTTTGTGTACAGACATGGGACCTCCTCTGCTGGTGTCTGGCAAACAATGTACACCTGTCTGCATCCCACCTTGCAGGGAAAGCAAACACCCTGGCGGATGCCCTGTCCATCAGAGGCAGGGTCACCCCCACGGAGTGGACTCTCCACCAAGCAGTGGTGCAATCCATCTTCCTGAGGTTCGATCGTCCTCACATAGACCTATTCGCATCATCCCTAAACAACCAGCTACCGGTATACTGCGCTCGCAGTCGAAATCCTCAGGCTTGGGCATCAGACGCCCTCTCAATCGACTGGGAAAACATGTACGCTTATCCTTACCCCCCGATCTCACTAATTCCAAGGGTATTAGCCAAAATAGAAGCGGAGACTTGCACCTTTGAGACTTGCACACTTGCTCCTCATTGCTCCTTTCTGGCCTCGACAAGCATGGTTTCAGAGGCTCATTCGCCGCCTCATTCATCCCCCAGTCTTACTTCCCCGACGGGCGGATCTCATAGCCCAACCCCGGTCGAAGATCTACCACCTGGGGTCGGAGAACCTCCACTTAACGTGTTGGATGTTGTCCAACATTCCTAAGATCAGCAGGCCTTTCATCAGACGCTGCATCCATGGCTGCCAGAGGCCGCCGAAAGTCCACTAGAAGGACCTACGACAGCCGGCTTCAACATTACCATAAATGGTGCAGGGACAACTCTTTTGATCCCTGCTCAGCACCTTTAAAAGTCATTGGTGATTTTCTGATGAAACTCTTCAATCAGGGTCTCACAGTGGCCACTATTCGAGGCTGTCGTTCTGCCCTGGGAGCAGTTCACATTGGGTTCCCAGATGGATCTTTCATCTCAAACAATAACGCATTAACCCAACTGCTTCGGGGCATGTTCATTGAGCGCCCCTCGAACAAAAAGCTTCTCCCTGCTTGGGACTTAGGACAAGTCCTTCACACTTTGTCTGGGGCCCCGTTCGAACCTCTATCGAGTGCCTCACTTATAGATTTGTCTGTGAAAACAGCATTCCTTATAGCTACGGCAACCAGTAGGAGACGGAGTGAGATCCATGCCTTATCAATTGACACAGGTCATATCCGCTGGGAACCGGGCGGCGTTCGCCTCGTCCCAAATATAACATTCTTAGCAAAGAACCAGTCTCCGTCATACACCCCCCCCCCCCTGACATTTTCATTCCAGATATCAAATCGTTCTCGTCAGTTACTGAGGATAAATTATGGTGCCCTGTTCGGGCTCTGAAGTGGTACATTGCCCGCACTAAAACATTCAGAGGCCCTGTGACCTAACTTTTCATTACATACTACCAGCCCATATAGAGCAGTTTCGCCTGACACAATCTCCCGTTGGATAGTTAGAGCGATACGTTCATCGTTGGCTTCCTGGCCTTCACCCATGGCCGATAATCATCCAATAGTGCTCACGAGACCAGGTCCATGTCCACTTCATGGGCTTTTCTTAAAGGTGTTCCTCTTCAGGATATCTTACAGGCAGCAGCCTGGAAAACACCTTCCACATTCATGTCATGTTACCTCCGAGATGTATCATCCAGAGGAAAAGTTGGCCGTATTGCTCTGAGTGTACCTCAGCCCCCTGCAGCCCTCCAGGAGTGACGAGATTTACTCCTCCGGCCTCCAATCCTTGGTGAGTAGTCCCATTTCACTTTCTTGTTTTCATGGTTTGGGAGAACACGAAGGGACTATATGTGACCTGTTCCCACGAAACCCGGACAAAGTCGCATCCATTCATTTCGAGTAAACGGCGTCCAAAGCATTTTAGGCTGGATTCGTCCAAAAAAAAACCATGGGATAATCTTACATTTTACATATTCATCTATCATTTTACTTCAACAAAATTATAAATATGTTCAAGTAAACTACCTTTTTTCACCTAACTTTGGAATGAAATTGATAAACAAAAAGTGATGACTGAAACAAAACGAAACAAATTACTGCAAAAAGTACCAGTAAATAGCCCGTTTTCCCAAGTAGAGTATAAATCCCCCCCATTGAAAAGTGGTATCATCGTAAAGCTTGCCGCCTGCAGATTCTATTTTCATTCATAAAATTTGTCAATGACGTCACAGTAAGCCAATAACAGTGATTCTTACAGAGCTAAAACATGTAAACGCTTATTTCCTTGTTGCCGTGGTCATCTCATACGGGAAATATGATTCGGATGGGACGTAAAGCCGTTGGTCCCGTGTGTTGTGTAATGCACGTAAAAGAACCCAGTGCACTTATCGAAAAGAGAAGGGGTTTGCCCCGGTGTTCCTGGTTTGATTGGCTGCATATTGCGCCACAGCACCTTGTAAACCATTACATGGTGCTATGTAAAGAAATAGGTCTCAAAATTCAAAAAGTAGCTCCACATATATACCTTGCAGGAAAATACTGACTGTTGAAGCGCCTTGAGCGTCACTGAGTGACGGATATGAGCGCTATATAAGAAGCCACTATTATTATTATACCACGTGATTGGTTGCGCCGTCTTGATCCCTGAACGTACATGTAAATTATTAGCACAGTTTGCACACCAATAACAGGAACCAGACTATGTCGTTTGTTGTTACGAGTCAATGCACGTCGTCCCTTCTTTCGACGTGTAACGAGAGAAATTTTATGTTCAGAAGCTAGTGTTTGACATCATTTTAGGCATTTTTATTAAGTTTGTACCCATGATATCCGAATTATTAGTATTTGTGTAGCCTACATTGTTAAATCATTATTGTGATATTTTATGGCGGAAATGTCATGAAACGAGACCGATTCGCCGGGGGAAAAGGAAGCATCATCGGTCATCAGGGAGTCTGCACCATTGACTCTGACCGCGTTGAACGAACGAAGCACTCGTACTTCTTACTTGGCTTGACGTGTTTATTAGTCATTCAAAGACTGTTTTAGTAAACTTCTTATGTGATCATAATGCCACAGCACTGCCATTCCGACATGAGGAGGTACATAAATATTAATAAGCAAAATTTGACCAGTTTTAATACAGATACTACATGTATGTGCGTGTATTTTAAAACTAAAACTTAAAAGTCCACATGTTTTTGTTGTACAAGTACAAATTTTCAGTCAAAGGTTAGGTTTAACTGCCATAACTTTTGAAAATTCTAATAAAAATTGTTCAAACTTTCTTAACATATTTGTAATGTTTAGTTCTTTATGTGTGCCAAATTTCAAATGAATCCAACAATAGGAACAAGGTGGTTACCATGGTTATTTGAAATGACCTTGTTGAGTGCGCTACTGCGTGTACTATTCGCGTGTGGATTTTTTTCCTGTTCACAATTACAACTGGTTTACTCGAAATAAAAATGTTGTGGGTCGGCATTGCTCGGGTCTGAATCCCCTCTCATGGGGCCATCGGGAGGGATAAACAATACAATCTACATGTATATACCATTGGAAAGCTGAATTACAGGACAATGTGAAAATACCATAAACTCAATTTTAGTTTTTTGCTACTTTGTCCGGGTTTCGTGGGAACAGGTCACATATAAAAAATAAAAAAAATAAATAGCTATCGGTTTTTCCGAGTGGTTGTTTTTACTACTTCATGCCTCACCCTTGGGCCCACCACCTTCTCTTCTGTGTCAGTCTATGCAATTGTAGGTTTAACAGGTAAGGGAGTCCCTGAAGTGGACTCCCCCAAATCAAAGGTGATTTGGGAGTCCGCGAAGGGACGATACTTACATGTACCTGTTAAACCTCCCTCCCTCCTTCCCCGCTCAGGTTCGGCCTGTACTGTGTCTTTTTTACTCACACCTTGAGAAAAAGAGGTCGAGTTATCCAACACATGGGGCCAGGATAGGGAATGTATGGGCTCTTGAGGGCGCTGTTGTGGTGTGGTAAAAAAGAATCTAGGGCAAATATGCAATTGTAGGTTTAACAGGTAAGTATCGTCCCTTCGCGGACTCCCAAATCACCTTTGATTTGGGGGAACTTTGCCCTCGCTGGCGCTATCACAGCCGTCGACCAGCATTTCAAATTTCTGCTGCCCTACCCTGCTCGTTACGGCGCATAATAGGCATCCTAGTGACGTAGCATAGCGCACAATAATTTGAATAGCAAAATAACTATTATTAAAAAACACCCAAGCTCGTTCACTCACAATACCATGGCTCTCAGGAACACATACAAGGAATCTCTCAAACAATTACGTAATAGTGACAACAAAATAAATAAGTTTACATACCGTAAACATAGACTTGTCAAAGTCTATTTTTCTGACATCACTGAAAGGAAAAAATGATGAAACAGTATGGAAAAAGTCATTAGCTGTGACAACAACCCCCTTTTAAAGAAAATGTTAAAATGTTCTCATCACAGATACATGTAAGCAGGTGCGTCTAGAGTACTTCATACTCTAGACGACAATTTCTTACACAGGAAGGCGACTTAAGAAATCTGCTCCTACGTTGTCAATGCCGCGGATAGCCTCGATATGGAAGCGGAAAAGTTGGAGGGATAAAGCCCATCTCATGATTCGACTTTTCAGGAGTTTTGCTTTCTGTAGATATACGAGTGGTTGATGGTCAGTTTCCAGAACAAATTCTCTTCAGACCTGGAATTTCTGGATTCCTCAAACTAAAGCCAAACATTCCCTTAGTTGAGTATATAGGCACTTTCTCTAGGCAATAGTTTCTTGCTGGCGTAAGCTATAGGTAGTTTCTTGCCATCGTGATCTTGAAGTAGAACTGCTCCAAGGCCGATGTCGGAGGCATCTGTTCTCAGAATGAATTTCCGGCTGAAATCAGGAAGACTGAGAATGGGACTCTTGGTTAGGTGTTTCTTCAAGGAAGAGAAAGCCATGTTCCTGATTTTCCGTCCATCTGATTCTATTGGGTTCACGGCTTTTTGTCGTGTCAGTTAGTGGTGCTGCAATGGCGGCAAAGTCTGGAATGAACTTTCTATAGTAGTCTCATCTGTTTCTTTGTTTTCGGTCTGGGTGTGTCTTTAATCTTCTCTAGTTTGTCAGGCAAAGGGGGAGTTTTCCTTCTCCCACAACATGTCCTAGAAAGTTAATACTGGAGGACCCAATATGACATTTTGTGGGTCGAGCACTCAGCGTTTAGATTCCTGAAGTCGTTTTAATACTTCATTCAGTACGGCTAGGTGGTCTTCCCAGTTGGTTGTATGAATTAGAACATCATCGATGTAGTTGTGTACATGCGTCAAATCTCGTAAGGCCAACCTCATCAAACGGCTGAACGTTGTCGGAGCATTTACCAGACCGAATGGCATACACGGAACTGGAAAAGACCACTGGATGTTGAGAATGCTGTTTTTAATTTGCTTTCGTTGGTCAAAGGTATTTATTAATTTATTAATTTGCCAATATCTTTTTGACAAATCAATCTTTGTGAAGAAGCAGTCTTCGGCAAGGCAGGTGAAAGTCTCATCAGGGTTAGGAAGAGGTTCTGCATCAAATACTGTAATACGGTTCAACTTTCTAAAGTCTAATCAAAATCTGTTACTTTCGTCTGTTTCTTCACGATTACAATAGGAGACGAATAAGGCGAATCAGAAAGCTTGATGACACCATCTCTAACATCTTCTACCTCATCAGTTGTTACCGTCTCTCTCATGGCATATGGTATGGGGTATGGTCTAAGGCGGATTGGTTCATCTGATGTTAATTTGATGTCATGTGTACCCAATGTTGTCTCACATGTAGTTGAAGATTACATGTACTGTAGTATATACTTGGTTTCAAGTATGTGATCATGGTTTTTAGTCTACCTGAGAACCAATACATTATTGCCTGAAATAGCGCCCTCTTGTGGATTAACCTCCATATTTAACCTGCGATCGAGTTAGAGAGTGTGATAGCAAATCTGCGAGAGAATTTTGCGTGGCTGATGAAGAGAAATAACCGTGATCTCAGACTTGAAATCAAGTCTTTGTATGGTACATGTACTGTACAGGTACATGAAGGAATAATTATACATTTGGAATCGCTATAAGTAACATCACACACCCAAAGATAATCTATCTAATATTTGAAAAAATCATAACTTCTGAACCACGCAATTGATTGTTACAATCCATACATCATCTGAAAGTTCTTAATAAATTAAAAATGCACTCCACAAAATGTGACCCGATTTGACCTTGACTTCCGGAAGATGAAATTACTATTTTGAAAAATCATTACGTCATCAGAAAGGGCTCTTAAGACTTTAAAAAGGCTAAAAACAGAGTGACTCCATTTGAACAAGTGCACGATCAAGCTAAAATGTTGCTTGTGTTCAAGCCGGGATGTGAGACATCCAAAATTTGAGGTCCTATTCTAATGGTGAATTTTTTTCAGGAAATCACTTTTTTGTTTGAAATTATATCTATAAAAAAAAATTAACCACAAAAATACTTTTTATAATTTTGCTTAATGAGTTTTAGCTTTTATAATAAATACTAAAATCAATTTATTTTGATTGAAACAAAATTAAAACTCTGCGATAAGGATGCTTAATTGATCTACCGGTAAACACTATAAGGAGGAAGGGAAGTTACATAAATTTAATTTTGTGATGTACTTATTTTCCAATAATGGTGTGAGTGGGGGAATTAATTACAAGTCTCTATAATATTTATTCAGGCAAAAAATTCACAAGTATACATATACAAACATTAAAATACATTAAAAAAACTTACGTTAAACAACAGTGGGATGCCCAGGAGAGCATAGAAGTTTTAAAATTAACAGTCGCGAAAAGGCGTATGTCTCCCAAAATCGCCAAAAAGCAAATGTAAGACAGGGCATAGATATACAACAAACAACACTAATAGCTTCACGGTTAAAATGAATGTAAATTGCCAATGTATTCAATACCCTTTTAGTGCAAAATTTGTCAACATCCAAATAACATCTCATGGCATCATTCCCGGGATGTATTGATCATAACTGACTTTTTTCAGAGCGAAAATTGAAACATCACGTCATTGATTGGATTTCAACAACTAATGGATCTTTACACTCAAGTTGCTGAATTATGTATTGTTCAAAACCTTTGACTGGTATATTCTTCCTTTTCAGGGTCCTCTGTCTTTAGTACATGGGATGGATACAATGGCTATCAAGTCTGCAATGGTATGAATCATTTCTCTTTCCCCCCCAATTACAGTGGCTCTTGAAAAAACAATCGTATAATTTTGTTTTATATACCTCACACATAGGTCCTTGTCATTTGATACTTATCATATAATTCATACGTAATTTCAACAAAACAAAATGTAAAGTTTTGAACAATTTGTTTCAACAACAAGGTATTAACTAACTGATAAAGACAAAGCTGGACTGGAGCTGTTTAAATCCTGTATAGTGCACATTCGTAATTCATAGCCATACCTGCTGGTATTGGCATGCAAGCATACGCAGGCGCAAATAGTGCGCAACATAATCGATACATATGGTACTGAATGTAAAATATATTAGTACGTGCAGCTGCGAAGTGTCCAAAGTGTCCTATATTTATCAATATAGGACTTCTATGCTAAATTTTGGTGTGTCGGTAGTATACAATGTACATAGCAAAACAAATATGACTCATGATGCATGTTCCACCCATCAAATGACAAAGATCTATAAGTGCAGTATATAAAAGATATTATGTAAGTGCATCATTGTTTATTTTGAAGAGTAAATGTATTCTTTCCTCTAGTTTTAAGTAATGCACAATGTTACATGGAGGAAATAACAGTTGACTTTAAAACTTCCTATTCAAATGTATGAATATACAGGGTATTTTTTATATATCAATGATTTTCTTCTTCCTTAACACTTTGACTGCTGCAAATGTTTACACGGTCCCTCCCCATGGTGCTGCAGATGTTTTACAAAACTACAAAAAAACTTCATGTTTTAGTTTTACACTGTCCCTCCCCACGATTCTGCAGGTTTTATTTGGAGAACTACATCAAAGATTTATAAATAAAAACATTCAAATAAATGACACTGTTGCTTTTATTTTCTATTACACCCCATATCTTTTTTGGAGTGGTATACATCGTAGCAAGGGGTCTGGTGAAGTGGAATTTTACACTGTTACTAAAAAATAAGTAAAACCATCGAAAACAACTCCATTGGTTCCCCTAACGTATGTCAATACGTTTTATACATGAAAAGCATTTCAATCCTTGATCTACAGAGGGCAGTACAATGTTATACAACCTGCCCGAGTATTCTCGTGCTCAGCTCAGCAGTCAAAGTGTTAAACAAAAGCCAAAACTACCCTCCACCATTTATGTTTATTTTTATCAGTCTTCTGTTTTTTAACCCTTCAGTCCCATTGGCTGAAGGGGTATTGTAATTGCCAGACAGCCGGCTTTCATTTCCAGACCATAACTTGAGTAAAAAGTGACATTTGGACTTGTTACTTGGGTGGGGGTTGACCTTGGGGAAAGAAAAGTTTGGATTGTTGGGGTTGAAAGGGTCATGGTCACAGTGATGAGTTTAGGTAACTTCAGTTAGAATTAAGTGGCATTGGAATTTAAAATTTGTAGGGGGTTGGGGAAATGAAAATAAAGTGATACAGTTTGGAGTGAAAAGGTTAGAGGTCAAGGTCACAGTAGTGAGTTGTAGCCAAATGGTTTCCAGATCAAGTGCCATTTTAACTTGTAAATTGGGTGGGTGGTTTCCTTTGGGGAAAGAATAGTGGGGTGAAAATGTCAAAGTCTAGGTTACAGGCGCTGAGTTAAAGTCATCAGATCAAATACCAAGTTTATAGTGGTTATTGTGCTCTTGTGTAGGAACGTCACTGTTATTTTATCCACAATACCATTGATGTTCAGTCAATTTTCGATTTTCACCGAAGAAGTACTAATTTTGATAAGAAGAATAAGACTAAGCCAACACCTATTGATTCTATCATACATGTACATGTGTATATATAAGACTAAGCCAACACCAATTGATTCTATCTTACATGTATATATAAGACTAAGCCAACACCTATTGATTCTATCATACATGTATATATAAGACTAAGCCAACACCTATTGATTCTATCTTACATGTATATATAAGACTAAGCCAACACCTATTGATTCTATCATACATGATATACAAATAAATAGTTTCTAATAACAAATTTATAATTTGAATTAGAAGAGTAGAGACTTGGTCCTTAAAATGCCTATTGCATGATCTTTCAACCTGTGTCCCTTCCTAAAGCTCCTAACATAAATCATTCTACTTTCCACATACATGTAACAAGGCAAAGTTTGCAATCAAGAACTTTGACCCTTTGTAGGCTGGATGTAACACTGTTCTTGTTTTTATCTGGTTTTACCCATACACTGTGAACGTAAAGCACTGTTTACCCAGTACTTTCCCCAAGGCCTTAGAAAAAAAACTAACGGGCATATATACTAGGTGGGACTCGAACCCATGACCTTTGCCATTCTAGAGCAGATGTCTTACCACTTGACCACTGTGATTGCCTGGTAACTAGAGGCAGTTCAAACTCTATTTTGTTCTCCAATTAACTTTTTGCATAGATTCTTTGGAATCTCTTAACAACATACATAGTGGAGAACAAGATCAACGACACAGAAGGAAACATCATGTTTGAACAACAGTTATGCCAGGGATGATTGTTTGTTTTATATTAAATGCTATTTTTATTTATTTTTGTTATATATAGATACGTTTTGATTCATATTTGTCGTCACCGGATACTTTGGTTTTACCACAGTGCAACTTACTCAACAGTTCTCATGTGAGGTAATTTTGAATTGTTCTTCTTTTGCAGTGGTTATGGCTGGATTGCAGAAGCACTCGGAAGCAGCCATGCTTTTCCATGCACACTATGCGTTGCTTTCTTGGTTTTTTCACATTGTATATACTCACTATGAGTCACATGACTCTGGTCGATTGTGTATTTTGCACCATGCACATACATGTACAGTACATGTACTTATCAAGCTTTCATGCTTCATTTGCCCCAGTAACAACAGAGAGACAAAAGACTTTTGTGGGGACTGTAATCATGTAATCCTAATAGCACTCTGCACTTTGACGTTGCTTTTGCTCTAAAATACCAAGACATCACACAAATATTCCACCACTTACGTGATCAACACATCCGTGTGCCAGACCGCATTGTACATGTACCAGTACAGTTGCTGTCATACACGAGACATAAAACTTAGACTCGTGCATGGGAGCATCAGTGAAATTTGACACCTGTCTCAGATCTCAGGTATCAAGCTTAATTTTTAGCATTAGTGTGGAGTGCTACTCCAGACCTGCATTCTTTTGACTGACAAATCATATTCTGAGAGATTGATAGGCTGCTACAAAATGCACTCGAACTGTATGATATGTGAAGTAAGATTTTAAACCACTGCAGGGTCATACATGTACCTTTAATACCAATCTTCTGCTTAAAAAGCTGAAAATTTATTTCAATTTTTGCGAATAGTATTGCAGAAAGCTGACAAATGTAGAATAATCAAGAAGACAACAAGGTTTTTATCTAAGACCAAACAATATTGATATAATGTAGCACGGTCTACATTTGTACATCAATGGATACACAATGTATGTGCAGTATTATGTAGCTTAGTACAGAAACCAATGTCATTGCATTGATACAAAGCCTGGGAAGGACAGTGGTTGTTAAAAAATCTTTGGGCTAATTTGTTTTAAACGAATTTCTTATTCGCTAAATCGTTGGAATCGTTGGAACTTTTTAATATATCTTCTCACAGTGTCACACAGATTACTATCTGTTCAAATGGTTTAGTAATCTGTTCACAATTATTTGTTAGTAGTCCTGTTCGAACGGTTTACAAAATCTGTTTTAAGAGTTAACATGATCTGTTTTAAACAATAGCATGTTAAAGGGACACACCGGCTTCGTTGGGCTATTTTGGCTACAAAATAGACTAAAACATGACTTCAGAGGTCTTCCAGGAATGGAGAAGAACAGTTCTTAAAAAGATTCGTGTAGCTGGTGGGTAGAGTGGCTCGGTGGGGCTAGCAGGACGGAAGCCCAAAGCCAAGAAATAGCTGTTCCTGGATGCTCATGAACATGTGGGAGGGGTAGGGAGCCAGACCACCAACTTCATTGTTGTCATTCCGGGTTTGCCAGTCGGTACACCTCGCTGATCGAATCCGCTGATCGAAAATTGCAACGTTTCAATGCTCTGTGTACGTTCCTTCCCCCAATCTGTACTGAATTTCTTGGTAATTAAATAAGATTTACGTCAATACTGTTACGTACTGAAAAGCACGACAGCGATTTTATATAAAACGGGACAAGAACAAAAGACCTTGTAAGTAAGAGCACAGAAGCAATCAATGAAATACATTCAAAATGATATTTAATACATAAATCAATAAGCAGAACAACGAGTTAAAGCAAGATTAATAACGGCAAAGCCGCATACATTATTACAAAGCAGTTAATAAAGAAGGATTTAAGCAACACAGAGGCAAAACTGAATGGTAAGCCGGCAAAGATAAATAAAAGTAAATTAGGTAATATTTACCTTAAGGAGGCTGAATATGCCCCCGCCCAGTCAGTCCCCTAACAAGATTTAAATAGTGCAGACGTTAGGCCCAGCATCTCCAACAGCAGCCCAAGCCCACAGTAGATCAGCCCACAGTCACAGGTCGACTCGGGAGTTCAGCTCGGAAGCCACGACAGTCCAGAGTCCGGTACATGTAGGTCACTCCTGGCCATGATCCACTTGGTGGAGAAGGAGGAGTCGTCGAAGACGGAGGAGATGCTGGCCCAACGCTGCACCATAACGGGTCGTACAATATGTATGCCTGCATGGGCACTGTATGACTGAGGCCCACACAAAATGTGGTCAAGCCTTTTAAAGGGTCTTACCCGCGCATAGCCACAAAGACATTCCAAAAAGAAAAGGAACAAGTGGGAGGGAAGTATGTCAGGAATGGGGTCGTAACAATACATAGGAGTACCACTTTTATTATAATAAAATATGTTTTCGTTCTCCGGAACATGCTTTCTTTCCCCCGAAATAAATATTATTTCGTTCCCCAGAAATACCTAGTACCTCAATGCCCTGTAAATTCATGTCAGAAATGGAGTGATTAGGTAGGAAGATTAAAGTGGCGTCCTACAGGTGTATCCAGCTTTAGGGTGTTGACTGTGGATCTGTGGCTGTAGAAATGCCTTTTGAATGTAGTTCTTGTTTCACCTATATATTGAACACCACAAACTCTGCAAGATATTAGATACATGTAGATAAGATTAGTCCGGCAGCCAAAAGGCACTTTTTACCTGAACCTTGCAGCGGAGGATATATAACAGGTTTTGACTGATTTATGTTCAGTAGACCTTGTACAAACAGAATCTGCATGATGACACCCTGTGAAGTTTGGGCAATTCGAGATATAGGCGGAATATTCCTCCAATTTTATAATCCAGAATAGTCATGATATCAGGCTAACTATTGGTGGCGCTGTTTGCTTTTTATGTAACTTTAAAGTTAATTGAAATATTGCAAGTACAAAACATATTATTTGCATCACTTTAAATCGTACACAAAAACATTTGTAACAAAACATTGTTTATACTTTCCAAATATGTTTTAAAACATATTTTTAAAGAAAAGAATATTTCCAAATAATTTCAAGTTGTAGAAAGAGCCTGCAGTAGCTTGACACTTATCAGACTGGTACCATTCTGGTGCAATTTGTGAAATATTTGATAGAGTCTGGGTACACGCTGATGTAAACAACGGGACACGTGGAGAGAATTAGCCACATGATTATAGCTGTCTCGCTGAACATTCGACTGTTATAGGGCATACATGTAAGGGTAAATATTGTTTAGCAGCTATATTTTAACACGAACTTCCAAAGATAATATATCATTACATTCATATAACAAGTATTGTGACTTATTTACAGAGCCAGATTTTCAGCATTATTTGCAATAAGTTTGGATTTATAAAGACCGCTTACATAAATTATCAGTAACCTGGTCTGACGTGACAAATGAAATAATTGTATTATTATAAATCACATTGAGACCTGCCGTGTATTATATGGACTTAGAAAGGAGTTTTAGTAAATTACATTTCCATCACATGGATCAGGACACAATTGTATCCTTACATAACCTGATAATCTGAAACCTCCATCCTCCAGACCGGAGAGGATGTAGGGTTTTAGTTTTCGCAACAACTTAAACGGCAAGCAAAACAAACGGAGCTACAGGGACCCAGTCAGCCAAAGAAGCAACGGAGATGCTAATGATAATAAAATAATGTCCCATCCATTGACACTGTATCTGTTTACTTGTAATTTGAAAATTGTTTTTGTGACAAAACAAATCCAATTTATGGTAACTGTGCTGGGCTATCCCCACTTGATGGGGGGGGGGGGGGGGGGGGGGGGGGGAGGGGGGATTTTTCAGATTCTTTGTACGCTTCCTCATCTGTTGCATGTGGGTCGATTAAAAGAATCGGGCAAATCTCTGTACATTTTTAAAAGATGTGGGGTTGCAACAAGTGTATGGGAAATAACAGAATAAACGTGGATGTCCGGGTATGTTTGTTTTTAGGAGTCACAAGGCGTTTATCCTTTGTTGTCTTCCAAGAAAGGTAGATCCAAAAATATTTCTGAAAGTCTGTGGTCGCTCTGAATAAGAGGCAATAATTTGTTGATTACCTGTGATATAACCTATTGTCCGGTTTTAGGTTGTCGTGAACACGAGAGGTGTTTTGGAGTTTTGTTTTACTTCTGGTTTCATACGATGTGATACTTTTACGATCTGCGTGTTCATTGCTTTTAAACAACATTGATCATCATTCTCCCTCAAATAATTCATATGAATTACAAAACTCATGAGGTTTGATTGTCTTACTTTGAAAAGTCCAAAAACGGTTAAACGCCTGTTACTCATGAACACAAACATACCCAGTGATATATCTTTATTTCCTATAGGCCTACACTACTGTCATAACCCTACATCTTTTTAAGATGTACAAAGAGATTTGCCTGAATCTTTATATCGACCAATATGCAACTGATGAGGAGCAAACTTGACTTCCGAAAGCTCTCTATTACTACCCAATGGATATGAAAATTTATTCTTAATCTCGAACGCCCCCCTCCCTCCCCCTCCCCCAGTTCACTACCGACCCACACGGTCAAAAAACGTCACAACATTTTTGTTGAACAATTTTCTCACCACATCCCCTATATCATAACATTATTATTATTATAATATTATTATTGAATTGTCACAAATACAATTTTCAAATAACAAGTCATCAGATACAGCGTCACTGGATGGAATAGCACCAAAATGTAGGTCATTATTAGATAGGTTCAACATTATAGGATTTGTCGAGAATGAAGAGGCATTTCATTTCTTGGAGCTGGACTCCCCCTCCCCCACTTTCTCTCAAAATGCAACTCTATCTCCACAGAAATCAATGTAGAAGAGGGTACATGTACATATTTGTACTTCAGGGTTTCGTTAGTCGTACAAATACGCAGGTTGGATTTGAAGAATACTATAGGCCTTGGCCACGCCCCTTGATGGATCGTACCCCACCCATCATCTATCATCCTTAAATACAATAATGTACGAATCTCTTTCAAAGATTTATTACAAAAAACTCTATCATAAATAAATGTACTTAGTTTTCTAATATCATGTGTGTTTGGATACAGTTACCGCCTCTTCCCACTAGCCACGCCCCTTCAGCACCCTACACCCTCTTTCGCCTCTTTTTTTTACATACTATTTCTTGGTAAGCTAATTGTATGTTTTTAGTGCCATTTTGGGGGTTACACGCTTGTATTGGTTGTGTTTACACCATAGGTATTGATAAATATCGATAAAAACATTAAATAATCGATATAAAAAATTGCCCAACCCTGAGGAGGGGTCATCACTCAGATTCTTAAACAGTATGACCTTCTTGTGTGGAATCTGCAAAAAAACATTATATATCCAACAAAACATGGTTCACCCCTTTGGCTGCCGGACTAGATGGTGGTGCAGGTGACATGACCCCCTTGTCTTATGGGTGGTACCACCAGAATGGCTGGTAAAGGTGTCTGATTCCCTGATGTGTTGTCTACAAACGATGCATAATTTGGATGTCAACATGGGCTGTTCAAGTTGACTCATGAATAGCCAGGCCATTAAAGGTGCCAAACGTTTTCCCATTGCAGTGCCATGTACCTGTAGGAAATTCTTACCTAAGAAAGAAAAGTTGTTTTTAGTTAAAACATGTTGCACGAGGGATACAATGTCAGAAATGAGCGGTGATATGTGACCACTCTTAAACAGGGCTGAGGAGCAGGGAGCAATCCCTCCATCTTGGGGGATGTTGGTGTACAAAGAGGATACATCAAAAGTACTGTGACATTGTGTTTCGCCGTCGCCAGTGCGGACAAGTCCGCCGGTGCCAATGAACTGAGTGTCGAGCGTATAGCAATTGCACATCAGAGCAACGACAGTTATAAAAAATCAAATTCAATTCAATTCAATTTATTGTTCGTCATATGAAAACACATGAAATTTGTTTTCCATTGTACAGCATTTTAAAAAATTACATAAAAACTACACCAAGTACATCAAAAATAGACAATATTATTACATGTATATACACAATGTAAAGGAGAGAGACATAAAAAACAGGAAGAGTCAAAAAGGTTGTACAAATTATCTGTTAAAACTACTGTTAAAACTATAGATGGCACTTGGTATGAAGGAATTTTTAAATCTGTTTGTTTTAAGGCCTAGTTGTCGAATCCTACCTGATCTATTGGTTACAATCACTGAGTGAAGAGGATGTGTGCTGTCAGTCATAATACAATTAAATTTTTTCATAAGGCTGCTACATGTATCTACCAACTTCTGAAGGCTCTCCATGTCGCTATGATTCTGCTGGCGTGTTTAACAATACGTTGAAGTTTCTTCCGGTTTTGAACAGTCAGGGAATTAAACCAAGCTATTGAACAGAAAGTTAATAAAGATTGAATAGTGCTCTGATAAAACAATGTTAAAATTCTGGTGTTCACATTAAAATATTTGAGTTTCCTTACGAAATGTAAGCGCTGGTTGGCTTTTTTATAAACCCTAGAGGTGTTGGAATTCCAGTTCAATTGGTTATCGACTACTGTGCCAAGATATTTGTACTCGCTTACAATTTCAACAGACACATCATTAATTTTAATTGGTTGCATAATCTGTTTGTTTCTTTGAAAATTAAAAACCATTTCTTTCGTTTTTTGAACATTGAGGACTAAATGATTTTTGGCACACCAATTAGAAAATTGATTAATGTTATTTCTATATTCTGATTCATCATTGTCAGCAATCAAACCTGTCAGTACTGTATCGTCAGCATACTTGATTAAAAAACACGAGTCACTTTGTACATTAAAGTCACTTGTAAATAAGGAGAACAAAAGGGGCGATAACACACAACCCTGGGGAACTCCAGTGCTAAGGATTGTTGTATCAGAGTTCACACCAGCGACTCTTACTCTTTGTGGGCGCTGAGTTAGGAAATCGTTAATCCACAGGGACAACTTAGGGCTAACATTCAAGTGATGTAACTTTTGTAACAAAGACTGTGGTCTAATAGTATTAAAAGCCGAAGAAAAATCTAAAAACAGTGAGCGGACATAAGTTTTACCATTGTCAAGATGACCATAAATGTTATGAAGTAATGTTACCATAGCATCATCCACACCGCGGTGTGGACGATATGCAAACTGAAAGGGGTCCTTTGTCTCTCTTGTTTCACAAAGTAGGAGACTTCTGACAATTTTTTCAAAGCACTTCATCACAATAGGTGTCAATGCAACTGGTCTATAGTCATTTAGAACATGTGGCTGAGGAATTTTGGGAATTGGACTAATGACAGAGGATTTCCAAAGTTTAGGAATTGTGTGGGTGTTCAAAGACCATTGAAATAGTCGTTGAAAGACTCCTGCGAGCTCTCTGTAACACCCTTTCAAAGTCTTACCAGAAATTCCATCTGGACCGACAGCTTTGTTTGTCCTAATAGATTTAAGTACATTTTCAACTTGGCAGGCTGTGAGAACAATGATATCATTAGAGTTTGAATTTCTACAAGATAAGTCTAAACATAAATTTGTGTAAGCTAAGTCCTGATTACTGTTACTGGTGTCAAAACGACCAAAAAACACATTAAGATCATTGACAAAGTGTTTAAGATCACTGGAGGGAATTTCCAGCTTATTGCGAAAACCAAAACCAGTAATGTCTTTCAGCCCATTCCATGCGCTCTTGTGATCTCCATTCTCAAACTTCTGTTCGATTTTAAGCCCATATTGCTTTTTGCAGCGACGTACAATATGGTTAAGTTCTTTCTGTAGTTTACGTTTTTCTTGAGTGTTATTATTCTTGTGGGCCGTCTGCTTTGCGTAGATTAGTTCCCGGATGACTTTTGTAAGCCATGGTTTATTGTTTGGGTAAACTTTTATAACCCTTTCTGGAACAATAAGATCCTCACAAAACAGTGATCTTGCTGAGGTAATATCTTGGATGAAGAATAGTACCGGACGACCGACATGGAAGGAAGTATCTTGCAAAAGCAAAGGGATCAAGTTCTGGTGGTCCAGCTGGGAGCAATTGGTGTTAAAACAAGGTGTCCTCTATCTTAGATGGGAACCAGAAAAACCCACAGAACAGGCGCGGCTTAGAGTGATAGGCCACTGGAGATGCAGCCAGCCGTCCTGAAGCATTTTCACGACCAGAGGATGGCAGGTCATCTGGGAGTTACAGAGACATTTTCAAGGTTATGACGCTGCAGTTTCTATTGGCAGTCCATGAGGGAGTATTCCCGACAATGGGTGGAGAAGTGTCAAAAGTGCCAGCAAAGGAAATCCCCAGCGAAGGCTAAGCGTGCAGAGATGGTCCATTATCAAGTTGGTGCGCCCATGGAAAGAGTTGCAGTGGATATAATGGGACCACTTCCTGTCGCTAGTCGCAGGAATAGAATTGTCATGGTCGTTGGGGACTACTTCACCAGATGAACAGAATGTTACCCAATCCCGGATCACCGTGCACCCACTATAGCAACTATTACAGCTTGTGGAGGAATTTGTAGCAAGATTTGGGGTTCCCCTCGAACTCCACTCGAACCAGGGATGCGAGTTTGAGTCGTCAGTCTTCGGGGAAATGTGTTCAATATTGGGAATCACCAAAATGCGGACCACACCCTACTACCATCCCCGATCGGACGGAATGATTGAACGATTCAACCGTACCATTGAAAACATGCTCGGTGTCTGTGTGGATCAGGCACAAACAGATTGGGACGAACACTTAGCATTACTCAGAATAGATCGACTTTCCTCGTGGACACAAGGGGTGTGTTTTTTTGAAGGGAAAAAAATATATTGTTGTTTACACCATATTCAGGAGTATATGCCTTTCCAGACAGCCACCGGAACTTTCCAGACCTTTGAACTGATACTCCAGAATTTATTGAATAGATTTTATATAAAGTTAGCGTCTGTCGTTCTAAAAATAGATCGGTTTGTGACTTGTTTGTGCAATCGTTGAGAAGGACAGAGTTTGACAAGACGATTTGAGAGTTAATAAAGTTTTTGTATTGATGAATTATGATTTCTCTGGTACTTTCTGTCAGGCATTTTGCAACAGTTAGTAAGGAAAACCCAGGAAATAAACCACGTTACAGTATCGATGATGTGTTGGGGACCTTCTTCTGAATACCTGAGATTTTACGGAGGAAATCTGGAGTGTCATGAATACATGTACATGTATATGATGGAATCTGTGGCATAAGTCGCTTGAGAAAACTGTTGACAAAAAGAGATAAGTTCTCAGTGGGGGAACCATTGCCATATATGATTGGTCTCCCTAGGTTGTCTGGTTTGTGTACCTTGGGAAGGAGGTCAAATCTTGCTGTTCTACAGTCTTCCAGGGAGAGATATACTTGCGAGCTTTCTTGGAATGGTGGTCACGGTCATGCATCTCGTCCAGTGTTTGTTGAATCTCCTTTGAAAAGGTGCCTGTTGGATCAGTGTCAAGGGGTTTATAGTTTGTTTGGTTGTTGAGTTGTCTAATTGCTTCATCAATGTATTGCTGACGGCCTATGGCAACAACAAAAGAGCCCTTGTCAGCTGGCTTGATGATGATGTCCTTCCTTGCTCATAGAGTCTTAAGGGCCTCACGTTCTTCTCTAGGGAGGTTGTCATGAGTCCTGTGGCTGGAATGATCACTGGGATTAATTTGTGAACTAACAACCTGTATGTAAGTTTCAAGAGATGGCACACAGTTCTTAGGTGGTACCCATTTAATCTTGCAGTAAAATGGCTCAGGATCCATAGGTATTGAGTCAAGGAAGAATTCACGTAGGCAAATTACGCGGTAGTAGTCAGTAAGGTCCTGACTGAGCTCAACCTGATTCACTGTGGGAGGAGTGGGGCAGAAGTTGAGTCCCTTGGAGAGCAGGCTGTGTTCTGTATCTGAAAGGGTATACGATGAGAGGTGAATGACTGTGGATTGAGGGACTGACTGTTCAGCCTCAGGAGGTATTTTGCGCTTGAATCGTCTCTGTCTGTACTGTTGCTGTTTCGAGACAAGACACCCAATCTTGCCATTTCTTCTAGAACTCAGAACAGATTCAAGTTTAGATAAACCAGCACCGATCTCACCAGTGAATTGCTCAAAACGGGCAAGTGAGCAGATGGATCTAAGTTCTGCTTCAAGATAGGATATATCTTGGTTAAAGCTGTTGAGGCAAAACTCAGTGTTCTCTAAGAATACGAATGAGACTAAGCGAAGTACTATTGAGTGTGTTGTTCCACTGTCTGCGAACTGGGGTAGACAGAGACCCAAGAGCATGGTCAAATTAACCTGTAAACATGTGGGAATGAAACCGGTGAGTGTGTAAAACCTGTAGTTGTCTCGATGATACGAATAACGCAGTGCTTTCTCTTTAAGTTTCCTAGTTTCCTAAGTTCCTGAAACAAGCGAACGCATCTTTGGTTAGACATGGTCAAAGAGATAAAGAAACCTGAAAGAAAGCTGTAGAGAAAAACTATAAAGTTACATGCACTAAGTTAACAAAGTCAGAAATAATCTGGGGGAGGAAACAAGGGTATATATATACCAATGATGGACCAATGACATGAATGATGCAACGCTGTTCCTGTACTGCCAGAAGCTATTCCATGATTGGCTTTTACCTTGTTTTCTCGCCTTGCAGTGGAGCTTATCTCTCTGCCACATTCGGCATTTTTGTCACAGGTTATCCATGTGAGATAATGTTTCCCGCAGCTCATTTTCCAGGGAACAATGCTGTTCGGGATGTCGTATAGGTGGCTGCTTATCTTTTCCAGTTTGTTTCCACAGAATTGGAAGATGGATTGGAGCTAATGAATACCTGTGTGAATTTTTTTACCTGTTTTAAATGTTCAGTATCTGCTTTAGGGAAATTTAAGGTTTTCCTTGTTGGTTATTTAAGTCAAATGTGACAATGCTTCGATCTGAGATATTGCTATGTTACTGACAAGTTGTGGATTAGTAGTGACAATCAGGTCCAGTATACTATTGATACGGGTTCGGTGATTTGAGAAAATTAGTTTTCTAAAAAGAAGTTCTGAAAACTTTTGTTAACACTGACTATTTTCGAATTCATCATACTCCATGAGTTCCAGTTTAAGTTTGGGAAATTGTATGAGACTCGATCAGAGCAGATCATAATTGGGAGCTTCAAATTAGTCACCTGCATGTTTGCTATTTCAGCAATTTCTTGGATTGCCATTGTAAAGGAGTTGAATCAGACATGATATTCTTGGATTGCCATTGTATAGGAGTTGAATCAGACATGATATTCTTGGATTGCCATTGTAAAGGAGTTGAATCAGACATGATATTCTTGGATTGCCATTGTAAAGGAGTTGAATCAAACATGATATTCTTGGATTGCCATTGTATAGGAGTTGAATCAGACATGATATTCTTGGATTGCCATTGTATAGGAGTTGAATCAAACATGATATTCTTGGATTGCCATTGTATAGGAGTTGAATCAGACATGATATTCTTGGATTGCCATTGTAAAGGAGTTGAATCAGACATGATATTCTTGGATTGCCATTGTATAGGAGTTGAATCAGACATGATATTCTTGGATTGCCATTGTATAGGTGTTGAATCAGACATGATATTCTTGGATTGCCATTGTAAAGGAGTTGAATCAGACATGATATTCTTGGATTGCCATTGTAAAGGAGTTGAATCAGACGTGATATTCTTGGATTGCCATTGTATACATGTAGGAGTTGAATCAGACGTGATATTCTTGGATTGCCATTGTAAAGGAGTTGAATCAGACATGATATTCTTGGATTGCCATTGTATAGGAGTTGAATCAGACATGATATTCTTGGATTGCCATTGTATAGGAGTTGAATCAGACGTGATATTCTTGGATTGCCATTGTAAAGGAGTTGAATCAGACATGATATTCTTGGATTGCCATTGTATAGGAGTTGAATCAGACATGATATTCTTGGATTGCCATTGTAAAGGAGTTGAATCAGACATGATATTCTTGGATTGCCATTGTATAGGAGTTGAATCAGACATGATATTCTTGGATTGCCATTGTAAAGGAGTTGAATCAGACATGATATTCTTGGATTGCCATTGTATAGGAGTTGAATCAGACATGATATTCTTGGATTGCCATTGTATAGGAGTTGAATCAGACATGATATTCTTGGATTGCCATTGTAAAGGAGTTGAATCAGACATGATATTCTTGGATTGCCATTGTATAGGAGTTGAATCAGACATGATATTCTTGGATTGCCATTGTATAGGAGTTGAATCAAACATGATATTCTTGGATTTCCATTGTATAGGAGTTGAATCAAATATGATATTCTTGGATTGCCATTGTATAGGAGTTGAATCAGACATGATATTCTTGGATTGCCATTGTATAGGAGTTGAATCAGACATGATATTCTTGGATTTCCATTGTATAGGAGTTGAATCAGACATGTTATTCTTGGATTGCCATTGTATAGGAGTTGAATCAAACATGATATTCTTGGATTGCCATTGTAAAGGAGTTGAATCAGACATGATATTCTTGGATTGCCATTGTATAGGAGTTGAATCAGACATGATATTCTTGGATTTCCATTGTATAGGAGTTGAATCAGACATGTTATTCTTGGATTGCCATTGTAAAGGAGTTGAATCAGACATGATATTCTTGGATTGCCATTGTATAGGAGTTGAATCAAAAATGATCTTCTTGGATTGCCATTGTAAAGGAGTTGAATCAGACATGATATTCTTGGATTGCCATTGTAAAGGAGTTGAATCAGACATGATATTCTTGGATTGCCATTGTATAGGAGTTGAATCAAACATGATATTCTTGGATTGCCATTGTAAAGGAGTTGAATCAAACATGATATTCTTGGATTGCCATTGTAGGAGTTGAATCAAACATGATATTCTTGGATTGCCATTGTAAAGGAGTTGAATCAAACATGATATTCTTGGATTGCCATTGTATAGGAGTTGAATCAGACATGATATTCTTGGATTGCCATTGTAGGAGTTGAATCAGACATGATAATCTTGGATTGCCATTGTATAGGAGTTGAATCAGACATGATATTCTTGGATTGCCATTGTAGGAGTTGAATCAGACATGATATTCTTGGATTTCCATTGTAGGAGTTGAATCAGACATGATATTCTTGGATTGCCATTGTAGGAGTTGAATCAGACATGATATTCTTGGATTTCCATTGTATAGGAGTTGAATCAGACATGATATTCTTGGATTGCCATTGTATAGGAGTTGAATCAGACATGATATTCTTGGATTGCCATTGTATAGGAGTTGAATCAGACATGATATTCTTGGATTGCCATTGTGTAGGAGTTGAATCAGACATGATATTCTTGGATTTCCATTGTATAGGAGTTGAATCAGACATGTTATTCTTGGATTGCCATTGTAAAGGAGTTGAATCAGACATGATATTCTTGGATTGCCATTGTATAGGAGTTGAATCAAAAATGATCTTCTTGGATTGCCATTGTAAAGGAGTTGAATCAGACATGATATTCTTGGATTGCCATTGTAAAGGAGTTGAATCAGACATGATATTCTTGGATTGCCATTGTATAGGAGTTGAATCAGACATGATATTCTTGGATTGCCATTGTATAGGAGTTGAATCAAACATGATATTCTTGTATTGCCATTGTATAGGAGTTGAATCAGACATGATATTCTTGGATTGCCATTGTAAAGGAGTTGAATCAGACATGATATTCTTGGATTGCCATTGTATAGGAGTTGAATCAGACATGATATTCTTGGATTGCCATTGTATAGGAGTTGAATCAGACATGATATTCTTGGATTGCCATTGTAAAGGAGTTGAATCAGACGTGATATTCTTGGATTGCCATTGTAAAGGAGTTGAATCAGACATGATATTCTTGGATTGCCATTGTATAGGAGTTGAATCAGACATGATATTCTTGGATTGCCATTGTATAGGAGTTGAATCAGACGTGATATTCTTGGATTGCCATTGTAAAGGAGTTGAATCAGACGTGATATTCTTGGATTGCCATTGTATAGGAGTTGAATCAGACATGATATTCTTGGATTTCCATTGTATAGGAGTTGAATCAGACATGATATTCTTGGATTGCCATTGTAGGAGTTGAATCAGACATGATATTCTTGGATTTCCATTGTAGGAGTTGAATCAGACATGATATTCTTGGATTGCCATTGTAGGAGTTGAATCAGACATGATATTCTTGGATTTCCATTGTATAGGAGTTGAATCAGACATGATATTCTTGGATTGCCATTGTATAGGAGTTGAATCAGACATGATATTCTTGGATTGCCATTGTATAGGAGTTGAATCAGACATGATATTCTTGGATTGCCATTGTGTAGGAGTTGAATCAGACATGATATTCTTGGATTGCCATTGTAGGAGTTGAATCAGACATGATATTCTTGGATTGCCATTGTATAGGAGTTGAATCAGACATGATATTCTTGGATTGCCATTGTAAAGGAGTTGAATCAGACATGATATTCTTGGATTGCCATTGTATAGGAGTTGAATCAGACATGATATTCTTGGATTGCCATTGTAAAGGAGTTGAATCAGACATGATATTCTTGGATTGCCATTGTATAGGAGTTGAATCAGACATGATATTCTTGGATTGCCATTGTATAGGAGTTGAATCAAACATGATATTCTTGGATTTCCATTGTATAGGAGTTGAATCAAACATGATATTCTTGGATTGCCATTGTATAGGAGTTGAATCAGACATGATATTCTTGGATTGCCATTGTATAGGAGTTGAATCAGACATGATATTCTTGGATTTCCATTGTATAGGAGTTGAATCAGACATGTTATTCTTGGATTGCCATTGTATAGGAGTTGAATCAAACATGATATTCTTGGATTGCCATTGTAAAGGAGTTGAATCAGACATGATATTCTTGGATTGCCATTGTATAGGAGTTGAATCAGACATGATATTCTTGGATTTCCATTGTATAGGAGTTGAATCAGACATGTTATTCTTGGATTGCCATTGTAAAGGAGTTGAATCAGACATGATATTCTTGGATTGCCATTGTATTGGAGTTGAATCAAAAATGATCTTCTTGGATTGCCATTGTAAAGGAGTTGAATCAGACATGATATTCTTGGATTGCCATTGTAAAGGAGTTGAATCAGACATGATATTCTTGGATTGCCATTGTATAGGAGTTGAATCAAACATGATATTCTTGGATTGCCATTGTAAAGGAGTTGAATCAAACATGATATTCTTGGATTGCCATTGTAGGAGTTGAATCAAACATGATATTCTTGGATTGCCATTGTAAAGGAGTTGAATCAAACATGATATTCTTGGATTGCCATTGTATAGGAGTTGAATCAGACATGATATTCTTGGATTGCCATTGTAGGAGTTGAATCAGACATGATAATCTTGGATTGCCATTGTATAGGAGTTGAATCAGACATGATATTCTTGGATTGCCATTGTAAAGGAGTTGAATCAGACATGATATTCTTGGATTGCCATTGTAAAGGAGTTGAATCAAACACTCATGATATTCTTGGATTGCCATTGTATAGGAGTTGAATCAGACATGATATTCTTGGATTGCCATTGAATTGGCTACCAATTGATCAACGCATTAAATTTAAGATTTTGCTATTAACTTTTCACTGTATACATGGTTCTGCCCCTAGCTACAATGCTTCTTTGATAAAACAGTACAACCCTACACGACCCCTCCGATCCTCTCAGTCTGGCTTACTCTCTATCCCTCCAAGCAAAAAATCATGGGGGGACAGGGCTTTTGCACATGCGGGTCCTACACTCTGGAATAAGTTACCTCAACACATTATAAATATTACGTCCTTAGAATCTTTTAAGATTAGTCTGAAAACTTACCTCTTCCAAGTCGCATTTCAGTAATTTCCAGTAGTTTCATTATGTGTTTTTATATATGTTTATGTACCAAAGTTGTTCATACTTATGTTCAAATATTCATGTTTTTTGTTTTGCATGGGAAGATTAGTTAACTGCGCCCTGAGCACCTTGAAAAAGGTGGAATTGGCGCATTAGAAGATTCCTTTATTATTATTATTATTATTATTATAGGAGTTGAATCAAACATGATATTCTTGGATTGCCATTGTATAGGAGTTGAATCAGACATGATATTCTTGGATTGCCATTGTAAAGGAGTTGAATCAGACATGATATTCTTGGATTGCCATTGTATAGGAGTTGAATCAGATATGATATTCTTGGATTGCCATTGTATAGGAGTTGAATCAGACATGATATTCTTGGATTGCCATTGTAAAGGAGTTGAATCAGACATGATATTCTTGCATTGCCATTGTATAGGAGTTGAATCAAACATGATATTCTTGGATTGCCATTGTAAAGGAGTTGAATCAGACATGATATTCTTGGATTGCCATTGTATAGGAGTTGAATCAGACATGATATTCTTGGATTGCCATTGTATAGGAGTTGAATCAGATATGATATTCTTGGATTGCCATTGTAAAGGAGTTGAATCAGACATGATATTCTTGGATTGCCATTGTATAGGAGTTGAATCAGACATGATATTCTTGGATTGCCATTGTAAAGGAGTTGAATCAGACATGATATTCTTGGATTTCCATTGTAAAGGAGTTGAATCAGACATGATATTCTTGGATTGCCATTGTAAAGGAGTTGAATCAAACATGATATTCTTGGATTGCCATTGTATAGGAGTTGAATCAGACATGATATTCTTGGATTGCCATTGTAGGAGTTGAATCAGACATGATATTCTTGGATTGCCATTGTATAGGAGTTGAATCAGACATGATATTCTTGGATTGCCATTGTAAAGGAGTTGAATCAGACATGATATTCTTGGATTGCCATTGTAAAGGAGTTGAATCAGACATGATATTCTTGGATTGCCATTGTATACATTGTAGGAGTTGAATCAGACATGATATTCTTGGATTGCCATTGTATAGGAGTTGAATCAGACATTATATTCTTGGATTGCCATTGTAAAGGAGTTGAATCAGACATGATATTCTTGGATTGCCATTGTAAAGGAGTTGAATCAGACATGATATTCTTGGATTGCCATTGTATAGGAGTTGAATCAGACGTGATATTCTTGGATTGCCATTGTAAAGGAGTTGAATCAGACATGATATTCTTGGATTGCCATTGTATAGGAGTTGAATCAGACATGATATTCTTGGATTGCCATTGTATAGGAGTTGAATCAAACATGATATTCTTGGATTGCCATTGTAAAGGAGTTGAATCAGACGTGATATTCTTGGATTGCCATTGTAAAGGAGTTGAATCAGACATGATATTCTTGGATTGCCATTGTATAGGAGTTGAATCAGACATGATATTCTTGGATTTCCATTGTAGGAGTTGAATCAGACATGATATTCTTGGATTGCCATTGTAGGAGTTGAATCAGACATGATATTCTTGGATTTCCATTGTATAGGAGTTGAATCAGACATGATATTCTTGGATTGCCATTGTATAGGAGTTGAATCAGACATGATATTCTTGGATTGCCATTGTATAGGAGTTGAATCAAACATGATATTCTTGGATTGCATTGTGTAGGAGTTGAATCAGACATGATATTCTTGGATTGCCATTGTAGGAGTTGAATCAGACATGATATTCTTGGATTGCCATTGTATAGGAGTTGAATCAGACATGATATTCTTGGATTGCCATTGTAAAGGAGTTGAATCAGACATGATATTCTTGGATTGCCATTGTATAGGAGTTGAATCAGACATGATATTCTTGGATTGCCATTGTATAGGAGTTGAATCAGACATGATATTCTTGGATTGCCATTGTAAAGGAGTTGAATCAGACATGATATTCTTGGATTGCCATTGTATAGGAGTTGAATCAGACATGATATTCTTGGATTGCCATTGTATAGGAGTTGAATCAAACATGATATTCTTGGATTGCCATTGTAAAGGAGTTGAATCAGACATGATATTCTTGGATTGCCATTGTATAGGAGTTGAATCAGACATGATATTCTTGGATTGCCATTGTATAGGAGTTGAATCAGACATGATATTCTTGGATTGCCATTGTAGGAGTTGAATCAGACATGATATTCTTGGATTGCCATTGTATAGGAGTTGAATCAAACATGATATTCTTGGATTGCCATTGTAAAGGAGTTGAATCAAACATGATATTCTTGGATTGCCATTGTAGGAGTTGAATCAAATATGATATTCTTGGATTGCCATTGTATAGGAGTTGAATCAGACATGATATTCTTGGATTGCCATTGTATAGGAGTTGAATCAAACATGATATTCTTGGATTGCCATTGTAAAGGAGTTAAATCAAACATGATATTCTTGGATTGCCATTGTAAAGGAGTTGAATCAGACATGATATTCTTGGATTGCCATTGTAGGAGTTGAATCAGACATGATATTCTTGGATTGCCATTGTAAAGGAGTTGAATCAGACATGATATTCTTGGATTGCCATTGTAAAGGAGTTGAATCAAACATGATATTCTTGGATTGCCATTGTAAAGGAGTTGAATCAGACATGATATTCTTGGATTGCCATTGTATAGGAGTTGAATCAGACATGATATTCTTGGATTGCCATTGCAGGCACGTAGGAACCGGGGGGGCCACTGGCCCCCGCTGAAAAAAATACGGGGGGGCCGGGCCCCCCTAAAAAAAATTTGTCCGGATGATAAATTGGCTTGTTCATGTGTAAGGCCATTTAATCAGATCACATTGACAAAGTGGCTATTTGAATACATTTGCTTACGGAATCTTGAAGTTTCTTCGTCGGTACTTCCGTCCATGCAACAGACGCACATTTTTATTTTTTATTTGTTTAACTATCTAGGCCTACCTTCTTAAAAATTAGCCACAAGTGTGTGTGGTGTCTTTTCCCCAAGCGGCAGGATGGATTTCTTTTTCATCCTATGCCTATCAAATTTGTTTCTTTCTGCCAAAATGAATCTTTCATGATAGGCCTATGTCACTTGTAATTGCTTAGATTTGCACGATAACATAAGCGTTTGAAACCTGACGTGCCAATTTGTCCTGGATAAAGTATATTTCATGTCGTTCTGGCATTCAAGTAAAGACTATATAAGCTTGAACTATTTTATATGAATATGCATGAAACATTGCAGCGACCAGATCCAAACGTGAGATTTGTGGGATTAACAGTTTCTTTGAGTAAAATTAGAAGATTGGTATGGATGAGAAGAGCTTAAAAGGCTTCTCGGTTTCAGGCACACAGAGGCTTGATTTTTTACCTCAAAATGCCAAAAGCTCAGAGCTTCCGGGGGCTTCGCCCCCTGGACCCCCACCGGGGCCTCACCCCTGGACCCCACCATCACTGTTACAGAAAATGTTCCAGTAAACTAAGAAGATTTATATGGATCTGATTTCCAATAAGAGTGTGTCTAGTTCTCTGTTTTAGGCACATGGAGGCTTGATTTTTCAACCCTCAAAACGCAAACAGCTCAGAGCTTCAGGGGGCTTCGCCCCCTGAACCCCCACCGGGGCTTCGCCCCTGGACCCCACCCATTTTTGGTTTACCCTCTAATACAAAATCCTGGTTGCGCCGTTGTGCCCCCCGGTTTAAAAAATCCTGGATCCGCCCCTGTTATGCGTGTATACAAAAGCCAGCGTGGGAGTCCTTTTTCCTTTTTCCTGTAAAATTAGACGATTGATATTGAGCAGAAGTGCTCTTTTCCTCTGTATTTAGGTACACGGAGGCTTGATTTTTCGACCCCAAAACGCCAAAAGCTCAGAGCTCCAGGGGGCTTCGCCCCCTGGACCCCCACCGGGGCTTCGCCCCTGGACCCCACCAGGGGCCGTGAGGCCGGCCCCTGGACCCCACCCCTGAAGTTTATTTTAGTCACAAATGGAAGCCTGTGTGCGCTGTGCAACTTTACACTTCCAAGTTCCTACCTCCATGTTTACACAAATATTTTTAACTTCAAGTTTTACATCGCGGATTTAAACTTACAGTACATTAAACGATTTTATGTAAGTCTGGTGATCTAGGGATTCGGGTAAAGTGTATAATAATTAAAGTGAGTGACCAAGCAAATTTCACGATATCACCTGGCCCCCCCTGTTAAAGTCATCTTCCTACGTGCCTGCATTGTATAGGAGTTGAATCAGACATGATATTCTTGGATTGCCATTGTAAAGGAGTTGAATCAGACATGATATTCTTGGATTGCCATTGTATAGGAGTTGAATCAGACATGATATTCTTGGATTTTTATTTATTTTTTTTTTATGAGATATCGCCTAACTCACAAGGCTTGCCATTGTATAGATTGCCATTGTATAGGAGTTGAATCAGACATGATATTCTTGGATTAATTGCCATTGTATAGGAGTTGAATCAGACATGATATTCTTGGATTTCCATTGTATAGGAGTTGAATCAGACATGATATGTGACCCGCTCTGTGAAAATAAGTCAGATGTCGCCTAATGCATTTATTATTATTTTTTTTTAATACTTTTTTAAGATCTATTTTTGCATGGTAAACTTTCAGAACACTCAGGCTTGATTTTTCGACCCCAAAACGCCAAAAGCTCAGAGCTCCAGGGGGCTTCGCCCCCTGGACCCCCACCGGGGCTTCGCCCCTGGACCCCACCAGGGGCCGTGAGGCCGGCCCCTGGACCCCACCCCTGAAGTTTATTTTAGTCACAAATGGAAGCCTGTGTGCGCTGTGCAACTTTACACTTCCAAGTTCCTACCTCCATGTTTACACAAATATTTTTAACTTCAAGTTTTACATCGCGGATTTAAACTTACAGTACATTAAACGATTTTATGTAAGTCTGGTGATCTAGGGATTCGGGTAAAGTGTATAATAATTAAAGTGAGTGACCAAGCAAATTTCACGATATCACCTGGCCCCCCTTGTTAAAGTCATCTTCCTACGTGCCTGCATTGTATAGGAGTTGAATCAGACATGATATTCTTGGATTGCCATTGTAAAGGAGTTGAATCAGACATGATATTCTTGGATTGCCATTGTATAGGAGTTGAATCAGACATGATATTCTTGGATTTTTATTTTATTTTTTTTTATGAGATATCGCCTAACTCACAAGGCTTGCCATTGTATAGATTGCCATTGTATAGGAGTTGAATCAGACATGATATTCTTGGATTAATTGCCATTGTATAGGAGTTGAATCAGACATGATATTCTTGGATTTCCATTGTATAGGAGTTGAATCAGACATGATATGTGACCCGCTCTGTGAAAATAAGTCAGATGTCGCCTAATGCATTTATTATTATTTTTTTTTAATACTTTTTTAAGATCTATTTTTGCATGGTAAACTTTCAGAACACTCATTTTTAGTCAATAAAGCTATGAAAACATCATACTTTAGTCTAATTTGTGTCCTTTTGCTAATATGTAGCGCGAAAATTGTAGTTTTAAACATCAATTTACTTGTAATTCATTTTCAACAAAAATGATACCTTGGCTAATTTCAAACGGGAGTAACTCAGCAACGCGATACACCTCGGAGCTTAGACATATACCAAATAACTGCTGCTGGTGTGTTCTTTCCAGCCATGTATATAACTCAATTCTTTAAATTGTCAACATCTGACTCATTTTCACAGAGCGGGTCACATATTCTTCTTACTTTAGTCTGATTTCCGATTTTGTGTCCTTGGGAAAAATCTAAAACATTGTGATTAAATAGCCTGAAAAGTCTTACAATGTATTAAGTCTTACATGTATATATAAGTGTTCGACACAAGATATTTGGTTCAAGTCTTTATCTTTAATACTTGTTAACCAGTGTAGAACTTGAGGGCAAAAGGTCACATTCTAGTAAAGGTCACGTGGAACTACCAAAAGGTTCTGGTCATTACATATAGTACACGGTTATGCTGATGACTTACGGTTGTATACTTTGTTTAATCCCAAATCTTCCGATGAAATCTTCCGTGAATAGATGGATGTCTGATATTGAAATCTGGATGACCTGCATCAAACTCAAACTAACAAAACCGAGTCTCTTTACCTTCTTCCCGAAATTGTGCTTACTCATTCAGATATAAGACCATGGGAATCAGGAAGGAATCTTGGCATATCTCATTGATTTCGTCCCTGCAAGGTTTAAACAATTAGACAAATTATTTATAAAATCACCAGCTATTACGAAGTTAGAAGTCTTATTCTGTCATGGTCAGACTACTGTAATGGTCTTCTTACAATCGTCCCAGCAGGTGACCATGAAAAGATTACAGAACTGGGCACCACATCGATCGAAGCACATCAAAGATAGGATTCCACTCCTTCGCTGCAGTCACTATATTGGTTACCCATCTCCGAACAAGTTTGTCACAAGATATTGCTTTTAGTGTACAAACTATTCCACAAGTAGTCACCAGATTATACAATCCTGCGTTCTACATGTGACATGGTTGATAGTGGTACCATTTTGCAAGTACTTACATGTAAACACCATACTTTTTACACGGATCAAAGTAAATCAGCTTTACCATTTTGTCGTGTCTTCCTTCATATAGACCTTTATTTTCTTTATCTTGTCTTCATTACATTTTGTCCCCAGAGACTGGTCTTGCGACGCCATTAATCAAGACCTCGGTTTCCTTATTCAGTTCTCCGCTTCTTAACTAATTCCAATACTATTACTTGCCACTCGCCACTTCTTTGGTTTTTTCCTCCAATATTGATGTTTCTTTTCTCTTGTGCTCCTTCAACCCAACCGTGGACGTGAATTTGGAGTGATTTTCCACGGCTCTTGTCATTTTGTCTTTTATAAATACTCTGGATTAAAAACAAACTGTTCGACAATGGCCACATGAATTTTGCATTGTTAATTCCGTTTCCCTTGTTTTTCTGCATTTCTTTGCAGGGAAGAAATAATACGACGTGGTACTGATCTTGTTTGTGGCGCGTATCAGCTACTATATGAAGCTATTTTGAATCAAGATAATCTCTTCAGTGATCCTAGAAGCATCCTACCCAGAACACCAGAACAGGTAAAAGCATTACTGTTTTGAACTTGTTCCAAGGATTTTGTTTTGACTGAAGTATTACTATTTGTGTTTTGCAAGATTAGGCTAAGGTTTCACGGTGGAGGTTTTTACAAAGAAATTTAAACTAGTCAATTAAAGATTGTAGTACTTAAAATAAGATTGATTTATATGATTATTGAGAAATAATTTGGAAGAGTACTTTATGTGGGCAATTCCACGGTAAATAAAGATTTCAAACAAATCTGTTAATGTCTGGATCATAAGATTCAGATATTAACAGATTTGTTTGGAATCTTAATTTTGTGCATTAAAAAAAAACAACATTCAAGGCTAGATCCTCATAGTATTTTGAGAAATTTTTTAAAACTTTTTTATGCATGGGACATCTGCGAACATCAGGTAAATCGTGCTACGCTCATTCGTGCTACAGTTTGTCCGACCTTTTTACAAAGTGCCGTTATTTCACAAAATGTCAAGGTTTCTTACTAGCAATTCCTCAGCAATTGGTAAAATGATCAGATACACAAATTTGTACAAATAACACAATACCACATACAGTGTAAACATTGTAAACAGTGACAGCATTAATACATAATTTGCACTACAGCTTTAAGAAGAATTGAACTTTGAACCATTCTTTAAGATGAAGTGAGCGTTCTTATAATGTAGATAATCTGTGGTTGTTTGTATTAGGTTCTTTCACTTTTGTTATCATTTGATTTTGAAGATAATTATTTATCATCCTTGTTTTAGGCTACTTCCATTACTTCCAGTAACATGAATTTCCATCTCTGTGCTTACGCACAGAGATGGAAATTCATGTTACTGAAACTCTGTAGTAATTTTGCAAAATGTTCACAACTTCACCGAAAAAAGTGGTCTCCGTAGTATTCAGCCACAAACCATTGGTCCACGCAAACCTCAGTATTGTCTGTAGCAGTTTCAGAACTTCCCGTACTGTTAGATTCTTGGGGCATTAGCAGTGCCTAGGCACTCTGTCTCTTTCTTTCTCACACCCTCCCTCATATCAGTCCTCCCCCATATCAGTCCTCCCCCCCCCCCCCCAAACACCTGTTCTTTTTGTGGTTTTGCCCTGAACCTTTTGTTTTTCCCCACCTCCCCCTTCTAATAAGAACTGCACATGACGCCTTGAACTTTTTTGTAAGCTCGCCTTTCAAATTCAATACTGCAGGCCTATAATGATACTCACTCGACACAGGGAGAACCTTCATAAATGACAAAGCCTTAAGCTTTTTGAACACTTTTAGTGCGTTCTGGTCCTACCACTCTCTCTTTGCATGTCTTAAAAAAAACTATTTTTATGCTGCAAAGGCCTGGCGAATACCATCCAAATATTTTGGATGGTCAGACATGGTCTCATGTTAAAATTTGCTTGCACACGGCTACATGTACATCATTGAGGTATGGCTACAGAAGTACGATTTCACTCTTCCTCTATAAACAGCCAGAATTTGTTTTCATATGCCTACCACATGTCTCGGGCACTTGCATACGCGTATTTGTTATGAGCAGAAGAGTAATACTTTGTAAAACTAACTGAATCATCTTGCCGCTTCAGGGGAAAGTAAATTGTGGGTAACTCGTGCTACGTTGGAAACTTTGCTACAGTTTTCAAAGGATCATTATTATGTGGTGGATAATGAATGCTTCACCGCTAAACTTCTTATAAATACTTGAGGAACCAAATAATAGAAGATCAATATTAATTGGCATCAATTAAATTGCAAACATACTAAAGGTTTTCCCGGCCAATTTCAGCAAAAATGCATTCAATTTCATGAACACTCATTAAAAATCACGTATTTTCCCCTAATCGTTTCAGTCATTCTATTTCATTTATAGGCATTCAAGACTACACTTTGACCATTCTTAAGTTGAATTTCTACGACCTATTCACAATTGATGCATTCAAATTAAGACTCACCGAAGCGAACATAATTTTGTTGCTATGCGTTTTCTTTTTCGTTTATGGGCAATGAATTTCAACTTCTGTGCATTCAAATTAAGCTTGAGTTACAGCTTTTTACAGGTAAAAAAGCTGATTATAGCTCCTTTGCTAGCACATATAAGTTGTCCTTTGTAAGAGGCGTTTCCATGTTGTTTACATTTAATTTACATCATGTGTTTTTCTTAACTAAAATAATTGTTCCTTAAAAGCCTGTACCAGATAACTTTGAAATGAAAACTTAATCTTTTGCAAAAGCCTTGAGATTTTTGGCCCAGGTATTTATGTTGTCGTATTTTTGTTGCTGCTTGTCCGGATCATGTCAATTTAGAAGTTTTTAAAAGAAACAAAAGGTATAAAATATAAGGGGTCGTTATAAAATTTTAAAACAGACTAATCTTGTTTTTTTTACTGTGGATTTTTTTCACATGTCCTGTTCTTTTTTGTTTATACATTTCTTCTATTCGTTTATTTATATCTGAAGTTGCCACTATTATGACCTTTGAGTAGATCTTTTGATACCAAGAGTGTCTGCTAGTTGTGTAGGTAGTCGGCCTTGTTATTGCTTCAACCAGTCTCTCCTTATCTACATTATTCACTGCTCTGTACCGACCACGGGCAGCCATCTTTTCATTTAAAATTGCTATAAAGTACTTGGAGATAACGCCAAACTAGTGTAGAAATGAGTTTGCCCTCAAAGTATCTGCCTTTATATAGGCAACTACGAATCAGAAAGCACATCAATTATTATAGAATTTGAGATCGAATGCAAACACTTGGAAAATGTTTGCTCATTAACCCTCCTACTTTTGGCAACATTTTCAAGTGAGTTGACCAACCATTTAAAACCATTCAACTGCCAAGGTTGTGTATGGTGGCACAACTGTGCACAGAACTACATGTAACTGTGTACTACATGTATGTACATGCATTCCATCATGGTATCATATTGCAAGGCTGGCATAGCTTATCTATCATTCAAAACCACAGTGAATGGTATTGAATGGTCAGACAGCAAGAGGGTTAATGAAATGAATGATTGACCAGCTCTTGCTGCTGGCTTTTACGAAATTGAATGAGTCTTGCGGCCTCATGAAATTATTAAATTGATCCTGGCATGTGTTTGGAATAATATGGAGACACACTTTAGCTTGGAAAAAAATGCCCAGTTTCCCTGATGGCTTATTATTTGATATTTAAATAATCGCTACAAACACGTTTGTTTATAATTATATTAAATGAAAAATATATATATATTTGTGGGTTTTGCAAGTAGCTGTTCTAGACTATAATGCCGTCACAAAAATCAGCACCCTCCCTGAGATAAATGAAGACCCGGCCTCACTACCAAGAGCAGCGCCGTATACCTCTCATCACTGCAATACATTTCAAATAAATTATGTTTTTATGTGGTCATCTCCCTAAACTGCATACACTTAGACCATAGAGCAAAGCTCAAAAAAGAATAACATGATGTCCCTATGGGTCTTTTGACAGAAGGGACAAATTAAAATATTCAATGTATGTGGATTACATGTATTCAAAGTCACACCTTACTGTTACATTGGAGTTGATTGACAAAACGTTCGAGCTAAGCTGGATGTGTTTTCTTTTTAGACCACAAACAATGAAATAGCTCTTCCAAATTTTACATCCATTCTTCATGCACCCAGCCAAACATGTCAAGCGATTAGGTTACTCCAATATATCAAACGGTTTTTTTGCTCGAAAGCAACCGATCGCATTTATAAATTACTTCTGTTATATTGTAAATTAAGTGTTGACATTGTTTCTTTGCTTAAATTTGTAACTTATAATATGACAAATGTTCTTTATCAAATAAAGGTGATCAATTTTGCTTAACATGACAATTCTGAAGCTGTTTGTTGTTCATTCTCAGCGAGTAATGTCCATATTATTTTAATAATAGCAGCATACCCGTACAGCCTGGATGAATTTTTAGATCAGTTTTGCCTCTAGTCTACAATTTACATAGCCGTGTAAATCTCCTTGATTTGAATCCATGCATGCATGGAATATGTAAAAAGTGTTGCCTCCAATAGGCATTCTGGTGCACAAGACCCTCTCTTCCTGAAAAAATGACCTAAATGACAATATTCTCATTACGTCTCTGTATGCAGCTTGTTTCCATGTATACATCATCTTAAAAAACAGATGATTTGGTTGCAAATCATCTGGGGTTTTTTGCTCCTAAAGAAGTCCTTGATGAGTCATGCATTATTTACTGTTAGAGTCATAAATATAATGCTGTCACTGTCAGTAAAGCACCTTACTGTTGTGTCTTCAGGCAGCCCAGTAGCACACTTAAATAAAGCAAGGGGAGCCTCACATTTTCATAATAGGTATACAGACACACACATCGTGAGTCATAAGAAATACTGTCAAACAGTTTTACATGTTTGCTTTTACATGCAGTTTCAAATTTCACTCTGTTTGAGTGTTATTAGTACGTCCAATCCATCTTTGCTATACTCAGCCAAAGGAGACTCCGCTGGTTGGGTCATATGAAAAGAATGAATGATGGGAGAATCCCAAAGGACCTGCTCTGTGGTGAGGCTACAAACTGGGAAGAGGGCAACAGGTCGACCATGTTTACGTTTTAAGGATGCCTGCAAAAGAGACCTGCAGTCATGTTCCATCAACCCCTCCAATTGGGAGTCCTTAGCAGCCAACAGGCAGTCCTGGAAGCAAACAGTCATCTCCGGAACCACTCACGGTGACGTTAGACTTGATGACCACAACGAGAAACGCTGTCGAAGGAAGCAGCAAGCAACTGCTGCTTCGTCGTTCATCTGTCGGAGCTGTTATTGGGACTGTCACTCCCGGATAGGCCTTGCAAGTCACAGCCGCAAGTGCTACTAACAATCTAAGCTAATCAGTATCCCCCTTTTCATAAGTCCATCGCCTTTCGAGACGGATGGAGGCCTACTACATCTATCTATATGCTTATGGGTCAACTCGGTCTGAAGTCAACTCGGTTCGAGTCAACTCGGTCCGAAGTCAACTTGGTCTGAAACCAACTCGGTCCGAAACCAACTCGGTCCGAAGTCAACTCGGTCCAAAACCAACTTTGTCCGAAACCAACTCGGTCCGAAGTCAACTCGGTCCGAAACCAACTCGGTCCGAAACCAACTCTGTCCGAAACCAACTCTGTCCGAAACCAACTCTGTCCGAAAATTTTAATAAACGTGTGGTTGACAGGAAGTAATTGGCATTTGACCTATTATTATTATTTCTTTGAATTGAAAAAATTAACTACTGCAACTGATGTCCTGATAACCTTCCTTTGTTTATTAGAAGCATGCAAACATCTATTAGTATTAAAGGCACTGTACACGTTTGGTAATTACTCAAAATATATATTAGCATAAAAACTTACTTGGTAACGAGCAACGGAGAGCTGTTGATAGTATAAAACATTGTGAGAAACGACTCCCTCTGAAGTAACGTAGTTTTTGAGAAAGAGGTAATTTCTCACTAAAATAATAAAAGACTTCTGGCCATCACAGAAGCCTTTTATTCCTATCTGAAAGCACAATAATTTGTACAACAAGGGTGTTTTTTCTTTCATCATTTTCTTGCAACTTCAATGACCAATTGAGTCCAAATTTTCACAGGCTTGTTATTTTATGCATATGTTGGGATACACCAAGTGAGAATACTGGTCTTTGACAATTACCAAACGTGTTTAGTGCCTTTAAAACAGGATGAATGTGCCCTATCTTCGATGCCTTCAATAGCACCATTTGTTTGGGTTTGACCTGTTTTCAAGGCACACTAGAAAGTATGCGTACCGGTGAACAGCCTACATGAAACAAATGTCTGCAGTGACTACAAGTTTTATGTGAGACTCTTATGGCTCTATAACTTGCAGTTGTATTATTCCAAATATTTTTGTTTTACACTTTTGAAAATTGTGTTAGGCAATACATTTCAACTGAAAAAAATGTGAGCAAATTAATGTTCAACTCGAGTATTTTTGTGTGTGTGTGTCTTTGTATGTTTCTTGTTTAATAAAACATCATAACAAACAATTGAATCCCATTCGATTGCTTTAAGTTTAACAGATGTTTATTTTATTTGTTTTAAAGTTGGGTATTGTTATGCCCTTGAAAATAATTATTAAATAATAGTAAGCATAATTTGTATACATTTTCATTTTCTACTAACTTTATAAAACAAAATTTAAAAACCCATTATTATTATTTAATTTAAAAAAATAAAATAAAACAACACGGACACCACAAAAGGTTAAAATATCTTTCATGAACACATATTTGTTTAATTACATAGATTTCTCAAAGCCACATTAATAAGGGTTATTCCCATTCCGCAGCCATCTTTAAAATAGGCGAAAATACCGCCACCAACTGGCTTGCAAATGCCAGTCTTGCAAATGCCAGTCGAGGGGAACACTTTGCCCATACTCTCCACATAAGCATACAGCTTCAGTTTGCAGAGATAAGTTTCTGTAAGATTTTGCAATTTCTCCTCGATATGCTTTGTGTAAATGTCAGTTTGGGAGCCTGCATGGTAACATTCAACACTAAAAACAGGATTTCTTGCTGATTTTGTTTGTGATCAGGACAGAAATTAGGATCGAAAATAATGACAAATGTTCCACAGTACATATTAATTTTTGTGTGTAGGCCTTGCAGCCGAAAACTCTTTAGCGGCACTACCTTTAACGTTTGTTTTAACTTTCTACTAGTCCCACATTGTCCCCCAATTCTTATTTGTGGGATTTACGTCATTTCAAAGCTGACTTACTTTGACAAAAAAGGTTGTTTTTTTTAATTCCCGTACGTGTGACTGTGAGCACTCGCATTCACTTTGGAAGGTGTGGATTTGCTTTGACTCTGTAAATTTAATTAGGGCTCCCACTTTTGTTATTGAATGGTAGACCATTTAACCTGATTGTTTAATATACCATTATAAATTTATTTTGTTAATAAGCTGAGCAACAACGAGTCCCGCTAGTGCAGCTGCAGAGGGTCCAATGGTCAATGAACTTGGAGACTTTTACCCTCATGGGCAAAAAGGAACTTCGGGCATATTTGCGAAAACGGGGACTGCCTGTAAGTGGCACAAAGAAAGAGTTGGTGGCATTGTCATTTGCAGCTTGGACTATGAAGACTCCAGTCATTCAACCTCAGAGGAACTGACTTTTGATTCTTGATACTGTTCAAATTGTGAAAAGTAAATTTTAAAAATCCAGTATCAAGTCAGTTTCTTTGTTCAACTTTATAGAAAGATTATATGTGCACATAGTCAAATTCCTTATTTGGTTTAAAATGACCCACACATTTTTGATAAAGAAAGATTGGTGTAACTTTAATTTCATATGCCTGCATTTAGAAAGAAAACAAATCTGAATCATCATTATTCAGTGCTTGTTTTGTTTTTTGAGGACAGACTTTGACTCATTTATTATACAAACTCTTAACAAAAAAACCTGGTCATAGTAAACCAAATTTTGGTCCCAAAAAGTAAATCATGCATTATTTACAACGGGAAACAATTTGAGCTAAAGGATTTCTGATGATTGCAACACATTTTATCAAATTGTAAAATTGAAGTTGTGATCAGTAAGTAACTTTTTATTCAGTATATTGTTTTATCAACACATGACTGGAGTTAGTGAGCTACAGACAATCAGCTTGATGCATCAAAACTTTTAGGAAGGCACTAAAAACTAACCACTGTGGCAGTTCGGACATTCTCGAGTGCACCTAGAACTTTCAACTGAGCTCTCGGTTTCCGTATTGTTAACAGGCCAGGATACATGTACATGTATCTAGCGCACGATGCTATGATGTACATGTATGAGGTCATTCTCGAGGGGTCTTATTTGGTCCAAAAGGGCCCAAACCGCTACTGGTTATCGTCCCTTCCAAACTTTTAAAGGTACTATGTAGTTCATGTCATGGCCTTTTGCCTTGTGTGGTAACGTAATCATCATCATGATTTTCTTAACACATTGAGTGCCATATGCTACTTTTTCACAGGTGTAAGGCCACTGCTTTTTAAAATGTATGCTAAATTTTAGTCTCATTTATTCAAAAAATAGTTTTTAGTCAAAAGGTCTGTGTCACTGAACGAAAACTAGAGTGGGCTTTGAAGGTACATGTAATCTCCAATGTCTATACATGTATTCTCCAATGTCTATACATGTATTTTGTTTAATGAAATTAGTAGTGATGGTTTTCTTTAAGGAGTTTCTATATTCTTTTAATTTTGTTACAGTTTTTGTTCCTTTAATTATTATATGTACAACAAGTAAATACAAAATGTATAGTGTGATTCAACCTACTGTACATTTCTATATTACTTCTGATGAAATAAACCAATCACAATAATTTCACTTAAACAAGATTGTCATAGAAGTTTCAAAGGCCTGTACAAGTTAATAATATGTCATCTATCAGTGGCACAAGTGTTATGGCAATGTATTCTGTAGAATACAAAACCTTTCCAGTCGTCCAATGGCTCGCTCTACAAGAATTCTAACGGTTTGACACTTTTTTAGTCAACATTGTTTCCCTGCTCGTGAACTGCTTCTGCCCCTTATAGAAGGTAGTGGATTCACTAGATGAGCCCCATGAAGCATCAGTTCCTCCCTGATTGGGAACCCTCTGTCCATCATGTACTGGTCCTGAGGCAAGACCAAATCCAAGAAACCCGACTCCCGCAGGGAGTGATACACGCAAGTACATGTACATGTACATGTATCTTAGCAGTGTTGTTTGACTTCACTTGTAGTCTGAATAAGTCATGGCTTGTAACTCTCGGTTACGTTGATGATGTATGAAGATCTTAGTGTAGTCCAAAATTCCACGCAACTGCTTGTAGTGCTTGTGAAAGTCTTTTGGAAGGTTGGCTCGGATCTTTTCCTGACCGGGCATGGTCACTGCCTTCCTTAACTCCTGAGCCAAGGATTTTAATCCAAGTCATGAATATACGGCTGCAGTACCCTGTTGATATTTGGAATCAGTCAGCCAAATCTCCATCAGCAAGCCTGCGCAGCTTAAAAACAATAAGAAGTAGGTCCTTGAGCTGCAGTTTTCTGGGACCTGAGTAGAAAAAAAGTGATACACGTTCATATACATGTATCCTGCATTTATGTGAAGTTAAAGTTCACAACAAAAACAACCCCAATTTGCCACTCTAGCTACTCTGTACTGAATTTTTCTGCCAGCAAATGAAACGGGTGAAAAATCAATTCAATTACATGCATTTCTTTAATTTTGATCGATCTATATTCCTAACTTATTTGGGAATCCAACATAAGTGCATCATTCATGGTCATGTCCACCATGGTATGTTAGCAGGGAACGGTTTCATCCAGCAATTTTGCATAGCAAAATATTTTTACTGAATTTTTTTGTGCACACTGATATGGAGTAGCAACTCCTGATTTTTGAGTAGCAACAGATACAACCAGACCAAAACCAAGTCAACCATCGCAACAGACCAACAAACAGCTTCAAGGAGAATCCACATGCCAGCAGACGGTGTTACGAGTGTGGCAAGACTGGTCATATAACTCCAAACTGTCGATCAAAGGGTCAGACGGACACCAGGTTAAGGTCGTTCAAGCCCAAAGTGGGTACTGGTATGAGAGTACCATTTGAGGTTAGTAAAGGACCAAGGCAAACAGGTGCTGCATGTTTAGAAGTGGAGGCAAGACCCTGTATAAAAGCAACTGTAGAACAATTGTCCATAAACATAAACACAAGCAACGCACTTCCCCTTGTTAGTGCAGCATGTACCATAGAGCAGTCTATGCCAGTACGACAGGGATTTGTAGGAAATCAACCAGTCACTGTTCTAAGAGACACTGGGTGTAGTATGGTAGTGGTCCGTAGGAACATAGTGAAAGATTGTCAGATGGTAGGACGTATACAACCTTGTGTGCTGTTGGATGGTACTGTTCGGCGGGTACCAGTGGCGAGTATAAAGGTGGACACCCCATACTTTTCGGGGAAAATTGAAGCCTTGTGTATGGATAACCCTTTATATGATTTGATTATTGGTAATATTACAGGAGCAAGAGGCCCACAGTCACCAGATCAAAAGTGGCACACTCCGATGAGTCATGCATCAGATAGTAAGTCAACAGAGGTAATGATGGAAGAGAAGCCAGGTGGGGCGATAGAGACTCGTGGTATGAAGACGAAGAAGGAGAAAGCCTTCCAGCCTCTTCTGGTGGCAAAATCTGACGGGAAGACAGTCTCACGAGAAGAGATAGTATCAGCTCAGCAGCTTGACTCAACTTTGACCAAGTTGTGGAGACATGTGGACAACCAAGATCCGCCTCGGATGTCTGGTAAGGCGAATGTATCCAAGTTTGTCAACTCTAAAAGTTTACTTTACAGAGAGTTTCAGTCTCCCAAAGTGGATCAAGGGAGGGTCATCAGGCAGCTGGTAGTCCCTCAGGAGTACAGAGACAGAGTGTTGAAGTTGGCTCATGACTCCCCCTTAGCAGGTCATCTGGGTGTCAAGAAGATGACAGATAAGCTGTTGATTAATTTCTATTGGCCAGGTGTGTCAAGTGATGTTCAACGCTTTTGCAGGTCGTGTGACATATGTCAGAGGACAGTGTCCAAAGGTAAAGTGGGAAAGGTTTCTCTGGGTGAGATGCCACTCATCGACACTCCATTCAAGCGTATCGCTGTCGACCTTGTGGGGCCAATTCATCCCATAACAGAAAGAGGGAATCGGTACATTCTGGTCATCGTCGACTATGCTACCAGATATCCGGAGGCAGTGGCCCTACCCCGAATAGAGTCTGAGAGAGTCGCTGAAGCCCTACTGGAGGTGTACACCAGGTTGGGAATTCCTGCAGAGGTGTTGACTGATATGGGAACTCAGTTCACTTCCGATGTGATGAGAGAGGTTGGTCAACTTCTCACTATAAAACAACTCACCACAACGCCTTATCATCCTATCTGTAACAGCCTTGTGGAGAGGTTCAATGCCACTTTGAAGAAGATGCTCAAGAGGATGCGTGCGGAGCGCCCAAAAGATTGGGATCGATTTCTACCAGCTCTGAGCCTAGGGTTCTCTCCCTTTGAGTTGATGTATGGGCGATCGGTAAGTGGCCCTCTCTCCATCCTCAAGGACATCTGGACAGGTGAAAAGCTAGATGATGAAGTAAAAGACGACATATCAATATGTCATTGACTTACGAGAGAGACTTCAGTCTACTTGCGAATTGGCTCGTGACGAGTTGGCCAGGGCATCAAAGCGGTATCAGAAGTACTACAATGTAAAGGCCAAAGATAGACGCTTCAAAGCAGGAGATAAGGTGTTGATCTTGAGACCAACGGATTGCTAATACAATGGGCAGGTCCATCTGTAGTGAGACAGGTTGCAAAGCATGACTATGTGGTGCAGGTTAAAGATAAGGACAGAACCTATCATGCAAATTTGCTAAAGTTGTATGTTGACCGAAATGAGAAGGGTGAAAAGTCAATGGTTAGTGCTTTTTGTTTTACAGGAGTAGGCTTGATTGAAGAGGATCCAGGTGACACAGATGGCCTGCCAGAAGTTGTTCTTCCTCCAGTGGTAACCAAAGAGAGTTTTGAGGATGTTCATGTTGATAAGGGTCTGAGTGACGAGCAACATGCAGATGTTCAACAATGCAGATGTTCTAGAGCAGAACCGATCCGTTCTATCTGACCTACCAGGTAAAACCCACCTGATAGAGCATACAGTGCATCTCACATCGGATGTTCCCATGCTTTCCAGAGCATATCCAACACCACATGCAACAAGACAGGTAGTGAAACAAGCAGCTTCACAACACCCATGTTTCTTATTACAGAATTAATCTCCGAGCATTCCATAGAGTTTGAATATTTTTTCTCTCCGATCGAGCTGAGATTAAACAAGCAGCTTCACAACACCCATGTTTCTTATTACAGAATTAATCTCCGAGCATTCCATAGAGTTTGAATATTTTTTCTCTCCGACCGAACTGGGATTAAACAAGCAGCTTCACAACACCCATGTTTCTTATTACAGAATTAATCTCAGAGCGTTCCGAAGAGTTTGAATATTCTCTCCGATGAAGGTGAGATTAAATAAGCAGCTTCACAACAGCCTTGTTTCTTAGTACAGAATTAATCTCAGAGCGTTCCGAAGAGTTTGAATATTTTTTCTCTCCGATCGAGCTGAGATTTAACCAGCAGCTTCACAACACCCATGTTTCTTATTACAGAATTAATCTCCGAGCATTCCATAGAGTTTGAATATTTTTTCTCTCCGATCGAGCTGAGATTAAACAAGCAGCTTCACAACACCTATGTTTCTTATTACAGAATTAATCTCCGAGCATTCCATAGAGTTTGAATATTTTTTCTCTCCGACCGAACTGGGATTAAACAAGCAGCTTCACAACACCCATGTTTCTTATTACAGAATTAATCTCAAAGTGTTCCGAAGAGTTTGATTTTTTTTCCCCGCTCGAACTGAGATTAAACAAGCAGCTTAACAACACCCATGTTTCTTATTACAGAATTAATCTTCGAGCATTCCGTAGAGTTAATCTCCGAGCATTCCGTAGAGTTTGAATATTTTTTCTCTCCGATCGAGCTGAGATTAAACAAGCAGCTTCACATATTACAGAATTAATCTCCGAGCATTCCGTAGAGTTTGAATTTTTTTTTCTCCGATCAAACTGAGATTAAACAAGCAGCTTAACAACACCCATGTTTCTTATTACAGAATTAATCTCAGAGCGTGTTTTGAGGGGTTTGAATTTTTTTCGTCTCAGAATACGCTCAGAATGAACCAGTTTGTTCACAACACTCTTGTTTCTTAGTAAAAAATTAATCTCAGCGTGTTTGGAGGGGTTTTAATTTTTTTCGTCTCAGAATACGCTCAGAATGAACCAGTTTGTTCACAACAGCCTTGTTTCTTAGTAAAAAATTAATCTCAGCGTGTTTGGAGGGGTTTGAATTTTTTTCGTCTCAGAATACGCTTAGAATGAACCAGTTTGTTCACAACAGCCTTGTTTCTTAGTAAAAAATTAATCTCAGCGTGTTTGGAAGGGGTTTGAATTTTTTTCATCTCAGAATACGCTCAGAATGAACCAGTTTGTTCACAACAGCCTTGTTTCTTAGTAAAAAATTAATCTCAACGTGTTTGAATATTTTTTCTCTCCGATCGAGCTGAGATTAAACAAGCAGCTTCACAACGCCCATGTTTCTTATTACAGAATTAATCTCCGAGCATTCCGTAGAGTTTGAATATTTTTTCTCTCCGATCGAGCTGATATTTAACCAGCAGCTTCACAACACACATGTTTCTTATTACAGAATTAATCTTCGAGCATTCCGAAGAGTTTGAATTTTTTTTCCCGCTCGAACTGAGATTAAACAAGCAGCTTAACAACACCCATGTTTCTTATTACAGAATTAATCTCAGAGCGTTCCGAAGAGTTTGAATATTTTTTCTCTCCGATCGAGCTGAGATTAAACAAGCAGCTTCACAACGCCCATGTTTCTTATTACAGAATTAATCTCCGAGCATTCCGTAGAGTTTGAATATTTGTTCTCTCCGATCGAGCTTAGATTTTACCAGCAGCTTCACAACACCATGTTTCTTATTACAGAATTAATCTCAGAGCGTTCCGAAGAGTTTGAATATTCTCTCCGATCGAGCTGAGATTAAACAAGCAGCTTCACAACGCCCATGTTTCTTATTACAGAATTAATCTCCGAGCATTCCGTAGAGTTTGAATTTTTTTTTCTCCGATCAAACTGAGATTAAACAAGCAGCTTAACAACACCCATGTTTCTTATTACAGAATTAATCTCAGAGCGTTCCGAAGAGTTTGAATATTTTTTCTCTCCGATAAAGGTGAGATTAAATAAGCAGCTTCACAACACCCATGTTTCTTATTACAGAATTAATCTCCGAGCGTTCCGAAGAGTTTGAATATTTTTTCTCTCCGATCGAGCTGAGATTAAACAAGCAGCTTCACAACGCCCATGTTTCTTATTACAGAATTAATCTCGGAGCATTCCGTAGAGTTTGAATATTTGTTCTCTCCGATCGAGCTTAGATTTTACCAGCAGCTTCACAACACCATGTTTCTTATTACAGAATTAATCTCAGAGCATTCCGAAGAGTTTGAATATTCTCTCCGATCGAGCTGAGATTAAACAAGCAGCTTCACAACGCCCATGTTTCTTATTACAGAATTAATCTCCGAGCATTCCGTAGAGTTTGAATATTTGTTCTCTCCGATCGAGCTTAGATTTTACCAGCAGCTTCACAACACCATGTTTCTTATTACAGAATTAATCTCAGAGCGTTCCGAAGAGTTTGAATATTTTTTCTCTCCGACCGAACTGGGATTAAACAAGCAGCTTCACAACACCCATGTTTCTTATTACAGAATTAATCTCAAAGTGTTCCGAAGAGTTTGAATTTTTTTCCCCGCTCGAACTGAGATTAAACAAGCAGCTTAACAACACCCATGTTTCTTATTACAGAATTAATCTTCGAGCATTCCGTAGAGTTAATCTCCGAGCATTCCGTAGAGTTTGAATATTTTTTCTCTCCGATCGAGCTGAGATTAAACAAGCAGCTTCACATATTACAGAATTAATCTCCGAGCATTCCGTAGAGTTTGAAAAAAATTTTCCGCTCGAACTGAGATTAAACAAGCAGCTTAACAACACCCATGTTTCTTATTACAGAATTAATCTCAGAGCGTTCCGAAGAGTTTGAATATTTTTTCTCTCCGATCGAGCTGAGATTAAACAAGCAGCTTCACAACGCCCATGTTTCTTATTACAGAATTAATCTCCGAGCATTCCGTAGAGTTTGAATATTTGTTCTCTCCGATCGAGCTTAGATTTTACCAGCAGCTTCACAACACCATGTTTCTTATTACAGAATTAATCTCAGAGCATTCCGAAGAGTTTGAATATTCTCTCCGATCGAGCTGAGATTAAACAAGCAGCTTCACAACGCCCATGTTTCTTATTACAGAATTAATCTCCGAGCATTCCGTAGAGTTTGAATATTTGTTCTCTCCGATCGAGCTTAGATTTTACCAGCAGCTTCACAACACCATGTTTCTTATTACAGAATTAATCTCAGAGCGTTCCGAAGAGTTTGAATATTCTCTCCGATCGAGCTGAGATTAAACAAGCAGCTTCACAACGCCCATGTTTCTTATTACAGAATTAATCTCCGAGCATTCCGTAGAGTTTGATTTTTTTTTTCTCCGATCAAACTGAGATTAAACAAGCAGCTTAACAACACCCATGTTTCTTATTACAGAATTAATCTCAGAGCGTGTTTTGAGGGGTTTGAATTGTTTTCATCTCAGAATACGCTCAGAATGAACCAGTTTGTTCACAACAGCCTTGTTTCTTAGTAAAAAATTAATCTCAGCGTGTTTGGAGGGGTTTGAATTTTTTTCGTCTCAGAATACGCTCAGAATGAACCAGTTTGTTCACAACAGCCTTGTTTCTTAGTAAAAAATTAATCTCAGCGTGTTTGGACGGGTTTGAATTTTTTTCGTCTCATAATACGCTCAGAATGAACCAGTTTGTTCACAACACCCTTGTTTCTTAGTAAAAATTTTATCTCAGCGTGTTTGGAGGGGTTTGAATTTTTTTCGTCTCAGAATACGCTCAGAATGAACCAGTTTGTTCACAACACTCTTGTTTCTTAGTAAAAAATTAATCTCAGCGTGTTTGGAGGGGTTTTAATTTTTTTCGTCTCAGAATACGCTCAGAATGAACCAGTTTGTTCACAACAGCCTTGTTTCTTAGTAAAAAATTAATCTCAGCGTGTTTGGAGGGGTTTGAATTTTTTTCGTCTCAGAATACGCTTAGAATGAACCAGTTTGTTCACAACAGCCTTGTTTCTTAGTAAAAAATTAATCTCAGCGTGTTTGGAAGGGGTTTGAATTTTTTTCATCTCAGAATACGCTCAGAATGAACCAGTTTGTTCACAACAGCCTTGTTTCTTAGTAAAAAATTAATCTCAACGTGTTTGAATATTTTTTCTCTCCGATCGAGCTGAGATTAAACAAGCAGCTTCACAACGCCCATGTTTCTTATTACAGAATTAATCTCCGAGCATTCCGTAGAGTTTGAATATTTTTTCTCTCCGATCGAGCTGATATTTAACCAGCAGCTTCACAACACACATGTTTCTTATTACAGAATTAATCTTCGAGCATTCCGAAGAGTTTGAATTTTTTTTCCCGCTCGAACTGAGATTAAACAAGCAGCTTAACAACACCCATGTTTCTTATTACAGAATTAATCTCAGAGCGTTCCGAAGAGTTTGAATATTTTTTCTCTCCGATCGAGCTGAGATTAAACAAGCAGCTTCACAACGCCCATGTTTCTTATTACAGAATTAATCTCCGAGCATTCCGTAGAGTTTGAATATTTGTTCTCTCCGATCGAGCTTAGATTTTACCAGCAGCTTCACAACACCATGTTTCTTATTACAGAATTAATCTCAGAGCGTTCCGAAGAGTTTGAATATTCTCTCCGATCGAGCTGAGATTAAACAAGCAGCTTCACAACGCCCATGTTTCTTATTACAGAATTAATCTCCGAGCATTCCGTAGAGTTTGAATTTTTTTTTCTCCGATCAAACTGAGATTAAACAAGCAGCTTAACAACACCCATGTTTCTTATTACAGAATTAATCTCAGAGCGTTCCGAAGAGTTTGAATATTTTTTCTCTCCGATAAAGGTGAGATTAAATAAGCAGCTTCACAACACCCATGTTTCTTATTACAGAATTAATCTCCGAGCATTCCGTAGAGTTTGAATATTTTTTCTCTCCGATCGAACTGAGGTTAAACAAGCAGCTTCACAACACCCATGTTTCTTATTACAGAATTAATCTCCGAGCATTCCGTAGAGTTTGAATATTTTTTTTCTCCGATCAAACTGAGATTAAACAAGCAGCTTAACAACACCCATGTTTCTTATTACAGAATTAATCTCAGAGCGTTCCGAAGAGTTTGAATATTTTTTCTCTCCGATAAAGGTGAGATTAAATAAGCAGCTTCACAACACCCATGTTTCTTATTACAGAATTAATCTCCGAGCATTCCGTAGAGTTTGAATATTTTTTCTCTCCGATCGAACTGAGGTTAAACAAGCAGCACCACAACACCCATGTTTCTTATTACAGAATTAATCTCAGAGCGTTCCGAAGAGTTTGAATATTTTTTCTCTCCGATCGAGCTGATATTTAACCAGCAGCTTCACAACACACATGTTTCTTATTACAGAATTAATCTTCGAGCATTCCGAAGAGTTTGATTTTTTTTTCCCGCTCGAACTGAGATTAAACAAGCAGCTTAACAACACCCATGTTTCTTATTACAGAATTAATCTCAGAGCGTTCCGAAGAGTTTGAATATTTGTTCTCTCCGATCGAGCTTAGATTTTACCAGCAGCTTCACAACACCATGTTTCTTATTACAGAATTAATCTCAGAGCGTTCCGAAGAGTTTGAATATTCTCTCCGATCGAGCTGAGATTAAACAAGCAGCTTCACAACGCCCATGTTTCTTATTACAGAATTAATCTCAGAGCGTTCCGAAGAGTTTGAATATTCTCTCCGATGAAGGTGAGATTAAATAAGCAGCTTCACAACAGCCTTGTTTCTTAGTACAGAATTAATCTCAGAGCGTTCCGAAGAGTTTGAATATTTTTTCTCTCCGATCGAGCTGAGATTTAACCAGCAGCTTCACAACACCCATGTTTCTTATTACAGAATTAATCTCCGAGCATTCCATAGAGTTTGAATATTTTTTCTCTCCGATCGAGCTGAGATTAAACAAGCAGCTTCACAACACCTAGGCCTATGTTTCTTATTACAGAATTAATCTCCGAGCATTCCATAGAGTTTGAATATTTTTTCTCTCCGACCGAACTGGGATTAAACAAGCAGCTTCACAACACCCATGTTTCTTATTACAGAATTAATCTCAAAGTGTTCCGAAGAGTTTGAATTTTTTTCCCCGCTCGAACTGAGATTAAACAAGCAGCTTAACAACACCCATGTTTCTTATTACAGAATTAATCTTCGAGCATTCCGTAGAGTTAATCTCCGAGCATTCCGTAGAGTTTGAATATTTTTTCTCTCCGATCGAGCTGAGATTAAACAAGCAGCTTCACATATTACAGAATTAATCTCCGAGCATTCCGTAGAGTTTGAAATTTTTTTTCCGCTCGAACTGAGATTAAACAAGCAGCTTAACAACACCCATGTTTCTTATTACAGAATTAATCTCAGAGCGTTCCGAAGAGTTTGAATATTTTTTCTCTCCGATCGAGCTGAGATTAAACAAGCAGCTTCACAACGCCCATGTTTCTTATTACAGAATTAATCTCAGAGCATTCCGTAGAGTTTGAATATTTGTTCTCTCCGATCGAGCTTAGATTTTACCAGCAGCTTCACAACACCATGTTTCTTATTACAGAATTAATCTCAGAGCATTCCGAAGAGTTTGAATATTCTCTCCGATCGAGCTGAGATTAAACAAGCAGCTTCACAACGCCCATGTTTCTTATTACAGAATTAATCTCCGAGCATTCCGTAGAGTTTGAATATTTGTTCTCTCCGATCGAGCTTAGATTTTACCAGCAGCTTCACAACACCATGTTTCTTATTACAGAATTAATCTCAGAGCGTTCCGAAGAGTTTGAATATTTTTTCTCTCCGACCGAACTGGGATTAAACAAGCAGCTTCACAACACCCATGTTTCTTATTACAGAATTAATCTCAAAGTGTTCCGAAGAGTTTGAATTTTTTTCCCCGCTCGAACTGAGATTAAACAAGCAGCTTAACAACACCCATGTTTCTTATTACAGAATTAATCTTCGAGCATTCCGTAGAGTTAATCTCCGAGCATTCCGTAGAGTTTGAATATTTTTTCTCTCCGATCGAGCTGAGATTAAACAAGCAGCTTCACATATTACAGAATTAATCTCCGAGCATTCCGTAGAGTTTGAAATTTTTTTTCCGCTCGAACTGAGATTAAACAAGCAGCTTAACAACACCCATGTTTCTTATTACAGAATTAATCTCAGAGCGTTCCGAAGAGTTTGAATATTTTTTCTCTCCGATCGAGCTGAGATTAAACAAGCAGCTTCACAACGCCCATGTTTCTTATTACAGAATTAATCTCAGAGCATTCCGTAGAGTTTGAATATTTGTTCTCTCCGATCGAGCTTAGATTTTACCAGCAGCTTCACAACACCATGTTTCTTATTACAGAATTAATCTCAGAGCATTCCGAAGAGTTTGAATATTCTCTCCGATCGAGCTGAGATTAAACAAGCAGCTTCACAACGCCCATGTTTCTTATTACAGAATTAATCTCCGAGCATTCCGTAGAGTTTGAATATTTGTTCTCTCCGATCGAGCTTAGATTTTACCAGCAGCTTCACAACACCATGTTTCTTATTACAGAATTAATCTCAGAGCGTTCCGAAGAGTTTGAATATTCTCTCCGATCGAGCTGAGATTAAACAAGCAGCTTCACAACGCCCATGTTTCTTATTACAGAATTAATCTCCGAGCATTCCGTAGAGTTTGAATTTTTTTTTCTCCGATCAAACTGAGATTAAACAAGCAGCTTAACAACACCCATGTTTCTTATTACAGAATTAATCTCAGAGCGTGTTTTGAGGGGTTTGAATTGTTTTCATCTCAGAATACGCTCAGAATGAACCAGTTTGTTCACAACAGCCTTGTTTCTTAGTAAAAAATTAATCTCAGCGTGTTTGGAGGGGTTTGAATTTTTTTCGTCTCAGAATACGCTCAGAATGAACCAGTTTGTTCACAACAGCCTTGTTTCTTAGTAAAAAATTAATCTCAGCGTGTTTGGACGGGTTTGAATTTTTTTCGTCTCATAATACGCTCAGAATGAACCAGTTTGTTCACAACACCCTTGTTTCTTAGTAAAAATTTTATCTCAGCGTGTTTGGAGGGGTTTGAATTTTTTTCGTCTCAGAATACGCTCAGAATGAACCAGTTTGTTCACAACACTCTTGTTTCTTAGTAAAAAATTAATCTCAGCGTGTTTGGAGGGGTTTTAATTTTTTTCGTCTCAGAATACGCTCAGAATGAACCAGTTTGTTCACAACAGCCTTGTTTCTTAGTAAAAAATTAATCTCAGCGTGTTTGGAGGGGTTTGAATTTTTTTTCGTCTCAGAATACGCTTAGAATGAACCAGTTTGTTCACAACAGCCTTGTTTCTTAGTAAAAAATTAATCTCAGCGTGTTTGGAAGGGGTTTGAATTTTTTTCATCTCAGAATACGCTCAGAATGAACCAGTTTGTTCACAACAGCCTTGTTTCTTAGTAAAAAATTAATCTCAACGTGTTTGAATATTTTTTCTCTCCGATCGAGCTGAGATTAAACAAGCAGCACCACAACACCCATGTTTCTTATTACAGAATTAATCTCAGAGCGTTCCGAAGAGTTTGAATATTTTTTCTCTCCGATCGAGCTGATATTTAACCAGCAGCTTCACAACACACAAGTTTCTTATTACAGAATTAATCTTCGAGCATTCCGAAGAGTTTGATTTTTTTTTCCCGCTCGAACTGAGATTAAACAAGCAGCTTCACAACGCCCATGTTTCTTATTACAGAATTAATCTCCGAGCATTCCGTAGAGTTTGAATATTTTTTCTCTCCGATCGAGCTTAGATTTTACCAGCAGCTTCACAACACCATGTTTCTTATTACAGAATTAATCTCAGAGCGTTCCGAAGAGTTTGAATATTTTTTCTCTCCGACCGAACTGGGATTAAACAAGCAGCTTAACAACACCCATGTTTCTTATTACAGAATTAATCTCAGAGCGTTCCGAAGAGTTTGAATATTTTTTCTCTCCGATCGAGCTGAGATTAAACAAGCAGCTTCACAACGCCCATGTTTCTTATTACAGAATTAATCTCCGAGCATTCCGTAGAGTTTGAATATTTTTTCTCTCCGATCGAGCTGATATTTAACCAGCAGCTTCACAACACACATGTTTCTTATTACAGAATTAATCTTCGAGCATTCCGAAGAGTTTGAATTTTTTTTCCCGCTCGAACTGAGATTAAACAAGCAGCTTAACAACACCCATGTTTCTTATTACAGAATTAATCTCAGAGCGTTCCGAAGAGTTTGAATATTTTTTCTCTCCGATCGAGCTGAGATTAAACAAGCAGCTTCACAACGCCCATGTTTCTTATTACAGAATTAATCTCCGAGCATTCCGTAGAGTTTGAATATTTGTTCTCTCCGATCGAGCTGAGATTTAACCAGCAGCTTCACAACACCATGTTTCTTATTACAGAATTAATCTCAGAGCGTTCCGAAGAGTTTGAATATTCTCTCCGATCGAGCTGAGATTAAACAAGCAGCTTCACAACGCCCATGTTTCTTATTACAGAATTAATCTCCGAGCATTCCGTAGAGTTTGAATTTTTTTTTCTCCGATCAAACTGAGATTAAACAAGCAGCTTAACAACACCCATGTTTCTTATTACAGAATTAATCTCAGAGCGTTCCGAAGAGTTTGAATATTTTTTCTCTCCGATAAAGGTGAGATTAAATAAGCAGCTTCACAACACCCATGTTTCTTATTACAGAATTAATCTCCGAGCATTCCGTAGAGTTTGAATATTTTTTCTCTCCGATCGAACTGAGGTTAAACAAGCAGCACCACAACACCCATGTTTCTTATTACAGAATTAATCTCCGAGCATTCCGTAGAGTTTGAATATTTTTTCTCTCCGATCGAACTGGGATTAAACAAGCAGCTTCACAACACCCATGTTTCTTATTACAGAATTAATCTCAGAGCGTTCCGAAGAGTTTGAATATTTTTTCTCTCCGATCGAGCTGATATTTAACCAGCAGCTTCATAACACACATGTTTCTTATTACAGAATTAATAACAAAGTGTTCCGAAGAGTTTGAATTTTTTTTCCCGCTCAAACTGAGATTAAACAAGCAGCTTAACAACACCCATGTTTCTTATTACAGAATTAATCTCAGAGCGTTCCTAAGAGTTGGAATATTTTTCCTCTCCGATCGAGCTGAGATTAAACAAGCAGCTTCACAACACCCATGTTTCTTAATACAGAATTAATCTCCGAGCATTCCGTAGAGTTTGAATATTTTTTTTCTCCGATCAAACTGAGATTAAACAAGCAGCTTCACAACAGCCTTGTTTCTTAGTACAGAATTAATCTCAGCGTGTTTTGAGGGGTTTGAATTGTTTTCATCTCAGAATACGCTCAGAATGAACCAGTTTGTTCACAACAGCCTTGTTTCTTAGTAAAAAATTAATCTCAGCGTGTTTGGAGGGGTTTGAATTTTTTTCGTCTCAGAATACGCTCAGAATGAACCAGTTTGTTCACAACAGCCTTGTTTCTTAGTAAAAAATTAATCTCAGCGTGTTTGGACGGGTTTGAATTTTTTTCGTCTCATAATACGCTCAGAATGAACCAGTTTGTTCACAACACCCTTGTTTCTTAGTAAAAATTTTATCTCAGCGTGTTTGGAGGGGTTTGAATTTTTTTCGTCTCAGAATACGCTCAGAATGAACCAGTTTGTTCACAACACTCTTGTTTCTTAGTAAAAAATTAATCTCAGCGTGTTTGGAGGGGTTTTAATTTTTTTCGTCTCAGAATACGCTCAGAATGAACCAGTTTGTTCACAACAGCCTTGTTTCTTAGTAAAAAATTAATCTCAGCGTGTTTGGAGGGGTTTGAATTTTTTTCGTCTCAGAATACGCTCAGAATGAACCAGTTTGTTCACAACAGCCTTGTTTCTTAGTAAAAAATTAATCTCAGCGTGTTTGGAGGGGTTTGAATTTTTTTCATCTCAGAATACGCTCAGAATGAACCAGTTTGTTCACAACAGCCTTGTTTCTTAGTAAAAAATTAATCTCAACGTGTTTGGAGGGGTTTGAATTTTTTTTCGTCTCAGAATACGCTCAGAATGAACCAGTTTGTTCACAACACCCTTGTTTCTTAGTAAAAAATTAATCTCAGCGTGTTTGGAGGGGTTTGAATTTTTTTCGTCTCAGAATACGCTCAGAATACGCTCAGAATGAACCAGTTTGTTCACAACAGCCTTGTTTCTTAGTAAAAAATTAATCTCAGCGTGTTTGGAGGGGTTTGAATTTTTTTCGTCTCAGAATACGCTCAGAATGAACCAGTTTGTTCACAACAGCCTTGTTTCTTAGTAAAAAATTAATCTCAGCGTGTTTGGAGGGGTTTGAATTTTTTTCGTCTCAGAATACGCTCAGAATGAACCAGTTTGTTCACAACACCCTTGTTTCTTAGTAAAAAATTAATCTCGGCGTGTTTTGAGGGGTTTGAATTTTTTTCGTCTCAGAATACGTTCTGAATGAACCAGTTTGTTCAGTACACCCATGTTTCTTAGTAAAGAATTAATCTCAGCGCATTCTGAGGGGTTTGAATTTTTTTCGTCTCCGATCACGCTCAGAATCAACCAGTTTGTTCAGTACACCCATGTTTCTTAGTAAAGAATTAATCTCAGCGCATTCTGAGGGGTTTGAATTTTTTTCGTCTCAGAATACGCTCAGAATCAACTAGTTTGTTCAGTACACCCATGTTTCTTAGTAAAGAATTAATCTCAGCGCATTCTGAGGGGTTTGAATTTTTTTCGTCTCAGAATACGCTCAGAATCAACCAGTTTGTTCAGTACACCCATGTTACTTAGTAAAGAATTAATCTCAGCGCATTCTGAGGGGTTTGAATTTTTTTCGTCTCAGAATACGCTCAGAATCAACCAGTTTGTTCAGTACACCCATGTTTCTTAGTAAAGAATTAATCTCAGCGCATTCTGAGGGGTTTGAATTTTTTTCGTCTCAGAATACGCTCAGAATCAACCAGTTTGTTCAGTACACCCATGTTTCTTAGTAAAGAATTAATCTCAGCGCATTCTGAGGGGTTTGAATTTTTTTCGTCTCAGAATACGCTCAGAATCAACCAGTTTGTTCAGTACACCCATGTTTCTTAGTAAAGAATTAATCTCAGCGCATTCTGAGGGGTTTGAATTTTTTTCGTCTCAGAATACGCTCAGAATCAACCAGTTTGTTCAGTACACCCATGTTTCTTAGTAAAGAATTAATCTCAGCGCGTTTTGAGGGGTTTGAATTTTTTTCGTCTCCGATCACGCTCAGAATTAACCAGTTTGTTCAGTACACCCATGTTTCTTAGTAAAGAATTAATCTCAGCGCGTTTTGAGGGGTTTGAATTTTTTTTCGTCTCCGATCACGCTCAGAATCAACCAGTTTGTTCAGTACACCCTTGTTTCTTAGTAAAGAATTAATCTCAGCGCGTTTTGAGGGGTTTGAATTTTTTTCGTCTCAGAATACGCTCAGAATCAACCAGTTTGTTCAGTACACCCATGTTTCTTAGTAAAGAATTAATCTCAGCGCATTCTGAGGGGTTTGAATTTTTTTCGTCTCAGAATACGCTCAGAATCAACCAGTTTGTTCAGTACACCCATGTTTCTTAGTAAAGAATTAATCTCAGCGCATTCTGAGGGGTTTGAATTTTTTTCGTCTCAGAATACGCTCAGAATCAACCAGTTTGTTCAGTACACCCATGTTTCTTAGTAAAGAATTAATCTCAGCGCATTCTGAGGGGTTTGAATTTTTTTCGTCTCAGAATACGCTCAGAATCAACCAGTTTGTTCAGTACACCCATGTTTCTTAGTAAAGAATTAATCTCAACGCGTTTTGAGGGGTTTGAATTTTTTTCGTCTCCGATCACGCTCAGAATCAACCAGTTTGTTCAGTACACCCTTGTTTCTTATTAAAAAATTCATCTCAGCGCATTCTGAGGGGTTTGAATTTTTTTCGTCTCAGAATACGCTCAGAATCAACCAGTTTGTTCAGTACACCCATGTTTCTTAGTAACGAATTAATCTCAGCGAATTCTGAGGGGTTTGAATTTTTTTCGTCTCCGATCACGCTCAGAATCAACCAGTTTGTTCAGTACACCCATGTTTCTTAGTAAAGAATTAATCTCAGCGCATTCTGAGGGGTTTGAATTTTTTTCGTCTCAGAATACGCTCAGAATCAACCAGTTTGTTCAGTACACCCATGTTTCTTAGTAAAGAATTAATCTCAGCGCATTCTGAGGGGTTTGAATTTTGTTCGTCTCAGAATACGCTCAGAATCAACCAGTTTGTTTCAGTACACCCATGTTTCTTAGTAAAGAATTAATCTCAGCGCATTCTGAGGGGTTTGAATTTTTTTCGTCTCAGAATACGCTCAGAATCAACCAGTTTGTTCAGTACACCCATGTTTCTTAGTAAAGAATTAATCTCAGCGCATTCTGAGGGGTTTGAATTTTTTTCGTCTCAGAATACGCTCAGAATCAACCAGTTTGTTCAGTACACCCATGTTTCTTAGTAAAGAATTAATCTCAGCGCATTCTGAGGGGTTTGAATTTTTTTTCGTCTCAGAATACGCTCAGAATCAACCAGTTTGTTCAGTACACCCTTGTTTCTTATTAAAAAATTCATCTCAGCGCATTCTGAGGGGTTTGAATTTTTTTCGTCTCAGAATACGCTCAGAATCAACCAGTTTGTTCAGTACACCCTTGTTTCTTAGTAAAGAATTAATCTCAGCGCGTTTTGAGGGGTTTGAATTTTTTTCGTCTCCGATCACGCTCAGAATCAACCAGTTTGTTCAGTACACCCTTGTTTCTTATTAAAAAATTCATCTCAGCGCATTCTGAGGGGTTTGAATTTTTTTCGTCTCAGAATACGCTCAGAATCAACCAGTTTGTTCAGTACACCCTTGTTTCTTAGTAAAGAATTAATCTCAGCGAATTCTGAGGGGTTTGAATTTTTTTTCGTCTCCGATCACGCTCAGAATCAACCAGTTTGTTCAGTACACCCATGTTTCTTAGTAAAGAATTAATCTCAGCGCATTCTGAGGGGTTTGAATTTTTTTCGTCTCAGAATACGCTCAGAATCAACCAGTTTGTTCAGTACACCCATGTTTCTTAGTAAAGAATTAATCTCAGCGCATTCTGAGGGGTTTGAATTTTTTTCGTCTCAGAATACGCTCAGAATCAACCAGTTTGTTCAGTACACCCATGTTTCTTAGTAAAGAATTAATCTCAGCGCATTCTGAGGGGTTTGAATTTTTTTCGTCTCAGAATACGCTCAGAATCAACCAGTTTGTTCAGTAGGCCTACACCCATGTTTCTTAGTAAAGAATTAATCTCAGCGCGTTTTGAGGGGTTTGAATTTTTTTCGTCTCAGAATACGCTCAGAATCAACCAGTTTGTTCAGTACACCCTTGTTTCTTATTTAAAAATTCATCTCAGCGCATTCTGAGGGGTTTGAATTTTTTTCGTCTCAGAATACGCTCAGAATCAACCAGTTTGTTCAGTACACCCATGTTTCTTAGTAAAGAATTAATCTCAGCGCATTCTGAGGGGTTTGAATTTTTTTCGTCTCAGAATACGCTCAGAATCAACCAGTTTGTTCAGTACACCCATGTTTCTTAGTAAAGAATTAATCTCAGCGCATTCTGAGGGGTTTGAATTTTTTTCGTCTCAGAATACGCTCAGAATCAACCAGTTTGTTCAGTTCACCCATGTTTCTTAGTAAAGAATTAATCTCAGCGCATTCTGAGGGGTTTGAATTTTTTTCGTCTCAGAATACGCTCAGAATCAACCAGTTTGTTCAGTACACCCATGTTTCTTAGTAAAGAATTAATCTCAGCGCGTTTTGAGGGGTTTGAATTTTTTTCCTCTCCGATCACGCTCAGAATTAACCAGTTTGTTCAGTACACCCATGTTTCTTAGTAAAGAATTAATCTCAGCGCGTTTTGAGGGGTTTGAATTTTTTTCGTCTCCGATCACGCTCAGAATCAACCAGTTTGTTCAGTACACCCTTGTTTCTTAGTAAAGAATTAATCTCAGCGCGTTTTGAGGGGTTTGAATTTTTTTCGTCTCAGAATACGCTCAGAATCAACCAGTTTGTTCAGTACACCCATGTTTCTTAGTAAAGAATTAATCTCAGCGCGTTTTGAGGGGTTTGAATTTTTTTCGTCTCAGAATACGCTCAGAATCAACCAGTTTGTTCAGTACACCCATGTTTCTTAGTAAAGAATTAATCTCAGCGCATTCTGAGGGGTTTGAATTTTTTTCGTCTCAGAATACGCTCAGAATCAACCAGTTTGTTCAGTACACCCATGTTTCTTAGTAAAGAATTAATCTCAGCGCATTCTGAGGGGTTTGAATTTTTTTCGTCTCAGAATACGCTCAGAATCAACCAGTTTGTTCAGTACACCCATGTTTCTTAGTAAAGAATTAATCTCAGCGCATTCTGAGGGGTTTGAATTTTTTTCGTCTCAGAATACGCTCAGAATCAACCAGTTTGTTCAGTACACCCATGTTTCTTAGTAAAGAATTAATCTCAGCGCATTCTGAGGGGTTTGAATTTTTTTCGTCTCAGAATACGCTCAGAATCAACCAGTTTGTTCAGTACACCCATGTTTCTTAGTAAAGAATTAATCTCAGCGCATTCTGAGGGGTTTGAATTTTTTTTCGTCTCAGAATACGCTCAGAATCAACCAGTTTGTTCAGTACACCCTTGTTTCTTATTAAAAAATTCATCTCAGCGCATTCTGAGGGGTTTGAATTTTTTTCGTCTCAGAATACGCTCAGAATCAACCAGTTTGTTCAGTACACCCTTGTTTCTTAGTAAAGAATTAATCTCAGCGCGTTTTGAGGGGTTTGAATTTTTTTCGTCTCCGATCACGCTCAGAATCAACCAGTTTGTTCAGTACACCCTTGTTTCTTATTAAAAAATTCATCTCAGCGCATTCTGAGGGGTTTGAATTTTTTTCGTCTCAGAATACGCTCAGAATCAACCAGTTTGTTCAGTACACCCTTGTTTCTTAGTAAAGAATTAATCTCAGCGAATTCTGAGGGGTTTGAATTTTTTTTCGTCTCCGATCACGCTCAGAATCAACCAGTTTGTTCAGTACACCCATGTTTCTTAGTAAAGAATTAATCTCAGCGCATTCTGAGGGGTTTGAATTTTTTTCGTCTCAGAATACGCTCAGAATCAACCAGTTTGTTCAGTACACCCATGTTTCTTAGTAAAGAATTAATCTCAGCGCATTCTGAGGGGTTTGAATTTTTTTCGTCTCAGAATACGCTCAGAATCAACCAGTTTGTTCAGTACACCCATGTTTCTTAGTAAAGAATTAATCTCAGCGCATTCTGAGGGGTTTGAATTTTTTTCGTCTCAGAATACGCTCAGAATCAACCAGTTTGTTCAGTAGGCCTACACCCATGTTTCTTAGTAAAGAATTAATCTCAGCGCGTTTTGAGGGGTTTGAATTTTTTTCGTCTCAGAATACGCTCAGAATTAACCAGTTTGTTCAGTACACCCATGTTTCTTAGTAAAGAATTAATCTCAGCGCGTTTTGAGGGGTTTGAATTTTTTTCGTCTCCGATCACGCTCAGAATCAACCAGTTTGTTCAGTACACCCTTGTTTCTTAGTAAAGAATTAATCTCAGCGCGTTTTGAGGGGTTTGAATTTTTTTCGTCTCAGAATACGCTCAGAATCAACCAGTTTGTTCAGTACACCCATGTTTCTTAGTAAAGAATTAATCTCAGCGCGTTTTGAGGGGTTTGAATTTTTTTCGTCTCAGAATACGCTCAGAATCAACCAGTTTGTTCAGTACACCCATGTTTCTTAGTAAAGAATTAATCTCAGCGCATTCTGAGGGGTTTGAATTTTTTTCGTCTCAGAATACGCTCAGAATCAACCAGTTTGTTCAGTACACCCATGTTTCTTAGTAAAGAATTAATCTCAGCGCATTCTGAGGGGTTTGAATTTTTTTCGTCTCAGAATACGCTCAGAATCAACCAGTTTGTTCAGTACACCCATGTTTCTTAGTAAAGAATTAATCTCAGCGCATTCTGAGGGGTTTGAATTTTTTTCGTCTCAGAATACGCTCAGAATCAACCAGTTTGTTCAGTACACCCATGTTTCTTAGTAAAGAATTAATCTCAGCGCATTCTGAGGGGTTTGAATTTTTTTCGTCTCAGAATACGCTCAGAATCAACCAGTTTGTTCAGTACACCCATGTTTCTTAGTAAAGAATTAATCTCAGCGCATTCTGAGGGGTTTGAATTTTTTTCGTCTCAGAATACGCTCAGAATCAACCAGTTTGTTCAGTACACCCATGTTTCTTAGTAAAGAATTAATCTCAATGCGTTTTGAGGGGTTTGAATTTTTTTCGTCTCCGATCACGCTCAGAATCAACCAGTTTGTTCAGTACACCCTTGTTTCTTATTAAAAAATTCATCTCAGCGCATTCTGAGGGGTTTGAATTTTTTTCGTCTCAGAATACGCTCAGAATCAACCAGTTTGTTCAGTACACCCATGTTTCTTAGTAACGAATTAATCTCAGCGAATTCTGAGGGGTTTGAATTTTTTTCGTCTCCGATCACGCTCAGAATCAACCAGTTTGTTCAGTACACCCATGTTTCTTAGTAAAGAATTAATCTCAGCGCATTCTGAGGGGTTTGAATTTTTTTCGTCTCAGAATACGCTCAGAATCAACCAGTTTGTTCAGTACACCCATGTTTCTTAGTAAAGAATTAATCTCAGCGCATTCTGAGGGGTTTGAATTTTTTTCGTCTCAGAATACGCTCAGAATCAACCAGTTTGTTCAGTACACCCATGTTTCTTAGTAAAGAATTAATCTCAGCGCATTCTGAGGGGTTTGAATTTTTTTCGTCTCAGAATACGCTCAGAATCAACCAGTTTGTTCAGTACACCCATGTTTCTTAGTAAAGAATTAATCTCAGCGCATTCTGAGGGGTTTGAATTTTTTTCGTCTCAGAATACGCTCAGAATCAACCAGTTTGTTCAGTACACCCATGTTTCTTAGTAAAGAATTAATCTCAGCGCGTTTTGAGGGGTTTGAATTTTTTTCGTCTCCGATCACGCTCAGAATTAACCAGTTTGTTCAGTACACCCATGTTTCTTAGTAAAGAATTAATCTCAGCGCGTTTTGAGGGGTTTGAATTTTTTTCGTCTCCGATCACGCTCAGAATCAACCAGTTTGTTCAGTACACCCTTGTTTCTTAGTAAAGAATTAATCTCAGCGCGTTTTGAGGGGTTTGAATTTTTTTCGTCTCAGAATACGCTCAGAATCAACCAGTTTGTTCAGTACACCCATGTTTCTTAGTAAAGAATTAATCTCAGCGCATTCTGAGGGGTTTGAATTTTTTTCGTCTCAGAATACGCTCAGAATCAACCAGTTTGTTCAGTACACCCATGTTTCTTAGTAAAGAATTAATCTCAGCGCATTCTGAGGGGTTTGAATTTTTTTCGTCTCAGAATACGCTCAGAATCAACCAGTTTGTTCAGTACACCCATGTTTCTTAGTAAAGAATTAATCTCAGCGCATTCTGAGGGGTTTGAATTTTTTTCGTCTCAGAATACTCTCAGAATCAACCAGTTTGTTCAGTACACCCATGTTTCTTAGTAAAGAATTAATCTCAATGCGTTTTGAGGGGTTTGAATTTTTTTCGTCTCCGATCACGCTCAGAATCAACCAGTTTGTTCAGTACACCCTTGTTTCTTATTAAAAAATTCATCTCAGCGCATTCTGAGGGGTTTGAATTTTTTTCGTCTCAGAATACGCTCAGAATCAACCAGTTTGTTCAGTACACCCATGTTTCTTAGTAAAGAATTAATCTCAGCGCATTCTGAGGGGTTTGAATTTTTTTTCGTCTCAGAATACGCTCAGAATCAACCAGTTTGTTCAGTACACCCTTGTTTCTTATTAAAAAATTCATCTCAGCGCATTCTGAGGGGTTTGAATTTTTTTCGTCTCAGAATACGCTCAGAATCAACCAGTTTGTTCAGTACACCCTTGTTTCTTAGTAAAGAATTAATCTCAGCGCGTTTTGAGGGGTTTGAATTTTTTTCGTCTCCGATCACGCTCAGAATCAACCAGTTTGTTCAGTACACCCTTGTTTCTTATTAAAAAATTCATCTCAGCGCATTCTGAGGGGTTTGAATTTTTTTCGTCTCAGAATACGCTCAGAATCAACCAGTTTGTTCAGTACACCCTTGTTTCTTAGTAAAGAATTAATCTCAGCGAATTCTGAGGGGTTTGAATTTTTTTTCGTCTCCGATCACGCTCAGAATCAACCAGTTTGTTCAGTACACCCATGTTTCTTAGTAAAGAATTAATCTCAGCGCATTCTGAGGGGTTTGAATTTTTTTCGTCTCAGAATACGCTCAGAATCAACCAGTTTGTTCAGTACACCCATGTTTCTTAGTAAAGAATTAATCTCAGCGCATTCTGAGGGGTTTGAATTTTTTTCGTCTCAGAATACGCTCAGAATCAACCAGTTTGTTAAGTACACCCATGTTTCTTAGTAAAGAATTAATCTCAGCGCATTCTGAGGGGTTTGAATTTTTTTCGTCTCAGAATACGCTCAGAATCAACCAGTTTGTTCAGTAGGCCTACACCCATGTTTCTTAGTAAAGAATTAATCTCAGCGCGTTTTGAGGGGTTTGAATTTTTTTCGTCTCAGAATACGCTCAGAATCAACCAGTTTGTTCAGTACACCCTTGTTTCTTATTTAAAAATTCATCTCAGCGCATTCTGAGGGGTTTGAATTTTTTTCGTCTCAGAATACGCTCAGAATCAACCAGTTTGTTCAGTACACCCATGTTTCTTAGTAAAGAATTAATCTCAGCGCATTCTGAGGGGTTTGAATTTTTTTCGTCTCAGAATACGCTCAGAATCAACCAGTTTGTTCAGTACACCCATGTTTCTTAGTAAAGAATTAATCTCAGCGCATTCTGAGGGGTTTGAATTTTTTTCGTCTCAGAATACGCTCAGAATCAACCAGTTTGTTCAGTTCACCCATGTTTCTTAGTAAAGAATTAATCTCAGCGCATTCTGAGGGGTTTGAATTTTTTTCGTCTCAGAATACGCTCAGAATCAACCAGTTTGTTCAGTACACCCATGTTTCTTAGTAAAGAATTAATCTCAGCGCGTTTTGAGGGGTTTGAATTTTTTTCGTCTCCGATCACGCTCAGAATTAACCAGTTTGTTCAGTACACCCATGTTTCTTAGTAAAGAATTAATCTCAGCGCGTTTTGAGGGGTTTGAATTTTTTTCGTCTCCGATCACGCTCAGAATCAACCAGTTTGTTCAGTACACCCTTGTTTCTTAGTAAAGAATTAATCTCAGCGCGTTTTGAGGGGTTTGAATTTTTTTCGTCTCAGAATACGCTCAGAATCAACCAGTTTGTTCAGTACACCCATGTTTCTTAGTAAAGAATTAATCTCAGCGCGTTTTGAGGGGTTTGAATTTTTTTCGTCTCAGAATACGCTCAGAATCAACCAGTTTGTTCAGTACACCCATGTTTCTTAGTAAAGAATTAATCTCAGCGCATTCTGAGGGGTTTGAATTTTTTTCGTCTCAGAATACGCTCAGAATCAACCAGTTTGTTCAGTACACCCATGTTTCTTAGTAAAGAATTAATCTCAGCGCATTCTGAGGGGTTTGAATTTTTTTCGTCTCAGAATACGCTCAGAATCAACCAGTTTGTTCAGTACACCCATGTTTCTTAGTAAAGAATTAATCTCAGCGCATTCTGAGGGGTTTGAATTTTTTTCGTCTCAGAATACGCTCAGAATCAACCAGTTTGTTCAGTACACCCATGTTTCTTAGTAAAGAATTAATCTCAGCGCATTCTGAGGGGTTTGAATTTTTTTCGTCTCAGAATACGCTCAGAATCAACCAGTTTGTTCAGTACACCCATGTTTCTTAGTAAAGAATTAATCTCAGCGCATTCTGAGGGGTTTGAATTTTTTTCGTCTCAGAATACGCTCAGAATCAACCAGTTTGTTCAGTACACCCATGTTTCTTAGTAAAGAATTAATCTCAGCGCGTTTTGAGGGGTTTGAATTTTTTTCGTCTCCGATCACGCTCAGAATCAACCAGTTTGTTCAGTACACCCTTGTTTCTTATTAAAAAATTCATCTCAGCGCATTCTGAGGGGTTTGAATTTTTTTCGTCTCAGAATACGCTCAGAATCAACCAGTTTGTTCAGTACACCCTTGTTTCTTAGTAAAGAATTAATCTCAGCGAATTCTGAGGGGTTTGAATTTTTTTTCGTCTCCGATCACGCTCAGAATCAACCAGTTTGTTCAGTACACCCATGTTTCTTAGTAAAGAATTAATCTCAGCGCATTCTGAGGGGTTTGAATTTTTTTCGTCTCAGAATACGCTCAGAATCAACCAGTTTGTTCAGTACACCCATGTTTCTTAGTAAAGAATTAATCTCAGCGCATTCTGAGGGGTTTGAATTTTTTTCGTCTCAGAATACGCTCAGAATCAACCAGTTTGTTAAGTACACCCATGTTTCTTAGTAAAGAATTAATCTCAGCGCATTCTGAGGGGTTTGAATTTTTTTCGTCTCAGAATACGCTCAGAATCAACCAGTTTGTTCAGTAGGCCTACACCCATGTTTCTTAGTAAAGAATTAATCTCAGCGCGTTTTGAGGGGTTTGAATTTTTTTCGTCTCAGAATACGCTCAGAATCAACCAGTTTGTTCAGTACACCCTTGTTTCTTATTTAAAAATTCATCTCAGCGCATTCTGAGGGGTTTGAATTTTTTTCGTCTCAGAATACGCTCAGAATCAACCAGTTTGTTCAGTACACCCATGTTTCTTAGTAAAGAATTAATCTCAGCGCATTCTGAGGGGTTTGAATTTTTTTCGTCTCAGAATACGCTCAGAATCAACCAGTTTGTTCAGTACACCCATGTTTCTTAGTAAAGAATTAATCTCAGCGCATTCTGAGGGGTTTGAATTTTTTTCGTCTCAGAATACGCTCAGAATCAACCAGTTTGTTCAGTTCACCCATGTTTCTTAGTAAAGAATTAATCTCAGCGCATTCTGAGGGGTTTGAATTTTTTTCGTCTCAGAATACGCTCAGAATCAACCAGTTTGTTCAGTACACCCATGTTTCTTAGTAAAGAATTAATCTCAGCGCGTTTTGAGGGGTTTGAATTTTTTTCGTCTCCGATCACGCTCAGAATTAACCAGTTTGTTCAGTACACCCATGTTTCTTAGTAAAGAATTAATCTCAGCGCGTTTTGAGGGGTTTGAATTTTTTTCGTCTCCGATCACGCTCAGAATCAACCAGTTTGTTCAGTACACCCTTGTTTCTTAGTAAAGAATTAATCTCAGCGCGTTTTGAGGGGTTTGAATTTTTTTCGTCTCAGAATACGCTCAGAATCAACCAGTTTGTTCAGTACACCCATGTTTCTTAGTAAAGAATTAATCTCAGCGCGTTTTGAGGGGTTTGAATTTTTTTCGTCTCAGAATACGCTCAGAATCAACCAGTTTGTTCAGTACACCCATGTTTCTTAGTAAAGAATTAATCTCAGCGCATTCTGAGGGGTTTGAATTTTTTTCGTCTCAGAATACGCTCAGAATCAACCAGTTTGTTCAGTACACCCATGTTTCTTAGTAAAGAATTAATCTCAGCGCATTCTGAGGGGTTTGAATTTTTTTCGTCTCAGAATACGCTCAGAATCAACCAGTTTGTTCAGTACACCCATGTTTCTTAGTAAAAAATTAATCTCAGCGTGTTTGGAGGGGTTTGAATTGTTTTCATCTCAGAATACGCTCAGAATGAACCAGTTTGTTCACAACAGCCTTGTTTCTTAGTAAAAAATTAATCTCAGCGTGTTTGGAGGGGTTTGAATTTTTTTCGTCTCAGAATACGCTCAGAATGAACCAGTTTGTTCACAACAGCCTTGTTTCTTAGTAAAAAATTAATCTCAGCGTGTTTGGACGGGTTTGAATTTTTTTCGTCTCATAATACGCTCAGAATGAACCAGTTTGTTCACAACACCCTTGTTTCTTAGTAAAAATTTTATCTCAGCGTGTTTGGAGGGGTTTGAATTTTTTTCGTCTCAGAATACGCTCAGAATGAACCAGTTTGTTCACAACACTCTTGTTTCTTAGTAAAAAATTAATCTCAGCGTGTTTGGAGGGGTTTTAATTTTTTTCGTCTCAGAATACGCTCAGAATGAACCAGTTTGTTCACAACAGCCTTGTTTCTTAGTAAAAAATTAATCTCAGCGTGTTTGGAGGGGTTTGAATTTTTTTCGTCTCAGAATACGCTCAGAATGAACCAGTTTGTTCACAACAGCCTTGTTTCTTAGTAAAAAATTAATCTCAGCGTGTTTGGAGGGGTTTGAATTTTTTTCATCTCAGAATACGCTCAGAATGAACCAGTTTGTTCACAACAGCCTTGTTTCTTAGTAAAAAATTAATCTCAACGTGTTTGGAGGGGTTTGAATTTTTTTTCGTCTCAGAATACGCTCAGAATGAACCAGTTTGTTCACAACACCCTTGTTTCTTAGTAAAAAATTAATCTCAGCGTGTTTGGAGGGGTTTGAATTTTTTTCGTCTCAGAATACGCTCAGAATACGCTCAGAATGAACCAGTTTGTTCACAACAGCCTTGTTTCTTAGTAAAAAATTAATCTCAGCGTGTTTGGAGGGGTTTGAATTTTTTTCGTCTCAGAATACGCTCAGAATGAACCAGTTTGTTCACAACAGCCTTGTTTCTTAGTAAAAAATTAATCTCAGCGTGTTTGGAGGGGTTTGAATTTTTTTCGTCTCAGAATACGCTCAGAATGAACCAGTTTGTTCACAACACCCTTGTTTCTTAGTAAAAAATTAATCTCGGCGTGTTTTGAGGGGTTTGAATTTTTTTCGTCTCAGAATACGTTCTGAATGAACCAGTTTGTTCAGTACACCCATGTTTCTTAGTAAAGAATTAATCTCAGCGCATTCTGAGGGGTTTGAATTTTTTTCGTCTCCGATCACGCTCAGAATCAACCAGTTTGTTCAGTACACCCATGTTTCTTAGTAAAGAATTAATCTCAGCGCATTCTGAGGGGTTTGAATTTTTTTCTTCTCAGAATACGCTCAGAATCAACTAGTTTGTTCAGTACACCCATGTTTCTTAGTAAAGAATTAATCTCAGCGCATTCTGAGGGGTTTGAATTTTTTTCGTCTCAGAATACGCTCAGAATCAACCAGTTTGTTCAGTACACCCATGTTACTTAGTAAAGAATTAATCTCAGCGCATTCTGAGGGGTTTGAATTTTTTTCGTCTCAGAATACGCTCAGAATCAACCAGTTTGTTCAGTACACCCATGTTTCTTAGTAAAGAATTAATCTCAGCGCATTCTGAGGGGTTTGAATTTTTTTCGTCTCAGAATACGCTCAGAATCAACCAGTTTGTTCAGTACACCCATGTTTCTTAGTAAAGAATTAATCTCAGCGCATTCTGAGGGGTTTGAATTTTTTTCGTCTCAGAATACGCTCAGAATCAACCAGTTTGTTCAGTACACCCATGTTTCTTAGTAAAGAATTAATCTCAGCGCATTCTGAGGGGTTTGAATTTTTTTCGTCTCAGAATACGCTCAGAATCAACCAGTTTGTTCAGTACACCCATGTTTCTTAGTAAAGAATTAATCTCAGCGCGTTTTGAGGGGTTTGAATTTTTTTCGTCTCCGATCACGCTCAGAATTAACCAGTTTGTTCAGTACACCCATGTTTCTTAGTAAAGAATTAATCTCAGCGCGTTTTGAGGGGTTTGAATTTTTTTTCGTCTCCGATCACGCTCAGAATCAACCAGTTTGTTCAGTACACCCTTGTTTCTTAGTAAAGAATTAATCTCAGCGCGTTTTGAGGGGTTTGAATTTTTTTCGTCTCAGAATACGCTCAGAATCAACCAGTTTGTTCAGTACACCCATGTTTCTTAGTAAAGAATTAATCTCAGCGCATTCTGAGGGGTTTGAATTTTTTTCGTCTCAGAATACGCTCAGAATCAACCAGTTTGTTCAGTACACCCATGTTTCTTAGTAAAGAATTAATCTCAGCGCATTCTGAGGGGTTTGAATTTTTTTCGTCTCAGAATACGCTCAGAATCAACCAGTTTGTTCAGTACACCCATGTTTCTTAGTAAAGAATTAATCTCAGCGCATTCTGAGGGGTTTGAATTTTTTTCGTCTCAGAATACGCTCAGAATCAACCAGTTTGTTCAGTACACCCATGTTTCTTAGTAAAGAATTAATCTCAACGCGTTTTGAGGGGTTTGAATTTTTTTCGTCTCCGATCACGCTCAGAATCAACCAGTTTGTTCAGTACACCCTTGTTTCTTATTAAAAAATTCATCTCAGCGCATTCTGAGGGGTTTGAATTTTTTTCGTCTCAGAATACGCTCAGAATCAACCAGTTTGTTCAGTACACCCATGTTTCTTAGTAACGAATTAATCTCAGCGAATTCTGAGGGGTTTGAATTTTTTTCGTCTCCGATCACGCTCAGAATCAACCAGTTTGTTCAGTACACCCATGTTTCTTAGTAAAGAATTAATCTCAGCGCATTCTGAGGGGTTTGAATTTTTTTCGTCTCAGAATACGCTCAGAATCAACCAGTTTGTTCAGTACACCCATGTTTCTTAGTAAAGAATTAATCTCAGCGCATTCTGAGGGGTTTGAATTTTGTTCGTCTCAGAATACGCTCAGAATCAACCAGTTTGTTTCAGTACACCCATGTTTCTTAGTAAAGAATTAATCTCAGCGCATTCTGAGGGGTTTGAATTTTTTTCGTCTCAGAATACGCTCAGAATCAACCAGTTTGTTCAGTACACCCATGTTTCTTAGTAAAGAATTAATCTCAGCGCATTCTGAGGGGTTTGAATTTTTTTCGTCTCAGAATACGCTCAGAATCAACCAGTTTGTTCAGTACACCCATGTTTCTTAGTAAAGAATTAATCTCAGCGCATTCTGAGGGGTTTGAATTTTTTTTCGTCTCAGAATACGCTCAGAATCAACCAGTTTGTTCAGTACACCCTTGTTTCTTATTAAAAAATTCATCTCAGCGCATTCTGAGGGGTTTGAATTTTTTTCGTCTCAGAATACGCTCAGAATCAACCAGTTTGTTCAGTACACCCTTGTTTCTTAGTAAAGAATTAATCTCAGCGCGTTTTGAGGGGTTTGAATTTTTTTCGTCTCCGATCACGCTCAGAATCAACCAGTTTGTTCAGTACACCCTTGTTTCTTATTAAAAAATTCATCTCAGCGCATTCTGAGGGGTTTGAATTTTTTTCGTCTCAGAATACGCTCAGAATCAACCAGTTTGTTCAGTACACCCTTGTTTCTTAGTAAAGAATTAATCTCAGCGAATTCTGAGGGGTTTGAATTTTTTTTCGTCTCCGATCACGCTCAGAATCAACCAGTTTGTTCAGTACACCCATGTTTCTTAGTAAAGAATTAATCTCAGCGCATTCTGAGGGGTTTGAATTTTTTTCGTCTCAGAATACGCTCAGAATCAACCAGTTTGTTCAGTACACCCATGTTTCTTAGTAAAGAATTAATCTCAGCGCATTCTGAGGGGTTTGAATTTTTTTCGTCTCAGAATACGCTCAGAATCAACCAGTTTGTTCAGTACACCCATGTTTCTTAGTAAAGAATTAATCTCAGCGCATTCTGAGGGGTTTGAATTTTTTTCGTCTCAGAATACGCTCAGAATCAACCAGTTTGTTCAGTAGGCCTACACCCATGTTTCTTAGTAAAGAATTAATCTCAGCGCGTTTTGAGGGGTTTGAATTTTTTTCGTCTCAGAATACGCTCAGAATCAACCAGTTTGTTCAGTACACCCTTGTTTCTTATTTAAAAATTCATCTCAGCGCATTCTGAGGGGTTTGAATTTTTTTCGTCTCAGAATACGCTCAGAATCAACCAGTTTGTTCAGTACACCCATGTTTCTTAGTAAAGAATTAATCTCAGCGCATTCTGAGGGGTTTGAATTTTTTTCGTCTCAGAATACGCTCAGAATCAACCAGTTTGTTCAGTACACCCATGTTTCTTAGTAAAGAATTAATCTCAGCGCATTCTGAGGGGTTTGAATTTTTTTCGTCTCAGAATACGCTCAGAATCAACCAGTTTGTTCAGTTCACCCATGTTTCTTAGTAAAGAATTAATCTCAGCGCATTCTGAGGGGTTTGAATTTTTTTCGTCTCAGAATACGCTCAGAATCAACCAGTTTGTTCAGTACACCCATGTTTCTTAGTAAAGAATTAATCTCAGCGCGTTTTGAGGGGTTTGAATTTTTTTCCTCTCCGATCACGCTCAGAATTAACCAGTTTGTTCAGTACACCCATGTTTCTTAGTAAAGAATTAATCTCAGCGCGTTTTGAGGGGTTTGAATTTTTTTCGTCTCCGATCACGCTCAGAATCAACCAGTTTGTTCAGTACACCCTTGTTTCTTAGTAAAGAATTAATCTCAGCGCGTTTTGAGGGGTTTGAATTTTTTTCGTCTCAGAATACGCTCAGAATCAACCAGTTTGTTCAGTACACCCATGTTTCTTAGTAAAGAATTAATCTCAGCGCGTTTTGAGGGGTTTGAATTTTTTTCGTCTCAGAATACGCTCAGAATCAACCAGTTTGTTCAGTACACCCATGTTTCTTAGTAAAGAATTAATCTCAGCGCATTCTGAGGGGTTTGAATTTTTTTCGTCTCAGAATACGCTCAGAATCAACCAGTTTGTTCAGTACACCCATGTTTCTTAGTAAAGAATTAATCTCAGCGCATTCTGAGGGGTTTGAATTTTTTTCGTCTCAGAATACGCTCAGAATCAACCAGTTTGTTCAGTACACCCATGTTTCTTAGTAAAGAATTAATCTCAGCGCATTCTGAGGGGTTTGAATTTTTTTCGTCTCAGAATACGCTCAGAATCAACCAGTTTGTTCAGTACACCCATGTTTCTTAGTAAAGAATTAATCTCAGCGCATTCTGAGGGGTTTGAATTTTTTTCGTCTCAGAATACGCTCAGAATCAACCAGTTTGTTCAGTACACCCATGTTTCTTAGTAAAGAATTAATCTCAGCGCATTCTGAGGGGTTTGAATTTTTTTTCGTCTCAGAATACGCTCAGAATCAACCAGTTTGTTCAGTACACCCTTGTTTCTTATTAAAAAATTCATCTCAGCGCATTCTGAGGGGTTTGAATTTTTTTCGTCTCAGAATACGCTCAGAATCAACCAGTTTGTTCAGTACACCCTTGTTTCTTAGTAAAGAATTAATCTCAGCGCGTTTTGAGGGGTTTGAATTTTTTTCGTCTCCGATCACGCTCAGAATCAACCAGTTTGTTCAGTACACCCTTGTTTCTTATTAAAAAATTCATCTCAGCGCATTCTGAGGGGTTTGAATTTTTTTCGTCTCAGAATACGCTCAGAATCAACCAGTTTGTTCAGTACACCCTTGTTTCTTAGTAAAGAATTAATCTCAGCGAATTCTGAGGGGTTTGAATTTTTTTTCGTCTCCGATCACGCTCAGAATCAACCAGTTTGTTCAGTACACCCATGTTTCTTAGTAAAGAATTAATCTCAGCGCATTCTGAGGGGTTTGAATTTTTTTCGTCTCAGAATACGCTCAGAATCAACCAGTTTGTTCAGTACACCCATGTTTCTTAGTAAAGAATTAATCTCAGCGCATTCTGAGGGGTTTGAATTTTTTTCGTCTCAGAATACGCTCAGAATCAACCAGTTTGTTCAGTACACCCATGTTTCTTAGTAAAGAATTAATCTCAGCGCATTCTGAGGGGTTTGAATTTTTTTCGTCTCAGAATACGCTCAGAATCAACCAGTTTGTTCAGTAGGCCTACACCCATGTTTCTTAGTAAAGAATTAATCTCAGCGCGTTTTGAGGGGTTTGAATTTTTTTCGTCTCAGAATACGCTCAGAATTAACCAGTTTGTTCAGTACACCCATGTTTCTTAGTAAAGAATTAATCTCAGCGCGTTTTGAGGGGTTTGAATTTTTTTCGTCTCCGATCACGCTCAGAATCAACCAGTTTGTTCAGTACACCCTTGTTTCTTAGTAAAGAATTAATCTCAGCGCGTTTTGAGGGGTTTGAATTTTTTTCGTCTCAGAATACGCTCAGAATCAACCAGTTTGTTCAGTACACCCATGTTTCTTAGTAAAGAATTAATCTCAGCGCGTTTTGAGGGGTTTGAATTTTTTTCGTCTCAGAATACGCTCAGAATCAACCAGTTTGTTCAGTACACCCATGTTTCTTAGTAAAGAATTAATCTCAGCGCATTCTGAGGGGTTTGAATTTTTTTCGTCTCAGAATACGCTCAGAATCAACCAGTTTGTTCAGTACACCCATGTTTCTTAGTAAAGAATTAATCTCAGCGCATTCTGAGGGGTTTGAATTTTTTTCGTCTCAGAATACGCTCAGAATCAACCAGTTTGTTCAGTACACCCATGTTTCTTAGTAAAGAATTAATCTCAGCGCATTCTGAGGGGTTTGAATTTTTTTCGTCTCAGAATACGCTCAGAATCAACCAGTTTGTTCAGTACACCCATGTTTCTTAGTAAAGAATTAATCTCAGCGCGTTTTGAGGGGTTTGAATTTTTTTCCTCTCCGATCACGCTCAGAATTAACCAGTTTGTTCAGTACACCCATGTTTCTTAGTAAAGAATTAATCTCAGCGCGTTTTGAGGGGTTTGAATTTTTTTCGTCTCCGATCACGCTCAGAATCAACCAGTTTGTTCAGTACACCCTTGTTTCTTAGTAAAGAATTAATCTCAGCGCGTTTTGAGGGGTTTGAATTTTTTTCGTCTCAGAATACGCTCAGAATCAACCAGTTTGTTCAGTACACCCATGTTTCTTAGTAAAGAATTAATCTCAGCGCGTTTTGAGGGGTTTGAATTTTTTTCGTCTCAGAATACGCTCAGAATCAACCAGTTTGTTCAGTACACCCATGTTTCTTAGTAAAGAATTAATCTCAGCGCATTCTGAGGGGTTTGAATTTTTTTCGTCTCAGAATACGCTCAGAATCAACCAGTTTGTTCAGTACACCCATGTTTCTTAGTAAAGAATTAATCTCAGCGCATTCTGAGGGGTTTGAATTTTTTTCGTCTCAGAATACGCTCAGAATCAACCAGTTTGTTCAGTACACCCATGTTTCTTAGTAAAGAATTAATCTCAGCGCATTCTGAGGGGTTTGAATTTTTTTCGTCTCAGAATACGCTCAGAATCAACCAGTTTGTTCAGTACACCCATGTTTCTTAGTAAAGAATTAATCTCAGCGCATTCTGAGGGGTTTGAATTTTTTTCGTCTCAGAATACGCTCAGAATCAACCAGTTTGTTCAGTACACCCATGTTTCTTAGTAAAGAATTAATCTCAGCGCATTCTGAGGGGTTTGAATTTTTTTTCGTCTCAGAATACGCTCAGAATCAACCAGTTTGTTCAGTACACCCTTGTTTCTTATTAAAAAATTCATCTCAGCGCATTCTGAGGGGTTTGAATTTTTTTCGTCTCAGAATACGCTCAGAATCAACCAGTTTGTTCAGTACACCCTTGTTTCTTAGTAAAGAATTAATCTCAGCGCGTTTTGAGGGGTTTGAATTTTTTTCGTCTCCGATCACGCTCAGAATCAACCAGTTTGTTCAGTACACCCTTGTTTCTTATTAAAAAATTCATCTCAGCGCATTCTGAGGGGTTTGAATTTTTTTCGTCTCAGAATACGCTCAGAATCAACCAGTTTGTTCAGTACACCCTTGTTTCTTAGTAAAGAATTAATCTCAGCGAATTCTGAGGGGTTTGAATTTTTTTTCGTCTCCGATCACGCTCAGAATCAACCAGTTTGTTCAGTACACCCATGTTTCTTAGTAAAGAATTAATCTCAGCGCATTCTGAGGGGTTTGAATTTTTTTCGTCTCAGAATACGCTCAGAATCAACCAGTTTGTTCAGTACACCCATGTTTCTTAGTAAAGAATTAATCTCAGCGCATTCTGAGGGGTTTGAATTTTTTTCGTCTCAGAATACGCTCAGAATCAACCAGTTTGTTCAGTACACCCATGTTTCTTAGTAAAGAATTAATCTCAGCGCATTCTGAGGGGTTTGAATTTTTTTCGTCTCAGAATACGCTCAGAATCAACCAGTTTGTTCAGTAGGCCTACACCCATGTTTCTTAGTAAAGAATTAATCTCAGCGCGTTTTGAGGGGTTTGAATTTTTTTCGTCTCAGAATACGCTCAGAATTAACCAGTTTGTTCAGTACACCCATGTTTCTTAGTAAAGAATTAATCTCAGCGCGTTTTGAGGGGTTTGAATTTTTTTCGTCTCCGATCACGCTCAGAATCAACCAGTTTGTTCAGTACACCCTTGTTTCTTAGTAAAGAATTAATCTCAGCGCGTTTTGAGGGGTTTGAATTTTTTTCGTCTCAGAATACGCTCAGAATCAACCAGTTTGTTCAGTACACCCATGTTTCTTAGTAAAGAATTAATCTCAGCGCGTTTTGAGGGGTTTGAATTTTTTTCGTCTCAGAATACGCTCAGAATCAACCAGTTTGTTCAGTACACCCATGTTTCTTAGTAAAGAATTAATCTCAGCGCATTCTGAGGGGTTTGAATTTTTTTCGTCTCAGAATACGCTCAGAATCAACCAGTTTGTTCAGTACACCCATGTTTCTTAGTAAAGAATTAATCTCAGCGCATTCTGAGGGGTTTGAATTTTTTTCGTCTCAGAATACGCTCAGAATCAACCAGTTTGTTCAGTACACCCATGTTTCTTAGTAAAGAATTAATCTCAGCGCATTCTGAGGGGTTTGAATTTTTTTCGTCTCAGAATACGCTCAGAATCAACCAGTTTGTTCAGTACACCCATGTTTCTTAGTAAAGAATTAATCTCAGCGCATTCTGAGGGGTTTGAATTTTTTTCGTCTCAGAATACGCTCAGAATCAACCAGTTTGTTCAGTACACCCATGTTTCTTAGTAAAGAATTAATCTCAGCGCATTCTGAGGGGTTTGAATTTTTTTCGTCTCAGAATACGCTCAGAATCAACCAGTTTGTTCAGTACACCCATGTTTCTTAGTAAAGAATTAATCTCAATGCGTTTTGAGGGGTTTGAATTTTTTTCGTCTCCGATCACGCTCAGAATCAACCAGTTTGTTCAGTACACCCTTGTTTCTTATTAAAAAATTCATCTCAGCGCATTCTGAGGGGTTTGAATTTTTTTCGTCTCAGAATACGCTCAGAATCAACCAGTTTGTTCAGTACACCCATGTTTCTTAGTAACGAATTAATCTCAGCGAATTCTGAGGGGTTTGAATTTTTTTCGTCTCCGATCACGCTCAGAATCAACCAGTTTGTTCAGTACACCCATGTTTCTTAGTAAAGAATTAATCTCAGCGCATTCTGAGGGGTTTGAATTTTTTTCGTCTCAGAATACGCTCAGAATCAACCAGTTTGTTCAGTACACCCATGTTTCTTAGTAAAGAATTAATCTCAGCGCATTCTGAGGGGTTTGAATTTTTTTCGTCTCAGAATACGCTCAGAATCAACCAGTTTGTTCAGTACACCCATGTTTCTTAGTAAAGAATTAATCTCAGCGCATTCTGAGGGGTTTGAATTTTTTTCGTCTCAGAATACGCTCAGAATCAACCAGTTTGTTCAGTACACCCATGTTTCTTAGTAAAGAATTAATCTCAGCGCATTCTGAGGGGTTTGAATTTTTTTCGTCTCAGAATACGCTCAGAATCAACCAGTTTGTTCAGTACACCCATGTTTCTTAGTAAAGAATTAATCTCAGCGCGTTTTGAGGGGTTTGAATTTTTTTCGTCTCCGATCACGCTCAGAATTAACCAGTTTGTTCAGTACACCCATGTTTCTTAGTAAAGAATTAATCTCAGCGCGTTTTGAGGGGTTTGAATTTTTTTCGTCTCCGATCACGCTCAGAATCAACCAGTTTGTTCAGTACACCCTTGTTTCTTAGTAAAGAATTAATCTCAGCGCGTTTTGAGGGGTTTGAATTTTTTTCGTCTCAGAATACGCTCAGAATCAACCAGTTTGTTCAGTACACCCATGTTTCTTAGTAAAGAATTAATCTCAGCGCATTCTGAGGGGTTTGAATTTTTTTCGTCTCAGAATACGCTCAGAATCAACCAGTTTGTTCAGTACACCCATGTTTCTTAGTAAAGAATTAATCTCAGCGCATTCTGAGGGGTTTGAATTTTTTTCGTCTCAGAATACGCTCAGAATCAACCAGTTTGTTCAGTACACCCATGTTTCTTAGTAAAGAATTAATCTCAGCGCATTCTGAGGGGTTTGAATTTTTTTCGTCTCAGAATACGCTCAGAATCAACCAGTTTGTTCAGTACACCCATGTTTCTTAGTAAAGAATTAATCTCAATGCGTTTTGAGGGGTTTGAATTTTTTTCGTCTCCGATCACGCTCAGAATCAACCAGTTTGTTCAGTACACCCTTGTTTCTTATTAAAAAATTCATCTCAGCGCATTCTGAGGGGTTTGAATTTTTTTCGTCTCAGAATACGCTCAGAATCAACCAGTTTGTTCAGTACACCCATGTTTCTTAGTAACGAATTAATCTCAGCGAATTCTGAGGGGTTTGAATTTTTTTCGTCTCCGATCACGCTCAGAATCAACCAGTTTGTTCAGTACACCCATGTTTCTTAGTAAAGAATTAATCTCAGCGCATTCTGAGGGGTTTGAATTTTTTTCGTCTCAGAATACGCTCAGAATCAACCAGTTTGTTCAGTACACCCATGTTTCTTAGTAAAGAATTAATCTCAGCGCATTCTGAGGGGTTTGAATTTTTTTTCGTCTCAGAATACGCTCAGAATCAACCAGTTTGTTCAGTACACCCTTGTTTCTTATTAAAAAATTCATCTCAGCGCATTCTGAGGGGTTTGAATTTTTTTCGTCTCAGAATACGCTCAGAATCAACCAGTTTGTTCAGTACACCCTTGTTTCTTAGTAAAGAATTAATCTCAGCGCGTTTTGAGGGGTTTGAATTTTTTTCGTCTCCGATCACGCTCAGAATCAACCAGTTTGTTCAGTACACCCTTGTTTCTTATTAAAAAATTCATCTCAGCGCATTCTGAGGGGTTTGAATTTTTTTCGTCTCAGAATACGCTCAGAATCAACCAGTTTGTTCAGTACACCCTTGTTTCTTAGTAAAGAATTAATCTCAGCGAATTCTGAGGGGTTTGAATTTTTTTTCGTCTCCGATCACGCTCAGAATCAACCAGTTTGTTCAGTACACCCATGTTTCTTAGTAAAGAATTAATCTCAGCGCATTCTGAGGGGTTTGAATTTTTTTCGTCTCAGAATACGCTCAGAATCAACCAGTTTGTTCAGTACACCCATGTTTCTTAGTAAAGAATTAATCTCAGCGCATTCTGAGGGGTTTGAATTTTTTTCGTCTCAGAATACGCTCAGAATCAACCAGTTTGTTAAGTACACCCATGTTTCTTAGTAAAGAATTAATCTCAGCGCATTCTGAGGGGTTTGAATTTTTTTCGTCTCAGAATACGCTCAGAATCAACCAGTTTGTTCAGTAGGCCTACACCCATGTTTCTTAGTAAAGAATTAATCTCAGCGCGTTTTGAGGGGTTTGAATTTTTTTCGTCTCAGAATACGCTCAGAATCAACCAGTTTGTTCAGTACACCCTTGTTTCTTATTTAAAAATTCATCTCAGCGCATTCTGAGGGGTTTGAATTTTTTTCGTCTCAGAATACGCTCAGAATCAACCAGTTTGTTCAGTACACCCATGTTTCTTAGTAAAGAATTAATCTCAGCGCATTCTGAGGGGTTTGAATTTTTTTCGTCTCAGAATACGCTCAGAATCAACCAGTTTGTTCAGTACACCCATGTTTCTTAGTAAAGAATTAATCTCAGCGCATTCTGAGGGGTTTGAATTTTTTTCGTCTCAGAATACGCTCAGAATCAACCAGTTTGTTCAGTTCACCCATGTTTCTTAGTAAAGAATTAATCTCAGCGCATTCTGAGGGGTTTGAATTTTTTTCGTCTCAGAATACGCTCAGAATCAACCAGTTTGTTCAGTACACCCATGTTTCTTAGTAAAGAATTAATCTCAGCGCGTTTTGAGGGGTTTGAATTTTTTTCGTCTCCGATCACGCTCAGAATTAACCAGTTTGTTCAGTACACCCATGTTTCTTAGTAAAGAATTAATCTCAGCGCGTTTTGAGGGGTTTGAATTTTTTTCGTCTCCGATCACGCTCAGAATCAACCAGTTTGTTCAGTACACCCTTGTTTCTTAGTAAAGAATTAATCTCAGCGCGTTTTGAGGGGTTTGAATTTTTTTCGTCTCAGAATACGCTCAGAATCAACCAGTTTGTTCAGTACACCCATGTTTCTTAGTAAAGAATTAATCTCAGCGCGTTTTGAGGGGTTTGAATTTTTTTCGTCTCAGAATACGCTCAGAATCAACCAGTTTGTTCAGTACACCCATGTTTCTTAGTAAAGAATTAATCTCAGCGCATTCTGAGGGGTTTGAATTTTTTTCGTCTCAGAATACGCTCAGAATCAACCAGTTTGTTCAGTACACCCATGTTTCTTAGTAAAGAATTAATCTCAGCGCATTCTGAGGGGTTTGAATTTTTTTCGTCTCAGAATACGCTCAGAATCAACCAGTTTGTTCAGTACACCCATGTTTCTTAGTAAAGAATTAATCTCAGCGCATTCTGAGGGGTTTGAATTTTTTTCGTCTCAGAATACGCTCAGAATCAACCAGTTTGTTCAGTACACCCATGTTTCTTAGTAAAGAATTAATCTCAGCGCATTCTGAGGGGTTTGAATTTTTTTCGTCTCAGAATACGCTCAGAATCAACCAGTTTGTTCAGTACACCCATGTTTCTTAGTAAAGAATTAATCTCAGCGCATTCTGAGGGGTTTGAATTTTTTTCGTCTCAGAATACGCTCAGAATCAACCAGTTTGTTCAGTACACCCATGTTTCTTAGTAAAGAATTAATCTCAGCGCGTTTTGAGGGGTTTGAATTTTTTTCGTCTCCGATCACGCTCAGAATCAACCAGTTTGTTCAGTACACCCTTGTTTCTTATTAAAAAATTCATCTCAGCGCATTCTGAGGGGTTTGAATTTTTTTCGTCTCAGAATACGCTCAGAATCAACCAGTTTGTTCAGTACACCCTTGTTTCTTAGTAAAGAATTAATCTCAGCGAATTCTGAGGGGTTTGAATTTTTTTTCGTCTCCGATCACGCTCAGAATCAACCAGTTTGTTCAGTACACCCATGTTTCTTAGTAAAGAATTAATCTCAGCGCATTCTGAGGGGTTTGAATTTTTTTCGTCTCAGAATACGCTCAGAATCAACCAGTTTGTTCAGTACACCCATGTTTCTTAGTAAAGAATTAATCTCAGCGCATTCTGAGGGGTTTGAATTTTTTTCGTCTCAGAATACGCTCAGAATCAACCAGTTTGTTAAGTACACCCATGTTTCTTAGTAAAGAATTAATCTCAGCGCATTCTGAGGGGTTTGAATTTTTTTCGTCTCAGAATACGCTCAGAATCAACCAGTTTGTTCAGTAGGCCTACACCCATGTTTCTTAGTAAAGAATTAATCTCAGCGCGTTTTGAGGGGTTTGAATTTTTTTCGTCTCAGAATACGCTCAGAATCAACCAGTTTGTTCAGTACACCCTTGTTTCTTATTTAAAAATTCATCTCAGCGCATTCTGAGGGGTTTGAATTTTTTTCGTCTCAGAATACGCTCAGAATCAACCAGTTTGTTCAGTACACCCATGTTTCTTAGTAAAGAATTAATCTCAGCGCATTCTGAGGGGTTTGAATTTTTTTCGTCTCAGAATACGCTCAGAATCAACCAGTTTGTTCAGTACACCCATGTTTCTTAGTAAAGAATTAATCTCAGCGCATTCTGAGGGGTTTGAATTTTTTTCGTCTCAGAATACGCTCAGAATCAACCAGTTTGTTCAGTTCACCCATGTTTCTTAGTAAAGAATTAATCTCAGCGCATTCTGAGGGGTTTGAATTTTTTTCGTCTCAGAATACGCTCAGAATCAACCAGTTTGTTCAGTACACCCATGTTTCTTAGTAAAGAATTAATCTCAGCGCGTTTTGAGGGGTTTGAATTTTTTTCGTCTCCGATCACGCTCAGAATTAACCAGTTTGTTCAGTACACCCATGTTTCTTAGTAAAGAATTAATCTCAGCGCGTTTTGAGGGGTTTGAATTTTTTTCGTCTCCGATCACGCTCAGAATCAACCAGTTTGTTCAGTACACCCTTGTTTCTTAGTAAAGAATTAATCTCAGCGCGTTTTGAGGGGTTTGAATTTTTTTCGTCTCAGAATACGCTCAGAATCAACCAGTTTGTTCAGTACACCCATGTTTCTTAGTAAAGAATTAATCTCAGCGCGTTTTGAGGGGTTTGAATTTTTTTCGTCTCAGAATACGCTCAGAATCAACCAGTTTGTTCAGTACACCCATGTTTCTTAGTAAAGAATTAATCTCAGCGCATTCTGAGGGGTTTGAATTTTTTTCGTCTCAGAATACGCTCAGAATCAACCAGTTTGTTCAGTACACCCATGTTTCTTAGTAAAGAATTAATCTCAGCGCATTCTGAGGGGTTTGAATTTTTTTCGTCTCAGAATACGCTCAGAATCAACCAGTTTGTTCAGTACACCCATGTTTCTTAGTAAAGAATTAATCTCAGCGCATTCTGAGGGGTTTGAATTTTTTTCGTCTCCGATCACGCTCAGAATCAACCAGTTTGTTCAGTACACCCATGTTTCTTAGTAAAGAATTAATCTCAGCGCATTCTGAGGGGTTTGAATTTTTTTCGTCTCAGAATACGCTCAGAATCAACCAGTTTGTTCAGTACACCCATGTTTCTTATTAAAAAATTCATCTCAGCGCATTCTGAGGGGTTTGAATTTTTTTCGTCTCAGAATACGCTCAGAATCAACCAGTTTGTTCAGTACACCCATGTTTCTTATTAAAAAATTCATCTCAGCGCATTCTGAGGGGTTTGAATTTTTTTCGTCTCAGAATACGCTCAGAATCAACCAGTTTGTTCAGTACACCCATGTTTCTTAGTAAAGAATTAATCTCAGCGCATTCTGAGGGGTTTGAATTTTTTTCGTCTCAGAATACGCTCAGAATCAACCAGTTTGTTCAGTACACCCATGTTTCTTAGTAAAGAATTAATCTCAGCGCATTCTGAGGGGTTTGAATTTTTTTCGTCTCCGATCACGCTCAGAATCAACCAGTTTGTTCAGTACACCCATGTTTCTTAGTAAAGAATTAATCTCAGCGCATTCTGAGGGGTTTGAATTTTTTTCGTCTCAGAATACGCTCAGAATCAAGCAGTTTGTTCAGTACACCCATGTTTCTTAGTAAAGAATTAATCTCAGCGCATTCTGAGGGGTTTGAATTTTTTTCGTCTCAGAATACGCTCAGAATCAACCAGTTTGTTCAGTACACCCATGTTTCTTAGTAAAGAATTAATCTCAGCGCATTCTGAGGGGTTTGAATTTTTTTCGTCTCAGAATACGCTCAGAATCAACCAGTTTGTTCAGTACACCCATGTTTCTTAGTAAAGAATTAATCTCAGCGCATTCTGAGGGGTTTGAATTTTTTTCGTCTCAGAATACGCTCAGAATCAACCAGTTTGTTCAGTACACCCATGTTTCTTAGTAAAGAATTAATCTCAGCGCATTCTGAGGGGTTTGAATTTTTTTCGTCTCAGAATACGCTCAGAATCAACCAGTTTGTTCAGTACACCCATGTTTCTTAGTAAAGAATTAATCTCAGCGCATTCTGAGGGGTTTGAATTTTTTTCGTCTCAGAATACGCTCAGAATCAACCAGTTTGTTCAGTACACCCATGTTTCTTAGTAAAGAATTAATCTCAGCGCATTCTGAGGGGTTTGAATTTTTTTCGTCTCAGAATACGCTCAGAATCAACCAGTTTGTTCAGTACACCCATGTTTCTTAGTAAAGAATTAATCTCAGCGCATTCTGAGGGGTTTGAATTTTTTTCGTCTCAGAATACGCTCAGAATCAACCAGTTTGTTCAGTACACCCATGTTTCTTAGTAAAGAATTAATCTCAGCGCATTCTGAGGGGTTTGAATTTTTTTCGTCTCAGAATACGCTCAGAATCAACCAGTTTGTTCAGTACACCCATGTTTCTTAGTAAAGAATTAATCTCAGCGCATTCTGAGGGGTTTGAATTTTTTTCGTCTCAGAATACGCTCAGAATCAACCAGTTTGTTCAGTACACCCATGTTTCTTAGTAAAGAATTAATCTCAGCGCATTCTGAGGGGTTTGAATTTTTTTCGTCTCAGAATACGCTCAGAATCAACCAGTTTGTTCAGTACACCCATGTTTCTTAGTAAAGAATTAATCTCAGCGCATTCTGAGGGGTTTGAATTTTTTTCGTCTCAGAATACGCTCAGAATCAACCAGTTTGTTCAGTACACCCATGTTTCTTAGTAAAGAATTAATCTCAGCGCATTCTGAGGGGTTTGAATTTTTTTCGTCTCAGAATACGCTCAGAATGAACCAGTTTGTTCACAACACCCCTGTTTCTTATTAAAAAATTCATCTCAGCGTGTTTTGAGGGGTTTTAATTTTGTTCGTCTCCGATCGCGCTTAGATTCACTCAAAAGACAAGCTGGCTGTGTGGTATCCTTGTGGTTAATCCTGCGCAGATTGTTATACAATTGTTTTAGTTTGTAATACTCTTGCTTCACTAGCCACTTTGCTTGTGATTACATGATGTATTTGTGGTTTTGTGACCTGGTTTTGTGCCTCAAAGGATGTTGTGTTCTTTTTAACCTGGAAAGTGTATTGACATCTGGTGGCTTACAGGTTTACAGGAGTTTTGAGGTATTTTATTTTTTTTCATCTCCGATCGCGCTTAGATTCAACCAGTACGGTCCCAACACTGTTGTTTCTTAGTAAAGAATTAATCTCAGCGCGTTTTGAGGGGTTTGAATTTTGTTCGTCTCCGATCACGCTCAGAATCAACCAGTTTGTTCAGTACACCCATGTTTCTTAGTAAAGAATTAATCTCAGCGCGTTTTGAGGGGTTTGAATTTTTTTCATCTCCGATCACGCTCAGAATCAACCAGTTTGTTCAGTACACCCATGTTTCTTAGTAAAGAATTAATCTCAGCGCGTTTTGAGGGGTTTGAATTTTTTTCGTCTCCGATCACGCTCAGAATCAACCAGTTTGTTCAGTACACCCTTGTTTCTTATTAAAAAATTCATCTCAGCGCATTCTGAGGGGTTTGAATTTTTTTCGTCTCAGAATACGCTCAGAATCAACCAGTTTGTTCAGTACACCCATGTTTCTTAGTAAAGAATTAATCTCAGCGCATTCTGAGGGGTTTGAATTTTTTTCGTCTCAGAATACGCTCAGAATCAACCAGTTTGTTCAGTACACCCATGTTTCTTAGTAAAGAATTAATCTCAGCGCATTCTGAGGGGTTTGAATTTTTTTCGTCTCAGAATACGCTCAGAATCAACCAGTTTGTTCAGTACACCCATGTTTCTTAGTAAAGAATTAATCTCAGCGCATTCTGAGGGGTTTGAATTTTTTTCGTCTCAGAATACGCTCAGAATCAACCAGTTTGTTCAGTACACCCATGTTTCTTAGTAAAGAATTAATCTCAGCGCATTCTGAGGGGTTTGAATTTTTTTCGTCTCCGATCACGCTCAGAATCAACCAGTTTGTTCAGTACACCCATGTTTCTTAGTAAAGAATTAATCTCAGCGCATTCTGAGGGGTTTGAATTTTTTTTCGTCTCAGAATACGCTCAGAATCAACTAGTTTGTTCAGTACACCCATGTTTCTTAGTAAAGAATTAATCTCAGCGCATTCTGAGGGGTTTGAATTTTTTTCGTCTCAGAATACGCTCAGAATCAACCAGTTTGTTCAGTACACCCATGTTTCTTAGTAAAGAATTAATCTCAGCGCATTCTGAGGGGTTTGAATTTTTTTCGTCTCAGAATACGCTCAGAATCAACCAGTTTGTTCAGTACACCCATGTTTCTTAGTAAAGAATTAATCTCAGCGCATTCTGAGGGGTTTGAATTTTTTTCGTCTCAGAATACACTCAGAATCAACCAGTTTGTTCAGTACACCCATGTTTCTTAGTAAAGAATTAATCTCAGCGCATTCTGAGGGGTTTGAATTTTTTTCGTCTCAGAATACGCTCAGAATCAACCAGTTTGTTCAGTACACCCATGTTTCTTAGTAAAGAATTAATCTCAGCGCATTCTGAGGGGTTTGAATTTTTTTCGTCTCAGAATACGCTCAGAATCAACCAGTTTGTTCAGTACACCCATGTTTCTTAGTAAAGAATTAATCTCAGCGCATTCTGAGGGGTTTGAATTTTTTTCGTCTCAGAATACGCTCAGAATCAACCAGTTTGTTCAGTACACCCATGTTTCTTAGTAAAGAATTAATCTCAGCGCATTCTGAGGGGTTTGAATTTTTTTCGTCTCAGAATACGCTCAGAATGAACCAGTTTGTTCACAACACCCCTGTTTCTTATTAAAAAATTCATCTCAGCGTGTTTTGAGGGGTTTTAATTTTGTTCGTCTCCGATCGCGCTTAGATTCACTCAAAAGACAAGCTGGCTGTGTGGTATCCTTGTGGTTAATCCTGCGCAGATTGTTATACAATTGTTTTAGTTTGTAATACTCTTGCTTCACTAGCCACTTTGCTTGTGATTACATGATGTATTTGTGGTTTTGTGACCTGGTTTTGTGCCTCAAAGGATGTTGTGTTCTTTTTAACCTGGAAAGTGTATTGACATCTGGTGGCTTACAGGTTTACAGGAGTTTTGAGGTATTTTATTTTTTTTCATCTCCGATCGCGCTTAGATTCAACCAGTACGGTCCCAACACTGTTGTTTCTTAGTAAAGAATTAATCTCAGCGCGTTTTGAGGGGTTTGAATTTTTTTCGTCTCCGATCACGCTCAGAATCAACCAGTTTGTTCAGTACACCCATGTTTCTTAGTAAAGAAATAATCTCAGCGCGTTTTGAGGGGTTTGAATTTTTTTCATCTCCGATCACGCTCAGAATCAACCAGTTTGTTCAGTACACCCATGTTTCTTAGTAAAGAATTAATCTCAGCGCGTTTTGAGGGGTTTGAATTTTTTTCGTCTCCGATCACGCTCAGAATCAACCAGTTTGTTCAGTACACCCTTGTTTCTTATTAAAAAATTCATCTCAGCGCATTCTGAGGGGTTTGAATTTTTTTCGTCTCAGAATACGCTCAGAATCAACCAGTTTGTTCAGTACACCCATGTTTCTTAGTAAAGAATTAATCTCAGCGCATTCTGAGGGGTTTGAATTTTTTTCGTCTCAGAATACGCTCAGAATCAACCAGTTTGTTCAGTACACCCATGTTTCTTAGTAAAGAATTAATCTCAGCGCATTCTGAGGGGTTTGAATTTTTTTCGTCTCAGAATACGCTCAGAATCAACCAGTTTGTTCAGTACACCCATGTTTCTTAGTAAAGAATTAATCTCAGCGCATTCTGAGGGGTTTGAATTTTTTTCGTCTCAGAATACGCTCAGAATCAACCAGTTTGTTCAGTACACCCATGTTTCTTAGTAAAGAATTAATCTCAGCGCATTCTGAGGGGTTTGAATTTTTTTCGTCTCCGATCACGCTCAGAATCAACCAGTTTGTTCAGTACACCCATGTTTCTTAGTAAAGAATTAATCTCAGCGCATTCTGAGGGGTTTGAATTTTTTTCGTCTCAGAATACGCTCAGAATCAACCAGTTTGTTCAGTACACCCATGTTTCTTAGTAAAGAATTAATCTCAGCGCATTCTGAGGGGTTTGAATTTTTTTCGTCTCAGAATACGCTCAGAATCAACCAGTTTGTTCAGTACACCCATGTTTCTTAGTAAAGAATTAATCTCAGCGCATTCTGAGGGGTTTGAATTTTTTTCGTCTCAGAATACGCTCAGAATCAACCAGTTTGTTCAGTACACCCATGTTTCTTAGTAAAGAATTAATCTCAGCGCATTCTGAGGGGTTTGAATTTTTTTCGTCTCAGAATACGCTCAGAATCAACCAGTTTGTTCAGTACACCCATGTTTCTTAGTAAAGAATTAATCTCAGCGCATTCTGAGGGGTTTGAATTTTTTTCGTCTCAGAATACGCTCAGAATGAACCAGTTTGTTCACAACACCCCTGTTTCTTATTAAAAAATTCATCTCAGCGTGTTTTGAGGGGTTTTAATTTTGTTCGTCTCCGATCGCGCTTAGATTCACTCAAAAGACAAGCTGGCTGTGTGGTATCCTTGTGGTTAATCCTGCGCAGATTGTTATACAATTGTTTTAGTTTGTAATACTCTTGCTTCACTAGCCACTTTGCTTGTGATTACATGATGTATTTGTGGTTTTGTGACCTGGTTTTGTGCCTCAAAGGATGTTGTGTTCTTTTTAACCTGGAAAGTGTATTGACATCTGGTGGCTTACAGGTTTACAGGAGTTTTGAGGTATTTTATTTTTTTTCATCTCCGATCGCGCTTAGATTCAACCAGTACGGTCCCAACACTGTTGTTTCTTAGTAAAGAATTAATCTCAGCGCGTTTTGAGGGGTTTGAATTTTTTTCGTCTCCGATCACGCTCAGAATCAACCAGTTTGTTCAGTACACCCATGTTTCTTAGTAAAGAAATAATCTCAGCGCGTTTTGAGGGGTTTGAATTTTTTTCATCTCCGATCACGCTCAGAATCAACCAGTTTGTTCAGTACACCCATGTTTCTTAGTAAAGAATTAATCTCAGCGCGTTTTGAGGGGTTTGAATTTTTTTCGTCTCCGATCACGCTCAGAATCAACCAGTTTGTTCAGTACACCCTTGTTTCTTATTAAAAAATTCATCTCAGCGCATTCTGAGGGGTTTGAATTTTTTTCGTCTCAGAATACGCTCAGAATCAACCAGTTTGTTCAGTACACCCATGTTTCTTAGTAAAGAATTAATCTCAGCGCATTCTGAGGGGTTTGAATTTTTTTCGTCTCAGAATACGCTCAGAATCAACCAGTTTGTTCAGTACACCCATGTTTCTTAGTAAAGAATTAATCTCAGCGCATTCTGAGGGGTTTGAATTTTTTTCGTCTCAGAATACGCTCAGAATCAACCAGTTTGTTCAGTACACCCATGTTTCTTAGTAAAGAATTAATCTCAGCGCATTCTGAGGGGTTTGAATTTTTTTCGTCTCAGAATACGCTCAGAATCAACCAGTTTGTTCAGTACACCCATGTTTCTTAGTAAAGAATTAATCTCAGCGCATTCTGAGGGGTTTGAATTTTTTTCGTCTCCGATCACGCTCAGAATCAACCAGTTTGTTCAGTACACCCATGTTTCTTAGTAAAGAATTAATCTCAGCGCATTCTGAGGGGTTTGAATTTTTTTCGTCTCAGAATACGCTCAGAATCAACTAGTTTGTTCAGTACACCCATGTTTCTTAGTAAAGAATTAATCTCAGCGCATTCTGAGGGGTTTGAATTTTTTTCGTCTCAGAATACGCTCAGAATCAACCAGTTTGTTCAGTACACCCATGTTTCTTAGTAAAGAATTAATCTCAGCGCATTCTGAGGGGTTTGAATTTTTTTCGTCTCAGAATACGCTCAGAATCAACCAGTTTGTTCAGTACACCCATGTTTCTTAGTAAAGAATTAATCTCAGCGCATTCTGAGGGGTTTGAATTTTTTTCGTCTCAGAATACGCTCAGAATCAACCAGTTTGTTCAGTACACCCATGTTTCTTAGTAAAGAATTAATCTCAGCGCATTCTGAGGGGTTTGAATTTTTTTCGTCTCCGATCACGCTCAGAATCAACCAGTTTGTTCAGTACACCCATGTTTCTTAGTAAAGAATTAATCTCAGCGCATTCTGAGGGGTTTGAATTTTTTTCGTCTCAGAATACGCTCAGAATCAACCAGTTTGTTCAGTACACCCATGTTTCTTAGTAAAGAATTAATCTCAGCGCATTCTGAGGGGTTTGAATTTTTTTCGTCTCAGAATACGCTCAGAATCAACCAGTTTGTTCAGTACACCCATGTTTCTTAGTAAAGAATTAATCTCAGCGCATTCTGAGGGGTTTGAATTTTTTTCGTCTCAGAATACGCTCAGAATCAACCAGTTTGTTCAGTACACCCATGTTTCTTAGTAAAGAATTAATCTCAGCGCATTCTGAGGGGTTTGAATTTTTTTCGTCTCAGAATACGCTCAGAATCAACCAGTTTGTTCAGTACACCCATGTTTCTTAGTAAAGAATTAATCTCAGCGCATTCTGAGGGGTTTGAATTTTTTTCGTCTCAGAATACGCTCAGAATCAACCAGTTTGTTCAGTACACCCATGTTTCTTAGTAAAGAATTAATCTCAGCGCATTCTGAGGGGTTTGAATTTTTTTCGTCTCAGAATACGCTCAGAATCAACCAGTTTGTTCAGTACACCCATGTTTCTTAGTAAAGAATTAATCTCAGCGCATTCTGAGGGGTTTGAATTTTTTTCGTCTCAGAATACGCTCAGAATCAACCAGTTTGTTCAGTACACCCATGTTTCTTAGTAAAGAATTAATCTCAGCGCATTCTGAGGGGTTTGAATTTTTTTCGTCTCCGATCACGCTCAGAATCAACCAGTTTGTTCAGTACACCCATGTTTCTTAGTAAAGAATTAATCTCAGCGCATTCTGAGGGGTTTGAATTTTTTTCGTCTCAGAATACGCTCAGAATCAAGCAGTTTGTTCAGTACACCCATGTTTCTTAGTAAAGAATTAATCTCAGCGCATTCTGAGGGGTTTGAATTGTTTTCGTCTCAGAATACGCTCAGAATCAACCAGTTTGTTCAGTACACCCATGTTTCTTAGTAAAGAATTAATCTCAGTGCATTCTGAGGGGTTTGAATTTTTTTCGTCTCAGAATACGCTCAGAATCAACCAGTTTGTTCAGTACACCCATGTTTCTTAGTAAAGAATTAATCTCAGCGCATTCTGAGGGGTTTGAATTTTTTTCGTCTCAGAATACGCTCAGAATCAACCAGTTTGTTCAGTACACCCATGTTTCTTAGTAAAGAATTAATATCAGCGCATTCTGAGGGGTTTGAATTTTTTTCGTCTCAGAATACGCTCAGAATCAACCAGTTTGTTCAGTACACCCATGTTTCTTAGTAAAGAATTAATCTCAGCGCATTCTGAGGGGTTTGAATTTTTTTCGTCTCAGAATACGCTCAGAATCAACCAGTTTGTTCAGTACACCCATGTTTCTTAGTAAAGAATTAATCTCAGCGCATTCTGAGGGGTTTGAATTTTTTTCGTCTCAGAATACGCTCAGAATCAACCAGTTTGTTCAGTACACCCATGTTTCTTAGTAAAGAATTAATCTCAGCGCATTCTGAGGGGTTTGAATTTTTTTCGTCTCAGAATATGCTCAGAATCAACCAGTTTGTTCAGTACACCCATGTTTCTTAGTAAAGAATTAATCTCAGCGCATTCTGAGGGGTTTGAATTTTTTTCGTCTCAGAATACGCTCAGAATCAACCAGTTTGTTCAGTACACCCATGTTTCTTAGTAAAGAATTAATATCAGCGCATTCTGAGGGGTTTGAATTTTTTTCGTCTCAGAATACGCTCAGAATCAACCAGTTTGTTCAGTACACCCATGTTTCTTAGTAAAGAATTAATCTCAGCGCATTCTGAGGGGTTTGAATTTTTTTCGTCTCAGAATACGCTCAGAATCAACCAGTTTGTTCAGTACACCCATGTTTCTTAGTAAAGAATTAATCTCAGCGCATTCTGAGGGGTTTGAATTTTTTTCGTCTCAGAATATGCTCAGAATCAACCAGTTTGTTCAGTACACCCATGTTTCTTAGTAAAGAATTAATCTCAGCGCATTCTGAGGGGTTTGAATTTTTTTCGTCTCAGAATACGCTCAGAATCAACCAGTTTGTTCAGTACACCCATGTTTCTTAGTAAAGAATTAATCTCAGCGCGTTTTGAGGGGTTTGAATTTTTTTCGTCTCCGATCACGCTCAGAATCAACCAGTTTGTTCAGTACACCCTTGTTTCTTATTAAAAAATTCATCTCAGCGCATTCTGAGGGGTTTGAATTTTTTTCGTCTCAGAATACGCTCAGAATCAACCAGTTTGTTCAGTACACCCATGTTTCTTAGTAAAGAATTAATCTCAGCGCATTCTGAGGGGTTTGAATTTTTTTCGTCTCAGAATACGCTCAGAATCAACCAGTTTGTTCAGTACACCCATGTTTCTTAGTAAAGAATTAATCTCAGCGCATTCTGAGGGGTTTGAATTTTTTTCGTCTCAGAATACGCTCAGAATCAACCAGTTTGTTCAGTACACCCATGTTTCTTAGTAAAGAATTAATCTCAGCGCATTCTGAGGGGTTTGAATTTTTTTCGTCTAAGAATATGCTCAGAATCAACCAGTTTGTTCAGTACACCCATGTTTCTTAGTAAAGAATTAATCTCAGCGCATTCTGAGGGGTTTGAATTTTTTTCGTCTCAGAATACGCTCAGAATCAACCAGTTTGTTCAGTACACCCATGTTTCTTATTAAAAAATTCATCTCAGCGCATTCTGAGGGGTTTGAATTTTTTTCGTCTCAGAATACGCTCAGAATCAACCAGTTTGTTCAGTACACCCATGTTTCTTAGTAAAGAATTAATCTCAGCGCATTCTGAGGGGTTTGAATTTTTTTCGTCTCAGAATATGCTCAGAATCAACCAGTTTGTTCAGTACACCCATGTTTCTTAGTAAAAAATTAATCTCAGCGCATTCTGAGGGGTTTGAATTTTTTTCGTCTCAGAATACGCTCAGAATCAACCAGTTTGTTCAGTACACCCATGTTTCTTAGTAAAGAATTAATCTCAGCGCATTCTGAGGGGTTTGAATTTTTTTCGTCTCAGAATACGCTCAGAATCAACCAGTTTGTTCAGTACACCCATGTTTCTTAGTAAAGAATTAATCTCAGCGCATTCTGAGGGGTTTGAATTTTTTTCGTCTCAGAATACGCTCAGAATCAACCAGTTTGTTCAGTACACCCATGTTTCTTAGTAAAGAATTAATCTCAGCGCATTCTGAGGGGTTTGAATTTTTTTCGTCTCCGATCACGCTCAGAATCAACCAGTTTGTTCAGTACACCCATGTTTCTTAGTAAAGAATTAATCTCAGCGCATTCTGAGGGGTTTGAATTTTTTTCGTCTCAGAATACGCTCAGAATCAACTAGTTTGTTCAGTACACCCATGTTTCTTAGTAAAGAATTAATCTCAGCGCATTCTGAGGGGTTTGAATTTTTTTCGTCTCCGATCACGCTCAGAATCAACCAGTTTGTTCAGTACACCCATGTTTCTTAGTAAAGAATTAATCTCAGCGCATTCTGAGGGGTTTGAATTTTTTTCGTCTCAGAATACGCTCAGAATCAACCAGTTTGTTCAGTACACCCATGTTTCTTATTAAAAAATTCATCTCAGCGCATTCTGAGGGGTTTGAATTTTTTTCGTCTCAGAATACGCTCAGAATCAACCAGTTTGTTCAGTACACCCATGTTTCTTATTAAAAAATTCATCTCAGCGCATTCTGAGGGGTTTGAATTTTTTTCGTCTCAGAATACGCTCAGAATCAACCAGTTTGTTCAGTACACCCATGTTTCTTAGTAAAGAATTAATCTCAGCGCATTCTGAGGGGTTTTAATTTTTTTCGTCTCAGAATACGCTCAGAATCAACCAGTTTGTTCAGTACACCCATGTTTCTTAGTAAAGAATTAATCTCAGCGCATTCTGAGGGGTTTGAATTTTTTTCGTCTCAGAATACGCTCAGAATCAACCAGTTTGTTCAGTACACCCATGTTTCTTAGTAAAGAATTAATCTCAGCGCATTCTGAGGGGTTTGAATTTTTTTCGTCTCCGATCACGCTCAGAATCAACCAGTTTGTTCAGTACACCCATGTTTCTTAGTAAAGAATTAATCTCAGCGCATTCTGAGGGGTTTGAATTTTTTTCGTCTCAGAATACGCTCAGAATCAAGCAGTTTGTTCAGTACACCCATGTTTCTTAGTAAAGAATTAATCTCAGCGCATTCTGAGGGGTTTGAATTTTTTTCGTCTCAGAATACGCTCAGAATCAACCAGTTTGTTCAGTACACCCATGTTTCTTAGTAAAGAATTAATCTCAGCGCATTCTGAGGGGTTTGAATTTTTTTCGTCTCAGAATACGCTCAGAATCAACCAGTTTGTTCAGTACACCCATGTTTCTTAGTAAAGAATTAATCTCAGCGCATTCTGAGGGGTTTGAATTTTTTTCGTCTCAGAATACGCTCAGAATCAACCAGTTTGTTCAGTACACCCATGTTTCTTAGTAAAGAATTAATATCAGCGCATTCTGAGGGGTTTGAATTTTTTTCGTCTCAGAATACGCTCAGAATCAACCAGTTTGTTCAGTACACCCATGTTTCTTAGTAAAGAATTAATCTCAGCGCATTCTGAGGGGTTTGAATTTTTTTCGTCTCAGAATACGCTCAGAATCAACCAGTTTGTTCAGTACACCCATGTTTCTTAGTAAAGAATTAATCTCAGCGCATTCTGAGGGGTTTGAATTTTTTTCGTCTCAGAATACGCTCAGAATCAACCAGTTTGTTCAGTACACCCATGTTTCTTAGTAAAGAATTAATCTCAGCGCATTCTGAGGGGTTTGAAATTTTTTCGTCTCAGAATACGCTCAGAATCAACCAGTTTGTTCAGTACACCCATGTTTCTTAGTAAAGAATTAATCTCAGCGCATTCTGAGGGGTTTGAATTTTTTTCGTCTCAGAATACGCTCAGAATCAACCAGTTTGTTCAGTACACCCATGTTTCTTAGTAAAGAATTAATCTCAGCGCATTCTGAGGGGTTTGAATTTTTTTCGTCTCAGAATACGCTCAGAATCAACCAGTTTGTTCAGTACACCCATGTTTCTTAGTAAAGAATTAATCTCAGCGCATTCTGAGGGGTTTGAATTTTTTTCGTCTCAGAATACGCTCAGAATCAACCAGTTTGTTCAGTACACCCATGTTTCTTTGTAAAGAATTAATCTCAGCGCATTCTGAGGGGTTTGAATTTTTTTCGTCTCAGAATACGCTCAGAATCAACCAGTTTGTTCACTACACCCATGTTTCTTAGTAAAGAATTAATCTCAGCGCATTCTGAGGGGTTTGAATTTTTTTCGTCTCAGAATACGCTCAGAATGAACCAGTTTGTTCACAACACCCCTGTTTCTTATTAAAAAATTCATCTCAGCGTGTTTTGAGGGGTTTTAATTTTGTTCGTCTCCGATCGCGCTTAGATTCACTCAAAAGACAAGCTGGCTGTGTGGTATCCTTGTGGTTAATCCTGCGCAGATTGTTATACAATTGTTTTAGTTTGTAATACTCTTGCTTCACTAGCCACTTTGCTTGTGATTACATGATGTATTTGTGGTTTTGTGACCTGGTTTTGTGCCTCAAAGGATGTTGTGTTCTTTTTAACCTGGAAAGTGTATTGACATCTGGTGGCTTACAGGTTTACAGGAGTTTTGAGGTATTTTATTTTTTTTCATCTCCGATCGCGCTTAGATTCAACCAGTACGGACCCAACACTGTTGTTTCTTAGTAAAGAATTAATCTCAGCGCGTTTTGAGGGGTTTGAATTTTTTTCGTCTCCGATCACGCTCAGAATCAACCAGTTTGTTCAGTACACCCTTGTTTCTTAGTAAAGAATTAATCTCAGCGCGTTTTGAGGGGTTTGAATTTTTTTCGTCTCAGAATACGCTCAGAATCAACCAGTTTGTTCAGTACACCCATGTTTCTTAGTAAAGAATTAATCTCAGCGCATTCTGAGGGGTTTGAATTTTTTTCGTCTCAGAATACGCTCAGAATCAACCAGTTTGTTCAGTACACCCATGTTTCTTAGTAAAGAATTAATCTCAGCGCATTCTGAGGGGTTTGAATTTTTTTCGTCTCAGAATACGCTCAGAATCAAGCAGTTTGTTCAGTACACCCATGTTTCTTAGTAAAGAATTAATCTCAGCGCATTCTGAGGGGTTTGAATTTTTTTCGTCTCAGAATACGCTCAGAATCAACCAGTTTGTTCAGTACACCCATGTTTCTTAGTAAAGAATTAATCTCAGCGCATTCTGAGGGGTTTGAATTTTTTTCGTCTCAGAATACGCTCAGAATCAACCAGTTTGTTCAGTACACCCATGTTTCTTAGTAAAGAATTAATCTCAGCGCATTCTGAGGGGTTTGAATTTTTTTCGTCTCAGAATACGCTCAGAATCAAGCAGTTTGTTCAGTACACCCATGTTTCTTAGTAAAGAATTAATCTCAGCGCATTCTGAGGGGTTTGAATTTTTTTCGTCTCAGAATACGCTCAGAATCAACCAGTTTGTTCAGTACACCCATGTTTCTTAGTAAAGAATTAATCTCAGCGCATTCTGAGGGGTTTGAATTTTTTTCGTCTCAGAATACGCTCAGAATCAACCAGTTTGTTCAGTACACCCATGTTTCTTAGTAAAGAATTAATCTCAGCGCATTCTGAGGGGTTTGAATTTTTTTCGTCTCAGAATACGCTCAGAATCAACCAGTTTGTTCAGTACACCCATGTTTCTTAGTAAAGAATTAATCTCAGCGCATTCTGAGGGGTTTGAATTTTTTTCGTCTCAGAATACGCTCAGAATCAACCAGTTTGTTCAGTACACCCATGTTTCTTAGTAAAGAATTAATCTCAGCGCATTCTGAGGGGTTTGAATTTTTTTCGTCTCAGAATACGCTCAGAATCAACCAGTTTGTTCAGTACACCCATGTTTCTTAGTAAAGAATTAATCTCAGCGCATTCTGAGGGGTTTGAATTTTTTTCGTCTCAGAATACGCTCAGAATCAACCAGTTTGTTCAGTACACCCATGTTTCTTAGTAAAGAATTAATCTCAGCGCATTCTGAGGGGTTTGAATTTTTTTCGTCTCAGAATACGCTCAGAATCAACCAGTTTGTTCAGTACACCCATGTTTCTTAGTAAAGAATTAATCTCAGCGCATTCTGAGGGGTTTGAATTTTTTTCGTCTCAGAATACGCTCAGAATCAACCAGTTTGTTCAGTACACCCATGTTTCTTAGTAAAGAATTAATCTCAGCGCATTCTGAGGGGTTTGAATTTTTTTCGTCTCCGATCACGCTCAGAATCAACCAGTTTGTTCAGTACACCCATGTTTCTTAGTAAAGAATTAATCTCAGCGCATTCTGAGGGGTTTGAATTTTTTTCGTCTCAGAATACGCTCAGAATCAAGCAGTTTGTTCAGTACACCCATGTTTCTTAGTAAAGAATTAATCTCAGCGCATTCTGAGGGGTTTGAATTTTTTTCGTCTCAGAATACGCTCAGAATCAACCAGTTTGTTCAGTACACCCATGTTTCTTAGTAAAGAATTAATCTCAGCGCATTCTGAGGGGTTTGAATTTTTTTCGTCTCAGAATACGCTCAGAATCAACCAGTTTGTTCAGTACACCCATGTTTCTTAGTAAAGAATTAATCTCAGCGCATTCTGAGGGGTTTGAATTTTTTTCGTCTCAGAATACGCTCAGAATCAACCAGTTTGTTCAGTACACCCATGTTTCTTAGTAAAGAATTAATCTCAGCGCATTCTGAGGGGTTTGAATTTTTTTCGTCTCAGAATACGCTCAGAATCAACCAGTTTGTTCAGTACACCCATGTTTCTTTGTAAAGAATTAATCTCAGCGCATTCTGAGGGGTTTGAATTTTTTTCGTCTCAGAATACGCTCAGAATCAACCAGTTTGTTCACTACACCCATGTTTCTTAGTAAAGAATTAATCTCAGCGCATTCTGAGGGGTTTGAATTTTTTTCGTCTCAGAATACGCTCAGAATGAACCAGTTTGTTCACAACACCCCTGTTTCTTATTAAAAAATTCATCTCAGCGTGTTTTGAGGGGTTTTAATTTTGTTCGTCTCCGATCGCGCTTAGATTCACTCAAAAGACAAGCTGGCTGTGTGGTATCCTTGTGGTTAATCCTGCGCAGATTGTTATACAATTGTTTTAGTTTGTAATACTCTTGCTTCACTAGCCACTTTGCTTGTGATTACATGATGTATTTGTGGTTTTGTGACCTGGTTTTGTGCCTCAAAGGATGTTGTGTTCTTTTTAACCTGGAAAGTGTATTGACATCTGGTGGCTTACAGGTTTACAGGAGTTTTGAGGTATTTTATTTTTTTTCATCTCCGATCGCGCTTAGATTCAACCAGTACGGTCCCAACACTGTTGTTTCTTAGTAAAGAATTAATCTCAGCGCGTTTTGAGGGGTTTGAATTTTTTTCGTCTCCGATCACGCTCAGAATCAACCAGTTTGTTCAGTACACCCTTGTTTCTTAGTAAAGAATTAATCTCAGCGCGTTTTGAGGGGTTTGAATTTTTTTCGTCTCAGAATACGCTCAGAATCAACCAGTTTGTTCAGTACACCCATGTTTCTTAGTAAAGAATTAATCTCAGCGCATTCTGAGGGGTTTGAATTTTTTTCGTCTCAGAATACGCTCAGAATCAACCAGTTTGTTCAGTACACCCATGTTTCTTAGTAAAGAATTAATCTCAGCGCATTCTGAGGGGTTTGAATTTTTTTCGTCTCAGAATACGCTCAGAATCAACCAGTTTGTTCAGTACACCCATGTTTCTTAGTAAAGAATTAATCTCAGCGCATTCTGAGGGGTTTGAATTTTTTTCGTCTCAGAATACGCTCAGAATCAACCAGTTTGTTCAGTACACCCATGTTTCTTAGTAAAGAATTAATCTCAGCGCATTCTGAGGGGTTTGAATTTTTTTCGTCTCAGAATACGCTCAGAATCAACCAGTTTGTTCAGTACACCCATGTTTCTTAGTAAAGAATTAATCTCAGCGCATTCTGAGGGGTTTGAATTTTTTTCGTCTCAGAATACGCTCAGAATCAACCAGTTTGTTCAGTACACCCATGTTTCTTAGTAAAGAATTAATCTCAGCGCATTCTGAGGGGTTTGAATTTTTTTCGTCTCAGAATACGCTCAGAATCAACCAGTTTGTTCAGTACACCCATGTTTCTTAGTAAAGAATTAATCTCAGCGCATTCTGAGGGGTTTGAATTTTTTTCGTCTCAGAATACGCTCAGAATCAAGCAGTTTGTTCAGTACACCCATGTTTCTTAGTAAAGAATTAATCTCAGCGCATTCTGAGGGGTTTGAATTTTTTTCGTCTCAGAATACGCTCAGAATCAACCAGTTTGTTCAGTACACCCATGTTTCTTAGTAAAGAATTAATCTCAGCGCATTCTGAGGGGTTTGAATTTTTTTCGTCTCAGAATACGCTCAGAATCAACCAGTTTGTTCAGTACACCCATGTTTCTTAGTAAAGAATTAATCTCAGCGCATTCTGAGGGGTTTGAATTTTTTTCGTCTCAGAATACGCTCAGAATCAACCAGTTTGTTCAGTACACCCATGTTTCTTAGTAAAGAATTAATCTCAGCGCATTCTGAGGGGTTTGAATTTTTTTTCGTCTCAGAATACGCTCAGAATCAACCAGTTTGTTCAGTACACCCTTGTTTCTTATTAAAAAATTCATCTCAGCGCATTCTGAGGGGTTTGAATTTTTTTCGTCTCAGAATACGCTCAGAATCAACCAGTTTGTTCAGTACACCCTTGTTTCTTAGTAAAGAATTAATCTCAGCGCGTTTTGAGGGGTTTGAATTTTTTTCGTCTCCGATCACGCTCAGAATCAACCAGTTTGTTCAGTACACCCTTGTTTCTTATTAAAAAATTCATCTCAGCGCATTCTGAGGGGTTTGAATTTTTTTCGTCTCAGAATACGCTCAGAATCAACCAGTTTGTTCAGTACACCCTTGTTTCTTAGTAAAGAATTAATCTCAGCGAATTCTGAGGGGTTTGAATTTTTTTTCGTCTCCGATCACGCTCAGAATCAACCAGTTTGTTCAGTACACCCATGTTTCTTAGTAAAGAATTAATCTCAGCGCATTCTGAGGGGTTTTAATTTTTTTCGTCTCAGAATACGCTCAGAATCAACCAGTTTGTTCAGTACACCCATGTTTCTTAGTAAAGAATTAATCTCAGCGCATTCTGAGGGGTTTGAATTTTTTTCGTCTCAGAATACGCTCAGAATCAACCAGTTTGTTCAGTACACCCATGTTTCTTTGTAAAGAATTAATCTCAGCGCATTCTGAGGGGTTTGAATTTTTTTCGTCTCAGAATACGCTCAGAATCAACCAGTTTGTTCACTACACCCATGTTTCTTAGTAAAGAATTAATCTCAGCGCATTCTGAGGGGTTTGAATTTTTTTCGTCTCAGAATACGCTCAGAATGAACCAGTTTGTTCACAACACCCCTGTTTCTTATTAAAAAATTCATCTCAGCGTGTTTTGAGGGGTTTTAATTTTGTTCGTCTCCGATCGCGCTTAGATTCACTCAAAAGACAAGCTGGCTGTGTGGTATCCTTGTGGTTAATCCTGCGCAGATTGTTATACAATTGTTTTAGTTTGTAATACTCTTGCTTCACTAGCCACTTTGCTTGTGATTACATGATGTATTTGTGGTTTTGTGACCTGGTTTTGTGCCTCAAAGGATGTTGTGTTCTTTTTAACCTGGAAAGTGTATTGACATCTGGTGGCTTACAGGTTTACAGGAGTTTTGAGGTATTTTATTTTTTTTCATCTCCGATCGCGCTTAGATTCAACCAGTACGGACCCAACACTGTTGTTTCTTAGTAAAGAATTAATCTCAGCGCGTTTTGAGGGGTTTGAATTTTTTTCGTCTCCGATCACGCTCAGAATCAACCAGTTTGTTCAGTACACCCTTGTTTCTTAGTAAAGAATTAATCTCAGCGCGTTTTGAGGGGTTTGAATTTTTTTCGTCTCAGAATACGCTCAGAATCAACCAGTTTGTTCAGTACACCCATGTTTCTTAGTAAAGAATTAATCTCAGCGCATTCTGAGGGGTTTGAATTTTTTTCGTCTCAGAATACGCTCAGAATCAACCAGTTTGTTCAGTACACCCATGTTTCTTAGTAAAGAATTAATCTCAGCGCATTCTGAGGGGTTTGAATTTTTTTCGTCTCAGAATACGCTCAGAATCAAGCAGTTTGTTCAGTACACCCATGTTTCTTAGTAAAGAATTAATCTCAGCGCATTCTGAGGGGTTTGAATTTTTTTCGTCTCAGAATACGCTCAGAATCAACCAGTTTGTTCAGTACACCCATGTTTCTTAGTAAAGAATTAATCTCAGCGCATTCTGAGGGGTTTGAATTTTTTTCGTCTCAGAATACGCTCAGAATCAACCAGTTTGTTCAGTACACCCATGTTTCTTAGTAAAGAATTAATCTCAGCGCATTCTGAGGGGTTTGAATTTTTTTCGTCTCAGAATACGCTCAGAATCAAGCAGTTTGTTCAGTACACCCATGTTTCTTAGTAAAGAATTAATCTCAGCGCATTCTGAGGGGTTTGAATTTTTTTCGTCTCAGAATACGCTCAGAATCAACCAGTTTGTTCAGTACACCCATGTTTCTTAGTAAAGAATTAATCTCAGCGCATTCTGAGGGGTTTGAATTTTTTTCGTCTCAGAATACGCTCAGAATCAACCAGTTTGTTCAGTACACCCATGTTTCTTAGTAAAGAATTAATCTCAGCGCATTCTGAGGGGTTTGAATTTTTTTCGTCTCAGAATACGCTCAGAATCAACCAGTTTGTTCAGTACACCCATGTTTCTTAGTAAAGAATTAATCTCAGCGCATTCTGAGGGGTTTGAATTTTTTTCGTCTCAGAATACGCTCAGAATCAACCAGTTTGTTCAGTACACCCATGTTTCTTAGTAAAGAATTAATCTCAGCGCATTCTGAGGGGTTTGAATTTTTTTCGTCTCAGAATACGCTCAGAATCAACCAGTTTGTTCAGTACACCCATGTTTCTTAGTAAAGAATTAATCTCAGCGCATTCTGAGGGGTTTGAATTTTTTTCGTCTCAGAATACGCTCAGAATCAACCAGTTTGTTCAGTACACCCATGTTTCTTAGTAAAGAATTAATCTCAGCGCATTCTGAGGGGTTTGAATTTTTTTCGTCTCAGAATACGCTCAGAATCAACCAGTTTGTTCAGTACACCCATGTTTCTTAGTAAAGAATTAATCTCAGCGCATTCTGAGGGGTTTGAATTTTTTTCGTCTCAGAATACGCTCAGAATCAACCAGTTTGTTCAGTACACCCATGTTTCTTAGTAAAGAATTAATCTCAGCGCATTCTGAGGGGTTTGAATTTTTTTCGTCTCCGATCACGCTCAGAATCAACCAGTTTGTTCAGTACACCCATGTTTCTTAGTAAAGAATTAATCTCAGCGCATTCTGAGGGGTTTGAATTTTTTTCGTCTCAGAATACGCTCAGAATCAAGCAGTTTGTTCAGTACACCCATGTTTCTTAGTAAAGAATTAATCTCAGCGCATTCTGAGGGGTTTGAATTTTTTTCGTCTCAGAATACGCTCAGAATCAACCAGTTTGTTCAGTACACCCATGTTTCTTAGTAAAGAATTAATCTCAGCGCATTCTGAGGGGTTTGAATTTTTTTCGTCTCAGAATACGCTCAGAATCAACCAGTTTGTTCAGTACACCCATGTTTCTTAGTAAAGAATTAATCTCAGCGCATTCTGAGGGGTTTGAATTTTTTTCGTCTCAGAATACGCTCAGAATCAACCAGTTTGTTCAGTACACCCATGTTTCTTAGTAAAGAATTAATCTCAGCGCATTCTGAGGGGTTTGAATTTTTTTCGTCTCAGAATACGCTCAGAATCAACCAGTTTGTTCAGTACACCCATGTTTCTTTGTAAAGAATTAATCTCAGCGCATTCTGAGGGGTTTGAATTTTTTTCGTCTCAGAATACGCTCAGAATCAACCAGTTTGTTCACTACACCCATGTTTCTTAGTAAAGAATTAATCTCAGCGCATTCTGAGGGGTTTGAATTTTTTTCGTCTCAGAATACGCTCAGAATGAACCAGTTTGTTCACAACACCCCTGTTTCTTATTAAAAAATTCATCTCAGCGTGTTTTGAGGGGTTTTAATTTTGTTCGTCTCCGATCGCGCTTAGATTCACTCAAAAGACAAGCTGGCTGTGTGGTATCCTTGTGGTTAATCCTGCGCAGATTGTTATACAATTGTTTTAGTTTGTAATACTCTTGCTTCACTAGCCACTTTGCTTGTGATTACATGATGTATTTGTGGTTTTGTGACCTGGTTTTGTGCCTCAAAGGATGTTGTGTTCTTTTTAACCTGGAAAGTGTATTGACATCTGGTGGCTTACAGGTTTACAGGAGTTTTGAGGTATTTTATTTTTTTTCATCTCCGATCGCGCTTAGATTCAACCAGTACGGTCCCAACACTGTTGTTTCTTAGTAAAGAATTAATCTCAGCGCGTTTTGAGGGGTTTGAATTTTTTTCGTCTCCGATCACGCTCAGAATCAACCAGTTTGTTCAGTACACCCTTGTTTCTTAGTAAAGAATTAATCTCAGCGCGTTTTGAGGGGTTTGAATTTTTTTCGTCTCAGAATACGCTCAGAATCAACCAGTTTGTTCAGTACACCCATGTTTCTTAGTAAAGAATTAATCTCAGCGCATTCTGAGGGGTTTGAATTTTTTTCGTCTCAGAATACGCTCAGAATCAACCAGTTTGTTCAGTACACCCATGTTTCTTAGTAAAGAATTAATCTCAGCGCATTCTGAGGGGTTTGAATTTTTTTCGTCTCAGAATACGCTCAGAATCAAGCAGTTTGTTCAGTACACCCATGTTTCTTAGTAAAGAATTAATCTCAGCGCATTCTGAGGGGTTTGAATTTTTTTCGTCTCAGAATACGCTCAGAATCAACCAGTTTGTTCAGTACACCCATGTTTCTTAGTAAAGAATTAATCTCAGCGCATTCTGAGGGGTTTGAATTTTTTTCGTCTCAGAATACGCTCAGAATCAACCAGTTTGTTCAGTACACCCATGTTTCTTAGTAAAGAATTAATCTCAGCGCATTCTGAGGGGTTTGAATTTTTTTCGTCTCAGAATACGCTCAGAATCAACCAGTTTGTTCAGTACACCCATGTTTCTTAGTAAAGAATTAATCTCAGCGCATTCTGAGGGGTTTGAATTTTTTTCGTCTCAGAATACGCTCAGAATCAACCAGTTTGTTCAGTACACCCATGTTTCTTAGTAAAGAATTAATCTCAGCGCATTCTGAGGGGTTTGAATTTTTTTCGTCTCAGAATACGCTCAGAATCAACCAGTTTGTTCAGTACACCCATGTTTCTTAGTAAAGAATTAATCTCAGCGCATTCTGAGGGGTTTGAATTTTTTTCGTCTCAGAATACGCTCAGAATCAACCAGTTTGTTCAGTACACCCATGTTTCTTAGTAAAGAATTAATCTCAGCGCATTCTGAGGGGTTTGAATTTTTTTCGTCTCAGAATACGCTCAGAATCAACCAGTTTGTTCAGTACACCCATGTTTCTTAGTAAAGAATTAATCTCAGCGCATTCTGAGGGGTTTGAATTTTTTTCGTCTCAGAATACGCTCAGAATCAACCAGTTTGTTCAGTACACCCATGTTTCTTAGTAAAGAATTAATCTCAGCGCATTCTGAGGGGTTTGAATTTTTTTCGTCTCCGATCACGCTCAGAATCAACCAGTTTGTTCAGTACACCCATGTTTCTTAGTAAAGAATTAATCTCAGCGCATTCTGAGGGGTTTGAATTTTTTTCGTCTCAGAATACGCTCAGAATCAAGCAGTTTGTTCAGTACACCCATGTTTCTTAGTAAAGAATTAATCTCAGCGCATTCTGAGGGGTTTGAATTTTTTTCGTCTCAGAATACGCTCAGAATCAACCAGTTTGTTCAGTACACCCATGTTTCTTAGTAAAGAATTAATCTCAGCGCATTCTGAGGGGTTTGAATTTTTTTCGTCTCAGAATACGCTCAGAATCAACCAGTTTGTTCAGTACACCCATGTTTCTTAGTAAAGAATTAATCTCAGCGCATTCTGAGGGGTTTGAATTTTTTTCGTCTCAGAATACGCTCAGAATCAACCAGTTTGTTCAGTACACCCATGTTTCTTAGTAAAGAATTAATCTCAGCGCATTCTGAGGGGTTTGAATTTTTTTTCGTCTCAGAATACGCTCAGAATCAACCAGTTTGTTCAGTACACCCTTGTTTCTTATTAAAAAATTCATCTCAGCGCATTCTGAGGGGTTTGAATTTTTTTCGTCTCAGAATACGCTCAGAATCAACCAGTTTGTTCAGTACACCCTTGTTTCTTAGTAAAGAATTAATCTCAGCGCGTTTTGAGGGGTTTGAATTTTTTTCGTCTCCGATCACGCTCAGAATCAACCAGTTTGTTCAGTACACCCTTGTTTCTTATTAAAAAATTCATCTCAGCGCATTCTGAGGGGTTTGAATTTTTTTCGTCTCAGAATACGCTCAGAATCAACCAGTTTGTTCAGTACACCCTTGTTTCTTAGTAAAGAATTAATCTCAGCGAATTCTGAGGGGTTTGAATTTTTTTTCGTCTCCGATCACGCTCAGAATCAACCAGTTTGTTCAGTACACCCATGTTTCTTAGTAAAGAATTAATCTCAGCGCATTCTGAGGGGTTTGAATTTTTTTCGTCTCAGAATACGCTCAGAATCAACCAGTTTGTTCAGTACACCCATGTTTCTTAGTAAAGAATTAATCTCAGCGCATTCTGAGGGGTTTGAATTTTTTTCGTCTCAGAATACGCTCAGAATCAACCAGTTTGTTCAGTACACCCATGTTTCTTAGTAAAGAATTAATCTCAGCGCATTCTGAGGGGTTTGAATTTTTTTCGTCTCAGAATACGCTCAGAATCAACCAGTTTGTTCAGTAGGCCTACACCCATGTTTCTTAGTAAAGAATTAATCTCAGCGCGTTTTGAGGGGTTTGAATTTTTTTCGTCTCAGAATACGCTCAGAATTAACCAGTTTGTTCAGTACACCCATGTTTCTTAGTAAAGAATTAATCTCAGCGCGTTTTGAGGGGTTTGAATTTTTTTCGTCTCCGATCACGCTCAGAATCAACCAGTTTGTTCAGTACACCCTTGTTTCTTAGTAAAGAATTAATCTCAGCGCGTTTTGAGGGGTTTGAATTTTTTTCGTCTCAGAATACGCTCAGAATCAACCAGTTTGTTCAGTACACCCATGTTTCTTAGTAAAGAATTAATCTCAGCGCGTTTTGAGGGGTTTGAATTTTTTTCGTCTCAGAATACGCTCAGAATCAACCAGTTTGTTCAGTACACCCATGTTTCTTAGTAAAGAATTAATCTCAGCGCATTCTGAGGGGTTTGAATTTTTTTCGTCTCAGAATACGCTCAGAATCAACCAGTTTGTTCAGTACACCCATGTTTCTTAGTAAAGAATTAATCTCAGCGCATTCTGAGGGGTTTGAATTTTTTTCGTCTCAGAATACGCTCAGAATCAACCAGTTTGTTCAGTACACCCATGTTTCTTAGTAAAGAATTAATCTCAGCGCATTCTGAGGGGTTTGAATTTTTTTCGTCTCAGAATACGCTCAGAATCAACCAGTTTGTTCAGTACACCCATGTTTCTTAGTAAAGAATTAATCTCAGCGCATTCTGAGGGGTTTGAATTTTTTTCGTCTCAGAATACGCTCAGAATCAACCAGTTTGTTCAGTACACCCATGTTTCTTAGTAAAGAATTAATCTCAGCGCATTCTGAGGGGTTTGAATTTTTTTCGTCTCAGAATACGCTCAGAATCAACCAGTTTGTTCAGTACACCCATGTTTCTTAGTAAAGAATTAATCTCAATGCGTTTTGAGGGGTTTGAATTTTTTTCGTCTCCGATCACGCTCAGAATCAACCAGTTTGTTCAGTACACCCTTGTTTCTTATTAAAAAATTCATCTCAGCGCATTCTGAGGGGTTTGAATTTTTTTCGTCTCAGAATACGCTCAGAATCAACCAGTTTGTTCAGTACACCCATGTTTCTTAGTAACGAATTAATCTCAGCGAATTCTGAGGGGTTTGAATTTTTTTCGTCTCCGATCACGCTCAGAATCAACCAGTTTGTTCAGTACACCCATGTTTCTTAGTAAAGAATTAATCTCAGCGCATTCTGAGGGGTTTGAATTTTTTTCGTCTCAGAATACGCTCAGAATCAACCAGTTTGTTCAGTACACCCATGTTTCTTAGTAAAGAATTAATCTCAGCGCATTCTGAGGGGTTTGAATTTTTTTCGTCTCAGAATACGCTCAGAATCAACCAGTTTGTTCAGTACACCCATGTTTCTTAGTAAAGAATTAATCTCAGCGCATTCTGAGGGGTTTGAATTTTTTTCGTCTCAGAATACGCTCAGAATCAACCAGTTTGTTCAGTACACCCATGTTTCTTAGTAAAGAATTAATCTCAGCGCATTCTGAGGGGTTTGAATTTTTTTCGTCTCAGAATACGCTCAGAATCAACCAGTTTGTTCAGTACACCCATGTTTCTTAGTAAAGAATTAATCTCAGCGCGTTTTGAGGGGTTTGAATTTTTTTCGTCTCCGATCACGCTCAGAATTAACCAGTTTGTTCAGTACACCCATGTTTCTTAGTAAAGAATTAATCTCAGCGCGTTTTGAGCGGTTTGAATTTTTTTCGTCTCCGATCACGCTCAGAATCAACCAGTTTGTTCAGTACACCCTTGTTTCTTAGTAAAGAATTAATCTCAGCGCGTTTTGAGGGGTTTGAATTTTTTTCGTCTCAGAATACGCTCAGAATCAACCAGTTTGTTCAGTACACCCATGTTTCTTAGTAAAGAATTAATCTCAGCGCATTCTGAGGGGTTTGAATTTTTTTCGTCTCAGAATACGCTCAGAATCAACCAGTTTGTTCAGTACACCCATGTTTCTTAGTAAAGAATTAATCTCAGCGCATTCTGAGGGGTTTGAATTTTTTTCGTCTCAGAATACGCTCAGAATCAACCAGTTTGTTCAGTACACCCATGTTTCTTAGTAAAGAATTAATCTCAGCGCATTCTGAGGGGTTTGAATTTTTTTCGTCTCAGAATACGCTCAGAATCAACCAGTTTGTTCAGTACACCCATGTTTCTTAGTAAAGAATTAATCTCAATGCGTTTTGAGGGGTTTGAATTTTTTTCGTCTCCGATCACGCTCAGAATCAACCAGTTTGTTCAGTACACCCTTGTTTCTTATTAAAAAATTCATCTCAGCGCATTCTGAGGGGTTTGAATTTTTTTCGTCTCAGAATACGCTCAGAATCAACCAGTTTGTTCAGTACACCCATGTTTCTTAGTAACGAATTAATCTCAGCGAATTCTGAGGGGTTTGAATTTTTTTCGTCTCCGATCACGCTCAGAATCAACCAGTTTGTTCAGTACACCCATGTTTCTTAGTAAAGAATTAATCTCAGCGCATTCTGAGGGGTTTGAATTTTTTTCGTCTCAGAATACGCTCAGAATCAACCTGTTTGTTCAGTACACCCATGTTTCTTAGTAATGAATTAATCTCAGCGCATTCTGAGGGGTTTGAATTTTTTTTCGTCTCAGAATACGCTCAGAATCAACCAGTTTGTTCAGTACACCCTTGTTTCTTATTAAAAAATTCATCTCAGCGCATTCTGAGGGGTTTGAATTTTTTTCGTCTCAGAATACGCTCAGAATCAACCAGTTTGTTCAGTACACCCTTGTTTCTTAGTAAAGAATTAATCTCAGCGCGTTTTGAGGGGTTTGAATTTTTTTCGTCTCCGATCACGCTCAGAATCAACCAGTTTGTTCAGTACACCCTTGTTTCTTATTAAAAAATTCATCTCAGCGCATTCTGAGGGGTTTGAATTTTTTTCGTCTCAGAATACGCTCAGAATCAACCAGTTTGTTCAGTACACCCTTGTTTCTTAGTAAAGAATTAATCTCAGCGAATTCTGAGGGGTTTGAATTTTTTTTCGTCTCCGATCACGCTCAGAATCAACCAGTTTGTTCAGTACACCCATGTTTCTTAGTAAAGAATTAATCTCAGCGCATTCTGAGGGGTTTGAATTTTTTTCGTCTCAGAATACGCTCAGAATCAACCAGTTTGTTCAGTACACCCATGTTTCTTAGTAAAGAATTAATCTCAGCGCATTCTGAGGGGTTTGAATTTTTTTCGTCTCAGAATACGCTCAGAATCAACCAGTTTGTTCAGTACACCCATGTTTCTTTGTAAAGAATTAATCTCAGCGCATTCTGAGGGGTTTGAATTTTTTTCGTCTCAGAATACGCTCAGAATCAACCAGTTTGTTCACTACACCCATGTTTCTTAGTAAAGAATTAATCTCAGCGCATTCTGAGGGGTTTGAATTTTTTTCGTCTCAGAATACGCTCAGAATGAACCAGTTTGTTCACAACACCCCTGTTTCTTATTAAAAAATTCATCTCAGCGTGTTTTGAGGGGTTTTAATTTTGTTCGTCTCCGATCGCGCTTAGATTCACTCAAAAGACAAGCTGGCTGTGTGGTATCCTTGTGGTTAATCCTGCGCAGATTGTTATACAATTGTTTTAGTTTGTAATACTCTTGCTTCACTAGCCACTTTGCTTGTGATTACATGATGTATTTGTGGTTTTGTGACCTGGTTTTGGGCCTCAAAGGATGTTGTGTTCTTTTTAACCTGGAAAGTGTATTGACATCTGGTGGCTTACAGGTTTACAGGAGTTTTGAGGTATTTTATTTTTTTTCATCTCCGATCGCGCTTAGATTCAACCAGTACGGACCCAACACTGTTGTTTCTTAGTAAAGAATTAATCTCAGCGCGTTTTGAGGGGTTTGAATTTTTTTCGTCTCCGATCACGCTCAGAATCAACCAGTTTGTTCAGTACACCCTTTTTTCTTAGTAAAGAATTAATCTCAGCGCGTTTTGAGGGGTTTGAATTTTTTTCGTCTCAGAATACGCTCAGAATCAACCAGTTTGTTCAGTACACCCATGTTTCTTAGTAAAGAATTAATCTCAGCGCATTCTGAGGGGTTTGAATTTTTTTCGTCTCAGAATACGCTCAGAATCAACCAGTTTGTTCAGTACACCCATGTTTCTTAGTAAAGAATTAATCTCAGCGCATTCTGAGGGGTTTGAATTTTTTTCGTCTCAGAATACGCTCAGAATCAAGCAGTTTGTTCAGTACACCCATGTTTCTTAGTAAAGAATTAATCTCAGCGCATTCTGAGGGGTTTGAATTTTTTTCGTCTCAGAATACGCTCAGAATCAACCAGTTTGTTCAGTACACCCATGTTTCTTAGTAAAGAATTAATCTCAGCGCATTCTGAGGGGTTTGAATTTTTTTCGTCTCAGAATACGCTCAGAATCAACCAGTTTGTTCAGTACACCCATGTTTCTTAGTAAAGAATTAATCTCAGCGCATTCTGAGGGGTTTGAATTTTTTTCGTCTCAGAATACGCTCAGAATCAAGCAGTTTGTTCAGTACACCCATGTTTCTTAGTAAAGAATTAATCTCAGCGCATTCTGAGGGGTTTGAATTTTTTTCGTCTCAGAATACGCTCAGAATCAACCAGTTTGTTCAGTACACCCATGTTTCTTAGTAAAGAATTAATCTCAGCGCATTCTGAGGGGTTTGAATTTTTTTCGTCTCAGAATACGCTCAGAATCAACCAGTTTGTTCAGTACACCCATGTTTCTTAGTAAAGAATTAATCTCAGCGCATTCTGAGGGGTTTGAATTTTTTTCGTCTCAGAATACGCTCAGAATCAACCAGTTTGTTCAGTACACCCATGTTTCTTAGTAAAGAATTAATCTCAGCGCATTCTGAGGGGTTTGAATTTTTTTCGTCTCAGAATACGCTCAGAATCAACCAGTTTGTTCAGTACACCCATGTTTCTTAGTAAAGAATTAATCTCAGCGCATTCTGAGGGGTTTGAATTTTTTTCGTCTCAGAATACGCTCAGAATCAACCAGTTTGTTCAGTACACCCATGTTTCTTAGTAAAGAATTAATCTCAGCGCATTCTGAGGGGTTTGAATTTTTTTCGTCTCAGAATACGCTCAGAATCAACCAGTTTGTTCAGTACACCCATGTTTCTTAGTAAAGAATTAATCTCAGCGCATTCTGAGGGGTTTGAATTTTTTTCGTCTCAGAATACGCTCAGAATCAACCAGTTTGTTCAGTACACCCATGTTTCTTAGTAAAGAATTAATCTCAGCGCATTCTGAGGGGTTTGAATTTTTTTCGTCTCAGAATACGCTCAGAATCAACCAGTTTGTTCAGTACACCCATGTTTCTTAGTAAAGAATTAATCTCAGCGCATTCTGAGGGGTTTGAATTTTTTTCGTCTCCGATCACGCTCAGAATCAACCAGTTTGTTCAGTACACCCATGTTTCTTAGTAAAGAATTAATCTCAGCGCATTCTGAGGGGTTTGAATTTTTTTCGTCTCAGAATACGCTCAGAATCAAGCAGTTTGTTCAGTACACCCATGTTTCTTAGTAAAGAATTAATCTCAGCGCATTCTGAGGGGTTTGAATTTTTTTCGTCTCAGAATACGCTCAGAATCAACCAGTTTGTTCAGTACACCCATGTTTCTTAGTAAAGAATTAATCTCAGCGCATTCTGAGGGGTTTGAATTTTTTTCGTCTCAGAATACGCTCAGAATCAACCAGTTTGTTCAGTACACCCATGTTTCTTAGTAAAGAATTAATCTCAGCGCATTCTGAGGGGTTTGAATTTTTTTCGTCTCAGAATACGCTCAGAATCAACCAGTTTGTTCAGTACACCCATGTTTCTTAGTAAAGAATTAATCTCAGCGCATTCTGAGGGGTTTGAATTTTTTTCGTCTCAGAATACGCTCAGAATCAACCAGTTTGTTCAGTACACCCATGTTTCTTTGTAAAGAATTAATCTCAGCGCATTCTGAGGGGTTTGAATTTTTTTCGTCTCAGAATACGCTCAGAATCAACCAGTTTGTTCACTACACCCATGTTTCTTAGTAAAGAATTAATCTCAGCGCATTCTGAGGGGTTTGAATTTTTTTCGTCTCAGAATACGCTCAGAATGAACCAGTTTGTTCACAACACCCCTGTTTCTTATTAAAAAATTCATCTCAGCGTGTTTTGAGGGGTTTTAATTTTGTTCGTCTCCGATCGCGCTTAGATTCACTCAAAAGACAAGCTGGCTGTGTGGTATCCTTGTGGTTAATCCTGCGCAGATTGTTATACAATTGTTTTAGTTTGTAATACTCTTGCTTCACTAGCCACTTTGCTTGTGATTACATGATGTATTTGTGGTTTTGTGACCTGGTTTTGTGCCTCAAAGGATGTTGTGTTCTTTTTAACCTGGAAAGTGTATTGACATCTGGTGGCTTACAGGTTTACAGGAGTTTTGAGGTATTTTATTTTTTTTCATCTCCGATCGCGCTTAGATTCAACCAGTACGGTCCCAACACTGTTGTTTCTTAGTAAAGAATTAATCTCAGCGCGTTTTGAGGGGTTTGAATTTTTTTCGTCTCCGATCACGCTCAGAATCAACCAGTTTGTTCAGTACACCCTTGTTTCTTAGTAAAGAATTAATCTCAGCGCGTTTTGAGGGGTTTGAATTTTTTTCGTCTCAGAATACGCTCAGAATCAACCAGTTTGTTCAGTACACCCATGTTTCTTAGTAAAGAATTAATCTCAGCGCATTCTGAGGGGTTTGAATTTTTTTCGTCTCAGAATACGCTCAGAATCAACCAGTTTGTTCAGTACACCCATGTTTCTTAGTAAAGAATTAATCTCAGCGCATTCTGAGGGGTTTGAATTTTTTTCGTCTCAGAATACGCTCAGAATCAAGCAGTTTGTTCAGTACACCCATGTTTCTTAGTAAAGAATTAATCTCAGCGCATTCTGAGGGGTTTGAATTTTTTTCGTCTCAGAATACGCTCAGAATCAACCAGTTTGTTCAGTACACCCATGTTTCTTAGTAAAGAATTAATCTCAGCGCATTCTGAGGGGTTTGAATTTTTTTCGTCTCAGAATACGCTCAGAATCAACCAGTTTGTTCAGTACACCCATGTTTCTTAGTAAAGAATTAATCTCAGCGCATTCTGAGGGGTTTGAATTTTTTTCGTCTCAGAATACGCTCAGAATCAACCAGTTTGTTCAGTACACCCATGTTTCTTAGTAAAGAATTAATCTCAGCGCATTCTGAGGGGTTTGAATTTTTTTCGTCTCAGAATACGCTCAGAATCAACCAGTTTGTTCAGTACACCCATGTTTCTTAGTAAAGAATTAATCTCAGCGCATTCTGAGGGGTTTGAATTTTTTTCGTCTCAGAATACGCTCAGAATCAACCAGTTTGTTCAGTACACCCATGTTTCTTAGTAAAGAATTAATCTCAGCGCATTCTGAGGGGTTTGAATTTTTTTCGTCTCAGAATACGCTCAGAATCAACCAGTTTGTTCAGTACACCCATGTTTCTTAGTAAAGAATTAATCTCAGCGCATTCTGAGGGGTTTGAATTTTTTTCGTCTCAGAATACGCTCAGAATCAACCAGTTTGTTCAGTACACCCATGTTTCTTAGTAAAGAATTAATCTCAGCGCATTCTGAGGGGTTTGAATTTTTTTCGTCTCAGAATACGCTCAGAATCAACCAGTTTGTTCAGTACACCCATTTTTCTTAGTAAAGAATTAATCTCAGCGCATTCTGAGGGGTTTGAATTTTTTTCGTCTCCGATCACGCTCAGAATCAACCAGTTTGTTCAGTACACCCATGTTTCTTAGTAAAGAATTAATCTCAGCGCATTCTGAGGGGTTTGAATTTTTTTCGTCTCAGAATACGCTCAGAATCAAGCAGTTTGTTCAGTACACCCATGTTTCTTAGTAAAGAATTAATCTCAGCGCATTCTGAGGGGTTTGAATTTTTTTCGTCTCAGAATACGCTCAGAATCAACCAGTTTGTTCAGTACACCCATGTTTCTTAGTAAAGAATTAATCTCAGCGCATTCTGAGGGGTTTGAATTTTTTTCGTCTCAGAATACGCTCAGAATCAACCAGTTTGTTCAGTACACCCATGTTTCTTAGTAAAGAATTAATCTCAGCGCATTCTGAGGGGTTTGAATTTTTTTCGTCTCAGAATACGCTCAGAATCAACCAGTTTGTTCAGTACACCCATGTTTCTTAGTAAAGAATTAATCTCAGCGCATTCTGAGGGGTTTGAATTTTTTTTCGTCTCAGAATACGCTCAGAATCAACCAGTTTGTTCAGTACACCCTTGTTTCTTATTAAAAAATTCATCTCAGCGCATTCTGAGGGGTTTGAATTTTTTTCGTCTCAGAATACGCTCAGAATCAACCAGTTTGTTCAGTACACCCTTGTTTCTTAGTAAAGAATTAATCTCAGCGCGTTTTGAGGGGTTTGAATTTTTTTCGTCTCCGATCACGCTCAGAATCAACCAGTTTGTTCAGTACACCCTTGTTTCTTATTAAAAAATTCATCTCAGCGCATTCTGAGGGGTTTGAATTTTTTTCGTCTCAGAATACGCTCAGAATCAACCAGTTTGTTCAGTACACCCTTGTTTCTTAGTAAAGAATTAATCTCAGCGAATTCTGAGGGGTTTGAATTTTTTTTCGTCTCCGATCACGCTCAGAATCAACCAGTTTGTTCAGTACACCCATGTTTCTTAGTAAAGAATTAATCTCAGCGCATTCTGAGGGGTTTGAATTTTTTTCGTCTCAGAATACGCTCAGAATCAACCAGTTTGTTCAGTACACCCATGTTTCTTAGTAAAGAATTAATCTCAGCGCATTCTGAGGGGTTTGAATTTTTTTCGTCTCAGAATACGCTCAGAATCAACCAGTTTGTTCAGTACACCCATGTTTCTTAGTAAAGAATTAATCTCAGCGCATTCTGAGGGGTTTGAATTTTTTTCGTCTCAGAATACGCTCAGAATCAACCAGTTTGTTCAGTAGGCCTACACCCATGTTTCTTAGTAAAGAATTAATCTCAGCGCGTTTTGAGGGGTTTGAATTTTTTTCGTCTCAGAATACGCTCAGAATTAACCAGTTTGTTCAGTACACCCATGTTTCTTAGTAAAGAATTAATCTCAGCGCGTTTTGAGGGGTTTGAATTTTTTTCGTCTCCGATCACGCTCAGAATCAACCAGTTTGTTCAGTACACCCTTGTTTCTTAGTAAAGAATTAATCTCAGCGCGTTTTGAGGGGTTTGAATTTTTTTCGTCTCAGAATACGCTCAGAATCAACCAGTTTGTTCAGTACACCCATGTTTCTTAGTAAAGAATTAATCTCAGCGCGTTTTGAGGGGTTTGAATTTTTTTCGTCTCAGAATACGCTCAGAATCAACCAGTTTGTTCAGTACACCCATGTTTCTTAGTAAAGAATTAATCTCAGCGCATTCTGAGGGGTTTGAATTTTTTTCGTCTCAGAATACGCTCAGAATCAACCAGTTTGTTCAGTACACCCATGTTTCTTAGTAAAGAATTAATCTCAGCGCATTCTGAGGGGTTTGAATTTTTTTCGTCTCAGAATACGCTCAGAATCAACCAGTTTGTTCAGTACACCCATGTTTCTTAGTAAAGAATTAATCTCAGCGCATTCTGAGGGGTTTGAATTTTTTTCGTCTCAGAATACGCTCAGAATCAACCAGTTTGTTCAGTACACCCATGTTTCTTAGTAAAGAATTAATCTCAGCGCATTCTGAGGGGTTTGAATTTTTTTCGTCTCAGAATACGCTCAGAATCAACCAGTTTGTTCAGTACACCCATGTTTCTTAGTAAAGAATTAATCTCAGCGCATTCTGAGGGGTTTGAATTTTTTTCGTCTCAGAATACGCTCAGAATCAACCAGTTTGTTCAGTACACCCATGTTTCTTAGTAAAGAATTAATCTCAATGCGTTTTGAGGGGTTTGAATTTTTTTCGTCTCCGATCACGCTCAGAATCAACCAGTTTGTTCAGTACACCCTTGTTTCTTATTAAAAAATTCATCTCAGCGCATTCTGAGGGGTTTGAATTTTTTTCGTCTCAGAATACGCTCAGAATCAACCAGTTTGTTCAGTACACCCATGTTTCTTAGTAACGAATTAATCTCAGCGAATTCTGAGGGGTTTGAATTTTTTTCGTCTCCGATCACGCTCAGAATCAACCAGTTTGTTCAGTACACCCATGTTTCTTAGTAAAGAATTAATCTCAGCGCATTCTGAGGGGTTTGAATTTTTTTCGTCTCAGAATACGCTCAGAATCAACCAGTTTGTTCAGTACACCCATGTTTCTTAGTAAAGAATTAATCTCAGCGCATTCTGAGGGGTTTGAATTTTTTTCGTCTCAGAATACGCTCAGAATCAACCAGTTTGTTCAGTACACCCATGTTTCTTAGTAAAGAATTAATCTCAGCGCATTCTGAGGGGTTTGAATTTTTTTCGTCTCAGAATACGCTCAGAATCAACCAGTTTGTTCAGTACACCCATGTTTCTTAGTAAAGAATTAATCTCAGCGCATTCTGAGGGGTTTGAATTTTTTTCGTCTCAGAATACGCTCAGAATCAACCAGTTTGTTCAGTACACCCATGTTTCTTAGTAAAGAATTAATCTCAGCGCGTTTTGAGGGGTTTGAATTTTTTTCGTCTCCGATCACGCTCAGAATTAACCAGTTTGTTCAGTACACCCATGTTTCTTAGTAAAGAATTAATCTCAGCGCGTTTTGAGCGGTTTGAATTTTTTTCGTCTCCGATCACGCTCAGAATCAACCAGTTTGTTCAGTACACCCTTGTTTCTTAGTAAAGAATTAATCTCAGCGCGTTTTGAGGGGTTTGAATTTTTTTCGTCTCAGAATACGCTCAGAATCAACCAGTTTGTTCAGTACACCCATGTTTCTTAGTAAAGAATTAATCTCAGCGCATTCTGAGGGGTTTGAATTTTTTTCGTCTCAGAATACGCTCAGAATCAACCAGTTTGTTCAGTACACCCATGTTTCTTAGTAAAGAATTAATCTCAGCGCATTCTGAGGGGTTTGAATTTTTTTCGTCTCAGAATACGCTCAGAATCAACCAGTTTGTTCAGTACACCCATGTTTCTTAGTAAAGAATTAATCTCAGCGCATTCTGAGGGGTTTGAATTTTTTTCGTCTCAGAATACGCTCAGAATCAACCAGTTTGTTCAGTACACCCATGTTTCTTAGTAAAGAATTAATCTCAATGCGTTTTGAGGGGTTTGAATTTTTTTCGTCTCCGATCACGCTCAGAATCAACCAGTTTGTTCAGTACACCCTTGTTTCTTATTAAAAAATTCATCTCAGCGCATTCTGAGGGGTTTGAATTTTTTTCGTCTCAGAATACGCTCAGAATCAACCAGTTTGTTCAGTACACCCATGTTTCTTAGTAACGAATTAATCTCAGCGAATTCTGAGGGGTTTGAATTTTTTTCGTCTCCGATCACGCTCAGAATCAACCAGTTTGTTCAGTACACCCATGTTTCTTAGTAAAGAATTAATCTCAGCGCATTCTGAGGGGTTTGAATTTTTTTCGTCTCAGAATACGCTCAGAATCAACCTGTTTGTTCAGTACACCCATGTTTCTTAGTAATGAATTAATCTCAGCGCATTCTGAGGGGTTTGAATTTTTTTTCGTCTCAGAATACGCTCAGAATCAACCAGTTTGTTCAGTACACCCTTGTTTCTTATTAAAAAATTCATCTCAGCGCATTCTGAGGGGTTTGAATTTTTTTCGTCTCAGAATACGCTCAGAATCAACCAGTTTGTTCAGTACACCCTTGTTTCTTAGTAAAGAATTAATCTCAGCGCGTTTTGAGGGGTTTGAATTTTTTTCGTCTCCGATCACGCTCAGAATCAACCAGTTTGTTCAGTACACCCTTGTTTCTTATTAAAAAATTCATCTCAGCGCATTCTGAGGGGTTTGAATTTTTTTCGTCTCAGAATACGCTCAGAATCAACCAGTTTGTTCAGTACACCCTTGTTTCTTAGTAAAGAATTAATCTCAGCGAATTCTGAGGGGTTTGAATTTTTTTTCGTCTCCGATCACGCTCAGAATCAACCAGTTTGTTCAGTACACCCATGTTTCTTAGTAAAGAATTAATCTCAGCGCATTCTGAGGGGTTTGAATTTTTTTCGTCTCAGAATACGCTCAGAATCAACCAGTTTGTTCAGTACACCCATGTTTCTTAGTAAAGAATTAATCTCAGCGCATTCTGAGGGGTTTGAATTTTTTTCGTCTCAGAATACGCTCAGAATCAACCAGTTTGTTAAGTACACCCATGTTTCTTAGTAAAGAATTAATCTCAGCGCATTCTGAGGGGTTTGAATTTTTTTCGTCTCAGAATACGCTCAGAATCAACCAGTTTGTTCAGTACACCCATGTTTCTTAGTAAAGAATTAATCTCAGCGCATTCTGAGGGGTTTGAATTTTTTTCGTTTCAGAATACGCTCAGAATCAACCAGTTTGTTCAGTACACCCATGTTTCTTAGTAAAGAATTAATCTCAGCGCATTCTGAGGGGTTTGAATTTTTTTCGTCTCAGAATACGCTCAGAATCAACCAGTTTGTTCAGTACACCCATGTTTCTTAGTAAAGAATTAATCTCAGCGCATTCTGAGGGGTTTGAATTTTTTTCGTCTCAGAATACGCTCAGAATCAACCAGTTTGTTCAGTACACCCATGTTTCTTAGTAAAGAATTAATCTCAGCGCATTCTGAGGGGTTTGAATTTTTTTCGTCTCAGAATACGCTCAGAATCAACCAGTTTGTTCAGTACACCCATGTTTCTTAGTAAAGAATTAATCTCAGCGCATTCTGAGGGGTTTGAATTTTTTTCGTCTCAGAATACGCTCAGAATCAACCAGTTTGTTCAGTACACCCATGTTTCTTAGTAAAGAATTAATCTCAGCGCATTCTGAGGGGTTTGAATTTTTTTCGTCTCAGAATACGCTCAGAATCAACCAGTTTGTTCAGTACACCCATGTTTCTTAGTAAAGAATTAATCTCAGCGCATTCTGAGGGGTTTGAATTTTTTTCGTCTCAGAATACGCTCAGAATCAACCAGTTTGTTCAGTACACCCATTTTTCTTAGTAAAGAATTAATCTCAGCGCATTCTGAGGGGTTTGAATTTTTTTCGTCTCCGATCACGCTCAGAATCAACCAGTTTGTTCAGTACACCCATGTTTCTTAGTAAAGAATTAATCTCAGCGCATTCTGAGGGGTTTGAATTTTTTTCGTCTCAGAATACGCTCAGAATCAAGCAGTTTGTTCAGTACACCCATGTTTCTTAGTAAAGAATTAATCTCAGCGCATTCTGAGGGGTTTGAATTTTTTTCGTCTCAGAATACGCTCAGAATCAACCAGTTTGTTCAGTACACCCATGTTTCTTAGTAAAGAATTAATCTCAGCGCATTCTGAGGGGTTTGAATTTTTTTCGTCTCAGAATACGCTCAGAATCAACCAGTTTGTTCAGTACACCCATGTTTCTTAGTAAAGAATTAATCTCAGCGCATTCTGAGGGGTTTGAATTTTTTTCGTCTCAGAATACGCTCAGAATCAACCAGTTTGTTCAGTACACCCATGTTTCTTAGTAAAGAATTAATCTCAGCGCATTCTGAGGGGTTTGAATTTTTTTTCGTCTCAGAATACGCTCAGAATCAACCAGTTTGTTCAGTACACCCTTGTTTCTTATTAAAAAATTCATCTCAGCGCATTCTGAGGGGTTTGAATTTTTTTCGTCTCAGAATACGCTCAGAATCAACCAGTTTGTTCAGTACACCCTTGTTTCTTAGTAAAGAATTAATCTCAGCGCGTTTTGAGGGGTTTGAATTTTTTTCGTCTCCGATCACGCTCAGAATCAACCAGTTTGTTCAGTACACCCTTGTTTCTTATTAAAAAATTCATCTCAGCGCATTCTGAGGGGTTTGAATTTTTTTCGTCTCAGAATACGCTCAGAATCAACCAGTTTGTTCAGTACACCCTTGTTTCTTAGTAAAGAATTAATCTCAGCGAATTCTGAGGGGTTTGAATTTTTTTTCGTCTCCGATCACGCTCAGAATCAACCAGTTTGTTCAGTACACCCATGTTTCTTAGTAAAGAATTAATCTCAGCGCATTCTGAGGGGTTTGAATTTTTTTCGTCTCAGAATACGCTCAGAATCAACCAGTTTGTTCAGTACACCCATGTTTCTTAGTAAAGAATTAATCTCAGCGCATTCTGAGGGGTTTGAATTTTTTTCGTCTCAGAATACGCTCAGAATCAACCAGTTTGTTCAGTACACCCATGTTTCTTAGTAAAGAATTAATCTCAGCGCATTCTGAGGGGTTTGAATTTTTTTCGTCTCAGAATACGCTCAGAATCAACCAGTTTGTTCAGTAGGCCTACACCCATGTTTCTTAGTAAAGAATTAATCTCAGCGCGTTTTGAGGGGTTTGAATTTTTTTCGTCTCAGAATACGCTCAGAATTAACCAGTTTGTTCAGTACACCCATGTTTCTTAGTAAAGAATTAATCTCAGCGCGTTTTGAGGGGTTTGAATTTTTTTCGTCTCCGATCACGCTCAGAATCAACCAGTTTGTTCAGTACACCCTTGTTTCTTAGTAAAGAATTAATCTCAGCGCGTTTTGAGGGGTTTGAATTTTTTTCGTCTCAGAATACGCTCAGAATCAACCAGTTTGTTCAGTACACCCATGTTTCTTAGTAAAGAATTAATCTCAGCGCGTTTTGAGGGGTTTGAATTTTTTTCGTCTCAGAATACGCTCAGAATCAACCAGTTTGTTCAGTACACCCATGTTTCTTAGTAAAGAATTAATCTCAGCGCATTCTGAGGGGTTTGAATTTTTTTCGTCTCAGAATACGCTCAGAATCAACCAGTTTGTTCAGTACACCCATGTTTCTTAGTAAAGAATTAATCTCAGCGCATTCTGAGGGGTTTGAATTTTTTTCGTCTCAGAATACGCTCAGAATCAACCAGTTTGTTCAGTACACCCATGTTTCTTAGTAAAGAATTAATCTCAGCGCATTCTGAGGGGTTTGAATTTTTTTCGTCTCAGAATACGCTCAGAATCAACCAGTTTGTTCAGTACACCCATGTTTCTTAGTAAAGAATTAATCTCAGCGCATTCTGAGGGGTTTGAATTTTTTTCGTCTCAGAATACGCTCAGAATCAACCAGTTTGTTCAGTACACCCATGTTTCTTAGTAAAGAATTAATCTCAGCGCATTCTGAGGGGTTTGAATTTTTTTCGTCTCAGAATACGCTCAGAATCAACCAGTTTGTTCAGTACACCCATGTTTCTTAGTAAAGAATTAATCTCAATGCGTTTTGAGGGGTTTGAATTTTTTTCGTCTCCGATCACGCTCAGAATCAACCAGTTTGTTCAGTACACCCTTGTTTCTTATTAAAAAATTCATCTCAGCGCATTCTGAGGGGTTTGAATTTTTTTCGTCTCAGAATACGCTCAGAATCAACCAGTTTGTTCAGTACACCCATGTTTCTTAGTAACGAATTAATCTCAGCGAATTCTGAGGGGTTTGAATTTTTTTCGTCTCCGATCACGCTCAGAATCAACCAGTTTGTTCAGTACACCCATGTTTCTTAGTAAAGAATTAATCTCAGCGCATTCTGAGGGGTTTGAATTTTTTTCGTCTCAGAATACGCTCAGAATCAACCAGTTTGTTCAGTACACCCATGTTTCTTAGTAAAGAATTAATCTCAGCGCATTCTGAGGGGTTTGAATTTTTTTCGTCTCAGAATACGCTCAGAATCAACCAGTTTGTTCAGTACACCCATGTTTCTTAGTAAAGAATTAATCTCAGCGCATTCTGAGGGGTTTGAATTTTTTTCGTCTCAGAATACGCTCAGAATCAACCAGTTTGTTCAGTACACCCATGTTTCTTAGTAAAGAATTAATCTCAGCGCATTCTGAGGGGTTTGAATTTTTTTCGTCTCAGAATACGCTCAGAATCAACCAGTTTGTTCAGTACACCCATGTTTCTTAGTAAAGAATTAATCTCAGCGCGTTTTGAGGGGTTTGAATTTTTTTCGTCTCCGATCACGCTCAGAATTAACCAGTTTGTTCAGTACACCCATGTTTCTTAGTAAAGAATTAATCTCAGCGCGTTTTGAGCGGTTTGAATTTTTTTCGTCTCCGATCACGCTCAGAATCAACCAGTTTGTTCAGTACACCCTTGTTTCTTAGTAAAGAATTAATCTCAGCGCGTTTTGAGGGGTTTGAATTTTTTTCGTCTCAGAATACGCTCAGAATCAACCAGTTTGTTCAGTACACCCATGTTTCTTAGTAAAGAATTAATCTCAGCGCATTCTGAGGGGTTTGAATTTTTTTCGTCTCAGAATACGCTCAGAATCAACCAGTTTGTTCAGTACACCCATGTTTCTTAGTAAAGAATTAATCTCAGCGCATTCTGAGGGGTTTGAATTTTTTTCGTCTCAGAATACGCTCAGAATCAACCAGTTTGTTCAGTACACCCATGTTTCTTAGTAAAGAATTAATCTCAGCGCATTCTGAGGGGTTTGAATTTTTTTCGTCTCAGAATACGCTCAGAATCAACCAGTTTGTTCAGTACACCCATGTTTCTTAGTAAAGAATTAATCTCAATGCGTTTTGAGGGGTTTGAATTTTTTTCGTCTCCGATCACGCTCAGAATCAACCAGTTTGTTCAGTACACCCTTGTTTCTTATTAAAAAATTCATCTCAGCGCATTCTGAGGGGTTTGAATTTTTTTCGTCTCAGAATACGCTCAGAATCAACCAGTTTGTTCAGTACACCCATGTTTCTTAGTAACGAATTAATCTCAGCGAATTCTGAGGGGTTTGAATTTTTTTCGTCTCCGATCACGCTCAGAATCAACCAGTTTGTTCAGTACACCCATGTTTCTTAGTAAAGAATTAATCTCAGCGCATTCTGAGGGGTTTGAATTTTTTTCGTCTCAGAATACGCTCAGAATCAACCTGTTTGTTCAGTACACCCATGTTTCTTAGTAATGAATTAATCTCAGCGCATTCTGAGGGGTTTGAATTTTTTTTCGTCTCAGAATACGCTCAGAATCAACCAGTTTGTTCAGTACACCCTTGTTTCTTATTAAAAAATTCATCTCAGCGCATTCTGAGGGGTTTGAATTTTTTTCGTCTCAGAATACGCTCAGAATCAACCAGTTTGTTCAGTACACCCTTGTTTCTTAGTAAAGAATTAATCTCAGCGCGTTTTGAGGGGTTTGAATTTTTTTCGTCTCCGATCACGCTCAGAATCAACCAGTTTGTTCAGTACACCCTTGTTTCTTATTAAAAAATTCATCTCAGCGCATTCTGAGGGGTTTGAATTTTTTTCGTCTCAGAATACGCTCAGAATCAACCAGTTTGTTCAGTACACCCTTGTTTCTTAGTAAAGAATTAATCTCAGCGAATTCTGAGGGGTTTGAATTTTTTTTCGTCTCCGATCACGCTCAGAATCAACCAGTTTGTTCAGTACACCCATGTTTCTTAGTAAAGAATTAATCTCAGCGCATTCTGAGGGGTTTGAATTTTTTTCGTCTCAGAATACGCTCAGAATCAACCAGTTTGTTCAGTACACCCATGTTTCTTAGTAAAGAATTAATCTCAGCGCATTCTGAGGGGTTTGAATTTTTTTCGTCTCAGAATACGCTCAGAATCAACCAGTTTGTTAAGTACACCCATGTTTCTTAGTAAAGAATTAATCTCAGCGCATTCTGAGGGGTTTGAATTTTTTTCGTCTCAGAATACGCTCAGAATCAACCAGTTTGTTCAGTAGGCCTACACCCATGTTTCTTAGTAAAGAATTAATCTCAGCGCGTTTTGAGGGGTTTGAATTTTTTTCGTCTCAGAATACGCTCAGAATCAACCAGTTTGTTCAGTACACCCTTGTTTCTTATTTAAAAATTCATCTCAGCGCATTCTGAGGGGTTTGAATTTTTTTCGTCTCAGAATACGCTCAGAATCAACCAGTTTGTTCAGTACACCCATGTTTCTTAGTAAAGAATTAATCTCAGCGCATTCTGAGGGGTTTGAATTTTTTTCGTCTCAGAATACGCTCAGAATCAACCAGTTTGTTCAGTACACCCATGTTTCTTAGTAAAGAATTAATCTCAGCGCATTCTGAGGGGTTTGAATTTTTTTCGTCTCAGAATACGCTCAGAATCAACCAGTTTGTTCAGTTCACCCATGTTTCTTAGTAAAGAATTAATCTCAGCGCATTCTGAGGGGTTTGAATTTTTTTCGTCTCAGAATACGCTCAGAATCAACCAGTTTGTTCAGTACACCCATGTTTCTTAGTAAAGAATTAATCTCAGCGCGTTTTGAGGGGTTTGAATTTTTTTCGTCTCCGATCACGCTCAGAATTAACCAGTTTGTTCAGTACACCCATGTTTCTTAGTAAAGAATTAATCTCAGCGCGTTTTGAGGGGTTTGAATTTTTTTCGTCTCCGATCACGCTCAGAATCAACCAGTTTGTTCAGTACACCCTTGTTTCTTAGTAAAGAATTAATCTCAGCGCGTTTTGAGGGGTTTGAATTTTTTTCGTCTCAGAATACGCTCAGAATCAACCAGTTTGTTCAGTACACCCATGTTTCTTAGTAAAGAATTAATCTCAGCGCGTTTTGAGGGGTTTGAATTTTTTTCGTCTCAGAATACGCTCAGAATCAACCAGTTTGTTCAGTACACCCATGTTTCTTAGTAAAGAATTAATCTCAGCGCATTCTGAGGGGTTTGAATTTTTTTCGTCTCAGAATACGCTCAGAATCAACCAGTTTGTTCAGTACACCCATGTTTCTTAGTAAAGAATTAATCTCAGCGCATTCTGAGGGGTTTGAATTTTTTTCGTCTCAGAATACGCTCAGAATCAACCAGTTTGTTCAGTACACCCATGTTTCTTAGTAAAGAATTAATCTCAGCGCATTCTGAGGGGTTTGAATTTTTTTCGTCTCAGAATACGCTCAGAATCAACCAGTTTGTTCAGTACACCCATGTTTCTTAGTAAAGAATTAATCTCAGCGCATTCTGAGGGGTTTGAATTTTTTTCGTCTCAGAATACGCTCAGAATCAACCAGTTTGTTCAGTACACCCATGTTTCTTAGTAAAGAATTAATCTCAGCGCATTCTGAGGGGTTTGAATTTTTTTCGTCTCAGAATACGCTCAGAATCAACCAGTTTGTTCAGTACACCCATGTTTCTTAGTAAAGAATTAATCTCAGCGCGTTTTGAGGGGTTTGAATTTTTTTCGTCTCCGATCACGCTCAGAATCAACCAGTTTGTTCAGTACACCCTTGTTTCTTATTAAAAAATTCATCTCAGCGCATTCTGAGGGGTTTGAATTTTTTTCGTCTCAGAATACGCTCAGAATCAACCAGTTTGTTCAGTACACCCTTGTTTCTTAGTAAAGAATTAATCTCAGCGAATTCTGAGGGGTTTGAATTTTTTTTCGTCTCCGATCACGCTCAGAATCAACCAGTTTGTTCAGTACACCCATGTTTCTTAGTAAAGAATTAATCTCAGCGCATTCTGAGGGGTTTGAATTTTTTTCGTCTCAGAATACGCTCAGAATCAACCAGTTTGTTCAGTACACCCATGTTTCTTAGTAAAGAATTAATCTCAGCGCATTCTGAGGGGTTTGAATTTTTTTCGTCTCAGAATACGCTCAGAATCAACCAGTTTGTTAAGTACACCCATGTTTCTTAGTAAAGAATTAATCTCAGCGCATTCTGAGGGGTTTGAATTTTTTTCGTCTCAGAATACGCTCAGAATCAACCAGTTTGTTCAGTAGGCCTACACCCATGTTTCTTAGTAAAGAATTAATCTCAGCGCGTTTTGAGGGGTTTGAATTTTTTTCGTCTCAGAATACGCTCAGAATCAACCAGTTTGTTCAGTACACCCTTGTTTCTTATTTAAAAATTCATCTCAGCGCATTCTGAGGGGTTTGAATTTTTTTCGTCTCAGAATACGCTCAGAATCAACCAGTTTGTTCAGTACACCCATGTTTCTTAGTAAAGAATTAATCTCAGCGCATTCTGAGGGGTTTGAATTTTTTTCGTCTCAGAATACGCTCAGAATCAACCAGTTTGTTCAGTACACCCATGTTTCTTAGTAAAGAATTAATCTCAGCGCATTCTGAGGGGTTTGAATTTTTTTCGTCTCAGAATACGCTCAGAATCAACCAGTTTGTTCAGTTCACCCATGTTTCTTAGTAAAGAATTAATCTCAGCGCATTCTGAGGGGTTTGAATTTTTTTCGTCTCAGAATACGCTCAGAATCAACCAGTTTGTTCAGTACACCCATGTTTCTTAGTAAAGAATTAATCTCAGCGCGTTTTGAGGGGTTTGAATTTTTTTCGTCTCCGATCACGCTCAGAATTAACCAGTTTGTTCAGTACACCCATGTTTCTTAGTAAAGAATTAATCTCAGCGCGTTTTGAGGGGTTTGAATTTTTTTCGTCTCCGATCACGCTCAGAATCAACCAGTTTGTTCAGTACACCCTTGTTTCTTAGTAAAGAATTAATCTCAGCGCGTTTTGAGGGGTTTGAATTTTTTTCGTCTCAGAATACGCTCAGAATCAACCAGTTTGTTCAGTACACCCATGTTTCTTAGTAAAGAATTAATCTCAGCGCGTTTTGAGGGGTTTGAATTTTTTTCGTCTCAGAATACGCTCAGAATCAACCAGTTTGTTCAGTACACCCATGTTTCTTAGTAAAGAATTAATCTCAGCGCATTCTGAGGGGTTTGAATTTTTTTCGTCTCAGAATACGCTCAGAATCAACCAGTTTGTTCAGTACACCCATGTTTCTTAGTAAAGAATTAATCTCAGCGCATTCTGAGGGGTTTGAATTTTTTTCGTCTCAGAATACGCTCAGAATCAACCAGTTTGTTCAGTACACCCATGTTTCTTAGTAAAGAATTAATCTCAGCGCATTCTGAGGGGTTTGAATTTTTTTCGTCTCCGATCACGCTCAGAATCAACCAGTTTGTTCAGTACACCCATGTTTCTTAGTAAAGAATTAATCTCAGCGCATTCTGAGGGGTTTGAATTTTTTTCGTCTCAGAATACGCTCAGAATCAACCAGTTTGTTCAGTACACCCATGTTTCTTATTAAAAAATTCATCTCAGCGCATTCTGAGGGGTTTGAATTTTTTTCGTCTCAGAATACGCTCAGAATCAACCAGTTTGTTCAGTACACCCATGTTTCTTATTAAAAAATTCATCTCAGCGCATTCTGAGGGGTTTGAATTTTTTTCGTCTCAGAATACGCTCAGAATCAACCAGTTTGTTCAGTACACCCATGTTTCTTAGTAAAGAATTAATCTCAGCGCATTCTGAGGGGTTTGAATTTTTTTCGTCTCAGAATACGCTCAGAATCAACCAGTTTGTTCAGTACACCCATGTTTCTTAGTAAAGAATTAATCTCAGCGCATTCTGAGGGGTTTGAATTTTTTTCGTCTCCGATCACGCTCAGAATCAACCAGTTTGTTCAGTACACCCATGTTTCTTAGTAAAGAATTAATCTCAGCGCATTCTGAGGGGTTTGAATTTTTTTCGTCTCAGAATACGCTCAGAATCAACCAGTTTGTTCAGTACACCCATGTTTCTTAGTAAAGAATTAATCTCAGCGCATTCTGAGGGGTTTGAATTTTTTTCGTCTCCGATCACGCTCAGAATCAACCAGTTTGTTCAGTACACCCATGTTTCTTAGTAAAGAATTAATCTCAGCGCATTCTGAGGGGTTTGAATTTTTTTCGTCTCAGAATACGCTCAGAATCAACCAGTTTGTTCAGTACACCCATGTTTCTTAGTAAAGAATTAATCTCAGCGCATTCTGAGGGGTTTGAATTTTTTTCGTCTCAGAATACGCTCAGAATCAACCAGTTTGTTCAGTACACCCATGTTTCTTAGTAAAGAATTAATCTCAGCGCATTCTGAGGGGTTTGAATTTTTTTCGTCTCAGAATACGCTCAGAATCAACCAGTTTGTTCAGTACACCCATGTTTCTTAGTAAAGAATTAATCTCAGCGCATTCTGAGGGGTTTGAATTTTTTTCGTCTCAGAATACGCTCAGAATCAACCAGTTTGTTCAGTACACCCATGTTTCTTAGTAAAGAATTAATCTCAGCGCATTCTGAGGGGTTTGAATTTTTTTCGTCTCAGAATACGCTCAGAATCAACCAGTTTGTTCAGTACACCCATGTTTCTTAGTAAAGAATTAATCTCAGCGCATTCTGAGGGGTTTGAATTTTTTTCGTCTCAGAATACGCTCAGAATCAACCAGTTTGTTCAGTACACCCATGTTTCTTAGTAAAGAATTAATCTCAGCGCATTCTGAGGGGTTTGAATTTTTTTCGTCTCAGAATACGCTCAGAATCAACCAGTTTGTTCAGTACACCCATGTTTCTTAGTAAAGAATTAATCTCAGCGCATTCTGAGGGGTTTGAATTTTTTTCGTCTCAGAATACGCTCAGAATCAACCAGTTTGTTCAGTACACCCATGTTTCTTAGTAAAGAATTAATCTCAGCGCATTCTGAGGGGTTTGAATTTTTTTCGTCTCAGAATACGCTCAGAATCAACCAGTTTGTTCAGTACACCCATGTTTCTTAGTAAAGAATTAATCTCAGCGCATTCTGAGGGGTTTGAATTTTTTTCGTCTCAGAATACGCTCAGAATCAACCAGTTTGTTCAGTACACCCATGTTTCTTAGTAAAGAATTAATCTCAGCGCATTCTGAGGGGTTTGAATTTTTTTCGTCTCAGAATACGCTCAGAATGAACCAGTTTGTTCACAACACCCCTGTTTCTTATTAAAAAATTCATCTCAGCGTGTTTTGAGGGGTTTTAATTTTGTTCGTCTCCGATCGCGCTTAGATTCACTCAAAAGACAAGCTGGCTGTGTGGTATCCTTGTGGTTAATCCTGCGCAGATTGTTATACAATTGTTTTAGTTTGTAATACTCTTGCTTCACTAGCCACTTTGCTTGTGATTACATGATGTATTTGTGGTTTTGTGACCTGGTTTTGTGCCTCAAAGGATGTTGTGTTCTTTTTAACCTGGAAAGTGTATTGACATCTGGTGGCTTACAGGTTTACAGGAGTTTTGAGGTATTTTATTTTTTTTCATCTCCGATCGCGCTTAGATTCAACCAGTACGGTCCCAACACTGTTGTTTCTTAGTAAAGAATTAATCTCAGCGCGTTTTGAGGGGTTTGAATTTTGTTCGTCTCCGATCACGCTCAGAATCAACCAGTTTGTTCAGTACACCCATGTTTCTTAGTAAAGAATTAATCTCAGCGCGTTTTGAGGGGTTTGAATTTTTTTCATCTCCGATCACGCTCAGAATCAACCAGTTTGTTCAGTACACCCATGTTTCTTAGTAAAGAATTAATCTCAGCGCGTTTTGAGGGGTTTGAATTTTTTTCGTCTCCGATCACGCTCAGAATCAACCAGTTTGTTCAGTACACCCTTGTTTCTTATTAAAAAATTCATCTCAGCGCATTCTGAGGGGTTTGAATTTTTTTCGTCTCAGAATACGCTCAGAATCAACCAGTTTGTTCAGTACACCCATGTTTCTTAGTAAAGAATTAATCTCAGCGCATTCTGAGGGGTTTGAATTTTTTTCGTCTCAGAATACGCTCAGAATCAACCAGTTTGTTCAGTACACCCATGTTTCTTAGTAAAGAATTAATCTCAGCGCATTCTGAGGGGTTTGAATTTTTTTCGTCTCCGATCACGCTCAGAATCAACCAGTTTGTTCAGTACACCCATGTTTCTTAGTAAAGAATTAATCTCAGCGCATTCTGAGGGGTTTGAATTTTTTTCGTCTCAGAATACGCTCAGAATCAACCAGTTTGTTCAGTACACCCATGTTTCTTATTAAAAAATTCATCTCAGCGCATTCTGAGGGGTTTGAATTTTTTTCGTCTCAGAATACGCTCAGAATCAACCAGTTTGTTCAGTACACCCATGTTTCTTATTAAAAAATTCATCTCAGCGCATTCTGAGGGGTTTGAATTTTTTTCGTCTCAGAATACGCTCAGAATCAACCAGTTTGTTCAGTACACCCATGTTTCTTAGTAAAGAATTAATCTCAGCGCATTCTGAGGGGTTTGAATTTTTTTCGTCTCAGAATACGCTCAGAATCAACCAGTTTGTTCAGTACACCCATGTTTCTTAGTAAAGAATTAATCTCAGCGCATTCTGAGGGGTTTGAATTTTTTTCGTCTCAGAATACGCTCAGAATCAACCAGTTTGTTCAGTACACCCATGTTTCTTAGTAAAGAATTAATCTCAGCGCATTCTGAGGGGTTTGAATTTTTTTCGTCTCCGATCACGCTCAGAATCAACCAGTTTGTTCAGTACACCCATGTTTCTTAGTAAAGAATTAATCTCAGCGCATTCTGAGGGGTTTGAATTTTTTTCGTCTCAGAATACGCTCAGAATCAACCAGTTTGTTCAGTACACCCATGTTTCTTATTAAAAAATTCATCTCAGCGCATTCTGAGGGGTTTGAATTTTTTTCGTCTCAGAATACGCTCAGAATCAACCAGTTTGTTCAGTACACCCATGTTTCTTATTAAAAAATTCATCTCAGCGCATTCTGAGGGGTTTGAATTTTTTTCGTCTCAGAATACGCTCAGAATCAACCAGTTTGTTCAGTACACCCATGTTTCTTAGTAAAGAATTAATCTCAGCGCATTCTGAGGGGTTTGAATTTTTTTCGTCTCAGAATACGCTCAGAATCAACCAGTTTGTTCAGTACACCCATGTTTCTTAGTAAAGAATTAATCTCAGCGCATTCTGAGGGGTTTGAATTTTTTTCGTCTCCGATCACGCTCAGAATCAACCAGTTTGTTCAGTACACCCATGTTTCTTAGTAAAGAATTAATCTCAGCGCATTCTGAGGGGTTTGAATTTTTTTCGTCTCAGAATACGCTCAGAATCAAGCAGTTTGTTCAGTACACCCATGTTTCTTAGTAAAGAATTAATCTCAGCGCATTCTGAGGGGTTTGAATTTTTTTCGTCTCAGAATACGCTCAGAATCAACCAGTTTGTTCAGTACACCCATGTTTCTTAGTAAAGAATTAATCTCAGCGCATTCTGAGGGGTTTGAATTTTTTTCGTCTCAGAATACGCTCAGAATCAACCAGTTTGTTCAGTACACCCATGTTTCTTAGTAAAGAATTAATCTCAGCGCATTCTGAGGGGTTTGAATTTTTTTCGTCTCAGAATACGCTCAGAATCAACCAGTTTGTTCAGTACACCCATGTTTCTTAGTAAAGAATTAATCTCAGCGCATTCTGAGGGGTTTGAATTTTTTTCGTCTCAGAATACGCTCAGAATCAACCAGTTTGTTCAGTACACCCATGTTTCTTAGTAAAGAATTAATCTCAGCGCATTCTGAGGGGTTTGAATTTTTTTCGTCTCAGAATACGCTCAGAATCAACCAGTTTGTTCAGTACACCCATGTTTCTTAGTAAAGAATTAATCTCAGCGCATTCTGAGGGGTTTGAATTTTTTTCGTCTCAGAATACGCTCAGAATCAACCAGTTTGTTCAGTACACCCATGTTTCTTAGTAAAGAATTAATCTCAGCGCATTCTGAGGGGTTTGAATTTTTTTCGTCTCAGAATACGCTCAGAATCAACCAGTTTGTTCAGTACACCCATGTTTCTTAGTAAAGAATTAATCTCAGCGCATTCTGAGGGGTTTGAATTTTTTTCGTCTCAGAATACGCTCAGAATCAACCAGTTTGTTCAGTACACCCATGTTTCTTAGTAAAGAATTAATCTCAGCGCATTCTGAGGGGTTTGAATTTTTTTCGTCTCAGAATACGCTCAGAATGAACCAGTTTGTTCACAACACCCCTGTTTCTTATTAAAAAATTCATCTCAGCGTGTTTTGAGGGGTTTTAATTTTGTTCGTCTCCGATCGCGCTTAGATTCACTCAAAAGACAAGCTGGCTGTGTGGTATCCTTGTGGTTAATCCTGCGCAGATTGTTATACAATTGTTTTAGTTTGTAATACTCTTGCTTCACTAGCCACTTTGCTTGTGATTACATGATGTATTTGTGGTTTTGTGACCTGGTTTTGTGCCTCAAAGGATGTTGTGTTCTTTTTAACCTGGAAAGTGTATTGACATCTGGTGGCTTACAGGTTTACAGGAGTTTTGAGGTATTTTATTTTTTTTCATCTCCGATCGCGCTTAGATTCAACCAGTACGGTCCCAACACTGTTGTTTCTTAGTAAAGAATTAATCTCAGCGCGTTTTGAGGGGTTTGAATTTTGTTCGTCTCCGATCACGCTCAGAATCAACCAGTTTGTTCAGTACACCCATGTTTCTTATTAAAAAATTAATCTCAGCGCATTCTGAGGGGTTTGAATTTTTTTCGTCTCAGAATACGCTCAGAATCAACCAGTTTGTTCAGTACACCCATGTTTCTTAGTAAAGAATTAATCTCAGCGCATTCTGAGGGGTTTGAATTTTTTTCGTCTCAGAATACGCTCAGAATCAACCAGTTTGTTCAGTACACCCATGTTTCTTAGTAAAGAATTAATCTCAGCGCATTCTGAGGGGTTTGAATTTTTTTCGTCTCAGAATACGCTCAGAATCAACCAGTTTGTTCAGTACACCCATGTTTCTTAGTAAAGAATTAATCTCAGCGCATTCTGAGGGGTTTGAATTTTTTTCGTCTCCGATCACGCTCAGAATCAACCAGTTTGTTCAGTACACCCATGTTTCTTAGTAAAGAATTAATCTCAGCGCATTCTGAGGGGTTTGAATTTTTTTCGTCTCAGAATACGCTCAGAATCAACTAGTTTGTTCAGTACACCCATGTTTCTTAGTAAAGAATTAATCTCAGCGCATTCTGAGGGGTTTGAATTTTTTTCGTCTCAGAATACGCTCAGAATCAACCAGTTTGTTCAGTACACCCATGTTTCTTAGTAAAGAATTAATCTCAGCGCATTCTGAGGGGTTTGAATTTTTTTCGTCTCAGAATACGCTCAGAATCAACCAGTTTGTTCAGTACACCCATGTTTCTTAGTAAAGAATTAATCTCAGCGCATTCTGAGGGGTTTGAATTTTTTTCGTCTCAGAATACACTCAGAATCAACCAGTTTGTTCAGTACACCCATGTTTCTTAGTAAAGAATTAATCTCAGCGCATTCTGAGGGGTTTGAATTTTTTTCGTCTCAGAATACGCTCAGAATCAACCAGTTTGTTCAGTACACCCATGTTTCTTAGTAAAGAATTAATCTCAGCGCATTCTGAGGGGTTTGAATTTTTTTCGTCTCAGAATACGCTCAGAATCAACCAGTTTGTTCAGTACACCCATGTTTCTTAGTAAAGAATTAATCTCAGCGCATTCTGAGGGGTTTGAATTTTTTTCGTCTCAGAATACGCTCAGAATCAACCAGTTTGTTCAGTACACCCATGTTTCTTAGTAAAGAATTAATCTCAGCGCATTCTGAGGGGTTTGAATTTTTTTCGTCTCAGAATACGCTCAGAATGAACCAGTTTGTTCACAACACCCCTGTTTCTTATTAAAAAATTCATCTCAGCGTGTTTTGAGGGGTTTTAATTTTGTTCGTCTCCGATCGCGCTTAGATTCACTCAAAAGACAAGCTGGCTGTGTGGTATCCTTGTGGTTAATCCTGCGCAGATTGTTATACAATTGTTTTAGTTTGTAATACTCTTGCTTCACTAGCCACTTTGCTTGTGATTACATGATGTATTTGTGGTTTTGTGACCTGGTTTTGTGCCTCAAAGGATGTTGTGTTCTTTTTAACCTGGAAAGTGTATTGACATCTGGTGGCTTACAGGTTTACAGGAGTTTTGAGGTATTTTATTTTTTTTCATCTCCGATCGCGCTTAGATTCAACCAGTACGGTCCCAACACTGTTGTTTCTTAGTAAAGAATTAATCTCAGCGCGTTTTGAGGGGTTTGAATTTTTTTCGTCTCCGATCACGCTCAGAATCAACCAGTTTGTTCAGTACACCCATGTTTCTTAGTAAAGAAATAATCTCAGCGCGTTTTGAGGGGTTTGAATTTTTTTCATCTCCGATCACGCTCAGAATCAACCAGTTTGTTCAGTACACCCATGTTTCTTAGTAAAGAATTAATCTCAGCGCGTTTTGAGGGGTTTGAATTTTTTTCGTCTCCGATCACGCTCAGAATCAACCAGTTTGTTCAGTACACCCTTGTTTCTTATTAAAAAATTCATCTCAGCGCATTCTGAGGGGTTTGAATTTTTTTCGTCTCAGAATACGCTCAGAATCAACCAGTTTGTTCAGTACACCCATGTTTCTTAGTAAAGAATTAATCTCAGCGCATTCTGAGGGGTTTGAATTTTTTTCGTCTCAGAATACGCTCAGAATCAACCAGTTTGTTCAGTACACCCATGTTTCTTAGTAAAGAATTAATCTCAGCGCATTCTGAGGGGTTTGAATTTTTTTCGTCTCAGAATACGCTCAGAATCAACCAGTTTGTTCAGTACACCCATGTTTCTTAGTAAAGAATTAATCTCAGCGCATTCTGAGGGGTTTGAATTTTTTTCGTCTCAGAATACGCTCAGAATCAACCAGTTTGTTCAGTACACCCATGTTTCTTAGTAAAGAATTAATCTCAGCGCATTCTGAGGGGTTTGAATTTTTTTCGTCTCCGATCACGCTCAGAATCAACCAGTTTGTTCAGTACACCCATGTTTCTTAGTAAAGAATTAATCTCAGCGCATTCTGAGGGGTTTGAATTTTTTTCGTCTCAGAATACGCTCAGAATCAACTAGTTTGTTCAGTACACCCATGTTTCTTAGTAAAGAATTAATCTCAGCGCATTCTGAGGGGTTTGAATTTTTTTCGTCTCAGAATACGCTCAGAATCAACCAGTTTGTTCAGTACACCCATGTTTCTTAGTAAAGAATTAATCTCAGCGCATTCTGAGGGGTTTGAATTTTTTTCGTCTCAGAATACGCTCAGAATCAACCAGTTTGTTCAGTACACCCATGTTTCTTAGTAAAGAATTAATCTCAGCGCATTCTGAGGGGTTTGAATTTTTTTCGTCTCCGATCACGCTCAGAATCAACCAGTTTGTTCAGTACACCCATGTTTCTTAGTAAAGAATTAATCTCAGCGCATTCTGAGGGGTTTGAATTTTTTTCGTCTCAGAATACGCTCAGAATCAACTAGTTTGTTCAGTACACCCATGTTTCTTAGTAAAGAATTAATCTCAGCGCATTCTGAGGGGTTTGAATTTTTTTCGTCTCAGAATACGCTCAGAATCAACCAGTTTGTTCAGTACACCCATGTTTCTTAGTAAAGAATTAATCTCAGCGCATTCTGAGGGGTTTGAATTTTTTTCGTCTCAGAATACGCTCAGAATCAACCAGTTTGTTCAGTACACCCATGTTTCTTAGTAAAGAATTAATCTCAGCGCATTCTGAGGGGTTTGAATTTTTTTCGTCTCAGAATACGCTCAGAATCAACCAGTTTGTTCAGTACACCCATGTTTCTTAGTAAAGAATTAATCTCAGCGCATTCTGAGGGGTTTGAATTTTTTTCGTCTCAGAATACGCTCAGAATCAACCAGTTTGTTCAGTACACCCATGTTTCTTAGTAAAGAATTAATCTCAGCGCATTCTGAGGGGTTTGAATTTTTTCGTCTCAGAATACGCTCAGAATCAACCAGTTTGTTCAGTACACCCATGTTTCTTAGTAAAGAATTAATCTCAGCGCATTCTGAGGGGTTTGAATTTTTTTCGTCTCAGAATACGCTCAGAATCAACCAGTTTGTTCAGTACACCCATGTTTCTTAGTAAAGAATTAATCTCAGCGCGTTTTGAGGGGTTTGAATTTTTTTCGTCTCCGATCACGCTCAGAATCAACCAGTTTGTTCAGTACACCCTTGTTTCTTATTAAAAAATTCATCTCAGCGCATTCTGAGGGGTTTGAATTTTTTTCGTCTCAGAATACGCTCAGAATCAACCAGTTTGTTCAGTACACCCTTGTTTCTTAGTAAAGAATTAATCTCAGCGAATTCTGAGGGGTTTGAATTTTTTTTCGTCTCCGATCACGCTCAGAATCAACCAGTTTGTTCAGTACACCCATGTTTCTTAGTAAAGAATTAATCTCAGCGCATTCTGAGGGGTTTGAATTTTTTTCGTCTCAGAATACGCTCAGAATCAACCAGTTTGTTCAGTACACCCATGTTTCTTAGTAAAGAATTAATCTCAGCGCATTCTGAGGGGTTTGAATTTTTTTCGTCTCAGAATACGCTCAGAATCAACCAGTTTGTTAAGTACACCCATGTTTCTTAGTAAAGAATTAATCTCAGCGCATTCTGAGGGGTTTGAATTTTTTTCGTCTCAGAATACGCTCAGAATCAACCAGTTTGTTCAGTAGGCCTACACCCATGTTTCTTAGTAAAGAATTAATCTCAGCGCGTTTTGAGGGGTTTGAATTTTTTTCGTCTCAGAATACGCTCAGAATCAACCAGTTTGTTCAGTACACCCTTGTTTCTTATTTAAAAATTCATCTCAGCGCATTCTGAGGGGTTTGAATTTTTTTCGTCTCAGAATACGCTCAGAATCAACCAGTTTGTTCAGTACACCCATGTTTCTTAGTAAAGAATTAATCTCAGCGCATTCTGAGGGGTTTGAATTTTTTTCGTCTCAGAATACGCTCAGAATCAACCAGTTTGTTCAGTACACCCATGTTTCTTAGTAAAGAATTAATCTCAGCGCATTCTGAGGGGTTTGAATTTTTTTCGTCTCAGAATACGCTCAGAATCAACCAGTTTGTTCAGTTCACCCATGTTTCTTAGTAAAGAATTAATCTCAGCGCATTCTGAGGGGTTTGAATTTTTTTCGTCTCAGAATACGCTCAGAATCAACCAGTTTGTTCAGTACACCCATGTTTCTTAGTAAAGAATTAATCTCAGCGCGTTTTGAGGGGTTTGAATTTTTTTCGTCTCCGATCACGCTCAGAATTAACCAGTTTGTTCAGTACACCCATGTTTCTTAGTAAAGAATTAATCTCAGCGCGTTTTGAGGGGTTTGAATTTTTTTCGTCTCCGATCACGCTCAGAATCAACCAGTTTGTTCAGTACACCCTTGTTTCTTAGTAAAGAATTAATCTCAGCGCGTTTTGAGGGGTTTGAATTTTTTTCGTCTCAGAATACGCTCAGAATCAACCAGTTTGTTCAGTACACCCATGTTTCTTAGTAAAGAATTAATCTCAGCGCGTTTTGAGGGGTTTGAATTTTTTTCGTCTCAGAATACGCTCAGAATCAACCAGTTTGTTCAGTACACCCATGTTTCTTAGTAAAGAATTAATCTCAGCGCATTCTGAGGGGTTTGAATTTTTTTCGTCTCAGAATACGCTCAGAATCAACCAGTTTGTTCAGTACACCCATGTTTCTTAGTAAAGAATTAATCTCAGCGCATTCTGAGGGGTTTGAATTTTTTTCGTCTCAGAATACGCTCAGAATCAACCAGTTTGTTCAGTACACCCATGTTTCTTAGTAAAGAATTAATCTCAGCGCATTCTGAGGGGTTTGAATTTTTTTCGTCTCCGATCACGCTCAGAATCAACCAGTTTGTTCAGTACACCCATGTTTCTTAGTAAAGAATTAATCTCAGCGCATTCTGAGGGGTTTGAATTTTTTTCGTCTCAGAATACGCTCAGAATCAACCAGTTTGTTCAGTACACCCATGTTTCTTATTAAAAAATTCATCTCAGCGCATTCTGAGGGGTTTGAATTTTTTTCGTCTCAGAATACGCTCAGAATCAACCAGTTTGTTCAGTACACCCATGTTTCTTATTAAAAAATTCATCTCAGCGCATTCTGAGGGGTTTGAATTTTTTTCGTCTCAGAATACGCTCAGAATCAACCAGTTTGTTCAGTACACCCATGTTTCTTAGTAAAGAATTAATCTCAGCGCATTCTGAGGGGTTTGAATTTTTTTCGTCTCAGAATACGCTCAGAATCAACCAGTTTGTTCAGTACACCCATGTTTCTTAGTAAAGAATTAATCTCAGCGCATTCTGAGGGGTTTGAATTTTTTTCGTCTCCGATCACGCTCAGAATCAACCAGTTTGTTCAGTACACCCATGTTTCTTAGTAAAGAATTAATCTCAGCGCATTCTGAGGGGTTTGAATTTTTTTCGTCTCAGAATACGCTCAGAATCAAGCAGTTTGTTCAGTACACCCATGTTTCTTAGTAAAGAATTAATCTCAGCGCATTCTGAGGGGTTTGAATTTTTTTCGTCTCAGAATACGCTCAGAATCAACCAGTTTGTTCAGTACACCCATGTTTCTTAGTAAAGAATTAATCTCAGCGCATTCTGAGGGGTTTGAATTTTTTTCGTCTCAGAATACGCTCAGAATCAACCAGTTTGTTCAGTACACCCATGTTTCTTAGTAAAGAATTAATCTCAGCGCATTCTGAGGGGTTTGAATTTTTTTCGTCTCAGAATACGCTCAGAATCAACCAGTTTGTTCAGTACACCCATGTTTCTTAGTAAAGAATTAATCTCAGCGCATTCTGAGGGGTTTGAATTTTTTTCGTCTCAGAATACGCTCAGAATCAACCAGTTTGTTCAGTACACCCATGTTTCTTAGTAAAGAATTAATCTCAGCGCATTCTGAGGGGTTTGAATTTTTTTCGTCTCAGAATACGCTCAGAATCAACCAGTTTGTTCAGTACACCCATGTTTCTTAGTAAAGAATTAATCTCAGCGCATTCTGAGGGGTTTGAATTTTTTTCGTCTCAGAATACGCTCAGAATCAACCAGTTTGTTCAGTACACCCATGTTTCTTAGTAAAGAATTAATCTCAGCGCATTCTGAGGGGTTTGAATTTTTTTCGTCTCAGAATACGCTCAGAATCAACCAGTTTGTTCAGTACACCCATGTTTCTTAGTAAAGAATTAATCTCAGCGCATTCTGAGGGGTTTGAATTTTTTTCGTCTCAGAATACGCTCAGAATCAACCAGTTTGTTCAGTACACCCATGTTTCTTAGTAAAGAATTAATCTCAGCGCATTCTGAGGGGTTTGAATTTTTTTCGTCTCAGAATACGCTCAGAATCAACCAGTTTGTTCAGTACACCCATGTTTCTTAGTAAAGAATTAATCTCAGCGCATTCTGAGGGGTTTGAATTTTTTTCGTCTGAGAATACGCTCAGAATCAACCAGTTTGTTCAGTACACCCATGTTTCTTAGTAAAGAATTAATCTCAGCGCATTCTGAGGGGTTTGAATTTTTTTCGTCTCAGAATACGCTCAGAATCAACCAGTTTGTTCAGTACACCCATGTTTCTTAGTAAAGAATTAATCTCAGCGCATTCTGAGGGGTTTGAATTTTTTTCGTCTCAGAATACGCTCAGAATGAACCAGTTTGTTCACAACACCCCTGTTTCTTATTAAAAAATTCATCTCAGCGTGTTTTGAGGGGTTTTAATTTTGTTCGTCTCCGATCGCGCTTAGATTCACTCAAAAGACAAGCTGGCTGTGTGGTATCCTTGTGGTTAATCCTGCGCAGATTGTTATACAATTGTTTTAGTTTGTAATACTCTTGCTTCACTAGCCACTTTGCTTGTGATTACATGATGTATTTGTGGTTTTGTGACCTGGTTTTGTGCCTCAAAGGATGTTGTGTTCTTTTTAACCTGGAAAGTGTATTGACATCTGGTGGCTTACAGGTTTACAGGAGTTTTGAGGTATTTTATTTTTTTTCATCTCCGATCGCGCTTAGATTCAACCAGTACGGTCCCAACACTGTTGTTTCTTAGTAAAGAATTAATCTCAGCGCGTTTTGAGGGGTTTGAATTTTGTTCGTCTCCGATCACGCTCAGAATCAACCAGTTTGTTCAGTACACCCATGTTTCTTAGTAAAGAATTAATCTCAGCGCGTTTTGAGGGGTTTGAATTTTTTTCATCTCCGATCACGCTCAGAATCAACCAGTTTGTTCAGTACACCCATGTTTCTTAGTAAAGAATTAATCTCAGCGCGTTTTGAGGGGTTTGAATTTTTTTCGTCTCCGATCACGCTCAGAATCAACCAGTTTGTTCAGTACACCCTTGTTTCTTATTAAAAAAATTCATCTCAGCGCATTCTGAGGGGTTTGAATTTTTTTCGTCTCAGAATACGCTCAGAATCAACCAGTTTGTTCAGTACACCCATGTTTCTTAGTAAAGAATTAATCTCAGCGCATTCTGAGGGGTTTGAATTTTTTTCGTCTCAGAATACGCTCAGAATCAACCAGTTTGTTCAGTACACCCATGTTTCTTAGTAAAGAATTAATCTCAGCGCATTCTGAGGGGTTTGAATTTTTTTCGTCTCAGAATACGCTCAGAATCAACCAGTTTGTTCAGTACACCCATGTTTCTTAGTAAAGAATTAATCTCAGCGCATTCTGAGGGGTTTGAATTTTTTTCGTCTCAGAATACGCTCAGAATCAACCAGTTTGTTCAGTACACCCATGTTTCTTAGTAAAGAATTAATCTCAGCGCATTCTGAGGGGTTTGAATTTTTTTCGTCTCCGATCACGCTCAGAATCAACCAGTTTGTTCAGTACACCCATGTTTCTTAGTAAAGAATTAATCTCAGCGCATTCTGAGGGGTTTGAATTTTTTTCGTCTCAGAATACGCTCAGAATCAACTAGTTTGTTCAGTACACCCATGTTTCTTAGTAAAGAATTAATCTCAGCGCATTCTGAGGGGTTTGAATTTTTTTCGTCTCAGAATACGCTCAGAATCAACCAGTTTGTTCAGTACACCCATGTTTCTTAGTAAAGAATTAATCTCAGCGCATTCTGAGGGGTTTGAATTTTTTTCGTCTCAGAATACGCTCAGAATCAACCAGTTTGTTCAGTACACCCATGTTTCTTAGTAAAGAATTAATCTCAGCGCATTCTGAGGGGTTTGAATTTTTTTCGTCTCAGAATACACTCAGAATCAACCAGTTTGTTCAGTACACCCATGTTTCTTAGTAAAGAATTAATCTCAGCGCATTCTGAGGGGTTTGAATTTTTTTCGTCTCAGAATACGCTCAGAATCAACCAGTTTGTTCAGTACACCCATGTTTCTTAGTAAAGAATTAATCTCAGCGCATTCTGAGGGGTTTGAATTTTTTTCGTCTCAGAATACGCTCAGAATCAACCAGTTTGTTCAGTACACCCATGTTTCTTAGTAAAGAATTAATCTCAGCGCATTCTGAGGGGTTTGAATTTTTTTCGTCTCAGAATACGCTCAGAATCAACCAGTTTGTTCAGTACACCCATGTTTCTTAGTAAAGAATTAATCTCAGCGCATTCTGAGGGGTTTGAATTTTTTTCGTCTCAGAATACGCTCAGAATGAACCAGTTTGTTCACAACACCCCTGTTTCTTATTAAAAAATTCATCTCAGCGTGTTTTGAGGGGTTTTAATTTTGTTCGTCTCCGATCGCGCTTAGATTCACTCAAAAGACAAGCTGGCTGTGTGGTATCCTTGTGGTTAATCCTGCGCAGATTGTTATACAATTGTTTTAGTTTGTAATACTCTTGCTTCACTAGCCACTTTGCTTGTGATTACATGATGTATTTGTGGTTTTGTGACCTGGTTTTGTGCCTCAAAGGATGTTGTGTTCTTTTTAACCTGGAAAGTGTATTGACATCTGGTGGCTTACAGGTTTACAGGAGTTTTGAGGTATTTTATTTTTTTTCATCTCCGATCGCGCTTAGATTCAACCAGTACGGTCCCAACACTGTTGTTTCTTAGTAAAGAATTAATCTCAGCGCGTTTTGAGGGGTTTGAATTTTTTTCGTCTCCGATCACGCTCAGAATCAACCAGTTTGTTCAGTACACCCATGTTTCTTAGTAAAGAAATAATCTCAGCGCGTTTTGAGGGGTTTGAATTTTTTTCATCTCCGATCACGCTCAGAATCAACCAGTTTGTTCAGTACACCCATGTTTCTTAGTAAAGAATTAATCTCAGCGCGTTTTGAGGGGTTTGAATTTTTTTCGTCTCCGATCACGCTCAGAATCAACCAGTTTGTTCAGTACACCCTTGTTTCTTATTAAAAAATTCATCTCAGCGCATTCTGAGGGGTTTGAATTTTTTTCGTCTCAGAATACGCTCAGAATCAACCAGTTTGTTCAGTACACCCATGTTTCTTAGTAAAGAATTAATCTCAGCGCATTCTGAGGGGTTTGAATTTTTTTCGTCTCAGAATACGCTCAGAATCAACCAGTTTGTTCAGTACACCCATGTTTCTTAGTAAAGAATTAATCTCAGCGCATTCTGAGGGGTTTGAATTTTTTTCGTCTCAGAATACGCTCAGAATCAACCAGTTTGTTCAGTACACCCATGTTTCTTAGTAAAGAATTAATCTCAGCGCATTCTGAGGGGTTTGAATTTTTTTCGTCTCAGAATACGCTCAGAATCAACCAGTTTGTTCAGTACACCCATGTTTCTTAGTAAAGAATTAATCTCAGCGCATTCTGAGGGGTTTGAATTTTTTTCGTCTCCGATCACGCTCAGAATCAACCAGTTTGTTCAGTACACCCATGTTTCTTAGTAAAGAATTAATCTCAGCGCATTCTGAGGGGTTTGAATTTTTTTCGTCTCAGAATACGCTCAGAATCAACTAGTTTGTTCAGTACACCCATGTTTCTTAGTAAAGAATTAATCTCAGCGCATTCTGAGGGGTTTGAATTTTTTTCGTCTCAGAATACGCTCAGAATCAACCAGTTTGTTCAGTACACCCATGTTTCTTAGTAAAGAATTAATCTCAGCGCATTCTGAGGGGTTTGAATTTTTTTCGTCTCAGAATACGCTCAGAATCAACCAGTTTGTTCAGTACACCCATGTTTCTTAGTAAAGAATTAATCTCAGCGCATTCTGAGGGGTTTGAATTTTTTTCGTCTCAGAATACGCTCAGAATCAACCAGTTTGTTCAGTACACCCATGTTTCTTAGTAAAGAATTAATCTCAGCGCATTCTGAGGGGTTTGAATTTTTTTCGTCTCAGAATACGCTCAGAATGAACCAGTTTGTTCACAACACCCCTGTTTCTTATTAAAAAATTCATCTCAGCGTGTTTTGAGGGGTTTTAATTTTGTTCGTCTCCGATCGCGCTTAGATTCACTCAAAAGACAAGCTGGCTGTGTGGTATCCTTGTGGTTAATCCTGCGCAGATTGTTATACAATTGTTTTAGTTTGTAATACTCTTGCTTCACTAGCCACTTTGCTTGTGATTACATGATGTATTTGTGGTTTTGTGACCTGGTTTTGTGCCTCAAAGGATGTTGTGTTCTTTTTAACCTGGAAAGTGTATTGACATCTGGTGGCTTACAGGTTTACAGGAGTTTTGAGGTATTTTATTTTTTTTCATCTCCGATCGCGCTTAGATTCAACCAGTACGGTCCCAACACTGTTGTTTCTTAGTAAAGAATTAATCTCAGCGCGTTTTGAGGGGTTTGAATTTTTTTCGTCTCCGATCACGCTCAGAATCAACCAGTTTGTTCAGTACACCCATGTTTCTTAGTAAAGAAATAATCTCAGCGCGTTTTGAGGGGTTTGAATTTTTTTCATCTCCGATCACGCTCAGAATCAACCAGTTTGTTCAGTACACCCATGTTTCTTAGTAAAGAATTAATCTCAGCGCGTTTTGAGGGGTTTGAATTTTTTTCGTCTCCGATCACGCTCAGAATCAACCAGTTTGTTCAGTACACCCTTGTTTCTTATTAAAAAATTCATCTCAGCGCATTCTGAGGGGTTTGAATTTTTTTCGTCTCAGAATACGCTCAGAATCAACCAGTTTGTTCAGTACACCCATGTTTCTTAGTAAAGAATTAATCTCAGCGCATTCTGAGGGGTTTGAATTTTTTTCGTCTCAGAATACGCTCAGAATCAACCAGTTTGTTCAGTACACCCATGTTTCTTAGTAAAGAATTAATCTCAGCGCATTCTGAGGGGTTTGAATTTTTTTCGTCTCAGAATACGCTCAGAATCAACCAGTTTGTTCAGTACACCCATGTTTCTTAGTAAAGAATTAATCTCAGCGCATTCTGAGGGGTTTGAATTTTTTTCGTCTCAGAATACGCTCAGAATCAACCAGTTTGTTCAGTACACCCATGTTTCTTAGTAAAGAATTAATCTCAGCGCATTCTGAGGGGTTTGAATTTTTTTCGTCTCCGATCACGCTCAGAATCAACCAGTTTGTTCAGTACACCCATGTTTCTTAGTAAAGAATTAATCTCAGCGCATTCTGAGGGGTTTGAATTTTTTTCGTCTCAGAATACGCTCAGAATCAACTAGTTTGTTCAGTACACCCATGTTTCTTAGTAAAGAATTAATCTCAGCGCATTCTGAGGGGTTTGAATTTTTTTCGTCTCAGAATACGCTCAGAATCAACCAGTTTGTTCAGTACACCCATGTTTCTTAGTAAAGAATTAATCTCAGCGCATTCTGAGGGGTTTGAATTTTTTTCGTCTCAGAATACGCTCAGAATCAACCAGTTTGTTCAGTACACCCATGTTTCTTAGTAAAGAATTAATCTCAGCGCATTCTGAGGGGTTTGAATTTTTTTCGTCTCCGATCACGCTCAGAATCAACCAGTTTGTTCAGTACACCCATGTTTCTTAGTAAAGAATTAATCTCAGCGCATTCTGAGGGGTTTGAATTTTTTTCGTCTCAGAATACGCTCAGAATCAACTAGTTTGTTCAGTACACCCATGTTTCTTAGTAAAGAATTAATCTCAGCGCATTCTGAGGGGTTTGAATTTTTTTCGTCTCAGAATACGCTCAGAATCAACCAGTTTGTTCAGTACACCCATGTTTCTTAGTAAAGAATTAATCTCAGCGCATTCTGAGGGGTTTGAATTTTTTTCGTCTCAGAATACGCTCAGAATCAACCAGTTTGTTCAGTACACCCATGTTTCTTAGTAAAGAATTAATCTCAGCGCATTCTGAGGGGTTTGAATTTTTTTCGTCTCAGAATACGCTCAGAATCAACCAGTTTGTTCAGTACACCCATGTTTCTTAGTAAAGAATTAATCTCAGCGCATTCTGAGGGGTTTGAATTTTTTTCGTCTCAGAATACGCTCAGAATCAACCAGTTTGTTCAGTACACCCATGTTTCTTAGTAAAGAATTAATCTCAGCGCATTCTGAGGGGTTTGAATTTTTTTCGTCTCAGAATACGCTCAGAATCAACCAGTTTGTTCAGTACACCCATGTTTCTTAGTAAAGAATTAATCTCAGCGCATTCTGAGGGGTTTGAATTTTTTTCGTCTCAGAATACGCTCAGAATCAACCAGTTTGTTCAGTACACCCATGTTTCTTAGTAAAGAATTAATCTCAGCGCGTTTTGAGGGGTTTGAATTTTTTTCGTCTCCGATCACGCTCAGAATCAACCAGTTTGTTCAGTACACCCTTGTTTCTTATTAAAAAATTCATCTCAGCGCATTCTGAGGGGTTTGAATTTTTTTCGTCTCAGAATACGCTCAGAATCAACCAGTTTGTTCAGTACACCCTTGTTTCTTAGTAAAGAATTAATCTCAGCGAATTCTGAGGGGTTTGAATTTTTTTTCGTCTCCGATCACGCTCAGAATCAACCAGTTTGTTCAGTACACCCATGTTTCTTAGTAAAGAATTAATCTCAGCGCATTCTGAGGGGTTTGAATTTTTTTCGTCTCAGAATACGCTCAGAATCAACCAGTTTGTTCAGTACACCCATGTTTCTTAGTAAAGAATTAATCTCAGCGCATTCTGAGGGGTTTGAATTTTTTTCGTCTCAGAATACGCTCAGAATCAACCAGTTTGTTAAGTACACCCATGTTTCTTAGTAAAGAATTAATCTCAGCGCATTCTGAGGGGTTTGAATTTTTTTCGTCTCAGAATACGCTCAGAATCAACCAGTTTGTTCAGTAGGCCTACACCCATGTTTCTTAGTAAAGAATTAATCTCAGCGCGTTTTGAGGGGTTTGAATTTTTTTCGTCTCAGAATACGCTCAGAATCAACCAGTTTGTTCAGTACACCCTTGTTTCTTATTTAAAAATTCATCTCAGCGCATTCTGAGGGGTTTGAATTTTTTTCGTCTCAGAATACGCTCAGAATCAACCAGTTTGTTCAGTACACCCATGTTTCTTAGTAAAGAATTAATCTCAGCGCATTCTGAGGGGTTTGAATTTTTTTCGTCTCAGAATACGCTCAGAATCAACCAGTTTGTTCAGTACACCCATGTTTCTTAGTAAAGAATTAATCTCAGCGCATTCTGAGGGGTTTGAATTTTTTTCGTCTCAGAATACGCTCAGAATCAACCAGTTTGTTCAGTTCACCCATGTTTCTTAGTAAAGAATTAATCTCAGCGCATTCTGAGGGGTTTGAATTTTTTTCGTCTCAGAATACGCTCAGAATCAACCAGTTTGTTCAGTACACCCATGTTTCTTAGTAAAGAATTAATCTCAGCGCGTTTTGAGGGGTTTGAATTTTTTTCGTCTCCGATCACGCTCAGAATTAACCAGTTTGTTCAGTACACCCATGTTTCTTAGTAAAGAATTAATCTCAGCGCGTTTTGAGGGGTTTGAATTTTTTTCGTCTCCGATCACGCTCAGAATCAACCAGTTTGTTCAGTACACCCTTGTTTCTTAGTAAAGAATTAATCTCAGCGCGTTTTGAGGGGTTTGAATTTTTTTCGTCTCAGAATACGCTCAGAATCAACCAGTTTGTTCAGTACACCCATGTTTCTTAGTAAAGAATTAATCTCAGCGCGTTTTGAGGGGTTTGAATTTTTTTCGTCTCAGAATACGCTCAGAATCAACCAGTTTGTTCAGTACACCCATGTTTCTTAGTAAAGAATTAATCTCAGCGCATTCTGAGGGGTTTGAATTTTTTTCGTCTCAGAATACGCTCAGAATCAACCAGTTTGTTCAGTACACCCATGTTTCTTAGTAAAGAATTAATCTCAGCGCATTCTGAGGGGTTTGAATTTTTTTCGTCTCAGAATACGCTCAGAATCAACCAGTTTGTTCAGTACACCCATGTTTCTTAGTAAAGAATTAATCTCAGCGCATTCTGAGGGGTTTGAATTTTTTTCGTCTCCGATCACGCTCAGAATCAACCAGTTTGTTCAGTACACCCATGTTTCTTAGTAAAGAATTAATCTCAGCGCATTCTGAGGGGTTTGAATTTTTTTCGTCTCAGAATACGCTCAGAATCAACCAGTTTGTTCAGTACACCCATGTTTCTTATTAAAAAATTCATCTCAGCGCATTCTGAGGGGTTTGAATTTTTTTCGTCTCAGAATACGCTCAGAATCAACCAGTTTGTTCAGTACACCCATGTTTCTTAGTAAAGAATTAATCTCAGCGCATTCTGAGGGGTTTGAATTTTTTTCGTCTCAGAATACGCTCAGAATCAACCAGTTTGTTCAGTACACCCATGTTTCTTAGTAAAGAATTAATCTCAGCGCATTCTGAGGGGTTTGAATTTTTTTCGTCTCCGATCACGCTCAGAATCAACCAGTTTGTTCAGTACACCCATGTTTCTTAGTAAAGAATTAATCTCAGCGCATTCTGAGGGGTTTGAATTTTTTTCGTCTCAGAATACGCTCAGAATCAAGCAGTTTGTTCAGTACACCCATGTTTCTTAGTAAAGAATTAATCTCAGCGCATTCTGAGGGGTTTGAATTTTTTTCGTCTCAGAATACGCTCAGAATCAACCAGTTTGTTCAGTACACCCATGTTTCTTAGTAAAGAATTAATCTCAGCGCATTCTGAGGGGTTTGAATTTTTTTCGTCTCAGAATACGCTCAGAATCAACCAGTTTGTTCAGTACACCCATGTTTCTTAGTAAAGAATTAATCTCAGCGCATTCTGAGGGGTTTGAATTTTTTTCGTCTCAGAATACGCTCAGAATCAACCAGTTTGTTCAGTACACCCATGTTTCTTAGTAAAGAATTAATCTCAGCGCATTCTGAGGGGTTTGAATTTTTTTCGTCTCAGAATACGCTCAGAATCAACCAGTTTGTTCAGTACACCCATGTTTCTTAGTAAAGAATTAATCTCAGCGCATTCTGAGGGGTTTGAATTTTTTTCGTCTCAGAATACGCTCAGAATCAACCAGTTTGTTCAGTACACCCATGTTTCTTAGTAAAGAATTAATCTCAGCGCATTCTGAGGGGTTTGAATTTTTTTCGTCTCAGAATACGCTCAGAATCAACCAGTTTGTTCAGTACACCCATGTTTCTTAGTAAAGAATTAATCTCAGCGCATTCTGAGGGGTTTGAATTTTTTTCGTCTCAGAATACGCTCAGAATCAACCAGTTTGTTCAGTACACCCATGTTTCTTAGTAAAGAATTAATCTCAGCGCATTCTGAGGGGTTTGAATTTTTTTCGTCTCAGAATACGCTCAGAATCAACCAGTTTGTTCAGTACACCCATGTTTCTTAGTAAAGAATTAATCTCAGCGCATTCTGAGGGGTTTGAATTTTTTTCGTCTCAGAATACGCTCAGAATCAACCAGTTTGTTCAGTACACCCATGTTTCTTAGTAAAGAATTAATCTCAGCGCATTCTGAGGGGTTTGAATTTTTTTCGTCTCAGAATACGCTCAGAATCAACCAGTTTGTTCAGTACACCCATGTTTCTTAGTAAAGAATTAATCTCAGCGCATTCTGAGGGGTTTGAATTTTTTTCGTCTCAGAATACGCTCAGAATCAACCAGTTTGTTCAGTACACCCATGTTTCTTAGTAAAGAATTAATCTCAGCGCATTCTGAGGGGTTTGAATTTTTTTCGTCTCAGAATACGCTCAGAATGAACCAGTTTGTTCACAACACCCCTGTTTCTTATTAAAAAATTCATCTCAGCGTGTTTTGAGGGGTTTTAATTTTGTTCGTCTCCGATCGCGCTTAGATTCACTCAAAAGACAAGCTGGCTGTGTGGTATCCTTGTGGTTAATCCTGCGCAGATTGTTATACAATTGTTTTAGTTTGTAATACTCTTGCTTCACTAGCCACTTTGCTTGTGATTACATGATGTATTTGTGGTTTTGTGACCTGGTTTTGTGCCTCAAAGGATGTTGTGTTCTTTTTAACCTGGAAAGTGTATTGACATCTGGTGGCTTACAGGTTTACAGGAGTTTTGAGGTATTTTATTTTTTTTCATCTCCGATCGCGCTTAGATTCAACCAGTACGGTCCCAACACTGTTGTTTCTTAGTAAAGAATTAATCTCAGCGCGTTTTGAGGGGTTTGAATTTTGTTCGTCTCCGATCACGCTCAGAATCAACCAGTTTGTTCAGTACACCCATGTTTCTTAGTAAAGAATTAATCTCAGCGCGTTTTGAGGGGTTTGAATTTTTTTCATCTCCGATCACGCTCAGAATCAACCAGTTTGTTCAGTACACCCATGTTTCTTAGTAAAGAATTAATCTCAGCGCGTTTTGAGGGGTTTGAATTTTTTTCGTCTCCGATCACGCTCAGAATCAACCAGTTTGTTCAGTACACCCTTGTTTCTTATTAAAAAATTCATCTCAGCGCATTCTGAGGGGTTTGAATTTTTTTCGTCTCAGAATACGCTCAGAATCAACCAGTTTGTTCAGTACACCCATGTTTCTTAGTAAAGAATTAATCTCAGCGCATTCTGAGGGGTTTGAATTTTTTTCGTCTCAGAATACGCTCAGAATCAACCAGTTTGTTCAGTACACCCATGTTTCTTAGTAAAGAATTAATCTCAGCGCATTCTGAGGGGTTTGAATTTTTTTCGTCTCAGAATACGCTCAGAATCAACCAGTTTGTTCAGTACACCCATGTTTCTTAGTAAAGAATTAATCTCAGCGCATTCTGAGGGGTTTGAATTTTTTTCGTCTCAGAATACGCTCAGAATCAACCAGTTTGTTCAGTACACCCATGTTTCTTAGTAAAGAATTAATCTCAGCGCATTCTGAGGGGTTTGAATTTTTTTCGTCTCCGATCACGCTCAGAATCAACCAGTTTGTTCAGTACACCCATGTTTCTTAGTAAAGAATTAATCTCAGCGCATTCTGAGGGGTTTGAATTTTTTTCGTCTCAGAATACGCTCAGAATCAACTAGTTTGTTCAGTACACCCATGTTTCTTAGTAAAGAATTAATCTCAGCGCATTCTGAGGGGTTTGAATTTTTTTCGTCTCAGAATACGCTCAGAATCAACCAGTTTGTTCAGTACACCCATGTTTCTTAGTAAAGAATTAATCTCAGCGCATTCTGAGGGGTTTGAATTTTTTTCGTCTCAGAATACGCTCAGAATCAACCAGTTTGTTCAGTACACCCATGTTTCTTAGTAAAGAATTAATCTCAGCGCATTCTGAGGGGTTTGAATTTTTTTCGTCTCAGAATACACTCAGAATCAACCAGTTTGTTCAGTACACCCATGTTTCTTAGTAAAGAATTAATCTCAGCGCATTCTGAGGGGTTTGAATTTTTTTCGTCTCAGAATACGCTCAGAATCAACCAGTTTGTTCAGTACACCCATGTTTCTTAGTAAAGAATTAATCTCAGCGCATTCTGAGGGGTTTGAATTTTTTTCGTCTCAGAATACGCTCAGAATCAACCAGTTTGTTCAGTACACCCATGTTTCTTAGTAAAGAATTAATCTCAGCGCATTCTGAGGGGTTTGAATTTTTTTCGTCTCAGAATACGCTCAGAATCAACCAGTTTGTTCAGTACACCCATGTTTCTTAGTAAAGAATTAATCTCAGCGCATTCTGAGGGGTTTGAATTTTTTTCGTCTCAGAATACGCTCAGAATGAACCAGTTTGTTCACAACACCCCTGTTTCTTATTAAAAAATTCATCTCAGCGTGTTTTGAGGGGTTTTAATTTTGTTCGTCTCCGATCGCGCTTAGATTCACTCAAAAGACAAGCTGGCTGTGTGGTATCCTTGTGGTTAATCCTGCGCAGATTGTTATACAATTGTTTTAGTTTGTAATACTCTTGCTTCACTAGCCACTTTGCTTGTGATTACATGATGTATTTGTGGTTTTGTGACCTGGTTTTGTGCCTCAAAGGATGTTGTGTTCTTTTTAACCTGGAAAGTGTATTGACATCTGGTGGCTTACAGGTTTACAGGAGTTTTGAGGTATTTTATTTTTTTTCATCTCCGATCGCGCTTAGATTCAACCAGTACGGTCCCAACACTGTTGTTTCTTAGTAAAGAATTAATCTCAGCGCGTTTTGAGGGGTTTGAATTTTTTTCGTCTCCGATCACGCTCAGAATCAACCAGTTTGTTCAGTACACCCATGTTTCTTAGTAAAGAAATAATCTCAGCGCGTTTTGAGGGGTTTGAATTTTTTTCATCTCCGATCACGCTCAGAATCAACCAGTTTGTTCAGTACACCCATGTTTCTTAGTAAAGAATTAATCTCAGCGCGTTTTGAGGGGTTTGAATTTTTTTCGTCTCCGATCACGCTCAGAATCAACCAGTTTGTTCAGTACACCCTTGTTTCTTATTAAAAAATTCATCTCAGCGCATTCTGAGGGGTTTGAATTTTTTTCGTCTCAGAATACGCTCAGAATCAACCAGTTTGTTCAGTACACCCATGTTTCTTAGTAAAGAATTAATCTCAGCGCATTCTGAGGGGTTTGAATTTTTTTCGTCTCAGAATACGCTCAGAATCAACCAGTTTGTTCAGTACACCCATGTTTCTTAGTAAAGAATTAATCTCAGCGCATTCTGAGGGGTTTGAATTTTTTTCGTCTCAGAATACGCTCAGAATCAACCAGTTTGTTCAGTACACCCATGTTTCTTAGTAAAGAATTAATCTCAGCGCATTCTGAGGGGTTTGAATTTTTTTCGTCTCAGAATACGCTCAGAATCAACCAGTTTGTTCAGTACACCCATGTTTCTTAGTAAAGAATTAATCTCAGCGCATTCTGAGGGGTTTGAATTTTTTTCGTCTCCGATCACGCTCAGAATCAACCAGTTTGTTCAGTACACCCATGTTTCTTAGTAAAGAATTAATCTCAGCGCATTCTGAGGGGTTTGAATTTTTTTCGTCTCAGAATACGCTCAGAATCAACTAGTTTGTTCAGTACACCCATGTTTCTTAGTAAAGAATTAATCTCAGCGCATTCTGAGGGGTTTGAATTTTTTTCGTCTCAGAATACGCTCAGAATCAACCAGTTTGTTCAGTACACCCATGTTTCTTAGTAAAGAATTAATCTCAGCGCATTCTGAGGGGTTTGAATTTTTTTCGTCTCAGAATACGCTCAGAATCAACCAGTTTGTTCAGTACACCCATGTTTCTTAGTAAAGAATTAATCTCAGCGCATTCTGAGGGGTTTGAATTTTTTTCGTCTCCGATCACGCTCAGAATCAACCAGTTTGTTCAGTACACCCATGTTTCTTAGTAAAGAATTAATCTCAGCGCATTCTGAGGGGTTTGAATTTTTTTCGTCTCAGAATACGCTCAGAATCAACTAGTTTGTTCAGTACACCCATGTTTCTTAGTAAAGAATTAATCTCAGCGCATTCTGAGGGGTTTGAATTTTTTTCGTCTCAGAATACGCTCAGAATCAACCAGTTTGTTCAGTACACCCATGTTTCTTAGTAAAGAATTAATCTCAGCGCATTCTGAGGGGTTTGAATTTTTTTCGTCTCAGAATACGCTCAGAATCAACCAGTTTGTTCAGTACACCCATGTTTCTTAGTAAAGAATTAATCTCAGCGCATTCTGAGGGGTTTGAATTTTTTTCGTCTCAGAATACGCTCAGAATCAACCAGTTTGTTCAGTACACCCATGTTTCTTAGTAAAGAATTAATCTCAGCGCATTCTGAGGGGTTTGAATTTTTTTCGTCTCAGAATACGCTCAGAATCAACCAGTTTGTTCAGTACACCCATGTTTCTTAGTAAAGAATTAATCTCAGCGCATTCTGAGGGGTTTGAATTTTTTTCGTCTCAGAATACGCTCAGAATCAACCAGTTTGTTCAGTACACCCATGTTTCTTAGTAAAGAATTAATCTCAGCGCATTCTGAGGGGTTTGAATTTTTTTCGTCTCAGAATACGCTCAGAATCAACCAGTTTGTTCAGTACACCCATGTTTCTTAGTAAAGAATTAATCTCAGCGCGTTTTGAGGGGTTTGAATTTTTTTCGTCTCCGATCACGCTCAGAATCAACCAGTTTGTTCAGTACACCCTTGTTTCTTATTAAAAAATTCATCTCAGCGCATTCTGAGGGGTTTGAATTTTTTTCGTCTCAGAATACGCTCAGAATCAACCAGTTTGTTCAGTACACCCTTGTTTCTTAGTAAAGAATTAATCTCAGCGAATTCTGAGGGGTTTGAATTTTTTTTCGTCTCCGATCACGCTCAGAATCAACCAGTTTGTTCAGTACACCCATGTTTCTTAGTAAAGAATTAATCTCAGCGCATTCTGAGGGGTTTGAATTTTTTTCGTCTCAGAATACGCTCAGAATCAACCAGTTTGTTCAGTACACCCATGTTTCTTAGTAAAGAATTAATCTCAGCGCATTCTGAGGGGTTTGAATTTTTTTCGTCTCAGAATACGCTCAGAATCAACCAGTTTGTTAAGTACACCCATGTTTCTTAGTAAAGAATTAATCTCAGCGCATTCTGAGGGGTTTGAATTTTTTTCGTCTCAGAATACGCTCAGAATCAACCAGTTTGTTCAGTAGGCCTACACCCATGTTTCTTAGTAAAGAATTAATCTCAGCGCGTTTTGAGGGGTTTGAATTTTTTTCGTCTCAGAATACGCTCAGAATCAACCAGTTTGTTCAGTACACCCTTGTTTCTTATTTAAAAATTCATCTCAGCGCATTCTGAGGGGTTTGAATTTTTTTCGTCTCAGAATACGCTCAGAATCAACCAGTTTGTTCAGTACACCCATGTTTCTTAGTAAAGAATTAATCTCAGCGCATTCTGAGGGGTTTGAATTTTTTTCGTCTCAGAATACGCTCAGAATCAACCAGTTTGTTCAGTACAGCCATGTTTCTTAGTAAAGAATTAATCTCAGCGCATTCTGAGGGGTTTGAATTTTTTTCGTCTCAGAATACGCTCAGAATCAACCAGTTTGTTCAGTTCACCCATGTTTCTTAGTAAAGAATTAATCTCAGCGCATTCTGAGGGGTTTGAATTTTTTTCGTCTCAGAATACGCTCAGAATCAACCAGTTTGTTCAGTACACCCATGTTTCTTAGTAAAGAATTAATCTCAGCGCGTTTTGAGGGGTTTGAATTTTTTTCGTCTCCGATCACGCTCAGAATTAACCAGTTTGTTCAGTACACCCATGTTTCTTAGTAAAGAATTAATCTCAGCGCGTTTTGAGGGGTTTGAATTTTTTTCGTCTCCGATCACGCTCAGAATCAACCAGTTTGTTCAGTACACCCTTGTTTCTTAGTAAAGAATTAATCTCAGCGCGTTTTGAGGGGTTTGAATTTTTTTCGTCTCAGAATACGCTCAGAATCAACCAGTTTGTTCAGTACACCCATGTTTCTTAGTAAAGAATTAATCTCAGCGCGTTTTGAGGGGTTTGAATTTTTTTCGTCTCAGAATACGCTCAGAATCAACCAGTTTGTTCAGTACACCCATGTTTCTTAGTAAAGAATTAATCTCAGCGCATTCTGAGGGGTTTGAATTTTGTTCGTCTCAGAATACGCTCAGAATCAACCAGTTTGTTCAGTACACCCATGTTTCTTAGTAAAGAATTAATCTCAGCGCATTCTGAGGGGTTTGAATTTTTTTCGTCTCAGAATACGCTCAGAATCAACCAGTTTGTTCACAACAGCCTTGTTTCTTAGTAAAAAATTAATCTCAGCGTGTTTGGAGGGGTTTGAATTTTTTTCGTCTCAGAATACGCTCAGAATGAACCAGTTTGTTCACAACAGCCTTGTTTCTTAGTAAAAAATTAATCTCAGCGTGTTTGGACGGGTTTGAATTTTTTTCGTCTCATAATACGCTCAGAATGAACCAGTTTGTTCACAACACCCTTGTTTCTTAGTAAAAATTTTATCTCAGCGTGTTTGGAGGGGTTTGAATTTTTTTCGTCTCAGAATACGCTCAGAATGAACCAGTTTGTTCACAACACTCTTGTTTCTTAGTAAAAAATTAATCTCAGCGTGTTTGGAGGGGTTTTAATTTTTTTCGTCTCAGAATACGCTCAGAATGAACCAGTTTGTTCACAACAGCCTTGTTTCTTAGTAAAAAATTAATCTCAGCGTGTTTGGAGGGGTTTGAATTTTTTTCGTCTCAGAATACGCTCAGAATGAACCAGTTTGTTCACAACAGCCTTGTTTCTTAGTAAAAAATTAATCTCAGCGTGTTTGGAGGGGTTTGAATTTTTTTCATCTCAGAATACGCTCAGAATGAACCAGTTTGTTCACAACAGCCTTGTTTCTTAGTAAAAAATTAATCTCAACGTGTTTGGAGGGGTTTGAATTTTTTTTCGTCTCAGAATACGCTCAGAATGAACCAGTTTGTTCACAACACCCTTGTTTCTTAGTAAAAAATTAATCTCAGCGTGTTTGGAGGGGTTTGAATTTTTTTCGTCTCAGAATACGCTCAGAATACGCTCAGAATGAACCAGTTTGTTCACAACAGCCTTGTTTCTTAGTAAAAAATTAATCTCAGCGTGTTTGGAGGGGTTTGAATTTTTTTCGTCTCAGAATACGCTCAGAATGAACCAGTTTGTTCACAACAGCCTTGTTTCTTAGTAAAAAATTAATCTCAGCGTGTTTGGAGGGGTTTGAATTTTTTTCGTCTCAGAATACGCTCAGAATGAACCAGTTTGTTCACAACACCCTTGTTTCTTAGTAAAAAATTAATCTCGGCGTGTTTTGAGGGGTTTGAATTTTTTTCGTCTCAGAATACGTTCTGAATGAACCAGTTTGTTCAGTACACCCATGTTTCTTAGTAAAGAATTAATCTCAGCGCATTCTGAGGGGTTTGAATTTTTTTCGTCTCCGATCACGCTCAGAATCAACCAGTTTGTTCAGTACACCCATGTTTCTTAGTAAAGAATTAATCTCAGCGCATTCTGAGGGGTTTGAATTTTTTTCGTCTCAGAATACGCTCAGAATCAACTAGTTTGTTCAGTACACCCATGTTTCTTAGTAAAGAATTAATCTCAGCGCATTCTGAGGGGTTTGAATTTTTTTCGTCTCAGAATACGCTCAGAATCAACCAGTTTGTTCAGTACACCCATGTTACTTAGTAAAGAATTAATCTCAGCGCATTCTGAGGGGTTTGAATTTTTTTCGTCTCAGAATACGCTCAGAATCAACCAGTTTGTTCAGTACACCCATGTTTCTTAGTAAAGAATTAATCTCAGCGCATTCTGAGGGGTTTGAATTTTTTTCGTCTCAGAATACGCTCAGAATCAACCAGTTTGTTCAGTACACCCATGTTTCTTAGTAAAGAATTAATCTCAGCGCATTCTGAGGGGTTTGAATTTTTTTCGTCTCAGAATACGCTCAGAATCAACCAGTTTGTTCAGTACACCCATGTTTCTTAGTAAAGAATTAATCTCAGCGCATTCTGAGGGGTTTGAATTTTTTTCGTCTCAGAATACGCTCAGAATCAACCAGTTTGTTCAGTACACCCATGTTTCTTAGTAAAGAATTAATCTCAGCGCGTTTTGAGGGGTTTGAATTTTTTTCGTCTCCGATCACGCTCAGAATTAACCAGTTTGTTCAGTACACCCATGTTTCTTAGTAAAGAATTAATCTCAGCGCGTTTTGAGGGGTTTGAATTTTTTTTCGTCTCCGATCACGCTCAGAATCAACCAGTTTGTTCAGTACACCCTTGTTTCTTAGTAAAGAATTAATCTCAGCGCGTTTTGAGGGGTTTGAATTTTTTTCGTCTCAGAATACGCTCAGAATCAACCAGTTTGTTCAGTACACCCATGTTTCTTAGTAAAGAATTAATCTCAGCGCATTCTGAGGGGTTTGAATTTTTTTCGTCTCAGAATACGCTCAGAATCAACCAGTTTGTTCAGTACACCCATGTTTCTTAGTAAAGAATTAATCTCAGCGCATTCTGAGGGGTTTGAATTTTTTTCGTCTCAGAATACGCTCAGAATCAACCAGTTTGTTCAGTACACCCATGTTTCTTAGTAAAGAATTAATCTCAGCGCATTCTGAGGGGTTTGAATTTTTTTCGTCTCAGAATACGCTCAGAATCAACCAGTTTGTTCAGTACACCCATGTTTCTTAGTAAAGAATTAATCTCAACGCGTTTTGAGGGGTTTGAATTTTTTTCGTCTCCGATCACGCTCAGAATCAACCAGTTTGTTCAGTACACCCTTGTTTCTTATTAAAAAATTCATCTCAGCGCATTCTGAGGGGTTTGAATTTTTTTCGTCTCAGAATACGCTCAGAATCAACCAGTTTGTTCAGTACACCCATGTTTCTTAGTAACGAATTAATCTCAGCGAATTCTGAGGGGTTTGAATTTTTTTCGTCTCCGATCACGCTCAGAATCAACCAGTTTGTTCAGTACACCCATGTTTCTTAGTAAAGAATTAATCTCAGCGCATTCTGAGGGGTTTGAATTTTTTTCGTCTCAGAATACGCTCAGAATCAACCAGTTTGTTCAGTACACCCATGTTTCTTAGTAAAGAATTAATCTCAGCGCATTCTGAGGGGTTTGAATTTTGTTCGTCTCAGAATACGCTCAGAATCAACCAGTTTGTTTCAGTACACCCATGTTTCTTAGTAAAGAATTAATCTCAGCGCATTCTGAGGGGTTTGAATTTTTTTCGTCTCAGAATACGCTCAGAATCAACCAGTTTGTTCAGTACACCCATGTTTCTTAGTAAAGAATTAATCTCAGCGCGTTTTGAGGGGTTTGAATTTTTTTCGTCTCAGAATACGCTCAGAATCAACCAGTTTGTTCAGTACACCCATGTTTCTTAGTAAAGAATTAATCTCAGCGCATTCTGAGGGGTTTGAATTTTTTTTCGTCTCAGAATACGCTCAGAATCAACCAGTTTGTTCAGTACACCCTTGTTTCTTATTAAAAAATTCATCTCAGCGCATTCTGAGGGGTTTGAATTTTTTTCGTCTCAGAATACGCTCAGAATCAACCAGTTTGTTCAGTACACCCTTGTTTCTTAGTAAAGAATTAATCTCAGCGCGTTTTGAGGGGTTTGAATTTTTTTCGTCTCCGATCACGCTCAGAATCAACCAGTTTGTTCAGTACACCCTTGTTTCTTATTAAAAAATTCATCTCAGCGCATTCTGAGGGGTTTGAATTTTTTTCGTCTCAGAATACGCTCAGAATCAACCAGTTTGTTCAGTACACCCTTGTTTCTTAGTAAAGAATTAATCTCAGCGAATTCTGAGGGGTTTGAATTTTTTTTCGTCTCCGATCACGCTCAGAATCAACCAGTTTGTTCAGTACACCCATGTTTCTTAGTAAAGAATTAATCTCAGCGCATTCTGAGGGGTTTGAATTTTTTTCGTCTCAGAATACGCTCAGAATCAACCAGTTTGTTCAGTACACCCATGTTTCTTAGTAAAGAATTAATCTCAGCGCATTCTGAGGGGTTTGAATTTTTTTCGTCTCAGAATACGCTCAGAATCAACCAGTTTGTTCAGTACACCCATGTTTCTTAGTAAAGAATTAATCTCAGCGCATTCTGAGGGGTTTGAATTTTTTTCGTCTCAGAATACGCTCAGAATCAACCAGTTTGTTCAGTAGGCCTACACCCATGTTTCTTAGTAAAGAATTAATCTCAGCGCGTTTTGAGGGGTTTGAATTTTTTTCGTCTCAGAATACGCTCAGAATCAACCAGTTTGTTCAGTACACCCTTGTTTCTTATTTAAAAATTCATCTCAGCGCATTCTGAGGGGTTTGAATTTTTTTCGTCTCAGAATACGCTCAGAATCAACCAGTTTGTTCAGTACACCCATGTTTCTTAGTAAAGAATTAATCTCAGCGCATTCTGAGGGGGTTGAATTTTTTTCGTCTCAGAATACGCTCAGAATCAACCAGTTTGTTCAGTACACCCATGTTTCTTAGTAAAGAATTAATCTCAGCGCATTCTGAGGGGTTTGAATTTTTTTCGTCTCAGAATACGCTCAGAATCAACCAGTTTGTTCAGTTCACCCATGTTTCTTAGTAAAGAATTAATCTCAGCGCATTCTGAGGGGTTTGAATTTTTTTCGTCTCAGAATACGCTCAGAATCAACCAGTTTGTTCAGTACACCCATGTTTCTTAGTAAAGAATTAATCTCAGCGCGTTTTGAGGGGTTTGAATTTTTTTCCTCTCCGATCACGCTCAGAATTAACCAGTTTGTTCAGTACACCCATGTTTCTTAGTAAAGAATTAATCTCAGCGCGTTTTGAGGGGTTTGAATTTTTTTCGTCTCCGATCACGCTCAGAATCAACCAGTTTGTTCAGTACACCCTTGTTTCTTAGTAAAGAATTAATCTCAGCGCGTTTTGAGGGGTTTGAATTTTTTTCGTCTCAGAATACGCTCAGAATCAACCAGTTTGTTCAGTACACCCATGTTTCTTAGTAAAGAATTAATCTCAGCGCGTTTTGAGGGGTTTGAATTTTTTTCGTCTCAGAATACGCTCAGAATCAACCAGTTTGTTCAGTACACCCATGTTTCTTAGTAAAGAATTAATCTCAGCGCATTCTGAGGGGTTTGATTTTTTTTCGTCTCAGAATACGCTCAGAATCAACCAGTTTGTTCAGTACACCCATGTTTCTTAGTAAAGAATTAATCTCAGCGCATTCTGAGGGGTTTGAATTTTTTTCGTCTCAGAATACGCTCAGAATCAACCAGTTTGTTCAGTACACCCATGTTTCTTAGTAAAGAATTAATCTCAGCGCATTCTGAGGGGTTTGAATTTTTTTCGTCTCAGAATACGCTCAGAATCAACCAGTTTGTTCAGTACACCAATGTTTCTTAGTAAAGAATTAATCTCAGCGCATTCTGAGGGGTTTGAATTTTTTTCGTCTCAGAATACGCTCAGAATCAACCAGTTTGTTCAGTACACCCATGTTTCTTAGTAAAGAATTAATCTCAGCGCATTCTGAGGGGTTTGAATTTTTTTTCGTCTCAGAATACGCTCAGAATCAACCAGTTTGTTCAGTACACCCTTGTTTCTTATTAAAAAATTCATCTCAGCGCATTCTGAGGGGTTTGAATTTTTTTCGTCTCAGAATACGCTCAGAATCAACCAGTTTGTTCAGTACACCCTTGTTTCTTAGTAAAGAATTAATCTCAGCGCGTTTTGAGGGGTTTGAATTTTTTTCGTCTCCGATCACGCTCAGAATCAACCAGTTTGTTCAGTACACCCTTGTTTCTTATTAAAAAATTCATCTCAGCGCATTCTGAGGGGTTTGAATTTTTTTCGTCTCAGAATACGCTCAGAATCAACCAGTTTGTTCAGTACACCCTTGTTTCTTAGTAAAGAATTAATCTCAGCGAATTCTGAGGGGTTTGAATTTTTTTTCGTCTCCGATCACGCTCAGAATCAACCAGTTTGTTCAGTACACCCATGTTTCTTAGTAAAGAATTAATCTCAGCGCATTCTGAGGGGTTTGAATTTTTTTCGTCTCAGAATACGCTCAGAATCAACCAGTTTGTTCAGTACACCCATGTTTCTTAGTAAAGAATTAATCTCAGCGCATTCTGAGGGGTTTGAATTTTTTTCGTCTCAGAATACGCTCAGAATCAACCAGTTTGTTCAGTACACCCATGTTTCTTAGTAAAGAATTAATCTCAGCGCATTCTGAGGGGTTTGAATTTTTTTCGTCTCAGAATACGCTCAGAATCAACCAGTTTGTTCAGTAGGCCTACACCCATGTTTCTTAGTAAAGAATTAATCTCAGCGCGTTTTGAGGGGTTTGAATTTTTTTCGTCTCAGAATACGCTCAGAATTAACCAGTTTGTTCAGTACACCCATGTTTCTTAGTAAAGAATTAATCTCAGCGCGTTTTGAGGGGTTTGAATTTTTTTCGTCTCCGATCACGCTCAGAATCAACCAGTTTGTTCAGTACACCCTTGTTTCTTAGTAAAGAATTAATCTCAGCGCGTTTTGAGGGGTTTGAATTTTTTTCGTCTCAGAATACGCTCAGAATCAACCAGTTTGTTCAGTACACCCATGTTTCTTAGTAAAGAATTAATCTCAGCGCGTTTTGAGGGGTTTGAATTTTTTTCGTCTCAGAATACGCTCAGAATCAACCAGTTTGTTCAGTACACCCATGTTTCTTAGTAAAGAATTAATCTCAGCGCATTCTGAGGGGTTTGAATTTTTTTCGTCTCAGAATACGCTCAGAATCAACCAGTTTGTTCAGTACACCCATGTTTCTTAGTAAAGAATTAATCTCAGCGCATTCTGAGGGGTTTGAATTTTTTTCGTCTCAGAATACGCTCAGAATCAACCAGTTTGTTCAGTACACCCATGTTTCTTAGTAAAGAATTAATCTCAGCGCATTCTGAGGGGTTTGAATTTTTTTCGTCTCAGAATACGCTCAGAATCAACCAGTTTGTTCAGTACACCCATGTTTCTTAGTAAAGAATTAATCTCAGCGCATTCTGAGGGGTTTGAATTTTTTTCGTCTCAGAATACGCTCAGAATCAACCAGTTTGTTCAGTACACCCATGTTTCTTAGTAAAGAATTAATCTCAGCGCGTTTTGAGGGGTTTGAATTTTTTTCGTCTCCGATCACGCTCAGAATTAACCAGTTTGTTCAGTACACCCATGTTTCTTAGTAAAGAATTAATCTCAGCGCGTTTTGAGGGGTTTGAATTTTTTTCGTCTCCGATCACGCTCAGAATCAACCAGTTTGTTCAGTACACCCTTGTTTCTTAGTAAAGAATTAATCTCAGCGCGTTTTGAGGGGTTTGAATTTTTTTCGTCTCAGAATACGCTCAGAATCAACCAGTTTGTTCAGTACACCCATGTTTCTTAGTAAAGAATTAATCTCAGCGCATTCTGAGGGGTTTGAATTTTTTTCGTCTCAGAATACGCTCAGAATCAACCAGTTTGTTCAGTACACCCATGTTTCTTAGTAAAGAATTAATCTCAGCGCATTCTGAGGGGTTTGAATTTTTTTCGTCTCAGAATACGCTCAGAATCAACCAGTTTGTTCAGTACACCCATGTTTCTTAGTAAAGAATTAATCTCAGCGCATTCTGAGGGGTTTGAATTTTTTTCGTCTCAGAATACGCTCAGAATCAACCAGTTTGTTCAGTACACCCATGTTTCTTAGTAAAGAATTAATCTCAATGCGTTTTGAGGGGTTTGAATTTTTTTCGTCTCCGATCACGCTCAGAATCAACCAGTTTGTTCAGTACACCCTTGTTTCTTATTAAAAAATTCATCTCAGCGCATTCTGAGGGGTTTGAATTTTTTTCGTCTCAGAATACGCTCAGAATCAACCAGTTTGTTCAGTACACCCATGTTTCTTAGTAACGAATTAATCTCAGCGAATTCTGAGGGGTTTGAATTTTTTTCGTCTCCGATCACGCTCAGAATCAACCAGTTTGTTCAGTACACCCATGTTTCTTAGTAAAGAATTAATCTCAGCGCATTCTGAGGGGTTTGAATTTTTTTCGTCTCAGAATACGCTCAGAATCAACCAGTTTGTTCAGTACACCCATGTTTCTTAGTAAAGAATTAATCTCAGCGCATTCTGAGGGGTTTGAATTTTTTTTCGTCTCAGAATACGCTCAGAATCAACCAGTTTGTTCAGTACACCCTTGTTTCTTATTAAAAAATTCATCTCAGCGCATTCTGAGGGGTTTGAATTTTTTTCGTCTCAGAATACGCTCAGAATCAACCAGTTTGTTCAGTACACCCTTGTTTCTTAGTAAAGAATTAATCTCAGCGCGTTTTGAGGGGTTTGAATTTTTTTCGTCTCCGATCACGCTCAGAATCAACCAGTTTGTTCAGTACACCCTTGTTTCTTATTAAAAAATTCATCTCAGCGCATTCTGAGGGGTTTGAATTTTTTTCGTCTCAGAATACGCTCAGAATCAACCAGTTTGTTCAGTACACCCTTGTTTCTTAGTAAAGAATTAATCTCAGCGAATTCTGAGGGGTTTGAATTTTTTTTCGTCTCCGATCACGCTCAGAATCAACCAGTTTGTTCAGTACACCCATGTTTCTTAGTAAAGAATTAATCTCAGCGCATTCTGAGGGGTTTGAATTTTTTTCGTCTCAGAATACGCTCAGAATCAACCAGTTTGTTCAGTACACCCATGTTTCTTAGTAAAGAATTAATCTCAGCGCATTCTGAGGGGTTTGAATTTTTTTCGTCTCAGAATACGCTCAGAATCAACCAGTTTGTTAAGTACACCCATGTTTCTTAGTAAAGAATTAATCTCAGCGCATTCTGAGGGGTTTGAATTTTTTTCGTCTCAGAATACGCTCAGAATCAACCAGTTTGTTCAGTAGGCCTACACCCATGTTTCTTAGTAAAGAATTAATCTCAGCGCGTTTTGAGGGGTTTGAATTTTTTTCGTCTCAGAATACGCTCAGAATCAACCAGTTTGTTCAGTACACCCTTGTTTCTTATTTAAAAATTCATCTCAGCGCATTCTGAGGGGTTTGAATTTTTTTCGTCTCAGAATACGCTCAGAATCAACCAGTTTGTTCAGTACACCCATGTTTCTTAGTAAAGAATTAATCTCAGCGCATTCTGAGGGGTTTGAATTTTTTTCGTCTCAGAATACGCTCAGAATCAACCAGTTTGTTCAGTACACCCATGTTTCTTAGTAAAGAATTAATCTCAGCGCATTCTGAGGGGTTTGAATTTTTTTCGTCTCAGAATACGCTCAGAATCAACCAGTTTGTTCAGTACACCCATGTTTCTTAGTAAAGAATTAATCTCAGCGCATTCTGAGGGGTTTGAATTTTTTTCGTCTCAGAATACGCTCAGAATCAACCAGTTTGTTCAGTACACCCATGTTTCTTAGTAAAGAATTAATCTCAGCGCATTCTGAGGGGTTTGAATTTTTTTCGTCTCAGAATACGCTCAGAATCAACCAGTTTGTTCAGTACACCCATGTTTCTTAGTAAAGAATTAATCTCAGCGCGTTTTGAGGGGTTTGAATTTTTTTCGTCTCCGATCACGCTCAGAATTAACCAGTTTGTTCAGTACACCCATGTTTCTTAGTAAAGAATTAATCTCAGCGCGTTTTGAGGGGTTTGAATTTTTTTCGTCTCCGATCACGCTCAGAATCAACCAGTTTGTTCAGTACACCCTTGTTTCTTAGTAAAGAATTAATCTCAGCGCGTTTTGAGGGGTTTGAATTTTTTTCGTCTCAGAATACGCTCAGAATCAACCAGTTTGTTCAGTACACCCATGTTTCTTAGTAAAGAATTAATCTCAGCGCATTCTGAGGGGTTTGAATTTTTTTTCGTCTCAGAATACGCTCAGAATCAACCAGTTTGTTCAGTACACCCTTGTTTCTTATTAAAAAATTCATCTCAGCGCATTCTTAGGGGTTTGAATTTTTTTCGTCTCAGAATACGCTCAGAATCAACCAGTTTGTTCAGTACACCCTTGTTTCTTAGTAAAGAATTAATCTCAGCGCGTTTTGAGGGGTTTGAATTTTTTTCGTCTCAGAATACGCTCAGAATCAACCAGTTTGTTCAGTACACCCATGTTTCTTAGTAAAGAATTAATCTCAGCGCATTCTGAGGGGTTTGAATTTTTTTCGTCTCAGAATACGCTCAGAATCAACCAGTTTGTTCAGTACACCCATGTTTCTTAGTAAAGAATTAATCTCAGCGCATTCTGAGGGGTTTGAATTTTTTTCGTCTCAGAATACGCTCAGAATCAACCAGTTTGTTCAGTACACCCATGTTTCTTAGTAAAGAATTAATCTCAGCGCATTCTGAGGGGTTTGAATTTTTTTCGTCTCCGATCACGCTCAGAATCAACCAGTTTGTTCAGTACACCCTTGTTTCTTATTAAAAAATTCATCTCAGCGCATTCTGAGGGGTTTGAATTTTTTTCGTCTCAGAATACGCTCAGAATCAACCAGTTTGTTCAGTACACCCTTGTTTCTTAGTAAAGAATTAATCTCAGCGAATTCTGAGGGGTTTGAATTTTTTTTCGTCTCCGATCACGCTCAGAATCAACCAGTTTGTTCAGTACACCCATGTTTCTTAGTAAAGAATTAATCTCAGCGCATTCTGAGGGGTTTGAATTTTTTTCGTCTCAGAATACGCTCAGAATCAACCAGTTTGTTCAGTACACCCATGTTTCTTAGTAAAGAATTAATCTCAGCGCATTCTGAGGGGTTTGAATTTTTTTCGTCTCAGAATACGCTCAGAATCAACCAGTTTGTTAAGTACACCCATGTTTCTTAGTAAAGAATTAATCTCAGCGCATTCTGAGGGGTTTGAATTTTTTTCGTCTCAGAATACGCTCAGAATCAACCAGTTTGTTCAGTAGGCCTACACCCATGTTTCTTAGTAAAGAATTAATCTCAGCGCGTTTTGAGGGGTTTGAATTTTTTTCGTCTCAGAATACGCTCAGAATCAACCAGTTTGTTCAGTACACCCTTGTTTCTTATTTAAAAATTCATCTCAGCGCATTCTGAGGGGTTTGAATTTTTTTCGTCTCAGAATACGCTCAGAATCAACCAGTTTGTTCAGTACACCCATGTTTCTTAGTAAAGAATTAATCTCAGCGCATTCTGAGGGGTTTGAATTTTTTTCGTCTCAGAATACGCTCAGAATCAACCAGTTTGTTCAGTACACCCATGTTTCTTAGTAAAGAATTAATCTCAGCGCATTCTGAGGGGTTTGAATTTTTTTCGTCTCAGAATACGCTCAGAATCAACCAGTTTGTTCAGTTCACCCATGTTTCTTAGTAAAGAATTAATCTCAGCGCATTCTGAGGGGTTTGAATTTTTTTCGTCTCAGAATACGCTCAGAATCAACCAGTTTGTTCAGTACACCCATGTTTCTTAGTAAAGAATTAATCTCAGCGCGTTTTGAGGGGTTTGAATTTTTTTCGTCTCCGATCACGCTCAGAATTAACCAGTTTGTTCAGTACACCCATGTTTCTTAGTAAAGAATTAATCTCAGCGCGTTTTGAGGGGTTTGAATTTTTTTCGTCTCCGATCACGCTCAGAATCAACCAGTTTGTTCAGTACACCCTTGTTTCTTAGTAAAGAATTAATCTCAGCGCGTTTTGAGGGGTTTGAATTTTTTTCGTCTCAGAATACGCTCAGAATCAACCAGTTTGTTCAGTACACCCATGTTTCTTAGTAAAGAATTAATCTCAGCGCGTTTTGAGGGGTTTGAATTTGTTTCGTCTCAGAATACGCTCAGAATCAACCAGTTTGTTCAGTACACCCATGTTTCTTAGTAAAGAATTAATCTCAGCGCATTCTGAGGGGTTTGAATTTTTTTCGTCTCAGAATACGCTCAGAATCAACCAGTTTGTTCAGTACACCCATGTTTCTTAGTAAAGAATTAATCTCAGCGCATTCTGAGGGGTTTGAATTTTTTTCGTCTCAGAATACGCTCAGAATCAACCAGTTTGTTCAGTACACCCATGTTTCTTAGTAAAGAATTAATCTCAGCGCATTCTGAGGGGTTTGAATTTTTTTCGTCTCAGAATACGCTCAGAATCAACCAGTTTGTTCAGTACACCCATGTTTCTTAGTAAAGAATTAATCTCAGCGCATTCTGAGGGGTTTGAATTTTTTTCGTCTCAGAATACGCTCAGAATCAACCAGTTTGTTCAGTACACCCATGTTTCTTAGTAAAGAATTAATCTCAGCGCATTCTGAGGGGTTTGAATTTTTTTCGTCTCAGAATACGCTCAGAATCAACCAGTTTGTTCAGTACACCCATGTTTCTTAGTAAAGAATTAATCTCAGCGCGTTTTGAGGGGTTTGAATTTTTTTCGTCTCCGATCACGCTCAGAATCAACCAGTTTGTTCAGTACACCCTTGTTTCTTAGTAAAGAATTAATCTCAGCGCGTTTTGAGGGGTTTGAATTTTTTTCGTCTCAGAATACGCTCAGAATCAACCAGTTTGTTCAGTACACCCATGTTTCTTAGTAAAGAATTAATCTCAGCGCATTCTGAGGGGTTTGAATTTTTTTTCGTCTCAGAATACGCTCAGAATCAACCAGTTTGTTCAGTACACCCTTGTTTCTTATTAAAAAATTCATCTCAGCGCATTCTTAGGGGTTTGAATTTTTTTCGTCTCAGAATACGCTCAGAATCAACCAGTTTGTTCAGTACACCCTTGTTTCTTAGTAAAGAATTAATCTCAGCGCGTTTTGAGGGGTTTGAATTTTTTTCGTCTCAGAATACGCTCAGAATCAACCAGTTTGTTCAGTACACCCATGTTTCTTAGTAAAGAATTAATCTCAGCGCATTCTGAGGGGTTTGAATTTTTTTCGTCTCAGAATACGCTCAGAATCAACCAGTTTGTTCAGTACACCCATGTTTCTTAGTAAAGAATTAATCTCAGCGCATTCTGAGGGGTTTGAATTTTTTTCGTCTCAGAATACGCTCAGAATCAACCAGTTTGTTCAGTACACCCATGTTTCTTAGTAAAGAATTAATCTCAGCGCATTCTGAGGGGTTTGAATTTTTTTCGTCTCCGATCACGCTCAGAATCAACCAGTTTGTTCAGTACACCCTTGTTTCTTATTAAAAAATTCATCTCAGCGCATTCTGAGGGGTTTGAATTTTTTTCGTCTCAGAATACGCTCAGAATCAACCAGTTTGTTCAGTACACCCTTGTTTCTTAGTAAAGAATTAATCTCAGCGAATTCTGAGGGGTTTGAATTTTTTTTCGTCTCCGATCACGCTCAGAATCAACCAGTTTGTTCAGTACACCCATGTTTCTTAGTAAAGAATTAATCTCAGCGCATTCTGAGGGGTTTGAATTTTTTTCGTCTCAGAATACGCTCAGAATCAACCAGTTTGTTCAGTACACCCATGTTTCTTAGTAAAGAATTAATCTCAGCGCATTCTGAGGGGTTTGAATTTTTTTCGTCTCAGAATACGCTCAGAATCAACCAGTTTGTTAAGTACACCCATGTTTCTTAGTAAAGAATTAATCTCAGCGCATTCTGAGGGGTTTGAATTTTTTTCGTCTCAGAATACGCTCAGAATCAACCAGTTTGTTCAGTAGGCCTACACCCATGTTTCTTAGTAAAGAATTAATCTCAGCGCGTTTTGAGGGGTTTGAATTTTTTTCGTCTCAGAATACGCTCAGAATCAACCAGTTTGTTCAGTACACCCATGTTTCTTAGTAAAGAATTAATCTCAGCGCGTTTTGAGGGGTTTGAATTTTTTTCGTCTCCGATCACGCTCAGAATCAACCAGTTTGTTCAGTACACCCTTGTTTCTTATTAAAAAATTCATCTCAGCGCATTCTGAGGGGTTTGAATTTTTTTCGTCTCAGAATACGCTCAGAATCAACCAGTTTGTTCAGTACACCCTTGTTTCTTAGTAAAGAATTAATCTCAGCGAATTCTGAGGGGTTTGAATTTTTTTTCGTCTCCGATCACGCTCAGAATCAACCAGTTTGTTCAGTTCACCCATGTTTCTTAGTAAAGAATTAATCTCAGCGCATTCTGAGGGGTTTGAATTTTTTTCGTCTCAGAATACGCTCAGAATCAACCAGTTTGTTCAGTACACCCATGTTTCTTAGTAAAGAATTAATCTCAGCGCGTTTTGAGGGGTTTGAATTTTTTTCGTCTCCGATCACGCTCAGAATTAACCAGTTTGTTCAGTACACCCATGTTTCTTAGTAAAGAATTAATCTCAGCGCGTTTTGAGGGGTTTGAATTTTTTTCGTCTCCGATCACGCTCAGAATCAACCAGTTTGTTCAGTACACCCTTGTTTCTTAGTAAAGAATTAATCTCAGCGCGTTTTGAGGGGTTTGAATTTTTTTCGTCTCAGAATACGCTCAGAATCAACCAGTTTGTTCAGTACACCCATGTTTCTTAGTAAAGAATTAATCTCAGCGCGTTTTGAGGGGTTTGAATTTTTTTCGTCTCAGAATACGCTCAGAATCAACCAGTTTGTTCAGTACACCCATGTTTCTTAGTAAAGAATTAATCTCAGCGCATTCTGAGGGGTTTGAATTTTTTTCGTCTCAGAATACGCTCAGAATCAACCAGTTTGTTCAGTACACCCATGTTTCTTAGTAAAGAATTAATCTCAGCGCATTCTGAGGGGTTTGAATTTTTTTCGTCTCAGAATACGCTCAGAATCAACCAGTTTGTTCAGTACACCCATGTTTCTTAGTAAAGAATTAATCTCAGCGCATTCTGAGGGGTTTGAATTTTTTTCGTCTCCGATCACGCTCAGAATCAACCAGTTTGTTCAGTACACCCATGTTTCTTAGTAAAGAATTAATCTCAGCGCATTCTGAGGGGTTTGAATTTTTTTCGTCTCAGAATACGCTCAGAATCAACCAGTTTGTTCAGTACACCCATGTTTCTTATTAAAAAATTCATCTCAGCGCATTCTGAGGGGTTTGAATTTTTTTCGTCTCAGAATACGCTCAGAATCAACCAGTTTGTTCAGTACACCCATGTTTCTTATTAAAAAATTCATCTCAGCGCATTCTGAGGGGTTTGAATTTTTTTCGTCTCAGAATACGCTCAGAATCAACCAGTTTGTTCAGTACACCCATGTTTCTTAGTAAAGAATTAATCTCAGCGCATTCTGAGGGGTTTGAATTTTTTTCGTCTCAGAATACGCTCAGAATCAACCAGTTTGTTCAGTACACCCATGTTTCTTAGTAAAGAATTAATCTCAGCGCGTTTTGAGGGGTTTGAATTTTTTTCGTCTCCGATCACGCTCAGAATTAACCAGTTTGTTCAGTACACCCATGTTTCTTAGTAAAGAATTAATCTCAGCGCGTTTTGAGGGGTTTGAATTTTTTTCGTCTCCGATCACGCTCAGAATCAACCAGTTTGTTCAGTACACCCTTGTTTCTTAGTAAAGAATTAATCTCAGCGCGTTTTGAGGGGTTTGAATTTTTTTCGTCTCAGAATACGCTCAGAATCAACCAGTTTGTTCAGTACACCCATGTTTCTTAGTAAAGAATTAATCTCAGCGCGTTTTGAGGGGTTTGAATTTTTTTCGTCTCAGAATACGCTCAGAATCAACCAGTTTGTTCAGTACACCCATGTTTCTTAGTAAAGAATTAATCTCAGCGCATTCTGAGGGGTTTGAATTTTTTTCGTCTCAGAATACGCTCAGAATCAACCAGTTTGTTCAGTACACCCATGTTTCTTAGTAAAGAATTAATCTCAGCGCATTCTGAGGGGTTTGAATTTTTTTCGTCTCAGAATACGCTCAGAATCAACCAGTTTGTTCAGTACACCCATGTTTCTTAGTAAAGAATTAATCTCAGCGCATTCTGAGGGGTTTGAATTTTTTTCGTCTCCGATCACGCTCAGAATCAACCAGTTTGTTCAGTACACCCATGTTTCTTAGTAAAGAATTAATCTCAGCGCATTCTGAGGGGTTTGAATTTTTTTCGTCTCAGAATACGCTCAGAATCAACCAGTTTGTTCAGTACACCCATGTTTCTTATTAAAAAATTCATCTCAGCGCATTCTGAGGGGTTTGAATTTTTTTCGTCTCAGAATACGCTCAGAATCAACCAGTTTGTTCAGTACACCCATGTTTCTTATTAAAAAATTCATCTCAGCGCATTCTGAGGGGTTTGAATTTTTTTCGTCTCAGAATACGCTCAGAATCAACCAGTTTGTTCAGTACACCCATGTTTCTTAGTAAAGAATTAATCTCAGCGCATTCTGAGGGGTTTGAATTTTTTTCGTCTCAGAATACGCTCAGAATCAACCAGTTTGTTCAGTACACCCATGTTTCTTAGTAAAGAATTAATCTCAGCGCATTCTGAGGGGTTTGAATTTTTTTCGTCTCCGATCACGCTCAGAATCAACCAGTTTGTTCAGTACACCCATGTTTCTTAGTAAAGAATTAATCTCAGCGCATTCTGAGGGGTTTGAATTTTTTTCGTCTCAGAATACGCTCAGAATCAAGCAGTTTGTTCAGTACACCCATGTTTCTTAGTAAAGAATTAATCTCAGCGCATTCTGAGGGGTTTGAATTTTTTTCGTCTCAGAATACGCTCAGAATCAACCAGTTTGTTCAGTACACCCATGTTTCTTAGTAAAGAATTAATCTCAGCGCATTCTGAGGGGTTTGAATTTTTTTCGTCTCAGAATACGCTCAGAATCAACCAGTTTGTTCAGTACACCCATGTTTCTTAGTAAAGAATTAATCTCAGCGCATTCTGAGGGGTTTGAATTTTTTCGTCTCAGAATACGCTCAGAATCAACCAGTTTGTTCAGTACACCCATGTTTCTTAGTAAAGAATTAATCTCAGCGCATTCTGAGGGGTTTGAATTTTTTCGTCTCAGAATACGCTCAGAATCAACCAGTTTGTTCAGTACACCCATGTTTCTTAGTAAAGAATTAATCTCAGCGCATTCTGAGGGGTTTGAATTTTTTTCGTCTCAGAATACGCTCAGAATCAACCAGTTTGTTCAGTACACCCATGTTTCTTAGTAAAGAATTAATCTCAGCGCGTTTTGAGGGGTTTGAATTTTTTTCCTCTCCGATCACGCTCAGAATTAACCAGTTTGTTCAGTACACCCATGTTTCTTAGTAAAGAATTAATCTCAGCGCGTTTTGAGGGGTTTGAATTTTTTTCGTCTCCGATCACGCTCAGAATCAACCAGTTTGTTCAGTACACCCTTGTTTCTTAGTAAAGAATTAATCTCAGCGCGTTTTGAGGGGTTTGAATTTTTTTCGTCTCAGAATACGCTCAGAATCAACCAGTTTGTTCAGTACACCCATGTTTCTTAGTAAAGAATTAATCTCAGCGCGTTTTGAGGGGTTTGAATTTTTTTCGTCTCAGAATACGCTCAGAATCAACCAGTTTGTTCAGTACACCCATGTTTCTTAGTAAAGAATTAATCTCAGCGCATTCTGAGGGGTTTGAATTTTTTTCGTCTCAGAATACGCTCAGAATCAACCAGTTTGTTCAGTACACCCATGTTTCTTAGTAAAGAATTAATCTCAGCGCATTCTGAGGGGTTTGAATTTTTTTCGTCTCAGAATACGCTCAGAATCAACCAGTTTGTTCAGTACACCCATGTTTCTTAGTAAAGAATTAATCTCAGCGCATTCTGAGGGGTTTGAATTTTTTTCGTCTCAGAATACGCTCAGAATCAACCAGTTTGTTCAGTACACCCATGTTTCTTAGTAAAGAATTAATCTCAGCGCATTCTGAGGGGTTTGAATTTTTTTCGTCTCCGATCACGCTCAGAATCAACCAGTTTGTTCAGTACACCCATGTTTCTTAGTAAAGAATTAATCTCAGCGCATTCTGAGGGGTTTGAATTTTTTTCGTCTCAGAATACGCTCAGAATCAAGCAGTTTGTTCAGTACACCCATGTTTCTTAGTAAAGAATTAATCTCAGCGCATTCTGAGGGGTTTGAATTTTTTTCGTCTCAGAATACGCTCAGAATCAACCAGTTTGTTCAGTACACCCATGTTTCTTAGTAAAGAATTAATCTCAGCGCATTCTGAGGGGTTTGAATTTTTTTCGTCTCAGAATACGCTCAGAATCAACCAGTTTGTTCAGTACACCCATGTTTCTTAGTAAAGAATTAATCTCAGCGCATTCTGAGGGGTTTGAATTTTTTTCGTCTCAGAATACGCTCAGAATCAACCAGTTTGTTCAGTACACCCATGTTTCTTAGTAAAGAATTAATATCAGCGCATTCTGAGGGGTTTGAATTTTTTTCGTCTCAGAATACGCTCAGAATCAACCAGTTTGTTCAGTACACCCATGTTTCTTAGTAAAGAATTAATCTCAGCGCATTCTGAGGGGTTTGAATTTTTTTCGTCTCAGAATACGCTCAGAATCAACCAGTTTGTTCAGTACACCCATGTTTCTTAGTAAAGAATTAATCTCAATGCGTTTTGAGGGGTTTGAATTTTTTTTCGTCTCCGATCACGCTCAGAATCAACCAGTTTGTTCAGTACACCCTTGTTTCTTATTAAAAAATTCATCTCAGCGCATTCTGAGGGGTTTGAATTTTTTTCGTCTCAGAATACGCTCAGAATCAACCAGTTTGTTCAGTACACCCATGTTTCTTAGTAACGAATTAATCTCAGCGAATTCTGAGGGGTTTGAATTTTTTTCGTCTCCGATCACGCTCAGAATCAACCAGTTTGTTCAGTACACCCATGTTTCTTAGTAAAGAATTAATCTCAGCGCATTCTGAGGGGTTTGAATTTTTTTCGTCTCAGAATACGCTCAGAATCAACCAGTTTGTTCAGTACACCCATGTTTCTTAGTAAAGAATTAATCTCAGCGCATTCTGAGGGGTTTGAATTTTTTTTCGTCTCAGAATACGCTCAGAATCAACCAGTTTGTTCAGTACACCCTTGTTTCTTATTAAAAAATTCATCTCAGCGCATTCTGAGGGGTTTGAATTTTTTTCGTCTCAGAATACGCTCAGAATCAACCAGTTTGTTCAGTACACCCTTGTTTCTTAGTAAAGAATTAATCTCAGCGCGTTTTGAGGGGTTTGAATTTTTTTCGTCTCCGATCACGCTCAGAATCAACCAGTTTGTTCAGTACACCCTTGTTTCTTATTAAAAAATTCATCTCAGCGCATTCTGAGGGGTTTGAATTTTTTTCGTCTCAGAATACGCTCAGAATCAACCAGTTTGTTCAGTACACCCTTGTTTCTTAGTAAAGAATTAATCTCAGCGAATTCTGAGGGGTTTGAATTTTTTTTCGTCTCCGATCACGCTCAGAATCAACCAGTTTGTTCAGTACACCCATGTTTCTTAGTAAAGAATTAATCTCAGCGCATTCTGAGGGGTTTGAATTTTTTTCGTCTCAGAATACGCTCAGAATCAACCAGTTTGTTCAGTACACCCATGTTTCTTAGTAAAGAATTAATCTCAGCGCATTCTGAGGGGTTTGAATTTTTTTCGTCTCAGAATACGCTCAGAATCAACCAGTTTGTTAAGTACACCCATGTTTCTTAGTAAAGAATTAATCTCAGCGCATTCTGAGGGGTTTGAATTTTTTTCGTCTCAGAATACGCTCAGAATCAACCAGTTTGTTCAGTAGGCCTACACCCATGTTTCTTAGTAAAGAATTAATCTCAGCGCGTTTTGAGGGGTTTGAATTTTTTTCGTCTCAGAATACGCTCAGAATCAACCAGTTTGTTCAGTACACCCTTGTTTCTTATTTAAAAATTCATCTCAGCGCATTCTGAGGGGTTTGAATTTTTTTCGTCTCAGAATACGCTCAGAATCAACCAGTTTGTTCAGTACACCCATGTTTCTTAGTAAAGAATTAATCTCAGCGCATTCTGAGGGGTTTGAATTTTTTTCGTCTCAGAATACGCTCAGAATCAACCAGTTTGTTCAGTACACCCATGTTTCTTAGTAAAGAATTAATCTCAGCGCATTCTGAGGGGTTTGAATTTTTTTCGTCTCAGAATACGCTCAGAATCAACCAGTTTGTTCAGTTCACCCATGTTTCTTAGTAAAGAATTAATCTCAGCGCATTCTGAGGGGTTTGAATTTTTTTCGTCTCAGAATACGCTCAGAATCAACCAGTTTGTTCAGTACACCCATGTTTCTTAGTAAAGAATTAATCTCAGCGCGTTTTGAGGGGTTTGAATTCTTTTCGTCTCCGATCACGCTCAGAATTAACCAGTTTGTTCAGTACACCCATGTTTCTTAGTAAAGAATTAATCTCAGCGCGTTTTGAGGGGTTTGAATTTTTTTCGTCTCCGATCACGCTCAGAATCAACCAGTTTGTTCAGTACACCCTTGTTTCTTAGTAAAGAATTAATCTCAGCGCGTTTTGAGGGGTTTGAATTTTTTTCGTCTCAGAATACGCTCAGAATCAACCAGTTTGTTCAGTACACCCATGTTTCTTAGTAAAGAATTAATCTCAGCGCGTTTTGAGGGGTTTGAATTTTTTTCGTCTCAGAATACGCTCAGAATCAACCAGTTTGTTCAGTACACCCATGTTTCTTAGTAAAGAATTAATCTCAGCGCATTCTGAGGGGTTTGAATTTTTTTCGTCTCAGAATACGCTCAGAATCAACCAGTTTGTTCAGTACACCCATGTTTCTTAGTAAAGAATTAATCTCAGCGCATTCTGAGGGGTTTGAATTTTTTTCGTCTCAGAATACGCTCAGAATCAACCAGTTTGTTCAGTACACCCATGTTTCTTAGTAAAGAATTAATCTCAGCGCATTCTGAGGGGTTTGAATTTTTTTCGTCTCAGAATACGCTCAGAATCAACCAGTTTGTTCAGTACACCCATGTTTCTTAGTAAAGAATTAATCTCAGCGCATTCTGAGGGGTTTGAATTTTTTTCGTCTCAGAATACGCTCAGAATCAACCAGTTTGTTCAGTACACCCATGTTTCTTAGTAAAGAATTAATCTCAGCGCATTCTGAGGGGTTTGAATTTTTTTCGTCTCAGAATACGCTCAGAATCAACCAGTTTGTTCAGTACACCCATGTTTCTTAGTAAAGAATTAATCTCAGCGCGTTTTGAGGGGTTTGAATTTTTTTCGTCTCCGATCACGCTCAGAATCAACCAGTTTGTTCAGTACACCCTTGTTTCTTATTAAAAAATTCATCTCAGCGCATTCTGAGGGGTTTGAATTTTTTTCGTCTCAGAATACGCTCAGAATCAACCAGTTTGTTCAGTACACCCTTGTTTCTTAGTAAAGAATTAATCTCAGCGAATTCTGAGGGGTTTGATTTTTTTTTCGTCTCCGATCACGCTCAGAATCAACCAGTTTGTTCAGTACACCCATGTTTCTTAGTAAAGAATTAATCTCAGCGCATTCTGAGGGGTTTGAATTTTTTTCGTCTCAGAATACGCTCAGAATCAACCAGTTTGTTCAGTACACCCATGTTTCTTAGTAAAGAATTAATCTCAGCGCATTCTGAGGGGTTTGAATTTTTTTCGTCTCAGAATACGCTCAGAATCAACCAGTTTGTTAAGTACACCCATGTTTCTTAGTAAAGAATTAATCTCAGCGCATTCTGAGGGGTTTGAATTTTTTTCGTCTCAGAATACGCTCAGAATCAACCAGTTTGTTCAGTAGGCCTACACCCATGTTTCTTAGTAAAGAATTAATCTCAGCGCGTTTTGAGGGGTTTGAATTTTTTTCGTCTCAGAATACGCTCAGAATCAACCAGTTTGTTCAGTACACCCTTGTTTCTTATTTAAAAATTCATCTCAGCGCATTCTGAGGGGTTTGAATTTTTTTCGTCTCAGAATACGCTCAGAATCAACCAGTTTGTTCAGTACACCCATGTTTCTTAGTAAAGAATTAATCTCAGCGCATTCTGAGGGGTTTGAATTTTTTTCGTCTCAGAATACGCTCAGAATCAACCAGTTTGTTCAGTACACCCATGTTTCTTAGTAAAGAATTAATCTCAGCGCATTCTGAGGGGTTTGAATTTTTTTCGTCTCAGAATACGCTCAGAATCAACCAGTTTGTTCAGTTCACCCATGTTTCTTAGTAAAGAATTAATCTCAGCGCATTCTGAGGGGTTTGAATTTTTTTCGTCTCAGAATACGCTCAGAATCAACCAGTTTGTTCAGTACACCCATGTTTCTTAGTAAAGAATTAATCTCAGCGCGTTTTGAGGGGTTTGAATTTTTTTCGTCTCCGATCACGCTCAGAATTAACCAGTTTGTTCAGTACACCCATGTTTCTTAGTAAAGAATTAATCTCAGCGCGTTTTGAGGGGTTTGAATTTTTTTCGTCTCCGATCACGCTCAGAATCAACCAGTTTGTTCAGTACACCCTTGTTTCTTAGTAAAGAATTAATCTCAGCGCGTTTTGAGGGGTTTGAATTTTTTTCGTCTCAGAATACGCTCAGAATCAACCAGTTTGTTCAGTACACCCATGTTTCTTAGTAAAGAATTAATCTCAGCGCGTTTTGAGGGGTTTGAATTTTTTTCGTCTCAGAATACGCTCAGAATCAACCAGTTTGTTCAGTACACCCATGTTTCTTAGTAAAGAATTAATCTCAGCGCATTCTGAGGGGTTTGAATTTTTTTCGTCTCAGAATACGCTCAGAATCAACCAGTTTGTTCAGTACACCCATGTTTCTTAGTAAAGAATTAATCTCAGCGCATTCTGAGGGGTTTGAATTTTTTTCGTCTCAGAATACGCTCAGAATCAACCAGTTTGTTCAGTACACCCATGTTTCTTAGTAAAGAATTAATCTCAGCGCATTCTGAGGGGTTTGAATTTTTTTCGTCTCCGATCACGCTCAGAATCAACCAGTTTGTTCAGTACACCCATGTTTCTTAGTAAAGAATTAATCTCAGCGCATTCTGAGGGGTTTGAATTTTTTTCGTCTCAGAATACGCTCAGAATCAACCAGTTTGTTCAGTACACCCATGTTTCTTATTAAAAAATTCATCTCAGCGCATTCTGAGGGGTTTGAATTTTTTTCGTCTCAGAATACGCTCAGAATCAACCAGTTTGTTCAGTACACCCATGTTTCTTATTAAAAAATTCATCTCAGCGCATTCTGAGGGGTTTGAATTTTTTTCGTCTCAGAATACGCTCAGAATCAACCAGTTTGTTCAGTACACCCATGTTTCTTAGTAAAGAATTAATCTCAGCGCATTCTGAGGGGTTTGAATTTTTTTCGTCTCAGAATACGCTCAGAATCAACCAGTTTGTTCAGTACACCCATGTTTCTTAGTAAAGAATTAATCTCAGCGCATTCTGAGGGGTTTGAATTTTTTTCGTCTCCGATCACGCTCAGAATCAACCAGTTTGTTCAGTACACCCATGTTTCTTAGTAAAGAATTAATCTCAGCGCATTCTGAGGGGTTTGAATTTTTTTCGTCTCAGAATACGCTCAGAATCAACCAGTTTGTTCAGTACACCCATGTTTCTTAGTAAAGAATTAATCTCAGCGCATTCTGAGGGGTTTGAATTTTTTTCGTCTCAGAATACGCTCAGAATCAACTAGTTTGTTCAGTACACCCATGTTTCTTAGTAAAGAATTAATCTCAGCGCATTCTGAGGGGTTTGAATTTTTTTCGTCTCAGAATACGCTCAGAATCAACCAGTTTGTTCAGTACACCCATGTTTCTTAGTAAAGAATTAATCTCAGCGCATTCTGAGGGGTTTGATTTTTTTTCGTCTCAGAATACGCTCAGAATCAACCAGTTTGTTCAGTACACCCATGTTTCTTAGTAAAGAATTAATCTCAGCGCATTCTGAGGGGTTTGAATTTTTTTCGTCTCAGAATACGCTCAGAATCAACCAGTTTGTTCAGTACACCCATGTTTCTTAGTAAAGAATTAATCTCAGCGCATTCTGAGGGGTTTGAATTTTTTTCGTCTCAGAATACGCTCAGAATCAACCAGTTTGTTCAGTACACCCATGTTTCTTAGTAAAGAATTAATCTCAGCGCATTCTGAGGGGTTTGAATTTTTTTCGTCTCAGAATACGCTCAGAATCAACCAGTTTGTTCAGTACACCCATGTTTCTTAGTAAAGAATTAATCTCAGCGCATTCTGAGGGGTTTGAATTTTTTTCGTCTCAGAATACGCTCAGAATCAACCAGTTTGTTCAGTACACCCATGTTTCTTAGTAAAGAATTAATCTCAGCGCATTCTGAGGGGTTTGAATTTTTTTCGTCTCAGAATACGCTCAGAATGAACCAGTTTGTTCACAACACCCCTGTTTCTTATTAAAAAATTCATCTCAGCGTGTTTTGAGGGGTTTTAATTTTGTTCGTCTCCGATCGCGCTTAGATTCACTCAAAAGACAAGCTGGCTGTGTGGTATCCTTGTGGTTAATCCTGCGCAGATTGTTATACAATTGTTTTAGTTTGTAATACTCTTGCTTCACTAGCCACTTTGCTTGTGATTACATGATGTATTTGTGGTTTTGTGACCTGGTTTTGTGCCTCAAAGGATGTTGTGTTCTTTTTAACCTGGAAAGTGTATTGACATCTGGTGGCTTACAGGTTTACAGGAGTTTTGAGGTATTTTATTTTTTTTCATCTCCGATCGCGCTTAGATTCAACCAGTACGGTCCCAACACTGTTGTTTCTTAGTAAAGAATTAATCTCAGCGCGTTTTGAGGGGTTTGAATTTTTTTCGTCTCCGATCACGCTCAGAATCAACCAGTTTGTTCAGTACACCCATGTTTCTTAGTAAAGAAATAATCTCAGCGCGTTTTGAGGGGTTTGAATTTTTTTCATCTCCGATCACGCTCAGAATCAACCAGTTTGTTCAGTACACCCATGTTTCTTAGTAAAGAATTAATCTCAGCGCGTTTTGAGGGGTTTGAATTTTTTTCGTCTCCGATCACGCTCAGAATCAACCAGTTTGTTCAGTACACCCTTGTTTCTTATTAAAAAATTCATCTCAGCGCATTCTGAGGGGTTTGAATTTTTTTTCGTCTCAGAATACGCTCAGAATCAACCAGTTTGTTCAGTACACCCATGTTTCTTAGTAAAGAATTAATCTCAGCGCATTCTGAGGGGTTTGAATTTTTTTCGTCTCAGAATACGCTCAGAATCAACCAGTTTGTTCAGTACACCCATGTTTCTTAGTAAAGAATTAATCTCAGCGCATTCTGAGGGGTTTGAATTTTTTTCGTCTCAGAATACGCTCAGAATCAACCAGTTTGTTCAGTACACCCATGTTTCTTAGTAAAGAATTAATCTCAGCGCATTCTGAGGGGTTTGAATTTTTTTCGTCTCAGAATACGCTCAGAATCAACCAGTTTGTTCAGTACACCCATGTTTCTTAGTAAAGAATTAATCTCAGCGCATTCTGAGGGGTTTGAATTTTTTTCGTCTCAGAATACGCTCAGAATCAACCAGTTTGTTCAGTACACCCATGTTTCTTAGTAAAGAATTAATCTCAGCGCATTCTGAGGGGTTTGAATTTTTTTCGTCTCCGATCACGCTCAGAATCAACCAGTTTGTTCAGTACACCCATGTTTCTTAGTAAAGAATTAATCTCAGCGCATTCTGAGGGGTTGAATTTTTTTCGTCTCAGAATACGCTCAGAATCAACTAGTTTGTTCAGTACACCCATGTTTCTTAGTAAAGAATTAATCTCAGCGCATTCTGAGGGGTTTGAATTTTTTTCGTCTCAGAATACGCTCAGAATCAACCAGTTTGTTCAGTACACCCATGTTTCTTAGTAAAGAATTAATCTCAGCGCATTCTGAGGGGTTTGAATTTTTTTCGTCTCAGAATACGCTCAGAATCAACCAGTTTGTTCAGTACACCCATGTTTCTTAGTAAAGAATTAATCTCAGCGCATTCTGAGGGGTTTGAATTTTTTTCGTCTCAGAATACGCTCAGAATCAACCAGTTTGTTCAGTACACCCATGTTTCTTAGTAAAGAATTAATCTCAGCGCATTCTGAGGGGTTGAATTTTTTTCGTCTCCGATCACGCTCAGAATCAACCAGTTTGTTCAGTACACCCATGTTTCTTAGTAAAGAATTAATCTCAGCGCATTCTGAGGGGTTTGAATTTTTTTCGTCTCAGAATACGCTCAGAATCAACCAGTTTGTTCAGTACACCCATGTTTCTTAGTAAAGAATTAATCTCAGCGCATTCTGAGGGGTTTGAATTTTTTTCGTCTCAGAATACGCTCAGAATCAACCAGTTTGTTCAGTACACCCATGTTTCTTAGTAAAGAATTAATCTCAGCGCATTCTGAGGGGTTTGAATTTTTTTCGTCTCAGAATACGCTCAGAATCAACCAGTTTGTTCAGTACACCCATGTTTCTTAGTAAAGAATTAATCTCAGCGCATTCTGAGGGGTTTGAATTTTTTTCGTCTCAGAATACGCTCAGAATCAACCAGTTTGTTCAGTACACCCATGTTTCTTAGTAAAGAATTAATCTCAGCGCATTCTGAGGGGTTTGAATTTTTTTCGTCTCAGAATACGCTCAGAATCAACCAGTTTGTTCAGTACACCCATGTTTCTTAGTAAAGAATTAATCTCAGCGCATTCTGAGGGGTTTGAATTTTTTTCGTCTCAGAATACGCTCAGAATCAACCAGTTTGTTCAGTACACCCATGTTTCTTAGTAAAGAATTAATCTCAGCGCATTCTGAGGGGTTTGAATTTTTTTCGTCTCAGAATACGCTCAGAATCAACCAGTTTGTTCAGTACACCCATGTTTCTTATTAAAAAATTCATCTCAGCGCATTCTGAGGGGTTTGAATTTTTTTCGTCTCAGAATACGCTCAGAATCAACCAGTTTGTTCAGTACACCCATGTTTCTTATTAAAAAATTCATCTCAGCGCATTCTGAGGGGTTTGAATTTTTTTCGTCTCAGAATACGCTCAGAATCAACCAGTTTGTTCAGTACACCCATGTTTCTTAGTAAAGAATTAATCTCAGCGCATTCTGAGGGGTTTGAATTTTTTTCGTCTCAGAATACGCTCAGAATCAACCAGTTTGTTCAGTACACCCATGTTTCTTAGTAAAGAATTAATCTCAGCGCATTCTGAGGGGTTTGAATTTTTTTCGTCTCCGATCACGCTCAGAATCAACCAGTTTGTTCAGTACACCCATGTTTCTTAGTAAAGAATTAATCTCAGCGCATTCTGAGGGGTTTGAATTTTTTTCGTCTCAGAATACGCTCAGAATCAAGCAGTTTGTTCAGTACACCCATGTTTCTTAGTAAAGAATTAATCTCAGCGCATTCTGAGGGGTTTGAATTTTTTTCGTCTCAGAATACGCTCAGAATCAACCAGTTTGTTCAGTACACCCATGTTTCTTAGTAAAGAATTAATCTCAGCGCATTCTGAGGGGTTTGAATTTTTTTCGTCTCAGAATACGCTCAGAATCAACCAGTTTGTTCAGTACACCCATGTTTCTTAGTAAAGAATTAATCTCAGCGCATTCTGAGGGGTTTGAATTTTTTTCGTCTCAGAATACGCTCAGAATCAACCAGTTTGTTCAGTACACCCATGTTTCTTAGTAAAGAATTAATCTCAGCGCATTCTGAGGGGTTTGAATTTTTTTCGTCTCAGAATACGCTCAGAATCAACCAGTTTGTTCAGTACACCCATGTTTCTTAGTAAAGAATTAATCTCAGCGCATTCTGAGGGGTTTGAATTTTTTTCGTCTCAGAATACGCTCAGAATCAACCAGTTTGTTCAGTACACCCATGTTTCTTAGTAAAGAATTAATCTCAGCGCATTCTGAGGGGTTTGAATTTTTTTCGTCTCAGAATACGCTCAGAATCAACCAGTTTGTTCAGTACACCCATGTTTCTTAGTAAAGAATTAATCTCAGCGCATTCTGAGGGGTTTGAATTTTTTTCGTCTCAGAATACGCTCAGAATCAACCAGTTTGTTCAGTACACCCATGTTTCTTAGTAAAGAATTAATCTCAGCGCATTCTGAGGGGTTTGAATTTTTTTCGTCTCAGAATACGCTCAGAATCAACCAGTTTGTTCAGTACACCCATGTTTCTTAGTAAAGAATTAATCTCAGCGCATTCTGAGGGGTTTGAATTTTTTTCGTCTCAGAATACGCTCAGAATCAACCAGTTTGTTCAGTACACCCATGTTTCTTAGTAAAGAATTAATCTCAGCGCATTCTGAGGGGTTTGAATTTTTTTCGTCTCAGAATACGCTCAGAATCAACCAGTTTGTTCAGTACACCCATGTTTCTTAGTAAAGAATTAATCTCAGCGCATTCTGAGGGGTTTGAATTTTTTTCGTCTCAGAATACGCTCAGAATCAACCAGTTTGTTCAGTACACCCATGTTTCTTAGTAAAGAATTAATCTCAGCGCATTCTGAGGGGTTTGAATTTTTTTCGTCTCAGAATACGCTCAGAATCAACCAGTTTGTTCAGTACACCCATGTTTCTTAGTAAAGAATTAATCTCAGCGCATTCTGAGGGGTTTGAATTTTTTTCGTCTCCGATCACGCTCAGAATCAACCAGTTTGTTCAGTACACCCATGTTTCTTAGTAAAGAATTAATCTCAGCGCATTCTGAGGGGTTTGAATTTTTTTCGTCTCAGAATACGCTCAGAATCAACCAGTTTGTTCAGTACACCCATGTTTCTTAGTAAAGAATTAATCTCAGCGCATTCTGAGGGGTTTGAATTTTTTTCGTCTCAGAATACGCTCAGAATCAACCAGTTTGTTCAGTACACCCATGTTTCTTAGTAAAGAATTAATCTCAGCGCATTCTGAGGGGTTTGAATTTTTTTCGTCTCAGAATACGCTCAGAATCAACCAGTTTGTTCAGTACACCCATGTTTCTTAGTAAAGAATTAATCTCAGCGCATTCTGAGGGGTTTGAATTTTTTTCGTCTCAGAATACGCTCAGAATGAACCAGTTTGTTCACAACACCCCTGTTTCTTATTAAAAAATTCATCTCAGCGTGTTTTGAGGGGTTTTAATTTTGTTCGTCTCCGATCGCGCTTAGATTCACTCAAAAGACAAGCTGGCTGTGTGGTATCCTTGTGGTTAATCCTGCGCAGATTGTTATACAATTGTTTTAGTTTGTAATACTCTTGCTTCACTAGCCACTTTGCTTGTGATTACATGATGTATTTGTGGTTTTGTGACCTGGTTTTGTGCCTCAAAGGATGTTGTGTTCTTTTTAACCTGGAAAGTGTATTGACATCTGGTGGCTTACAGGTTTACAGGAGTTTTGAGGTATTTTATTTTTTTTCATCTCCGATCGCGCTTAGATTCAACCAGTACGGTCCCAACACTGTTGTTTCTTAGTAAAGAATTAATCTCAGCGCGTTTTGAGGGGTTTGAATTTTTTTCGTCTCCGATCACGCTCAGAATCAACCAGTTTGTTCAGTACACCCATGTTTCTTAGTAAAGAAATAATCTCAGCGCGTTTTGAGGGGTTTGAATTTTTTTCATCTCCGATCACGCTCAGAATCAACCAGTTTGTTCAGTACACCCATGTTTCTTAGTAAAGAATTAATCTCAGCGCGTTTTGAGGGGTTTGAATTTTTTTCGTCTCCGATCACGCTCAGAATCAACCAGTTTGTTCAGTACACCCTTGTTTCTTATTAAAAAATTCATCTCAGCGCATTCTGAGGGGTTTGAATTTTTTTCGTCTCAGAATACGCTCAGAATCAACCAGTTTGTTCAGTACACCCATGTTTCTTAGTAAAGAATTAATCTCAGCGCATTCTGAGGGGTTTGAATTTTTTTCGTCTCAGAATACGCTCAGAATCAACCAGTTTGTTCAGTACACCCATGTTTCTTAGTAAAGAATTAATCTCAGCGCATTCTGAGGGGTTTGAATTTTTTTCGTCTCAGAATACGCTCAGAATCAACCAGTTTGTTCAGTACACCCATGTTTCTTAGTAAAGAATTAATCTCAGCGCATTCTGAGGGGTTTGAATTTTTTTCGTCTCAGAATACGCTCAGAATCAACCAGTTTGTTCAGTACACCCATGTTTCTTAGTAAAGAATTAATCTCAGCGCATTCTGAGGGGTTTGAATTTTTTTCGTCTCAGAATACGCTCAGAATCAACCAGTTTGTTCAGTACACCCATGTTTCTTAGTAAAGAATTAATCTCAGCGCATTCTGAGGGGTTTGAATTTTTTTCGTCTCCGATCACGCTCAGAATCAACCAGTTTGTTCAGTACACCCATGTTTCTTAGTAAAGAATTAATCTCAGCGCATTCTGAGGGGTTTGAATTTTTTTCGTCTCAGAATACGCTCAGAATCAACTAGTTTGTTCAGTACACCCATGTTTCTTAGTAAAGAATTAATCTCAGCGCATTCTGAGGGGTTTGAATTTTTTTCGTCTCAGAATACGCTCAGAATCAACCAGTTTGTTCAGTACACCCATGTTTCTTAGTAAAGAATTAATCTCAGCGCATTCTGAGGGGTTTGAATTTTTTTCGTCTCAGAATACGCTCAGAATCAACCAGTTTGTTCAGTACACCCATGTTTCTTAGTAAAGAATTAATCTCAGCGCATTCTGAGGGGTTTGAATTTTTTTCGTCTCAGAATACGCTCAGAATCAACCAGTTTGTTCAGTACACCCATGTTTCTTAGTAAAGAATTAATCTCAGCGCATTCTGAGGGGTTTGAATTTTTTTCGTCTCCGATCACGCTCAGAATCAACCAGTTTGTTCAGTACACCCATGTTTCTTAGTAAAGAATTAATCTCAGCGCATTCTGAGGGGTTTGAATTTTTTTCGTCTCAGAATACGCTCAGAATCAACCAGTTTGTTCAGTACACCCATGTTTCTTAGTAAAGAATTAATCTCAGCGCATTCTGAGGGGTTTGAATTTTTTTCGTCTCAGAATACGCTCAGAATCAACCAGTTTGTTCAGTACACCCATGTTTCTTAGTAAAGAATTAATCTCAGCGCATTCTGAGGGGTTTGAATTTTTTTCGTCTCAGAATACGCTCAGAATCAACCAGTTTGTTCAGTACACCCATGTTTCTTAGTAAAGAATTAATCTCAGCGCATTCTGAGGGGTTTGAATTTTTTTCGTCTCAGAATACGCTCAGAATCAACCAGTTTGTTCAGTACACCCATGTTTCTTAGTAAAGAATTAATCTCAGCGCATTCTGAGGGGTTTGAATTTTTTTCGTCTCAGAATACGCTCAGAATCAACCAGTTTGTTCAGTACACCCATGTTTCTTAGTAAAGAATTAATCTCAGCGCATTCTGAGGGGTTTGAATTTTTTTCGTCTCAGAATACGCTCAGAATCAACCAGTTTGTTCAGTACACCCATGTTTCTTAGTAAAGAATTAATCTCAGCGCATTCTGAGGGGTTTGAATTTTTTTCGTCTCAGAATACGCTCAGAATCAACCAGTTTGTTCAGTACACCCATGTTTCTTAGTAAAGAATTAATCTCAGCGCATTCTGAGGGGTTTGAATTTTTTTCGTCTCCGATCACGCTCAGAATCAACCAGTTTGTTCAGTACACCCATGTTTCTTAGTAAAGAATTAATCTCAGCGCATTCTGAGGGGTTTGAATTTTTTTCGTCTCAGAATACGCTCAGAATCAAGCAGTTTGTTCAGTACACCCATGTTTCTTAGTAAAGAATTAATCTCAGCGCATTCTGAGGGGTTTGAATTTTTTTCGTCTCAGAATACGCTCAGAATCAACCAGTTTGTTCAGTACACCCATGTTTCTTAGTAAAGAATTAATCTCAGTGCATTCTGAGGGGTTTGAATTTTTTTCGTCTCAGAATACGCTCAGAATCAACCAGTTTGTTCAGTACACCCATGTTTCTTAGTAAAGAATTAATCTCAGCGCATTCTGAGGGGTTTGAATTTTTTTCGTCTCAGAATACGCTCAGAATCAACCAGTTTGTTCAGTACACCCATGTTTCTTAGTAAAGAATTAATATCAGCGCATTCTGAGGGGTTTGAATTTTTTTCGTCTCAGAATACGCTCAGAATCAACCAGTTTGTTCAGTACACCCATGTTTCTTAGTAAAGAATTAATCTCAGCGCATTCTGAGGGGTTTGAATTTTTTTCGTCTCAGAATACGCTCAGAATCAACCAGTTTGTTCAGTACACCCATGTTTCTTAGTAAAGAATTAATCTCAGCGCATTCTGAGGGGTTTGAATTTTTTTCGTCTCAGAATACGCTCAGAATCAACCAGTTTGTTCAGTACACCCATGTTTCTTAGTAAAGAATTAATCTCAGCGCATTCTGAGGGGTTTGAATTTTTTTCGTCTCAGAATATGCTCAGAATCAACCAGTTTGTTCAGTACACCCATGTTTCTTAGTAAAGAATTAATCTCAGCGCATTCTGAGGGGTTTGAATTTTTTTCGTCTCAGAATACGCTCAGAATCAACCAGTTTGTTCAGTACACCCATGTTTCTTAGTAAAGAATTAATATCAGCGCATTCTGAGGGGTTTGAATTTTTTTCGTCTCAGAATACGCTCAGAATCAACCAGTTTGTTCAGTACACCCATGTTTCTTAGTAAAGAATTAATCTCAGCGCATTCTGAGGGGTTTGAATTTTTTTCGTCTCAGAATACGCTCAGAATCAACCAGTTTGTTCAGTACACCCATGTTTCTTAGTAAAGAATTAATCTCAGCGCATTCTGAGGGGTTTGAATTTTTTTCGTCTCAGAATATGCTCAGAATCAACCAGTTTGTTCAGTACACCCATGTTTCTTAGTAAAGAATTAATCTCAGCGCATTCTGAGGGGTTTGAATTTTTTTCGTCTCAGAATACGCTCAGAATCAACCAGTTTGTTCAGTACACCCATGTTTCTTAGTAAAGAATTAATCTCAGCGCGTTTTGAGGGGTTTGAATTTTTTTCGTCTCCGATCACGCTCAGAATCAACCAGTTTGTTCAGTCCACCCTTGTTTCTTATTAAAAAATTCATCTCAGCGCATTCTGAGGGGTTTGAATTTTTTTCGTCTCAGAATACGCTCAGAATCAACCAGTTTGTTCAGTACACCCATGTTTCTTAGTAAAGAATTAATCTCAGCGCATTCTGAGGGGTTTGAATTTTTTTCGTCTCAGAATACGCTCAGAATCAACCAGTTTGTTCAGTACACCCATGTTTCTTAGTAAAGAATTAATCTCAGCGCATTCTGAGGGGTTTGAATTTTTTTCGTCTCAGAATACGCTCAGAATCAACCAGTTTGTTCAGTACACCCATGTTTCTTAGTAAAGAATTAATCTCAGCGCATTCTGAGGGGTTTGAATTTTTTTCGTCTAAGAATATGCTCAGAATCAACCAGTTTGTTCAGTACACCCATGTTTCTTAGTAAAGAATTAATCTCAGCGCATTCTGAGGGGTTTGAATTTTTTTCGTCTCAGAATACGCTCAGAATCAACCAGTTTGTTCAGTACACCCATGTTTCTTATTAAAAAATTCATCTCAGCGCATTCTGAGGGGTTTGAATTTTTTTCGTCTCAGAATACGCTCAGAATCAACCAGTTTGTTCAGTACACCCATGTTTCTTAGTAAAGAATTAATCTCAGCGCATTCTGAGGGGTTTGAATTTTTTTCGTCTCAGAATATGCTCAGAATCAACCAGTTTGTTCAGTACACCCATGTTTCTTAGTAAAAAATTAATCTCAGCGCATTCTGAGGGGTTTGAATTTTTTTCGTCTCAGAATACGCTCAGAATCAACCAGTTTGTTCAGTACACCCATGTTTCTTAGTAAAGAATTAATCTCAGCGCATTCTGAGGGGTTTGAATTTTTTTCGTCTCAGAATACGCTCAGAATCAACCAGTTTGTTCAGTACACCCATGTTTCTTAGTAAAGAATTAATCTCAGCGCATTCTGAGGGGTTTGAATTTTTTTCGTCTCAGAATACGCTCAGAATCAACCAGTTTGTTCAGTACACCCATGTTTCTTAGTAAAGAATTAATCTCAGCGCATTCTGAGGGGTTTGAATTTTTTTCGTCTCCGATCACGCTCAGAATCAACCAGTTTGTTCAGTACACCCATGTTTCTTAGTAAAGAATTAATCTCAGCGCATTCTGAGGGGTTTGAATTTTTTTCGTCTCAGAATACGCTCAGAATCAACTAGTTTGTTCAGTACACCCATGTTTCTTAGTAAAGAATTAATCTCAGCGCATTCTGAGGGGTTTGAATTTTTTTCGTCTCCGATCACGCTCAGAATCAACCAGTTTGTTCAGTACACCCATGTTTCTTAGTAAAGAATTAATCTCAGCGCATTCTGAGGGGTTTGAATTTTTTTCGTCTCAGAATACGCTCAGAATCAACCAGTTTGTTCAGTACACCCATGTTTCTTATTAAAAAATTCATCTCAGCGCATTCTGAGGGGTTTGAATTTTTTTCGTCTCAGAATACGCTCAGAATCAACCAGTTTGTTCAGTACACCCATGTTTCTTATTAAAAAATTCATCTCAGCGCATTCTGAGGGGTTTGAATTTTTTTCGTCTCAGAATACGCTCAGAATCAACCAGTTTGTTCAGTACACCCATGTTTCTTAGTAAAGAATTAATCTCAGCGCATTCTGAGGGGTTTTAATTTTTTTCGTCTCAGAATACGCTCAGAATCAACCAGTTTGTTCAGTACACCCATGTTTCTTAGTAAAGAATTAATCTCAGCGCATTCTGAGGGGTTTGAATTTTTTTCGTCTCAGAATACGCTCAGAATCAACCAGTTTGTTCAGTACACCCATGTTTCTTAGTAAAGAATTAATCTCAGCGCATTCTGAGGGGTTTGAAATTTTTTCGTCTCAGAATACGCTCAGAATCAACCAGTTTGTTCAGTACACCCATGTTTCTTAGTAAAGAATTAATCTCAGCGCATTCTGAGGGGTTTGAATGTTTTTCGTCTCAGAATACGCTCAGAATCAACCAGTTTGTTCAGTACACCCATGTTTCTTAGTAAAGAATTAATCTCAGCGCATTCTGAGGGGTTTGAATTTTTTTCGTCTCAGAATACGCTCAGAATCAACCAGTTTGTTCAGTACACCCATGTTTCTTAGTAAAGAATTAATCTCAGCGCATTCTGAGGGGTTTGAATTTTTTTCGTCTCAGAATACGCTCAGAATCAACCAGTTTGTTCAGTACACCCATGTTTCTTTGTAAAGAATTAATCTCAGCGCATTCTGAGGGGTTTGAATTTTTTTCGTCTCAGAATACGCTCAGAATCAACCAGTTTGTTCACTACACCCATGTTTCTTAGTAAAGAATTAATCTCAGCGCATTCTGAGGGGTTTGAATTTTTTTCGTCTCAGAATACGCTCAGAATGAACCAGTTTGTTCACAACACCCCTGTTTCTTATTAAAAAATTCATCTCAGCGTGTTTTGAGGGGTTTTAATTTTGTTCGTCTCCGATCGCGCTTAGATTCACTCAAAAGACAAGCTGGCTGTGTGGTATCCTTGTGGTTAATCCTGCGCAGATTGTTATACAATTGTTTTAGTTTGTAATACTCTTGCTTCACTAGCCACTTTGCTTGTGATTACATGATGTATTTGTGGTTTTGTGACCTGGTTTTGTGCCTCAAAGGATGTTGTGTTCTTTTTAACCTGGAAAGTGTATTGACATCTGGTGGCTTACAGGTTTACAGGAGTTTTGAGGTATTTTATTTTTTTTCATCTCCGATCGCGCTTAGATTCAACCAGTACGGTCCCAACACTGTTGTTTCTTAGTAAAGAATTAATCTCAGCGCGTTTTGAGGGGTTTGAATTTTTTTCGTCTCCGATCACGCTCAGAATCAACCAGTTTGTTCAGTACACCCTTGTTTCTTAGTAAAGAATTAATCTCAGCGCGTTTTGAGGGGTTTGAATTTTTTTCGTCTCAGAATACGCTCAGAATCAACCAGTTTGTTCAGTACACCCATGTTTCTTAGTAAAGAATTAATCTCAGCGCATTCTGAGGGGTTTGAATTTTTTTCGTCTCAGAATACGCTCAGAATCAACCAGTTTGTTCAGTACACCCATGTTTCTTAGTAAAGAATTAATCTCAGCGCATTCTGAGGGGTTTGAATTTTTTTCGTCTCAGAATACGCTCAGAATCAAGCAGTTTGTTCAGTACACCCATGTTTCTTAGTAAAGAATTAATCTCAGCGCATTCTGAGGGGTTTGAATTTTTTTCGTCTCAGAATACGCTCAGAATCAACCAGTTTGTTCAGTACACCCATGTTTCTTAGTAAAGAATTAATCTCAGCGCATTCTGAGGGGTTTGAATTTTTTTCGTCTCAGAATACGCTCAGAATCAACCAGTTTGTTCAGTACACCCATGTTTCTTAGTAAAGAATTAATCTCAGCGCATTCTGAGGGGTTTGAATTTTTTTCGTCTCAGAATACGCTCAGAATCAAGCAGTTTGTTCAGTACACCCATGTTTCTTAGTAAAGAATTAATCTCAGCGCATTCTGAGGGGTTTGAATTTTTTTCGTCTCAGAATACGCTCAGAATCAACCAGTTTGTTCAGTACACCCATGTTTCTTAGTAAAGAATTAATCTCAGCGCATTCTGAGGGGTTTGAATTTTTTTCGTCTCAGAATACGCTCAGAATCAACCAGTTTGTTCAGTACACCCATGTTTCTTAGTAAAGAATTAATCTCAGCGCATTCTGAGGGGTTTGAATTTTTTTCGTCTCAGAATACGCTCAGAATCAACCAGTTTGTTCAGTACACCCATGTTTCTTAGTAAAGAATTAATCTCAGCGCATTCTGAGGGGTTTGAATTTTTTTCGTCTCAGAATACGCTCAGAATCAACCAGTTTGTTCAGTACACCCATGTTTCTTAGTAAAGAATTAATCTCAGCGCATTCTGAGGGGTTTGAATTTTTTTCGTCTCAGAATACGCTCAGAATCAACCAGTAAAGAATTAATCTCAGCGCATTCTGAGGGGTTTGAATTTTTTTCGTCTCAGAATACGCTCAGAATCAACCAGTTTGTTCAGTACACCCATGTTTCTTAGTAAAGAATTAATCTCAGCGCATTCTGAGGGGTTTGAATTTTTTTCGTCTCAGAATACGCTCAGAATCAACCAGTTTGTTCAGTACACCCATGTTTCTTAGTAAAGAATTAATCTCAGCGCATTCTGAGGGGTTTGAATTTTTTTCGTCTCAGAATACGCTCAGAATCAACCAGTTTGTTCAGTACACCCATGTTTCTTAGTAAAGAATTAATCTCAGCGCATTCTGAGGGGTTTGAATTTTTTTCGTCTCCGATCACGCTCAGAATCAACCAGTTTGTTCAGTACACCCATGTTTCTTAGTAAAGAATTAATCTCAGCGCATTCTGAGGGGTTTGAATTTTTTTCGTCTCAGAATACGCTCAGAATCAAGCAGTTTGTTCAGTACACCCATGTTTCTTAGTAAAGAATTAATCTCAGCGCATTCTGAGGGGTTTGAATTTTTTTCGTCTCAGAATACGCTCAGAATCAACCAGTTTGTTCAGTACACCCATGTTTCTTAGTAAAGAATTAATCTCAGCGCATTCTGAGGGGTTTGAATTTTTTTCGTCTCAGAATACGCTCAGAATCAACCAGTTTGTTCAGTACACCCATGTCTCTTAGTAAAGAATTAATCTCAGCGCATTCTGAGGGGTTTGAATTTTTTTCGTCTCAGAATACGCTCAGAATCAACCAGTTTGTTCAGTACACCCATGTTTCTTAGTAAAGAATTAATCTCAGCGCATTCTGAGGGGTTTGAATTTTTTTCGTCTCAGAATACGCTCAGAATCAACCAGTTTGTTCAGTACACCCATGTTTCTTTGTAAAGAATTAATCTCAGCGCATTCTGAGGGGTTTGAATTTTTTTCGTCTCAGAATACGCTCAGAATCAACCAGTTTGTTCACTACACCCATGTTTCTTAGTAAAGAATTAATCTCAGCGCATTCTGAGGGGTTTGAATTTTTTTCGTCTCAGAATACGCTCAGAATGAACCAGTTTGTTCACAACACCCCTGTTTCTTATTAAAAAATTCATCTCAGCGTGTTTTGAGGGGTTTTAATTTTGTTCGTCTCCGATCGCGCTTAGATTCACTCAAAAGACAAGCTGGCTGTGTGGTATCCTTGTGGTTAATCCTGCGCAGATTGTTATACAATTGTTTTAGTTTGTAATACTCTTGCTTCACTAGCCACTTTGCTTGTGATTACATGATGTATTTGTGGTTTTGTGACCTGGTTTTGTGCCTCAAAGGATGTTGTGTTCTTTTTAACCTGGAAAGTGTATTGACATCTGGTGGCTTACAGGTTTACAGGAGTTTTGAGGTATTTTATTTTTTTTCATCTCCGATCGCGCTTAGATTCAACCAGTACGGTCCCAACACTGTTGTTTCTTAGTAAAGAATTAATCTCAGCGCGTTTTGAGGGGTTTGAATTTTTTTCGTCTCCGATCACGCTCAGAATCAACCAGTTTGTTCAGTACACCCTTGTTTCTTAGTAAAGAATTAATCTCAGCGCGTTTTGAGGGGTTTGAATTTTTTTCGTCTCAGAATACGCTCAGAATCAACCAGTTTGTTCAGTACACCCATGTTTCTTAGTAAAGAATTAATCTCAGCGCATTCTGAGGGGTTTGAATTTTTTTCGTCTCAGAATACGCTCAGAATCAACCAGTTTGTTCAGTACACCCATGTTTCTTAGTAAAGAATTAATCTCAGCGCATTCTGAGGGGTTTGAATTTTTTTCGTCTCAGAATACGCTCAGAATCAAGCAGTTTGTTCAGTACACCCATGTTTCTTAGTAAAGAATTAATCTCAGCGCATTCTGAGGGGTTTGAATTTTTTTCGTCTCAGAATACGCTCAGAATCAACCAGTTTGTTCAGTACACCCATGTTTCTTAGTAAAGAATTAATCTCAGCGCATTCTGAGGGGTTTGAATTTTTTTCGTCTCAGAATACGCTCAGAATCAACCAGTTTGTTCAGTACACCCATGTTTCTTAGTAAAGAATTAATCTCAGCGCATTCTGAGGGGTTTGAATTTTTTTCGTCTCAGAATACGCTCAGAATCAACCAGTTTGTTCAGTACACCCATGTTTCTTAGTAAAGAATTAATCTCAGCGCATTCTGAGGGGTTTGAATTTTTTTCGTCTCAGAATACGCTCAGAATCAACCAGTTTGTTCAGTACACCCATGTTTCTTAGTAAAGAATTAATCTCAGCGCATTCTGAGGGGTTTGAATTTTTTTCGTCTCAGAATACGCTCAGAATCAACCAGTTTGTTCAGTACACCCATGTTTCTTAGTAAAGAATTAATCTCAGCGCATTCTGAGGGGTTTGAATTTTTTTCGTCTCAGAATACGCTCAGAATCAACCAGTTTGTTCAGTACACCCATGTTTCTTAGTAAAGAATTAATCTCAGCGCATTCTGAGGGGTTTGAATTTTTTTCGTCTCAGAATACGCTCAGAATCAACCAGTTTGTTCAGTACACCCATGTTTCTTAGTAAAGAATTAATCTCAGCGCATTCTGAGGGGTTTGAATTTTTTTCGTCTCAGAATACGCTCAGAATCAACCAGTTTGTTCAGTACACCCATGTTTCTTAGTAAAGAATTAATCTCAGCGCATTCTGAGGGGTTTGAATTTTTTTCGTCTCCGATCACGCTCAGAATCAACCAGTTTGTTCAGTACACCCATGTTTCTTAGTAAAGAATTAATCTCAGCGCATTCTGAGGGGTTTGAATTTTTTTCGTCTCAGAATACGCTCAGAATCAAGCAGTTTGTTCAGTACACCCATGTTTCTTAGTAAAGAATTAATCTCAGCGCATTCTGAGGGGTTTGAATTTTTTTCGTCTCAGAATACGCTCAGAATCAACCAGTTTGTTCAGTACACCCATGTTTCTTAGTAAAGAATTAATCTCAGCGCATTCTGAGGGGTTTGAATTTTTTTCGTCTCAGAATACGCTCAGAATCAACCAGTTTGTTCACTACACCCATGTTTCTTAGTAAAGAATTAATCTCAGCGCATTCTGAGGGGTTTGAATTTTTTTCGTCTCAGAATACGCTCAGAATGAACCAGTTTGTTCACAACACCCCTGTTTCTTATTAAAAAATTCATCTCAGCGTGTTTTGAGGGGTTTTAATTTTGTTCGTCTCCGATCGCGCTTAGATTCACTCAAAAGACAAGCTGGCTGTGTGGTATCCTTGTGGTTAATCCTGCGCAGATTGTTATACAATTGTTTTAGTTTGTAATACTCTTGCTTCACTAGCCACTTTGCTTGTGATTACATGATGTATTTGTGGTTTTGTGACCTGGTTTTGTGCCTCAAAGGATGTTGTGTTCTTTTTAACCTGGAAAGTGTATTGACATCTGGTGGCTTACAGGTTTACAGGAGTTTTGAGGTATTTTATTTTTTTTCATCTCCGATCGCGCTTAGATTCAACCAGTACGGTCCCAACACTGTTGTTTCTTAGTAAAGAATTAATCTCAGCGCGTTTTGAGGGGTTTGAATTTTTTTCGTCTCCGATCACGCTCAGAATCAACCAGTTTGTTCAGTACACCCTTGTTTCTTAGTAAAGAATTAATCTCAGCGCGTTTTGAGGGGTTTGAATTTTTTTCGTCTCAGAATACGCTCAGAATCAACCAGTTTGTTCAGTACACCCATGTTTCTTAGTAAAGAATTAATCTCAGCGCATTCTGAGGGGTTTGAATTTTTTTCGTCTCAGAATACGCTCAGAATCAACCAGTTTGTTCAGTACACCCATGTTTCTTAGTAAAGAATTAATCTCAGCGCATTCTGAGGGGTTTGAATTTTTTTCGTCTCAGAATACGCTCAGAATCAAGCAGTTTGTTCAGTACACCCATGTTTCTTAGTAAAGAATTAATCTCAGCGCATTCTGAGGGGTTTGAATTTTTTTCGTCTCAGAATACGCTCAGAATCAACCAGTTTGTTCAGTACACCCATGTTTCTTAGTAAAGAATTAATCTCAGCGCATTCTGAGGGGTTTGAATTTTTTTCGTCTCAGAATACGCTCAGAATCAACCAGTTTGTTCAGTACACCCATGTTTCTTAGTAAAGAATTAATCTCAGCGCATTCTGAGGGGTTTGAATTTTTTTCGTCTCAGAATACGCTCAGAATCAACCAGTTTGTTCAGTACACCCATGTTTCTTAGTAAAGAATTAATCTCAGCGCATTCTGAGGGGTTTGAATTTTTTTCGTCTCAGAATACGCTCAGAATCAACCAGTTTGTTCAGTACACCCATGTTTCTTAGTAAAGAATTAATCTCAGCGCATTCTGAGGGGTTTGAATTTTTTTCGTCTCAGAATACGCTCAGAATCAACCAGTTTGTTCAGTACACCCATGTTTCTTAGTAAAGAATTAATCTCAGCGCATTCTGAGGGGTTTGAATTTTTTTCGTCTCAGAATACGCTCAGAATCAACCAGTTTGTTCAGTACACCCATGTTTCTTAGTAAAGAATTAATCTCAGCGCATTCTGAGGGGTTTGAATTTTTTTCGTCTCAGAATACGCTCAGAATCAACCAGTTTGTTCAGTACACCCATGTTTCTTAGTAAAGAATTAATCTCAGCGCATTCTGAGGGGTTTGAATTTTTTTCGTCTCAGAATACGCTCAGAATCAACCAGTTTGTTCAGTACACCCATGTTTCTTAGTAAAGAATTAATCTCAGCGCATTCTGAGGGGTTTGAATTTTTTTCGTCTCCGATCACGCTCAGAATCAACCAGTTTGTTCAGTACACCCATGTTTCTTAGTAAAGAATTAATCTCAGCGCATTCTGAGGGGTTTGAATTTTTTTCGTCTCAGAATACGCTCAGAATCAAGCAGTTTGTTCAGTACACCCATGTTTCTTAGTAAAGAATTAATCTCAGCGCATTCTGAGGGGTTTGAATTTTTTTCGTCTCAGAATACGCTCAGAATCAACCAGTTTGTTCAGTACACCCATGTTTCTTAGTAAAGAATTAATCTCAGCGCATTCTGAGGGGTTTGAATTTTTTTCGTCTCAGAATACGCTCAGAATCAACCAGTTTGTTCAGTACACCCATGTTTCTTAGTAAAGAATTAATCTCAGCGCATTCTGAGGGGTTTGAATTTTTTTCGTCTCAGAATACGCTCAGAATCAACCAGTTTGTTCAGTACACCCATGTTTCTTAGTAAAGAATTAATATCAGCGCATTCTGAGGGGTTTGATTTTTTTTCGTCTCAGAATACGCTCAGAATCAACCAGTTTGTTCAGTACACCCATGTTTCTTAGTAAAGAATTAATCTCCGCGCATTCTGAGGGGTTTGAATTTTTTTCGTCTCAGAATACGCTCAGAATCAACCAGTTTGTTCAGTACACCCATGTTTCTTAGTAAAGAATTAATCTCAGCGCATTCTGAGGGGTTTGAATTTTTTTCGTCTCAGAATACGCTCAGAATCAACCAGTTTGTTCAGTACACCCATGTTTCTTAGTAAAGAATTAATCTCAGCGCATTCTGAGGGGTTTGAATTTTTTTCGTCTCAGAATACGCTCAGAATCAACCAGTTTGTTCAGTACACCCATGTTTCTTAGTAAAGAATTAATCTCAGCGCATTCTGAGGGGTTTGAATTTTTTTCGTCTCAGAATATGCTCAGAATCAACCAGTTTGTTCAGTACACCCATGTTTCTTAGTAAAGAATTAATCTCAGCGCATTCTGAGGGGTTTGAATTTTTTTCGTCTCAGAATACGCTCAGAATCAACCAGTTTGTTCAGTACACCCATGTTTCTTAGTAAAGAATTAATATCAGCGCATTCTGAGGGGTTTGAATTTTTTTCGTCTCAGAATACGCTCAGAATCAACCAGTTTGTTCAGTACACCCATGTTTCTTAGTAAAGAATTAATCTCAGCGCATTCTGAGGGGTTTGAATTTTTTTCGTCTCAGAATACGCTCAGAATCAACCAGTTTGTTCAGTACACCCATGTTTCTTAGTAAAGAATTAATCTCAGCGCATTCTGAGGGGTTTGAATTTTTTTCGTCTCAGAATATGCTCAGAATCAACCAGTTTGTTCAGTACACCCATGTTTCTTAGTAAAGAATTAATCTCAGCGCATTCTGAGGGGTTTGAATTTTTTTCGTCTCAGAATACGCTCAGAATCAACCAGTTTGTTCAGTACACCCATGTTTCTTAGTAAAGAATTAATCTCAGCGCGTTTTGAGGGGTTTGAATTTTTTTCGTCTCCGATCACGCTCAGAATCAACCAGTTTGTTCAGTACACCCTTGTTTCTTATTAAAAAATTCATCTCAGCGCATTCTGAGGGGTTTGAATTTTTTTCGTCTCAGAATACGCTCAGAATCAACCAGTTTGTTCAGTACACCCATGTTTCTTAGTAAAGAATTAATCTCAGCGCATTCTGAGGGGTTTGAATTTTTTTCGTCTCAGAATACGCTCAGAATCAACCAGTTTGTTCAGTACACCCATGTTTCTTAGTAAAGAATTAATCTCAGCGCATTCTGAGGGGTTTGAATTTTTTTCGTCTCAGAATACGCTCAGAATCAACCAGTTTGTTCAGTACACCCATGTTTCTTAGTAAAGAATTAATCTCAGCGCATTCTGAGGGGTTTGAATTTTTTTCGTCTAAGAATATGCTCAGAATCAACCAGTTTGTTCAGTACACCCATGTTTCTTAGTAAAGAATTAATCTCAGCGCATTCTGAGGGGTTTGAATTTTTTTCGTCTCAGAATACGCTCAGAATCAACCAGTTTGTTCAGTACACCCATGTTTCTTATTAAAAAATTCATCTCAGCGCATTCTGAGGGGTTTGAATTTTTTTCGTCTCAGAATACGCTCAGAATCAACCAGTTTGTTCAGTACACCCATGTTTCTTAGTAAAGAATTAATCTCAGCGCATTCTGAGGGGTTTGAATTTTTTTCGTCTCAGAATATGCTCAGAATCAACCAGTTTGTTCAGTACACCCATGTTTCTTAGTAAAAAATTAATCTCAGTGCATTCTGAGGGGTTTGAATTTTTTTCGTCTCAGAATACGCTCAGAATCAACCAGTTTGTTCAGTACACCCATGTTTCTTAGTAAAGAATTAATCTCAGCGCATTCTGAGGGGTTTGAATTTTTTTCGTCTCAGAATACGCTCAGAATCAACCAGTTTGTTCAGTACACCCATGTTTCTTAGTAAAGAATTAATCTCAGCGCATTCTGAGGGGTTTGAATTTTTTTCGTCTCAGAATACGCTCAGAATCAACCAGTTTGTTCAGTACACCCATGTTTCTTAGTAAAGAATTAATCTCAGCGCATTCTGAGGGGTTTGAATTTTTTTCGTCTCCGATCACGCTCAGAATCAACCAGTTTGTTCAGTACACCCATGTTTCTTAGTAAAGAATTAATCTCAGCGCATTCTGAGGGGTTTGAATTTTTTTCGTCTCAGAATACGCTCAGAATCAACTAGTTTGTTCAGTACACCCATGTTTCTTAGTAAAGAATTAATCTCAGCGCATTCTGAGGGGTTTGAATTTTTTTCGTCTCCGATCACGCTCAGAATCAACCAGTTTGTTCAGTACACCCATGTTTCTTAGTAAAGAATTAATCTCAGCGCATTCTGAGGGGTTTGAATTTTTTTCGTCTCAGAATACGCTCAGAATCAACCAGTTTGTTCAGTACACCCATGTTTCTTATTAAAAAATTCATCTCAGCGCATTCTGAGGGGTTTGAATTTTTTTCGTCTCAGAATACGCTCAGAATCAACCAGTTTGTTCAGTACACCCATGTTTCTTAGTAAAGAATTAATCTCAGCGCATTCTGAGGGGTTTGAATTTTTTTCGTCTCAGAATACGCTCAGAATCAACCAGTTTGTTCAGTACACCCATGTTTCTTAGTAAAGAATTAATCTCAGCGCATTCTGAGGGGTTTGAATTTTTTTCGTCTCCGATCACGCTCAGAATCAACCAGTTTGTTCAGTACACCCATGTTTCTTAGTAAAGAATTAATCTCAGCGCATTCTGAGGGGTTTGAATTTTTTTCGTCTCAGAATACGCTCAGAATCAACCAGTTTGTTCAGTACACCCATGTTTCTTAGTAAAGAATTAATCTCAGCGCATTCTGAGGGGTTTGAATTTTTTTCGTCTCAGAATACGCTCAGAATCAACCAGTTTGTTCAGTACACCCATGTTTCTTAGTAAAGAATTAATCTCAGCGCATTCTGAGGGGTTTGAATTTTTTTCGTCTCCGATCACGCTCAGAATCAACCAGTTTGTTCAGTACACCCATGTTTCTTAGTAAAGAATTAATCTCAGCGCATTCTGAGGGGTTTGAATTTTTTTCGTCTCAGAATACGCTCAGAATCAACCAGTTTGTTCAGTACACCCATGTTTCTTAGTAAAGAATTAATCTCAGCGCATTCTGAGGGGTTTGAATTTTTTTCGTCTCAGAATACGCTCAGAATCAACCAGTTTGTTCAGTACACCCATGTTTCTTAGTAAAGAATTAATCTCAGCGCATTCTGAGGGGTTTGAATTTTTTTCGTCTCAGAATACGCTCAGAATCAACCAGTTTGTTCACTACACCCATGTTTCTTAGTAAAGAATTAATCTCAGCGCATTCTGAGGGGTTTGAATTTTTTTCGTCTCAGAATACGCTCAGAATGTCCCAGTTTGTTCACAACACCCCTGTTTCTTATTAAAAAATTCATCTCAGCGTGTTTTGAGGGGTTTTAATTTTGTTCGTCTCCGATCGCGCTTAGATTCACTCAAAAGACAAGCTGGCTGTGTGGTATCCTTGTGGTTAATCCTGCGCAGATTGTTATACAATTGTTTTAGTTTGTAATACTCTTGCTTCACTAGCCACTTTGCTTGTGATTACATGATGTATTTGTGGTTTTGTGACCTGGTTTTGTGCCTCAAAGGATGTTGTGTTCTTTTTAACCTGGAAAGTGTATTGACATCTGGTGGCTTACAGGTTTACAGGAGTTTTGAGGTATTTTATTTTTTTTCATCTCCGATCGCGCTTAGATTCAACCAGTACGGTCCCAACACTGTTGTTTCTTAGTAAAGAATTAATCTCAGCGCGTTTTGAGGGGTTTGAATTTTTTTCGTCTCCGATCACGCTCAGAATCAACCAATTTGTTCAGTACACCCTTGTTTCTTAGTAAAGAATTAATCTCAGCGCGTTTTGAGGGGTTTGAATTTTTTTCGTCTCAGAATACGCTCAGAATCAACCAGTTTGTTCAGTACACCCATGTTTCTTAGTAAAGAATTAATCTCAGCGCATTCTGAGGGGTTTGAATTTTTTTCGTCTCAGAATATGCTCAGAATCAACCAGTTTGTTCAGTACACCCATGTTTCTTAGTAAAGAATTAATCTCAGCGCATTCTGAGGGGTTTGAATTTTTTTCGTCTCAGAATACGCTCAGAATCAACCAGTTTGTTCAGTACACCCATGTTTCTTAGTAAAGAATTAATCTCAGCGCGTTTTGAGGGGTTTGAATTTTTTTCGTCTCAGAATACGCTCAGAATCAACCAGTTTGTTCAGTACACCCATGTTTCTTAGTAAAGAATTAATCTCAGCGCATTCTGAGGGGTTTGAATTTTTTTCGTCTCAGAATACGCTCAGAATCAACCAGTTTGTTCAGTACACCCATGTTTCTTAGTAAAGAATTAATCTCAGCGCATTCTGAGGGGTTTGAATTTTTTTCGTCTCAGAATACGCTCAGAATCAACCAGTTTGTTCAGTACACCCATGTTTCTTAGTAAAGAATTAATCTCAGCGCATTCTGAGGGGTTTGAATTTTTTTCGTCTCAGAATACGCTCAGAATCAACCAGTTTGTTCAGTACACCCATGTTTCTTAGTAAAGAATTAATCTCAGCGCATTCTGAGGGGTTTGAATTTTTTTCGTCTCCGATCACGCTCAGAATCAACCAGTTTGTTCAGTACACCCATGTTTCTTAGTAAAGAATTAATCTCAGCGCATTCTGAGGGGTTTGAATTTTTTTCGTCTCAGAATACGCTCAGAATCAAGCAGTTTGTTCAGTACACCCATGTTTCTTAGTAAAGAATTAATCTCAGCGCATTCTGAGGGGTTTGAATTTTTTTCGTCTCAGAATACGCTCAGAATCAACCAGTTTGTTCAGTACACCCATGTTTCTTAGTAAAGAATTAATCTCAGTGCATTCTGAGGGGTTTGAATTTTTTTCGTCTCAGAATACGCTCAGAATCAACCAGTTTGTTCAGTACACCCATGTTTCTTAGTAAAGAATTAATCTCAGCGCATTCTGAGGGGTTTGAATTTTTTTCGTCTCAGAATACGCTCAGAATCAACCAGTTTGTTCAGTACACCCATGTTTCTTAGTAAAGAATTAATATCAGCGCATTCTGAGGGGTTTGAATTTTTTTCGTCTCAGAATACGCTCAGAATCAACCAGTTTGTTCAGTACACCCATGTTTCTTAGTAAAGAATTAATCTCAGCGCATTCTGAGGGGTTTGAATTTTTTTCGTCTCAGAATACGCTCAGAATCAACCAGTTTGTTCAGTACACCCATGTTTCTTAGTAAAGAATTAATCTCAGCGCATTCTGAGGGGTTTGAATTTTTTTCGTCTCAGAATACGCTCAGAATCAACCAGTTTGTTCAGTACACCCATGTTTCTTAGTAAAGAATTAATCTCAGCGCATTCTGAGGGGTTTGAATTTTTTTCGTCTCAGAATATGCTCAGAATCAACCAGTTTGTTCAGTACACCCATGTTTCTTAGTAAAGAATTAATCTCAGCGCATTCTGAGGGGTTTGAATTTTTTTCGTCTCAGAATACGCTCAGAATCAACCAGTTTGTTCAGTACACCCATGTTTCTTAGTAAAGAATTAATATCAGCGCATTCTGAGGGGTTTGAATTTTTTTCGTCTCAGAATACGCTCAGAATCAACCAGTTTGTTCAGTACACCCATGTTTCTTAGTAAAGAATTAATCTCAGCGCATTCTGAGGGGTTTGAATTTTTTTCGTCTCAGAATACGCTCAGAATCAACCAGTTTGTTCAGTACACCCATGTTTCTTAGTAAAGAATTAATCTCAGCGCATTCTGAGGGGTTTGAATTTTTTTCGTCTCAGAATATGCTCAGAATCAACCAGTTTGTTCAGTACACCCATGTTTCTTAGTAAAGAATTAATCTCAGCGCATTCTGAGGGGTTTGAATTTTTTTCGTCTCAGAATACGCTCAGAATCAACCAGTTTGTTCAGTACACCCATGTTTCTTAGTAAAGAATTAATCTCAGCGCGTTTTGAGGGGTTTGAATTTTTTTCGTCTCCGATCACGCTCAGAATCAACCAGTTTGTTCAGTCCACCCTTGTTTCTTATTAAAAAATTCATCTCAGCGCATTCTGAGGGGTTTGAATTTTTTTCGTCTCAGAATACGCTCAGAATCAACCAGTTTGTTCAGTACACCCATGTTTCTTAGTAAAGAATTAATCTCAGCGCATTCTGAGGGGTTTGAATTTTTTTCGTCTCAGAATACGCTCAGAATCAACCAGTTTGTTCAGTACACCCATGTTTCTTAGTAAAGAATTAATCTCAGCGCATTCTGAGGGGTTTGAATTTTTTTCGTCTCAGAATACGCTCAGAATCAACCAGTTTGTTCAGTACACCCATGTTTCTTAGTAAAGAATTAATCTCAGCGCATTCTGAGGGGTTTGAATTTTTTTCGTCTAAGAATATGCTCAGAATCAACCAGTTTGTTCAGTACACCCATGTTTCTTAGTAAAGAATTAATCTCAGCGCATTCTGAGGGGTTTGAATTTTTTTCGTCTCAGAATACGCTCAGAATCAACCAGTTTGTTCAGTACACCCATGTTTCTTATTAAAAAATTCATCTCAGCGCATTCTGAGGGGTTTGAATTTTTTTCGTCTCAGAATACGCTCAGAATCAACCAGTTTGTTCAGTACACCCATGTTTCTTAGTAAAGAATTAATCTCAGCGCATTCTGAGGGGTTTGAATTTTTTTCGTCTCAGAATATGCTCAGAATCAACCAGTTTGTTCAGTACACCCATGTTTCTTAGTAAAAAATTAATCTCAGCGCATTCTGAGGGGTTTGAATTTTTTTCGTCTCAGAATACGCTCAGAATCAACCAGTTTGTTCAGTACACCCATGTTTCTTAGTAAAGAATTAATCTCAGCGCATTCTGAGGGGTTTGAATTTTTTTCGTCTCAGAATACGCTCAGAATCAACCAGTTTGTTCAGTACACCCATGTTTCTTAGTAAAGAATTAATCTCAGCGCATTCTGAGGGGTTTGAATTTGTTTCGTCTCAGAATACGCTCAGAATCAACCAGTTTGTTCAGTACACCCATGTTTCTTAGTAAAGAATTAATCTCAGCGCATTCTGAGGGGTTTGAATTTTTTTCGTCTCCGATTACGCTCAGAATCAACCAGTTTGTTCAGTACACCCATGTTTCTTAGTAAAGAATTAATCTCAGCGCATTCTGAGGGGTTTGAATTTTTTTCGTCTCAGAATACGCTCAGAATCAACTAGTTTGTTCAGTACACCCATGTTTCTTAGTAAAGAATTAATCTCAGCGCATTCTGAGGGGTTTGAATTTTTTTCGTCTCCGATCACGCTCAGAATCAACCAGTTTGTTCAGTACACCCATGTTTCTTAGTAAAGAATTAATCTCAGCGCATTCTGAGGGGTTTGAATTTTTTTCGTCTCAGAATACGCTCAGAATCAACCAGTTTGTTCAGTACACCCATGTTTCTTATTAAAAAATTCATCTCAGCGCATTCTGAGGGGTTTGAATTTTTTTCGTCTCAGAATACGCTCAGAATCAACCAGTTTGTTCAGTACACCCATGTTTCTTATTAAAAAATTCATCTCAGCGCATTCTGAGGGGTTTGAATTTTTTTCGTCTCAGAATACGCTCAGAATCAACCAGTTTGTTCAGTACACCCATGTTTCTTAGTAAAGAATTAATCTCAGCGCATTCTGAGGGGTTTTAATTTTTTTCGTCTCAGAATACGCTCAGAATCAACCAGTTTGTTCAGTACACCCATGTTTCTTAGTAAAGAATTAATCTCAGCGCATTCTGAGGGGTTTGAATTTTTTTCGTCTCAGAATACGCTCAGAATCAACCAGTTTGTTCAGTACACCCATGTTTCTTAGTAAAGAATTAATCTCAGCGCATTCTGAGGGGTTTGAATTTTTTTCGTCTCCGATCACGCTCAGAATCAACCAGTTTGTTCAGTACACCCATGTTTCTTAGTAAAGAATTAATCTCAGCGCATTCTGAGGGGTTTGAATTTTTTTCGTCTCAGAATACGCTCAGAATCAAGCAGTTTGTTCAGTACACCCATGTTTCTTAGTAAAGAATTAATCTCAGCGCATTCTGAGGGGTTTGAATTTTTTTCGTCTCAGAATACGCTCAGAATCAACCAGTTTGTTCAGTACACCCATGTTTCTTAGTAAAGAATTAATCTCAGTGCATTCTGAGGGGTTTGAATTTTTTTCGTCTCAGAATACGCTCAGAATCAACCAGTTTGTTCAGTACACCCATGTTTCTTAGTAAAGAATTAATCTCAGCGCATTCTGAGGGGTTTGAATTTTTTTCGTCTCAGAATACGCTCAGAATCAACCAGTTTGTTCAGTACACCCATGTTTCTTAGTAAAGAATTAATATCAGCGCATTCTGAGGGGTTTGAATTTTTTTCGTCTCAGAATACGCTCAGAATCAACCAGTTTGTTCAGTACACCCATGTTTCTTAGTAAAGAATTAATCTCAGCGCATTCTGAGGGGTTTGAATTTTTTTCGTCTCAGAATACGCTCAGAATCAACCAGTTTGTTCAGTACACCCATGTTTCTTAGTAAAGAATTAATCTCAGCGCATTCTGAGGGGTTTGAATTTTTTTCGTCTCAGAATACGCTCAGAATCAACCAGTTTGTTCAGTACACCCATGTTTCTTAGTAAAGAATTAATCTCAGCGCATTCTGAGGGGTTTGAATTTTTTTCGTCTCAGAATATGCTCAGAATCAACCAGTTTGTTCAGTACACCCATGTTTCTTAGTAAAGAATTAATCTCAGCGCATTCTGAGGGGTTTGAATTTTTTTCGTCTCAGAATACGCTCAGAATCAACCAGTTTGTTCAGTACACCCATGTTTCTTAGTAAAGAATTAATATCAGCGCATTCTGAGGGGTTTGAATTTTTTTCGTCTCAGAATACGCTCAGAATCAACCAGTTTGTTCAGTACACCCATGTTTCTTAGTAAAGAATTAATCTCAGCGCATTCTGAGGGGTTTGAATTTTTTTCGTCTCAGAATACGCTCAGAATCAACCAGTTTGTTCAGTACACCCATGTTTCTTAGTAAAGAATTAATCTCAGCGCATTCTGAGGGGTTTGAATTTTTTTCGTCTCAGAATATGCTCAGAATCAACCAGTTTGTTCAGTACACCCATGTTTCTTAGTAAAGAATTAATCTCAGCGCATTCTGAGGGGTTTGAATTTTTTTCGTCTCAGAATACGCTCAGAATCAACCAGTTTGTTCAGTACACCCATGTTTCTTAGTAAAGAATTAATCTCAGCGCGTTTTGAGGGGTTTGAATTTTTTTCGTCTCCGATCACGCTCAGAATCAACCAGTTTGTTCAGTCCACCCTTGTTTCTTATTAAAAAATTCATCTCAGCGCATTCTGAGGGGTTTGAATTTTTTTCGTCTCAGAATACGCTCAGAATCAACCAGTTTGTTCAGTACACCCATGTTTCTTAGTAAAGAATTAATCTCAGCGCATTCTGAGGGGTTTGAATTTTTTTCGTCTCAGAATACGCTCAGAATCAACCAGTTTGTTCAGTACACCCATGTTTCTTAGTAAAGAATTAATCTCAGCGCATTCTGAGGGGTTTGAATTTTTTTCGTCTCAGAATACGCTCAGAATCAACCAGTTTGTTCAGTACACCCATGTTTCTTAGTAAAGAATTAATCTCAGCGCATTCTGAGGGGTTTGAATTTTTTTCGTCTAAGAATATGCTCAGAATCAACCAGTTTGTTCAGTACACCCATGTTTCTTAGTAAAGAATTAATCTCAGCGCATTCTGAGGGGTTTGAATTTTTTTCGTCTCAGAATACGCTCAGAATCAACCAGTTTGTTCAGTACACCCATGTTTCTTATTAAAAAATTCATCTCAGCGCATTCTGAGGGGTTTGAATTTTTTTCGTCTCAGAATACGCTCAGAATCAACCAGTTTGTTCAGTACACCCATGTTTCTTAGTAAAGAATTAATCTCAGCGCATTCTGAGGGGTTTGAATTTTTTTCGTCTCAGAATATGCTCAGAATCAACCAGTTTGTTCAGTACACCCATGTTTCTTAGTAAAAAATTAATCTCAGCGCATTCTGAGGGGTTTGAATTTTTTTCGTCTCAGAATACGCTCAGAATCAACCAGTTTGTTCAGTACACCCATGTTTCTTAGTAAAGAATTAATCTCAGCGCATTCTGAGGGGTTTGAATTTTTTTCGTCTCAGAATACGCTCAGAATCAACCAGTTTGTTCAGTACACCCATGTTTCTTAGTAAAGAATTAATCTCAGCGCATTCTGAGGGGTTTGAATTTTTTTCGTCTCAGAATACGCTCAGAATCAACCAGTTTGTTCAGTACACCCATGTTTCTTAGTAAAGAATTAATCTCAGCGCATTCTGAGGGGTTTGAATTTTTTTCGTCTCCGATCACGCTCAGAATCAACCAGTTTGTTCAGTACACCCATGTTTCTTAGTAAAGAATTAATCTCAGCGCATTCTGAGGGGTTTGAATTTTTTTCGTCTCAGAATACGCTCAGAATCAACTAGTTTGTTCAGTACACCCATGTTTCTTAGTAAAGAATTAATCTCAGCGCATTCTGAGGGGTTTGAATTTTTTTCGTCTCCGATCACGCTCAGAATCAACCAGTTTGTTCAGTACACCCATGTTTCTTAGTAAAGAATTAATCTCAGCGCATTCTGAGGGGTTTGAATTTTTTTCGTCTCAGAATACGCTCAGAATCAACCAGTTTGTTCAGTACACCCATGTTTCTTATTAAAAAATTCATCTCAGCGCATTCTGAGGGGTTTGAATTTTTTTCGTCTCAGAATACGCTCAGAATCAACCAGTTTGTTCAGTACACCCATGTTTCTTATTAAAAAATTCATCTCAGCGCATTCTGAGGGGTTTGAATTTTTTTCGTCTCAGAATACGCTCAGAATCAACCAGTTTGTTCAGTACACCCATGTTTCTTAGTAAAGAATTAATCTCAGCGCATTCTGAGGGGTTTTAATTTTTTTCGTCTCAGAATACGCTCAGAATCAACCAGTTTGTTCAGTACACCCATGTTTCTTAGTAAAGAATTAATCTCAGCGCATTCTGAGGGGTTTGAATTTTTTTCGTCTCAGAATACGCTCAGAATCAACCAGTTTGTTCAGTACACCCATGTTTCTTAGTAAAGAATTAATCTCAGCGCATTCTGAGGGGTTTGAATTTTTTTCGTCTCCGATCACGCTCAGAATCAACCAGTTTGTTCAGTACACCCATGTTTCTTAGTAAAGAATTAATCTCAGCGCATTCTGAGGGGTTTGAATTTTTTTCGTCTCAGAATACGCTCAGAATCAACCAGTTTGTTCAGTACACCCATGTTTCTTAGTAAAGAATTAATCTCAGCGCATTCTGAGGGGTTTGAATTTTTTTCGTCTCAGAATACGCTCAGAATCAACCAGTTTGTTCAGTACACCCATGTTTCTTAGTAAAGAATTAATCTCAGCGCATTCTGAGGGGTTTGAATTTTTTTCGTCTCAGAATACGCTCAGAATCAACCAGTTTGTTCAGTACACCCATGTTTCTTAGTAAAGAATTAATATCAGCGCATTCTGAGGGGTTTGAATTTTTTTCGTCTCAGAATACGCTCAGAATCAACCAGTTTGTTCAGTACACCCATGTTTCTTAGTAAAGAATTAATCTCAGCGCATTCTGAGGGGTTTGAATTTTTTTCGTCTCAGAATACGCTCAGAATCAACCAGTTTGTTCAGTACACCCATGTTTCTTAGTAAAGAATTAATCTCAGCGCATTCTGAGGGGTTTGAATTTTTTTCGTCTCAGAATACGCTCAGAATCAACCAGTTTGTTCAGTACACCCATGTTTCTTAGTAAAGAATTAATCTCAGCGCATTCTGAGGGGTTTGAAATTTTTTCGTCTCAGAATACGCTCAGAATCAACCAGTTTGTTCAGTACACCCATGTTTCTTAGTAAAGAATTAATCTCAGCGCATTCTGAGGGGTTTGAATGTTTTTCGTCTCAGAATACGCTCAGAATCAACCAGTTTGTTCAGTACACCCATGTTTCTTAGTAAAGAATTAATCTCAGCGCATTCTGAGGGGTTTGAATTTTTTTCGTCTCAGAATACGCTCAGAATCAACCAGTTTGTTCAGTACACCCATGTTTCTTAGTAAAGAATTAATCTCAGCGCATTCTGAGGGGTTTGAATTTTTTTCGTCTCAGAATACGCTCAGAATCAACCAGTTTGTTCAGTACACCCATGTTTCTTTGTAAAGAATTAATCTCAGCGCATTCTGAGGGGTTTGAATTTTTTTCGTCTCAGAATACGCTCAGAATCAACCAGTTTGTTCACTACACCCATGTTTCTTAGTAAAGAATTAATCTCAGCGCATTCTGAGGGGTTTGAATTTTTTTCGTCTCAGAATACGCTCAGAATGAACCAGTTTGTTCACAACACCCCTGTTTCTTATTAAAAAATTCATCTCAGCGTGTTTTGAGGGGTTTTAATTTTGTTCGTCTCCGATCGCGCTTAGATTGACTCAAAAGACAAGCTGGCTGTGTGGTATCCTTGTGGTTAATCCTGCGCAGATTGTTATACAATTGTTTTAGTTTGTAATACTCTTGCTTCACTAGCCACTTTGCTTGTGATTACATGATGTATTTGTGGTTTTGTGACCTGGTTTTGTGCCTCAAAGGATGTTGTGTTCTTTTTAACCTGGAAAGTGTATTGACATCTGGTGGCTTACAGGTTTACAGGAGTTTTGAGGTATTTTATTTTTTTTCATCTCCGATCGCGCTTAGATTCAACCAGTACGGTCCCAACACTGTTGTTTCTTAGTAAAGAATTAATCTCAGCGCGTTTTGAGGGGTTTGAATTTTTTTCGTCTCCGATCACGCTCAGAATCAACCAGTTTGTTCAGTACACCCTTGTTTCTTAGTAAAGAATTAATCTCAGCGCGTTTTGAGGGGTTTGAATTTTTTTCGTCTCAGAATACGCTCAGAATCAACCAGTTTGTTCAGTACACCCATGTTTCTTAGTAAAGAATTAATCTCAGCGCATTCTGAGGGGTTTGAATTTTTTTCGTCTCAGAATACGCTCAGAATCAACCAGTTTGTTCAGTACACCCATGTTTCTTAGTAAAGAATTAATCTCAGCGCATTCTGAGGGGTTTGAATTTTTTTCGTCTCAGAATACGCTCAGAATCAAGCAGTTTGTTCAGTACACCCATGTTTCTTAGTAAAGAATTAATCTCAGCGCATTCTGAGGGGTTTGAATTTTTTTCGTCTCAGAATACGCTCAGAATCAACCAGTTTGTTCAGTACACCCATGTTTCTTAGTAAAGAATTAATCTCAGCGCATTCTGAGGGGTTTGAATTTTTTTCGTCTCAGAATACGCTCAGAATCAACCAGTTTGTTCAGTACACCCATGTTTCTTAGTAAAGAATTAATCTCAGCGCATTCTGAGGGGTTTGAATTTTTTTCGTCTCAGAATACGCTCAGAATCAAGCAGTTTGTTCAGTACACCCATGTTTCTTAGTAAAGAATTAATCTCAGCGCATTCTGAGGGGTTTGAATTTTTTTCGTCTCAGAATACGCTCAGAATCAACCAGTTTGTTCAGTACACCCATGTTTCTTAGTAAAGAATTAATCTCAGCGCATTCTGAGGGGTTTGAATTTTTTTCGTCTCAGAATACGCTCAGAATCAACCAGTTTGTTCAGTACACCCATGTTTCTTAGTAAAGAATTAATCTCAGCGCATTCTGAGGGGTTTGAATTTTTTTCGTCTCAGAATACGCTCAGAATCAACCAGTTTGTTCAGTACACCCATGTTTCTTAGTAAAGAATTAATCTCAGCGCATTCTGAGGGGTTTGAATTTTTTTCGTCTCAGAATACGCTCAGAATCAACCAGTTTGTTCAGTACACCCATGTTTCTTAGTAAAGAATTAATCTCAGCGCATTCTGAGGGGTTTGAATTTTTTTCGTCTCAGAATACGCTCAGAATCAACCAGTTTGTTCAGTACACCCATGTTTCTTAGTAAAGAATTAATCTCAGCGCATTCTGAGGGGTTTGAATTTTTTTCGTCTCAGAATACGCTCAGAATCAACCAGTTTGTTCAGTACACCCATGTTTCTTAGTAAAGAATTAATCTCAGCGCATTCTGAGGGGTTTGAATTTTTTTCGTCTCAGAATACGCTCAGAATCAACCAGTTTGTTCAGTACACCCATGTTTCTTAGTAAAGAATTAATCTCAGCGCATTCTGAGGGGTTTGAATTTTTTTCGTCTCAGAATACGCTCAGAATCAACCAGTTTGTTCAGTACACCCATGTTTCTTAGTAAAGAATTAATCTCAGCGCATTCTGAGGGGTTTGAATTTTTTTCGTCTCCGATCACGCTCAGAATCAACCAGTTTGTTCAGTACACCCATGTTTCTTAGTAAAGAATTAATCTCAGCGCATTCTGAGGGGTTTGAATTTTTTTCGTCTCAGAATACGCTCAGAATCAAGCAGTTTGTTCAGTACACCCATGTTTCTTAGTAAAGAATTAATCTCAGCGCATTCTGAGGGGTTTGAATTTTTTTCGTCTCAGAATACGCTCAGAATCAACCAGTTTGTTCAGTACACCCATGTTTCTTAGTAAAGAATTAATCTCAGCGCATTCTGAGGGGTTTGAATTTTTTTCGTCTCAGAATACGCTCAGAATCAACCAGTTTGTTCAGTACACCCATGTCTCTTAGTAAAGAATTAATCTCAGCGCATTCTGAGGGGTTTGAATTTTTTTCGTCTCAGAATACGCTCAGAATCAACCAGTTTGTTCAGTACACCCATGTTTCTTAGTAAAGAATTAATCTCAGCGCATTCTGAGGGGTTTGAATTTTTTTCGTCTCAGAATACGCTCAGAATCAACCAGTTTGTTCAGTACACCCATGTTTCTTTGTAAAGAATTAATCTCAGCGCATTCTGAGGGGTTTGAATTTTTTTCGTCTCAGAATACGCTCAGAATCAACCAGTTTGTTCACTACACCCATGTTTCTTAGTAAAGAATTAATCTCAGCGCATTCTGAGGGGTTTGAATTTTTTTCGTCTCAGAATACGCTCAGAATGAACCAGTTTGTTCACAACACCCCTGTTTCTTATTAAAAAATTCATCTCAGCGTGTTTTGAGGGGTTTTAATTTTGTTCGTCTCCGATCGCGCTTAGATTCACTCAAAAGACAAGCTGGCTGTGTGGTATCCTTGTGGTTAATCCTGCGCAGATTGTTATACAATTGTTTTAGTTTGTAATACTCTTGCTTCACTAGCCACTTTGCTTGTGATTACATGATGTATTTGTGGTTTTGTGACCTGGTTTTGTGCCTCAAAGGATGTTGTGTTCTTTTTAACCTGGAAAGTGTATTGACATCTGGTGGCTTACAGGTTTACAGGAGTTTTGAGGTATTTTATTTTTTTTCATCTCCGATCGCGCTTAGATTCAACCAGTACGGTCCCAACACTGTTGTTTCTTAGTAAAGAATTAATCTCAGCGCGTTTTGAGGGGTTTGAATTTTTTTCGTCTCCGATCACGCTCAGAATCAACCAGTTTGTTCAGTACACCCTTGTTTCTTAGTAAAGAATTAATCTCAGCGCGTTTTGAGGGGTTTGAATTTTTTTCGTCTCAGAATACGCTCAGAATCAACCAGTTTGTTCAGTACACCCATGTTTCTTAGTAAAGAATTAATCTCAGCGCATTCTGAGGGGTTTGAATTTTTTTCGTCTCAGAATACGCTCAGAATCAACCAGTTTGTTCAGTACACCCATGTTTCTTAGTAAAGAATTAATCTCAGCGCATTCTGAGGGGTTTGAATTTTTTTCGTCTCAGAATACGCTCAGAATCAAGCAGTTTGTTCAGTACACCCATGTTTCTTAGTAAAGAATTAATCTCAGCGCATTCTGAGGGGTTTGAATTTTTTTCGTCTCAGAATACGCTCAGAATCAACCAGTTTGTTCAGTACACCCATGTTTCTTAGTAAAGAATTAATCTCAGCGCATTCTGAGGGGTTTGAATTTTTTTCGTCTCAGAATACGCTCAGAATCAACCAGTTTGTTCAGTACACCCATGTTTCTTAGTAAAGAATTAATCTCAGCGCATTCTGAGGGGTTTGAATTTTTTTCGTCTCAGAATACGCTCAGAATCAACCAGTTTGTTCAGTACACCCATGTTTCTTAGTAAAGAATTAATCTCAGCGCATTCTGAGGGGTTTGAATTTTTTTCGTCTCAGAATACGCTCAGAATCAACCAGTTTGTTCAGTACACCCATGTTTCTTAGTAAAGAATTAATCTCAGCGCATTCTGAGGGGTTTGAATTTTTTTCGTCTCAGAATACGCTCAGAATCAACCAGTTTGTTCAGTACACCCATGTTTCTTAGTAAAGAATTAATCTCAGCGCATTCTGAGGGGTTTGAATTTTTTTCGTCTCAGAATACGCTCAGAATCAACCAGTTTGTTCAGTACACCCATGTTTCTTAGTAAAGAATTAATCTCAGCGCATTCTGAGGGGTTTGAATTTTTTTCGTCTCAGAATACGCTCAGAATCAACCAGTTTGTTCAGTACACCCATGTTTCTTAGTAAAGAATTAATCTCAGCGCATTCTGAGGGGTTTGAATTTTTTTCGTCTCAGAATACGCTCAGAATCAACCAGTTTGTTCAGTACACCCATGTTTCTTAGTAAAGAATTAATCTCAGCGCATTCTGAGGGGTTTGAATTTTTTTCGTCTCCGATCACGCTCAGAATCAACCAGTTTGTTCAGTACACCCATGTTTCTTAGTAAAGAATTAATCTCAGCGCATTCTGAGGGGTTTGAATTTTTTTCGTCTCAGAATACGCTCAGAATCAAGCAGTTTGTTCAGTACACCCATGTTTCTTAGTAAAGAATTAATCTCAGCGCATTCTGAGGGGTTTGAATTTTTTTCGTCTCAGAATACGCTCAGAATCAACCAGTTTGTTCAGTACACCCATGTTTCTTAGTAAAGAATTAATCTCAGCGCATTCTGAGGGGTTTGAATTTTTTTCGTCTCAGAATACGCTCAGAATCAACCAGTTTGTTCACTACACCCATGTTTCTTAGTAAAGAATTAATCTCAGCGCATTCTGAGGGGTTTGAATTTTTTTCGTCTCAGAATACGCTCAGAATGAACCAGTTTGTTCACAACACCCCTGTTTCTTATTAAAAAATTCATCTCAGCGTGTTTTGAGGGGTTTTAATTTTGTTCGTCTCCGATCGCGCTTAGATTCACTCAAAAGACAAGCTGGCTGTGTGGTATCCTTGTGGTTAATCCTGCGCAGATTGTTATACAATTGTTTTAGTTTGTAATACTCTTGCTTCACTAGCCACTTTGCTTGTGATTACATGATGTATTTGTGGTTTTGTGACCTGGTTTTGTGCCTCAAAGGATGTTGTGTTCTTTTTAACCTGGAAAGTGTATTGACATCTGGTGGCTTACAGGTTTACAGGAGTTTTGAGGTATTTTATTTTTTTTCATCTCCGATCGCGCTTAGATTCAACCAGTACGGTCCCAACACTGTTGTTTCTTAGTAAAGAATTAATCGCAGCGCGTTTTGAGGGGTTTGAATTTTTTTCGTCTCCGATCACGCTCAGAATCAACCAGTTTGTTCAGTACACCCTTGTTTCTTAGTAAAGAATTAATCTCAGCGCGTTTTGAGGGGTTTGAATTTTTTTCGTCTCAGAATACGCTCAGAATCAACCAGTTTGTTCAGTACACCCATGTTTCTTAGTAAAGAATTAATCTCAGCGCATTCTGAGGGGTTTGAATTTTTTTCGTCTCAGAATACGCTCAGAATCAACCAGTTTGTTCAGTACACCCATGTTTCTTAGTAAAGAATTAATCTCAGCGCATTCTGAGGGGTTTGAATTTTTTTCGTCTCAGAATACGCTCAGAATCAAGCAGTTTGTTCAGTACACCCATGTTTCTTAGTAAAGAATTAATCTCAGCGCATTCTGAGGGGTTTGAATTTTTTTCGTCTCAGAATACGCTCAGAATCAACCAGTTTGTTCAGTACACCCATGTTTCTTAGTAAAGAATTAATCTCAGCGCATTCTGAGGGGTTTGAATTTTTTTCGTCTCAGAATACGCTCAGAATCAACCAGTTTGTTCAGTACACCCATGTTTCTTAGTAAAGAATTAATCTCAGCGCATTCTGAGGGGTTTGAATTTTTTTCGTCTCAGAATACGCTCAGAATCAACCAGTTTGTTCAGTACACCCATGTTTCTTAGTAAAGAATTAATCTCAGCGCATTCTGAGGGGTTTGAATTTTTTTCGTCTCAGAATACGCTCAGAATCAACCAGTTTGTTCAGTACACCCATGTTTCTTAGTAAAGAATTAATCTCAGCGCATTCTGAGGGGTTTGAATTTTTTTCGTCTCAGAATACGCTCAGAATCAACCAGTTTGTTCAGTACACCCATGTTTCTTAGTAAAGAATTAATCTCAGCGCATTCTGAGGGGTTTGAATTTTTTTCGTCTCAGAATACGCTCAGAATCAACCAGTTTGTTCAGTACACCCATGTTTCTTAGTAAAGAATTAATCTCAGCGCATTCTGAGGGGTTTGAATTTTTTTCGTCTCAGAATACGCTCAGAATCAACCAGTTTGTTCAGTACACCCATGTTTCTTAGTAAAGAATTAATCTCAGCGCATTCTGAGGGGTTTGAATTTTTTTCGTCTCAGAATACGCTCAGAATCAACCAGTTTGTTCAGTACACCCATGTTTCTTAGTAAAGAATTAATCTCAGCGCATTCTGAGGGGTTTGAATTTTTTTCGTCTCCGATCACGCTCAGAATCAACCAGTTTGTTCAGTACACCCATGTTTCTTAGTAAAGAATTAATCTCAGCGCATTCTGAGGGGTTTGAATTTTTTTCGTCTCAGAATACGCTCAGAATCAAGCAGTTTGTTCAGTACACCCATATTTCTTAGTAAAGAATTAATCTCAGCGCATTCTGAGGGGTTTGAATTTTTTTCGTCTCAGAATACGCTCAGAATCAACCAGTTTGTTCAGTACACCCATGTTTCTTAGTAAAGAATTAATCTCAGCGCATTCTGAGGGGTTTGAATTTTTTTCGTCTCAGAATACGCTCAGAATCAACCAGTTTGTTCAGTACACCCATGTTTCTTAGTAAAGAATTAATCTCAGCGCATTCTGAGGGGTTTGAATTTTTTTCGTCTCAGAATACGCTCAGAATCAACCAGTTTGTTCAGTACACCCATGTTTCTTAGTAAAGAATTAATATCAGCGCATTCTGAGGGGTTTGATTTTTTTTCGTCTCAGAATACGCTCAGAATCAACCAGTTTGTTCAGTACACCCATGTTTCTTAGTAAAGAATTAATCTCCGCGCATTCTGAGGGGTTTGAATTTTTTTCGTCTCAGAATACGCTCAGAATCAACCAGTTTGTTCAGTACACCCATGTTTCTTAGTAAAGAATTAATCTCAGCGCATTCTGAGGGGTTTGAATTTTTTTCGTCTCAGAATACGCTCAGAATCAACCAGTTTGTTCAGTACACCCATGTTTCTTAGTAAAGAATTAATCTCAGCGCATTCTGAGGGGTTTGAATTTTTTTCGTCTCAGAATACGCTCAGAATCAACCAGTTTGTTCAGTACACCCATGTTTCTTAGTAAAGAATTAATCTCAGCGCATTCTGAGGGGTTTGAATTTTTTTCGTCTCAGAATATGCTCAGAATCAACCAGTTTGTTCAGTACACCCATGTTTCTTAGTAAAGAATTAATCTCAGCGCATTCTGAGGGGTTTGAATTTTTTTCGTCTCAGAATACGCTCAGAATCAACCAGTTTGTTCAGTACACCCATGTTTCTTAGTAAAGAATTAATATCAGCGCATTCTGAGGGGTTTGAATTTTTTTCGTCTCAGAATACGCTCAGAATCAACCAGTTTGTTCAGTACACCCATGTTTCTTAGTAAAGAATTAATCTCAGCGCATTCTGAGGGGTTTGAATTTTTTTCGTCTCAGAATACACTCAGAATCAACCAGTTTGTTCAGTACACCCATGTTTCTTAGTAAAGAATTAATCTCAGCGCATTCTGAGGGGTTTGAATTTTTTTCGTCTCAGAATATGCTCAGAATCAACCAGTTTGTTCAGTACACCCATGTTTCTTAGTAAAGAATTAATCTCAGCGCATTCTGAGGGGTTTGAATTTTTTTCGTCTCAGAATACGCTCAGAATCAACCAGTTTGTTCAGTACACCCATGTTTCTTAGTAAAGAATTAATCTCAGCGCGTTTTGAGGGGTTTGAATTTTTTTCGTCTCCGATCACGCTCAGAATCAACCAGTTTGTTCAGTACACCCTTGTTTCTTATTAAAAAATTCATCTCAGCGCATTCTGAGGGGTTTGAATTTTTTTCGTCTCAGAATACGCTCAGAATCAACCAGTTTGTTCAGTACACCCATGTTTCTTAGTAAAGAATTAATCTCAGCGCATTCTGAGGGGTTTGAATTTTTTTCGTCTCAGAATACGCTCAGAATCAACCAGTTTGTTCAGTACACCCATGTTTCTTAGTAAAGAATTAATCTCAGCGCATTCTGAGGGGTTTGAATTTTTTTCGTCTCAGAATACGCTCAGAATCAACCAGTTTGTTCAGTACACCCATGTTTCTTAGTAAAGAATTAATCTCAGCGCATTCTGAGGGGTTTGAATTTTTTTCGTCTCCGATCACGCTCAGAATCAACCAGTTTGTTCAGTACACCCATGTTTCTTAGTAAAGAATTAATCTCAGCGCATTCTGAGGGGTTTGAATTTTTTTCGTCTCAGAATACGCTCAGAATCAAGCAGTTTGTTCAGTACACCCATGTTTCTTAGTAAAGAATTAATCTCAGCGCATTCTGAGGGGTTTGAATTTTTTTCGTCTCAGAATACGCTCAGAATCAACCAGTTTGTTCAGTACTCCCATGTTACTTAGTAAAGAAATAATCTCAGCGCATTCTGAGGGGTTTGAATTTTTTTCGTCTCAGAATACGCTCAGAATCAAGCAGTTTGTTCAGTACACCCATGTTTCTTAGTAAAGAATTAATCTCAGCGCATTCTGAGGGGTTTGAATTTTTTTCGTCTCAGAATACGCTCAGAATCAACCAGTTTGTTCAGTACTCCCATGTTACTTAGTAAAGAAATAATCTCAGCGCATTCTGAGGGGTTTGAATTTTTTTCGTCTCAGAATACGCTCAGAATCAACCAGTTTGTTCAGTACACCCATGTTTCTTAGTAAAGAATTAATCTCAGCGCATTCTGAGGGGTTTGAATTTTTTTCGTCTCAGAATACGCTCAGAATCAACCAGTTTGTTCAGTACACCCATGTTTCTTAGTAAAGAATTAATCTCAGCGCATTCTGAGGGGTTTGAATTTTTTTCGTCTCAGAATACGCTCAGAATCAACCAGTTTGTTCAGTACACCCATGTTTCTTAGTAAAGAATTAATCTCAGCGCATTCTGAGGGGTTTGAATTTTTTTCGTCTCCGATCACGCTCAGAATCAACCAGTTTGTTCAGTACACCCATGTTTCTTAGTAAAGAATTAATCTCAGCGCATTCTGAGGGGTTTGAATTTTTTTCGTCTCAGAATACGCTCAGAATCAACTAGTTTGTTCAGTACACCCATGTTTCTTAGTAAAGAATTAATCTCAGCGCATTCTGAGGGGTTTGAATTTTTTTCGTCTCAGAATACGCTCAGAATCAACCAGTTTGTTCAGTACACCCATGTTTCTTAGTAAAGAATTAATCTCAGCGCATTCTGAGGGGTTTGAATTTTTTTCGTCTCAGAATACGCTCAGAATCAACCAGTTTGTTCAGTACACCCATGTTTCTTAGTAAAGAATTAATCTCAGCGCATTCTGAGGGGTTTGAATTTTTTTCGTCTCAGAATACACTCAGAATCAACCAGTTTGTTCAGTACACCCATGTTTCTTAGTAAAGAATTAATCTCAGCGCATTCTGAGGGGTTTGAATTTTTTTCGTCTCAGAATACGCTCAGAATCAACCAGTTTGTTCAGTACACCCATGTTTCTTAGTAAAGAATTAATCTCAGCGCATTCTGAGGGGTTTGAATTTTTTTCGTCTCAGAATACGCTCAGAATCAACCAGTTTGTTCAGTACACCCATGTTTCTTAGTAAAGAATTAATCTCAGCGCATTCTGAGGGGTTTGAATTTTTTTCGTCTCAGAATACGCTCAGAATCAACCAGTTTGTTCAGTACACCCATGTTTCTTAGTAAAGAATTAATCTCAGCGCATTCTGAGGGGTTTGAATTTTTTTCGTCTCAGAATACGCTCAGAATGAACCAGTTTGTTCACAACACCCCTGTTTCTTATTAAAAAATTCATCTCAGCGTGTTTTGAGGGGTTTTAATTTTGTTCGTCTCCGATCGCGCTTAGATTCACTCAAAAGACAAGCTGGCTGTGTGGTATCCTTGTGGTTAATCCTGCGCAGATTGTTATACAATTGTTTTAGTTTGTAATACTCTTGCTTCACTAGCCACTTTGCTTGTGATTACATGATGTATTTGTGGTTTTGTGACCTGGTTTTGTGCCTCAAAGGATGTTGTGTTCTTTTTAACCTGGAAAGTGTATTGACATCTGGTGGCTTACAGGTTTACAGGAGTTTTGAGGTATTTTATTTTTTTTCATCTCCGATCGCGCTTAGATTCAACCAGTACGGTCCCAACACTGTTGTTTCTTAGTAAAGAATTAATCTCAGCGCGTTTTGAGGGGTTTGAATTTTTTTCGTCTCCGATCACGCTCAGAATCAACCAGTTTGTTCAGTACACCCATGTTTCTTAGTAAAGAAATAATCTCAGCGCGTTTTGAGGGGTTTGAATTTTTTTCATCTCCGATCACGCTCAGAATCAACCAGTTTGTTCAGTACACCCATGTTTCTTAGTAAAGAATTAATCTCAGCGCGTTTTGAGGGGTTTGAATTTTTTTCGTCTCCGATCACGCTCAGAATCAACCAGTTTGTTCAGTACACCCTTGTTTCTTATTAAAAAATTCATCTCAGCGCATTCTGAGGGGTTTGAATTTTTTTCGTCTCAGAATACGCTCAGAATCAACCAGTTTGTTCAGTACACCCATGTTTCTTAGTAAAGAATTAATCTCAGCGCATTCTGAGGGGTTTGAATTTTTTTCGTCTCAGAATACGCTCAGAATCAACCAGTTTGTTCAGTACACCCATGTTTCTTAGTAAAGAATTAATCTCAGCGCATTCTGAGGGGTTTGAATTTTTTTCGTCTCAGAATACGCTCAGAATCAACCAGTTTGTTCAGTACACCCATGTTTCTTAGTAAAGAATTAATCTCAGCGCATTCTGAGGGGTTTGAATTTTTTTCGTCTCAGAATACGCTCAGAATCAACCAGTTTGTTCAGTACACCCATGTTTCTTAGTAAAGAATTAATCTCAGCGCATTCTGAGGGGTTTGAATTTTTTTCGTCTCCGATCACGCTCAGAATCAACCAGTTTGTTCAGTACACCCATGTTTCTTAGTAAAGAATTAATCTCAGCGCATTCTGAGGGGTTTGAATTTTTTTCGTCTCAGAATACGCTCAGAATCAACTAGTTTGTTCAGTACACCCATGTTTCTTAGTAAAGAATTAATCTCAGCGCATTCTGAGGGGTTTGAATTTTTTTCGTCTCAGAATACGCTCAGAATCAACCAGTTTGTTCAGTACACCCATGTTTCTTAGTAAAGAATTAATCTCAGCGCATTCTGAGGGGTTTGAATTTTTTTCGTCTCAGAATACGCTCAGAATCAACCAGTTTGTTCAGTACACCCATGTTTCTTAGTAAAGAATTAATCTCAGCGCATTCTGAGGGGTTTGAATTTTTTTCGTCTCCGATCACGCTCAGAATCAACCAGTTTGTTCAGTACACCCATGTTTCTTAGTAAAGAATTAATCTCAGCGCATTCTGAGGGGTTTGAATTTTTTTCGTCTCAGAATACGCTCAGAATCAACTAGTTTGTTCAGTACACCCATGTTTCTTAGTAAAGAATTAATCTCAGCGCATTCTGAGGGGTTTGAATTTTTTTCGTCTCAGAATACGCTCAGAATCAACCAGTTTGTTCAGTACACCCATGTTTCTTAGTAAAGAATTAATCTCAGCGCATTCTGAGGGGTTTGAATTTTTTTCGTCTCAGAATACGCTCAGAATCAACCAGTTTGTTCAGTACACCCATGTTTCTTAGTAAAGAATTAATCTCAGCGCATTCTGAGGGGTTTGAATTTTTTTCGTCTCAGAATACGCTCAGAATCAACCAGTTTGTTCAGTACACCCATGTTTCTTAGTAAAGAATTAATCTCAGCGCATTCTGAGGGGTTTGAATTTTTTTCGTCTCAGAATACGCTCAGAATCAACCAGTTTGTTCAGTACACCCATGTTTCTTAGTAAAGAATTAATCTCAGCGCATTCTGAGGGGTTTGAATTTTTTTCGTCTCAGAATACGCTCAGAATCAACCAGTTTGTTCAGTACACCCATGTTTCTTAGTAAAGAATTAATCTCAGCGCATTCTGAGGGGTTTGAATTTTTTTCGTCTCAGAATACGCTCAGAATCAACCAGTTTGTTCAGTACACCCATGTTTCTTAGTAAAGAATTAATCTCAGCGCATTCTGAGGGGTTTGAATTTTTTTCGTCTCAGAATACGCTCAGAATGAACCAGTTTGTTCACAACACCCCTGTTTCTTATTAAAAAATTCATCTCAGCGTGTTTTGAGGGGTTTTAATTTTGTTCGTCTCCGATCGCGCTTAGATTCACTCAAAAGACAAGCTGGCTGTGTGGTATCCTTGTGGTTAATCCTGCGCAGATTGTTATACAATTGTTTTAGTTTGTAATACTCTTGCTTCACTAGCCACTTTGCTTGTGATTACATGATGTATTTGTGGTTTTGTGACCTGGTTTTGTGCCTCAAAGGATGTTGTGTTCTTTTTAACCTGGAAAGTGTATTGACATCTGGTGGCTTACAGGTTTACAGGAGTTTTGAGGTATTTTATTTTTTTTCATCTCCGATCGCGCTTAGATTCAACCAGTACGGTCCCAACACTGTTGTTTCTTAGTAAAGAATTAATCTCAGCGCGTTTTGAGGGGTTTGAATTTTTTTCGTCTCCGATCACGCTCAGAATCAACCAGTTTGTTCAGTACACCCATGTTTCTTAGTAAAGAAATAATCTCAGCGCGTTTTGAGGGGTTTGAATTTTTTTCATCTCCGATCACGCTCAGAATCAACCAGTTTGTTCAGTACACCCATGTTTCTTAGTAAAGAATTAATCTCAGCGCGTTTTGAGGGGTTTGAATTTTTTTCGTCTCCGATCACGCTCAGAATCAACCAGTTTGTTCAGTACATCCTTGTTTCTTATTAAAAAATTCATCTCAGCGCATTCTGAGGGGTTTGAATTTTTTTCGTCTCAGAATACGCTCAGAATCAACCAGTTTGTTCAGTACACCCATGTTTCTTAGTAAAGAATTAATCTCAGCGCATTCTGAGGGGTTTGAATTTTTTTCGTCTCAGAATACGCTCAGAATCAACCAGTTTGTTCAGTACACCCATGTTTCTTAGTAAAGAATTAATCTCAGCGCATTCTGAGGGGTTTGAATTTTTTTCGTCTCAGAATACGCTCAGAATCAACCAGTTTGTTCAGTACACCCATGTTTCTTAGTAAAGAATTAATCTCAGCGCATTCTGAGGGGTTTGAATTTTTTTCGTCTCAGAATACGCTCAGAATCAACCAGTTTGTTCAGTACACCCATGTTTCTTAGTAAAGAATTAATCTCAGCGCATTCTGAGGGGTTTGAATTTTTTTCGTCTCAGAATACGCTCAGAATCAACCAGTTTGTTCAGTACACCCATGTTTCTTAGTAAAGAATTAATCTCAGCGCATTCTGAGGGGTTTGAATTTTTTTCGTCTCCGATCACGCTCAGAATCAACCAGTTTGTTCAGTACACCCATGTTTCTTAGTAAAGAATTAATCTCAGCGCATTCTGAGGGGTTTGAATTTTTTTCGTCTCAGAATACGCTCAGAATCAACTAGTTTGTTCAGTACACCCATGTTTCTTAGTAAAGAATTAATCTCAGCGCATTCTGAGGGGTTTGAATTTTTTTCGTCTCAGAATACGCTCAGAATCAACCAGTTTGTTCAGTACACCCATGTTTCTTAGTAAAGAATTAATCTCAGCGCATTCTGAGGGGTTTGAATTTTTTTCGTCTCAGAATACGCTCAGAATCAACCAGTTTGTTCAGTACACCCATGTTTCTTAGTAAAGAATTAATCTCAGCGCATTCTGAGGGGTTTGAATTTTTTTCGTCTCAGAATACGCTCAGAATCAACCAGTTTGTTCAGTACACCCATGTTTCTTAGTAAAGAATTAATCTCAGCGCATTCTGAGGGGTTTGAATTTTTTTCGTCTCCGATCACGCTCAGAATCAACCAGTTTGTTCAGTACACCCATGTTTCTTAGTAAAGAATTAATCTCAGCGCATTCTGAGGGGTTTGAATTTTTTTCGTCTCAGAATACGCTCAGAATCAACCAGTTTGTTCAGTACACCCATGTTTCTTAGTAAAGAATTAATCTCAGCGCATTCTGAGGGGTTTGAATTTTTTTCGTCTCAGAATACGCTCAGAATCAACCAGTTTGTTCAGTACACCCATGTTTCTTAGTAAAGAATTAATCTCAGCGCATTCTGAGGGGTTTGAATTTTTTTCGTCTCAGAATACGCTCAGAATCAACCAGTTTGTTCAGTACACCCATGTTTCTTAGTAAAGAATTAATCTCAGCGCATTCTGAGGGGTTTGAATTTTTTTCGTCTCAGAATACGCTCAGAATCAACCAGTTTGTTCAGTACACCCATGTTTCTTAGTAAAGAATTAATCTCAGCGCATTCTGAGGGGTTTGAATTTTTTTCGTCTCCGATCACGCTCAGAATCAACCAGTTTGTTCAGTACACCCATGTTTCTTAGTAAAGAATTAATCTCAGCGCATTCTGAGGGGTTTGAATTTTTTTCGTCTCAGAATACGCTCAGAATCAAGCAGTTTGTTCAGTACACCCATGTTTCTTAGTAAAGAATTAATCTCAGCGCATTCTGAGGGGTTTGAATTTTTTTCGTCTCAGAATACGCTCAGAATCAACCAGTTTGTTCAGTACACCCATGTTTCTTAGTAAAGAATTAATCTCAGTGCATTCTGAGGGGTTTGAATTTTTTTCGTCTCAGAATACGCTCAGAATCAACCAGTTTGTTCAGTACACCCATGTTTCTTAGTAAAGAATTAATCTCAGCGCATTCTGAGGGGTTTGAATTTTTTTCGTCTCAGAATACGCTCAGAATCAACCAGTTTGTTCAGTACACCCATGTTTCTTAGTAAAGAATTAATATCAGCGCATTCTGAGGGGTTTGAATTTTTTTCGTCTCAGAATACGCTCAGAATCAACCAGTTTGTTCAGTACACCCATGTTTCTTAGTAAAGAATTAATCTCAGCGCATTCTGAGGGGTTTGAATTTTTTTCGTCTCAGAATACGCTCAGAATCAACCAGTTTGTTCAGTACACCCATGTTTCTTAGTAAAGAATTAATCTCAGCGCATTCTGAGGGGTTTGAATTTTTTTCGTCTCAGAATACGCTCAGAATCAACCAGTTTGTTCAGTACACCCATGTTTCTTAGTAAAGAATTAATCTCAGCGCATTCTGAGGGGTTTGAATTTTTTTCGTCTCAGAATATGCTCAGAATCAACCAGTTTGTTCAGTACACCCATGTTTCTTAGTAAAGAATTAATCTCAGCGCATTCTGAGGGGTTTGAATTTTTTTCGTCTCAGAATACGCTCAGAATCAACCAGTTTGTTCAGTACACCCATGTTTCTTAGTAAAGAATTAATATCAGCGCATTCTGAGGGGTTTGAATTTTTTTCGTCTCAGAATACGCTCAGAATCAACCAGTTTGTTCAGTACACCCATGTTTCTTAGTAAAGAATTAATCTCAGCGCATTCTGAGGGGTTTGAATTTTTTTCGTCTCAGAATACGCTCAGAATCAACCAGTTTGTTCAGTACACCCATGTTTCTTAGTAAAGAATTAATCTCAGCGCATTCTGAGGGGTTTGAATTTTTTTCGTCTCAGAATATGCTCAGAATCAACCAGTTTGTTCAGTACACCCATGTTTCTTAGTAAAGAATTAATCTCAGCGCATTCTGAGGGGTTTGAATTTTTTTCGTCTCAGAATACGCTCAGAATCAACCAGTTTGTTCAGTACACCCATGTTTCTTAGTAAAGAATTAATCTCAGCGCGTTTTGAGGGGTTTGAATTTTTTTCGTCTCCGATCACGCTCAGAATCAACCAGTTTGTTCAGTCCACCCTTGTTTCTTATTAAAAAATTCATCTCAGCGCATTCTGAGGGGTTTGAATTTTTTTCGTCTCAGAATACGCTCAGAATCAACCAGTTTGTTCAGTACACCCATGTTTCTTAGTAAAGAATTAATCTCAGCGCATTCTGAGGGGTTTGAATTTTTTTCGTCTCAGAATACGCTCAGAATCAACCAGTTTGTTCAGTACACCCATGTTTCTTAGTAAAGAATTAATCTCAGCGCATTCTGAGGGGTTTGAATTTTTTTCGTCTCAGAATACGCTCAGAATCAACCAGTTTGTTCAGTACACCCATGTTTCTTAGTAAAGAATTAATCTCAGCGCATTCTGAGGGGTTTGAATTTTTTTCGTCTAAGAATATGCTCAGAATCAACCAGTTTGTTCAGTACACCCATGTTTCTTAGTAAAGAATTAATCTCAGCGCATTCTGAGGGGTTTGAATTTTTTTCGTCTCAGAATACGCTCAGAATCAACCAGTTTGTTCAGTACACCCATGTTTCTTATTAAAAAATTCATCTCAGCGCATTCTGAGGGTTTTGAATTTTTTTCGTCTCAGAATACGCTCAGAATCAACCAGTTTGTTCAGTACACCCATGTTTCTTAGTAAAGAATTAATCTCAGCGCATTCTGAGGGGTTTGAATTTTTTTCGTCTCAGAATATGCTCAGAATCAACCAGTTTGTTCAGTACACCCATGTTTCTTAGTAAAAAATTAATCTCAGCGCATTCTGAGGGGTTTGAATTTTTTTCGTCTCAGAATACGCTCAGAATCAACCAGTTTGTTCAGTACACCCATGTTTCTTAGTAAAGAATTAATCTCAGCGCATTCTGAGGGGTTTGAATTTTTTTCGTCTCAGAATACGCTCAGAATCAACCAGTTTGTTCAGTACACCCATGTTTCTTAGTAAAGAATTAATCTCAGCGCATTCTGAGGGGTTTGAATTTTTTTCGTCTCAGAATACGCTCAGAATCAACCAGTTTGTTCAGTACACCCATGTTTCTTAGTAAAGAATTAATCTCAGCGCATTCTGAGGGGTTTGAATTTTTTTCGTCTCCGATCACGCTCAGAATCAACCAGTTTGTTCAGTACACCCATGTTTCTTAGTAAAGAATTAATCTCAGCGCATTCTGAGGGGTTTGAATTTTTTTCGTCTCAGAATACGCTCAGAATCAACTAGTTTGTTCAGTACACCCATGTTTCTTAGTAAAGAATTAATCTCAGCGCATTCTGAGGGGTTTGAATTTTTTTCGTCTCCGATCACGCTCAGAATCAACCAGTTTGTTCAGTACACCCATGTTTCTTAGTAAAGAATTAATCTCAGCGCATTCTGAGGGGTTTGAATTTTTTTCGTCTCAGAATACGCTCAGAATCAACCAGTTTGTTCAGTACACCCATGTTTCTTATTAAAAAATTCATCTCAGCGCATTCTGAGGGGTTTGAATTTTTTTCGTCTCAGAATACGCTCAGAATCAACCAGTTTGTTCAGTACACCCATGTTTCTTATTAAAAAATTCATCTCAGCGCATTCTGAGGGGTTTGAATTTTTTTCGTCTCAGAATACGCTCAGAATCAACCAGTTTGTTCAGTACACCCATGTTTCTTAGTAAAGAATTAATCTCAGCGCATTCTGAGGGGTTTTAATTTTTTTCGTCTCAGAATACGCTCAGAATCAACCAGTTTGTTCAGTACACCCATGTTTCTTAGTAAAGAATTAATCTCAGCGCATTCTGAGGGGTTTGAATTTTTTTCGTCTCAGAATACGCTCAGAATCAACCAGTTTGTTCAGTACACCCATGTTTCTTAGTAAAGAATTAATCTCAGCGCATTCTGAGGGGTTTGAATTTTTTTCGTCTCCGATCACGCTCAGAATCAACCAGTTTGTTCAGTACACCCATGTTTCTTAGTAAAGAATTAATCTCAGCGCATTCTGAGGGGTTTTAATTTTTTTCGTCTCAGAATACGCTCAGAATCAACCAGTTTGTTCAGTACACCCATGTTTCTTAGTAAAGAATTAATCTCAGCGCATTCTGAGGGGTTTGAATTTTTTTCGTCTCAGAATACGCTCAGAATCAACCAGTTTGTTCAGTACACCCATGTTTCTTAGTAAAGAGGACACGTTCTTTTCTCGCTCCAGAAATCATCGCATAAACTACGATTTGAGGCCTGCTATCGGCAACCACTAAACTGCTCTGCCTTTCATATTGATTGAAGACAACACCGGACTATAGAAGTGAGTTTTTTTCGTAATAAAAACTGGCCTTTTGGCCGTTTTTCTTGATCGTTTGTTGCTCCCCTAGGCGGGGTAGCCATTTTGGAAGTCATGTTCCGATCAACGCTTCAGCGACCAAACACAATAAGGTTCAACCTACGCCATCTAGGCCTACAACAAGGAAACGTATCACCCGATGATATATACAATGCAATTGACAATGAACTGCGTACGTCAGAAACCATCAGATGCATAGCGCAATTAGAAGGAGGGTGGTTCAACGTGAGTTTCGACAACGAGGAAGATTGTGAAAAAGTTGCCCGGGAGGGATTCTTCGTCAATGGGGGGCTTATCCAGTGCGAAAGAGCCAATGTACAGAATAGCGCTGTAGTATATGTCAAGGCTCCATATGAAATGACCGATTCTGTTGTTACCAGTGCACTAATGCAGTTTGGCACGGTGGACAACATCCGAAGACAAGTTTATGAATTCGACAAGGGAGTGGAGACGGGAGTGAGAAGTCTGCTTATCAAAAATATAAAGAAACCGATCCCAAGCTACGTGAAGGTTGGAGCCTTCACTCTCCCTGTGAGGTATCGAGGCCAGCAAAGAACATGTAAGATATGTGGCAAGCCAAACCACTTGGCTAGGGATTGCAACCTTCGTGGTAAGTGCTTTGTATGCGGAAGTGAAAGACACAGGGCTTCGTGGCATGATTACAACGATGACATAGACGACACCCAAAGCAAAGCCAACAATTCTGATGAGGAGATCGCAAATGAGAGTGAGTCAGATTCAGAAATTGAGATAGAGGAAATAAAACCAGCCAATGACGAACAGATCCAAAAGGGCGGAACAGAAACAACCACTACCAAGAAACCAGAAGAAGAGACAGATAGCCAACCTACCCCAATAGAAACAGAACAAGCAATAGAACAACCACAACAGAAACAAACCCAAGAGAAGAAGGAAACAACTGGGAAAACACAATCTCCCAAAAAGTTGTTTTCAGACACAGTAAAGGGAAACCAACAGAAGAAGAAACCAACTAAAGCAAAGCCAGGTTTCTGGGATCTTGGAATGGTAAAGAAAACATCAAGAAAAAGGAAAACAAGTGAAGAGGAAGATAGCGAAACCAGAACAGTTACCAGAAAACAAATCAGAGACAACAGAAAAGAAGCCGCCGCTAACGAATCCCAAGATATGGACACTCATCAAGGATCAAGAGTAACAAACGACAAGGATGGAGAGATGGAACAAGACTCCCACACAAACACTGGGGATGAAGAATATGACATACACGATGAAGGTGAAGTCTACACCAGACAGGGAGTGCAAAGAGGGAGGAAGAAGGACACGTCGAGGGTGAGAAAAACACAAGAAGACCCACAACATGACAACAAGCATAAAGACACAAACTCTATGACGCAGGACAGACAACCAAGCCAAAGAGGAAGGGGAAGAGGAAGATCAAAGTAAAGAGAATTTCTTTTTAATAAGCCATGGTACCATGTGTGATCAAACTTATATTATTTATGTCCTTCTTATCAGTGGCATCGATTAATGTAAATGGTTTAAGAAAAGATTTGAAAAGAAATGTTTTGTTTGACTATTTGGAGCGCAGAAAATTTAGTATAATTTTCCTACAGGAAACTCATAGCGAACCAGCTGATGTCTCCATTTGGAGCACACAGTGGAAAGGAAAAATGTATTTATGTCACGGTAATCGTCAGTCTAGGGGGGTAGCGATCCTTGTCTCAGAAAAATATGATCTTGAGTTAAAAAATATTGATCAGGATGAGGAAGGCAGATGGATTAAAGGAGAAATCAATTGGAATAATACTACTCTATCGGTAGCTTCTGTTTATGCTCCAAACGAACAGTATGCCAGATCTTATTTTTTTGATAATCTAAGTGATCGTATAACTGGTGATTATAATTGGATAATAGGAGGGGATTTTAATTGCAACATTGATAATTCCATTAGTAAAGATGTTAGTAAAGTTATTCTTAAGAATGTTACACAGGAGAAAAATCTCATCGATTCTTGGCGCACAGTTCACCCCGAAGAAACAGGAAGCACCCATTATCATAAAGTCACTAAACAAGAAAGTAGAATCGATTATTTATTTATCTCTTTCAATCTTCTCTGCAGTGTGATAGATATGTCAGTCATTTCGTATGGACTTTCTGATCATCATATTGTCCGTATGAAATTACATGACACTAGTACACCACACGGTCAAGGCAGATGGATATGCAATAATAGTCTGCTAAAAGACGAAGATTGTAACTTTAGAATTGTTAACCTTTGGAATTACTGGATAACACAAAAATATAAATACGACAGCGTGTCTGACTGGTGGGAAAGTGGCAAATTTAGGATAAAGGAAATTATTCAAGAATATGGTAAAGAAAAAGCCTCAGTTCAAAAACAACATCAAGTTAACCTACAGAAACAATATGCTTCTCTTTTGAGTAAAGGTTTAAACTCCGATGTTGATGCTATTAATAAAATTGAAACCGAACTTAAAAGTTACGAGACTAATGAGTGGAAAAAAGCCCAAATTAGAATTCGTAACACTATTAAAGATGAAGGCGAAAAGGCTTCTAAATATTTCCTCAACCTGGAAAAGCAGCAAATTAATAATGGGAAAATCGACAAATTACTCACCAACGACGGTAGTTATGCAAACCAATCAGACACTATGTTAAAATGTGCCAATATGTTCTATGGTAATTTGTATAAAGCAGAGGAAATATCTGACTTTCACCTACAGGCTATTGTTTCCAAAATAGAAACCACACAAATTCCTGAAGACATTCATTCAAATCTCGATTGTGAAATTACTGCAGATGAAGTTAGGACAGCAATATTTCAGATGAACAAAAATAAGTCCCCGGGTCAGGATGGTCTGACTGTAGAATTCTACCAAACCTTTTGGGATATCATTAGTTTAGATTTAATTGATATTTATAATGATTGTCTTAAAAAAGGTACAATGTGTAAATCTATGAATGCGGCATTGATTAGACTCATTTATAAAAATTTGGGCGACAGACACGATTTAAAAAACTGGCGACCCATTAGCCTGCTCAACGTGGATTATAAAATCCTGTCTAAAGTGATCACCAACAGATTGAAACGCATCATGCCCTTTATTATTGGAGAAGAGCAAACCTGTGGGGTTACATCTAGAAATATTCAAGATAATATTATGCTCTTAAGAGATGTTATTGATTTTACTAACTGGAATAATTTACAAGCTTGTCTTCTCAGCATAGATCAGGAAAAAGCTTTTGATCGTATTAGTTGGATTTATATGTTTAATGTTATGGAAAAAATGGGTGTCCCATCGACTTTGATTAAGTGGATTAAAGTTCTGTACAGTAATCCTTATTGTAGTATTATCCTGAACAACTTCATTGGTGCTCCTGTTAAGGTTGAAAGAGGGATTAGACAAGGGTGCCCACTATCGCCTTTGTTGTATTCCATTTGTGCCGAAGGGTTAGCTTCTTTAGTCAGAAGTAATTGTAAACTTAAAGGTATTGTTACCCCTAATGGGGAATGCAGTGTTCGTTTAATTCAACATGCTGACGACACAAATATATTTATTAGTGACAATATGGAGTTTGAAGTTATTCAGAACATTCTCAACGTATATTGTAAAGGAAGTGGATCTAAACTTAATGATGATAAATCTAAAAGTCTATGGTTAGGGAATTGGAGAAATAGAAAGGATAGCCCTGGTAAATTTAAAATTGTTAAGAAACTTAGAATTCTTGGTATTGAATTTGGGAATGACATAACGCCCGAAGACAATTGGGGTCCCAGAATCAACAAAATTAGCTCTACTCTCAACAAATGGTCTAAACGTAACCTAACATTAAACGGTAAAGTAGTGATTGTTAACAGTTTGATTGGAGCAGGGATTAATTACCTTGGCAGCGTGGTTGAATGTTCCAACTTCTTGATAAAAAAGATGAATGACCTGATTTGGAAATTTTTTTGGAATGGGAAAATTGAGAAAATAAAGAGAAATACCATCACTGGGCCCAAAGAATTGGGGGGGATGGGCCTTTTGGATATTAATAGTAAATTATTGAGCCTTAAGCTTCAATGGCTAGCTAGGTATCCATCATCTCAAGGTAAATGGAAACTGTATTTTGATTATTGGTTGAAATGTGCTGGAGCTGCTGATCATTTAGGGTGGTATATATTTGCTAACATCCATAAGAATTTTCAAACCACCCCGTTTTATAAAGATCTTATTGCTGCTTTTAAGAAAGCAGAAGGGAAGTTTTTATGTAATTTTACCTGCAAGTGGGAAGCTATGGAAGTTCCTTTGTGGAATAATGCTAAGGTCACTAGGGATGAATCACTTTTAAACAGCCCTCTACTAAAATCAGTTGGGTGTTTTAATGTTGGAGATGTAGTTAGAAACGGGGAACTTTTTTCATTTCAGGATATTGCCAGAGCATGTGGTATTAAAAATATGAATGCTGGTAGAATACTGAAGAGAATTGAAAAACACATAGATTATACTTTGATAAATGAGAAAAGAGAAGGACCGGCTGTGCACGCGAGTAACTGGCTTGTCATGTGTGATCATCAAAGCAAAGTTGTTCCAATTTTTGAAACTAATGTGAAATCTAATTACATGAACTTCATACTAGGTAAATTTGTTTCTCCCAAGGTACAAGTAGTATGGAAAAATATTTTTCAACTCGGACAAGATTTAAATTGGCCTTCAATTTGGAAGAGTAATTGGAAAAATGGGTTGTTAGATCCAGATGACAAACAGTTTATGTACAAACTTAGACATAGAATTTTACCCACTAAAGACATTTTGATGAAAATGGGTGTAGTTAAAGAACAAACTTGCCCGCTTTGTAATGTTGAAAAAGAAACTCACGAGCATATTTTCATATATTGTTCTTACACATTGGATGCTTGGATTTTTGTAGAAAGATTGCTTAGAAAATATACAGGTAACAAACATTTCTATTTGAATGATTCCAACAGAATTCTTGGATATGGATTAAAACCGGTTCAGGCTGTCATTGTAGCTAAACTGCTTAGACTGATTTGGAATATTCGATGCAAAAAGGTTTTTAACAGCTATTCAAGACCAGCAGAAATCGAGATCGTCAATCAGTTTAAAAGAAATTTAAAATATTTCATTCGAATGGAAAAGACCAGATTGAGACCGGGTTTTTTCGAAACTTGTTACACAAGAAATAATGCGTTGTGTTTCACCATTAATGATGAGGTCAAATTTGATTATTAATGTTTCTTTGTTTCAACCTTTGATGCATCGATGTGATTTAATTTGTTTTGAATTAATTACAACGTATCGTTTTTCTCGAACCACGTGATTACATCACGCTAAATTGTATATATTTTTATTTGTATTTATTTAATTATTTATTAATGTATTATCGTCTGTGAATCCCTGTATGTATTATAAGATAGCAGTCTTTATTGAAGACTTTTATTAACAGGGAGTATTTGATGTTTGTTACTGTTGAATAAATGGAGAAGCATAACTCCTTTAAGAGAAAAAAAAAAAAAAAAAAAAAAAAAAAAAAAAAAAAAAAAAAAGAATTAATCTCAGCGCATTCTGAGGGGTTTGAATTTTTTTCGTCTCAGAATACGCTCAGAATCAACCAGTTTGTTCAGTACACCCATGTTTCTTAGTAAAGAATTAATATCAGCGCATTCTGAGGGGTTTGAATTTTTTTCGTCTCAGAATACGCTCAGAATCAACCAGTTTGTTCAGTACACCCATGTTTCTTAGTAAAGAATTAATCTCAGCGCATTCTGAGGGGTTTGAATTTTTTTCGTCTCAGAATACGCTCAGAATCAACCAGTTTGTTCAGTACACCCATGTTTCTTAGTAAAGAATTAATCTCAGCGCATTCTGAGGGGTTTGAATTTTTTTCGTCTCAGAATACGCTCAGAATCAACCAGTTTGTTCAGTACACCCATGTTTCTTAGTAAAGAATTAATCTCAGCGCATTCTGAGGGGTTTGAAATTTTTTCGTCTCAGAATACGCTCAGAATCAACCAGTTTGTTCAGTACACCCATGTTTCTTAGTAAAGAATTAATCTCAGCGCATTCTGAGGGGTTTGAATGTTTTTCGTCTCAGAATACGCTCAGAATCAACCAGTTTGTTCAGTACACCCATGTTTCTTAGTAAAGAATTAATCTCAGCGCATTCTGAGGGGTTTGAATTTTTTTCGTCTCAGAATACGCTCAGAATCAACCAGTTTGTTCAGTACACCCATGTTTCTTAGTAAAGAATTAATCTCAGCGCATTCTGAGGGGTTTGAATTTTTTTCGTCTCAGAATACGCTCAGAATCAACCAGTTTGTTCAGTACACCCATGTTTCTTTGTAAAGAATTAATCTCAGCGCATTCTGAGGGGTTTGAATTTTTTTCGTCTCAGAATACGCTCAGAATCAACCAGTTTGTTCACTACACCCATGTTTCTTAGTAAAGAATTAATCTCAGCGCATTCTGAGGGGTTTGAATTTTTTTCGTCTCAGAATACGCTCAGAATGAACCAGTTTGTTCACAACACCCCTGTTTCTTATTAAAAAATTCATCTCAGCGTGTTTTGAGGGGTTTTAATTTTGTTCGTCTCCGATCGCGCTTAGATTCACTCAAAAGACAAGCTGGCTGTGTGGTATCCTTGTGGTTAATCCTGCGCAGATTGTTATACAATTGTTTTAGTTTGTAATACTCTTGCTTCACTAGCCACTTTGCTTGTGATTACATGATGTATTTGTGGTTTTGTGACCTGGTTTTGTGCCTCAAAGGATGTTGTGTTCTTTTTAACCTGGAAAGTGTATTGACATCTGGTGGCTTACAGGTTTACAGGAGTTTTGAGGTATTTTATTTTTTTTCATCTCCGATCGCGCTTAGATTCAACCAGTACGGTCCCAACACTGTTGTTTCTTAGTAAAGAATTAATCTCAGCGCGTTTTGAGGGGTTTGAATTTTTTTCGTCTCCGATCACGCTCAGAATCAACCAGTTTGTTCAGTACACCCTTGTTTCTTAGTAAAGAATTAATCTCAGCGCGTTTTGAGGGGTTTGAATTTTTTTCGTCTCAGAATACGCTCAGAATCAACCAGTTTGTTCAGTACACCCATGTTTCTTAGTAAAGAATTAATCTCAGCGCATTCTGAGGGGTTTGAATTTTTTTCGTCTCAGAATACGCTCAGAATCAACCAGTTTGTTCAGTACACCCATGTTTCTTAGTAAAGAATTAATCTCAGCGCATTCTGAGGGGTTTGAATTTTTTTCGTCTCAGAATACGCTCAGAATCAAGCAGTTTGTTCAGTACACCCATGTTTCTTAGTAAAGAATTAATCTCAGCGCATTCTGAGGGGTTTGAATTTTTTTCGTCTCAGAATACGCTCAGAATCAACCAGTTTGTTCAGTACACCCATGTTTCTTAGTAAAGAATTAATCTCAGCGCATTCTGAGGGGTTTGAATTTTTTTCGTCTCAGAATACGCTCAGAATCAACCAGTTTGTTCAGTACACCCATGTTTCTTAGTAAAGAATTAATCTCAGCGCATTCTGAGGGGTTTGAATTTTTTTCGTCTCAGAATACGCTCAGAATCAAGCAGTTTGTTCAGTACACCCATGTTTCTTAGTAAAGAATTAATCTCAGCGCATTCTGAGGGGTTTGAATTTTTTTCGTCTCAGAATACGCTCAGAATCAACCAGTTTGTTCAGTACACCCATGTTTCTTAGTAAAGAATTAATCTCAGCGCATTCTGAGGGGTTTGAATTTTTTTCGTCTCAGAATACGCTCAGAATCAACCAGTTTGTTCAGTACACCCATGTTTCTTAGTAAAGAATTAATCTCAGCGCATTCTGAGGGGTTTGAATTTTTTTCGTCTCAGAATACGCTCAGAATCAACCAGTTTGTTCAGTACACCCATGTTTCTTAGTAAAGAATTAATCTCAGCGCATTCTGAGGGGTTTGAATTTTTTTCGTCTCAGAATACGCTCAGAATCAACCAGTTTGTTCAGTACACCCATGTTTCTTAGTAAAGAATTAATCTCAGCGCATTCTGAGGGGTTTGAATTTTTTTCGTCTCAGAATACGCTCAGAATCAACCAGTTTGTTCAGTACACCCATGTTTCTTAGTAAAGAATTAATCTCAGCGCATTCTGAGGGGTTTGAATTTTTTTCGTCTCAGAATACGCTCAGAATCAACCAGTTTGTTCAGTACACCCATGTTTCTTAGTAAAGAATTAATCTCAGCGCATTCTGAGGGGTTTGAATTTTTTTCGTCTCAGAATACGCTCAGAATCAACCAGTTTGTTCAGTACACCCATGTTTCTTAGTAAAGAATTAATCTCAGCGCATTCTGAGGGGTTTGAATTTTTTTCCTCTCAGAATACGCTCAGAATCAACCAGTTTGTTCAGTACACCCATGTTTCTTAGTAAAGAATTAATCTCAGCGCATTCTGAGGGGTTTGAATTTTTTTCGTCTCCGATCACGCTCAGAATCAACCAGTTTGTTCAGTACACCCATGTTTCTTAGTAAAGAATTAATCTCAGCGCATTCTGAGGGGTTTGAATTTTTTTCGTCTCAGAATACGCTCAGAATCAAGCAGTTTGTTCAGTACACCCATGTTTCTTAGTAAAGAATTAATCTCAGCGCATTCTGAGGGGTTTGAATTTTTTTCGTCTCAGAATACGCTCAGAATCAACCAGTTTGTTCAGTACACCCATGTTTCTTAGTAAAGAATTAATCTCAGCGCATTCTGAGGGGTTTGAATTTTTTTCGTCTCAGAATACGCTCAGAATCAACCAGTTTGTTCAGTACACCCATGTCTCTTAGTAAAGAATTAATCTCAGCGCATTCTGAGGGGTTTGAATTTTTTTCGTCTCAGAATACGCTCAGAATCAACCAGTTTGTTCAGTACACCCATGTTTCTTAGTAAAGAATTAATCTCAGCGCATTCTGAGGGGTTTGAATTTTTTTCGTCTCAGAATACGCTCAGAATCAACCAGTTTGTTCAGTACACCCATGTTTCTTTGTAAAGAATTAATCTCAGCGCATTCTGAGGGGTTTGAATTTTTTTCGTCTCAGAATACGCTCAGAATCAACCAGTTTGTTCACTACACCCATGTTTCTTAGTAAAGAATTAATCTCAGCGCATTCTGAGGGGTTTGAATTTTTTTCGTCTCAGAATACGCTCAGAATGAACCAGTTTGTTCACAACACCCCTGTTTCTTATTAAAAAATTCATCTCAGCGTGTTTTGAGGGGTTTTAATTTTGTTCGTCTCCGATCGCGCTTAGATTCACTCAAAAGACAAGCTGGCTGTGTGGTATCCTTGTGGTTAATCCTGCGCAGATTGTTATACAATTGTTTTAGTTTGTAATACTCTTGCTTCACTAGCCACTTTGCTTGTGATTACATGATGTATTTGTGGTTTTGTGACCTGGTTTTGTGCCTCAAAGGATGTTGTGTTCTTTTTAACCTGGAAAGTGTATTGACATCTGGTGGCTTACAGGTTTACAGGAGTTTTGAGGTATTTTATTTTTTTTCATCTCCGATCGCGCTTAGATTCAACCAGTACGGTCCCAACACTGTTGTTTCTTAGTAAAGAATTAATCTCAGCGCGTTTTGAGGGGTTTGAATTTTTTTCGTCTCCGATCACGCTCAGAATCAACCAGTTTGTTCAGTACACCCTTGTTTCTTAGTAAAGAATTAATCTCAGCGCGTTTTGAGGGGTTTGAATTTTTTTCGTCTCAGAATACGCTCAGAATCAACCAGTTTGTTCAGTACACCCATGTTTCTTAGTAAAGAATTAATCTCAGCGCATTCTGAGGGGTTTGAATTTTTTTCGTCTCAGAATACGCTCAGAATCAACCAGTTTGTTCAGTACACCCATGTTTCTTAGTAAAGAATTAATCTCAGCGCATTCTGAGGGGTTTGAATTTTTTTCGTCTCAGAATACGCTCAGAATCAAGCAGTTTGTTCAGTACACCCATGTTTCTTAGTAAAGAATTAATCTCAGCGCATTCTGAGGGGTTTGAATTTTTTTCGTCTCAGAATACGCTCAGAATCAACCAGTTTGTTCAGTACACCCATGTTTCTTAGTAAAGAATTAATCTCAGCGCATTCTGAGGGGTTTGAATTTTTTTCGTCTCAGAATACGCTCAGAATCAACCAGTTTGTTCAGTACACCCATGTTTCTTAGTAAAGAATTAATCTCAGCGCATTCTGAGGGGTTTGAATTTTTTTCGTCTCAGAATACGCTCAGAATCAACCAGTTTGTTCAGTACACCCATGTTTCTTAGTAAAGAATTAATCTCAGCGCATTCTGAGGGGTTTGAATTTTTTTCGTCTCAGAATACGCTCAGAATCAACCAGTTTGTTCAGTACACCCATGTTTCTTAGTAAAGAATTAATCTCAGCGCATTCTGAGGGGTTTGAATTTTTTTCGTCTCAGAATACGCTCAGAATCAACCAGTTTGTTCAGTACACCCATGTTTCTTAGTAAAGAATTAATCTCAGCGCATTCTGAGGGGTTTGAATTTTTTTCGTCTCAGAATACGCTCAGAATCAACCAGTTTGTTCAGTACACCCATGTTTCTTAGTAAAGAATTAATCTCAGCGCATTCTGAGGGGTTTGAATTTTTTTCGTCTCAGAATACGCTCAGAATCAACCAGTTTGTTCAGTACACCCATGTTTCTTAGTAAAGAATTAATCTCAGCGCATTCTGAGGGGTTTGAATTTTTTTCGTCTCAGAATACGCTCAGAATCAACCAGTTTGTTCAGTACACCCATGTTTCTTAGTAAAGAATTAATCTCAGCGCATTCTGAGGGGTTTGAATTTTTTTCGTCTCCGATCACGCTCAGAATCAACCAGTTTGTTCAGTACACCCATGTTTCTTAGTAAAGAATTAATCTCAGCGCATTCTGAGGGGTTTGAATTTTTTTCGTCTCAGAATACGCTCAGAATCAAGCAGTTTGTTCAGTACACCCATGTTTCTTAGTAAAGAATTAATCTCAGCGCATTCTGAGGGGTTTGAATTTTTTTCGTCTCAGAATACGCTCAGAATCAACCAGTTTGTTCAGTACACCCATGTTTCTTAGTAAAGAATTAATCTCAGCGCATTCTGAGGGGTTTGAATTTTTTTCGTCTCAGAATACGCTCAGAATCAACCAGTTTGTTCACTACACCCATGTTTCTTAGTAAAGAATTAATCTCAGCGCATTCTGAGGGGTTTGAATTTTTTTCGTCTCAGAATACGCTCAGAATGAACCAGTTTGTTCACAACACCCCTGTTTCTTATTAAAAAATTCATCTCAGCGTGTTTTGAGGGGTTTTAATTTTGTTCGTCTCCGATCGCGCTTAGATTCACTCAAAAGACAAGCTGGCTGTGTGGTATCCTTGTGGTTAATCCTGCGCAGATTGTTATACAATTGTTTTAGTTTGTAATACTCTTGCTTCACTAGCCACTTTGCTTGTGATTACATGATGTATTTGTGGTTTTGTGACCTGGTTTTGTGCCTCAAAGGATGTTGTGTTCTTTTTAACCTGGAAAGTGTATTGACATCTGGTGGCTTACAGGTTTACAGGAGTTTTGAGGTATTTTATTTTTTTTCATCTCCGATCGCGCTTAGATTCAACCAGTACGGTCCCAACACTGTTGTTTCTTAGTAAAGAATTAATCTCAGCGCGTTTTGAGGGGTTTGAATTTTTTTCGTCTCCGATCACGCTCAGAATCAACCAGTTTGTTCAGTACACCCTTGTTTCTTAGTAAAGAATTAATCTCAGCGCGTTTTGAGGGGTTTGAATTTTTTTCGTCTCAGAATACGCTCAGAATCAACCAGTTTGTTCAGTACACCCATGTTTCTTAGTAAAGAATTAATCTCAGCGCATTCTGAGGGGTTTGAATTTTTTTCGTCTCAGAATACGCTCAGAATCAACCAGTTTGTTCAGTACACCCATGTTTCTTAGTAAAGAATTAATCTCAGCGCATTCTGAGGGGTTTGAATTTTTTTCGTCTCAGAATACGCTCAGAATCAAGCAGTTTGTTCAGTACACCCATGTTTCTTAGTAAAGAATTAATCTCAGCGCATTCTGAGGGGTTTGAATTTTTTTCGTCTCAGAATACGCTCAGAATCAACCAGTTTGTTCAGTACACCCATGTTTCTTAGTAAAGAATTAATCTCAGCGCATTCTGAGGGGTTTGAATTTTTTTCGTCTCAGAATACGCTCAGAATCAACCAGTTTGTTCAGTACACCCATGTTTCTTAGTAAAGAATTAATCTCAGCGCATTCTGAGGGGTTTGAATTTTTTTCGTCTCAGAATACGCTCAGAATCAACCAGTTTGTTCAGTACACCCATGTTTCTTAGTAAAGAATTAATCTCAGCGCATTCTGAGGGGTTTGAATTTTTTTCGTCTCAGAATACGCTCAGAATCAACCAGTTTGTTCAGTACACCCATGTTTCTTAGTAAAGAATTAATCTCAGCGCATTCTGAGGGGTTTGAATTTTTTTCGTCTCAGAATACGCTCAGAATCAACCAGTTTGTTCAGTACACCCATGTTTCTTAGTAAAGAATTAATCTCAGCGCATTCTGAGGGGTTTGAATTTTTTTCGTCTCAGAATACGCTCAGAATCAACCAGTTTGTTCAGTACACCCATGTTTCTTAGTAAAGAATTAATCTCAGCGCATTCTGAGGGGTTTGAATTTTTTTCGTCTCAGAATACGCTCAGAATCAACCAGTTTGTTCAGTACACCCATGTTTCTTAGTAAAGAATTAATCTCAGCGCATTCTGAGGGGTTTGAATTTTTTTCGTCTCAGAATACGCTCAGAATCAACCAGTTTGTTCAGTACACCCATGTTTCTTAGTAAAGAATTAATCTCAGCGCATTCTGAGGGGTTTGAATTTTTTTCGTCTCCGATCACGCTCAGAATCAACCAGTTTGTTCAGTACACCCATGTTTCTTAGTAAAGAATTAATCTCAGCGCATTCTGAGGGGTTTGAATTTTTTTAGTCTCAGAATACGCTCAGAATCAACCAGTTTGTTCAGTACACCCATGTTTCTTAGTAAAGAATTAATCTCAGCGCATTCTGAGGGGTTTGAATTTTTTTCGTCTCAGAATACGCTCAGAATCAACCAGTTTGTTCAGTACACCCATGTTTCTTAGTAAAGAATTAATCTCAGCGCATTCTGAGGGGTTTGAATTTTTTTCGTCTCCGATCACGCTCAGAATCAACCAGTTTGTTCAGTACACCCATGTTTCTTAGTAAAGAATTAATCTCAGCGCATTCTGAGGGGTTTGAATTTTTTTCGTCTCAGAATACGCTCAGAATCAAGCAGTTTGTTCAGTACACCCATGTTTCTTAGTAAAGAATTAATCTCAGCGCATTCTGAGGGGTTTGAATTTTTTTCGTCTCAGAATACGCTCAGAATCAACCAGTTTGTTCAGTACACCCATGTTTCTTAGTAAAGAATTAATCTCAGCGCATTCTGAGGGGTTTGAATTTTTTTCGTCTCAGAATACGCTCAGAATCAACCAGTTTGTTCACTACACCCATGTTTCTTAGTAAAGAATTAATCTCAGCGCATTCTGAGGGGTTTGAATTTTTTTCGTCTCAGAATACGCTCAGAATGAACCAGTTTGTTCACAACACCCCTGTTTCTTATTAAAAAATTCATCTCAGCGTGTTTTGAGGGGTTTTAATTTTGTTCGTCTCCGATCGCGCTTAGATTCACTCAAAAGACAAGCTGGCTGTGTGGTATCCTTGTGGTTAATCCTGCGCAGATTGTTATACAATTGTTTTAGTTTGTAATGCTCTTGCTTCACTAGCCACTTTGCTTGTGATTACATGATGTATTTGTGGTTTTGTGACCTGGTTTTGTGCCTCAAAGGATGTTGTGTTCTTTTTAACCTGGAAAGTGTATTGACATCTGGTGGCTTACAGGTTTACAGGAGTTTTGAGGTATTTTATTTTTTTTCATCTCCGATCGCGCTTAGATTCAACCAGTACGGTCCCAACACTGTTGTTTCTTAGTAAAGAATTAATCTCAGCGCGTTTTGAGGGGTTTGAATTTTTTTCGTCTCCGATCACGCTCAGAATCAACCAGTTTGTTCAGTACACCCTTGTTTCTTAGTAAAGAATTAATCTCAGCGCGTTTTGAGGGGTTTGAATTTTTTTCGTCTCAGAATACGCTCAGAATCAACCAGTTTGTTCAGTACACCCATGTTTCTTAGTAAAGATTAATCTCAGCGCATTCTGAGGGGTTTGAATTTTTTTCGTCTCAGAATACGCTCAGAATCAACCAGTTTGTTCAGTACACCCATGTTTCTTAGTAAAGAATTAATCTCAGCGCATTCTGAGGGGTTTGAATTTTTTTCGTCTCAGAATACGCTCAGAATCAAGCAGTTTGTTCAGTACACCCATGTTTCTTAGTAAAGAATTAATCTCAGCGCATTCTGAGGGGTTTGAATTTTTTTCGTCTCAGAATACGCTCAGAATCAACCAGTTTGTTCAGTACACCCATGTTTCTTAGTAAAGAATTAATCTCAGCGCATTCTGAGGGGTTTGAATTTTTTTCGTCTCAGAATACGCTCAGAATCAACCAGTTTGTTCAGTACACCCATGTTTCTTAGTAAAGAATTAATCTCAGCGCATTCTGAGGGGTTTGAATTTTTTTCGTCTCAGAATACGCTCAGAATCAACCAGTTTGTTCAGTACACCCATGTTTCTTAGTAAAGAATTAATCTCAGCGCATTCTGAGGGGTTTGAATTTTTTTCGTCTCAGAATACGCTCAGAATCAACCAGTTTGTTCAGTACACCCATGTTTCTTAGTAAAGAATTAATCTCAGCGCATTCTGAGGGGTTTGAATTTTTTTCGTCTCAGAATACGCTCAGAATCAACCAGTTTGTTCAGTACACCCATGTTTCTTAGTAAAGAATTAATCTCAGCGCATTCTGAGGGGTTTGAATTTTTTTCGTCTCAGAATACGCTCAGAATCAACCAGTTTGTTCAGTACACCCATGTTTCTTAGTAAAGAATTAATCTCAGCGCATTCTGAGGGGTTTGAATTTTTTTCGTCTCAGAATACGCTCAGAATCAACCAGTTTGTTCAGTACACCCATGTTTCTTAGTAAAGAATTAATCTCAGCGCATTCTGAGGGGTTTGAATTTTTTTCGTCTCAGAATACGCTCAGAATCAACCAGTTTGTTCAGTACACCCATGTTTCTTAGTAAAGAATTAATCTCAGCGCATTCTGAGGGGTTTGAATTTTTTTCGTCTCCGATCACGCTCAGAATCAACCAGTTTGTTCAGTACACCCATGTTTCTTAGTAAAGAATTAATCTCAGCGCATTCTGAGGGGTTTGAATTTTTTTCGTCTCAGAATACGCTCAGAATCAAGCAGTTTGTTCAGTACACCCATGTTTCTTAGTAAAGAATTAATCTCAGCGCATTCTGAGGGGTTTGAATTTTTTTCGTCTCAGAATACGCTCAGAATCAACCAGTTTGTTCAGTACACCCATGTTTCTTAGTAAAGAATTAATCTCAGCGCATTCTGAGGGGTTTGAATTTTTTTCGTCTCAGAATACGCTCAGAATCAACCAGTTTGTTCAGTACACCCATGTTTCTTAGTAAAGAATTAATCTCAGCGCATTCTGAGGGGTTTGAATTTTTTTCGTCTCAGAATACGCTCAGAATCAACCAGTTTGTTCAGTACACCCATGTTTCTTAGTAAAGAATTAATATCAGCGCATTCTGAGGGGTTTGATTTTTTTTCGTCTCAGAATACGCTCAGAATCAACCAGTTTGTTCAGTACACCCATGTTTCTTAGTAAAGAATTAATCTCCGCGCATTCTGAGGGGTTTGAATTTTTTTCGTCTCAGAATACGCTCAGAATCAACCAGTTTGTTCAGTACACCCATGTTTCTTAGTAAAGAATTAATCTCAGCGCATTCTGAGGGGTTTGAATTTTTTTCGTCTCAGAATACGCTCAGAATCAACCAGTTTGTTCAGTACACCCATGTTTCTTAGTAAAGAATTAATCTCAGCGCATTCTGAGGGGTTTGAATTGTTTTCGTCTCAGAATACGCTCAGAATCAACCAGTTTGTTCAGTACACCCATGTTTCTTAGTAAAGAATTAATCTCAGCGCATTCTGAGGGGTTTGAATTTTTTTCGTCTCAGAATATGCTCAGAATCAACCAGTTTGTTCAGTACACCCATGTTTCTTAGTAAAGAATTAATCTCAGCGCATTCTGAGGGGTTTGAATTTTTTTCGTCTCAGAATACGCTCAGAATCAACCAGTTTGTTCAGTACACCCATGTTTCTTAGTAAAGAATTAATATCAGCGCATTCTGAGGGGTTTGAATTATTTTCGTCTCAGAATACGCTCAGAATCAACCAGTTTGTTCAGTACACCCATGTTTCTTAGTAAAGAATTAATCTCAGCGCATTCTGAGGGGTTTGAATTTTTTTCGTCTCAGAATACGCTCAGAATCAACCAGTTTGTTCAGTACACCCATGTTTCTTAGTAAAGAATTAATCTCAGCGCATTCTGAGGGGTTTGAATTTTTTTCGTCTCAGAATATGCTCAGAATCAACCAGTTTGTTCAGTACACCCATGTTTCTTAGTAAAGAATTAATCTCAGCGCATTCTGAGGGGTTTGAATTTTTTTCGTCTCAGAATACGCTCAGAATCAACCAGTTTGTTCAGTACACCCATGTTTCTTAGTAAAGAATTAATCTCAGCGCGTTTTGAGGGGTTTGAATTTTTTTCGTCTCCGATCACGCTCAGAATCAACCAGTTTGTTCAGTACACCCTTGTTTCTTATTAAAAAATTCATCTCAGCGCATTCTGAGGGGTTTGAATTTTTTTCGTCTCAGAATACGCTCAGAATCAACCAGTTTGTTCAGTACACCCATGTTTCTTAGTAAAGAATTAATCTCAGCGCATTCTGAGGGGTTTGAATTTTTTTCGTCTCAGAATACGCTCAGAATCAACCAGTTTGTTCAGTACACCCATGTTTCTTAGTAAAGAATTAATCTCAGCGCATTCTGAGGGGTTTGAATTTTTTTCGTCTCAGAATACGCTCAGAATCAACCAGTTTGTTCAGTACACCCATGTTTCTTAGTAAAGAATTAATCTCAGCGCATTCTGAGGGGTTTGAATTTTTTTCGTCTAAGAATATGCTCAGAATCAACCAGTTTGTTCAGTACACCCATGTTTCTTAGTAAAGAATTAATCTCAGCGCATTCTGAGGGGTTTGAATTTTTTTCGTCTCAGAATACGCTCAGAATCAACCAGTTTGTTCAGTACACCCATGTTTCTTATTAAAAAATTCATCTCAGCGCATTCTGAGGGGTTTGAATTTTTTTCGTCTCAGAATACGCTCAGAATCAACCAGTTTGTTCAGTACACCCATGTTTCTTAGTAAAGAATTAATCTCAGCGCATTCTGAGGGGTTTGAATTTTTTTCGTCTCAGAATATGCTCAGAATCAACCAGTTTGTTCAGTACACCCATGTTTCTTAGTAAAAAATTAATCTCAGTGCATTCTGAGGGGTTTGAATTTTTTTCGTCTCAGAATACGCTCAGAATCAACCAGTTTGTTCAGTACACCCATGTTTCTTAGTAAAGAATTAATCTCAGCGCATTCTGAGGGGTTTGAATTTTTTTCGTCTCAGAATACGCTCAGAATCAACCAGTTTGTTCAGTACACCCATGTTTCTTAGTAAAGAATTAATCTCAGCGCATTCTGAGGGGTTTGAATTTTTTTCGTCTCAGAATACGCTCAGAATCAACCAGTTTGTTCAGTACACCCATGTTTCTTAGTAAAGAATTAATCTCAGCGCATTCTGAGGGGTTTGAATTTTTTTCGTCTCCGATCACGCTCAGAATCAACCAGTTTGTTCAGTACACCCATGTTTCTTAGTAAAGAATTAATCTCAGCGCATTCTGAGGGGTTTGAATTTTTTTCGTCTCAGAATACGCTCAGAATCAACTAGTTTGTTCAGTACACCCATGTTTCTTAGTAAAGAATTAATCTCAGCGCATTCTGAGGGGTTTGAATTTTTTTCGTCTCCGATCACGCTCAGAATCAACCAGTTTGTTCAGTACACCCATGTTTCTTAGTAAAGAATTAATCTCAGCGCATTCTGAGGGGTTTGAATTTTTTTCGTCTCAGAATACGCTCAGAATCAACCAGTTTGTTCAGTACACCCATGTTTCTTATTAAAAAATTCATCTCAGCGCATTCTGAGGGGTTTGAATTTTTTTCGTCTCAGAATACGCTCAGAATCAACCAGTTTGTTCAGTACACCCATGTTTCTTATTAAAAAATTCATCTCAGCGCATTCTGAGGGGTTTGAATTTTTTTCGTCTCAGAATACGCTCAGAATCAACCAGTTTGTTCAGTACACCCATGTTTCTTAGTAAAGAATTAATCTCAGCGCATTCTGAGGGGTTTGAATTTTTTTCGTCTCAGAATACGCTCAGAATCAACCAGTTTGTTCAGTACACCCATGTTTCTTAGTAAAGAATTAATCTCAGCGCATTCTGAGGGGTTTGAATTTTTTTCGTCTCAGAATACGCTCAGAATCAACCAGTTTGTTCAGTACACCCATGTTTCTTAGTAAAGAATTAATCTCAGCGCATTCTGAGGGGTTTGAATTTTTTTCGTCTCCGATCACGCTCAGAATCAACCAGTTTGTTCAGTACACCCATGTTTCTTAGTAAAGAATTAATCTCAGCGCATTCTGAGGGGTTTGAATTTTTTTCGTCTCAGAATACGCTCAGAATCAACCAGTTTGTTCAGTACACCCATGTTTCTTAGTAAAGAATTAATCTCAGCGCATTCTGAGGGGTTTGAATTTTTTTCGTCTCAGAATACGCTCAGAATCAACCAGTTTGTTCAGTACACCCATGTTTCTTAGTAAAGAATTAATCTCAGCGCATTCTGAGGGGTTTGAATTTTTTTCGTCTCAGAATATGCTCAGAATCAACCAGTTTGTTCAGTACACCCATGTTTCTTAGTAAAGAATTAATCTCAGCGCATTCTGAGGGGTTTGAATTTTTTTCGTCTCAGAATACGCTCAGAATCAACCAGTTTGTTCAGTACACCCATGTTTCTTAGTAAAGAATTAATCTCAGCGCATTCTGAGGGGTTTGAATTTTTTTCGTCTCCGATCACGCTCAGAATCAACCAGTTTGTTCAGTACACCCATGTTTCTTAGTAAAGAATTAATCTCAGCGCATTCTGAGGGGTTTGAATTTTTTTCGTCTCAGAATACGCTCAGAATCAACCAGTTTGTTCAGTACACCCATGTTTCTTAGTAAAGAATTAATCTCAGCGCATTCTGAGGGGTTTGAATTTTTTTCGTCTCAGAATACGCTCAGAATCAACCAGTTTGTTCAGTACACCCATGTTTCTTAGTAAAGAATTAATCTCAGCGCATTCTGAGGGGTTTGAATTTTTTTCGTCTCAGAATACGCTCAGAATCAACCAGTTTGTTCACTACACCCATGTTTCTTAGTAAAGAATTAATCTCAGCGCATTCTGAGGGGTTTGAATTTTTTTCGTCTCAGAATACGCTCAGAATGTCCCAGTTTGTTCACAACACCCCTGTTTCTTATTAAAAAATTCATCTCAGCGTGTTTTGAGGGGTTTTAATTTTGTTCGTCTCCGATCGCGCTTAGATTCACTCAAAAGACAAGCTGGCTGTGTGGTATCCTTGTGGTTAATCCTGCGCAGATTGTTATACAATTGTTTTAGTTTGTAATACTCTTGCTTCACTAGCCACTTTGCTTGTGATTACATGATGTATTTGTGGTTTTGTGACCTGGTTTTGTGCCTCAAAGGATGTTGTGTTCTTTTTAACCTGGAAAGTGTATTGACATCTGGTGGCTTACAGGTTTACAGGAGTTTTGAGGTATTTTATTTTTTTTCATCTCCGATCGCGCTTAGATTCAACCAGTACGGTCCCAACACTGTTGTTTCTTAGTAAAGAATTAATCTCAGCGCGTTTTGAGGGGTTTGAATTTTTTTCGTCTCCGATCACGCTCAGAATCAACCAATTTGTTCAGTACACCCTTGTTTCTTAGTAAAGAATTAATCTCAGCGCGTTTTGAGGGGTTTGAATTTTTTTCGTCTCAGAATACGCTCAGAATCAACCAGTTTGTTCAGTACACCCATGTTTCTTAGTAAAGAATTAATCTCAGCGCATTCTGAGGGGTTTGAATTTTTTTCGTCTCAGAATATGCTCAGAATCAACCAGTTTGTTCAGTACACCCATGTTTCTTAGTAAAGAATTAATCTCAGCGCATTCTGAGGGGTTTGAATTTTTTTCGTCTCAGAATACGCTCAGAATCAACCAGTTTGTTCAGTACACCCATGTTTCTTAGTAAAGAATTAATCTCAGCGCGTTTTGAGGGGTTTGAATTTTTTTCGTCTCAGAATACGCTCAGAATCAACCAGTTTGTTCAGTACACCCATGTTTCTTAGTAAAGAATTAATCTCAGCGCATTCTGAGGGGTTTGAATTTTTTTCGTCTCAGAATACGCTCAGAATCAACCAGTTTGTTCAGTACACCCATGTTTCTTAGTAAAGAATTAATCTCAGCGCATTCTGAGGGGTTTGAATTTTTTTCGTCTCAGAATACGCTCAGAATCAACCAGTTTGTTCAGTACACCCATGTTTCTTAGTAAAGAATTAATCTCAGCGCATTCTGAGGGGTTTGAATTTTTTTCGTCTCAGAATACGCTCAGAATCAACCAGTTTGTTCAGTACACCCATGTTTCTTAGTAAAGAATTAATCTCAGCGCATTCTGAGGGGTTTGAATTTTTTTCGTCTCCGATCACGCTCAGAATCAACCAGTTTGTTCAGTACACCCATGTTTCTTAGTAAAGAATTAATCTCAGCGCATTCTGAGGGGTTTGAATTTTTTTCGTCTCAGAATACGCTCAGAATCAAGCAGTTTGTTCAGTACACCCATGTTTCTTAGTAAAGAATTAATCTCAGCGCATTCTGAGGGGTTTGAATTTTTTTCGTCTCAGAATACGCTCAGAATCAACCAGTTTGTTCAGTACACCCATGTTTCTTAGTAAAGAATTAATCTCAGTGCATTCTGAGGGGTTTGAATTTTTTTCGTCTCAGAATACGCTCAGAATCAACCAGTTTGTTCAGTACACCCATGTTTCTTAGTAAAGAATTAATCTCAGCGCATTCTGAGGGGTTTGAATTTTTTTCGTCTCAGAATACGCTCAGAATCAACCAGTTTGTTCAGTACACCCATGTTTCTTAGTAAAGAATTAATATCAGCGCATTCTGAGGGGTTTGAATTTTTTTCGTCTCAGAATACGCTCAGAATCAACCAGTTTGTTCAGTACACCCATGTTTCTTAGTAAAGAATTAATCTCAGCGCATTCTGAGGGGTTTGAATTTTTTTCGTCTCAGAATACGCTCAGAATCAACCAGTTTGTTCAGTACACCCATGTTTCTTAGTAAAGAATTAATCTCAGCGCATTCTGAGGGGTTTGAATTTTTTTCGTCTCAGAATACGCTCAGAATCAACCAGTTTGTTCAGTACACCCATGTTTCTTAGTAAAGAATTAATCTCAGCGCATTCTGAGGGGTTTGAATTTTTTTCGTCTCAGAATATGCTCAGAATCAACCAGTTTGTTCAGTACACCCATGTTTCTTAGTAAAGAATTAATCTCAGCGCATTCTGAGGGGTTTGAATTTTTTTCGTCTCAGAATACGCTCAGAATCAACCAGTTTGTTCAGTACACCCATGTTTCTTAGTAAAGAATTAATATCAGCGCATTCTGAGGGGTTTGAATTTTTTTCGTCTCAGAATACGCTCAGAATCAACCAGTTTGTTCAGTACACCCATGTTTCTTAGTAAAGAATTAATCTCAGCGCATTCTGAGGGGTTTGAATTTTTTTCGTCTCAGAATACGCTCAGAATCAACCAGTTTGTTCAGTACACCCATGTTTCTTAGTAAAGAATTAATCTCAGCGCATTCTGAGGGGTTTGAATTTTTTTCGTCTCAGAATACGCTCAGAATCAACCAGTTTGTTCAGTACACCCATGTTTCTTAGTAAAGAATTAATCTCAGCGCGTTTTGAGGGGTTTGAATTTTTTTCGTCTCCGATCACGCTCAGAATCAACCAGTTTGTTCAGTCCACCCTTGTTTCTTATTAAAAAATTCATCTCAGCGCATTCTGAGGGGTTTGAATTTTTTTCGTCTCAGAATACGCTCAGAATCAACCAGTTTGTTCAGTACACCCATGTTTCTTAGTAAAGAATTAATCTCAGCGCATTCTGAGGGGTTTGAATTTTTTTCGTCTCAGAATACGCTCAGAATCAACCAGTTTGTTCAGTACACCCATGTTTCTTAGTAAAGAATTAATCTCAGCGCATTCTGAGGGGTTTGAATTTTTTTCGTCTCAGAATACGCTCAGAATCAACCAGTTTGTTCAGTACACCCATGTTTCTTAGTAAAGAATTAATCTCAGCGCATTCTGAGGGGTTTGAATTTTTTTCGTCTAAGAATATGCTCAGAATCAACCAGTTTGTTCAGTACACCCATGTTTCTTAGTAAAGAATTAATCTCAGCGCATTCTGAGGGGTTTGAATTTTTTTCGTCTCAGAATACGCTCAGAATCAACCAGTTTGTTCAGTACACCCATGTTTCTTATTAAAAAATTCATCTCAGCGCATTCTGAGGGGTTTGAATTTTTTTCGTCTCAGAATACGCTCAGAATCAACCAGTTTGTTCAGTACACCCATGTTTCTTAGTAAAGAATTAATCTCAGCGCATTCTGAGGGGTTTGAATTTTTTTCGTCTCAGAATATGCTCAGAATCAACCAGTTTGTTCAGTACACCCATGTTTCTTAGTAAAAAATTAATCTCAGCGCATTCTGAGGGGTTTGAATTTTTTTCGTCTCAGAATACGCTCAGAATCAACCAGTTTGTTCAGTACACCCATGTTTCTTAGTAAAGAATTAATCTCAGCGCATTCTGAGGGGTTTGAATTTTTTTCGTCTCAGAATACGCTCAGAATCAACCAGTTTGTTCAGTACACCCATGTTTCTTAGTAAAGAATTAATCTCAGCGCATTCTGAGGGGTTTGAATTTTTTTCGTCTCAGAATACGCTCAGAATCAACCAGTTTGTTCAGTACACCTATGTTTCTTAGTAAAGAATTAATCTCAGCGCATTCTGAGGGGTTTGAATTTTTTTCGTCTCCGATCACGCTCAGAATCAACCAGTTTGTTCAGTACACCCATGTTTCTTAGTAAAGAATTAATCTCAGCGCATTCTGAGGGGTTTGAATTTTTTTCGTCTCAGAATACGCTCAGAATCAACTAGTTTGTTCAGTACACCCATGTTTCTTAGTAAAGAATTAATCTCAGCGCATTCTGAGGGGTTTGAATTTTTTTCGTCTCCGATCACGCTCAGAATCAACCAGTTTGTTCAGTACACCCATGTTTCTTAGTAAAGAATTAATCTCAGCGCATTCTGAGGGGTTTGAATTTTTTTCGTCTCAGAATACGCTCAGAATCAACCAGTTTGTTCAGTACACCCATGTTTCTTATTAAAAAATTCATCTCAGCGCATTCTGAGGGGTTTGAATTTTTTTCGTCTCAGAATACGCTCAGAATCAACCAGTTTGTTCAGTACACCCATGTTTCTTATTAAAAAATTCATCTCAGCGCATTCTGAGGGGTTTGAATTTTTTTCGTCTCAGAATACGCTCAGAATCAACCAGTTTGTTCAGTACACCCATGTTTCTTAGTAAAGAATTAATCTCAGCGCATTCTGAGGGGTTTTAATTTTTTTCGTCTCAGAATACGCTCAGAATCAACCAGTTTGTTCAGTACACCCATGTTTCTTAGTAAAGAATTAATCTCAGCGCATTCTGAGGGGTTTGAATTTTTTTCGTCTCAGAATACGCTCAGAATCAACCAGTTTGTTCAGTACACCCATGTTTCTTAGTAAAGAATTAATCTCAGCGCATTCTGAGGGGTTTGAATTTTTTTCGTCTCCGATCACGCTCAGAATCAACCAGTTTGTTCAGTACACCCATGTTTCTTAGTAAAGAATTAATCTCAGCGCATTCTGAGGGGTTTGAATTTTTTTCGTCTCAGAATACGCTCAGAATCAACTAGTTTGTTCAGTACACCCATGTTTCTTAGTAAAGAATTAATCTCAGCGCATTCTGAGGGGTTTGAATTTTTTTCGTCTCCGATCACGCTCAGAATCAACCAGTTTGTTCAGTACACCCATGTTTCTTAGTAAAGAATTAATCTCAGCGCATTCTGAGGGGTTTGAATTTTTTTCGTCTCAGAATACGCTCAGAATCAACCAGTTTGTTCAGTACACCCATGTTTCTTATTAAAAAATTCATCTCAGCGCATTCTGAGGGGTTTGAATTTTTTTCGTCTCAGAATACGCTCAGAATCAACCAGTTTGTTCAGTACACCCATGTTTCTTATTAAAAAATTCATCTCAGCGCATTCTGAGGGGTTTGAATTTTTTTCGTCTCAGAATACGCTCAGAATCAACCAGTTTGTTCAGTACACCCATGTTTCTTAGTAAAGAATTAATCTCAGCGCATTCTGAGGGGTTTTAATTTTTTTCGTCTCAGAATACGCTCAGAATCAACCAGTTTGTTCAGTACACCCATGTTTCTTAGTAAAGAATTAATCTCAGCGCATTCTGAGGGGTTTGAATTTTTTTCGTCTCAGAATACGCTCAGAATCAACCAGTTTGTTCAGTACACCCATGTTTCTTAGTAAAGAATTAATCTCAGCGCGTTTTGAGGGGTTTGAATTTTTTTCGTCTCCGATCACGCTCAGAATCAACCAGTTTGTTCAGTCCACCCTTGTTTCTTATTAAAAAATTCATCTCAGCGCATTCTGAGGGGTTTGAATTTTTTTCGTCTCAGAATACGCTCAGAATCAACCAGTTTGTTCAGTACACCCATGTTTCTTAGTAAAGAATTAATCTCAGCGCATTCTGAGGGGTTTGAATTTTTTTCGTCTCAGAATACGCTCAGAATCAACCAGTTTGTTCAGTACACCCATGTTTCTTAGTAAAGAATTAATCTCAGCGCATTCTGAGGGGTTTGAATTTTTTTCGTCTCAGAATACGCTCAGAATCAACCAGTTTGTTCAGTACACCCATGTTTCTTAGTAAAGAATTAATCTCAGCGCATTCTGAGGGGTTTGAATTTTTTTCGTCTAAGAATATGCTCAGAATCAACCAGTTTGTTCAGTACACCCATGTTTCTTAGTAAAGAATTAATCTCAGCGCATTCTGAGGGGTTTGAATTTTTTTCGTCTCAGAATACGCTCAGAATCAACCAGTTTGTTCAGTACACCCATGTTTCTTATTAAAAAATTCATCTCAGCGCATTCTGAGGGGTTTGAATTTTTTTCGTCTCAGAATACGCTCAGAATCAACCAGTTTGTTCAGTACACCCATGTTTCTTAGTAAAGAATTAATCTCAGCGCATTCTGAGGGGTTTGAATTTTTTTCGTCTCAGAATATGCTCAGAATCAACCAGTTTGTTCAGTACACCCATGTTTCTTAGTAAAAAATTAATCTCAGCGCATTCTGAGGGGTTTGAATTTTTTTCGTCTCAGAATACGCTCAGAATCAACCAGTTTGTTCAGTACACCCATGTTTCTTAGTAAAGAATTAATCTCAGCGCATTCTGAGGGGTTTGAATTTTTTTCGTCTCAGAATACGCTCAGAATCAACCAGTTTGTTCAGTACACCCATGTTTCTTAGTAAAGAATTAATCTCAGCGCATTCTGAGGGGTTTGAATTTTTTTCGTCTCAGAATACGCTCAGAATCAACCAGTTTGTTCAGTACACCCATGTTTCTTAGTAAAGAATTAATCTCAGCGCATTCTGAGGGGTTTGAATTTTTTTCGTCTCCGATCACGCTCAGAATCAACCAGTTTGTTCAGTACACCCATGTTTCTTAGTAAAGAATTAATCTCAGCGCATTCTGAGGGGTTTGAATTTTTTTCGTCTCAGAATACGCTCAGAATCAACTAGTTTGTTCAGTACACCCATGTTTCTTAGTAAAGAATTAATCTCAGCGCATTCTGAGGGGTTTGAATTTTTTTCGTCTCCGATCACGCTCAGAATCAACCAGTTTGTTCAGTACACCCATGTTTCTTAGTAAAGAATTAATCTCAGCGCATTCTGAGGGGTTTGAATTTTTTTCGTCTCAGAATACGCTCAGAATCAACCAGTTTGTTCAGTACACCCATGTTTCTTATTAAAAAATTCATCTCAGCGCATTCTGAGGGGTTTGAATTTTTTTCGTCTCAGAATACGCTCAGAATCAACCAGTTTGTTCAGTACACCCATGTTTCTTATTAAAAAATTCATCTCAGCGCATTCTGAGGGGTTTGAATTTTTTTCGTCTCAGAATACGCTCAGAATCAACCAGTTTGTTCAGTACACCCATGTTTCTTAGTAAAGAATTAATCTCAGCGCATTCTGAGGGGTTTTAATTTTTTTCGTCTCAGAATACGCTCAGAATCAACCAGTTTGTTCAGTACACCCATGTTTCTTAGTAAAGAATTAATCTCAGCGCATTCTGAGGGGTTTGAATTTTTTTCGTCTCAGAATACGCTCAGAATCAACCAGTTTGTTCAGTACACCCATGTTTCTTAGTAAAGAATTAATCTCAGCGCATTCTGAGGGGTTTGAATTTTTTTCGTCTCCGATCACGCTCAGAATCAACCAGTTTGTTCAGTACACCCATGTTTCTTAGTAAAGAATTAATCTCAGCGCATTCTGAGGGGTTTGAATTTTTTTCGTCTCAGAATACGCTCAGAATCAACCAGTTTGTTCAGTACACCCATGTTTCTTAGTAAAGAATTAATCTCAGCGCATTCTGAGGGGTTTGAATTTTTTTCGTCTCAGAATACGCTCAGAATCAACCAGTTTGTTCAGTACACCCATGTTTCTTAGTAAAGAATTAATCTCAGCGCATTCTGAGGGGTTTGAATTTTTTTCGTCTCAGAATACGCTCAGAATCAACCAGTTTGTTCAGTACACCCATGTTTCTTAGTAAAGAATTAATATCAGCGCATTCTGAGGGGTTTGAATTTTTTTCGTCTCAGAATACGCTCAGAATCAACCAGTTTGTTCAGTACACCCATGTTTCTTAGTAAAGAATTAATCTCAGCGCATTCTGAGGGGTTTGAATTTTTTTCGTCTCAGAATACGCTCAGAATCAACCAGTTTGTTCAGTACACCCATGTTTCTTAGTAAAGAATTAATCTCAGCGCATTCTGAGGGGTTTGAATTTTTTTCGTCTCAGAATACGCTCAGAATCAACCAGTTTGTTCAGTACACCCATGTTTCTTAGTAAAGAATTAATCTCAGCGCATTCTGAGGGGTTTGAAATTTTTTCGTCTCAGAATACGCTCAGAATCAACCAGTTTGTTCAGTACACCCATGTTTCTTAGTAAAGAATTAATCTCAGCGCATTCTGAGGGGTTTGAATGTTTTTCGTCTCAGAATACGCTCAGAATCAACCAGTTTGTTCAGTACACCCATGTTTCTTAGTAAAGAATTAATCTCAGCGCATTCTGAGGGGTTTGAATTTTTTTCGTCTCAGAATACGCTCAGAATCAACCAGTTTGTTCAGTACACCCATGTTTCTTAGTAAAGAATTAATCTCAGCGCATTCTGAGGGGTTTGAATTTTTTTCGTCTCAGAATACGCTCAGAATCAACCAGTTTGTTCAGTACACCCATGTTTCTTTGTAAAGAATTAATCTCAGCGCATTCTGAGGGGTTTGAATTTTTTTCGTCTCAGAATACGCTCAGAATCAACCAGTTTGTTCACTACACCCATGTTTCTTAGTAAAGAATTAATCTCAGCGCATTCTGAGGGGTTTGAATTTTTTTCGTCTCAGAATACGCTCAGAATGAACCAGTTTGTTCACAACACCCCTGTTTCTTATTAAAAAATTCATCTCAGCGTGTTTTGAGGGGTTTTAATTTTGTTCGTCTCCGATCGCGCTTAGATTCACTCAAAAGACAAGCTGGCTGTGTGGTATCCTTGTGGTTAATCCTGCGCAGATTGTTATACAATTGTTTTAGTTTGTAATACTCTTGCTTCACTAGCCACTTTGCTTGTGATTACATGATGTATTTGTGGTTTTGTGACCTGGTTTTGTGCCTCAAAGGATGTTGTGTTCTTTTTAACCTGGAAAGTGTATTGACATCTGGTGGCTTACAGGTTTACAGGAGTTTTGAGGTATTTTATTTTTTTTCATCTCCGATCGCGCTTAGATTCAACCAGTACGGTCCCAACACTGTTGTTTCTTAGTAAAGAATTAATCTCAGCGCGTTTTGAGGGGTTTGAATTTTTTTCGTCTCCGATCACGCTCAGAATCAACCAGTTTGTTCAGTACACCCTTGTTTCTTAGTAAAGAATTAATCTCAGCGCGTTTTGAGGGGTTTGAATTTTTTTCGTCTCAGAATACGCTCAGAATCAACCAGTTTGTTCAGTACACCCATGTTTCTTAGTAAAGAATTAATCTCAGCGCATTCTGAGGGGTTTGAAATTTTTTCGTCTCAGAATACGCTCAGAATCAACCAGTTTGTTCAGTACACCCATGTTTCTTAGTAAAGAATTAATCTCAGCGCATTCTGAGGGGTTTGAATGTTTTTCGTCTCAGAATACGCTCAGAATCAACCAGTTTGTTCAGTACACCCATGTTTCTTAGTAAAGAATTAATCTCAGCGCATTCTGAGGGGTTTGAATTTTTTTCGTCTCAGAATACGCTCAGAATCAACCAGTTTGTTCAGTACACCCATGTTTCTTAGTAAAGAATTAATCTCAGCGCATTCTGAGGGGTTTGAATTTTTTTCGTCTCAGAATACGCTCAGAATCAACCAGTTTGTTCAGTACACCCATGTTTCTTTGTAAAGAATTAATCTCAGCGCATTCTGAGGGGTTTGAATTTTTTTCGTCTCAGAATACGCTCAGAATCAACCAGTTTGTTCACTACACCCATGTTTCTTAGTAAAGAATTAATCTCAGCGCATTCTGAGGGGTTTGAATTTTTTTCGTCTCAGAATACGCTCAGAATGAACCAGTTTGTTCACAACACCCCTGTTTCTTATTAAAAAATTCATCTCAGCGTGTTTTGAGGGGTTTTAATTTTGTTCGTCTCCGATCGCGCTTAGATTCACTCAAAAGACAAGCTGGCTGTGTGGTATCCTTGTGGTTAATCCTGCGCAGATTGTTATACAATTGTTTTAGTTTGTAATACTCTTGCTTCACTAGCCACTTTGCTTGTGATTACATGATGTATTTGTGGTTTTGTGACCTGGTTTTGTGCCTCAAAGGATGTTGTGTTCTTTTTAACCTGGAAAGTGTATTGACATCTGGTGGCTTACAGGTTTACAGGAGTTTTGAGGTATTTTATTTTTTTTCATCTCCGATCGCGCTTAGATTCAACCAGTACGGTCCCAACACTGTTGTTTCTTAGTAAAGAATTAATCTCAGCGCGTTTTGAGGGGTTTGAATTTTTTTCGTCTCCGATCACGCTCAGAATCAACCAGTTTGTTCAGTACACCCTTGTTTCTTAGTAAAGAATTAATCTCAGCGCGTTTTGAGGGGTTTGAATTTTTTTCGTCTCAGAATACGCTCAGAATCAACCAGTTTGTTCAGTACACCCATGTTTCTTAGTAAAGAATTAATCTCAGCGCATTCTGAGGGGTTTGAATTTTTTTCGTCTCAGAATACGCTCAGAATCAACCAGTTTGTTCAGTACACCCATGTTTCTTAGTAAAGAATTAATCTCAGCGCATTCTGAGGGGTTTGAATTTTTTTCGTCTCAGAATACGCTCAGAATCAAGCAGTTTGTTCAGTACACCCATGTTTCTTAGTAAAGAATTAATCTCAGCGCATTCTGAGGGGTTTGAATTTTTTTCGTCTCAGAATACGCTCAGAATCAACCAGTTTGTTCAGTACACCCATGTTTCTTAGTAAAGAATTAATCTCAGCGCATTCTGAGGGGTTTGAATTTTTTTCGTCTCAGAATACGCTCAGAATCAACCAGTTTGTTCAGTACACCCATGTTTCTTAGTAAAGAATTAATCTCAGCGCATTCTGAGGGGTTTGAATTTTTTTCGTCTCAGAATACGCTCAGAATCAAGCAGTTTGTTCAGTACACCCATGTTTCTTAGTAAAGAATTAATCTCAGCGCATTCTGAGGGGTTTGAATTTTTTTCGTCTCAGAATACGCTCAGAATCAACCAGTTTGTTCAGTACACCCATGTTTCTTAGTAAAGAATTAATCTCAGCGCATTCTGAGGGGTTTGAATTTTTTTCGTCTCAGAATACGCTCAGAATCAACCAGTTTGTTCAGTACACCCATGTTTCTTAGTAAAGAATTAATCTCAGCGCATTCTGAGGGGTTTGAATTTTTTTCGTCTCAGAATACGCTCAGAATCAACCAGTTTGTTCAGTACACCCATGTTTCTTAGTAAAGAATTAATCTCAGCGCATTCTGAGGGGTTTGAATTTTTTTCGTCTCAGAATACGCTCAGAATCAACCAGTTTGTTCAGTACACCCATGTTTCTTAGTAAAGAATTAATCTCAGCGCATTCTGAGGGGTTTGAATTTTTTTCGTCTCAGAATACGCTCAGAATCAACCAGTTTGTTCAGTACACCCATGTTTCTTAGTAAAGAATTAATCTCAGCGCATTCTGAGGGGTTTGAATTTTTTTCGTCTCAGAATACGCTCAGAATCAACCAGTTTGTTCAGTACACCCATGTTTCTTAGTAAAGAATTAATCTCAGCGCATTCTGAGGGGTTTGAATTTTTTTCGTCTCAGAATACGCTCAGAATCAACCAGTTTGTTCAGTACACCCATGTTTCTTAGTAAAGAATTAATCTCAGCGCATTCTGAGGGGTTTGAATTTTTTTCGTCTCAGAATACGCTCAGAATCAACCAGTTTGTTCAGTACACCCATGTTTCTTAGTAAAGAATTAATCTCAGCGCATTCTGAGGGGTTTGAATTTTTTTCGTCTCCGATCACGCTCAGAATCAACCAGTTTGTTCAGTACACCCATGTTTCTTAGTAAAGAATTAATCTCAGCGCATTCTGAGGGGTTTGAATTTTTTTCGTCTCAGAATACGCTCAGAATCAAGCAGTTTGTTCAGTACACCCATGTTTCTTAGTAAAGAATTAATCTCAGCGCATTCTGAGGGGTTTGAATTTTTTTCGTCTCAGAATACGCTCAGAATCAACCAGTTTGTTCAGTACACCCATGTTTCTTAGTAAAGAATTAATCTCAGCGCATTCTGAGGGGTTTGAATTTTTTTCGTCTCAGAATACGCTCAGAATCAACCAGTTTGTTCAGTACACCCATGTCTCTTAGTAAAGAATTAATCTCAGCGCATTCTGAGGGGTTTGAATTTTTTTCGTCTCAGAATACGCTCAGAATCAACCAGTTTGTTCAGTACACCCATGTTTCTTAGTAAAGAATTAATCTCAGCGCATTCTGAGGGGTTTGAATTTTTTTCGTCTCAGAATACGCTCAGAATCAACCAGTTTGTTCAGTACACCCATGTTTCTTTGTAAAGAATTAATCTCAGCGCATTCTGAGGGGTTTGAATTTTTTTCGTCTCAGAATACGCTCAGAATCAACCAGTTTGTTCACTACACCCATGTTTCTTAGTAAAGAATTAATCTCAGCGCATTCTGAGGGGTTTGAATTTTTTTCGTCTCAGAATACGCTCAGAATGAACCAGTTTGTTCACAACACCCCTGTTTCTTATTAAAAAATTCATCTCAGCGTGTTTTGAGGGGTTTTAATTTTGTTCGTCTCCGATCGCGCTTAGATTCACTCAAAAGACAAGCTGGCTGTGTGGTATCCTTGTGGTTAATCCTGCGCAGATTGTTATACAATTGTTTTAGTTTGTAATACTCTTGCTTCACTAGCCACTTTGCTTGTGATTACATGATGTATTTGTGGTTTTGTGACCTGGTTTTGTGCCTCAAAGGATGTTGTGTTCTTTTTAACCTGGAAAGTGTATTGACATCTGGTGGCTTACAGGTTTACAGGAGTTTTGAGGTATTTTATTTTTTTTCATCTCCGATCGCGCTTAGATTCAACCAGTACGGTCCCAACACTGTTGTTTCTTAGTAAAGAATTAATCTCAGCGCGTTTTGAGGGGTTTGAATTTTTTTCGTCTCCGATCACGCTCAGAATCAACCAGTTTGTTCAGTACACCCTTGTTTCTTAGTAAAGAATTAATCTCAGCGCGTTTTGAGGGGTTTGAATTTTTTTCGTCTCAGAATACGCTCAGAATCAACCAGTTTGTTCAGTACACCCATGTTTCTTAGTAAAGAATTAATCTCAGCGCATTCTGAGGGGTTTGAATTTTTTTCGTCTCAGAATACGCTCAGAATCAACCAGTTTGTTCAGTACACCCATGTTTCTTAGTAAAGAATTAATCTCAGCGCATTCTGAGGGGTTTGAATTTTTTTCGTCTCAGAATACGCTCAGAATCAAGCAGTTTGTTCAGTACACCCATGTTTCTTAGTAAAGAATTAATCTCAGCGCATTCTGAGGGGTTTGAATTTTTTTCGTCTCAGAATACGCTCAGAATCAACCAGTTTGTTCAGTACACCCATGTTTCTTAGTAAAGAATTAATCTCAGCGCATTCTGAGGGGTTTGAATTTTTTTCGTCTCAGAATACGCTCAGAATCAACCAGTTTGTTCAGTACACCCATGTTTCTTAGTAAAGAATTAATCTCAGCGCATTCTGAGGGGTTTGAATTTTTTTCGTCTCAGAATACGCTCAGAATCAACCAGTTTGTTCAGTACACCCATGTTTCTTAGTAAAGAATTAATCTCAGCGCATTCTGAGGGGTTTGAATTTTTTTCGTCTCAGAATACGCTCAGAATCAACCAGTTTGTTCAGTACACCCATGTTTCTTAGTAAAGAATTAATCTCAGCGCATTCTGAGGGGTTTGAATTTTTTTCGTCTCAGAATACGCTCAGAATCAACCAGTTTGTTCAGTACACCCATGTTTCTTAGTAAAGAATTAATCTCAGCGCATTCTGAGGGGTTTGAATTTTTTTCGTCTCAGAATACGCTCAGAATCAACCAGTTTGTTCAGTACACCCATGTTTCTTAGTAAAGAATTAATCTCAGCGCATTCTGAGGGGTTTGAATTTTTTTCGTCTCAGAATACGCTCAGAATCAACCAGTTTGTTCAGTACACCCATGTTTCTTAGTAAAGAATTAATCTCAGCGCATTCTGAGGGGTTTGAATTTTTTTCGTCTCAGAATACGCTCAGAATCAACCAGTTTGTTCAGTACACCCATGTTTCTTAGTAAAGAATTAATCTCAGCGCATTCTGAGGGGTTTGAATTTTTTTCGTCTCCGATCACGCTCAGAATCAACCAGTTTGTTCAGTACACCCATGTTTCTTAGTAAAGAATTAATCTCAGCGCATTCTGAGGGGTTTGAATTTTTTTCGTCTCAGAATACGCTCAGAATCAAGCAGTTTGTTCAGTACACCCATGTTTCTTAGTAAAGAATTAATCTCAGCGCATTCTGAGGGGTTTGAATTTTTTTCGTCTCAGAATACGCTCAGAATCAACCAGTTTGTTCAGTACACCCATGTTTCTTAGTAAAGAATTAATCTCAGCGCATTCTGAGGGGTTTGAATTTTTTTCGTCTCAGAATACGCTCAGAATCAACCAGTTTGTTCACTACACCCATGTTTCTTAGTAAAGAATTAATCTCAGCGCATTCTGAGGGGTTTGAATTTTTTTCGTCTCAGAATACGCTCAGAATGAACCAGTTTGTTCACAACACCCCTGTTTCTTATTAAAAAATTCATCTCAGCGTGTTTTGAGGGGTTTTAATTTTGTTCGTCTCCGATCGCGCTTAGATTCACTCAAAAGACAAGCTGGCTGTGTGGTATCCTTGTGGTTAATCCTGCGCAGATTGTTATACAATTGTTTTAGTTTGTAATACTCTTGCTTCACTAGCCACTTTGCTTGTGATTACATGATGTATTTGTGGTTTTGTGACCTGGTTTTGTGCCTCAAAGGATGTTGTGTTCTTTTTAACCTGGAAAGTGTATTGACATCTGGTGGCTTACAGGTTTACAGGAGTTTTGAGGTATTTTATTTTTTTTCATCTCCGATCGCGCTTAGATTCAACCAGTACGGTCCCAACACTGTTGTTTCTTAGTAAAGAATTAATCTCAGCGCGTTTTGAGGGGTTTGAATTTTTTTCGTCTCCGATCACGCTCAGAATCAACCAGTTTGTTCAGTACACCCTTGTTTCTTAGTAAAGAATTAATCTCAGCGCGTTTTGAGGGGTTTGAATTTTTTTCGTCTCAGAATACGCTCAGAATCAACCAGTTTGTTCAGTACACCCATGTTTCTTAGTAAAGAATTAATCTCAGCGCATTCTGAGGGGTTTGAATTTTTTTCGTCTCAGAATACGCTCAGAATCAACCAGTTTGTTCAGTACACCCATGTTTCTTAGTAAAGAATTAATCTCAGCGCATTCTGAGGGGTTTGAATTTTTTTCGTCTCAGAATACGCTCAGAATCAAGCAGTTTGTTCAGTACACCCATGTTTCTTAGTAAAGAATTAATCTCAGCGCATTCTGAGGGGTTTGAATTTTTTTCGTCTCAGAATACGCTCAGAATCAACCAGTTTGTTCAGTACACCCATGTTTCTTAGTAAAGAATTAATCTCAGCGCATTCTGAGGGGTTTGAATTTTTTTCGTCTCAGAATACGCTCAGAATCAACCAGTTTGTTCAGTACACCCATGTTTCTTAGTAAAGAATTAATCTCAGCGCATTCTGAGGGGTTTGAATTTTTTTCGTCTCAGAATACGCTCAGAATCAACCAGTTTGTTCAGTACACCCATGTTTCTTAGTAAAGAATTAATCTCAGCGCATTCTGAGGGGTTTGAATTTTTTTCGTCTCAGAATACGCTCAGAATCAACCAGTTTGTTCAGTACACCCATGTTTCTTAGTAAAGAATTAATCTCAGCGCATTCTGAGGGGTTTGAATTTTTTTCGTCTCAGAATACGCTCAGAATCAACCAGTTTGTTCAGTACACCCATGTTTCTTAGTAAAGAATTAATCTCAGCGCATTCTGAGGGGTTTGAATTTTTTTCGTCTCAGAATACGCTCAGAATCAACCAGTTTGTTCAGTACACCCATGTTTCTTAGTAAAGAATTAATCTCAGCGCATTCTGAGGGGTTTGAATTTTTTTCGTCTCAGAATACGCTCAGAATCAACCAGTTTGTTCAGTACACCCATGTTTCTTAGTAAAGAATTAATCTCAGCGCATTCTGAGGGGTTTGAATTTTTTTCGTCTCAGAATACGCTCAGAATCAACCAGTTTGTTCAGTACACCCATGTTTCTTAGTAAAGAATTAATCTCAGCGCATTCTGAGGGGTTTGAATTTTTTTCGTCTCCGATCACGCTCAGAATCAACCAGTTTGTTCAGTACACCCATGTTTCTTAGTAAAGAATTAATCTCAGCGCATTCTGAGGGGTTTGAATTTTTTTCGTCTCAGAATACGCTCAGAATCAAGCAGTTTGTTCAGTACACCCATGTTTCTTAGTAAAGAATTAATCTCAGCGCATTCTGAGGGGTTTGAATTTTTTTCGTCTCAGAATACGCTCAGAATCAACCAGTTTGTTCAGTACACCCATGTTTCTTAGTAAAGAATTAATCTCAGCGCATTCTGAGGGGTTTGAATTTTTTTCGTCTCAGAATACGCTCAGAATCAACCAGTTTGTTCAGTACACCCATGTTTCTTAGTAAAGAATTAATCTCAGCGCATTCTGAGGGGTTTGAATTTTTTTCGTCTCAGAATACGCTCAGAATCAACCAGTTTGTTCAGTACACCCATGTTTCTTAGTAAAGAATTAATATCAGCGCATTCTGAGGGGTTTGATTTTTTTTCGTCTCAGAATACGCTCAGAATCAACCAGTTTGTTCAGTACACCCATGTTTCTTAGTAAAGAATTAATCTCAGCGCATTCTGAGGGGTTTGAATTTTTTTCGTCTCAGAATACGCTCAGAATCAACCAGTTTGTTCAGTACACCCATGTTTCTTAGTAAAGAATTAATCTCAGCGCATTCTGAGGGGTTTGAATTTTTTTCGTCTCCGATCACGCTCAGAATCAACCAGTTTGTTCAGTACACCCATGTTTCTTAGTAAAGAATTAATCTCAGCGCATTCTGAGGGGTTTGAATTTTTTTCGTCTCAGAATACGCTCAGAATCAAGCAGTTTGTTCAGTACACCCATGTTTCTTAGTAAAGAATTAATCTCAGCGCATTCTGAGGGGTTTGAATTTTTTTCGTCTCAGAATACGCTCAGAATCAACCAGTTTGTTCAGTACACCCATGTTTCTTAGTAAAGAATTAATCTCAGTGCATTCTGAGGGGTTTGAATTTTTTTCGTCTCAGAATACGCTCAGAATCAACCAGTTTGTTCAGTACACCCATGTTTCTTAGTAAAGAATTAATCTCAGCGCATTCTGAGGGGTTTGAATTTTTTTCGTCTCAGAATACGCTCAGAATCAACCAGTTTGTTCAGTACACCCATGTTTCTTAGTAAAGAATTAATATCAGCGCATTCTGAGGGGTTTGAATTTTTTTCGTCTCAGAATACGCTCAGAATCAACCAGTTTGTTCAGTACACCCATGTTTCTTAGTAAAGAATTAATCTCAGCGCATTCTGAGGGGTTTGAATTTTTTTCGTCTCAGAATACGCTCAGAATCAACCAGTTTGTTCAGTACACCCATGTTTCTTAGTAAAGAATTAATCTCAGCGCATTCTGAGGGGTTTGAATTTTTTTCGTCTCAGAATACGCTCAGAATCAACCAGTTTGTTCAGTACACCCATGTTTCTTAGTAAAGAATTAATCTCAGCGCATTCTGAGGGGTTTGAATTTTTTTCGTCTCAGAATATGCTCAGAATCAACCAGTTTGTTCAGTACACCCATGTTTCTTAGTAAAGAATTAATCTCAGCGCATTCTGAGGGGTTTGAATTTTTTTCGTCTCAGAATACGCTCAGAATCAACCAGTTTGTTCAGTACACCCATGTTTCTTAGTAAAGAATTAATATCAGCGCATTCTGAGGGGTTTGAATTTTTTTCGTCTCAGAATACGCTCAGAATCAACCAGTTTGTTCAGTACACCCATGTTTCTTAGTAAAGAATTAATCTCAGCGCATTCTGAGGGGTTTGAATTTTTTTCGTCTCAGAATACGCTCAGAATCAACCAGTTTGTTCAGTACACCCATGTTTCTTAGTAAAGAATTAATCTCAGCGCATTCTGAGGGGTTTGAATTTTTTTCGTCTCAGAATATGCTCAGAATCAACCAGTTTGTTCAGTACACCCATGTTTCTTAGTAAAGAATTAATCTCAGCGCATTCTGAGGGGTTTGAATTTTTTTCGTCTCAGAATACGCTCAGAATCAACCAGTTTGTTCAGTACACCCATGTTTCTTAGTAAAGAATTAATCTCAGCGCGTTTTGAGGGGTTTGAATTTTTTTCGTCTCCGATCACGCTCAGAATCAACCAGTTTGTTCAGTCCACCCTTGTTTCTTATTAAAAAATTCATCTCAGCGCATTCTGAGGGGTTTGAATTTTTTTCGTCTCAGAATACGCTCAGAATCAACCAGTTTGTTCAGTACACCCATGTTTCTTAGTAAAGAATTAATCTCAGCGCATTCTGAGGGGTTTGAATTTTTTTCGTCTCAGAATACGCTCAGAATCAACCAGTTTGTTCAGTACACCCATGTTTCTTAGTAAAGAATTAATCTCAGCGCATTCTGAGGGGTTTGAATTTTTTTCGTCTCAGAATACGCTCAGAATCAACCAGTTTGTTCAGTACACCCATGTTTCTTAGTAAAGAATTAATCTCAGCGCATTCTGAGGGGTTTGAATTTTTTTCGTCTAAGAATATGCTCAGAATCAACCAGTTTGTTCAGTACACCCATGTTTCTTAGTAAAGAATTAATCTCAGCGCATTCTGAGGGGTTTGAATTTTTTTCGTCTCAGAATACGCTCAGAATCAACCAGTTTGTTCAGTACACCCATGTTTCTTATTAAAAAATTCATCTCAGCGCATTCTGAGGGGTTTGAATTTTTTTCGTCTCAGAATACGCTCAGAATCAACCAGTTTGTTCAGTACACCCATGTTTCTTAGTAAAGAATTAATCTCAGCGCATTCTGAGGGGTTTGAATTTTTTTCGTCTCAGAATATGCTCAGAATCAACCAGTTTGTTCAGTACACCCATGTTTCTTAGTAAAAAATTAATCTCAGCGCATTCTGAGGGGTTTGAATTTTTTTCGTCTCAGAATACGCTCAGAATCAACCAGTTTGTTCAGTACACCCATGTTTCTTAGTAAAGAATTAATCTCAGCGCATTCTGAGGGGTTTGAATTTTTTTCGTCTCAGAATACGCTCAGAATCAACCAGTTTGTTCAGTACACCCATGTTTCTTAGTAAAGAATTAATCTCAGCGCATTCTGAGGGGTTTGAATTTTTTTCGTCTCAGAATACGCTCAGAATCAACCAGTTTGTTCAGTACACCCATGTTTCTTAGTAAAGAATTAATCTCAGCGCATTCTGAGGGGTTTGAATTTTTTTCGTCTCCGATCACGCTCAGAATCAACCAGTTTGTTCAGTACACCCATGTTTCTTAGTAAAGAATTAATCTCAGCGCATTCTGAGGGGTTTGAATTTTTTTCGTCTCAGAATACGCTCAGAATCAACTAGTTTGTTCAGTACACCCATGTTTCTTAGTAAAGAATTAATCTCAGCGCATTCTGAGGGGTTTGAATTTTTTTCGTCTCCGATCACGCTCAGAATCAACCAGTTTGTTCAGTACACCCATGTTTCTTAGTAAAGAATTAATCTCAGCGCATTCTGAGGGGTTTGAATTTTTTTCGTCTCAGAATACGCTCAGAATCAACCAGTTTGTTCAGTACACCCATGTTTCTTATTAAAAAATTCATCTCAGCGCATTCTGAGGGGTTTGAATTTTTTTCGTCTCAGAATACGCTCAGAATCAACCAGTTTGTTCAGTACACCCATGTTTCTTATTAAAAAATTCATCTCAGCGCATTCTGAGGGGTTTGAATTTTTTTCGTCTCAGAATACGCTCAGAATCAACCAGTTTGTTCAGTACACCCATGTTTCTTAGTAAAGAATTAATCTCAGCGCATTCTGAGGGGTTTTAATTTTTTTCGTCTCAGAATACGCTCAGAATCAACCAGTTTGTTCAGTACACCCATGTTTCTTAGTAAAGAATTAATCTCAGCGCATTCTGAGGGGTTTGAATTTTTTTCGTCTCAGAATACGCTCAGAATCAACCAGTTTGTTCAGTACACCCATGTTTCTTAGTAAAGAATTAATCTCAGCGCATTCTGAGGGGTTTGAATTTTTTTCGTCTCCGATCACGCTCAGAATCAACCAGTTTGTTCAGTACACCCATGTTTCTTAGTAAAGAATTAATCTCAGCGCATTCTGAGGGGTTTTAATTTTTTTCGTCTCAGAATACGCTCAGAATCAACCAGTTTGTTCAGTACACCCATGTTTCTTAGTAAAGAATTAATCTCAGCGCATTCTGAGGGGTTTGAATTTTTTTCGTCTCAGAATACGCTCAGAATCAACCAGTTTGTTCAGTACACCCATGTTTCTTAGTAAAGAATTAATCTCAGCGCATTCTGAGGGGTTTGAATTTTTTTCGTCTCAGAATACGCTCAGAATCAACCAGTTTGTTCAGTACACCCATGTTTCTTAGTAAAGAATTAATATCAGCGCATTCTGAGGGGTTTGAATTTTTTTCGTCTCAGAATACGCTCAGAATCAACCAGTTTGTTCAGTACACCCATGTTTCTTAGTAAAGAATTAATCTCAGCGCATTCTGAGGGGTTTGAATTTTTTTCGTCTCAGAATACGCTCAGAATCAACCAGTTTGTTCAGTACACCCATGTTTCTTAGTAAAGAATTAATCTCAGCGCATTCTGAGGGGTTTGAATTTTTTTCGTCTCAGAATACGCTCAGAATCAACCAGTTTGTTCAGTACACCCATGTTTCTTAGTAAAGAATTAATCTCAGCGCATTCTGAGGGGTTTGAAATTTTTTCGTCTCAGAATACGCTCAGAATCAACCAGTTTGTTCAGTACACCCATGTTTCTTAGTAAAGAATTAATCTCAGCGCATTCTGAGGGGTTTGAATGTTTTTCGTCTCAGAATACGCTCAGAATCAACCAGTTTGTTCAGTACACCCATGTTTCTTAGTAAAGAATTAATCTCAGCGCATTCTGAGGGGTTTGAATTTTTTTCGTCTCAGAATACGCTCAGAATCAACCAGTTTGTTCAGTACACCCATGTTTCTTAGTAAAGAATTAATCTCAGCGCATTCTGAGGGGTTTGAATTTTTTTCGTCTCAGAATACGCTCAGAATCAACCAGTTTGTTCAGTACACCCATGTTTCTTTGTAAAGAATTAATCTCAGCGCATTCTGAGGGGTTTGAATTTTTTTCGTCTCAGAATACGCTCAGAATCAACCAGTTTGTTCACTACACCCATGTTTCTTAGTAAAGAATTAATCTCAGCGCATTCTGAGGGGTTTGAATTTTTTTCGTCTCAGAATACGCTCAGAATGAACCAGTTTGTTCACAACACCCCTGTTTCTTATTAAAAAATTCATCTCAGCGTGTTTTGAGGGGTTTTAATTTTGTTCGTCTCCGATCGCGCTTAGATTCACTCAAAAGACAAGCTGGCTGTGTGGTATCCTTGTGGTTAATCCTGCGCAGATTGTTATACAATTGTTTTAGTTTGTAATACTCTTGCTTCACTAGCCACTTTGCTTGTGATTACATGATGTATTTGTGGTTTTGTGACCTGGTTTTGTGCCTCAAAGGATGTTGTGTTCTTTTTAACCTGGAAAGTGTATTGACATCTGGTGGCTTACAGGTTTACAGGAGTTTTGAGGTATTTTATTTTTTTTCATCTCCGATCGCGCTTAGATTCAACCAGTACGGTCCCAACACTGTTGTTTCTTAGTAAAGAATTAATCTCAGCGCGTTTTGAGGGGTTTGAATTTTTTTCGTCTCCGATCACGCTCAGAATCAACCAGTTTGTTCAGTACACCCTTGTTTCTTAGTAAAGAATTAATCTCAGCGCGTTTTGAGGGGTTTGAATTTTTTTCGTCTCAGAATACGCTCAGAATCAACCAGTTTGTTCAGTACACCCATGTTTCTTAGTAAAGAATTAATCTCAGCGCATTCTGAGGGGTTTGAATTTTTTTCGTCTCAGAATACGCTCAGAATCAACCAGTTTGTTCAGTACACCCATGTTTCTTAGTAAAGAATTAATCTCAGCGCATTCTGAGGGGTTTGAATTTTTTTCGTCTCAGAATACGCTCAGAATCAAGCAGTTTGTTCAGTACACCCATGTTTCTTAGTAAAGAATTAATCTCAGCGCATTCTGAGGGGTTTGAATTTTTTTCGTCTCAGAATACGCTCAGAATCAACCAGTTTGTTCAGTACACCCATGTTTCTTAGTAAAGAATTAATCTCAGCGCATTCTGAGGGGTTTGAATTTTTTTCGTCTCAGAATACGCTCAGAATCAACCAGTTTGTTCAGTACACCCATGTTTCTTAGTAAAGAATTAATCTCAGCGCATTCTGAGGGGTTTGAATTTTTTTCGTCTCAGAATACGCTCAGAATCAAGCAGTTTGTTCAGTACACCCATGTTTCTTAGTAAAGAATTAATCTCAGCGCATTCTGAGGGGTTTGAATTTTTTTCGTCTCAGAATACGCTCAGAATCAACCAGTTTGTTCAGTACACCCATGTTTCTTAGTAAAGAATTAATCTCAGCGCATTCTGAGGGGTTTGAATTTTTTTCGTCTCAGAATACGCTCAGAATCAACCAGTTTGTTCAGTACACCCATGTTTCTTAGTAAAGAATTAATCTCAGCGCATTCTGAGGGGTTTGAATTTTTTTCGTCTCAGAATACGCTCAGAATCAACCAGTTTGTTCAGTACACCCATGTTTCTTAGTAAAGAATTAATCTCAGCGCATTCTGAGGGGTTTGAATTTTTTTCGTCTCAGAATACGCTCAGAATCAACCAGTTTGTTCAGTACACCCATGTTTCTTAGTAAAGAATTAATCTCAGCGCATTCTGAGGGGTTTGAATTTTTTTCGTCTCAGAATACGCTCAGAATCAACCAGTTTGTTCAGTACACCCATGTTTCTTAGTAAAGAATTAATCTCAGCGCATTCTGAGGGGTTTGAATTTTTTTCGTCTCAGAATACGCTCAGAATCAACCAGTTTGTTCAGTACACCCATGTTTCTTAGTAAAGAATTAATCTCAGCGCATTCTGAGGGGTTTGAATTTTTTTCGTCTCAGAATACGCTCAGAATCAACCAGTTTGTTCAGTACACCCATGTTTCTTAGTAAAGAATTAATCTCAGCGCATTCTGAGGGGTTTGAATTTTTTTCCTCTCAGAATACGCTCAGAATCAACCAGTTTGTTCAGTACACCCATGTTTCTTAGTAAAGAATTAATCTCAGCGCATTCTGAGGGGTTTGAATTTTTTTCGTCTCCGATCACGCTCAGAATCAACCAGTTTGTTCAGTACACCCATGTTTCTTAGTAAAGAATTAATCTCAGCGCATTCTGAGGGGTTTGAATTTTTTTCGTCTCAGAATACGCTCAGAATCAAGCAGTTTGTTCAGTACACCCATGTTTCTTAGTAAAGAATTAATCTCAGCGCATTCTGAGGGGTTTGAATTTTTTTCGTCTCAGAATACGCTCAGAATCAACCAGTTTGTTCAGTACACCCATGTTTCTTAGTAAAGAATTAATCTCAGCGCATTCTGAGGGGTTTGAATTTTTTTCGTCTCAGAATACGCTCAGAATCAACCAGTTTGTTCAGTACACCCATGTCTCTTAGTAAAGAATTAATCTCAGCGCATTCTGAGGGGTTTGAATTTTTTTCGTCTCAGAATACGCTCAGAATCAACCAGTTTGTTCAGTACACCCATGTTTCTTAGTAAAGAATTAATCTCAGCGCATTCTGAGGGGTTTGAATTTTTTTCGTCTCAGAATACGCTCAGAATCAACCAGTTTGTTCAGTACACCCATGTTTCTTTGTAAAGAATTAATCTCAGCGCATTCTGAGGGGTTTGAATTTTTTTCGTCTCAGAATACGCTCAGAATCAACCAGTTTGTTCACTACACCCATGTTTCTTAGTAAAGAATTAATCTCAGCGCATTCTGAGGGGTTTGAATTTTTTTCGTCTCAGAATACGCTCAGAATGAACCAGTTTGTTCACAACACCCCTGTTTCTTATTAAAAAATTCATCTCAGCGTGTTTTGAGGGGTTTTAATTTTGTTCGTCTCCGATCGCGCTTAGATTCACTCAAAAGACAAGCTGGCTGTGTGGTATCCTTGTGGTTAATCCTGCGCAGATTGTTATACAATTGTTTTAGTTTGTAATACTCTTGCTTCACTAGCCACTTTGCTTGTGATTACATGATGTATTTGTGGTTTTGTGACCTGGTTTTGTGCCTCAAAGGATGTTGTGTTCTTTTTAACCTGGAAAGTGTATTGACATCTGGTGGCTTACAGGTTTACAGGAGTTTTGAGGTATTTTATTTTTTTTCATCTCCGATCGCGCTTAGATTCAACCAGTACGGTCCCAACACTGTTGTTTCTTAGTAAAGAATTAATCTCAGCGCGTTTTGAGGGGTTTGAATTTTTTTCGTCTCCGATCACGCTCAGAATCAACCAGTTTGTTCAGTACACCCTTGTTTCTTAGTAAAGAATTAATCTCAGCGCGTTTTGAGGGGTTTGAATTTTTTTCGTCTCAGAATACGCTCAGAATCAACCAGTTTGTTCAGTACACCCATGTTTCTTAGTAAAGAATTAATCTCAGCGCATTCTGAGGGGTTTGAATTTTTTTCGTCTCAGAATACGCTCAGAATCAACCAGTTTGTTCAGTACACCCATGTTTCTTAGTAAAGAATTAATCTCAGCGCATTCTGAGGGGTTTGAATTTTTTTCGTCTCAGAATACGCTCAGAATCAAGCAGTTTGTTCAGTACACCCATGTTTCTTAGTAAAGAATTAATCTCAGCGCATTCTGAGGGGTTTGAATTTTTTTCGTCTCAGAATACGCTCAGAATCAACCAGTTTGTTCAGTACACCCATGTTTCTTAGTAAAGAATTAATCTCAGCGCATTCTGAGGGGTTTGAATTTTTTTCGTCTCAGAATACGCTCAGAATCAACCAGTTTGTTCAGTACACCCATGTTTCTTAGTAAAGAATTAATCTCAGCGCATTCTGAGGGGTTTGAATTTTTTTCGTCTCAGAATACGCTCAGAATCAACCAGTTTGTTCAGTACACCCATGTTTCTTAGTAAAGAATTAATCTCAGCGCATTCTGAGGGGTTTGAATTTTTTTCGTCTCAGAATACGCTCAGAATCAACCAGTTTGTTCAGTACACCCATGTTTCTTAGTAAAGAATTAATCTCAGCGCATTCTGAGGGGTTTGAATTTTTTTCGTCTCAGAATACGCTCAGAATCAACCAGTTTGTTCAGTACACCCATGTTTCTTAGTAAAGAATTAATCTCAGCGCATTCTGAGGGGTTTGAATTTTTTTCGTCTCAGAATACGCTCAGAATCAACCAGTTTGTTCAGTACACCCATGTTTCTTAGTAAAGAATTAATCTCAGCGCATTCTGAGGGGTTTGAATTTTTTTCGTCTCAGAATACGCTCAGAATCAACCAGTTTGTTCAGTACACCCATGTTTCTTAGTAAAGAATTAATCTCAGCGCATTCTGAGGGGTTTGAATTTTTTTCGTCTCAGAATACGCTCAGAATCAACCAGTTTGTTCAGTACACCCATGTTTCTTAGTAAAGAATTAATCTCAGCGCATTCTGAGGGGTTTGAATTTTTTTCGTCTCCGATCACGCTCAGAATCAACCAGTTTGTTCAGTACACCCATGTTTCTTAGTAAAGAATTAATCTCAGCGCATTCTGAGGGGTTTGAATTTTTTTCGTCTCAGAATACGCTCAGAATCAAGCAGTTTGTTCAGTACACCCATGTTTCTTAGTAAAGAATTAATCTCAGCGCATTCTGAGGGGTTTGAATTTTTTTCGTCTCAGAATACGCTCAGAATCAACCAGTTTGTTCAGTACACCCATGTTTCTTAGTAAAGAATTAATCTCAGCGCATTCTGAGGGGTTTGAATTTTTTTCGTCTCAGAATACGCTCAGAATCAACCAGTTTGTTCACTACACCCATGTTTCTTAGTAAAGAATTAATCTCAGCGCATTCTGAGGGGTTTGAATTTTTTTCGTCTCAGAATACGCTCAGAATGAACCAGTTTGTTCACAACACCCCTGTTTCTTATTAAAAAATTCATCTCAGCGTGTTTTGAGGGGTTTTAATTTTGTTCGTCTCCGATCGCGCTTAGATTCACTCAAAAGACAAGCTGGCTGTGTGGTATCCTTGTGGTTAATCCTGCGCAGATTGTTATACAATTGTTTTAGTTTGTAATACTCTTGCTTCACTAGCCACTTTGCTTGTGATTACATGATGTATTTGTGGTTTTGTGACCTGGTTTTGTGCCTCAAAGGATGTTGTGTTCTTTTTAACCTGGAAAGTGTATTGACATCTGGTGGCTTACAGGTTTACAGGAGTTTTGAGGTATTTTATTTTTTTTCATCTCCGATCGCGCTTAGATTCAACCAGTACGGTCCCAACACTGTTGTTTCTTAGTAAAGAATTAATCTCAGCGCGTTTTGAGGGGTTTGAATTTTTTTCGTCTCCGATCACGCTCAGAATCAACCAGTTTGTTCAGTACACCCTTGTTTCTTAGTAAAGAATTAATCTCAGCGCGTTTTGAGGGGTTTGAATTTTTTTCGTCTCAGAATACGCTCAGAATCAACCAGTTTGTTCAGTACACCCATGTTTCTTAGTAAAGAATTAATCTCAGCGCATTCTGAGGGGTTTGAATTTTTTTCGTCTCAGAATACGCTCAGAATCAACCAGTTTGTTCAGTACACCCATGTTTCTTAGTAAAGAATTAATCTCAGCGCATTCTGAGGGGTTTGAATTTTTTTCGTCTCAGAATACGCTCAGAATCAAGCAGTTTGTTCAGTACACCCATGTTTCTTAGTAAAGAATTAATCTCAGCGCATTCTGAGGGGTTTGAATTTTTTTCGTCTCAGAATACGCTCAGAATCAACCAGTTTGTTCAGTACACCCATGTTTCTTAGTAAAGAATTAATCTCAGCGCATTCTGAGGGGTTTGAATTTTTTTCGTCTCAGAATACGCTCAGAATCAACCAGTTTGTTCAGTACACCCATGTTTCTTAGTAAAGAATTAATCTCAGCGCATTCTGAGGGGTTTGAATTTTTTTCGTCTCAGAATACGCTCAGAATCAACCAGTTTGTTCAGTACACCCATGTTTCTTAGTAAAGAATTAATCTCAGCGCATTCTGAGGGGTTTGAATTTTTTTCGTCTCAGAATACGCTCAGAATCAACCAGTTTGTTCAGTACACCCATGTTTCTTAGTAAAGAATTAATCTCAGCGCATTCTGAGGGGTTTGAATTTTTTTCGTCTCAGAATACGCTCAGAATCAACCAGTTTGTTCAGTACACCCATGTTTCTTAGTAAAGAATTAATCTCAGCGCATTCTGAGGGGTTTGAATTTTTTTCGTCTCAGAATACGCTCAGAATCAACCAGTTTGTTCAGTACACCCATGTTTCTTAGTAAAGAATTAATCTCAGCGCATTCTGAGGGGTTTGAATTTTTTTCGTCTCAGAATACGCTCAGAATCAACCAGTTTGTTCAGTACACCCATGTTTCTTAGTAAAGAATTAATCTCAGCGCATTCTGAGGGGTTTGAATTTTTTTCGTCTCAGAATACGCTCAGAATCAACCAGTTTGTTCAGTACACCCATGTTTCTTAGTAAAGAATTAATCTCAGCGCATTCTGAGGGGTTTGAATTTTTTTCGTCTCCGATCACGCTCAGAATCAACCAGTTTGTTCAGTACACCCATGTTTCTTAGTAAAGAATTAATCTCAGCGCATTCTGAGGGGTTTGAATTTTTTTCGTCTCAGAATACGCTCAGAATCAACCAGTTTGTTCAGTACACCCATGTTTCTTAGTAAAGAATTAATCTCAGCGCATTCTGAGGGGTTTGAATTTTTTTCGTCTCAGAATACGCTCAGAATCAACCAGTTTGTTCAGTACACCCATGTTTCTTAGTAAAGAATTAATCTCAGCGCATTCTGAGGGGTTTGAATTTTTTTCGTCTCCGATCACGCTCAGAATCAACCAGTTTGTTCAGTACACCCATGTTTCTTAGTAAAGAATTAATCTCAGCGCATTCTGAGGGGTTTGAATTTTTTTCGTCTCAGAATACGCTCAGAATCAAGCAGTTTGTTCAGTACACCCATGTTTCTTAGTAAAGAATTAATCTCAGCGCATTCTGAGGGGTTTGAATTTTTTTCGTCTCAGAATACGCTCAGAATCAACCAGTTTGTTCAGTACACCCATGTTTCTTAGTAAAGAATTAATCTCAGCGCATTCTGAGGGGTTTGAATTTTTTTCGTCTCAGAATACGCTCAGAATCAACCAGTTTGTTCACTACACCCATGTTTCTTAGTAAAGAATTAATCTCAGCGCATTCTGAGGGGTTTGAATTTTTTTCGTCTCAGAATACGCTCAGAATGAACCAGTTTGTTCACAACACCCCTGTTTCTTATTAAAAAATTCATCTCAGCGTGTTTTGAGGGGTTTTAATTTTGTTCGTCTCCGATCGCGCTTAGATTCACTCAAAAGACAAGCTGGCTGTGTGGTATCCTTGTGGTTAATCCTGCGCAGATTGTTATACAATTGTTTTAGTTTGTAATACTCTTGCTTCACTAGCCACTTTGCTTGTGATTACATGATGTATTTGTGGTTTTGTGACCTGGTTTTGTGCCTCAAAGGATGTTGTGTTCTTTTTAACCTGGAAAGTGTATTGACATCTGGTGGCTTACAGGTTTACAGGAGTTTTGAGGTATTTTATTTTTTTTCATCTCCGATCGCGCTTAGATTCAACCAGTACGGTCCCAACACTGTTGTTTCTTAGTAAAGAATTAATCTCAGCGCGTTTTGAGGGGTTTGAATTTTTTTCGTCTCCGATCACGCTCAGAATCAACCAGTTTGTTCAGTACACCCTTGTTTCTTAGTAAAGAATTAATCTCAGCGCGTTTTGAGGGGTTTGAATTTTTTTCGTCTCAGAATACGCTCAGAATCAACCAGTTTGTTCAGTACACCCATGTTTCTTAGTAAAGAATTAATCTCAGCGCATTCTGAGGGGTTTGAATTTTTTTCGTCTCAGAATACGCTCAGAATCAACCAGTTTGTTCAGTACACCCATGTTTCTTAGTAAAGAATTAATCTCAGCGCATTCTGAGGGGTTTGAATTTTTTTCGTCTCAGAATACGCTCAGAATCAAGCAGTTTGTTCAGTACACCCATGTTTCTTAGTAAAGAATTAATCTCAGCGCATTCTGAGGGGTTTGAATTTTTTTCGTCTCAGAATACGCTCAGAATCAACCAGTTTGTTCAGTACACCCATGTTTCTTAGTAAAGAATTAATCTCAGCGCATTCTGAGGGGTTTGAATTTTTTTCGTCTCAGAATACGCTCAGAATCAACCAGTTTGTTCAGTACACCCATGTTTCTTAGTAAAGAATTAATCTCAGCGCATTCTGAGGGGTTTGAATTTTTTTCGTCTCAGAATACGCTCAGAATCAACCAGTTTGTTCAGTACACCCATGTTTCTTAGTAAAGAATTAATCTCAGCGCATTCTGAGGGGTTTGAATTTTTTTCGTCTCAGAATACGCTCAGAATCAACCAGTTTGTTCAGTACACCCATGTTTCTTAGTAAAGAATTAATCTCAGCGCATTCTGAGGGGTTTGAATTTTTTTCGTCTCAGAATACGCTCAGAATCAACCAGTTTGTTCAGTACACCCATGTTTCTTAGTAAAGAATTAATCTCAGCGCATTCTGAGGGGTTTGAATTTTTTTCGTCTCAGAATACGCTCAGAATCAACCAGTTTGTTCAGTACACCCATGTTTCTTAGTAAAGAATTAATCTCAGCGCATTCTGAGGGGTTTGAATTTTTTTCGTCTCAGAATACGCTCAGAATCAACCAGTTTGTTCAGTACACCCATGTTTCTTAGTAAAGAATTAATCTCAGCGCATTCTGAGGGGTTTGAATTTTTTTCGTCTCAGAATACGCTCAGAATCAACCAGTTTGTTCAGTACACCCATGTTTCTTAGTAAAGAATTAATCTCAGCGCATTCTGAGGGGTTTGAATTTTTTTCGTCTCCGATCACGCTCAGAATCAACCAGTTTGTTCAGTACACCCATGTTTCTTAGTAAAGAATTAATCTCAGCGCATTCTGAGGGGTTTGAATTTTTTTCGTCTCAGAATACGCTCAGAATCAAGCAGTTTGTTCAGTACACCCATGTTTCTTAGTAAAGAATTAATCTCAGCGCATTCTGAGGGGTTTGAATTTTTTTCGTCTCAGAATACGCTCAGAATCAACCAGTTTGTTCAGTACACCCATGTTTCTTAGTAAAGAATTAATCTCAGCGCATTCTGAGGGGTTTGAATTTTTTTCGTCTCAGAATACGCTCAGAATCAACCAGTTTGTTCAGTACACCCATGTTTCTTAGTAAAGAATTAATCTCAGCGCATTCTGAGGGGTTTGAATTTTTTTCGTCTCAGAATACGCTCAGAATCAACCAGTTTGTTCAGTACACCCATGTTTCTTAGTAAAGAATTAATATCAGCGCATTCTGAGGGGTTTGATTTTTTTTCGTCTCAGAATACGCTCAGAATCAACCAGTTTGTTCAGTACACCCATGTTTCTTAGTAAAGAATTAATCTCCGCGCATTCTGAGGGGTTTGAATTTTTTTCGTCTCAGAATACGCTCAGAATCAACCAGTTTGTTCAGTACACCCATGTTTCTTAGTAAAGAATTAATCTCAGCGCATTCTGAGGGGTTTGAATTTTTTTCGTCTCAGAATACGCTCAGAATCAACCAGTTTGTTCAGTACACCCATGTTTCTTAGTAAAGAATTAATCTCAGCGCATTCTGAGGGGTTTGAATTTTTTTCGTCTCAGAATACGCTCAGAATCAACCAGTTTGTTCAGTACACCCATGTTTCTTAGTAAAGAATTAATCTCAGCGCATTCTGAGGGGTTTGAATTTTTTTCGTCTCAGAATATGCTCAGAATCAACCAGTTTGTTCAGTACACCCATGTTTCTTAGTAAAGAATTAATCTCAGCGCATTCTGAGGGGTTTGAATTTTTTTCGTCTCAGAATACGCTCAGAATCAACCAGTTTGTTCAGTACACCCATGTTTCTTAGTAAAGAATTAATATCAGCGCATTCTGAGGGGTTTGAATTTTTTTCGTCTCAGAATACGCTCAGAATCAACCAGTTTGTTCAGTACACCCATGTTTCTTAGTAAAGAATTAATCTCAGCGCATTCTGAGGGGTTTGAATTTTTTTCGTCTCAGAATACGCTCAGAATCAACCAGTTTGTTCAGTACACCCATGTTTCTTAGTAAAGAATTAATCTCAGCGCATTCTGAGGGGTTTGAATTTTTTTCGTCTCAGAATATGCTCAGAATCAACCAGTTTGTTCAGTACACCCATGTTTCTTAGTAAAGAATTAATCTCAGCGCATTCTGAGGGGTTTGAATTTTTTTCGTCTCAGAATACGCTCAGAATCAACCAGTTTGTTCAGTACACCCATGTTTCTTAGTAAAGAATTAATCTCAGCGCGTTTTGAGGGGTTTGAATTTTTTTCGTCTCCGATCACGCTCAGAATCAACCAGTTTGTTCAGTACACCCTTGTTTCTTATTAAAAAATTCATCTCAGCGCATTCTGAGGGGTTTGAATTTTTTTCGTCTCAGAATACGCTCAGAATCAACCAGTTTGTTCAGTACACCCATGTTTCTTAGTAAAGAATTAATCTCAGCGCATTCTGAGGGGTTTGAATTTTTTTCGTCTCAGAATACGCTCAGAATCAACCAGTTTGTTCAGTACACCCATGTTTCTTAGTAAAGAATTAATCTCAGCGCATTCTGAGGGGTTTGAATTTTTTTCGTCTCAGAATACGCTCAGAATCAACCAGTTTGTTCAGTACACCCATGTTTCTTAGTAAAGAATTAATCTCAGCGCATTCTGAGGGGTTTGAATTTTTTTCGTCTAAGAATATGCTCAGAATCAACCAGTTTGTTCAGTACACCCATGTTTCTTAGTAAAGAATTAATCTCAGCGCATTCTGAGGGGTTTGAATTTTTTTCGTCTCAGAATACGCTCAGAATCAACCAGTTTGTTCAGTACACCCATGTTTCTTATTAAAAAATTCATCTCAGCGCATTCTGAGGGGTTTGAATTTTTTTCGTCTCAGAATACGCTCAGAATCAACCAGTTTGTTCAGTACACCCATGTTTCTTAGTAAAGAATTAATCTCAGCGCATTCTGAGGGGTTTGAATTTTTTTCGTCTCAGAATATGCTCAGAATCAACCAGTTTGTTCAGTACACCCATGTTTCTTAGTAAAAAATTAATCTCAGTGCATTCTGAGGGGTTTGAATTTTTTTCGTCTCAGAATACGCTCAGAATCAACCAGTTTGTTCAGTACACCCATGTTTCTTAGTAAAGAATTAATCTCAGCGCATTCTGAGGGGTTTGAATTTTTTTCGTCTCAGAATACGCTCAGAATCAACCAGTTTGTTCAGTACACCCATGTTTCTTAGTAAAGAATTAATCTCAGCGCATTCTGAGGGGTTTGAATTTTTTTCGTCTCAGAATACGCTCAGAATCAACCAGTTTGTTCAGTACACCCATGTTTCTTAGTAAAGAATTAATCTCAGCGCATTCTGAGGGGTTTGAATTTTTTTCGTCTCCGATCACGCTCAGAATCAACCAGTTTGTTCAGTACACCCATGTTTCTTAGTAAAGAATTAATCTCAGCGCATTCTGAGGGGTTTGAATTTTTTTCGTCTCAGAATACGCTCAGAATCAACTAGTTTGTTCAGTACACCCATGTTTCTTAGTAAAGAATTAATCTCAGCGCATTCTGAGGGGTTTGAATTTTTTTCGTCTCCGATCACGCTCAGAATCAACCAGTTTGTTCAGTACACCCATGTTTCTTAGTAAAGAATTAATCTCAGCGCATTCTGAGGGGTTTGAATTTTTTTCGTCTCAGAATACGCTCAGAATCAACCAGTTTGTTCAGTACACCCATGTTTCTTATTAAAAAATTCATCTCAGCGCATTCTGAGGGGTTTGAATTTTTTTCGTCTCAGAATACGCTCAGAATCAACCAGTTTGTTCAGTACACCCATGTTTCTTATTAAAAAATTCATCTCAGCGCATTCTGAGGGGTTTGAATTTTTTTCGTCTCAGAATACGCTCAGAATCAACCAGTTTGTTCACTACACCCATGTTTCTTAGTAAAGAATTAATCTCAGCGCATTCTGAGGGGTTTGAATTTTTTTCGTCTCAGAATACGCTCAGAATGTCCCAGTTTGTTCACAACACCCCTGTTTCTTATTAAAAAATTCATCTCAGCGTGTTTTGAGGGGTTTTAATTTTGTTCGTCTCCGATCGCGCTTAGATTCACTCAAAAGACAAGCTGGCTGTGTGGTATCCTTGTGGTTAATCCTGCGCAGATTGTTATACAATTGTTTTAGTTTGTAATACTCTTGCTTCACTAGCCACTTTGCTTGTGATTACATGATGTATTTGTGGTTTTGTGACCTGGTTTTGTGCCTCAAAGGATGTTGTGTTCTTTTTAACCTGGAAAGTGTATTGACATCTGGTGGCTTACAGGTTTACAGGAGTTTTGAGGTATTTTATTTTTTTTCATCTCCGATCGCGCTTAGATTCAACCAGTACGGTCCCAACACTGTTGTTTCTTAGTAAAGAATTAATCTCAGCGCGTTTTGAGGGGTTTGAATTTTTTTCGTCTCCGATCACGCTCAGAATCAACCAATTTGTTCAGTACACCCTTGTTTCTTAGTAAAGAATTAATCTCAGCGCGTTTTGAGGGGTTTGAATTTTTTTCGTCTCAGAATACGCTCAGAATCAACCAGTTTGTTCAGTACACCCATGTTTCTTAGTAAAGAATTAATCTCAGCGCATTCTGAGGGGTTTGAATTTTTTTCGTCTCAGAATACGCTCAGAATCAACCAGTTTGTTCAGTACACCCATGTTTCTTAGTAAAGAATTAATCTCAGCGCATTCTGAGGGGTTTGAATTTTTTTCGTCTAAGAATATGCTCAGAATCAACCAGTTTGTTCAGTACACCCATGTTTCTTAGTAAAGAATTAATCTCAGCGCATTCTGAGGGGTTTGAATTTTTTTCGTCTCAGAATACGCTCAGAATCAACCAGTTTGTTCAGTACACCCATGTTTCTTATTAAAAAATTCATCTCAGCGCATTCTGAGGGGTTTGAATTTTTTTCGTCTCAGAATACGCTCAGAATCAACCAGTTTGTTCAGTACACCCATGTTTCTTAGTAAAGAATTAATCTCAGCGCATTCTGAGGGGTTTGAATTTTTTTCGTCTCAGAATATGCTCAGAATCAACCAGTTTGTTCAGTACACCCATGTTTCTTAGTAAAAAATTAATCTCAGCGCATTCTGAGGGGTTTGAATTTTTTTCGTCTCAGAATACGCTCAGAATCAACCAGTTTGTTCAGTACACCCATGTTTCTTAGTAAAGAATTAATCTCAGCGCATTCTGAGGGGTTTGAATTTTTTTCGTCTCAGAATACGCTCAGAATCAACCAGTTTGTTCAGTACACCCATGTTTCTTAGTAAAGAATTAATCTCAGCGCATTCTGAGGGGTTTGAATTTTTTTCGTCTCAGAATACGCTCAGAATCAACCAGTTTGTTCAGTACACCCATGTTTCTTAGTAAAGAATTAATCTCAGCGCATTCTGAGGGGTTTGAATTTTTTTCGTCTCCGATCACGCTCAGAATCAACCAGTTTGTTCAGTACACCCATGTTTCTTAGTAAAGAATTAATCTCAGCGCATTCTGAGGGGTTTGAATTTTTTTCGTCTCAGAATACGCTCAGAATCAACTAGTTTGTTCAGTACACCCATGTTTCTTAGTAAAGAATTAATCTCAGCGCATTCTGAGGGGTTTGAATTTTTTTCGTCTCCGATCACGCTCAGAATCAACCAGTTTGTTCAGTACACCCATGTTTCTTAGTAAAGAATTAATCTCAGCGCATTCTGAGGGGTTTGAATTTTTTTCGTCTCAGAATACGCTCAGAATCAACCAGTTTGTTCAGTACACCCATGTTTCTTATTAAAAAATTCATCTCAGCGCATTCTGAGGGGTTTGAATTTTTTTCGTCTCAGAATACGCTCAGAATCAACCAGTTTGTTCAGTACACCCATGTTTCTTATTAAAAAATTCATCTCAGCGCATTCTGAGGGGTTTGAATTTTTTTCGTCTCAGAATACGCTCAGAATCAACCAGTTTGTTCAGTACACCCATGTTTCTTAGTAAAGAATTAATCTCAGCGCATTCTGAGGGGTTTGAATTTTTTTCGTCTCAGAATACGCTCAGAATCAACCAGTTTGTTCAGTACACCCATGTTTCTTAGTAAAGAATTAATCTCAGCGCATTCTGAGGGGTTTGAATTTTTTTCGTCTCAGAATACGCTCAGAATCAACCAGTTTGTTCAGTACACCCATGTTTCTTAGTAAAGAATTAATATCAGCGCATTCTGAGGGGTTTGAATTTTTTTCGTCTCAGAATACGCTCAGAATCAACCAGTTTGTTCAGTACACCCATGTTTCTTAGTAAAGAATTAATCTCAGCGCATTCTGAGGGGTTTGAATTTTTTTCGTCTCAGAATACGCTCAGAATCAACCAGTTTGTTCAGTACACCCATGTTTCTTAGTAAAGAATTAATCTCAGCGCATTCTGAGGGGTTTGAATTTTTTTCGTCTCAGAATACGCTCAGAATCAACCAGTTTGTTCAGTACACCCATGTTTCTTAGTAAAGAATTAATCTCAGCGCATTCTGAGGGGTTTGAAATTTTTTCGTCTCAGAATACGCTCAGAATCAACCAGTTTGTTCAGTACACCCATGTTTCTTAGTAAAGAATTAATCTCAGCGCATTCTGAGGGGTTTGAATGTTTTTCGTCTCAGAATACGCTCAGAATCAACCAGTTTGTTCAGTACACCCATGTTTCTTAGTAAAGAATTAATCTCAGCGCATTCTGAGGGGTTTGAATTTTTTTCGTCTCAGAATACGCTCAGAATCAACCAGTTTGTTCAGTACACCCATGTTTCTTAGTAAAGAATTAATCTCAGCGCATTCTGAGGGGTTTGAATTTTTTTCGTCTCAGAATACGCTCAGAATCAACCAGTTTGTTCAGTACACCCATGTTTCTTTGTAAAGAATTAATCTCAGCGCATTCTGAGGGGTTTGAATTTTTTTCGTCTCAGAATACGCTCAGAATCAACCAGTTTGTTCACTACACCCATGTTTCTTAGTAAAGAATTAATCTCAGCGCATTCTGAGGGGTTTGAATTTTTTTCGTCTCAGAATACGCTCAGAATGAACCAGTTTGTTCACAACACCCCTGTTTCTTATTAAAAAATTCATCTCAGCGTGTTTTGAGGGGTTTTAATTTTGTTCGTCTCCGATCGCGCTTAGATTCACTCAAAAGACAAGCTGGCTGTGTGGTATCCTTGTGGTTAATCCTGCGCAGATTGTTATACAATTGTTTTAGTTTGTAATACTCTTGCTTCACTAGCCACTTTGCTTGTGATTACATGATGTATTTGTGGTTTTGTGACCTGGTTTTGTGCCTCAAAGGATGTTGTGTTCTTTTTAACCTGGAAAGTGTATTGACATCTGGTGGCTTACAGGTTTACAGGAGTTTTGAGGTATTTTATTTTTTTTCATCTCCGATCGCGCTTAGATTCAACCAGTACGGTCCCAACACTGTTGTTTCTTAGTAAAGAATTAATCTCAGCGCGTTTTGAGGGGTTTGAATTTTTTTCGTCTCCGATCACGCTCAGAATCAACCAGTTTGTTCAGTACACCCTTGTTTCTTAGTAAAGAATTAATCTCAGCGCGTTTTGAGGGGTTTGAATTTTTTTCGTCTCAGAATACGCTCAGAATCAACCAGTTTGTTCAGTACACCCATGTTTCTTAGTAAAGAATTAATCTCAGCGCATTCTGAGGGGTTTGAATTTTTTTCGTCTCAGAATACGCTCAGAATCAACCAGTTTGTTCAGTACACCCATGTTTCTTAGTAAAGAATTAATCTCAGCGCATTCTGAGGGGTTTGAATTTTTTTCGTCTCAGAATACGCTCAGAATCAAGCAGTTTGTTCAGTACACCCATGTTTCTTAGTAAAGAATTAATCTCAGCGCATTCTGAGGGGTTTGAATTTTTTTCGTCTCAGAATACGCTCAGAATCAACCAGTTTGTTCAGTACACCCATGTTTCTTAGTAAAGAATTAATCTCAGCGCATTCTGAGGGGTTTGAATTTTTTTCGTCTCAGAATACGCTCAGAATCAACCAGTTTGTTCAGTACACCCATGTTTCTTAGTAAAGAATTAATCTCAGCGCATTCTGAGGGGTTTGAATTTTTTTCGTCTCAGAATACGCTCAGAATCAAGCAGTTTGTTCAGTACACCCATGTTTCTTAGTAAAGAATTAATCTCAGCGCATTCTGAGGGGTTTGAATTTTTTTCGTCTCAGAATACGCTCAGAATCAACCAGTTTGTTCAGTACACCCATGTTTCTTAGTAAAGAATTAATCTCAGCGCATTCTGAGGGGTTTGAATTTTTTTCGTCTCAGAATACGCTCAGAATCAACCAGTTTGTTCAGTACACCCATGTTTCTTAGTAAAGAATTAATCTCAGCGCATTCTGAGGGGTTTGAATTTTTTTCGTCTCAGAATACGCTCAGAATCAACCAGTTTGTTCAGTACACCCATGTTTCTTAGTAAAGAATTAATCTCAGCGCATTCTGAGGGGTTTGAATTTTTTTCGTCTCAGAATACGCTCAGAATCAACCAGTTTGTTCAGTACACCCATGTTTCTTAGTAAAGAATTAATCTCAGCGCATTCTGAGGGGTTTGAATTTTTTTCGTCTCAGAATACGCTCAGAATCAACCAGTTTGTTCAGTACACCCATGTTTCTTAGTAAAGAATTAATCTCAGCGCATTCTGAGGGGTTTGAATTTTTTTCGTCTCAGAATACGCTCAGAATCAACCAGTTTGTTCAGTACACCCATGTTTCTTAGTAAAGAATTAATCTCAGCGCATTCTGAGGGGTTTGAATTTTTTTCGTCTCAGAATACGCTCAGAATCAACCAGTTTGTTCAGTACACCCATGTTTCTTAGTAAAGAATTAATCTCAGCGCATTCTGAGGGGTTTGAATTTTTTTCGTCTCAGAATACGCTCAGAATCAACCAGTTTGTTCAGTACACCCATGTTTCTTAGTAAAGAATTAATCTCAGCGCATTCTGAGGGGTTTGAATTTTTTTCGTCTCCGATCACGCTCAGAATCAACCAGTTTGTTCAGTACACCCATGTTTCTTAGTAAAGAATTAATCTCAGCGCATTCTGAGGGGTTTGAATTTTTTTCGTCTCAGAATACGCTCAGAATCAAGCAGTTTGTTCAGTACACCCATGTTTCTTAGTAAAGAATTAATCTCAGCGCATTCTGAGGGGTTTGAATTTTTTTCGTCTCAGAATACGCTCAGAATCAACCAGTTTGTTCAGTACACCCATGTTTCTTAGTAAAGAATTAATCTCAGCGCATTCTGAGGGGTTTGAATTTTTTTCGTCTCAGAATACGCTCAGAATCAACCAGTTTGTTCAGTACACCCATGTCTCTTAGTAAAGAATTAATCTCAGCGCATTCTGAGGGGTTTGAATTTTTTTCGTCTCAGAATACGCTCAGAATCAACCAGTTTGTTCAGTACACCCATGTTTCTTAGTAAAGAATTAATCTCAGCGCATTCTGAGGGGTTTGAATTTTTTTCGTCTCAGAATACGCTCAGAATCAACCAGTTTGTTCAGTACACCCATGTTTCTTTGTAAAGAATTAATCTCAGCGCATTCTGAGGGGTTTGAATTTTTTTCGTCTCAGAATACGCTCAGAATCAACCAGTTTGTTCACTACACCCATGTTTCTTAGTAAAGAATTAATCTCAGCGCATTCTGAGGGGTTTGAATTTTTTTCGTCTCAGAATACGCTCAGAATGAACCAGTTTGTTCACAACACCCCTGTTTCTTATTAAAAAATTCATCTCAGCGTGTTTTGAGGGGTTTTAATTTTGTTCGTCTCCGATCGCGCTTAGATTCACTCAAAAGACAAGCTGGCTGTGTGGTATCCTTGTGGTTAATCCTGCGCAGATTGTTATACAATTGTTTTAGTTTGTAATACTCTTGCTTCACTAGCCACTTTGCTTGTGATTACATGATGTATTTGTGGTTTTGTGACCTGGTTTTGTGCCTCAAAGGATGTTGTGTTCTTTTTAACCTGGAAAGTGTATTGACATCTGGTGGCTTACAGGTTTACAGGAGTTTTGAGGTATTTTATTTTTTTTCATCTCCGATCGCGCTTAGATTCAACCAGTACGGTCCCAACACTGTTGTTTCTTAGTAAAGAATTAATCTCAGCGCGTTTTGAGGGGTTTGAATTTTTTTCGTCTCCGATCACGCTCAGAATCAACCAGTTTGTTCAGTACACCCTTGTTTCTTAGTAAAGAATTAATCTCAGCGCGTTTTGAGGGGTTTGAATTTTTTTCGTCTCAGAATACGCTCAGAATCAACCAGTTTGTTCAGTACACCCATGTTTCTTAGTAAAGAATTAATCTCAGCGCATTCTGAGGGGTTTGAATTTTTTTCGTCTCAGAATACGCTCAGAATCAACCAGTTTGTTCAGTACACCCATGTTTCTTAGTAAAGAATTAATCTCAGCGCATTCTGAGGGGTTTGAATTTTTTTCGTCTCAGAATACGCTCAGAATCAAGCAGTTTGTTCAGTACACCCATGTTTCTTAGTAAAGAATTAATCTCAGCGCATTCTGAGGGGTTTGAATTTTTTTCGTCTCAGAATACGCTCAGAATCAACCAGTTTGTTCAGTACACCCATGTTTCTTAGTAAAGAATTAATCTCAGCGCATTCTGAGGGGTTTGAATTTTTTTCGTCTCAGAATACGCTCAGAATCAACCAGTTTGTTCAGTACACCCATGTTTCTTAGTAAAGAATTAATCTCAGCGCATTCTGAGGGGTTTGAATTTTTTTCGTCTCAGAATACGCTCAGAATCAACCAGTTTGTTCAGTACACCCATGTTTCTTAGTAAAGAATTAATCTCAGCGCATTCTGAGGGGTTTGAATTTTTTTCGTCTCAGAATACGCTCAGAATCAACCAGTTTGTTCAGTACACCCATGTTTCTTAGTAAAGAATTAATCTCAGCGCATTCTGAGGGGTTTGAATTTTTTTCGTCTCAGAATACGCTCAGAATCAACCAGTTTGTTCAGTACACCCATGTTTCTTAGTAAAGAATTAATCTCAGCGCATTCTGAGGGGTTTGAATTTTTTTCGTCTCAGAATACGCTCAGAATCAACCAGTTTGTTCAGTACACCCATGTTTCTTAGTAAAGAATTAATCTCAGCGCATTCTGAGGGGTTTGAATTTTTTTCGTCTCAGAATACGCTCAGAATCAACCAGTTTGTTCAGTACACCCATGTTTCTTAGTAAAGAATTAATCTCAGCGCATTCTGAGGGGTTTGAATTTTTTTCGTCTCAGAATACGCTCAGAATCAACCAGTTTGTTCAGTACACCCATGTTTCTTAGTAAAGAATTAATCTCAGCGCATTCTGAGGGGTTTGAATTTTTTTCGTCTCCGATCACGCTCAGAATCAACCAGTTTGTTCAGTACACCCATGTTTCTTAGTAAAGAATTAATCTCAGCGCATTCTGAGGGGTTTGAATTTTTTTCGTCTCAGAATACGCTCAGAATCAAGCAGTTTGTTCAGTACACCCATGTTTCTTAGTAAAGAATTAATCTCAGCGCATTCTGAGGGGTTTGAATTTTTTTCGTCTCAGAATACGCTCAGAATCAACCAGTTTGTTCAGTACACCCATGTTTCTTAGTAAAGAATTAATCTCAGCGCATTCTGAGGGGTTTGAATTTTTTTCGTCTCAGAATACGCTCAGAATCAACCAGTTTGTTCACTACACCCATGTTTCTTAGTAAAGAATTAATCTCAGCGCATTCTGAGGGGTTTGAATTTTTTTCGTCTCAGAATACGCTCAGAATGAACCAGTTTGTTCACAACACCCCTGTTTCTTATTAAAAAATTCATCTCAGCGTGTTTTGAGGGGTTTTAATTTTGTTCGTCTCCGATCGCGCTTAGATTCACTCAAAAGACAAGCTGGCTGTGTGGTATCCTTGTGGTTAATCCTGCGCAGATTGTTATACAATTGTTTTAGTTTGTAATACTCTTGCTTCACTAGCCACTTTGCTTGTGATTACATGATGTATTTGTGGTTTTGTGACCTGGTTTTGTGCCTCAAAGGATGTTGTGTTCTTTTTAACCTGGAAAGTGTATTGACATCTGGTGGCTTACAGGTTTACAGGAGTTTTGAGGTATTTTATTTTTTTTCATCTCCGATCGCGCTTAGATTCAACCAGTACGGTCCCAACACTGTTGTTTCTTAGTAAAGAATTAATCTCAGCGCGTTTTGAGGGGTTTGAATTTTTTTCGTCTCCGATCACGCTCAGAATCAACCAGTTTGTTCAGTACACCCTTGTTTCTTAGTAAAGAATTAATCTCAGCGCGTTTTGAGGGGTTTGAATTTTTTTCGTCTCAGAATACGCTCAGAATCAACCAGTTTGTTCAGTACACCCATGTTTCTTAGTAAAGAATTAATCTCAGCGCATTCTGAGGGGTTTGAATTTTTTTCGTCTCAGAATACGCTCAGAATCAACCAGTTTGTTCAGTACACCCATGTTTCTTAGTAAAGAATTAATCTCAGCGCATTCTGAGGGGTTTGAATTTTTTTCGTCTCAGAATACGCTCAGAATCAAGCAGTTTGTTCAGTACACCCATGTTTCTTAGTAAAGAATTAATCTCAGCGCATTCTGAGGGGTTTGAATTTTTTTCGTCTCAGAATACGCTCAGAATCAACCAGTTTGTTCAGTACACCCATGTTTCTTAGTAAAGAATTAATCTCAGCGCATTCTGAGGGGTTTGAATTTTTTTCGTCTCAGAATACGCTCAGAATCAACCAGTTTGTTCAGTACACCCATGTTTCTTAGTAAAGAATTAATCTCAGCGCATTCTGAGGGGTTTGAATTTTTTTCGTCTCAGAATACGCTCAGAATCAACCAGTTTGTTCAGTACACCCATGTTTCTTAGTAAAGAATTAATCTCAGCGCATTCTGAGGGGTTTGAATTTTTTTCGTCTCAGAATACGCTCAGAATCAACCAGTTTGTTCAGTACACCCATGTTTCTTAGTAAAGAATTAATCTCAGCGCATTCTGAGGGGTTTGAATTTTTTTCGTCTCAGAATACGCTCAGAATCAACCAGTTTGTTCAGTACACCCATGTTTCTTAGTAAAGAATTAATCTCAGCGCATTCTGAGGGGTTTGAATTTTTTTCGTCTCAGAATACGCTCAGAATCAACCAGTTTGTTCAGTACACCCATGTTTCTTAGTAAAGAATTAATCTCAGCGCATTCTGAGGGGTTTGAATTTTTTTCGTCTCAGAATACGCTCAGAATCAACCAGTTTGTTCAGTACACCCATGTTTCTTAGTAAAGAATTAATCTCAGCGCATTCTGAGGGGTTTGAATTTTTTTCGTCTCAGAATACGCTCAGAATCAACCAGTTTGTTCAGTACACCCATGTTTCTTAGTAAAGAATTAATCTCAGCGCATTCTGAGGGGTTTGAATTTTTTTCGTCTCCGATCACGCTCAGAATCAACCAGTTTGTTCAGTACACCCATGTTTCTTAGTAAAGAATTAATCTCAGCGCATTCTGAGGGGTTTGAATTTTTTTCGTCTCAGAATACGCTCAGAATCAAGCAGTTTGTTCAGTACACCCATGTTTCTTAGTAAAGAATTAATCTCAGCGCATTCTGAGGGGTTTGAATTTTTTTCGTCTCAGAATACGCTCAGAATCAACCAGTTTGTTCAGTACACCCATGTTTCTTAGTAAAGAATTAATCTCAGCGCATTCTGAGGGGTTTGAATTTTTTTCGTCTCAGAATACGCTCAGAATCAACCAGTTTGTTCAGTACACCCATGTTTCTTAGTAAAGAATTAATCTCAGCGCATTCTGAGGGGTTTGAATTTTTTTCGTCTCAGAATACGCTCAGAATCAACCAGTTTGTTCAGTACACCCATGTTTCTTAGTAAAGAATTAATATCAGCGCATTCTGAGGGGTTTGATTTTTTTTCGTCTCAGAATACGCTCAGAATCAACCAGTTTGTTCAGTACACCCATGTTTCTTAGTAAAGAATTAATCTCCGCGCATTCTGAGGGGTTTGAATTTTTTTCGTCTCAGAATACGCTCAGAATCAACCAGTTTGTTCAGTACACCCATGTTTCTTAGTAAAGAATTAATCTCAGCGCATTCTGAGGGGTTTGAATTTTTTTCGTCTCAGAATACGCTCAGAATCAACCAGTTTGTTCAGTACACCCATGTTTCTTAGTAAAGAATTAATCTCAGCGCATTCTGAGGGGTTTGAATTTTTTTCGTCTCAGAATACGCTCAGAATCAACCAGTTTGTTCAGTACACCCATGTTTCTTAGTAAAGAATTAATCTCAGCGCATTCTGAGGGGTTTGAATTTTTTTCGTCTCAGAATATGCTCAGAATCAACCAGTTTGTTCAGTACACCCATGTTTCTTAGTAAAGAATTAATCTCAGCGCATTCTGAGGGGTTTGAATTTTTTTCGTCTCAGAATACGCTCAGAATCAACCAGTTTGTTCAGTACACCCATGTTTCTTAGTAAAGAATTAATATCAGCGCATTCTGAGGGGTTTGAATTTTTTTCGTCTCAGAATACGCTCAGAATCAACCAGTTTGTTCAGTACACCCATGTTTCTTAGTAAAGAATTAATCTCAGCGCATTCTGAGGGGTTTGAATTTTTTTCGTCTCAGAATACGCTCAGAATCAACCAGTTTGTTCAGTACACCCATGTTTCTTAGTAAAGAATTAATCTCAGCGCATTCTGAGGGGTTTGAATTTTTTTCGTCTCAGAATATGCTCAGAATCAACCAGTTTGTTCAGTACACCCATGTTTCTTAGTAAAGAATTAATCTCAGCGCATTCTGAGGGGTTTGAATTTTTTTCGTCTCAGAATACGCTCAGAATCAACCAGTTTGTTCAGTACACCCATGTTTCTTAGTAAAGAATTAATCTCAGCGCGTTTTGAGGGGTTTGAATTTTTTTCGTCTCCGATCACGCTCAGAATCAACCAGTTTGTTCAGTACACCCTTGTTTCTTATTAAAAAATTCATCTCAGCGCATTCTGAGGGGTTTGAATTTTTTTCGTCTCAGAATACGCTCAGAATCAACCAGTTTGTTCAGTACACCCATGTTTCTTAGTAAAGAATTAATCTCAGCGCATTCTGAGGGGTTTGAATTTTTTTCGTCTCAGAATACGCTCAGAATCAACCAGTTTGTTCAGTACACCCATGTTTCTTAGTAAAGAATTAATCTCAGCGCATTCTGAGGGGTTTGAATTTTTTTCGTCTCAGAATACGCTCAGAATCAACCAGTTTGTTCAGTACACCCATGTTTCTTAGTAAAGAATTAATCTCAGCGCATTCTGAGGGGTTTGAATTTTTTTCGTCTAAGAATATGCTCAGAATCAACCAGTTTGTTCAGTACACCCATGTTTCTTAGTAAAGAATTAATCTCAGCGCATTCTGAGGGGTTTGAATTTTTTTCGTCTCAGAATACGCTCAGAATCAACCAGTTTGTTCAGTACACCCATGTTTCTTATTAAAAAATTCATCTCAGCGCATTCTGAGGGGTTTGAATTTTTTTCGTCTCAGAATACGCTCAGAATCAACCAGTTTGTTCAGTACACCCATGTTTCTTAGTAAAGAATTAATCTCAGCGCATTCTGAGGGGTTTGAATTTTTTTCGTCTCAGAATATGCTCAGAATCAACCAGTTTGTTCAGTACACCCATGTTTCTTAGTAAAAAATTAATCTCAGTGCATTCTGAGGGGTTTGAATTTTTTTCGTCTCAGAATACGCTCAGAATCAACCAGTTTGTTCAGTACACCCATGTTTCTTAGTAAAGAATTAATCTCAGCGCATTCTGAGGGGTTTGAATTTTTTTCGTCTCAGAATACGCTCAGAATCAACCAGTTTGTTCAGTACACCCATGTTTCTTAGTAAAGAATTAATCTCAGCGCATTCTGAGGGGTTTGAATTTTTTTCGTCTCAGAATACGCTCAGAATCAACCAGTTTGTTCAGTACACCCATGTTTCTTAGTAAAGAATTAATCTCAGCGCATTCTGAGGGGTTTGAATTTTTTTCGTCTCCGATCACGCTCAGAATCAACCAGTTTGTTCAGTACACCCATGTTTCTTAGTAAAGAATTAATCTCAGCGCATTCTGAGGGGTTTGAATTTTTTTCGTCTCAGAATACGCTCAGAATCAACTAGTTTGTTCAGTACACCCATGTTTCTTAGTAAAGAATTAATCTCAGCGCATTCTGAGGGGTTTGAATTTTTTTCGTCTCCGATCACGCTCAGAATCAACCAGTTTGTTCAGTACACCCATGTTTCTTAGTAAAGAATTAATCTCAGCGCATTCTGAGGGGTTTGAATTTTTTTCGTCTCAGAATACGCTCAGAATCAACCAGTTTGTTCAGTACACCCATGTTTCTTATTAAAAAATTCATCTCAGCGCATTCTGAGGGGTTTGAATTTTTTTCGTCTCAGAATACGCTCAGAATCAACCAGTTTGTTCAGTACACCCATGTTTCTTATTAAAAAATTCATCTCAGCGCATTCTGAGGGGTTTGAATTTTTTTCGTCTCAGAATACGCTCAGAATCAACCAGTTTGTTCAGTACACCCATGTTTCTTAGTAAAGAATTAATCTCAGCGCATTCTGAGGGGTTTGAATTTTTTTCGTCTCAGAATACGCTCAGAATCAACCAGTTTGTTCAGTACACCCATGTTTCTTAGTAAAGAATTAATCTCAGCGCATTCTGAGGGGTTTGAATTTTTTTCGTCTCAGAATACGCTCAGAATCAACCAGTTTGTTCAGTACACCCATGTTTCTTAGTAAAGAATTAATCTCAGCGCATTCTGAGGGGTTTGAATTTTTTTCGTCTCCGATCACGCTCAGAATCAACCAGTTTGTTCAGTACACCCATGTTTCTTAGTAAAGAATTAATCTCAGCGCATTCTGAGGGGTTTGAATTTTTTTCGTCTCAGAATACGCTCAGAATCAACCAGTTTGTTCAGTACACCCATGTTTCTTAGTAAAGAATTAATCTCAGCGCATTCTGAGGGGTTTGAATTTTTTTCGTCTCAGAATACGCTCAGAATCAACCAGTTTGTTCAGTACACCCATGTTTCTTAGTAAAGAATTAATCTCAGCGCATTCTGAGGGGTTTGAATTTTTTTCGTCTCAGAATATGCTCAGAATCAACCAGTTTGTTCAGTACACCCCTGTTTCTTAGTAAAGAATTAATCTCAGCGCATTCTGAGGGGTTTGAATTTTTTTCGTCTCAGAATACGCTCAGAATCAACCAGTTTGTTCAGTACACCCATGTTTCTTAGTAAAGAATTAATCTCAGCGCATTCTGAGGGGTTTGAATTTTTTTCGTCTCCGATCACGCTCAGAATCAACCAGTTTGTTCAGTACACCCATGTTTCTTAGTAAAGAATTAATCTCAGCGCATTCTGAGGGGTTTGAATTTTTTTCGTCTCAGAATACGCTCAGAATCAACCAGTTTGTTCAGTACACCCATGTTTCTTAGTAAAGAATTAATCTCAGCGCATTCTGAGGGGTTTGAATTTTTTTCGTCTCAGAATACGCTCAGAATCAACCAGTTTGTTCAGTACACCCATGTTTCTTAGTAAAGAATTAATCTCAGCGCATTCTGAGGGGTTTGAATTTTTTTCGTCTCAGAATACGCTCAGAATCAACCAGTTTGTTCACTACACCCATGTTTCTTAGTAAAGAATTAATCTCAGCGCATTCTGAGGGGTTTGAATTTTTTTCGTCTCAGAATACGCTCAGAATGTCCCAGTTTGTTCACAACACCCCTGTTTCTTATTAAAAAATTCATCTCAGCGTGTTTTGAGGGGTTTTAATTTTGTTCGTCTCCGATCGCGCTTAGATTCACTCAAAAGACAAGCTGGCTGTGTGGTATCCTTGTGGTTAATCCTGCGCAGATTGTTATACAATTGTTTTAGTTTGTAATACTCTTGCTTCACTAGCCACTTTGCTTGTGATTACATGATGTATTTGTGGTTTTGTGACCTGGTTTTGTGCCTCAAAGGATGTTGTGTTCTTTTTAACCTGGAAAGTGTATTGACATCTGGTGGCTTACAGGTTTACAGGAGTTTTGAGGTATTTTATTTTTTTTCATCTCCGATCGCGCTTAGATTCAACCAGTACGGTCCCAACACTGTTGTTTCTTAGTAAAGAATTAATCTCAGCGCGTTTTGAGGGGTTTGAATTTTTTTCGTCTCCGATCACGCTCAGAATCAACCAATTTGTTCAGTACACCCTTGTTTCTTAGTAAAGAATTAATCTCAGCGCGTTTTGAGGGGTTTGAATTTTTTTCGTCTCAGAATACGCTCAGAATCAACCAGTTTGTTCAGTACACCCATGTTTCTTAGTAAAGAATTAATCTCAGCGCATTCTGAGGGGTTTGAATTTTTTTCGTCTCAGAATATGCTCAGAATCAACCAGTTTGTTCAGTACACCCATGTTTCTTAGTAAAGAATTAATCTCAGCGCATTCTGAGGGGTTTGAATTTTTTTCGTCTCAGAATACGCTCAGAATCAACCAGTTTGTTCAGTACACCCATGTTTCTTAGTAAAGAATTAATCTCAGCGCGTTTTGAGGGGTTTGAATTTTTTTCGTCTCCGATCACGCTCAGAATCAACCAGTTTGTTCAGTACACCCTTGTTTCTTATTAAAAAATTCATCTCAGCGCATTCTGAGGGGTTTGAATTTTTTTCGTCTCAGAATACGCTCAGAATCAACCAGTTTGTTCAGTACACCCATGTTTCTTAGTAAAGAATTAATCTCAGCGCATTCTGAGGGGTTTGAATTTTTTTCGTCTCAGAATACGCTCAGAATCAACCAGTTTGTTCAGTACACCCATGTTTCTTAGTAAAGAATTAATCTCAGCGCATTCTGAGAGGTTTGAATTTTTTTCGTCTCAGAATACGCTCAGAATCAACCAGTTTGTTCACTACACCCATGTTTCTTAGTAAAGAATTAATCTCAGCGCATTCTGAGGGGTTTGAATTTTTTTCGTCTCAGAATACGCTCAGAATGAACCAGTTTGTTCACAACACCCCTGTTTCTTATTAAAAAATTCATCTCAGCGTGTTTTGAGGGGTTTTAATTTTGTTCGTCTCCGATCGCGCTTAGATTCACTCAAAAGACAAGCTGGCTGTGTGGTATCCTTGTGGTTAATCCTGCGCAGATTGTTATACAATTGTTTTAGTTTGTAATACTCTTGCTTCACTAGCCACTTTGCTTGTGATTACATGATGTATTTGTGGTTTTGTGACCTGGTTTTGTGCCTCAAAGGATGTTGTGTTCTTTTTAACCTGGAAAGTGTATTGACATCTGGTGGCTTACAGGTTTACAGGAGTTTTGAGGTATTTTATTTTTTTTCATCTCCGATCGCGCTTAGATTCAACCAGTACGGTCCCAACACTGTTGTTTCTTAGTAAAGAATTAATCTCAGCGCGTTTTGAGGGGTTTGAATTTTTTTCGTCTCCGATCACGCTCAGAATCAACCAGTTTGTTCAGTACACCCTTGTTTCTTAGTAAAGAATTAATCTCAGCGCGTTTTGAGGGGTTTGAATTTTTTTCGTCTCAGAATACGCTCAGAATCAACCAGTTTGTTCAGTACACCCATGTTTCTTAGTAAAGAATTAACCTCAGCGCATTCTGAGGGGTTTGAATTTTTTTCGTCTCAGAATATGCTCAGAATCAACCAGTTTGTTCAGTACACCCATGTTTCTTAGTAAAGAATTAATCTCAGCGCATTCTGAGGGGTTTGAATTTTTTTCGTCTCAGAATACGCTCAGAATCAACCAGTTTGTTCAGTACACCCATGTTTCTTAGTAAAGAATTAATCTCAGCGCGTTTTGAGGGGTTTGAATTTTTTTCGTCTCCGATCACGCTCAAAATCAACCAGTTTGTTCAGTACACCCTTGTTTCTTATTAAAAAATTCATCTCAGCGCATTCTGAGGGGTTTGAATTTTTTTCGTCTCAGAATACGCTCAGAATCAACCAGTTTGTTCAGTACACCCATGTTTCTTAGTAAAGAATTAATCTCAGCGCATTCTGAGGGGTTTGAATTTTTTTCGTCTCAGAATACGCTCAGAATCAACCAGTTTGTTCAGTACACCCATGTTTCTTAGTAAAGAATTAATCTCAGCGCATTCTGAGGGGTTTGAATTTTTTTCGTCTCAGAATACGCTCAGAATCAACCAGTTTGTTCAGTACACCCATGTTTCTTAGTAAAGAATTAATCTCAGCGCATTCTGAGGGGTTTGAATTTTTTTCGTCTCCGATCACGCTCAGAATCAACCAGTTTGTTCAGTACACCCATGTTTCTTAGTAAAGAATTAATCTCAGCGCGTTTTGAGGGGTTTGAATTTTTTTCGTCTCGATCACGCTCAGAATCAACCAGTTTGTTCAGTACACCCTTGTTTCTTATTAAAAAATTCATCTCAGCGCATTCTGAGGGGTTTGAATTTTTTTCGTCTCAGAATACGCTCAGAATCAACCAGTTTGTTCAGTACACCCATGTTTCTTAGTAAAGAATTAATCTCAGCGCATTCTGAGGGGTTTGAATTTTTTTCGTCTCAGAATACGCTCAGAATCAACCAGTTTGTTCAGTACACCCATGTTTCTTAGTAAAGAATTAATCTCAGCGCATTCTGAGGGGTTTGAATTTTTTTCGTCTCAGAATACGCTCAGAATCAACCAGTTTGTTCAGTACACCCATGTTTCTTAGTAAAGAATTAATCTCAGCGCGTTTTGAGGGGTTTGAATTTTTTTCATCTCCGATCACGCTCAGAATCAACCAGTTTGTTCAGTACACCCATGTTTCTTAGTAAAGAATTAATCTCAGCGCATTCTGAGGGGTTTGAATTTTTTTCGTCTCAGAATACGCTCAGAATCAACCAGTTTGTTCAGTACACCCATGTTTCTTAGTAAAGAATTAATCTCATCGCATTCTGAGGGGTTTGAATTTTTTTCGTCTCCGATCACGCTCAGAATCAACCAGTTTGTTCAGTACACCCATGTTTCTTAGTAAAGAATTAATCTCAGCGCATTCTGAGGGGTTTGAATTTTTTTCGTCTCAGAATACGCTCAGAATCAAGCAGTTTGTTCAGTACACCCATGTTTCTTAGTAAAGAATTAATCTCAGCGCATTCTGAGGGGTTTGAATTTTTTTCGTCTCCGATCACGCTCAGAATCAACCAGTTTGTTCAGTACACCCATGTTTCTTAGTAAAGAATTAATCTCAGCGCATTCTGAGGGGTTTGAATTTTTTTCGTCTCAGAATACGCTCAGAATCAAGCAGTTTGTTCAGTACACCCATGTTTCTTAGTAAAGAATTAATCTCAGCGCATTCTGAGGGGTTTGAATTTTTTTCGTCTCAGAATACGCTCAGAATCAACCAGTTTGTTCAGTACTCCCATGTTACTTAGTAAAGAAATAATCTCAGCGCATTCTGAGGGGTTTGAATTTTTTTCGTCTCAGAATACGCTCAGAATCAAGCAGTTTGTTCAGTACACCCATGTTTCTTAGTAAAGAATTAATCTCAGCGCATTCTGAGGGGTTTGAATTTTTTTCGTCTCAGAATACGCTCAGAATGAACCAGTTTGTTCACAACACCCCTGTTTCTTATTAAAAAATTCATCTCAGCGTGTTTTGAGGGGTTTTAATTTTGTTCGTCTCCGATCGCGCTTAGATTCACTCAAAAGACAAGCTGGCTGTGTGGTATCCTTGTGGTTAATCCTGCGCAGATTGTTATACAATTGTTTTAGTTTGTAATACTCTTGCTTCACTAGCCACTTTGCTTGTGATTACATGATGTATTTGTGGTTTTGTGACCTGGTTTTGTGCCTCAAAGGATGTTGTGTTCTTTTTAACCTGGAAAGTGTATTGACATCTGGTGGCTTACAGGTTTACAGGAGTTTTGAGGTATTTTATTTTTTTTCATCTCCGATCGCGCTTAGATTCAACCAGTACGGTCCCAACACTGTTGTTTCTTAGTAAAGAATTAATCTCAGCGCGTTTTGAGGGGTTTGAATTTTTTTCGTCTCCGATCACGCTCAGAATCAACCAGTTTGTTCAGTACACCCTTGTTTCTTAGTAAAGAATTAATCTCAGCGCGTTTTGAGGGGTTTGAATTTTTTTCGTCTCAGAATACGCTCAGAATCAACCAGTTTGTTCAGTACACCCATGTTTCTTAGTAAAGAATTAACCTCAGCGCATTCTGAGGGGTTTGAATTTTTTTCGTCTCAGAATATGCTCAGAATCAACCAGTTTGTTCAGTACACCCATGTTTCTTAGTAAAGAATTAATCTCAGCGCATTCTGAGGGGTTTGAATTTTTTTCGTCTCAGAATACGCTCAGAATCAACCAGTTTGTTCAGTACACCCATGTTTCTTAGTAAAGAATTAATCTCAGCGCGTTTTGAGGGGTTTGAATTTTTTTCGTCTCCGATCACGCTCAAAATCAACCAGTTTGTTCAGTACACCCTTGTTTCTTATTAAAAAATTCATCTCAGCGCATTCTGAGGGGTTTGAATTTTTTTCGTCTCAGAATACGCTCAGAATCAACCAGTTTGTTCAGTACACCCATGTTTCTTAGTAAAGAATTAATCTCAGCGCATTCTGAGGGGTTTGAATTTTTTTCGTCTCAGAATACGCTCAGAATCAACCAGTTTGTTCAGTACACCCATGTTTCTTAGTAAAGAATTAATCTCAGCGCATTCTGAGGGGTTTGAATTTTTTTCGTCTCAGAATACGCTCAGAATCAACCAGTTTGTTCAGTACACCCATGTTTCTTAGTAAAGAATTAATCTCAGCGCATTCTGAGGGGTTTGAATTTTTTTCGTCTCCGATCACGCTCAGAATCAACCAGTTTGTTCAGTACACCCATGTTTCTTAGTAAAGAATTAATCTCAGCGCGTTTTGAGGGGTTTGAATTTTTTTCGTCTCCGATCACGCTCAGAATCAACCAGTTTGTTCAGTACACCCTTGTTTCTTATTAAAAAATTCATCTCAGCGCATTCTGAGGGGTTTGAATTTTTTTCGTCTCAGAATACGCTCAGAATCAACCAGTTTGTTCAGTACACCCATGTTTCTTAGTAAAGAATTAATCTCAGCGCATTCTGAGGGGTTTGAATTTTTTTCGTCTCAGAATACGCTCAGAATCAACCAGTTTGTTCAGTACACCCATGTTTCTTAGTAAAGAATTAATCTCAGCGCATTCTGAGGGGTTTGAATTTTTTTCGTCTCAGAATACGCTCAGAATCAACCAGTTTGTTCAGTACACCCATGTTTCTTAGTAAAGAATTAATCTCAGCGCGTTTTGAGGGGTTTGAATTTTTTTCATCTCCGATCACGCTCAGAATCAACCAGTTTGTTCAGTACACCCATGTTTCTTAGTAAAGAATTAATCTCAGCGCATTCTGAGGGGTTTGAATTTTTTTCGTCTCAGAATACGCTCAGAATCAACCAGTTTGTTCAGTACACCCATGTTTCTTAGTAAAGAATTAATCTCATCGCATTCTGAGGGGTTTGAATTTTTTTCGTCTCCGATCACGCTCAGAATCAACCAGTTTGTTCAGTACACCCATGTTTCTTAGTAAAGAATTAATCTCAGCGCATTCTGAGGGGTTTGAATTTTTTTCGTCTCAGAATACGCTCAGAATCAAGCAGTTTGTTCAGTACACCCATGTTTCTTAGTAAAGAATTAATCTCAGCGCATTCTGAGGGGTTTGAATTTTTTTCGTCTCAGAATACGCTCAGAATCAACCAGTTTGTTCAGTACTCCCATGTTACTTAGTAAAGAAATAATCTCAGCGCATTCTGAGGGGTTTGAATTTTTTTCGTCTCAGAATACGCTCAGAATCAAGCAGTTTGTTCAGTACACCCATGTTTCTTAGTAAAGAATTAATCTCAGCGCATTCTGAGGGGTTTGAATTTTTTTCGTCTCAGAATACGCTCAGAATCAACCAGTTTGTTCAGTACTCCCATGTTACTTAGTAAAGAAATAATCTCAGCGCATTCTGAGGGGTTTGAATTTTTTTCGTCTCAGAATACGCTCAGAATCAACCAGTTTGTTCAGTACACCCATGTTTCTTAGTAAAGAATTAATCTCAGCGCATTCTGAGGGGTTTGAATTTTTTTCGTCTCAGAATACGCTCAGAATCAACCAGTTTGTTCAGTACACCCATGTTTCTTAGTAAAGAATTAATCTCAGCGCATTCTGAGGGGTTTGAATTTTTTTCGTCTCCGATCACGCTCAGAATCAACCAGTTTGTTCAGTACACCCATGTTTCTTAGTAAAGAATTAATCTCAGCGCATTCTGAGGGGTTTGAATTTTTTTCGTCTCAGAATACGCTCAGAATCAACCAGTTTGTTCAGTACACCCATGTTTCTTAGTAAAGAATTAATCTCAGCGCATTCTGAGGGGTTTGAATTTTTTTCGTCTCCGATCACGCTCAAAATCAACCAGTTTGTTCAGTACACCCTTGTTTCTTATTAAAAAATTCATCTCAGCGCATTCTGAGGGGTTTGAATTTTGTTCGTCTCAGAATACGCTCAGAATCAACCAGTTTGTTCAGTACACCCATGTTTCTTAGTAAAGAATTAATCTCAGCGCATTCTGAGGGGTTTGAATTTTTTTCGTCTCAGAATACGCTCAGAATCAACCAGTTTGTTCAGTACACCCATGTTTCTTAGTAAAGAATTAATCTCAGCGCATTCTGAGGGGTTTGAATTTTTTTCGTCTCAGAATACGCTCAGAATCAACCAGTTTGTTCAGTACACCCATGTTTCTTAGTAAAGAATTAATCTCAGCGCATTCTGAGGGGTTTGAATTTTTTTCGTCTCCGATCACGCTCAGAATCAACCAGTTTGTTCAGTACACCCATGTTTCTTAGTAAAGAATTAATCTCAGCGCGTTTTGAGGGGTTTGAATTTTTTTCGTCTCCGATCACGCTCAGAATCAACCAGTTTGTTCAGTACACCCTTGTTTCTTATTAAAAAATTCATCTCAGCGCATTCTGAGGGGTTTGAATTTTTTTCGTCTCAGAATACGCTCAGAATCAACCAGTTTGTTCAGTACACCCATGTTTCTTAGTAAAGAATTAATCTCAGCGCATTCTGAGGGGTTTGAATTTTTTTCGTCTCAGAATACGCTCAGAATCAACCAGTTTGTTCAGTACACCCATGTTTCTTAGTAAAGAATTAATCTCAGCGCATTCTGAGGGGTTTGAATTTTTTTCGTCTCAGAATACGCTCAGAATCAACCAGTTTGTTCAGTACACCCATGTTTCTTAGTAAAGAATTAATCTCAGCGCGTTTTGAGGGGTTTGAATTTTTTTCATCTCCGATCACGCTCAGAATCAACCAGTTTGTTCAGTACACCCATGTTTCTTAGTAAAGAATTAATCTCAGCGCATTCTGAGGGGTTTGAATTTTTTTCGTCTCAGAATACGCTCAGAATCAACCAGTTTGTTCAGTACACCCATGTTTCTTAGTAAAGAATTAATCTCATCGCATTCTGAGGGGTTTGAATTTTTTTCGTCTCCGATCACGCTCAGAATCAACCAGTTTGTTCAGTACACCCATGTTTCTTAGTAAAGAATTAATCTCAGCGCATTCTGAGGGGTTTGAATTTTTTTCGTCTCAGAATACGCTCAGAATCAAGCAGTTTGTTCAGTACACCCATGTTTCTTAGTAAAGAATTAATCTCAGCGCATTCTGAGGGGTTTGAATTTTTTTCGTCTCAGAATACGCTCAGAATCAACCAGTTTGTTCAGTACTCCCATGTTACTTAGTAAAGAAATAATCTCAGCGCATTCTGAGGGGTTTGAATTTTTTTCGTCTCAGAATACGCTCAGAATCAAGCAGTTTGTTCAGTACACCCATGTTTCTTAGTAAAGAATTAATCTCAGCGCATTCTGAGGGGTTTGAATTTTTTTCGTCTCAGAATACGCTCAGAATCAACCAGTTTGTTCAGTACTCCCATGTTACTTAGTAAAGAAATAATCTCAGCGCATTCTGAGGGGTTTGAATTTTTTTCGTCTCAGAATACGCTCAGAATCAACCAGTTTGTTCAGTACACCCATGTTTCTTAGTAAAGAATTAATCTCAGCGCATTCTGAGGGGTTTGAATTTTTTTCGTCTCAGAATACGCTCAGAATCAACCAGTTTGTTCAGTACACCCATGTTTCTTAGTAAAGAATTAATCTCAGCGCATTCTGAGGGGTTTGAATTTTTTTCGTCTCCGATCACGCTCAGAATCAACCAGTTTGTTCAGTACACCCATGTTTCTTAGTAAAGAATTAATCTCAGCGCATTCTGAGGGGTTTTAATTTTTTTCGTCTCAGAATACGCTCAGAATCAACCAGTTTGTTCAGTACACCCATGTTTCTTAGTAAAGAATTAATCTCAGCGCATTCTGAGGGGTTTGAATTTTTTTCGTCTCAGAATACGCTCAGAATCAACCAGTTTGTTCAGTACACCCATGTTTCTTAGTAAAGAATTAATCTCAGCGCATTCTGAGGGGTTGGAATTTTTTTCGTCTCAGAATATGCTCAGAATCAACCAGTTTGTTCAGTACACCCATGTTTCTTAGTAAAGAATTAATCTCAGCGCATTCTGAGGGGTTTGAATTTTTTTCGTCTCAGAATACGCTCAGAATCAACCAGTTTGTTCAGTACACCCATGTTTCTTAGTAAAGAATTAATCTCAGCGCATTCTGAGGGGTTTGAATTTTTTTCGTCTCAGAATACGCTCAGAATCAACCAGTTTGTTCAGTACACCCATGTTTCTTAGTAAAGAATTAATCTCAGCGCATTCTGAGGGGTTTGAATTTTTTTCGTCTCAGAATACGCTCAGAATCAACCAGTTTGTTCAGTACACCCATGTTTCTTAGTAAAGAATTAATCTCAGCGCATTCTGAGGGGTTTGAATTTTTTTCGTCTCAGAATATGCTCAGAATCAACCAGTTTGTTCAGTACACCCATGTTTCTTAGTAAAGAATTAATCTCAGCGCATTCTGAGGGGTTTGAATTTTTTTCGTCTCAGAATACGCTCAGAATCAACCAGTTTGTTCAGTACACCCATGTTTCTTAGTAAAGAATTAATCTCAGCGCATTCTGAGGGGTTTGAATTTTTTTCGTCTCAGAATACGCTCAGATTCAACCAGTTTGTTCAGTACACCCATGTTTCTTAGTAAAGAATTAATCTCAGCGCATTCTGAGGGGTTTGAATTTTTTTCTTCTCAGAATACGCTCAGAATCAACCAGTTTGTTCAGTACACCCATGTTTCTTAGTAAAGAATTAATCTCAGCGCATTCTGAGGGGTTTGAATTTTTTTCGTCTCCGATCACGCTCAGAATCAACCAGTTTGTTCAGTACACCCATGTTTCTTAGTAAAGAATTAATCTCAGCGCATTCTGAGGGGTTTGAATTTTTTTCGTCTCAGAATACGCTCAGAATCAAGCAGTTTGTTCAGTACACCCATGTTTCTTAGTAAAGAATTAATCTCAGCGCATTCTGAGGGGTTTGAATTTTTTTCGTCTCAGAATACGCTCAGAATCAACCAGTTTGTTCAGTACACCCATGTTTCTTAGTAAAGAATTAATCTCAGCGCATTCTGAGGGGTTTGAATTTTTTTCGTCTCAGAATACGCTCAGAATCAACCAGTTTGTTCAGTACACCCATGTTTCTTAGTAAAGAATTAATCTCAGCGCATTCTGAGGGGTTTGAATTTTTTTCGTCTCAGAATACGCTCAGAATCAACCAGTTTGTTCAGTACACCCATGTTTCTTAGTAAAGAATTAATCTCAGCGCATTCTGAGGGGTTTGAATTTTTTTCGTCTCAGAATACGCTCAGAATCAACCAGTTTGTTCAGTACACCCATGTTTCTTAGTAAAGAATTAATCTCAGCGCATTCTGAGGGGTTTGAATTTTTTTCGTCTCAGAATACGCTCAGAATCAACCAGTTTGTTCAGTACACCCATGTTTCTTAGTAAAGAATTAATCTCAGCGCATTCTGAGGGGTTTGAATTTTTTTCGTCTCAGAATACGCTCAGAATCAACCAGTTTGTTCAGTACACCCATGTTTCTTAGTAAAGAATTAATCTCAGCGCATTCTGAGGGGTTTGAATTTTTTTCGTCTCAGAATACGCTCAGAATCAACCAGTTTGTTCAGTACACCCATGTTTCTTAGTAAAGAATTAATCTCAGCGCATTCTGAGGGGTTTGAATTTTTTTCGTCTCAGAATACTCTCAGAATCAACCAGTTTGTTCAGTACACCCATGTTTCTTAGTAAAGAATTAATCTCAGCGCATTCTGAGGGGTTTGAATTTTTTTCGTCTCAGAATACGCTCAGAATCAACCAGTTTGTTCAGTACACCCATGTTTCTTAGTAAAGAATTAATCTCAGCGCATTCTGAGGGGTTTGAATTTTTTTCGTCTCAGAATACGCTCAGAATCAACCAGTTTGTTCAGTACACCCATGTTTCTTAGTAAAGAATTAATCTCAGCGCATTCTGAGGGGTTTGAATTTTTTTCGTCTCAGAATATGCTCAGAATCAACCAGTTTGTTCAGTACACCCATGTTTCTTAGTAAAGAATTAATCTCAGCGCATTCTGAGGGGTTTGAATTTTTTTCGTCTCAGAATACGCTCAGAATCAACCAGTTTGTTCAGTACACCCATGTTTCTTAGTAAAGAATTAATCTCAGCGCATTCTGAGGGGTTTGAATTTTTTTCGTCTCAGAATACGCTCAGAATCAACCAGTTTGTTCAGTACACCCATGTTTCTTAGTAAAGAATTAATCTCAGCGCATTCTGAGGGGTTTGAATTTTTTTCGTCTCAGAATACGCTCAGAATCAACCAGTTTGTTCACTACACCCATGTTTCTTAGTAAAGAATTAATCTCAGCGCATTCTGAGGGGTTTGAATTTTTTTCGTCTCAGAATACGCTCAGAATCAACCAGTTTGTTCACAACACCCCTGTTTCTTATTAAAAAATTCATCTCAGCGTGTTTTGAGGGGTTTTAATTTTGTTCGTCTCCGATCGCGCTTAGATTCACTCAAAAGACAAGCTGGCTGTGTGGTATCCTTGTGGTTAATCCTGCGCAGATTGTTATACAATTGTTTTAGTTTGTAATACTCTTGCTTCACTTGCCACTTTGCTTGTGATTACATGATGTATTTGTGGTTTTGTGACCTGGTTTTGTGCCTCAAAGGATGTTGTGTTCTTTTTAACCTGGAAAGTGTATTGACATCTGGTGGCTTACAGGTTTACAGGAGTTTTGAGGTATTTTATTTTTTTTCATCTCCGATCGCGCTTAGATTCAACCAGTACGGTCCCAACACTGTTGTTTCTTAGTAAAGAATTAATCTCAGCGCGTTTTGAGGGGTTTGAATTTTTTTCGTCTCCGATCACGCTCAGAATCAACCAGTTTGTTCAGTACACCCTTGTTTCTTAGTAAAGAATTAATCTCAGCGCGTTTTGAGGGGTTTGAATTTTTTTCGTCTCAGAATACGCTCAGAATCAACCAGTTTGTTCAGTACACCCATGTTTCTTAGTAAAGAATTAATCTCAGCGCATTCTGAGGGGTTTGAATTTTTTTCGTCTCAGAATACGCTCAGAATCAACCAGTTTGTTCAGTACACCCATGTTTCTAAGTAAAGAATTAATCTCAGCGCATTCTGAGGGGTTTGAATTTTTTTCGTCTCAGAATACGCTCAGAATCAACCAGTTTGTTCAGTACACCCATGTTTCTTAGTAAAGAATTAATCTCAGCGCATTCTGAGGGGTTTGAATTTTTTTCGTCTCAGAATACGCTCAGAATCAACCAGTTTGTTCAGTACACCCATGTTTCTTAGTAAAGAATTAATCTCAGCGCATTCTGAGGGGTTTGAATTTTTTTCGTCTCCGATCACGCTCAGAATCAACCAGTTTGTTCAGTACACCCATGTTTCTTAGTAAAGAATTAATCTCAGCGCATTCTGAGGGGTTTGAATTTTTTTCGTCTCAGAATACGCTCAGAATCAAGCAGTTTGTTCAGTACACCCATGTTTCTTAGTAAAGAATTAATCTCAGCGCATTCTGAGGGGTTTGAATTTTTTTCGTCTCAGAATACGCTCAGAATCAACCAGTTTGTTCAGTACACCCATGTTTCTTAGTAAAGAATTAATCTCAGCGCATTCTGAGGGGTTTGAATTTTTTTCGTCTCAGAATACGCTCAGAATCAACCAGTTTGTTCAGTACACCCATGTTTCTTAGTAAAGAATTAATCTCAGCGCATTCTGAGGGGTTTGAATTTTTTTCGTCTCAGAATACGCTCAGAATCAACCAGTTTGTTCAGTACACCCATGTTTCTTAGTAAAGAATTAATCTCAGCGCATTCTGAGGGGTTTGAATTTTTTTCGTCTCAGAATATGCTCAGAATCAACCAGTTTGTTCAGTACACCCATGTTTCTTAGTAAAGAATTAATCTCAGCGCATTCTGAGGGGTTTGAATTTTTTTCGTCTCAGAATACGCTCAGAATCAACCAGTTTGTTCAGTACACCCATGTTTCTTAGTAAAGAATTAATCTCAGCGCATTCTGAGGGGTTTGAATTTTTTTCGTCTCAGAATACGCTCAGATTCAACCAGTTTGTTCAGTACACCCATGTTTCTTAGTAAAGAATTAATCTCAGCGCATTCTGAGGGGTTTGAATTTTTTTCGTCTCAGAATACGCTCAGAATCAACCAGTTTGTTCACTACACCCATGTTTCTTAGTAAAGAATTAATCTCAGCGCATTCTGAGGGGTTTGAATTTTTTTCGTCTCAGAATACGCTCAGAATGAACCAGTTTGTTCACAACACCCCTGTTTCTTATTAAAAAATTCATCTCAGCGTGTTTTGAGGGGTTTTAATTTTGTTCGTCTCCGATCGCGCTTAGATTCACTCAAAAGACAAGCTGGCTGTGTGGTATCCTTGTGGTTAATCCTGCGCAGATTGTTATACAATTGTTTTAGTTTGTAATACTCTTGCTTCACTAGCCACTTTGCTTGTGATTACATGATGTATTTGTGGTTTTGTGACCTGGTTTTGTGCCTCAAAGGATGTTGTGTTCTTTTTAACCTGGAAAGTGTATTGACATCTGGTGGCTTACAGGTTTACAGGAGTTTTGAGGTATTTTATTTTTTTTCATCTCCGATCGCGCTTAGATTCAACCAGTACGGTCCCAACACTGTTGTTTCTTAGTAAAGAATTAATCTCAGCGCGTTTTGAGGGGTTTGAATTTTTTTCGTCTCCGATCACGCTCAGAATCAACCAGTTTGTTCAGTACACCCTTGTTTCTTAGTAAAGAATTAATCTCAGCGCGTTTTGAGGGGTTTGAATTTTTTTCGTCTCAGAATACGCTCAGAATCAACCAGTTTGTTCAGTACACCCATGTTTCTTAGTAAAGAATTAATCTCAGCGCATTCTGAGGGGTTTGAATTTTTTTCGTCTCAGAATATGCTCAGAATCAACCAGTTTGTTCAGTACACCCATGTTTCTTAGTAAAGAATTAATCTCAGCGCATTCTGAGGGGTTTGAATTTTTTTCGTCTCAGAATACGCTCAGAATCAACCAGTTTGTTCAGTACACCCATGTTTCTTAGTAAAGAATTAATCTCAGCGCGTTTTGAGGGGTTTGAATTTTTTTCGTCTCCGATCACGCTCAGAATCAACCAGTTTGTTCAGTACACCCTTGTTTCTTATTAAAAAATTAATCTCAGCGCATTCTGAGGGGTTTGAATTTTTGTCGTCTCAGAATACGCTCAGAATCAACCAGTTTGTTCAGTACACCCATGTTTCTTAGTAAAGAATTAATCTCAGCGCATTCTGAGGGGTTTGAATTTTTTTCGTCTCAGAATACGCTCAGAATCAACCAGTTTGTTCAGTACACCCATGTTTCTTAGTAAAGAATTAATCTCAGCGCATTCTGAGGGGTTTGAATTTTTTTCGTCTCAGAATACGCTCAGAATCAACCAGTTTGTTCAGTACACCCATGTTTCTTAGTAAAGAATTAATCTCAGCGCATTCTGAGGGGTTTGAATTTTTTTCGTCTCCGATCACGCTCAGAATCAACCAGTTTGTTCAGTACACCCTTGTTTCTTATTAAAAAATTCATCTCAGCGCATTCTGAGGGGTTTGAATTTTTTTCGTCTCAGAATACGCTCAGAATCAACCAGTTTGTTCAGTACACCCATGTTTCTTAGTAAAGAATTAATCTCAGCGCATTCTGAGGGGTTTGAATTTTTTTCGTCTCAGAATACGCTCAGAATCAACCAGTTTGTTCAGTACACCCATGTTTCTTAGTAAAGAATTAATCTCAGCGCATTCTGAGGGGTTTGAATTTTTTTCGTCTCAGAATACGCTCAGAATCAACCAGTTTGTTCAGTACACCCATGTTTCTTAGTAAAGAATTAATCTCAGCGCATTCTGAGGGGTTTGAATTTTTTTCGTCTCCGATCACGCTCAGAATCAACCAGTTTGTTCAGTACACCCATGTTTCTTAGTAAAGAATTAATCTCAGCGCATTCTGAGGGGTTTGAATTTTTTTCGTCTCAGAATACGCTCAGAATCAAGCAGTTTGTTCAGTACACCCATGTTTCTTAGTAAAGAATTAATCTCAGCGCATTCTGAGGGGTTTGAATTTTTTTCGTCTCAGAATACGCTCAGAATCAACCAGTTTGTTCAGTACACCCATGTTTCTTAGTAAAGAATTAATCTCAGCGCATTCTGAGGGGTTTGAATTTTTTTCGTCTCAGAATACGCTCAGAATCAACCAGTTTGTTCAGTACACCCATGTTTCTTAGTAAAGAATTAATCTCAGCGCATTCTGAGGGGTTTGAATTTTTTTCGTCTCAGAATACGCTCAGAATCAACCAGTTTGTTCAGTACACCCATGTTTCTTAGTAAAGAATTAATCTCAGCGCATTCTGAGGGGTTTGAATTTTTTTCGTCTCAGAATACGCTCAGAATCAACCAGTTTGTTCAGTACACCCATGTTTCTTAGTAAAGAATTAATCTCAGCGCATTCTGAGGGGTTTGAATTTTTTTCGTCTCAGAATACGCTCAGAATCAACCAGTTTGTTCAGTACACCCATGTTTCTTAGTAAAGAATTAATCTCAGCGCATTCTGAGGGGTTTGAATTTTTTTCGTCTCAGAATACGCTCAGAATCAACCAGTTTGTTCAGTACACCCATGTTTCTTAGTAAAGAATTAATCTCAGAGCATTCTGAGGGGTTTGAATTTTTTTCGTCTCAGAATACGCTCAGAATCAACCAGTTTGTTCAGTACACCCATGTTTCTTAGTAAAGAATTAATCTCAGCGCATTCTGAGGGGTTTGAATTTTTTTCGTCTCAGAATACGCTCAGAATCAACCAGTTTGTTCAGTACACCCATGTTTCTTAGTAAAGAATTAATCTCAGCGCATTCTGAGGGGTTTGAATTTTTTTCGTCTCAGAATACGCTCAGAATCAACCAGTTTGTTCAGTACACCCATGTTTCTTAGTAAAGAATTAATCTCAGCGCATTCTGAGGGGTTTGAATTTTTTTCGTCTCAGAATACGCTCAGAATCAACCAGTTTGTTCAGTACACCCATGTTTCTTAGTAAAGAATTAATCTCAGCGCATTCTGAGGGGTTTGAATTTTTTTCGTCTCAGAATATGCTCAGAATCAACCAGTTTGTTCAGTACACCCATGTTTCTTAGTAAAGAATTAATCTCAGCGCATTCTGAGGGGTTTGAATTTTTTTTCGTCTCAGAATACGCTCAGAATCAACCAGTTTGTTCAGTACACCCATGTTTCTTAGTAAAGAATTAATCTCAGCGCATTCTGAGGGGTTTGAATTTTTTTCGTCTCAGAATACGCTCAGAATCAACCAGTTTGTTCAGTACACCCATGTTTCTTAGTAAAGAATTAATCTCAGCGCATTCTGAGGGGTTTGAATTTTTTTCGTCTCAGAATACGCTCAGAATCAACCAGTTTGTTCACTACACCCATGTTTCTTAGTAAAGAATTAATCTCAGCGCATTCTGAGGGGTTTGAATTTTTTTCGTCTCAGAATACGCTCAGAATGAACCAGTTTGTTCACAACACCCCTGTTTCTTATTAAAAAATTCATCTCAGCGTGTTTTGAGGGGTTTTAATTTTGTTCGTCTCCGATCGCGCTTAGATTCACTCAAAAGACAAGCTGGCTGTGTGGTATCCTTGTGGTTAATCCTGCGCAGATTGTTATACAATTGTTTTAGTTTGTAATACTCTTGCTTCACTAGCCACTTTGCTTGTGATTACATGATGTATTTGTGGTTTTGTGACCTGGTTTTGTGCCTCAAAGGATGTTGTGTTCTTTTTAACCTGGAAAGTGTATTGACATCTGGTGGCTTACAGGTTTACAGGAGTTTTGAGGTATTTTATTTTTTTTCATCTCCGATCGCGCTTAGATTCAACCAGTACGGTCCCAACACTGTTGTTTCTTAGTAAAGAATTAATCTCAGCGCGTTTTGAGGGGTTTGAATTTTTTTCGTCTCCGATCACGCTCAGAATCAACCAGTTTGTTCAGTACACCCTTGTTTCTTAGTAAAGAATTAATCTCAGCGCGTTTTGAGGGGTTTGAATTTTTTTCGTCTCAGAATACGCTCAGAATCAACCAGTTTGTTCAGTACACCCATGTTTCTTAGTAAAGAATTAATCTCAGCGCATTCTGAGGGGTTTGAATTTTTTTCGTCTCAGAATATGCTCAGAATCAACCAGTTTGTTCAGTACACCCATGTTTCTTAGTAAAGAATTAATCTCAGCGCATTCTGAGGGGTTTGAATTTTTTTCGTCTCAGAATACGCTCAGAATCAACCAGTTTGTTCAGTACACCCATGTTTCTTAGTAAAGAATTAATCTCAGCGCGTTTTGAGGGGTTTGAATTTTTTTCGTCTCCGATCACGCTCAGAATCAACCAGTTTGTTCAGTACACCCTTGTTTCTTATTAAAAAATTCATCTCAGCGCATTCTGAGGGGTTTGAATTTTTGTCGTCTCAGAATACGCTCAGAATCAACCAGTTTGTTCAGTACACCCATGTTTCTTAGTAAAGAATTAATCTCAGCGCATTCTGAGGGGTTTGAATTTTTTTCGTCTCAGAATACGCTCAGAATCAACCAGTTTGTTCAGTACACCCATGTTTCTTAGTAAAGAATTAATCTCAGCGCATTCTGAGGGGTTTGAATTTTTTTCGTCTCAGAATACGCTCAGAATCAACCAGTTTGTTCAGTACACCCATGTTTCTTAGTAAAGAATTAATCTCAGCGCATTCTGAGGGGTTTGAATTTTTTTCGTCTCCGATCACGCTCAGAATCAACCAGTTTGTTCAGTACACCCTTGTTTCTTATTAAAAAATTCATCTCAGCGCATTCTGAGGGGTTTGAATTTTTTTCGTCTCAGAATACGCTCAGAATCAACCAGTTTGTTCAGTACACCCATGTTTCTTAGTAAAGAATTAATCTCAGCGCATTCTGAGGGGTTTGAATTTTTTTCGTCTCAGAATACGCTCAGAATCAACCAGTTTGTTCAGTACACCCATGTTTCTTAGTAAAGAATTAATCTCAGCGCATTCTGAGGGGTTTGAATTTTTTTCGTCTCAGAATACGCTCAGAATCAACCAGTTTGTTCAGTACACCCATGTTTCTTAGTAAAGAATTAATCTCAGCGCATTCTGAGGGGTTTGAATTTTTTTCGTCTCCGATCACGCTCAGAATCAACCAGTTTGTTCAGTACACCCATGTTTCTTAGTAAAGAATTAATCTCAGCGCATTCTGAGGGGTTTGAATTTTTTTCGTCTCAGAATACGCTCAGAATCAAGCAGTTTGTTCAGTACACCCATGTTTCTTAGTAAAGAATTAATCTCAGCGCATTCTGAGGGGTTTGAATTTTTTTCGTCTCAGAATACGCTCAGAATCAACCAGTTTGTTCAGTACACCCATGTTTCTTAGTAAAGAATTAATCTCAGCGCATTCTGAGGGGTTTGAATTTTTTTCGTCTCAGAATACGCTCAGAATCAACCAGTTTGTTCAGTACACCCATGTTTCTTAGTAAAGAATTAATCTCAGCGCATTCTGAGGGGTTTGAATTTTTTTCGTCTCAGAATACGCTCAGAATCAACCAGTTTGTTCAGTACACCCATGTTTCTTAGTAAAGAATTAATCTCAGCGCATTCTGAGGGGTTTGAATTTTTTTCGTCTCAGAATACGCTCAGAATCAACCAGTTTGTTCAGTACACCCATGTTTCTTAGTAAAGAATTAATCTCAGCGCATTCTGAGGGGTTTGAATTTTTTTCGTCTCAGAATACGCTCAGAATCAACCAGTTTGTTCAGTACACCCATGTTTCTTAGTAAAGAATTAATCTCAGCGCATTCTGAGGGGTTTGAATTTTTTTCGTCTCAGAATACGCTCAGAATCAACCAGTTTGTTCAGTACACCCATGTTTCTTAGTAAAGAATTAATCTCAGAGCATTCTGAGGGGTTTGAATTTTTTTCGTCTCAGAATACGCTCAGAATCAACCAGTTTGTTCAGTACACCCATGTTTCTTAGTAAAGAATTAATCTCAGCGCATTCTGAGGGGTTTGAATTTTTTTCGTCTCAGAATACGCTCAGAATCAACCAGTTTGTTCAGTACACCCATGTTTCTTAGTAAAGAATTAATCTCAGCGCATTCTGAGGGGTTTGAATTTTTTTCGTCTCAGAATACGCTCAGAATCAACCAGTTTGTTCAGTACACCCATGTTTCTTAGTAAAGAATTAATCTCAGCGCATTCTGAGGGGTTTGAATTTTTTTCGTCTCAGAATACGCTCAGAATCAACCAGTTTGTTCAGTACACCCATGTTTCTTAGTAAAGAATTAATCTCAGCGCATTCTGAGGGGTTTGAATTTTTTTCGTCTCAGAATATGCTCAGAATCAACCAGTTTGTTCAGTACACCCATGTTTCTTAGTAAAGAATTAATCTCAGCGCATTCTGAGGGGTTTGAATTTTTTTTCGTCTCAGAATACGCTCAGAATCAACCAGTTTGTTCAGTACACCCATGTTTCTTAGTAAAGAATTAATCTCAGCGCATTCTGAGGGGTTTGAATTTTTTTCGTCTCAGAATACGCTCAGAATCAACCAGTTTGTTCAGTACACCCATGTTTCTTAGTAAAGAATTAATCTCAGCGCATTCTGAGGGGTTTGAATTTTTTTCGTCTCAGAATACGCTCAGAATCAACCAGTTTGTTCACTACACCCATGTTTCTTAGTAAAGAATTAATCTCAGCGCATTCTGAGGGGTTTGAATTTTTTTCGTCTCAGAATACGCTCAGAATGAACCAGTTTGTTCACAACACCCCTGTTTCTTATTAAAAAATTCATCTCAGCGTGTTTTGAGGGGTTTTAATTTTGTTCGTCTCCGATCGCGCTTAGATTCACTCAAAAGACAAGCTGGCTGTGTGGTATCCTTGTGGTTAATCCTGCGCAGATTGTTATACAATTGTTTTAGTTTGTAATACTCTTGCTTCACTTGCCACTTTGCTTGTGATTACATGATGTATTTGTGGTTTTGTGACCTGGTTTTGTGCCTCAAAGGATGTTGTGTTCTTTTTAACCTGGAAAGTGTATTGACATCTGGTGGCTTACAGGTTTACAGGAGTTTTGAGGTATTTTATTTTTTTTCATCTCCGATCGCGCTTAGATTCAACCAGTACGGTCCCAACACTGTTGTTTCTTAGTAAAGAATTAATCTCAGCGCGTTTTGAGGGGTTTGAATTTTTTTCGTCTCCGATCACGCTCAGAATCAACCAGTTTGTTCAGTACACCCTTGTTTCTTAGTAAAGAATTAATCTCAGCGCGTTTTGAGGGGTTTGAATTTTTTTCGTCTCAGAATACGCTCAGAATCAACCAGTTTGTTCAGTACACCCATGTTTCTGAGTAAAGAATTAATCTCAGCGCATTCTGAGGGGTTTGAATTTTTTTCGTCTCAGAATACGCTCAGAATCAACCAGTTTGTTCAGTACACCCATGTTTCTTAGTAAAGAATTAATCTCAGCGCATTCTGAGGGGTTTGAATTTTTTTCGTCTCAGAATACGCTCAGAATCAACCAGTTTGTTCAGTACACCCATGTTTCTTAGTAAAGAATTAATCTCAGCGCATTCTGAGGGGTTTGAATTTTTTTCGTCTCAGAATACGCTCAGAATCAACCAGTTTGTTCAGTACACCCATGTTTCTTAGTAAAGAATTAATCTCAGCGCATTCTGAGGGGTTTGAATTTTTTTCGTCTCCGATCACGCTCAGAATCAACCAGTTTGTTCAGTACACCCATGTTTCTTAGTAAAGAATTAATCTCAGCGCATTCTGAGGGGTTTGAATTTTTTTCGTCTCAGAATACGCTCAGAATCAAGCAGTTTGTTCAGTACACCCATGTTTCTTAGTAAAGAATTAATCTCAGCGCATTCTGAGGGGTTTGAATTTTTTTCGTCTCAGAATACGCTCAGAATCAACCAGTTTGTTCAGTACACCCATGTTTCTTAGTAAAGAATTAATCTCAGCGCATTCTGAGGGGTTTGAATTTTTTTCGTCTCAGAATACGCTCAGAATCAACCAGTTTGTTCACTACACCCATGTTTCTTAGTAAAGAATTAATCTCAGCGCATTCTGAGGGGTTTGAATTTTTTTCGTCTCAGAATACGCTCAGAATGAACCAGTTTGTTCACAACACCCCTGTTTCTTATTAAAAAATTCATCTCAGCGTGTTTTGAGGGGTTTTAATTTTGTTCGTCTCCGATCGCGCTTAGATTCACTCAAAAGACAAGCTGGCTGTGTGGTATCCTTGTGGTTAATCCTGCGCAGATTGTTATACAATTGTTTTAGTTTGTAATACTCTTGCTTCACTTGCCACTTTGCTTGTGATTACATGATGTATTTGTGGTTTTGTGACCTGGTTTTGTGCCTCAAAGGATGTTGTGTTCTTTTTAACCTGGAAAGTGTATTGACATCTGGTGGCTTACAGGTTTACAGGAGTTTTGAGGTATTTTATTTTTTTTCATCTCCGATCGCGCTTAGATTCAACCAGTACGGTCCCAACACTGTTGTTTCTTAGTAAAGAATTAATCTCAGCGCGTTTTGAGGGGTTTGAATTTTTTTCGTCTCCGATCACGCTCAGAATCAACCAGTTTGTTCAGTACACCCTTGTTTCTTAGTAAAGAATTAATCTCAGCGCGTTTTGAGGGGTTTGAATTTTTTTCGTCTCAGAATACGCTCAGAATCAACCAGTTTGTTCAGTACACCCATGTTTCTTAGTAAAGAATTAATCTCAGCGCATTCTGAGGGGTTTGAATTTTTTTCGTCTCAGAATACGCTCAGAATCAACCAGTTTGTTCAGTACACCCATGTTTCTTAGTAAAGAATTAATCTCAGCGCATTCTGAGGGGTTTGAATTTTTTTTCGTCTCAGAATACGCTCAGAATCAACCAGTTTGTTCAGTACACCCATGTTTCTTAGTAAAGAATTAATCTCAGCGCATTCTGAGGGGTTTGAATTTTTTTCGTCTCAGAATACGCTCAGAATCAACCAGTTTGTTCAGTACACCCATGTTTCTTAGTAAAGAATTAATCTCAGCGCATTCTGAGGGGTTTGAATTTTTTTCGTCTCCGATCACGCTCAGAATCAACCAGTTTGTTCAGTACACCCATGTTTCTTAGTAAAGAATTAATCTCAGCGCATTCTGAGGGGTTTGAATTTTTTTCGTCTCAGAATACGCTCAGAATCAAGCAGTTTGTTCAGTACACCCATGTTTCTTAGTAAAGAATTAATCTCAGCGCATTCTGAGGGGTTTGAATTTTTTTCGTCTCAGAATACGCTCAGAATCAACCAGTTTGTTCAGTACACCCATGTTTCTTAGTAAAGAATTAATCTCAGCGCATTCTGAGGGGTTTGAATTTTTTTCGTCTCAGAATACGCTCAGAATCAACCAGTTTGTTCAGTACACCCATGTTTCTTAGTAAAGAATTAATCTCAGCGCATTCTGAGGGGTTTGAATTTTTTTCGTCTCAGAATACGCTCAGAATCAAGCAGTTTGTTCAGTACACCCATGTTTCTTAGTAAAGAATTAATCTCAGCGCATTCTGAGGGGTTTGAATTTTTTTCGTCTCAGAATACGCTCAGAATCAACCAGTTTGTTCAGTACACCCATGTTTCTTAGTAAAGAATTAATCTCAGCGCATTCTGAGGGGTTTGAATTTTTTTCGTCTCAGAATACGCTCAGAATCAACCAGTTTGTTCAGTACACCCATGTTTCTTAGTAAAGAATTAATCTCAGCGCATTCTGAGGGGTTTGAATTTTTTTCGTCTCAGAATACGCTCAGAATCAACCAGTTTGTTCAGTACACCCATGTTTCTTAGTAAAGAATTAATCTCAGCGCATTCTGAGGGGTTTGAATTTTTTTCGTCTCAGAATACGCTCAGAATCAACCAGTTTGTTCAGTACACCCATGTTTCTTAGTAAAGAATTAATCTCAGCGCATTCTGAGGGGTTTGAATTTTTTTCGTCTCAGATTACGCTCAGAATCAACCAGTTTGTTCAGTACACCCATGTTTCTTAGTAAAGAATTAATCTCAGCGCATTCTGAGGGGTTTGATTTTTTTTCGTCTCAGAATACGCTCAGAATCAACCAGTTTGTTCAGTACACCCATGTTTCTTAGTAAAGAATTAATCTCAGCGCATTCTGAGGGGTTTGAATTTTTTTCGTCTCAGAATACGCTCAGAATCAACCAGTTTGTTCAGTACACCCATGTTTCTTAGTAAAGAATTAATCTCAGCGCGTTTTGAGGGGTTTGAATTTTTTTCGTCTCCGATCACGCTCAGAATCAACCAGTTTGTTCAGTACACCCTTGTTTCTTATTAAAAAATTCATCTCAGCGCATTCTGAGGGGTTTGAATTTTTTTCGTCTCAGAATACGCTCAGAATCAACCAGTTTGTTCAGTACACCCATGTTTCTTAGTAAAGAATTAATCTCAGCGCATTCTGAGGGGTTTGAATTTTTTTCGTCTCAGAATATGCTCAGAATCAACCAGTTTGTTCAGTACACCCATGTTTCTTAGTAAAGAATTAATCTCAGCGCATTCTGAGGGGTTTGAATTTTTTTCGTCTCAGAATACGCTCAGAATCAACCAGTTTGTTCAGTACACCCATGTTTCTTAGTAAAGAATTAATCTCAGCGCATTCTGAGGGGTTTGAATTTTTTTCGTCTCAGAATACGCTCAGAATCAACCAGTTTGTTCAGTACACCCATGTTTCTTAGTAAAGAATTAATCTCAGCGCATTCTGAGGGGTTTGAATTTTTTTCGTCTCAGAATACGCTCAGAATCAACCAGTTTGTTCACTACACCCATGTTTCTTAGTAAAGAATTAATCTCAGCGCATTCTGAGGGGTTTGAATTTTTTTCGTCTCAGAATACGCTCAGAATGAACCAGTTTGTTCACAACACCCCTGTTTCTTATTAAAAAATTCATCTCAGCGTGTTTTGAGGGGTTTTAATTTTGTTCGTCTCCGATCGCGCTTAGATTCACTCAAAAGACAAGCTGGCTGTGTGGTATCCTTGTGGTTAATCCTGCGCAGATTGTTATACAATTGTTTTAGTTTGTAATACTCTTGCTTCACTAGCCACTTTGCTTGTGATTACATGATGTATTTGTGGTTTTGTGACCTGGTTTTGTGCCTCAAAGGATGTTGTGTTCTTTTTAACCTGGAAAGTGTATTGACATCTGGTGGCTTACAGGTTTACAGGAGTTTTGAGGTATTTTATTTTTTTTCATCTCCGATCGCGCTTAGATTCAACCAGTACGGTCCCAACACTGTTGTTTCTTAGTAAAGAATTAATCTCAGCGCGTTTTGAGGGGTTTGAATTTTTTTCGTCTCCGATCACGCTCAGAATCAACCAGTTTGTTCAGTACACCCTTGTTTCTTAGTAAAGAATTAATCTCAGCGCGTTTTGAGGGGTTTGAATTTTTTTCGTCTCAGAATACGCTCAGAATCAACCAGTTTGTTCAGTACACCCATGTTTCTTAGTAAAGAATTAATCTCAGCGCATTCTGAGGGGTTTGAATTTTTTTTCGTCTCAGAATACGCTCAGAATCAACCAGTTTGTTCAGTACACCCATGTTTCTTAGTAAAGAATTAATCTCAGCGCATTCTGAGGGGTTTGAATTTTTTTCGTCTCAGAATACGCTCAGAATCAACCAGTTTGTTCAGTACACCCATGTTTCTTAGTAAAGAATTAATCTCAGCGCATTCTGAGGGGTTTGAATTTTTTTCGTCAAAGAATACGCTCAGAATCAACCAGTTTGTTCAGTACACCCATGTTTCTTAGTAAAGAATTAATCTCAGCGCATTCTGAGGGGTTTGATTTTTTTTCGTCTCAGAATACGCTCAGAATCAACCAGTTTGTTCAGTACACCCATGTTTCTTAGTAAAGAATTAATCTCAGCGCATTCTGAGGGGTTTGAATTTTTTTCGTCTCAGAATACGCTCAGAATCAACCAGTTTGTTCACTACACCCATGTTTCTTAGTAAAGAATTAATCTCAGCGCATTCTGAGGGGTTTGAATTTTTTTCGTCTCAGAATACGCTCAGAATGAACCAGTTTGTTCACAACACCCCTGTTTCTTATTAAAAAATTCATCTCAGCGTGTTTCGAGGGGTTTTAATTTTGTTCGTCTCCGATCGCGCTTAGATTCACTCAAAAGACAAGCTGGCTGTGTGGTATCCTTGTGGTTAATCCTGCGCAGATTGTTATACAATTGTTTTAGTTTGTAATACTCTTGCTTCACTAGCCACTTTGCTTGTGATTACATGATGTATTTGTGGTTTTGTGACCTGGTTTTGTGCCTCAAAGGATGTTGTGTTCTTTTTAACCTGGAAAGTGTATTGACATCTGGTGGCTTACAGGTTTACAGGAGTTTTGAGGTATTTTATTTTTTTTCATCTCCGATCGCGCTTAGATTCAACCAGTACGGTCCCAACACTGTTGTTTCTTAGTAAAGAATTAATCTCAGCGCGTTTTGAGGGGTTTGAATTTTTTTCGTCTCCGATCACGCTCAGAATCAACCAGTTTGTTCAGTACACCCTTGTTTCTTAGTAAAGAATTAATCTCAGCGCGTTTTGAGGGGTTTGAATTTTTTTCGTCTCAGAATACGCTCAGAATCAACCAGTTTGTTCAGTACACCCATGTTTCTTAGTAAAGAATTAATCTCAGCGCATTCTGAGGGGTTTGAATTTTTTTCGTCTCAGAATACGCTCAGAATCAACCAGTTTGTTCAGTACACCCATGTTTCTTAGTAAAGAATTAATCTCAGCGCATTCTGAGGGGTTTGAATTTTTTTCGTCTCAGAATACGCTCAGAATCAACCAGTTTGTTCAGTACACCCATGTTTCTTAGTAAAGAATTAATCTCAGCGCATTCTGAGGGGTTTGAATTTTTTTCGTCTCAGAATACGCTCAGAATCAACCAGTTTGTTCAGTACACCCATGTTTCTTAGTAAAGAATTAATCTCAGCGCATTCTGAGGGGTTTGAATTTTTTTCGTCTCAGAATAAGCTCAGAATCAACCAGTTTGTTCAGTACACCCATGTTTCTTAGTAAAGAATTAATCTCAGCGCATTCTGAGGGGTTTGAATTTTTTTCGTCTCAGAATACGCTCAGAATCAACCAGTTTGTTCAGTACACCCATGTTTCTTAGTAAAGAATTAATCTCAGCGCATTCTGAGGGGTTTGAATTTTTTTCGTCTCAGAATACGCTCAGAATCAACCAGTTTGTTCAGTACACCCATGTTTCTTAGTAAAGAATTAATCTCAGCGCATTCTGAGGGGTTTGAATTTTTTTCGTCTCAGAATACGCTCAGAATCAACCAGTTTGTTCACTACACCCATGTTTCTTAGTAAAGAATTAATCTCAGCGCATTCTGAGGGGTTTGAATTTTTTTCGTCTCAGAATACGCTCAGAATGAACCAGTTTGTTCACAACACCCCTGTTTCTTATTAAAAAATTCATCTCAGCGTGTTTCGAGGGGTTTTAATTTTGTTCGTCTCCGATCGCGCTTAGATTCACTCAAAAGACAAGCTGGCTGTGTGGTATCCTTGTGGTTAATCCTGCGCAGATTGTTATACAATTGTTTTAGTTTGTAATACTCTTGCTTCACTAGCCACTTTGCTTGTGATTACATGATGTATTTGTGGTTTTGTGACCTGGTTTTGTGCCTCAAAGGATGTTGTGTTCTTTTTAACCTGGAAAGTGTATTGACATCTGGTGGCTTACAGGTTTACAGGAGTTTTGAGGTATTTTATTTTTTTTCATCTCCGATCGCGCTTAGATTCAACCAGTACGGTCCCAACACTGTTGTTTCTTAGTAAAGAATTAATCTCAGCGCGTTTTGAGGGGTTTGAATTTTTTTCGTCTCAGAATACGCTCAGAATCAACCAGTTTGTTCAGTACACCCATGTTTCTTAGTAAAGAATTAATCTCAGCGCATTCTGAGGGGTTTGAATTTTTTTCGTCTCAGAATATGCTCAGAATCAACCAGTTTGTTCAGTACACCCATGTTTCTTAGTAAAGAATTAATCTCAGCGCATTCTGAGGGGTTTGAATTTTTTTCGTCTCAGAATACGCTCAGAATCAACCAGTTTGTTCAGTACACCCATGTTTCTTAGTAAAGAATTAATCTCAGCGCGTTTTGAGGGGTTTGAATTTTTTTCGTCTCCGATCACGCTCAGAATCAACCAGTTTGTTCAGTACACCCTTGTTTCTTATTAAAAAATTCATCTCAGCGCATTCTGAGGGGTTTGAATTTTTTTCGTCTCAGAATACGCTCAGAATCAACCAGTTTGTTCAGTACACCCATGTTTCTTAGTAAAGAATTAATCTCAGCGCATTCTGAGGGGTTTGAATTTTTTTCGTCTCAGAATATGCTCAGAATCAACCAGTTTGTTCAGTACACCCATGTTTCTTAGTAAAGAATTAATCTCAGCGCATTCTGAGGGGTTTGAATTTTTTTCGTCTCAGAATACGCTCAGAATCAACCAGTTTGTTCAGTACACCCATGTTTCTTAGTAAAGAATTAATCTCAGCGCATTCTGAGGGGTTTGAATTTTTTTCGTCTCAGAATACGCTCAGAATCAACCAGTTTGTTCAGTACACCCATGTTTCTTAGTAAAGAATTAATCTCAGCGCATTCTGAGGGGTTTGAATTTTTTTCGTCTCAGAATACGCTCAGAATCAACCAGTTTGTTCACTACACCCATGTTTCTTAGTAAAGAATTAATCTCAGCGCATTCTGAGGGGTTTGAATTTTTTTCGTCTCAGAATACGCTCAGAATGAACCAGTTTGTTCACAACACCCCTGTTTCTTATTAAAAAATTCATCTCAGCGTGTTTTGAGGGGTTTTAATTTTGTTCGTCTCCGATCGCGCTTAGATTCACTCAAAAGACAAGCTGGCTGTGTGGTATCCTTGTGGTTAATCCTGCGCAGATTGTTATACAATTGTTTTAGTTTGTAATACTCTTGCTTCACTAGCCACTTTGCTTGTGATTACATGATGTATTTGTGGTTTTGTGACCTGGTTTTGTGCCTCAAAGGATGTTGTGTTCTTTTTAACCTGGAAAGTGTATTGACATCTGGTGGCTTACAGGTTTACAGGAGTTTTGAGGTATTTTATTTTTTTTCATCTCCGATCGCGCTTAGATTCAACCAGTACGGTCCCAACACTGTTGTTTCTTAGTAAAGAATTAATCTCAGCGCGTTTTGAGGGGTTTGAATTTTTTTCGTCTCCGATCACGCTCAGAATCAACCAGTTTGTTCAGTACACCCTTGTTTCTTAGTAAAGAATTAATCTCAGCGCGTTTTGAGGGGTTTGAATTTTTTTCGTCTCAGAATACGCTCAGAATCAACCAGTTTGTTCAGTACACCCATGTTTCTTAGTAAAGAATTAATCTCAGCGCATTCTGAGGGGTTTGAATTTTTTTCGTCTCAGAATATGCTCAGAATCAACCAGTTTGTTCAGTACACCCATGTTTCTTAGTAAAGAATTAATCTCAGCGCATTCTGAGGGGTTTGAATTTTTTTCGTCTCAGAATACGCTCAGAATCAACCAGTTTGTTCAGTACACCCATGTTTCTTAGTAAAGAATTAATCTCAGCGCGTTTTGAGGGGTTTGAATTTTTTTCGTCTCCGATCACGCTCAGAATCAACCAGTTTGTTCAGTACACCCTTGTTTCTTATTAAAAAATTCATCTCAGCGCATTCTGAGGGGTTTGAATTTTTTTCGTCTCAGAATACGCTCAGAATCAACCAGTTTGTTCAGTACACCCATGTTTCTTAGTAAAGAATTAATCTCAGCGCATTCTGAGGGGTTTGAATTTTTTTCGTCTCAGAATACGCTCAGAATCAACCAGTTTGTTCAGTACACCCATGTTTCTTAGTAAAGAATTAATCTCAGCGCATTCTGAGGGGTTTGAATTTTTTTCGTCTCCGATCACGCTCAGAATCAACCAGTTTGTTCAGTACACCCTTGTTTCTTATTAAAAAATTCATCTCAGCGCATTCTGAGGGGTTTGAATTTTTTTCGTCTCAGAATACGCTCAGAATCAACCAGTTTGTTCAGTACACCCATGTTTCTTAGTAAAGAATTAATCTCAGCGCATTCTGAGGGGTTTGAATTTTTTTCGTCTCAGAATACGCTCAGAATCAACCAGTTTGTTCAGTACACCCATGTTTCTTAGTAAAGAATTAATCTCAGCGCATTCTGAGGGGTTTGAATTTTTTTCGTCTCCGATCACGCTCAGAATCAACCAGTTTGTTCAGTACACCCATGTTTCTTAGTAAAGAATTAATCTCGGCGCATTCTGAGGGGTTTGAATTTTTTTCGTCTCAGAATACGCTCAGAATCAACCAGTTTGTTCAGTACACCCATGTTTCTTAGTAAAGAATTAATCTCAGCGCATTCTGAGGGGTTTGAATTTTTTTCGTCTCAGAATACGCTCAGAATCAACCAGTTTGTTCAGTACACCCATGTTTCTTAGTAAAGAATTAATCTCAGCGCATTCTGAGGGGTTTGAATTTTTTTCGTCTCAGAATACGCTCAGAATCAACCAGTTTGTTCACTACACCCATGTTTCTTAGTAAAGAATTAATCTCAGCGCATTCTGAGGGGTTTGAATTTTTTTCGTCTCAGAATACGCTCAGAATGAACCAGTTTGTTCACAACACCCCTGTTTCTTATTAAAAAATTCATCTCAGCGTGTTTTGAGGGGTTTTAATTTTGTTCGTCTCCGATCGCGCTTAGATTCACTCAAAAGACAAGCTGGCTGTGTGGTATCCTTGTGGTTAATCCTGCGCAGATTGTTATACAATTGTTTTAGTTTGTAATACTCTTGCTTCACTAGCCACTTTGCTTGTGATTACATGATGTATTTGTGGTTTTGTGACCTGGTTTTGTGCCTCAAAGGATGTTGTGTTCTTTTTAACCTGGAAAGTGTATTGACATCTGGTGGCTTACAGGTTTACAGGAGTTTTGAGGTATTTTATTTTTTTTCATCTCCGATCGCGCTTAGATTCAACCAGTACGGTCCCAACACTGTTGTTTCTTAGTAAAGAATTAATCTCAGCGCGTTTTGAGGGGTTTGAATTTTTTTCGTCTCCGATCACGCTCAGAATCAACCAGTTTGTTCAGTACACCCTTGTTTCTTAGTAAAGAATTAATCTCAGCGCGTTTTGAGGGGTTTGAATTTTTTTCGTCTCAGAATACGCTCAGAATCAACCAGTTTGTTCAGTACACCCATGTTTCTTAGTAAAGAATTAATCTCAGCGCATTCTGAGGGGTTTGAATTTTTTTCGTCTCAGAATACGCTCAGAATCAACCAGTTTGTTCAGTACACCCATGTTTCTTAGTAAAGAATTAATCTCAGCGCATTCTGAGGGGTTTGAATTTTTTTCGTCTCAGAATACGCTCAGAATCAACCAGTTTGTTCAGTACACCCATGTTTCTTAGTAAAGAATTAATCTCAGCGCATTCTGAGGGGTTTGAATTTTTTTCGTCTCAGAATACGCTCAGAATCAACCAGTTTGTTCAGTACACCCATGTTTCTTAGTAAAGAATTAATCTCAGCGCATTCTGAGGGGTTTGAATTTTTTTCGTCTCAGAATAAGCTCAGAATCAACCAGTTTGTTCAGTACACCCATGTTTCTTAGTAAAGAATTAATCTCAGCGCATTCTGAGGGGTTTGAATTTTTTTCGTCTCAGAATACGCTCAGAATCAACCAGTTTGTTCAGTACACCCATGTTTCTTAGTAAAGAATTAATCTCAGCGCATTCTGAGGGGTTTGAATTTTTTTCGTCTCAGAATACGCTCAGAATCAACCAGTTTGTTCAGTACACCCATGTTTCTTAGTAAAGAATTAATCTCAGCGCATTCTGAGGGGTTTGAATTTTTTTCGTCTCAGAATACGCTCAGAATCAACCAGTTTGTTCACTACACCCATGTTTCTTAGTAAAGAATTAATCTCAGCGCATTCTGAGGGGTTTGAATTTTTTTCGTCTCAGAATACGCTCAGAATGAACCAGTTTGTTCACAACACCCCTGTTTCTTATTAAAAAATTCATCTCAGCGTGTTTCGAGGGGTTTTAATTTTGTTCGTCTCCGATCGCGCTTAGATTCACTCAAAAGACAAGCTGGCTGTGTGGTATCCTTGTGGTTAATCCTGCGCAGATTGTTATACAATTGTTTTAGTTTGTAATACTCTTGCTTCACTAGCCACTTTGCTTGTGATTACATGATGTATTTGTGGTTTTGTGACCTGGTTTTGTGCCTCAAAGGATGTTGTGTTCTTTTTAACCTGGAAAGTGTATTGACATCTGGTGGCTTACAGGTTTACAGGAGTTTTGAGGTATTTTATTTTTTTTCATCTCCGATCGCGCTTAGATTCAACCAGTACGGTCCCAACACTGTTGTTTCTTAGTAAAGAATTAATCTCAGCGCGTTTTGAGGGGTTTGAATTTTTTTCGTCTCCGATCACGCTCAGAATCAACCAGTTTGTTCAGTACACCCTTGTTTCTTAGTAAAGAATTAATCTCAGCGCGTTTTGAGGGGTTTGAATTTTTTTCGTCTCAGAATACGCTCAGAATCAACCAGTTTGTTCAGTACACCCATGTTTCTTAGTAAAGAATTAATCTCAGCGCATTCTGAGGGGTTTGAATTTTTTTCGTCTCAGAATATGCTCAGAATCAACCAGTTTGTTCAGTACACCCATGTTTCTTAGTAAAGAATTAATCTCAGCGCATTCTGAGGGGTTTGAATTTTTTTCGTCTCAGAATACGCTCAGAATCAACCAGTTTGTTCAGTACACCCATGTTTCTTAGTAAAGAATTAATCTCAGCGCGTTTTGAGGGGTTTGAATTTTTTTCGTCTCCGATCACGCTCAGAATCAACCAGTTTGTTCAGTACACCCTTGTTTCTTATTAAAAAATTCATCTCAGCGCATTCTGAGGGGTTTGAATTTTTTTCGTCTCAGAATACGCTCAGAATCAACCAGTTTGTTCAGTACACCCATGTTTCTTAGTAAAGAATTAATCTCAGCGCATTCTGAGGGGTTTGAATTTTTTTCGTCTCAGAATACGCTCAGAATCAACCAGTTTGTTCAGTACACCCATGTTTCTTAGTAAAGAATTAATCTCAGCGCATTCTGAGGGGTTTGAATTTTTTTCGTCTCCGATCACGCTCAGAATCAACCAGTTTGTTCAGTACACCCTTGTTTCTTGTTAAAAAATTCATCTCAGCGCATTCTGAGGGGTTTGAATTTTTTTCGTCTCAGAATACGCTCAGAATCAACCAGTTTGTTCAGTACACCCATGTTTCTTAGTAAAGAATTAATCTCAGCGCATTCTGAGGGGTTTGAATTTTTTTCGTCTCAGAATACGCTCAGAATCAACCAGTTTGTTCAGTACACCCATGTTTCTTAGTAAAGAATTAATCTCAGCGCATTCTGAGGGGTTTGAATTTTTTTCGTCTCCGATCACGCTCAGAATCAACCAGTTTGTTCAGTACACCCATGTTTCTTAGTAAAGAATTAATCTCAGCGCATTCTGAGGGGTTTGAATTTTTTTCGTCTCAGAATACGCTCAGAATCAACCAGTTTGTTCAGTACACCCATGTTTCTTAGTAAAGAATTAATCTCAGCGCATTCTGAGGGGTTTGATTTTTTTTCGTCTCAGAATACGCTCAGAATCAACCAGTTTGTTCAGTACACCCATGTTTCTTAGTAAAGAATTAATCTCAGCGCATTCTGAGGGGTTTGAATTTTTTTCGTCTCAGAATACGCTCAGAATCAACCAGTTTGTTCACTACACCCATGTTTCTTAGTAAAGAATTAATCTCAGCGCATTCTGAGGGGTTTGAATTTTTTTCGTCTCAGAATACGCTCAGAATGAACCAGTTTGTTCACAACACCCCTGTTTCTTATTAAAAAATTCATCTCAGCGTGTTTTGAGGGGTTTTAATTTTGTTCGTCTCCGATCGCGCTTAGATTCACTCAAAAGACAAGCTGGCTGTGTGGTATCCTTGTGGTTAATCCTGCGCAGATTGTTATACAATTGTTTTAGTTTGTAATACTCTTGCTTCACTAGCCACTTTGCTTGTGATTACATGATGTATTTGTGGTTTTGTGACCTGGTTTTGTGCCTCAAAGGATGTTGTGTTCTTTTTAACCTGGAAAGTGTATTGACATCTGGTGGCTTACAGGTTTACAGGAGTTTTGAGGTATTTTATTTTTTTTCATCTCCGATCGCGCTTAGATTCAACCAGTACGGTCCCAACACTGTTGTTTCTTAGTAAAGAATTAATCTCAGCGCGTTTTGAGGGGTTTGAATTTTTTTCGTCTCCGATCACGCTCAGAATCAACCAGTTTGTTCAGTACACCCTTGTTTCTTAGTAAAGAATTAATCTCAGCGCGTTTTGAGGGGTTTGAATTTTTTTCGTCTCAGAATACGCTCAGAATCAACCAGTTTGTTCAGTACACCCATGTTTCTTAGTAAAGAATTAATCTCAGCGCATTCTGAGGGGTTTGAATTTTTTTCGTCTCAGAATACGCTCAGAATCAACCAGTTTGTTCAGTACACCCATGTTTCTTAGTAAAGAATTAATCTCAGCGCATTCTGAGGGGTTTGAATTTTTTTCGTCTCAGAATACGCTCAGAATCAACCAGTTTGTTCAGTACACCCATGTTTCTTAGTAAAGAATTAATCTCAGCGCATTCTGAGGGGTTTGAATTTTTTTCGTCTCAGAATACGCTCAGAATCAACCAGTTTGTTCAGTACACCCATGTTTCTTAGTAAAGAATTAATCTCAGCGCATTCTGAGGGGTTTGAATTTTTTTCGTCTCAGAATAAGCTCAGAATCAACCAGTTTGTTCAGTACACCCATGTTTCTTAGTAAAGAATTAATCTCAGCGCATTCTGAGGGGTTTGAATTTTTTTCGTCTCAGAATACGCTCAGAATCAACCAGTTTGTTCAGTACACCCATGTTTCTTAGTAAAGAATTAATCTCAGCGCATTCTGAGGGGTTTGAATTTTTTTCGTCTCAGAATACGCTCAGAATCAACCAGTTTGTTCAGTACACCCATGTTTCTTAGTAAAGAATTAATCTCAGCGCATTCTGAGGGGTTTGAATTTTTTTCGTCTCAGAATACGCTCAGAATCAACCAGTTTGTTCAATACACCCATGTTTCTTAGTAAAGAATTAATCTCAGCGCATTCTGAGGGGTTTGAATTTTTTTCGTCTCAGAATACGCTCAGAATGAACCAGTTTGTTCACAACACCCCTGTTTCTTATTAAAAAATTCATCTCAGCGTGTTTCGAGGGGTTTTAATTTTGTTCGTCTCCGATCGCGCTTAGATTCACTCAAAAGACAAGCTGGCTGTGTGGTATCCTTGTGGTTAATCCTGCGCAGATTGTTATACAATTGTTTTAGTTTGTAATACTCTTGCTTCACTAGCCACTTTGCTTGTGATTACATGATGTATTTGTGGTTTTGTGACCTGGTTTTGTGCCTCAAAGGATGTTGTGTTCTTTTTAACCTGGAAAGTGTATTGACATCTGGTGGCTTACAGGTTTACAGGAGTTTTGAGGTATTTTATTTTTTTTCATCTCCGATCGCGCTTAGATTCAACCAGTACGGTCCCAACACTGTTGTTTCTTAGTAAAGAATTAATCTCAGCGCGTTTTGAGGGGTTTGAATTGTTTTCGTCTCCGATCACGCTCAGAATCAACCAGTTTGTTCAGTACACCCTTGTTTCTTAGTAAAGAATTAATCTCAGCGCGTTTTGAGGGGTTTGAATTTTTTTCGTCTCAGAATACGCTCAGAATCAACCAGTTTGTTCAGTACACCCATGTTTCTTAGTAAAGAATTAATCTCAGCGCATTCTGAGGGGTTTGAATTTTTTTCGTCTCAGAATATGCTCAGAATCAACCAGTTTGTTCAGTACACCCATGTTTCTTAGTAAAGAATTAATCTCAGCGCATTCTGAGGGGTTTGAATTTTTTTCGTCTCAGAATACGCTCAGAATCAACCAGTTTGTTCAGTACACCCATGTTTCTTAGTAAAGAATTAATCTCAGCGCGTTTTGAGGGGTTTGAATTTTTTTCGTCTCCGATCACGCTCAGAATCAACCAGTTTGTTCAGTACACCCTTGTTTCTTATTAAAAAATTCATCTCAGCGCATTCTGAGGGGTTTGAATTTTTTTCGTCTCAGAATACGCTCAGAATCAACCAGTTTGTTCAGTACACCCATGTTTCTTAGTAAAGAATTAATCTCAGCGCATTCTGAGGGGTTTGAATTTTTTTCGTCTCAGAATATGCTCAGAATCAACCAGTTTGTTCAGTACACCCATGTTTCTTAGTAAAGAATTAATCTCAGCGCATTCTGAGGGGTTTGAATTTTTTTCGTCTCAGAATACGCTCAGAATCAACCAGTTTGTTCAGTACACCCATGTTTCTTAGTAAAGAATTAATCTCAGCGCATTCTGAGGGGTTTGAATTTTTTTCGTCTCAGAATACGCTCAGAATCAACCAGTTTGTTCAGTACACCCATGTTTCTTAGTAAAGAATTAATCTCAGCGCATTCTGAGGGGTTTGAATTTTTTTCGTCTCAGAATACGCTCAGAATCAACCAGTTTGTTCACTACACCCATGTTTCTTAGTAAAGAATTAATCTCAGCGCATTCTGAGGGGTTTGAATTTTTTTCGTCTCAGAATACGCTCAGAATGAACCAGTTTGTTCACAACACCCCTGTTTCTTATTAAAAAATTCATCTCAGCGTGTTTTGAGGGGTTTTAATTTTGTTCGTCTCCGATCGCGCTTAGATTCACTCAAAAGACAAGCTGGCTGTGTGGTATCCTTGTGGTTAATCCTGCGCAGATTGTTATACAATTGTTTTAGTTTGTAATACTCTTGCTTCACTAGCCACTTTGCTTGTGATTACATGATGTATTTGTGGTTTTGTGACCTGGTTTTGTGCCTCAAAGGATGTTGTGTTCTTTTTAACCTGGAAAGTGTATTGACATCTGGTGGCTTACAGGTTTACAGGAGTTTTGAGGTATTTTATTTTTTTTCATCTCCGATCGCGCTTAGATTCAACCAGTACGGTCCCAACACTGTTGTTTCTTAGTAAAGAATTAATCTCAGCGCGTTTTGAGGGGTTTGAATTTTTTTCGTCTCCGATCACGCTCAGAATCAACCAGTTTGTTCAGTACACCCTTGTTTCTTAGTAAAGAATTAATCTCAGCGCGTTTTGAGGGGTTTGAATTTTTTTCGTCTCAGAATACGCTCAGAATCAACCAGTTTGTTCAGTACACCCATGTTTCTTAGTAAAGAATTAATCTCAGCGCATTCTGAGGGGTTTGAATTTTTTTCGTCTCAGAATATGCTCAGAATCAACCAGTTTGTTCAGTACACCCATGTTTCTTAGTAAAGAATTAATCTCAGCGCATTCTGAGGGGTTTGAATTTTTTTCGTCTCAGAATACGCTCAGAATCAACCAGTTTGTTCAGTACACCCATGTTTCTTAGTAAAGAATTAATCTCAGCGCGTTTTGAGGGGTTTGAATTTTTTTCGTCTCCGATCACGCTCAGAATCAACCAGTTTGTTCAGTACACCCTTGTTTCTTATTAAAAAATTCATCTCAGCGCATTCTGAGGGGTTTGAATTTTTTTCGTCTCAGAATACGCTCAGAATCAACCAGTTTGTTCAGTACACCCATGTTTCTTAGTAAAGAATTAATCTCAGCGCATTCTGAGGGGTTTGAATTTTTTTCGTCTCAGAATACGCTCAGAATCAACCAGTTTGTTCAGTACACCCATGTTTCTTAGTAAAGAATTAATCTCAGCGCATTCTGAGGGGTTTGAATTTTTTTCGTCTCCGATCACGCTCAGAATCAACCAGTTTGTTCAGTACACCCTTGTTTCTTATTAAAAAATTAATCTCAGCGCATTCTGAGGGGTTTGAATTTTTTTCGTCTCAGAATACGCTCAGAATCAACCAGTTTGTTCAGTACACCCATGTTTCTTAGTAAAGAATTAATCTCAGCGCATTCTGAGGGGTTTGAATTTTTTTCGTCTCAGAATACGCTCAGAATCAACCAGTTTGTTCAGTACACCCATGTTTCTTAGTAAAGAATTAATCTCAGCGCATTCTGAGGGGTTTGAATTTTTTTCGTCTCCGATCACGCTCAGAATCAACCAGTTTGTTCAGTACACCCATGTTTCTTAGTAAAGAATTAATCTCAGCGCATTCTGAGGGGTTTGAATTTTTTTCGTCTCAGAATACGCTCAGAATCAACCAGTTTGTTCAGTACACCCATGTTTCTTAGTAAAGAATTAATCTCAGCGCATTCTGAGGGGTTTGAATTTTTTTCGTCTCAGAATACGCTCAGAATCAACCAGTTTGTTCAGTACACCCATGTTTCTTAGTAAAGAATTAATCTCAGCGCATTCTGAGGGGTTTGAATTTTTTTCGTCTCAGAATACGCTCAGAATCAACCAGTTTGTTCACTACACCCATGTTTCTTAGTAAAGAATTAATCTCAGCGCATTCTGAGGGGTTTGAATTTTTTTCGTCTCAGAATACGCTCAGAATGAACCAGTTTGTTCACAACACCCCTGTTTCTTATTAAAAAATTCATCTCAGCGTGTTTTGAGGGGTTTTAATTTTGTTCGTCTCCGATCGCGCTTAGATTCACTCAAAAGACAAGCTGGCTGTGTGGTATCCTTGTGGTTAATCCTGCGCAGATTGTTATACAATTGTTTTAGTTTGTAATACTCTTGCTTCACTAGCCACTTTGCTTGTGATTACATGATGTATTTGTGGTTTTGTGACCTGGTTTTGTGCCTCAAAGGATGTTGTGTTCTTTTTAACCTGGAAAGTGTATTGACATCTGGTGGCTTACAGGTTTACAGGAGTTTTGAGGTATTTTATTTTTTTTCATCTCCGATCGCGCTTAGATTCAACCAGTACGGTCCCAACACTGTTGTTTCTTAGTAAAGAATTAATCTCAGCGCGTTTTGAGGGGTTTGAATTTTTTTCGTCTCCGATCACGCTCAGAATCAACCAGTTTGTTCAGTACACCCTTGTTTCTTAGTAAAGAATTAATCTCAGCGCGTTTTGAGGGGTTTGAATTTTTTTCGTCTCAGAATACGCTCAGAATCAACCAGTTTGTTCAGTACACCCATGTTTCTTAGTAAAGAATTAATCTCAGCGCATTCTGAGGGGTTTGAATTTTTTTCGTCTCAGAATACGCTCAGAATCAACCAGTTTGTTCAGTACACCCATGTTTCTTAGTAAAGAATTAATCTCAGCGCATTCTGAGGGGTTTGAATTTTTTTCGTCTCAGAATACGCTCAGAATCAACCAGTTTGTTCAGTACACCCATGTTTCTTAGTAAAGAATTAATCTCAGCGCATTCTGAGGGGTTTGAATTTTTTTCGTCTCAGAATACGCTCAGAATCAACCAGTTTGTTCAGTACACCCATGTTTCTTAGTAAAGAATTAATCTCAGCGCATTCTGAGGTGTTTGAATTTTTTTCGTCTCAGAATAAGCTCAGAATCAACCAGTTTGTTCAGTACACCCATGTTTCTTAGTAAAGAATTAATCTCAGCGCATTCTGAGGGGTTTGAATTTTTTTCGTCTCAGAATACGCTCAGAATCAACCAGTTTGTTCAGTACACCCATGTTTCTTAGTAAAGAATTAATCTCAGCGCATTCTGAGGGGTTTGAATTTTTTTCGTCTCAGAATACGCTCAGAATCAACCAGTTTGTTCAGTACACCCATGTTTCTTAGTAAAGAATTAATCTCAGCGCATTCTGAGGGGTTTGAATTTTTTTCGTCTCAGAATACGCTCAGAATCAACCAGTTTGTTCACTACACCCATGTTTCTTAGTAAAGAATTAATCTCAGCGCATTCTGAGGGGTTTGAATTTTTTTCGTCTCAGAATACGCTCAGAATGAACCAGTTTGTTCACAACACCCCTGTTTCTTATTAAAAAATTCATCTCAGCGTGTTTCGAGGGGTTTTAATTTTGTTCGTCTCCGATCGCGCTTAGATTCACTCAAAAGACAAGCTGGCTGTGTGGTATCCTTGTGGTTAATCCTGCGCAGATTGTTATACAATTGTTTTAGTTTGTAATACTCTTGCTTCACTAGCCACTTTGCTTGTGATTACATGATGTATTTGTGGTTTTGTGACCTGGTTTTGTGCCTCAAAGGATGTTGTGTTCTTTTTAACCTGGAAAGTGTATTGACATCTGGTGGCTTACAGGTTTACAGGAGTTTTGAGGTATTTTATTTTTTTTCATCTCCGATCGCGCTTAGATTCAACCAGTACGGTCCCAACACTGTTGTTTCTTAGTAAAGAATTAATCTCAGCGCGTTTTGAGGGGTTTGAATTTTTTTCGTCTCCGATCACGCTCAGAATCAACCAGTTTGTTCAGTACACCCTTGTTTCTTAGTAAAGAATTAATCTCAGCGCGTTTTGAGGGGTTTGAATTTTTTTCGTCTCAGAATACGCTCAGAATCAACCAGTTTGTTCAGTACACCCATGTTTCTTAGTAAAGAATTAATCTCAGCGCATTCTGAGGGGTTTGAATTTTTTTCGTCTCAGAATATGCTCAGAATCAACCAGTTTGTTCAGTACACCCATGTTTCTTAGTAAAGAATTAATCTCAGCGCATTCTGAGGGGTTTGAATTTTTTTTCGTCTCAGAATACGCTCAGAATCAACCAGTTTGTTCAGTACACCCATGTTTCTTAGTAAAGAATTAATCTCAGCGCGTTTTGAGGGGTTTGAATTTTTTTTCGTCTCCGATCACGCTCAGAATCAACCAGTTTGTTCAGTACACCCTTGTTTCTTATTAAAAAATTCATCTCAGCGCATTCTGAGGGGTTTGAATTTTTTTCGTCTCAGAATACGCTCAGAATCAACCAGTTTGTTCAGTACACCCATGTTTCTTAGTAAAGAATTAATCTCAGCGCATTCTGAGGGGTTTGAATTTTTTTCGTCTCAGAATATGCTCAGAATCAACCAGTTTGTTCAGTACACCCATGTTTCTTAGTAAAGAATTAATCTCAGCGCATTCTGAGGGGTTTGAATTTTTTTCGTCTCAGAATACGCTCAGAATCAACCAGTTTGTTCAGTACACCCATGTTTCTTAGTAAAGAATTAATCTCAGCGCATTCTGAGGGGTTTGAATTTTTTTCGTCTCAGAATACGCTCAGAATCAACCAGTTTGTTCAGTACACCCATGTTTCTTAGTAAAGAATTAATCTCAGCGCATTCTGAGGGGTTTGAATTTTTTTCGTCTCAGAATACGCTCAGAATCAACCAGTTTGTTCACTACACCCATGTTTCTTAGTAAAGAATTAATCTCAGCGCATTCTGAGGGGTTTGAATTTTTTTCGTCTCAGAATATGCTCAGAATCAACCAGTTTGTTCAGTACACCCATGTTTCTTAGTAAAGAATTAATCTCAGCGCATTCTGAGGGGTTTGAATTTTTTTCGTCTCAGAATACGCTCAGAATCAACCAGTTTGTTCAGTACACCCATGTTTCTTAGTAAAGAATTAATCTCAGCGCGTTTTGAGGGGTTTGAATTTTTTTCGTCTCCGATCACGCTCAGAATCAACCAGTTTGTTCAGTACACCCTTGTTTCTTATTAAAAAATTCATCTCAGCGCATTCTGAGGGGTTTGAATTTTTTTCGTCTCAGAATACGCTCAGAATCAACCAGTTTGTTCAGTACACCCATGTTTCTTAGTAAAGAATTAATCTCAGCGCATTCTGAGGGGTTTGAATTTTTTTCGTCTCAGAATACGCTCAGAATCAACCAGTTTGTTCAGTACACCCATGTTTCTTAGTAAATAATTAATCTCAGCGCATTCTGAGGGGTTTGAATTTTTTTCGTCTCCGATCACGCTCAGAATCAACCAGTTTGTTCAGTACACCCTTGTTTCTTATTAAAAAATTCATCTCAGCGCATTCTGAGGGGTTTGAATTTTTTTCGTCTCAGAATACGCTCAGAATCAACCAGTTTGTTCAGTACACCCATGTTTCTTAGTAAAGAATTAATCTCAGCGCATTCTGAGGGGTTTGAATTTTTTTCGTCTCAGAATACGCTCAGAATCAACCAGTTTGTTCAGTACACCCATGTTTCTTAGTAAAGAATTAATCTCAGCGCATTCTGAGGGGTTTGAATTTTTTTCGTCTCCGATCACGCTCAGAATCAACCAGTTTGTTCAGTACACCCATGTTTCTTAGTAAAGAATTAATCTCAGCGCATTCTGAGGGGTTTGAATTTTTTTCGTCTCAGAATACGCTCAGAATCAACCAGTTTGTTCAGTACACCCATGTTTCTTAGTAAAGAATTAATCTCCGCGCATTCTGAGGGGTTTGAATTTTTTTCGTCTCAGAATATGCTCAGAATCAACCAGTTTGTTCAGTACACCCATGTTTCTTAGTAAAGAATTAATCTCAGCGCATTCTGAGGGGTTTGAATTTTTTTCGTCTCAGAATACGCTCAGAATCAACCAGTTTGTTCAGTACACCCATGTTTCTTAGTAAAGAATTAATCTCAGCGCATTCTGAGGGGTTTGAATTTTTTTCGTCTCAGAATACGCTCAGAATGAACCAGTTTGTTCACAACACCCCTGTTTCTTATTAAAAAATTCATCTCAGCGTGTTTTGAGGGGTTTTAATTTTGTTCGTCTCCGATCGCGCTTAGATTCACTCAAAAGACAAGCTGGCTGTGTGGTATCCTTGTGGTTAATCCTGCGCAGATTGTTATACAATTGTTTTAGTTTGTAATACTCTTGCTTCACTAGCCACTTTGCTTGTGATTACATGATGTATTTGTGGTTTTGTGACCTGGTTTTGTGCCTCAAAGGATGTTGTGTTCTTTTTAACCTGGAAAGTGTATTGACATCTGGTGGCTTACAGGTTTACAGGAGTTTTGAGGTATTTTATTTTTTTTCATCTCCGATCGCGCTTAGATTCAACCAGTACGGTCCCAACACTGTTGTTTCTTAGTAAAGAATTAATCTCAGCGCGTTTTGAGGGGTTTGAATTTTTTTCGTCTCCGATCACGCTCAGAATCAACCAGTTTGTTCAGTACACCCTTGTTTCTTAGTAAAGAATTAATCTCAGCGCGTTTTGAGGGGTTTGAATTTTTTTCGTCTCAGAATACGCTCAGAATCAACCAGTTTGTTCAGTACACCCATGTTTCTTAGTAAAGAATTAATCTCAGCGCATTCTGAGGGGTTTGAATTTTTTTCGTCTCAGAATATGCTCAGAATCAACCAGTTTGTTCAGTACACCCATGTTTCTTAGTAAAGAATTAATCTCAGCGCATTCTGAGGGGTTTGAATTTTTTTCGTCTCAGAATACGCTCAGAATCAACCAGTTTGTTCAGTACACCCATGTTTCTTAGTAAAGAATTAATCTCAGCGCGTTTTGAGGGGTTTGAATTTTTTTCGTCTCCGATCACGCTCAGAATCAACCAGTTTGTTCAGTACACCCTTGTTTCTTATTAAAAAATTCATCTCAGCGCATTCTGAGGGGTTTGAATTTTTTTCGTCTCAGAATACGCTCAGAATCAACCAGTTTGTTCAGTACACCCATGTTTCTTAGTAAAGAATTAATCTCAGCGCATTCTGAGGGGTTTGAATTTTTTTCGTCTCAGAATACGCTCAGAATCAACCAGTTTGTTCAGTACACCCATGTTTCTTAGTAAAGAATTAATCTCAGCGCATTCTGAGGGGTTTGAATTTTTTTCGTCTCAGAATACGCTCAGAATCAACCAGTTTGTTCAGTACACCCATGTTTCTTAGTAAAGAATTAATCTCAGCGCATTCTGAGGGGTTTGAATTTTTTTCGTCTCCGATCACGCTCAGAATCAACCAGTTTGTTCAGTACACCCATGTTTCTTAGTAAAGAATTAATCTCAGCGCGTTTTGAGGGGTTTGAATTTTTTTCATCTCCGATCACGCTCAGAATCAACCAGTTTGTTCAGTACACCCATGTTTCTTAGTAAAGAATTAATCTCAGCGCGTTTTGAGGGGTTTGAATTTTTTTCGTCTCCGATCACGCTCAGAATCAACCAGTTTGTTCAGTACACCCTTGTTTCTTATTAAAAAATTCATCTCAGCGCATTCTGAGGGGTTTGAATTTTTTTCGTCTCAGAATACGCTCAGAATCAACCAGTTTGTTCAGTACACCCATGTTTCTTAGTAAAGAATTAATCTCAGCGCGTTTTGAGGGGTTTGAATTTTTTTCGTCTCCGATCACGCTCAGAATCAACCAGTTTGTTCAGTACACCCTTGTTTCTTATTAAAAAATTCATCTCAGCGCATTCTGAGGGGTTTGAATTTTTTTCGTCTCAGAATACGCTCAGAATCAACCAGTTTGTTCAGTACACCCATGTTTCTTAGTAAAGAATTAATCTCAGCGCATTCTGAGGGGTTTGAATTTTTTTCGTCTCAGAATACGCTCAGAATCAAGCAGTTTGTTCAGTACACCCATGTTTCTTAGTAAAGAATTAATCTCAGCGCATTCTGAGGGGTTTGAATTTTTTTCGTCTCAGAATACGCTCAGAATCAACCAGTTTGTTCAGTACTCCCATGTTACTTAGTAAAGAAATAATCTCAGCGCATTCTGAGGGGTTTGAATTTTTTTCGTCTCAGAATACGCTCAGAATCAAGCAGTTTGTTCAGTACACCCATGTTTCTTAGTAAAGAATTAATCTCAGCGCATTCTGAGGGGTTTGAATTTTTTTCGTCTCAGAATACGCTCAGAATCAACCAGTTTGTTCAGTACACCCATGTTTCTTAGTAAAGAATTAATCTCAGCGCATTCTGAGGGGTTTGAATTTTTTTCGTCTCAGAATACGCTCAGAATCAACCAGTTTGTTCAGTACACCCATGTTTCTTAGTAAAGAATTAATCTCAGCGCATTCTGAGGGGTTTGAATTTTTTTCGTCTCAGAATACGCTCAGAATCAACCAGTTTGTTCAGTACACCCATGTTTCTTAGTAAAGAATTAATCTCAGCGCATTCTGAGGGGTTTGAATTTTTTTCGTCTCCGATCACGCTCAGAATCAACCAGTTTGTTCAGTACACCCATGTTTCTTAGTAAAGAATTAATCTCAGCGCGTTTTGAGGGGTTTGAATTTTTTTCATCTCCGATCACGCTCAGAATCAACCAGTTTGTTCAGTACACCCATGTTTCTTAGTAAAGAATTAATCTCAGCGCGTTTTGAGGGGTTTGAATTTTTTTCGTCTCCGATCACGCTCAGAATCAACCAGTTTGTTCAGTACACCCTTGTTTCTTATTAAAAAATTCATCTCAGCGCATTCTGAGGGGTTTGAATTTTTTTCGTCTCAGAATACGCTCAGAATCAACCAGTTTGTTCAGTACACCCATGTTTCTTAGTAAAGAATTAATCTCAGCGCGTTTTGAGGGGTTTGAATTTTTTTCGTCTCCGATCACGCTCAGAATCAACCAGTTTGTTCAGTACACCCTTGTTTCTTATTAAAAAATTCATCTCAGCGCATTCTGAGGGGTTTGAATTTTTTTCGTCTCAGAATACGCTCAGAATCAACCAGTTTGTTCAGTACACCCATGTTTCTTAGTAAAGAATTAATCTCAGCGCATTCTGAGGGGTTTGAATTTTTTTCGTCTCAGAATACGCTCAGAATCAAGCAGTTTGTTCAGTACACCCATGTTTCTTAGTAAAGAATTAATCTCAGCGCATTCTGAGGGGTTTGAATTTTTTTCGTCTCAGAATACGCTCAGAATCAACCAGTTTGTTCAGTACTCCCATGTTACTTAGTAAAGAAATAATCTCAGCGCATTCTGAGGGGTTTGAATTTTTTTCGTCTCAGAATACGCTCAGAATCAAGCAGTTTGTTCAGTACACCCATGTTTCTTAGTAAAGAATTAATCTCAGCGCATTCTGAGGGGTTTGAATTTTTTTCGTCTCAGAATACGCTCAGAATCAACCAGTTTGTTCAGTACTCCCATGTTACTTAGTAAAGAAATAATCTCAGCGCATTCTGAGGGGTTTGAATTTTTTTCGTCTCAGAATACGCTCAGAATCAACCAGTTTGTTCAGTACACCCATGTTTCTTAGTAAAGAATTAATCTCAGCGCATTCTGAGGGGTTTGAATTTTTTTCGTCTCAGAATACGCTCAGAATCAACCAGTTTGTTCAGTACACCCATGTTTCTTAGTAAAGAATTAATCTCAGCGCATTCTGAGGGGTTTGAATTTTTTTCGTCTCCGATCACGCTCAGAATCAACCAGTTTGTTCAGTACACCCATGTTTCTTAGTAAAGAATTAATCTCAGCGCATTCTGAGGGGTTTGAATTTTTTTCGTCTCAGAATACGCTCAGAATCAACCAGTTTGTTCAGTACACCCATGTTTCTTAGTAAAGAATTAATCTCAGCGCATTCTGAGGGGTTGGAATATTTTTCGTCTCAGAATATGCTCAGAATCAACCAGTTTGTTCAGTACACCCATGTTTCTTAGTAAAGAATTAATCTCAGCGCATTCTGAGGGGTTTGAATTTTTTTCGTCTCAGAATACGCTCAGAATCAACCAGTTTGTTCAGTACACCCATGTTTCTTAGTAAAGAATTAATCTCAGCGCATTCTGAGGGGTTTGAATTTTTTTCGTCTCCGATCACGCTCAGAATCAACCAGTTTGTTCAGTACACCCTTGTTTCTTATTAAAAAATTCATCTCAGCGCATTCTGAGGGGTTTGAATTTTTTTCGTCTCAGAATACGCTCAGAATCAACCAGTTTGTTCAGTACACCCATGTTTCTTAGTAAAGAATTAATCTCAGCGCATTCTGAGGGGTTTGAATTTTTTTCGTCTCAGAATACGCTCAGAATCAACCAGTTTGTTCAGTACACCCATGTTTCTTAGTAAAGAATTAATCTCAGCGCATTCTGAGGGGTTTGAATTTTTTTCGTCTCCGATCACGCTCAGAATCAACCAGTTTGTTCAGTACACCCATGTTTCTTAGTAAAGAATTAATCTCAGCGCATTCTGAGGGGTTTGAATTTTTTTCGTCTCAGAATACGCTCAGAATCAACCAGTTTGTTCAGTACACCCATGTTTCTTAGTAAAGAATTAATCTCAGCGCATTCTGAGGGGTTTGAATTTTTTTCGTCTCAGAATACGCTCAGAATCAACCAGTTTGTTCAGTACACCCATGTTTCTTAGTAAAGAATTAATCTCAGCGCATTCTGAGGGGTTTGAATTTTTTTCGTCTCAGAATACGCTCAGAATCAACCAGTTTGTTCACTACACCCATGTTTCTTAGTAAAGAATTAATCTCAGCGCATTCTGAGGGGTTTGAATTTTTTTCGTCTCAGAATACGCTCAGAATGAACCAGTTTGTTCACAACACCCCTGTTTCTTATTAAAAAATTCATCTCAGCGTGTTTTGAGGGGTTTTAATTTTGTTCGTCTCCGATCGCGCTTAGATTCACTCAAAAGACAAGCTGGCTGTGTGGTATCCTTGTGGTTAATCCTGCGCAGATTGTTATACAATTGTTTTAGTTTGTAATACTCTTGCTTCACTAGCCACTTTGCTTGTGATTACATGATGTATTTGTGGTTTTGTGACCTGGTTTTGTGCCTCAAAGGATGTTGTGTTCTTTTTAACCTGGAAAGTGTATTGACATCTGGTGGCTTACAGGTTTACAGGAGTTTTGAGGTATTTTATTTTTTTTCATCTCCGATCGCGCTTAGATTCAACCAGTACGGTCCCAACACTGTTGTTTCTTAGTAAAGAATTAATCTCAGCGCGTTTTGAGGGGTTTGAATTTTTTTCGTCTCCGATCACGCTCAGAATCAACCAGTTTGTTCAGTACACCCTTGTTTCTTAGTAAAGAATTAATCTCAGCGCGTTTTGAGGGGTTTGAATTTTTTTCGTCTCAGAATACGCTCAGAATCAACCAGTTTGTTCAGTACACCCATGTTTCTTAGTAAAGAATTAATCTCAGCGCATTCTGAGGGGTTTGAATTTTTTTCGTCTCAGAATACGCTCAGAATCAACCAGTTTGTTCAGTACACCCATGTTTCTTAGTAAAGAATTAATCTCAGCGCATTCTGAGGGGTTTGAATTTTTTTCGTCTCAGAATACGCTCAGAATCAACCAGTTTGTTCAGTACACCCATGTTTCTTAGTAAAGAATTAATCTC